>CP125975.1:383933818-385183818 GCA_030063025.1 Avena longiglumis | reverse complement strand
ATATACTATGAGACAGAACTAGGAATTTATATCAAGAAAATAGCATGAGCTTCAGCCCTTGATAATGGCTGTCTCAAACCACATTTCAACTCCTGAAACCACATCAGGATGGGAGCTTGAGGCCTGTGTTTTCGAGGCTAGCTAGGCCATGTTTGACTTCCCATCTATCCTACTGTGACTGTATATGTAGTGACAGCAATGCTAGAATTAGTCTTGTTGCCCCATCCAAGTGTATGGGCTACTATTTCGATGACTCAAGTGAGGCCCTGGGTATCAGCTCCAGCGTTGCACCGGATGACCTGAACATGGTCTAGTAGCAAGATGCAAGTGCAACACAATATCTGCATGTGATCCCAAATTTTTCCCATGGTTTACAAGGGAATGGCATTGAGCCATCAGGATTTCGACTCATTTGGCGATGCTTACAAGAGAAAGCACTCAGTAGAAGAAGAAATCAATGGCCAAGCAAGAGTAAATCCTGATCATTCTGTTTACCAACTGCAGAAGCATGTTCATGCAGCTAACGTAAAATACGGAATTGATCAACTGCAGTGTCGGAAATGTGCAAGTAGGGAGAGGATCCCAGTGCTTCCATTAGTAATACAAGTACAATGAGCTGCTGAAACTCTGACAATGACTCAAATGTTGATCAAGACTCTGCAGATGCCGTTTTATCAAGACACTGCAGATGCTGGTGTTTGTAGTCCGAAGAGCATGGCCCCAGGCTGGTCGCTGGGCACCAACCGGTCAACTGGTCACCAGAGCCTCTATGCATGGGTACTTACTGTTAGATCCTTTGGATCGTCTAGCTCAATATTAAGCAACAAAAGATAGGATCGGGGATATGTACCTTGATCTGGAGGTCCAGCCATGGTCTCCTCTTGATTTGCCTCACCTTGATCCTTGTTGATGTAGATGTGAGGATTCTTCCTAGTGCTTTATGTGCTTGCTTGATCAGTGAGCTGGGGAGAGTGAGAGAGAGAGAAACAACTGAATGAGCAGTTGTTCTCAGCTCAAACCCTAAGATCCCTATTTATAGCACTTTTACTAGGGAAACCAGCACCTAAGGATGGATGGTCAGGATGCCCCAATGGCTGTTATTAAACAGCCCCTAAAAATCATATCTTGACTTAACTTGATCACAGATCAATACAAATAACTGTAGGTCACTTATATATCCAACATTCTCCCCTTTGATCGTAAGGATAAACTTATAAGCCTATTTCTCAATAAAACAGCATATGAGACAACAGAATTACAACAGTCATATAGAACCGCAGAACCCAGTTACTACAATGTACCGCTTTATTTCAAAACAAAGCTTGTTTAACTTAGGAGCTCCAAAAACTTATACTTATTACAAACTTATGAGTTTAGCTCTTTGTTGAAACTTATACAGATACAATAAATTACAATGGTCAGTTAAGTACCATTGAACTAATTGACTACAGTACATCATTCCATCGAAGAGAAGAACCCTTCTTAGCTTATGGGGAGATGGTGTCATAACGGTCCCAATTCCAGGATCAAAAGCTTTCTGCCAATCCCATGCTAGCAACGTGCTCTTTAAAAACACTGGGTGGCAAGCCTTTCGTAAGTGGATCCGCTAACATTGTGTTAGTCCTTACATGCTTAATACTAATTGTTTGATCCTGGATTATATCTTTCACAACAAGATACTTGATGTCAATGTGTTTGGCAGCACCACTTGACTTAATGTTACTCGAATAGATCACTGCGGGTTGATTATCGCAGAAAAGAGTGAGTGGCTCAGATATACTGTTAATCACCCTTAAGCCCGGAATGAAATTCTTCAGACATACCGCCTGCCCGGTTGCCTCATAACATGCCATGAACTCTGCCTGCATTGTTGACAATGCAGTAACACTTTGCTTGGTGCTTTTCCAAGAAATAGCACCTTCTGCAAGGGTGAATATATAACCCGATGTGGATTTCTTAGTATCAACACACCACGCAAAATCAGCATCTGAATAACCCACCACCTCGAGGTTATCAGTTCTCTTATATGTGAGCATGAGGCCTTTAGTGCCTTGCAAATAACGCAAAGCTTTCTTAGAAGCCTTCGAGTGATCCAACCCTGGATTATACTGATATCTGCCAAGCATCCCGATTATGAATGCTAAGTCAGGGCGAGTGCACACTTGTGCATACATCATACTTCCAATGATTGAAGCATAAGGAACTGACTTCATCTGCGCAGATTCATAATCATTACTTGGGCACTGAAAAGTCCCAAACTTATCACCCTTGACAATAGGAGCAGGCGAGGTTGAGCACTTATGCATACTGAACTTTTTGAGTACCTTCTCAATATACGCTCTTTGTGATAGCCCCAAGATTCCTCTGGATCTATCGGTGAATTTGAATGCCTAAGACATAAGCGGCTTCACCAAGATCTTTCATGTCAAACTTTGAAGAGAGAAACCTTTTAGTTTCCGGCAGCATATTCTTATCGCTACTGGCTAAGAGTATGTCAGGAAGACAAAATTGCTCCCCCTGAACTTCACATAAATGCAATTATCCACTTCATTCTCCTTAAAACCAAAATTCTTTATGACTTGATCAAACTTGAAGTACCATTGCCTTGAGGCTTGCTTCAATCCATAAATGGACTTCTTAAGACGACATCCTAAATGTTATTTTCCTTCCATAACAAAACCTTCCGGTTGAGCCATGTAAACATCCTCATGTAAGTCACCATTTAGAAATTTCGTTTTGACATCCATCTGATGCAACTCTAGATCATAATGAGCCACAAGTGCCATATTAATTCTGAATGAGTCCTTAAAAGAGACAGGTGAAAAATTATCATTATAATCAATACCTTCTATTTGAGTGAAGCCCTTAGCCACGAGTCTTGCTTTGAACCTTTCGATATCACCTTTGGAGTCACGTTTGGTCTTATAGACCCATCTGCTGCCCACAGTTTTGGCTCCTTTAGGAATTTCTACTAAGTCCCATACATCATTAATGCTCATGGACTTCATTTCACCTTTCATAGCATCAAGCCATTCTGATGAATGATCACTTTGTATGGCTTCCTTAAATGATGCAGGATCATCATCCAACATCGACTCATTTATATCCTCACTCATATAAGTCACATAATCGTCAGGAATAGCAGACTTTCTAGCCCGCTTTGACCTTCCGAGAGGTGCATTATTTGGTACCTCAATCCCAACTTCAGGTTGCTGAGCATCTTCCGTAGAAGTATCATTAGATATGGACTTTGCTAGAGTCAGAGGTATCTTAGCAGGGGTAGGATTAGCAGTCCTCACAACTGGAGTTGAAAATTCAGCATGAACAAGAAACACTGGTTCTTGGATCATAGGTACTGGGACATATTCCCGTTTCTTCTCTAAAGTTATTTCCCTAGGAGTCATACTCCCCCTCAACATATCATTTTCCAAGAACACAGCGTGTCTTGTTTCAACAAACTTAGTGAATTGCTTTGGACAATAGGAACGATATGCCTTAGATTTGTCAGGGTAACCAATGAAATGGCAGCCGACAGTCTTGGGGTCTAACTTTCCCATAATTGGATTGAAAACTCTTGCCTCAGCAGGGCAGCCCCACACATGCAAATAACTCAGCGTAGGTTTTCTCCCAGTCCATAATTCATACGGTGTTTTTGGCACCGATTTACTGGGAACCTTATTAAGAATATGTGTAGCTGTCTTTAGAGATTCTATCCATAAACCAAGTGGCAAAGTGGAGTGACTTAACATACTTCTTACCATATCCATAAGAGTACGGTTTCGCCTTTCAGCGACTCCATTTCGCTGAGGTTCACCCGGTGCTGAATACTGAGCAACAATACCATTTTCCTGTAGGAACTTAGCAGAAGGTCCAGGAATTTGGCCATAAGAAGTGTGTATTCCGTAGTACTCACCATCACGGTCAGACCTTACAACTTTGATCTTTTGACCAGCTTGATTCTCAACTTCAGCTTTAAATATCTTGAACTTTTCTAGTGCCTCAGATCTTTCTTTGATAGGATAGATGTGTCCAAAGCGGGAGAAGTCATCAGTGAATGTTATGAAGGAATCGAAACCATCCACCGATTTCACATTAAACGGACCATAGATATTCGTATGGACAATTTCCAAAACTCCCGTGCTTCGATTTGCACCTTTCTTAGTTCTCTTAGCATATTTCCCTTTGATGCAATCAATACAATGATCTAGATCCGCATCTGAGAAATTTAAAGGATGAAGAACTTGCTCCTTAATGAGACGCTCGATTCTCCCCCTCGAAATATGGCCCAGACGATAGTGTCATAGTTTCGAAGAAGTCTCATCATCATCGCGCTTACGCTTGGTACTGATATTTATATTAGAGGAAGCATTAACTTCACTTATGGAATCACTTAAGGAAACAAGATAAATTTTGTCTTGTCGGAAGGCAAGACCAACATCATTATTGTCAAACATAATTATACATCTCTTGTTCCCAAAGTCACAGTGAAACCATCATCATCTAAGCATGAGACGGACACAAGGTTTCGTCTCATAGAGGGTACATAAAGTACATTACGTAAACGAAGCATAAAGCCACTATGGAGTGTAAGAGTAAACTCTCCAATAGCCTCAGCTTCGGCTTCAACACCATTAGCAACTCTAATGGTTCTTTCCCCTCTTCTTAGGGTCCTCTTCGTATCGAATCCATGTAAGGAGTTTGCAACATGAATTTTTGCACCTGAGTCAACCCACCATGTATTGGTGGCATAATCAACATAAAGGGATTCGTCAACAAAGGTTATAACATTAGTACCTTTCTTATTGAGCCATTTCATGAACCCAATACAATCCCTCTGGATGTGTCCGCTTTTTCCACAAAAGCGACATACATTAGGATCTTAACCATCAGCATTAGGGGGTGCATATGCATTAGGAGCTCTGTTAGGACTCTTTTGCTGAAAGAACTTAGAAGATTGCCTTTATCTTTAAACTGAGCAGGCTTAGGCTTTATAAACTTTTTCTTCTTCTAAGAATGCTTGAATTGATTGACATGATCAACTCGTCCAGCTTTAAGCCTTCCCTCCTCTTGTACACATCTAGCCATCATTTCATCCATGCCCCATTTAGAATCCATTGCATTATAATTGATGGTGAACGGACAGAACTCCGTGGGCAAGGATGACATAATAAAATGGACAAGGAAACCTTCAGAGATTTCCATTTCCATTGTCTTAAGTTTAGTGGCCATGTTAATTTTCCTCATGATATGTTCTCTCAGACTCTCAGTTGGATCATATCTTTCATCAATAAGCCTTCTAATGAGGCTTGTTGCATAAATTTTGGATGATCCCTTAAACTGGTCATCAATCTTTCCAAGGTAACCCTTGGCAGTCTGAGGGTCTGGAACAGCTCCCCTCATACTTTGAGTAATGGAGCCCTTAATAATCATGAAGCACTTACGATTTGAATCCTCCCACTTAGTTTTCTCATTATCATAAGCCCTTTTTAGGGCATCATAATTCTCATCACCTTCAGCAGGTGCCATAGGAGAATCCTTAAGAAGTGCATAATCTATATTTAGCAAAGCTAAAGTGATCTCAAACTTCTCCTTCCAAGTACCAAAATTGCTACCAGTCAATTGTTCTATGCCATTTATAATACCGGAAATTTGAGAGGCATTAGATGCTGCAAAATAAAAAAATGCTTTGAATAAGCATCATAATTTTATACTTCTTTCATCAATCTAGACTACATTAGCTTTGGCCAGAAATAGACATGATCAACAAAATTTTATAATCAAAATATTTGCTAATCAGCTTTGGCCAGAATGACAGATATAAGCCATACTTAATTACATCCTCTAATCATATATAGAATTATTTCATCAATCTGGAACACATCAGCTTTGGCCAGAAGTGAACCAGACCAACAAAATTTCATGGTCAAAATTTCCATCAATCAGATTTGGCTAGAATGATAGACATAATCCATGCTTAATTTGAGGATTTACCAACTTAACTTTGCAGCAAAACATTATTGTTATAATTTATTTGGATAAAACCACAAAATAATCAACTAAGCATGATAAAACACATTAAAATTACTTAAGTATGAAATACAATTGCATGACAAAGGAATAAAATGTCACACAATCATATCATAATTGGCATAAAAGATATGCCAAAACTTAGTCCAAAAACTCATTCATATTAGCCCTAACATATAAACATTAATCCTTAAAATTTATATATTATTTGGTCCCATAAAGAAAATTGGCCCATAAACCCTAAAACCCCCTTTACTAATTTAAATTTAAATTTGAAAGAATAACCTTCTAGACTGGGCCAAAACTGGCCCATCCCAACTCCCCTTCTCCCCTTTTTAGTGGACCACTGGCCCGTTAAATAGCCGAGGCTGTGAGCCATTGGATCACATCCAACAGCAGAGGACGCACCGGGTCGAAGCACAAAACCGACCCACGGCGCGCCCCCGCGTGCCCTAGCCCCCATTTCCCCCCTCCCTCATATCCTCTCTGCCTCCTGACGCAAGCGGCGCGAGCGAGAGAAGCAATGGCGGCGACGAGCACCAGCGCCAGAGAAGGAGGGACGACGTCGATCGGGCCCCTCGCCGGAGCTGCGTGTGGCTTTGGCTAGCGCGCACCTCCGTCGAGCGGCTCTGGATGACGCCCTTTGCGAGGATACGGCACGCGCACGCAGGCGTCCCTGCGTCGGCGTCAACGACCTCGCGTCTGGCACCATGGAAGCTCCCGACGACGACAAGCGCGAGCAGGAGAACCGCCACGGTCTAGTGTGGTGGACAGCAAGGCTGCACAGACACGAGCCCGAGCATACCAGCCGGCTTAGGAAGGTGACGCCGGCGCCGCCGTGGCCGGCGACGACGACCGAGCCCATCAGGTACACTTCCACCACCCTTAGGTCATTAGATTGGGATTAGGATTCCTTAATTCGAGAATTTAGGGTTAGGGTTCGTCTGATTTGGGAATTAGGGTTAGGGTTCTTGAGTAATTGGGGAAATTAGGGTTCATCAATATGATGAACTAGGGTTACGGTTCTTCAATTTGATGAACTTGGGTTAGGGTTCATCAAGAAATTGGGGATTTTTTGATTAGGGTTTGCACCAAAACCTCAATCCCCACATCAGAGTTACAAAATTGAAACCCTAGGCTCACTGAATCATCTGTTAGGGCTTAAACTTAAGAAAAATTGGGGTTAAAACATCAACCTTATTCAGTTCTGAGCAAGAACTTGATTAGAAACATAACTTCCAGCAACAAAAACATGATCCAAACAAGAATAACATGCTTGCAGGAACATGAATCCAAAACATAAGAGGACTCAATCTTAGAGCTAGTTGCTCTGATATTACTGTTAGATCCTTTGGATCATCTACCTCAAGATTAAGACACAAAAGATAGGATCAGGGATATGTACCTTGATCTGGAGGTCCAGCCATGGCATCCTCTTGCTTTGCCTCACCTTGATCCTTGTTGATGTAGATGTGAGGGTTCTTCCTAGTGCTTTAGGTGCTTGCTTGATTAGTGAGCTGGGGAGAGAGAGAGAGAGAGAGAGAGAGAGAGAGAGAGAGAGCTGAATGAGCAGCTGTTCTCAGCTCAAACCCTAAGATCCCTATTTATAGCACTTGCACTAGGGGAACTAGCACCTAAGGATGGATGGTTAGGATGCCCCTGATTAGGGCATCCAATGGCTGTTATTAAACAGCCTCCAAAAACCATACCTTGACTTAACTTGATCATAGATCAATACAAATAACTGTAGATCACTTATATATCCAACACTTACCACACATTATAATATCTTTTAGTCTCAAGACATGATCTTTGCAATAACTGGATGTCAAAATTCTAATCATCAGAACTTTGTTTGAGAATGCAGATCGTTTTGCCTATGCTACTGATAGAAGTTCATGAATGGAAGTATGAATTTATGTTTGTCCATTGTCCAAAACAAGAATGTTGTTATGTTGGTCTTGCAGGTAGATATGACCGCATCATGCCTGAGGAGACATTCTACTATGTGAAGTTGCTGCAGCTTCAGATCAATGTGAGGATTTGCGTAATTCAGTGCGCTTCAGGTCATCCCAATTGTTTTTCAATGATCATGATCGACATCGAATTTACCACATGTTTTTCTCAAGTTCTGCAGGTTCCGAGCTCTGACCAAATGTGGATAAGTGCATGGCATTTACCACATGTTTTCCTCCAGTACAACATGATGCTTATTATACTCATCTGTATGGATGACTGCTGTCCGAGCGGGGAACGCGGTTTGTGTTTAAAATCTTGGAGTTTCCCACTAACCATACAGTATATCTCTTATGCTAAACCATTTTCTTAGAGAAGTGATTGATCATCAGCAGTTACTGAAGTAGCATAGGTGTAGCAGTAGCATACTGGGTCATACTAAGGATTGGTTAAGCTAAGATATAATGTGTATTTTCTGTCTCTAAGTTAGCATGAAATATAGGATCTTCCTTTTTTTTAAATCCTATTTGTTACTTTGGAGCAAATATATTTCTTTCTTGTCCTGTGATTTATTCTGTGATCTTCTATTGCAATGGCTGAAACTTCTAAATCGCTCTATCATGGATAGTTGGATAAAGTTGCTTGACTACATGGTTATCTGATTCCCCCCATAATTTTAGTTCATTCTTACAGTTTTTCTCTAGTTTTGGCGAGCAAACTATTTATAGTATTGGGCATTCATTGTATTTTTTTTTGTTTTTAACGTGTTTCCGGGCAAAATTAGTTGTGGGATACTGTTATGTTGTGTCAGTAGCTTGGACGAACTAGAAAAGTGTAATTTGGTAGAACAAACTGACACCACTGTTACTAAAACATTATTTATTAGCTGAAAGGAGAGAGAATAGACATGGATTGGAAAGTCTATTGTGCCCACTTGTCCAGGATGGCAGGACATCGTGCAACTATTTTTTTCCTTTGCTCATGTCCGTAGTTAATTTTGTAAGACCAATTTGGTATTTATCCCAATTATTTTCATTTCGTCTTGTTCCACATGTTTCTTCGGGCCTTTAAAAGAGTTCAGTGGGCCTATTTTCTGTGTGCAGATAAATTAGGAATCTTCTAATGTTCTCTTGTGTGCTCAATAAACGGTTTGCATGTTGATAACTAACGACGGAGGTGTGCACTACCAGATTTTAGCTGTCGATATGAATAATCTTTGTCTACTTGCAATTATTGACTTGAGGTGGGCTCGTATATGAAGCAAATAACATGAATTGTTGTGTATTTGTCTTTATCTCCTCAACAGTGAGTGCCTCAAACCACACTCCAAGTCCTGAAACCAGATCACAATGGAGGCTCGAGGCCTGCTTCTGAGGCTTGCTAGACCATGCTTGACTTCACATCTATCCTACTATGACTGTGATCTTAACAAGTCAATGCTAGTACTAAATTAGTGAGGCTCTGGGTGACCTGAACATGGTCTAGTAGCAAGGTGCAAGTGGAACGCAGTTTCTGATTGTGATCCCAAGTCTATCCCATGATTTACAAGGGAATGGCACGGAGCCGTCAGGATGTCACCTCATTTGGTGATACTAACAAGAGAAAACACTCAGTAGAAGAAGAAACCAACGCCCAAGCAAGCATGAGGAAGTCCTGATAATTTCTGTTTATCAACTATGTTTGAGAAGCTTGTTCATGTTGCTAATCTAAAATACTAATTGGATTGGCCTATTGCAGGTTCGGAAATGTGCAAGCAAGGCTAAACAAAAGCGAACAAAGAAGGGCAGGCAAGCGGCAATCAGTGATGGAAGTACAATGAGCTGCTGCACCTCTGACAATGATCAAATGCTTATCAGGACTCTACAGTACAGATTCTGATATGCAGGGCAGCATCCATTCACCAGAGCCTCTATGCAGAGGTAGTAATCTCTTTTCCTCTGAAGAAATAATTAATCTTCTCAATAACTGAATGTGAGACACACTAATCATCATGGCCGTATACTCTCATAAGCGCAGCAGTAGCATGCTACAGCTTGTGAAGAGGCCCTTGTAGAGAATTGGTAAAGCTAAGATGTGATGTATATTTTCCCCTTGAATTTAGCACAAAATGTTGTAAATTTACATTTGTTACTTCTGGAAAACAAAACGTTCTTGTCCAATGGTGCGCTCATTGATCTTCTCCAGCAAAGCCTGAAACTCCCAAATCTTTTTATCATGGATACAGTATCTTTCATACATGGCAATCTGAATTTCCTCAAAAAGTTAATTATTTTCTATTTCTTATTGTATTCGCCAACACATAGTTCTCTCTGGTATTGGGTGTTCATTGGTTTTTGGGTAAAATTGCTTGGTTATTCTGTCAACCCTTCTGGCAAAACACACCTACGTAGGTCAAACTTATTTTTGTTGGATTATTAAGCATAATTTTCACGATTAATTCCAGAATATAAATCATGACAAAACCAGCTACTAGCTCATGTAACTCGAACATACTAGATGTACTAAACAACAGGATGATCGGAAACAAACAACAGCTTAACATGTACTCGCAGAACATGATGAATAACCAAACAGGATCACGTAGCACGTACCGTTCGGTTGTCGTAGTAGAAACTTTGGGGAAGAGTGATCGCAGCAGATGGCGACAAAGACGGCGGTAGGCAGCACCGCCTGACTTGGATGGAAGACGACCCGTGATGGAGAACTCGAGCAGTCGCGCAGAGCGCTTCCCAAAAACCTTATTCGCCCTCTCCCGTACAGGATCACAAGGGCGAGTGGTTCCGGAGACCTGCTCTCCCGTCCGCCGATGCACGCCGGCAAGCGGGATGGAGTAGACTACGGTGACGGAAACCCTAGATTGGTTTTCGGTGGTGTTGTGACGGTAGACGCGCAGGACTTTATATAGAGCGGCTCAGGAAACCCTAACTGAGGCGAACGTGCACGTTTATCAATTTTCCTGAGCAGCAAAATAAAGCTCGGCTCGATTCCCGCAACCAGCGCCTTGTCGTGGCAGTCGTGTGGCGAAGCGTCGCGTCTTGTGCGGCGGCGGCGTCGGAGGAGGAGCGCGCGTGTGTATCTCTCTTATTGCCCCTCACTTACAAAGTGGTGCAACACTCCACCTTATAAGGTGGTGCAACTCTCCTCCAACTTTCCATGTGGGACTAAACTTTAGCTCCCACTCCACTCCCATGTGAGCTGCCACAAACATGGGCCCAAACACATATGGGCTGCCACAAATTTGGGCTTTGAGATTTAGGGAAAATCTGAAATACTCATGGGCCTAAATGGATTAGCCCCATTATTTCTAACAATCCCCCACCAGATCTCAAATGCCCATTTGAAGATTTGCCAATCCTTGCTACTTATTATATACCAGTGTTTCAGCAGAGACTGTTAAGTTGAACTTCGGCCTAGAATCTTGAACTACGTCTATCAACAACTTGAACAATGGACGAACCTTGAATTGCAAGTTTGGTGCCAATAGATTTCGTTCAAAATCATAACTAGTACTTGGTATCAAGTAGCCTACCCCGGGTTGGAGCATATCGTCATACTCCCGGTCTCTTCATGAGTTTACTAGAGATCACCCAAATCTCATAGACCGCGACGTTCTGATCGAGCTCATATAGGTGTGTTCTTTCAAGAATGCCCTGTAGGACGGCATCTTTGCTAATTAAAGCCAATAGAAACACATTAAGGCATGTTGCCAACCTGCCTTACAGATTATGAGAGTCATGCATCTTCACATAGAGAGGGTTACAAAATACTCTCCTCAGTCAAACCACTAGCTTGTTCTTCCCAGGTCCTAATTCACGGGATCTCCGATCACATAGGTTGGGTTACCACTAAGGTGTGACATCCATGGGTCTCAACCTCATCTCCCTCGATGCACTTTCTATCACATTTCGTGATAGTCCCTTTGTAAAGGGATCTGCCAGGTTTTGTACATTTGAATATACGTAACAGTTATTACTCCGGAGTTTCTCAATTTCCTGACAGATTTCAAACGTCTCTTCACGTGTCTTGATGACTTCACGTTATCCTTAGAATTGTTCACTTTGACAATAACAGTTTGGTTGTGATAATTCAAAAGGATTGCCGGCACAGGTTTCTCAACCACAGGCAAGTCCATCAAGAGCTCACGCCCATTCGACTCACATGGGCGTGTCTAAAGCAGTAAGTTCTGCTTCCATAGTTGACCTCGTCAATATGGTTTGTCTACGAGACCTCCATGACACCGCGCCACCTCCAAGGGTAAACACATACCCGCTCGTGGCGTAGAGTTCATCAACGTCAGAGATCCAATTCGAATCACTATATCCTTCCTTCAAGCAGATTTCCTGAATAGTGAATCCCATAGCTCATTGTACCACATAGATAGCGCATGACCCTTTCAAGTGCATGCCAATGATCAATACCCGGGTTAGACATGAACCTACTCAACTTGCTCACAGCAAAAGATATATCGGGTCTTGTAGCGCTTGCTAAGTACTTGAGAGAACCAATAATTTGTGAATATTTCAGCTGATCTGTTGGTTCCTTCTTATTCTTTCGTAATGTCAAACTGGGATCATAAGGTGTTGGAGAAGTCTTGCCATCATTAAAGCCAAATCGGCTCAAGACCTTCTCAACATAATGAGATTGCGTTAAAGTAATCCCATTCTCGTTTTTAATAAGCTTGATGTTCAGAATGACATCAGCCTCTCCCAGATCTTTCATATCAAAACTCTTTGACAGGAAAGACTTGACTTCATTTATCACTTTCATGTTTGTACCAAAGATCAGAATGTCATCCACGTACAAACATAATATAACGCTATCGCCCCCACCATGGCGATAGTAAACACACCTATCAGCCTCATTAATGACAAAGCCAGCAAAAAGTAGAGTTCTGTCAAACTTCTCATGCCATTGCTTAGGTGCTTGTTTCAGGCCATATAAAGATTTTAATAACTTACACACCTTTGTCTCTTCACCTTTTACCACAAACACATCTGGCTGATCCATATAGATCTCCTCTTCCAACTCTCCATTAAGGAAAGCTGTCTTCATATCCATTTGATGAACGAGAAGACCATAAGAGGCAGCCAGGGACAGTAGTACTCGAATGGTGGTCAGTCTAGCGACAGGTGAATAGGTGTCAAAGTAATATTCGCCTTCTTTCTGTGTGTAGCCCTTAGCTACAAGCCGTGCCTTGTACTTCTCATAGTACCATCAGGCCTTAGCTTCTTCTTGAACACCCACTTACATCCCACAGGTTTACAACCATAGGGTCGTTCTGATAATTCCCAAGTTCCATTAGAAAGAATCGAGTCCATCTCATTTTGGACAGCTTCTTTCCAATCATCTGCATCAGGAGATGCATATGCCTCAGTAATGGATCTGGGAGTATCATCCACAAGGTACACGATGAAATCATTGCCAAAGGATTTTGCAACCCTCTGTCTCTTACTCCTCGTGAGAGGTTCATCGTCATCCTTCTCAAGAAATTCCTCATGTGGTTGTTCAGAATTATCAATAGATGCACTAGATTCAGGAAGTATTTCAGAAGAAATCCTACCAATGTTATGCATATCTTTCATAGGAAAAATATTCTCAAAGAATGTTGCATCACGAGATTCCATTATAGCATCAACATGCATATCAGGTACCTCAGATTTAACCACTAGAAATCTATAGCCTACACTCCGTGGAGAATATCCTAGAAAGATACAATCCACTGTCTTGGGTCCGAGCTTGCGTTTCTTGGGAATCGGTATGTTGACCTTCGCCAAACACCCCCAAGTACGAAGATACGAAAGTGATGGTTTTCTCTCAAACCACTCCTCATAAGGGGTCTTTTCTTTATTCTTGTTAGGAACTCTATTCAGGACATGACATGAAGTCAACAAAGCCTCCCCCAACCATGCCTTTGATAAACCAGCAGTGGCTAACATGGAATTCACCAAGTCAGTCAGCGTGCGGTTTTTCCTCTCGGCAACCCCGTTTGATTGGGGCGAGTAGGGAGGCGTCCTCTCATGAATAATTCCGTGTTCCTGACAGAATTCATCAAATATTTTGGGAAAATACTCACCACCACGATCCGACCTAAGACGCTTGATCTTTCTCTCTAGTTGATTTTCAACTTCGGCCTTATAGATTTTAAAGTAGTCTAAAGCCTCATCTTTAGTTTGCAACAAGTAAACATAGCAGAATTTAGTAGCATCATCTATCAACGTTCTGAAATATCTCTTTTCACCTTTTGTCAACACACCATTCATCTCACATAGATCAGAATGTATGAGTTCTAGAGGTGCCAAGTTTCTCTCCTTGGCAGCCTTGTGAGGCTTTCGAGGTTGCTTTGATTGCACACAACTATGGCACTTAGAACCTTTGGCAATAGTGAAATTCGGAATTAAACTCATGCTGGACAACCGAGACATCAAACCAAAATTAATATGACATAAACGAGAATGCCAAACACTGGTATCATCATTAACACCACCACAGATATGATTCACGGATTTATTACAAAACTCTGAAAGTGAAAACCGGAACAAGCCTCCGAACTCATAACCTTTACCAATAAATTGTCCATGTTTCGAAACAACGACTTTATTGGACTCTAAGACAACCTTAAACCCATCTCTGCAAAGAAGGGAGCCACTAACGAGATTCTTGTTCATAGTAGGGACATCTTTGCACGTTCCTCACCGGTGCGATCTTTCCGAAGTAAACTTGGATCCACCGTGCCAACATCGAGCGAAGCATGTGATCCATTCCCCATTAGGACGGATGAATCGGCGACGATAAGAAGTGAACATAGAGATGTCGGCACACATGAACATTAGAACCCGTATCAAGCCACCAACACGGTGATTGAAATCTTTGAAAGAACGATAAATAAATTACCATACCCATCGGTATTAAGCGGTCACGACGTTGGCGATCTTGGCCTTTTTCCCTCTGCGATGCTGCGTTACGACAGTCCTTGGAAAAATGGCCGGGCTCTCCACAAGTGTAACAAGACAGTTCACTCTTGTCCCTGTTTGTCTTCTTCTTCTTGAAGGTTGTAGTCTTTACAGGCTTGTTAAAGGAGGGTTTGAAGTTCCCTTTGTTCTTGCCTACCGATTTGCCTTTCTGCACAAAGTTAGCAGTAGCAAGACCCTCTCCTTTCTCAGTAGTGTCCTTAGCGCGAGCCTTCTCCTCAACATCAAGGGACGCTATCAGATTTTCAACTGATATCTCATGTCTCTTGTGTTTGAGAGTTGTGACAAAGTTCTTCCATGAAGGGGGCAACTTAGCAATAATGCATCCTGCCACAAACTTGTCGGGTAAGGTACACTTAAGGAGTTCGAGCTCCTTGGCAATGCACTGTATCTCATGAGCTTGTTGAACCACAGGAAGGTCCTTAGTCATCTTAAAATCATGAAAGCTCTTCATGATATACAGTTCACTACTAGCATCTGCAGCACCAAACTTGGCATCCAGTGCATCCCAGAGCTCCTTTCCATCTTTTATGTGCATAAACACATCACACAGACGGTCAGCAAGAATGCTCAGAATACATCCCACAAAGACAGTATTGGCATCCTCGAACTTCTTCTGATCCTCGTCAGATATAGTTCCCTCAGGTTTGCCTTTACTGATGTGAAACACTTTCATCGTGGTCAGCCAAAGCTCAGCCTTGTACTGCCACCTCTTAAAGTGCACACCGGTAAACTTTTCCGGCCTCAGTGCATCGGTAAAACCAGCCATTGTTAATTCAGGAAATTGCCTACAGTAAGGTTTTTGGATTGTTGGATTATTAGGCATAATTTCTATGATTAATTCCAGAATATAAATCATGACAAAACCAGCTACTAGCTCATGTAACTCGAACATACTAGATGTACTAAACAACAGGATAATCGGAAACAAACTGCAGCTTAACATGTACTCGCGGAACATGATGAATAACCAAACAGGATCACATAGCACGTACCGTTCGGTTGTCGTAGTAGAAACTTTGGGGAAGAGTGATCACAACAGATGGCGACGAAGACGGCGGTAGGCAGCACCGCCTGACTTGGATGGAAGACGACCCGTGATGGAGAACTCAAGCAGTCGCGCAGAGCGCTTCCCAAAAACCTTATTCGCCCTCTCACAAGGGCGAGTAGTTCCAGAGACCTGCTCTCCCGTCTGCCGGTGCACGCCGGCAAGCGGGATGGAGTAGACTATGGTGACGGCGCAAGTAGAGAGGATGGCAAAACCCTAGATTGGTTTTCGGTGGTGTTGTGACGGTATCCGCGCAGGACTTTATATAGAGCGGCTCAGGAAACCCTAACGGAGGCGAACTCGGCTCGGTGAGATTCCCGCAACCCGCGGCGTGCGCGCGTCGTGACGAGGCGAGCGTGCGTGCGAGCGGCGTCGGAGGAGGAGCGCGCGTGTGTATCTCTCTTATTGCCACTCACTTACAAAGTGGTGCAACACTCCACCTTATAAGGTGGTGCAACTCTTCTCCAACTTTCCATGTGGGACTAAACTTTAGCTCCCACTCCACTCCCATGTGAGCTGCCACAGACATGGGCCCAAACACATATGGGCTGCCACAAATTTGGGCTTTGAGATTTAGGAAAAATCTGAAATACTCATGGGCCTAAATGGATTAGCCCCATTATTTCTAACAATTTTTTGGTCAGGAGTTCTAAATTTAATCCAACCATGTATAGTAGTTTTTTTGAATTATCCAAATATGTCTTTTGTGTTTTTTAGGGCACAATGTCTTTTATGTTGTACGACATGACCATCTGTACGTAAAAGAGTCAGGTGGGCCGTGGGCCTATTATTCTCGGTCTATTCTGTAAAACCTAGGATCACGAAGAGTCGAAGACACGAACGATCACGCCGCCACTGCTGCCATCCTCCGGTGCTTGCCTCTTGGACTCCCAACCGTCCGAATCTCCTTGACCCCATGCTCTTCTGCTTCCGATGGAAGATGGAGGTGGGAGGTGCTCGTTCAAAGAGGAGAAGGAGAGGACGCGTCGACCGCATCAGCGACACGGGAGGTGCTTGTTCGAGTAGTTTTGGAGAATTGATTATCGTTGAATACAGATAGAGTCTGTTACATATAGGAGAGGATCTCGTGGCCTAGTGCGCACGCTCCACATCCTAGGATGTAGGAAGGTGGGCTAGGATTACAGTACGTTACATGACATGATCAGTATAGACTAGTACAAGTAGTGTAACATGATTCAACTCCCCTCGCAGTCGGGACTACGCCAGGAGCGATGTTCAGACTGTCACGGAATTCTTGGAATAGCGTCGTTGGCAACCCTTTAGTGAAGATGTCGGCGTACTGGGAGCTGGTAGGTACATTGGAGCACTTTGGCCTCACCGAGCGCCACTCGGTCACGAACAAAATGAAGGTCAATCTCTATATGTTTCGTCCGCTGGTGCTGAACTGGGTTGGATGACATATACATGGCGCTCACATTGTCGCAATACACCACCGTTGCACGGGAGGGCAAATGGTGGAGCTCCTGCAAGAGTTGGCGCAGCCAGCACGACTCAGCAATCACATTAGCAACGGCTCGATATTCAGCCTCCGCACTCGAGCGCGAGACTGTAGGTTGGCGACGTGAGGACCAAGACACAAGGTTGTTGCCAAGAAACACGCAAAAGCCAGAGGTTGATTTCCGTGTATCGGGGCAGCCCGCCCAATCAGCATCCGAATAGGCAACAAGATCGAGGGAGGAAAGTTTGTGGAGATGGAGACCATAGTGGGAGGTGCCTTGGACATATCGAAGGATACGTTTGATGAGCTGAAAATGGGAGTCGCGATGGTCATGCATGAATAAGAAAACTTGTTGCACCGCATAGGAAATATCAGGACGGGTGAGCGTGAGGTACTGTAGGGAGCCGACGAGGCTGCGGTAAAGGGCCGGATCCGAGCACCGGGGGCCATCGGAGGCAGAAAGTTTGGAGAGAGTGTCAATGGGGGTGGTGATGGGGTTGCAGTTTAGCATGTGAGCACGGTCCAAAATCTCAAGGGCATATTGTTGTTGTGAAAGAAATAAACCCTCATACGTGCGATGGACATTAATGCCAAGAAAATGGTGGATATCGCCGAGATCACTCATGGAGAACTCGGAATGGAGGGAGGCGATGATGGAGTGGAGGAGGGTGGTGGTGTTGGCGGTGAGGATGATATCATCAACATACAACAACAAATATGCAATGGATGTCTCAGGGCGAAGGATGAAAAGTGAAGAATCGCTTTTGGAGACAGAAAAACCAATGGAGGTGATGAAGGTGGTAAAACGATGAAACCACGCCCAGGGGGCTTGTTTGAGCCCATAGAGTGATTTATGCAAGTGGCAAACATGGGATGGGCGAGTGGAATCAAGAAAACCAGAGGGTTGCTCACAAAAAAACAGTTTCATCAAGATTCCCATGGAGAAAAGCGTTTTTAACATCCAACTGATGAATGGGCCAAGAGTGCATAGTGGCGATGCTCAAAACCAGGCGAATGGTGGTAGGCTTAACCACGGGGCTGAAAGTCTCACCATAGTCGACCCCGTGTTGTTGGGTGAAGCTGCGAACAATCCAGCGAGCCTTGTACCGCGCAAGAGAGCCATCAGGATTGAATTTGTGCCGAAATATCCACTTCCCTGTCACGACGTTAACACCTGCAGGACGAGAAACTAGAGACCACGTGTCATTCCGCATTAGAGCAGTATATTCATCGAGCATAGCATTGTACCAGTTAGGGTCTTTGAGGGCGGAGCGGTAAGTAGCAGGAATTGGGGAAAGTTTGGCGGGAGTAGCGATCGCGCGAGAGAAGTGATGTTTAGGCATAGAATAGCCAGCTTTACCGCGTGTGAGCATGCGGTGGGGGTTCTCGGGAGGAGCGACGGGGATGGATTTGGGCGGGAGACGCGGTTGAGGTGGCGGGCTGGGGGCAACTGGAGGGGAGAAAGTGCGGGTGGGGGATGCAGTGGGGTTGGGCGTAGGCGACCAGGTGAGGCAGGGCGAGGGAGCCGAGGTAGGTGGGGCCAAAAGCGAGGGAATCTGGGCAGGGACAGGGTGCAGGAGTAGGGACGGGGCGACGCGGGCTTCGGCGGGTGGTGGTGCGGTGGCCACAGTGGATGGGCCAGGGGTATCTGGTGGATGCGGTGGCGAGGTGGGAGTGAAGGAGGACGTGGGGGAGCTGGTGGACCAGGTGGGCGGGCGGGTCGAGGTCGGTACGAAACAGAAGGGGCGGCTGGTACGGAATCTGTGGCAGCAGAGGACGCCGGGTCAGTGGAAGAATAAGGAAAACACGTTTCGTCGAACATGACGTGCCGCGAGACAATAATGCGACGTGAGTGTATATGGAGGCAGCGGTATCCTTTGTGTTCCCGCGGGTAGCCGATGAAAACGCAAGGGGTGGAGCGCGGAGCGAGTTTGTGGGGAGTCGTGGCGAGCAGGTTCGGGTAGCATAGGCAGCCAAAGACTCGCAGGTGGTCATAGGTGGGGTTTTGTCCATAGAGACGGAAGTGAGGGGTGTGAAAGAGGATGGCGCGGGAGGGTCGAATATTGAGAATATAGGTGGCGGTATGGAGGGCTTCGACCCAAAAAGGCGGTGGTAATTTGGCTTGGAAGAGGAGAGTACGAACAATGTCGTTGGTGGTGCGAATGAGACGCTCAGCTTTGCCATTTTGTGGGGAGGTGTGTGGACACGAGAGGCGGAAGCTAACACCATTGGCGCCAAAAAAATCCCGGAGGTGTGTGGTAAGAAATTCGCCACCATTATCACATTGCAAGCATTGAATAGGGACACAAAATTGGGTGTGCACATATGCAAAGAAACGTTGGATGGTGTCACAAGTATCATATTTATTTCGCAAGGGAAAAGACCACGAATAGTGTGTGAAATCATCAAGGATTATTAAATACTACTTGTATCCTGAAAAACTAATGACGGGTGAGGTCCACAGATCACAATGAATGAGTTGGAATGCAGCGGAAGTGTGAGAGTGAGAGGTGGGGAAGGGGAGGCGCGTGTGATGTCCTAATTGACAAGCATTACAAAAAGGAGATCTGCTAAGAGCTTGTTTATTACATGAGAGAAAATCTAAAGGGTAGTGGGTGGTGGAGCTGGGGTGTCCAAGTCGTTGATGCCACGGGGAGCCGCCGGTGGTGGAGAGCACGGTTGGCGAGGAAGGCGTGCAGCCGTAGAACGGGTAGAGGTCGTTGTCACTATTGGAGCGAATAATAGTAGTTTTGGTGTGGAGGTCCTTCACTGAAAAACCAAATGAATCAAACTCAATGGATACAAAATTATCACGGGTGAATTGGCGAACGGATATTAGATTTTTGACTATATTAGGTGAGACAAGGACATTTTGTAGATGGAGAGGGAGCGAGGAAATTTGGACAGACCCTACAGCTAAAACGGGAAGTTTAGACCCATCACCAACAATAATATGCGACGAATCACTGCCTAAGGGAGAATGAGTAGTAGTCAAGTTACCCGTCTTACCGGTGACGTGGGACGAGGCTCCCGAGTTCATGAACCACTCAGGACGTGGCGGGTTGAAGTGGTTGTTGTCGTTGGCGTGATGGATCATGGCCGAGTAGTCGAAGGAGTACGGCGCGGAGGAGGGTTGTTGCTGTGGGTTCAAAGCCGTGGAGGAGGGTGCACCCCCCATGCATGGTGGAGGGTAGCCCACAGGTGGCGCAGCACCAGCGGATTGCACCTGGTAGGCCTGCGAGGGATCTCCTGGACGAGAGCCGAGAACGCCCGAGGCGTTGGGAGGCACCCAAGGCGCACGCGCGGGAGGGAACGGAGTCCCCCAGGGTGCGAAATACCCCATCCAGGGTTGCTGAGGTGGAGTGCCGCGGTGACCGGATGGGCCAGGTTGATGCTGGTTGTTGGTGTCGCGTCCGTAGGACGGAGTCTGGTTGTTGCCGCCGCCGTGTACGTACCCCGGGATGGGGTTTTTCCCCCGATAATTCGGGCTGACCCCCATCATGCGTGGCTGGCCAGCGGATGGGCCGCCGCGTCCGCCCCCAGTAGGGAGAGTTGTTGCCAGAGCCGCGGCCGCCGCCGCCGTGTGTCCCGGCGCCGCGTCCACCTCCATGGACAGTCATGGCCTATGCCCCCTCGTCGAGTTGGGCCGTGTCTGCGCTGGCCTCCGCGAGCTGAAGACGAGAACAGGCGTCGGCGAAGGAGGGCAGGGGCACCGTGTTGCCGATGATGGCGGAGTGAAGGGAGAACTTTGTGCCGAGGCCAGAGAGCATCTGGAGACAGAGGTCATGGTCCTGCACGGGGTAACCGATGTCGGCGAGGTCGTCGGCGATACCTTGGAGTTTGCTGGCGTACGTGGAGATGGGCAGATCACCGCGCGGGGAGGTGCGGAATTTTTTGCTGAGGAAGATGTAGCGGTTGGCGCGGTTGGCGAGGAAGAAATCATGCAGGCGTTTCCACGTGGAGCAGGCACGGCCGTCTGTGCCCTGGAGAAGGCGATGAAGATCGTCGGCCAGGGTGCCGAGAAACCACAACGAGAGGTGGATGTCGGCGGTGACCCATTGCGCGTCGGGGTTGGCCGGCGCGGCGCCTTCCGTGACGTGGTCGAGGGCGCTGCACATGGTGAGTAGAAGGGTGATCGTCTTGCGCCACTTGGAGAAGTTGGCCCCGGTGATGTTGACCTTGTAGTCGATGTACTCGCCGATGTGGATATCACGGAGATGGAGCGGAGCATTGACGGTGGCCGGAGGAGGGGCGGGTGGGGCAGGATTGGGTGGGGATGGAGGGAGGTTGTGGGTGAGGGGTAGGTTGGTGGTAGCCGAGGGAGCCTCGGATCCGAAGAGTTCGCTGTGGAGGAGAGGGATGGGCATGGCGCGCAGCGGAGGAGCGCGTTGCTGGAGAGGGGTGGAAGGATCGAGATCGAGAGGGTTGGGGTTGGGTGGGAGAGTTGTGCCGGCCGGAGCAGAGGAAGAGGGGTCCATGGCCGGAGGAGGGAGAGAGAGGGGCTCTGATACCAAGTAGTTTTAAAGAATTGATTATCGTTGAATACAGATAGAGTCTGTTACGTATAGGAGAGTATCTCGTGGCCTAATGCGCACGCTCCAGATCCTAGGATGTAGTAAGGTGGGCTAGGATTACAGTACGTTACATGACATGATTAGTACAGACTAGTACAGGTAGTTTAACATGATTCAACTGTTCGAAGAGAAGGAGAGGACGCGTCGACCGCATCAACAACCTCGCCGACGGCACTCTCGGTCATATCATCTCCTTCCTTCCCACCAAGGACGGCGCACGCACCCAAATCCTCGCGTCCCGGTGGCGCCATCTTTGGCGCTCCGCCCCTCTTAACCTCGACAGTCACGGCTTCTTCAAACTTGGGGATCGTACCTGCGTCTGCCGTATCACGTATCTTCTCCTCCCACCCAGGTCCCGGCCGCCGCTTGTGCATGGAGGCACACAAATTCAGTGACCCAACCGCCACCATGGAGCCGTGGCTCCGATCCGCCGCCCTCTGCAACCTCCAAGAGCTTGAGATATGCTACTGTCAACGCTGTCGGCATCCATCTTCCGCTTCTCGGCCATCCTCCGTGTCGCCACTTTCGGACAGTGCATCTTTCCCCACAGCGTCCAAGGTCTCCACTTCCCCATGCTTCAGCTGCTCACGCTTGAACGAGTCAGCATCTCACAGTCTTCACTTCACCGCCTGATTAACGAATCTCACGCTCTAGAGTGTTTAATGATGCGCGGCTGCTGGGGCTTCCATTGCGTCCGGATCAACTCGCCTGCCCTTCGAACTATCGGCCTAAGAGCATCTTCACTCGGTTGGGTCAGGACCAATTTTTGGTCAGACGAATCGTGTTTTCGGCTTGGATATGTCCAGTCGTCCACTCGCGTATCCAGGCCGTGTTCCCAGGTTCGACTAAATTCACTTAAACTCAGCAAAATATGGACGAATATAGGCGGAATTTTATTAAATTAGGCGAGGGGGCACATACTACATCGGTTTTAACTAGAAAAGGACGCCGCCGTGGTCGACGCCGGACGCCGCAACTACAGGCTGAGACGGGGGTTGTTGCCGGCCTCGATGTGCGCCATGACTCCGGCGAGAGTCCGCCCTGGAACGCTCCACCAGTGGCGGCGGTAAGCCATATTGTTACGCGGCGGCGGCGAGCCCAGCGGTCCTTCGTGTCGGACGAGTTCCTCGAGGCGTCCGTCGGTGAAAAACTGCCTCTAGAAGACCAAGTTGCCCTGATCCTCGGCGAGATCCGGGTCTTGCATGGCAGCGATAGCTGTCTGGATCTCTCCGGCGAGTTCTGGGTCTTCCATGGCGGCGATAGTCGCCTGGATCTCTCCGGCGAGGTCCTGCCCGTCAGGCACCGGCGAAACGGGGATCCCGCCGGCGCTGAGTTTCCAACCTAGGGGGAGGCTAGTGTCCGACGGGGCCGTATAGCGCGCCTCGCGGAGGAGCCGGGCTTCTCACGGCGACAGCGTGCGTCGGCCGGCCATGGCTTCTCGGCGGAGTTGGGGAGGAAGCAAGGTGCGAACGTCTGAAGTTCGCCGGAGTTGTGGTGGTGTGAGGAACTGTGAAGAGAGACGGCGAGATGTACGGCTTTTATAGGCCGGAAGAATGGCGGGAGGGGTGTAGCGGTGAGGGCGGGAAAAGGAAAACGGCGGGAAGGATGGTGGCGAGTCGGCTTCTGTCGCTGACAGACTGGTCCACTCGCCAAATTCTCGTCGTCCGGCGTCCCTAGGGCGTACCCGGGATCCTGGGTTCGGCCTGGGTAGTCCGGACCAAAGTTGGCCCAAATCCGACCGAAAACAGGTCCTGGATACGCGACTGGGCCGATTTTCGACGTCTGGACATAATTTCGGCGTCCGGATCGGCCTTCTGGGTAGGCGAGTGGAGATGCTCTAAGTGTTGGATGGTGTTCCCCAAATGGCCTCAAGCTTGGAAAAATCGTCATCGAGAACGCCCCTTGTCTCAAAAGGTTGCTCTTTATCTATGTAGTGACCTGCACCTAAACTGGAGACCTTGTGCCTCCTTTCCGATCCCTCCACCAAAATCTTGTTTGGCTCCATGGCTATTCAGGTAAATAAATGAGCCCCCTCTCTTCTGGCCTTTATGAGGCTTAAAACTTGCATTCATGTGTATATGTTCTTTTCAGTCAGTTGAATCCTCGCCATGCAATTCGCATGGACACCACAACTTGATCGAGCCTCTTGGCATTCGTCTCAGGGACACTAGTGGTGGAATTCTATTCTGGCAGCATCGAGTCACACGTTAGTTTTGTTACATTCTTTGTATTGAACGCGCAACATCTAGAGTTGGTGATACTTGGCGTCGTCAGAGCCAGGAAAAACTATGACAGGTTCTTGGCATCACAAGGCAGGAAACTTCAGCTAGAAAACAGGGTTTCCAGAGATGCCCGGATTCAGTTTACAACCGGTAGATGTGTCCGCAGTTTTTGGAATGCGAGGCACGCCGAGGATATTGATTTAGCTGATCCATTCACAGTTGAAACTGGTAGAAGTGTCCGCACTCCGCAGTTTTTGGAATACGAAACCTGCAGAGATTATTGATTTAGCTGATCCATTCACAGTTGAAACTTGATTTATTCTTTCAGTGAGTCCTTCCCCGTCAGCCTATCTAGTTCTGTGCCTTGTCCAAAGCTTAGTAATTCTAGTGTCTGCAGTGTTGTAAGTTTGCATTACCTAGAGCATGAGTTGAATACCAGAGACTATCTTTTAAGCTTCCTTCAGAGGTGCCACATGTTGGCATCGTTGCGCCAAGTCAAGTACTAGTATTTCAAATTGAAACTGTGTGCGTTGTATTGAGCAGCAAGACTTGTGTCTCGCAACTATATATATCTTCTAAGCTGCCCATACGACATAAATGGTTCCATGCATACCTCCCACCCACTCCCCACCCCCTGGCTGCCACCGCTTGAGGCGCTACCCGGCAAAGCTCGTGGTGGCGGCGGCGGCGACGCCCTAGGACTAGTCCAAGGTCAAGCTGCAGTGCAGCGGCGGCCAGGGTGGCGGGTCTAGCATCGGTAGCCGGTGAGGCGGTGGTTGGTGGCCGGGTCCAATCTAGGCCCAGATGGGTTTCGTCCGGCCACGGTTTGCATGCTGCTTTCTCCTTGCTCTGACATCGATGGTATTTCTGGGCATCACCACACAGTTTGAGTATGCTGGGGGCTCTGGCCCTGCCATGGAGAGCGTCGGCCGGTTGGTCTCGGCGGCGAGTTTTGGGAGGCCCGGATGTGGTGAAAACTGAGCCTCGACTCCGGTCATGGCAGGCGATGGCGGTGCTCACGTGCCATTACATTGTTGAATGCATCACCATTGCATCCCGCACCTTCTCACTTGTGCTGCTCCGGGGGAAGCCCCAAATTTGGGTATCCCGAATCGGACGATGGCGGTGCTTTCGGCATCGTTTTACCTCTTGGGGACATCGTTTTAGCGTGTGCTAGCAATGTTTCTAACAGGGGGCCCTTGGTGCTGCAGCAGCAGTTGTCTACCCTTGGTGCTGCTATAGTGGAGGTTGCAATGCCCCTTCTTTGCTTTCTTTCCCTTGCCTGACCTGATGTTCCGGTATCCCTCGTCAGTGTGAATTTTTCCCGTTGTTGCTTTGTTCGTGCAGTGACAGTGGTGTTGCAGCCAATGTGGTTTGGTTCGATAGTGAACCCCACTCGTGGTGTTTTCCTCATAGGCACTGTTTTTGGCATTGCGCTCCTCTCCTCTTGGTCTGTGCTCAGAGACTGAGAGCCATCTCAGAGACAAATCTACTCTAGGTGGTTCCCCCTCTTGCCTTCTCCATCGGTTATACGCAGACCTCAGTAGAGTTGGAGAATTTTCATGGTGGGATAGGCGGAGCTACCTAGAGTTCCTGGAGTGTCCTTGGTAGTGATTTTCCCTTTGGCCACCATGGGCACATCGATGTCACATGGTCTTTGTTGCACATGGCCTTTCAGCTTCACTGATGACACGGCCATGCATCCAATTCCCTTCGACCGTGTTAGTGACGCTTCTGGTGTGCTCGTTCTTGGTGTTCTTCACTGGCATGCTCTAGGGGTCAGACATTCATGCTCTAGGGGTCGGACATTCTAGCGGATCAAGGGTCCGGAAGTCCATGATTAGAGATGCATAGAGGCCTCAGGTGGTCCTCTACTTCTTGATTTCCTTTTTGTCATACCGTTAGGGCCACAAGAGGATGGAAAGTTAGGCGGCCTGGTGCTTCCCATATAATTCTCAAGCGTCAGACACTACGGTGCTGTGATGCCAGAGAGTCCACCATCCTAAGACTTCTTATTGTTTTTGTCTTCTTGATGTGTGCCTCCTTTCTTCTGGGCTCTGGACTCTGTCCTTGTTGTGGATGTTGGGGTTCATACCTAAGAATGCATAAGGTGTAACACCCTCAGAATCGGACCTATGCAAGTTTGGGCAAAATTCACCAAACCCGCATAGAAACGATTCAAAGGTGCCCACCAGGCACTTTCGTGCGGGTGGAAAACGAAGTAATAACATTACACAACAGTCCTCGATGGGACCCACAGAACAGATATATATAACAGCGACTCAAAGAGTCAAGAATACAGATATACGGTACAAAGATCCAAATCACCTTGAAAAGACGGAGCGTCCGACTACGGACAAGATGCAAATGGGGCTAAGAGCCCTGAAGAATAACCAATGGCGTCCATAACCCTGCCCAGGCCAAGCCGGAAGGGTAACCCTGCTAACGGCGTCGATCTCAAAACCTGCTTAAAACAAAGGGGTGCCGGCAAAGGGCAAAGGAAAAAGAAGGAGCGTCGATCGAGGCCAAGACAGCGAGGCTAGAATTCGGCGGTCCTCGCCTACATAGGTATGGTGGACTGAAGCGGCAGCGGCAGCATGCACTAAACAACCTATAGAGACTCGATACAACTGGCGGATATCAGAGAGGGATAAGAATGACCTAACCGGATCCAACCTGAAACTATCATCAAACAAACCCATCCTGGTGTTTCCCCCTCGAGACCAAACGAGGAAGGCAACCGAGGAACTCACACAGTTGGCAGTTTTACTTATTCAGTTATAGTTGCGGCACTTTACTAGTCAAGTTTAGATAATCGTCCTGATAAAGTAAGCAGTGGGCACTTTTAGTTAACCATTCCGTTATAGTGGCAGCACTTACTAGTCAGATACATTTAACATGAGATAACCCATAAACCCAGCAGTTGTTGGTACTTTTATTCAGCCATTCCGTTGTAGTTGCAAGATTTACTAGTCAGGTACAATTGTCGCAAGCGACAACCAAACAAGCAATTGTGGGCAGTATTAATTAGCCATTCCATTATAGTGAAGCTGATTACTAGTCATTATAAGTCAAATTTATAGCAGTAAACTTTAGTTATGCTTGTCTATGATCGAGATACTGTGCTCCAAGTCGTCCATATCCGCGGACACGGCTTTCAGAAAGTTTTACCCGGCCGGGGTGCACCAATAGCAACACACACTCGATCAACCTCGGAAAAAACAAATCAAAACCCAACGAGGCTTTCACGACTGAACAATCACAAGATTCAGAAATATTTCAGGGGGCCACCCCTTAAGTAGATCCATAGCAAAGACCCCTAGACGGGCTCAAGGTTATGGGGACGGCTGTGAACGACTGGGAACCCGAAAGTGTGGCTGGGCTTGTCGACACCGCATAATCGGGCCATGATCCTAAACAGTACAGTGTGCTCCTCGCACAATTTAAATACAGAAAGTAGCATGGCATAAGTACAGGATAGTAAAAACACCTCAAACTAGTTTGTGGCCCCAAGAAATAAGAATGAATCAAGCTCTGGCTCAGGGGGTCCCATATACCTCCCGGATGTGGATAGCGCGATAAATCAAGGAACAGGTATCAAGTACTCGGGGTCTTACGGGACACAAGTGGGCGTTCGGAAACCAAATATTATCTATCACCCACCGATGCTTCTGCTTATTTCAATTTTAGTTGTTAAAACAGAAATTAAAGTGACGATAAGTAAAACTAGCACCATCTCCAACATCAACATGCGGCAATACATCAGCAACTGGGGCATATGGCGACACACATCGGCACTTGAGCAAGCAACTACGACGCGCAAGTCCAACTATCTACCAAACAACAGGTAATAGGGGGTGTCCAAGGCAATATATGGCTGCAAGGGATATCAAGGGTACGGAATCTAGAGCATCGCAACACAGATAGCAATAGATCAACAGGAGGGAATAAATACTATAAAAGTAAGATAGGTAGAAAAGGGGGAGATGCTGCTTTGAAAACATTGTCGAAGGTTCATCCAAGATCGGAAGCTCACATCAACTCAACGGCCTTATCCGCGAAGAACCAAAACACTAGAAGAAACACCGGATGCAATATTTAATACACGGCAGAAGATCGGCATGATGCCTGTATGATGTATGACATGGCAAAGGGTGCGATGCAATTAGGTCAAATTAAGTGGAACCGGGGTCCCGACAATTAGTTAGATGGTTCAAGTTGTTTAGGAACCCCGCAATTTAAATGTGGTTATAACATGGCAAAAGATAGCACCGGTTCTCTACACAAGTTTAAATGAGGCCAATATAAGGCTAGATTTGCCCGCATATGGGCCCCATATTTAATTATTAGGTGAATCGGCATAAGGCCCCCAAACCACAGATATGCATGCGAGATGTCAATTAAACATGCAACAAGTTGTTATGTTATAAAATAGGGTTTGAGGAAAAGGGGTCGCACATCAGAGGGGGCTCGACGATCTTGGGTTCCGGGGTTCGGGGTCGGTCTCAGGGTCCGGGGTTCGGCGGACTTGGGGTTCCGGGGTTCGACGGGATCGTTCTTGGACTCAGGGGTAGGTCTTGGCGTCTCCGGGGTCTTTGGGTCATGGCGACGGTCCTGGCGTCCTTGATGGCGAACTCGGTTCCGGTTCGCTTCTTGTCGACGGTCTCGTGGGGCCATCTTAGTTGCGGTGTCGAGCTCGGGTGCCGTTGATGGTCTTGGGGTTTCAGCGAACGGTCTTGAGGTACTTGGCGTTCTATGAGCGAGCTCGGACCTTCGCTCGGGAAGTTCTCGGCGTTCTCGATGAAGACCTTGGCGAGGTGATCTTGGGGTGGTTCTTGGCGTGTCGAGGTTCGGTCCTCGATTCGGTCGTCGGTTCCTCTCGATGATCTTGAGGTTAGTGGCGGAGATCTTGGAGTTCCGGCTTGATTGTCCGTGACGGCGAACTTGGCGTCTAGCCGAAGGTCTCGTGTCCATGTCAAGTGCTCGAAACCCGTGGCGGAGGTCTTGGCGTGTCGAGAGGAAGATCTTGGGCTCCGCCATACATCTGTTCCATGTCAGATGGAGGTACCACCAGCTTGGTTGACCCAGCAACTGGTACTACGCAGGAGGCGTCTTGAGCCGTGGAGAGAGGCCAGCGGCGAGCGGGCACGCGGGAGGCATGACGGAAAGCGGACAGCGAAGCGGTGAGGGTCCGTCGGCGGAGTCTCTGGGCGGGCAGCAGCCGCCGGAGGCGAACGGCGGCGGGGCTGGCGAGGTGGGCGGGCGTCTGAGGCGGCGGCTCCTTGCGGAGCGAGGCGTCTTTCGGAGCACGCGTGGCCAGCGCGGAGTTGGCGGAGGCGGGTGGCTGCTGGCGAAGCCAGCGGCCGGGCGCGGAGCGTGGGGACTGGGGGAGGTCTGGCAAGCGGCGGAGCGGGTGCCAGGCCCGAGCAAGAGGCGCGGCGGGCGAGCGGGTGCAGCGCGGCAGCGGCGGAGGCGGAGCCGGCGGATGGAGGCGGGTCGGGGTGGCGCGACTTCAGCGGCGTCGAGGGAGGGATGAGGGCGCGAGTGGCGCCGTGAGGCTGCAGAAGCGGCGGAGGTTGGTGGAAGCGGGCCTTGGGCGGAGCGAGGGGAAGGTGGAGGAACGGCGGGCGGGCGTGGGGAGAAGGGCGGAGGCGCGTGAGGAGGGAGGGCGGTGGCGCGGCGCTGAGGGAGGAGAGTCTGGGAAGAAGCAGGGGAGAGGCGGGCGCGTGGGGGGCCCAGCTGGTGGGACCAGCGTGGGTCAGCGTGCCGTCGGGCGTGGGGAGTGGGACGGGTCTGGGGAGACTGGCGTGGGCGTGCACAGTGGCGGGACCTGAGGCGGGGAAGGGGTGAGGTGTGCGTGTGTAGTGCGCGAGTGGGAGGCGTGGACCCCCCGTGGGCACCAGCGTCTGGGAGGCTGGCTGCTGGCTTTGACCAAGGAGGAGAGGAATCTGGTGGGTGGGGGCTGATGTGGATTTTGATAGGCTAGAGGGAGGGAAGAGGAGGTGGCGGGATGTTATTGGAGGGAGTGAGGTGGCCAGGGGTTTGGGTAGGAAAAAGGGTAGGTTTAGGATTATGGGTGGGACTAGTTGGGGTGGACCGTTTCAGATTTTAGGGGTGGTCGTTCGGGTCAAACGGCCGTCGACCGCCCGCTAAAAATTAACTAAATGTTTTATTTAATTAAACGGACCGTTGCACAACACATTTAAACAAAACAAAATATTCCGGGGACCCGGTTTTGGTGTTTGAAACAAGAGGGGGCGTTTTAGAAAACAAAACGGGTGTTGCGGAAATAGTTTTAGCAAACAATGCATGATGATGACGATGCAATGCACAAATTCAACGCGATTTTCTAGTAGTGGTTTTGCGGGATGCCACAATTCGACACCACTAACAAGGGATCTCGCCCTCGAGATCCGCCTCATGGTACCGGAAGGAAGGGTCGGCGATCTGCGTCTTCTCGCTTCGGGTAGATCCTCGCGACACCACTAACAAGAGGTCGTTGTCCGTGATCGTCGAAAGAACACGCCGGGTACAACAGGTCGAAGGTAGAGGTATCAACAAATTAAGCCACCTCTAACTTCGATGGAGAGAGGGAACCGATGCATTCTTATCAACTTCAATGTACAAAAGCGAATAGAAAGGGTAGTCGGCATGGGGGCCAATCCATCACGCACCCAAACTATTACTCTGCACAATCAGTAGAAAAGAGTGCAACCATTCTCGGGAACAGACTGAAGATCTCGACAAGCGAGGTTCGGAACAAAGGAGGATGCGACTACGCCGGATCTGGCGTAGATGATGTCGTCGTCGGAAAACACCTAAGGCGCAACACGGAACAAAGAATGATAACACCGTGACGGATTCATCGGGCAGCTTGAACACCGGTGGTAGAACACCGTTATCGAGGAGGAAGCGAAACCTCAAGGTAATGGAAACCCAACCACGAGAAATCCTGGACTCGAAGAGAGAGAAGCGGATTCAAAACACGAGGTAAGAGGAACAGCGGAGGGTAAGGAGTAAAATCAGACCTAATCGTAACTATCCAACCGATTTTCAAAAATAGTTTTGACACTCTACTTGCCGTTAGCTAGGTTATCCAAATTTGGACTTGTGGGGTATCGCAACCGCTGAGCTCGATACCACTCAGTAACACCCTCGAGAATCGGACCTATGCAAGTTTGGGCAAAATTCACCAAACCGCATAGAAGCGATTCAAAGGTGCTCACCAGCACTTTAAATGCGGGTGGAAAAGCGAAGTAATAACATTACACAACAGTCCTCGATGGGACCCACAAACAGATATATATATATAACGACTCAAAGAGTCAAGAATACGATATACGGTACAAAGATCCAAATCACCTTGAAAGACGGAGCGTCCGACTACGGACAAGATGCAAATGGGGCTAAGAGCCTCAAGAATAACCAATGGCGTCCATAACCCTGCCTTGAGGCCAAGGAAGGGTAACCCCTGCTAACGGCGTCGATCTCAAAACCTGCTTAAAACAAAGGGTGTCGGCAAAGGGCAAAGGAAAAAGAAGGAGCGTCGATCGAGGCGATGCAGCGAGGCTAGAATTCGGTCCTCGCCTACATAGGTATGGTGGCAGCGGCAAGATGCACTAAACAACCTATAGAGACTCGATACAACTGGCGGATATCGAGAGGATAAGAATGACCTAACGGATCCAACGAAACTATCATCAAACAAACCCATCCTGGTGTTTCCCCTCGAGACCAAACGAGGAAGGCAACCGAGAACTCACGATTGGCCGTTTTACTTATTTAGTTATAGTTGCGGCACTTTACTAGTCAGGTTTAGATAATCGTCCTGATAAAGTAAGCAGTGGGCACTTTTAGTTAACCATTCCGTTATAGTGGCAGCACTTACTAGTCAGATACAGTTAACATGAGATAACCCATAAACCCAGCAGTTGTTGGTACTTTTATTCAGCCATTCCGTTGTAGTTGCAAGATTTACTAGTCAGATACAATTGTCGCAAGCGACAACCAAACAAGCAATTGTGGGCAGTATTAATTAGCCATTCCATTATAGTGAAGCTGATTACTAGTCATTATAAGTCAAATTTAGAGCAGTAAACTTTAGTTATGCTTGTCTATGATCGAGATACTGTGCTCCAAGTCGTCCATATCCGCGGACACGGCTTTCAGAAAGTTTTACCCGGCCGGGGTGCACCAATAGCAACACACACTCGATCAACCTCGGAAAAACCAAATCAAAACCCAACGAGGCTTTCACGACTGAACAATCACAAGATTCAGAAATATTTCAGGGGGCCACCCCTTAAGTAGATCCCATAGCGAAGCCGGTGACCCCGAGACGGGCTCAAGGTTATGGGGACGGTGTGAGCACGGGAACCCGAAAGTGTGGCTGGGCTTGTCGACACACCGGAATCGGGCCATGATCCTAAGACAAGGTGCTCCTCGCACAATTTAAATACAGAAAGTAGCATGGCATAAGTACAGGATAGTAAAAACACCTCAAACTAGTTTGTGGCCCCAAGAAATAAGAATGAATCAAGCTCTGGCTCAGGGGGTCCCATATACCTCCCGGATGTGGATAGCGCGATAAATCAAGGAACAGGTATCAAGTACTCGGGGTCTTACGGGACACAAGTGGGCGTTCGGAAACCAAATATTATCTATCACCCACCGATGCCTCTGCTTATTTCAATTTTAGTTGTTAAAACAGAAATTAAAGTGACGATAAGTAAAACTAGCACCATCTCCAACATCAACATGCGGCAATACATCAGCAACTGGGGCATATGGCGACACACATCGGCACTTGAGCAAGCAACTACGACGCGCAAGTCCAACTATCTACCAAACAACAGGTAATAGGGGGTGTCCAAGGCAATATATGGCTGCAAGGGATATCAAGGGTACGGAATCTAGAGCATCGCAACACAGATAGCAATAGATCAACAGGAGGGAATAAATACTATAAAAGTAAGATAGGTAGAAAAGGGGGAGATGCTCGCCTGAAAACATTGTCGAAGGGTTCATCCGAAGATCGGGGCGAAGCTCACATCAACTCAACGGCCTTATCCGCGAAGAACCAAAACACTAGAAGAAACACCGGATGCAATATTTAATACACGGCAGAAGATCGGCATGATGCCTGTATGATGTATGACATGGCAAAGGGTGCGATGCAATTAGGTCAAATTAAGTGGAACCGGGGTCCCGACAATTAGTTAGATGGTTCAAGTTGTTTAGGAACCCCGCAATTTAAATGTGGTTATAACATGGCAAAAGATAGCACCGGTTCTCTACACAAGTTTAAATGAGGCCAATATAAGGCTAGATTTGCCCGCATATGGGCCCCATATTTAATTATTAGGTGAATCGGCATAAGGCCCCCAAACCACAGATATGCATGCGAGATGTCAATTAAACATGCAACAAGTTGTTATGTTATAAAATAGGGTTTGAGGAAAAGGGGTCGCACATCAGAGGGGGCTCGACGATCTTGGGTTCCGGGGTTCGGGGTCGGTCTCAGGGTCCAGGGTTCGGCGGACTTGGGGTTCCGGGGTTCGACGGGATCGTTCTTGGACTCAGGGGTAGGTCTTGGCGTCTCCGGGGTCTTTGGGTCATGGCGACGGTCCTGGCGTCCTTGATGGCGAACTCAGGGTTCCGGGGTTCGGGGTTTCTTGTCGACGGTCTCGTGGGGCCATCTTAGTTGCCGGTGTCGAGCTCGGGTGCCGTTGATGGTCTTGGGGTTTCAGCGGAACGGTCTTGAGGTACTGGCGTTCTATGAAGCGAGCTCGGACCTTCGCCCGGGGAAGTTCTCGGCGTTCTCGATGAAGACCTTGGCGAGGTGATCTTGGGGGTGGTTCTTGGCGTGTCGAGGGTTCGGTCCTCGATTCCGGGGTCGTCGGTTCCCTCTCGATGATCTTGAGGTTAGTGGCGGAGATCTTGGAGTTCCGGCTTCAGTTGTCCGTGACGGCGAACTTGGCGTCCTAGCCGAAGGTCTCCGGTGTCCATGTCCAAGTGCTCGAAACCCGTGGCGGAGGTCTTGGCGTGTCGAGAGGAAGATCTTGGGCTCCGCCATACATCTGTTCCATGTCGTACTAGAGGTACCAGGCTTGGTTGACCAAAGAATCGCTGGTACTGCAAGGAGGCGGCGAGCCCGTGGAGAGGCCAGCGACGAAGCGGGCACGCGAGGCATAAAGCGGAAGCAGCAGCGAAGCGGTGAGGGTCCGTCGGTGGCGTCTGAAGCGGGCAGCAGAAGCGCCGGAGGCGAACGGCGGCGGGTACGGCGGGCTCGGCGAGCTGGGGCGCGGGCGCGCCCTGGGCGAGGCGGGCTTTCCGCGCTGGAGCGAGGAGGCGGCGCCGAGAGCACGCGCGCCGAGGCGCGCGGAGTTGGCGGAGGCGGGTGTTGCCGCGAAGCTCGCGGGCGCGCGAGCGAGGACGGGAGGTCCGGCGACCTGCGGCGGAGCGGGTAGGCAAGGCGCGCGGGTGGCGCAGAGGTGCGGCCGGAGCGGCGGACGGCGGGCGAAGGCGGAGGGGCGGCGAGGGAGAGCACGCGAAGGGCCAGAGGCGGAGGCCCGGCGCGGATGGAGGCGGGGTCGGGGTGGCGCGACGGCGACTCGAGCGGCGTCGGGGGAGGGATGAGGGCGCGAGGTGGGCGCCATGAGCTGCAGAGAGCGGCGGAGCGGAGGTTGGTGGAGCGGGCCACAAGGGCGTGAGCCCGAGGGGGGAAGGTGGAGGAACGGGCGAGCGTGGGGAGAAGAGGCGAGGCGTGAGGGAGGCGCTGAGGGGAGGGAGAGGAGAGTCTGGGGAAGAAGCACAGGAGGCAGGCGTGGGGGCCCAGGGGTGGGACCCGCGTGGGTCGCGCGTGCCGGTGGGGTCGGGGGTGGGCGTGAGTGGACGGGTCCCTGGGAGATGGCAAGGGCGTGCTCAGTGGCGGGACCTGAGGCAGGGAAGGGCCGGGTGAGGTGTGTGCGTGTGTAGCGCGAGTGGGAGGCGTGGACCCGCGTGGGCCACGCGTCTTTGGGAGGCTGCTGGCTTTGACCAAGGAGGGGAGAGGAATCTGGTGGGTGGGGGCTGATGTGGCGGATTTTGATAGGCTAGAGGGGAGGGAAGAGGGGAGGTGGCAGGATGTTATTGGAGGGAGTGAGGTGGCCAGGGGTTTGGGTAGGAAAAAGGGTAGGTTTAGGATTATGGGTGGGACTAGTTGGGGTGGACCGTTTTAGATTTTAGGGGTGGTCGTTCGGGTCAAACGGCCCGTTCGACTGCCCCGCTAAAAATTAACTAAATGTTTTATTTAATTAAACGGACCGTTGCACAACACATTTAAACAAAACAAAATATTCCGGGGACCCGGTTTTGGTGTTTGAAACAAGAGGGGGCGTTTTAGAAAACAAAACGGGTGTTGCGGAAATAGTTTTAGCAAACAATGCATGATGATGATGATGCAATGCACAAATTCAACGCGATTTTCTAGTAGTGGTTTTGCGGGATGCCACATAAGGTATCTCCAAGCCATTCATAGAGTGAGAGATGTCACACAAGGTGAAAAATAGATTCACCTTGACAAATAGGGATTTAGCTTAGGCTTCATAGGACCAATGAGTGATATCAAATGAGTGATTGGCATTGGTGAGCTCGAGGAGGTGATGTTCGAGGGCGTACTATATCATAAAAATGGACAAAGGCGATGGTGTTGGGGAACACGCTACACAAAACAAAAAATTCTGCGAAGAGAGATGTAACGGATCATACCCTCGAAGATCAAATTAACAGAAGTTTGTCGATGACGAGGTTGCTAATCCATGGTCTAGTTAGAGTACCTGATAATCCCCAAGAGCAGGGAATTATTGTAATACAATTCGATAAGTATTTGAGTGTCAAACTCATAATGAGCTAAAGGTAAACTATTTATTATCTAAATCCCTATAACCCACTTATATGCCTCTTCGTTCAAAGCAAGGAACTAGAGTGTATGGTTGTTTTTACTACTAACTAGAAACCGGTAAAGTTCTGAAATTAAATATTACAAGTAAACTATTGCAAGCAAGTCAAGTGAGAGCTAGTGAAGTAGGAGCAAGTTTCTCAAGGGAGCAAGTGTTTATGCAAATTGTTATTTTATTTGTTTGGTTGTCACAATGAGTCAAGCACATGAATAGTCTTTTTATTGTTTCTTCTAGAGAGGAATCATAGATAGGTGCAACCATATACATAATAAAGTACACCCCTAATGATTGATCCCAATACCAATTAAGATCAAACAAGGGAATTATTAAGACATAAAGTCCAACCACCGCATTTAGATTTAAGGTACCCATAGTCAGGCCCATCGAAGAGGGTGTTCGAGGTGCTCGATGGAACAGGCTCCCGAAAAAGTGAGGACCCCAAATCGCAGGTACACGTTTGTGCTTGTGCCAGGAAAAAAAGGCTGATAGCTTCATCCTTCGTGACTTTGTCATCGAGCTCCGTCTTCCGAGATCCAAATCAACTACGCGCTAGGCCCCAATCCCTATTGCAAAATCCCTATTGCAAGAAGACGATCACGATCAGCTACACACAGATCACATGTGGCTTTTCTACAAACTACGACTACACATTGCGATTATTGTGTATGTAATAAGTGCCATCGGCCCTGACCCGATACTCTGCGCCCCCCCCCCCCAACTTGATGAGCCAGAGAAGGCATTCCACAATCGTTCTGACTCCAATCTGTAGTTCTCTAATTTGCACTTTAGTCTCGAGGCCTGCTTTCTGCCACTATCGTTCTAACTCCAGTCTATAGTTCAAAAATTTGTAAGTTGATCAATCTATTCAGGAATGAATTAAATCATTGCTACTTGTAATTGTTAATGTAGCTCGTCAAGCTGTTTTTAGTAGTTCATAATTGTGTTGCCGTCGTTGTGTTGTAACCCAAGGTTTGCAAGATCATACTGTCCTGGTGTTCAATTCATTATTCACTTACAGCTCTCTGCCGCCGCATGTTAGGTATACTATTCTTTTGTTTTTCTTGATAAAACTATTTTTTAATGTTGAGCTTGAATTCATTTAGATTATTTTTGGTTGGTTTATAAAGAAGGAAGAATCATGAACTCTCAAAATAATAAATATGACAAAATCAAACTACAATAAATTAAATTAGTTAGTTGATGTTTTTGATTTTTAGGGCCCATAATATATTTCGCACCAAGGGCCAGATTTCTGGAGACGGCCCTGCCCATAGTTATACCTCCGTTAATTAACCATGAATTAATATATCATGCATCTCTAAGACTTGAAATTTGATTTCTATCAAACTCAGGCTATCCCTCCTCTTATCATCATGCAATAGTGGCAACCTTTATGTATTCCCCCAACATATATGTACACTCATATATTAGTACATAAGATCATCATAGAAGACAACATAAACGTGTATGCAACCATCAATGAACTATTTTGCAATTGCCATAAACAATTCACTACTCAAGCATCAACATAGAAACATAATAAATCATGGTTAAATAATAAATTGCATCACACATCATGTTTGCCAAGAGATTACAATATGGGTATGGAGAGGATCTTGCTGTGGATGTTAATGATGAACACACCGGAGGGGTGGATCCCACCAGAGGCGATTCTAGCAGTGTTTCCCCCCTTTGATCTATGCCGTCGGCGGCCTGCAGGCTCTTTGTTTATGTGTTTTCTATCTCCTCCTCCGTGTGTTCTGAGATCACGTCGGGGGGCCTTTATATAGAAATTTTTAGGTCAATATGAGTCCGTGGGCAAAAGATTGAGGCAAATCGGACGACCGAGGGCCAAAAGAGGGTAGATGGCGTGTGCACTAGGGCGCGTCACGCCAGCATACCTCTTTTGGGCTTCATGGCCCTTCTAGTGAGGTTCAAGTGCTCCAGGTCCTTTCTCTTCGCGAAATATTGACTTACCCAGAATCCTAACTCTGCTCGATTTTGTTTAGATCCTTGAAAGATAAAAATACACAAACAAGGTTTTCCTCTTCTATAGAGTTATAACTAAAATAAAGAGGATCATTGGTAAATCCCCAAAAATCAATATAAAACATGGATATAACATTATACATGTTGCAAATATGTGGGAATATATATCAATAAACTACAAAGTTCATGTATGCATTTTATATGCATTAGTACCCAAATAATGTGTTCCCTTGAAATAGGCTTTCGCCCCGCTATATTAATATAGCAAGAGGTTGATATAACTATAATACCACTGCTGGGGCAGACACCACAAATCTAGCCCAAAAGAAATAAGAAAGAAAACGAAGAGGAAATAATGTCGACACCGGTGGTTCGGTGAAAATGGAGATTTCTCGCCACGCCCTCCGACAAATTTCCACCTCGATCCTAGCCCTCTGGAACATCTCGTACCAAGCAACACCTCCAAGAAGGGGAATGACGACAACGACGATACTGCCCGACCAGTCCAAGGGATTCCCCCGGTACACTGGGGGTGGGCAAGAGATACACTCGACACCCTTCACGAAGGACAACGTATCACTACCTCAGTGCCGAGACGGCAATGATTTCTCCTGATCCTAAAGAACAAAAACCCCAGACGCTTCGTAACGCTCCACCAAACTTCCCATCCACCTAAAGGAGATATGCCCTAGAGGCCAATAATAAAGTTGTTTTATTGACATATCTCATATGTTCATAATAGTTTTGTACCATTCTATAACTATATTAAGCGGAAACATTAATACACGCGCGGTATATAAACAAAACAGGTGTATCTAGCAAGACTAGCTCGTTGGGCAACCGATGATTGAGGTTTCCCGATCATACACATTTATGTCAACTAACAATGGGGTCACGTCATTTGATGAAACATGTGATGGACACACACCCAACCGTGGTTTTTCAACGTGATCCCGTCAAACGGTTCAGCATTGCGATAACTACTAAAGCATAGTAACTCAATTCTTTGACTATGAGATCGTTTAATCACTATCCTCATGGCTGCATAGAAAGCATCAACCGTCACACCATAAAAGAGTGGCCAGAACGGTGTATGCTGGATATTCCAGAGGGATATGTAGAGGCGTATACATCAAGATCGGTATTTTCCTATCCGGGTGACTGATAGATACTCTAGGCCCACTCAGTGAGATTACATCAATGAGCTTGCAAGCATGTGACTAGGTCACGCGGGGATGTAATATCAAGGGAACGAGTAAATCTGTTTGTCGGTAACAAAACCGAACTAGGTATAACGATATTGAAGATCTGATCTTGTACAAACCAAGTATCGTAGGGAAAAGGTAATGAGACTCGACATTGAGGTTAAATCGATCAAGTTATTCGTGGAATGCATGGGGGCCATCATGAGTTTTCATACACCGCTATTGGTCATTGATCTAAAAGAGTCTCGATCATGTCTGAGCATTCCCAAACCGTAAGGGTGTCATGTTTAAAGGTAGAGATGCTTAGGGTTGATGCATGACCCGAAGAGAAAAAAGAAGAAAGAGAGAACCAGAATCGCTTTGAGGAGATACCGAAGTTGTTCGGAAGGGGTTCGAAAGGTGTTTCGAATGAAAGAAATAAAATAATGAGTATTTAATATTAATTACCTGAATTAATTATAATTACAATTATCTAATAGTAAAATAAAAGGTACAACCACCTACATGGGCCTTTCCCGGAGGGGAAAGGGCCCATGAGGGCCGCCGGCCCTAAGGGGCTTGTGCGTGCGGGGTCGGAGGGCACCCACTCGCCGCCAGTCGGGCCTAGGAGGCCTAGGCGTGCGCGGTGGGGCCTACTCCCCACCACCGGCTTCCAACAGCCCTCCTCCTTGTTTAGTCCCACCCCAGGACTTGGAGGAAGGGTGTGCCTACCTTTTCCCTATATAAAAGGGGGTTCCTCCTCCAAATCTCATCCCATTGGCTTTTTCATATTCTCTCTCCTTGTTCCCAGGTTTGGAACTGCATATGAGAATAGAGGTTTCTCCACATACGCACGCCGTCGTGCAATTGGATCCGATCCGGATCTTCTTCTTCCACTGCTTAGTTTGATCTGATCCCGGGAGACATCTCTACACCGAACGTGTCTAGTACTTCGGAGGCACCGTCACTTGTGGTGTTGGTCGCGTGAAGCCTTCTTGACCTCAAGGTCGACTACGCTTCGGCTAATCTCGCGTCTGGTCTTCAAAGATATGAACACCGGATCCCTCTCGTTATTATACATCTGTATAGATAGATCTTGGCTGGTGTGTTCTCGTCATAGGAATTTTTTGTTTTCTGCCACAGAACCGCCTTCACCACCAGCACACGCAACCAGGGTCTTGCAGTCATTACCATCATCTCACCGTGGCCAGGTTGAGAGGTCGGTAAACTGAAAATAAGAAACTTTGGCTCGGTTAACAGAGTAATAGCACGCGGAGGGAACTTCCTCCATCGCCGGAAGGCGGGCGCTGACCAGATGCAGTAGCAAGGCAAACCAGGCCCTTAACGGACCAAATGGGACTATAAAGCCCCCGCCACCGCAATGCAATAGGGGCACCATTGATGCTGCCAAACCTAGTACTACCTCCAGCTTCATTGTCCACCAGGGAAGCTCCCACCACGCCATAGGGGGTCCATCCATAGGGCCCAATCGGGCCTAGATTTTGGCCGTGACGACGGGCGCCGCCGGATACTCTGGCCAGCCAACCTCCGGTGACCATGGCTCCCCGCACACCAAGCGGCCGCCCCACCGTCACCCTGACCACCCGGGGCTCACCCGACCATCGTAAATCCTTGGAGCACCACTAGGAGGGGCCTATGCTGCGATGACACTCCTAGCGCGTGGGGAAGAGGACAACCACCGCCACTGGCACCGGCACCGCACAAGCAAGGCCCCGCGGTGGCGACGAAGGGGAGGATAGGAGAGGGGGAAGGAGGCGGTGGCGCTGGAGGTTCCCCTGCTCGCTCGCTCGGGGCGAGACCGTGGGCGAAGCGTTTCTTTTCCCCTCTGTTTTTCATTACTGGAACTAAACAAGCAACAAAGGCCAAACAATGTTTTCCATAAACTTAGGATGAAATCGGTTTTGCTTAAACGGTTCTCTAAAAACATAGTAACCAAACAAACCCTTAGGTTGTCCATGCGCACATCTTGACGAGTTCCTGGGCTCGAAACTAATCGAGTCAGTTGTACTGATCCAAGTTGTAACACCCTCTGAATCGGTCCTATGCAAGTTTTAGCAAAACTCGCCAAACCCGCATAGAAACGATTCGAAGGTGCCCACCAGGCACTTTCGTGCGGGTGGAAAGCAAAGTAATAACATTACACAACAGTCCTCGATGGGACCCACAGACAGGTATATACAACAGCGACTCAAGGAGTCAAGAATACAGATATACGGTACAAAGATCCAAATCACCTTGAAAAGAGGGAGCGTCCGGCTACGGACAAGATGCAAATGGGGCTAAGAGCCCTGAAGACGCGGAGGCTGCCAGGGGAACGGGGCGGCGCGCGGTGATGGGGCGGGCACGGCTGCAGGACGCTGGGCGGCGACGGCGGGCGAGGTGAGCGCCGGGCCGGGAGGTGGCCAGGACGGCGAGGGGTGGATGCGCTGCGGTCGGGGCTGGTCCGTCAGCCGGAGACGGCTGCTGGGCGGAGCCACGGCGACGGAAGGTGGGGGCGACGGTTGGGGCGGAGCTTGATGGGCGACGGGTGACGCCGGGCGAGGGCGGGAGGAGCTCGAGCGAGGCGGCTCAAGGGGAGCGAGTCTGGGCGGCGGGCGAAGGCTGGGAGGGCCGGCTGGCCAAGGTGGGCGGGCTGGCCAGAGGGGAGGAAGGTTGAGCGCCGGAGGGGCGAGAGGAGCAAGGCGGAGGGGTCGCGTCGGCTAGGAAGGAGCCAGAGGAGGAAGAAAGAAGGAGAGAGAGGGGTGGGAACGTGGTGCAAAGGGTCCCACGGGGCCTGTGGGGTGGCTTGTTGACCGGGGTGGAACTGGGGAGGCAAAGGTGTGTTGTGTGAGTGTCTGGGTTTGGGAGAGGAGAGGAGGAGAGAGGGGTGGGGTCTGGGCCAAGTGGCGTGGGATAGGTAGAGGGAGAGAGGTGCGCTGAGGTGGCGCATGGGGATAGGTGGGGGTGAGGTGGAGGCTAGGTTGGGTAGGAATTTGGGTAGGTTTAGGAATTAGAGGGGCAGGTTGGGTTGGACCGATTTTATTTCTGGGGCGGTCGTTCGGGTCAATCGGCCCGTTCGACTGCCCCGCTAAAATAAATATAAATTTTATTTATTTCAAACAACGCTTTTGCAAACCGATATCGGGCAAACCAAAATAGTCCGACGACCCGGGTTTTGGCGTTTGAATAAAAGACGGCGTTTTAGAAAACAAAACGGGTGTTGCGAAAATAGTTTTGGCAAACCATGCATGATGATGACGATGCAATGCACAAATTCAACGCGATTTTCTAGTAGTGGTTTTGCGGGATGCCACAATTCGACACCACTAACAAGGGATCTCGCCCTCGAGATCCGCCTCATGGTACCGGAAGGAAAGGTCGGCGATCTGCGTCTTCTCACTTCGTGTAGATCCTCGCGACACCACTAACAAGAGGTCGTTGTCCCTGTTCGTCAAGAGAGCACTCCGGATAAACAACGGACGAAGTTAAAGATAAGGCCACCTCTAACTTCCATGGAAGGAGTAAAATTGCATCGATCCACCATTCTATATACAAAGCAAATGATAAGAGTAGTGGTATGGTCGCGACTCCATCCCGCACTCAAAGCATTACTATGTACACGAATAGACAGATTATGCAACCAACCCTCAAGATTCAGACTGAAGATCTCGACAAGCGAGGTTCGGATCAAGGAGTGATGCAGACTCTGCATCGGATCTGGCGTAGAGGACGTCATCGCGTCGGAAAACACCGGAAGGCACAAACAAAGAACAAAGAATGGTACCACAGCAGACGGATTCCTCAGATAGCATGAACACCGGATGGTGGAACACCGTTATCCAAGAAGGAAGCGAAACCCTGAAGGTACGACGGAACCCGACCACGAGAAATCCTGGACTCGAAGAAAGAGACGAGAGCGGATTCAAAACACGTAGAGGTAAGGGAGAACAGCAGAGGGTAAGGAGTAAAATCAGACCTAATCAGAACTATCCAACCGATTTTCAAAAATAGTTTTGACACTCTACGGCGGCCGTTAGCTAGGTTATCCTACAGGCTGGACTCGTGGGGTATCGCAACTGCTGAGCTCTGATACCACTCTGTAACACCCTCAGAATCGGCCCTATGCAAGTTTTAGCAAAACTCGCCAAACCCGCATAGAAACGATTCGAAGGTGCCCACCAGGCACTTTCGTGCGGGTGGAAAGCAAAGTAATAACATTACACAACAGTCCTCGATGGGACCCACAGACAGGTATATACAACAGCGACTCAAGGAGTCAAGAATACAGATATACGGTACAAAGATCCAAATCACCTTGAAAAGAGGGAGCGTCCGGCTACGGACAAGATGCAAATGGGGCTAAGAGCCCTGAAGAATAACCAATGGCGTCCATAACCCTGCCCAGGCCAAGCCGGAAGGGTAACCCTGCTAACGGCGTCGATCTCAAACCTGCTTAAACAAAAGGGGTGCCGGCAAAGGGCAAAGGAAAAAGAAGGAGCGTCAGTACTGAGGCCAGTACACGGCGAGGCTAGAATTCGGCGGTCCTCGCCTACATAGGTATGGTGGACTGTAGCGGCAGCGGCAGCGTGCACTAAACAACCTATAGAGACTCGATACAACTGGCGGTTATCAGAGGGGGTGAGAATGACCTATCCGGATCCAACCTGAAGCTATCACCAAACAAACCCATCCTGGCGTTTCCCCCTCGAGACCGAACGAGGAAGTCAACCGAGGAACTCACACCGCTGGCGCTTTACTTATTCGTTATCGCTGCAGCAATTACTAGTCGTATAGATACTCCCCCGATAAAGTAAGTGGGCCCTTTTAGTTAATCATTCCGTTATAGTGGCAACACTTACTAGTCAGATACAATTATCATGAGATAACCCCAAAACCCAGCAATTGTTGATACTTTTACTTAGCCATTCTGTTGTAGTGGAGCTGATTACTAATCATATCGGAAACAAGTCATTTTAAAACAGTAAACTTTAGTTATAGTTGTCTATGATCGCACATCGTGCTCCAAGTCGTCCATAACCGCGACACGGCTTCTAAAAGATTTAACCTGCGGGTGCACCAAAGTATCCACAGCACTTGACCTTTTGCCGATCGCTTAACATACACCCATCGGTATGTCGGCGGGGCCTAGGTCACGACGTTCCCAGACACAAAGCAAGCACGGGGGGCCACCCCACCGAGTCGACACCCGCAACGGAGTCGGCCGGTCTCCGAGACGGACTCAGGGTTTGGGTGGACGGCAGTGAGCGACAGCAAATCCCCAAACGGGGACTGTCGACACCGCGAAAACGTGTCCCGATCCTAACGATGCAGTGTGCAAGACCGCACAATCGTAAATAAAGCAGTAAAGCATGGCATAAGTACAGGATAGTAAAAACACCTCAAACTAGTTTGTGGCCCCCAGTACAATACTTTGAAATCAGGTAATTATCAATGGGGGGCCCATATCTCCCCACCTGTGGTTAGCGCGCTCGATCTCGGAACAGGTGTCAAGAACTCGGGTCCTACGGGACACAAGTGGGCGGTCGGAAAACCAAGACTTACCTATCACCCACCGATGCCTCTGCTTAATTCAATTTTTAGTTGTTAAACAGGAATTAAAGTGAACAATAAGTAAACCATGATCATCTCCAATTGTCAACATGCGGCAGTTCTCCAACAAAGGTGGTACTTGACGTCACACAAAACACTTGAGCAAGCGACTACGACACGCGGGTCCAACTATCTACCAAGCAACCGGTAATAGGATGTGTCCAAGGCTATATATGGCTGCAAGGGATATCACGGGTACGAAATCTAGAGCATCGCAACACAGATAGCAAAGATCAACAGGAGGGAAGTAAATTCTATAAAAGTAGGATAGGTAGAAAGAGGGAGATGCTCGCCTGAAAACATTGTCGAAAGGTTCCACCGAAGATCGGGGCGAAGCTCACATCAACTCAACGGCCTTATCCGCGAAGAAGCAAAACACTAGCAGAAACACCGGATGCAATATTTAATACCACGGCAGAAGATCGGCATGATGCATGTATGATGCATGGCATGGCAAAGGTGCGATGCAAATGGGTCATTTTAAGCGGAACCGGGGTCCCGACAATTAATTTAGGTGGTTCAAGTTGTTTAGATACCCCGCAATTTAAATGTTGTTTTAACACGGCAAGATTATAGTACTGGTTCGCTACACAAGTTTAAATGAGGCCAATATGAGACTAGATTTGCCCGCATATGGGCCCCATATTTAATTATTAGGTGAATCGGCATAAGGCCCCCAAACCACATGAATGTATGCATGCAAGACAATTAAATATGCAATAAGTTGATATCATGTTATAAAATAGGGTTCCGGGAAAAGGGTGCACACATCAGAGGGGGCTCGACGATCTTGGGGTTCCGGGGTTCGGGGTCGGTCTCGGGTCCAGGGTTCTGCCGGGGTCGTTCTCGGACTAGGGGTAGGTCTTGGCGCATCCGGGTGCGGAACTTGGGGTAATGGCGACGGTCCAGGCGTTCAGGGGGAAGATCTCGATGTCCGGGGGGCAGAACTCGGGTCGGTGTCGTTCTCGTCATCGCGAAGGTTTGCCGGGTCCCACGGGGTCGGTCTTGCCGTTGCGAGGGTCTTGTCGGGCTCGCGCCATCGAGTCGGTCTTGGCGCTTCGGATCGGCCCTCGGATCGGGGCTTCGGAGTCTTGGGGTTCCACCTTGATGATCGGGGACGAACTTGGGGCTCGACGCCGGGTCTCCAGGGTCCCTGTCGGAGTGCTAGTTGTTCCGTGATGGAGTTCTTGTCGGGGCTCTCGATGAAGATCTTGTCGAGGGGTTCGGGTTCCGAGCGCCGGGAGCGGTCTTCAAAATCCGTGAGGGAGATCTTGGTGATTCCGAGGGTCTTGACTTCCAAGAAGATCTGCGGACAAGACGCCTGTTCGGTCTTGTAGGATAGAAGATCTTGATGTCATGTGTTTCACGCGGGCGAACGGAGATCTGGTCGATGGCCCGAGATAGGAGATCTTGGCGGTGGTCATATTCCCACTGATTGTACTCGTCCACGTGAAGGTTTGGCCTGGATCAACCCGGTGTACCGCTGCACTTAGCAAAACAAGCAGCACACGGCACACTCGCGCGCACAGGACAGGGGCACGCGCGGCGATGGCGATGCCGACGAGGCGCGTGCTCGGGAGGGACGGCCAGCAGGGCTTGCAGGAGGGCGGGACGGCGAGGTGACGCTGCCGGCGGGGCGGCGGACGACGGCAGCGGGCGCGTCGAGGACGGCGGAGGAGGCGAGGTTGGGCGCGGAGAGGTGAGGCGGCGGAGGACGCGAGGCTGCCAGTGAGCGGCGCGGTGATGGGCGGCGGAACGGCGCTGCAGGACGCGGGCGGCGAACGCGCGGCGAGGTGAGCGCCGGGGCCGGGGAGGTGGACGGGGAAGGCCGGCGACGCGGGGTGGATGCGGCGGCCTGCGGCGGGTCGGGGCCGGGTCCGTCAGCGTCGGAGACGGCCTGCTCGGGGCGGAGCCACGGCGACGGAAGGTGGGGCGACGGTGGTTGGGGCGGAGCTTGACGGGCAGGGCGACGGGGTGACGCTCGGGCGAGGGCGGGAGCTCGAGCCGAGGCGGCTCAAGGGGAGCGAGTCTGGGCGGCGCGGGCGAGGCAGGCGGCTGCGGGGTGCTGGCCGGAGGGGAGGAAGGTTGAGCGCCGGAGGGGAGAGAGGAGCAAGGCGGAGGGGTCGCGTCGGCTAGGAAGGAGCCAGAGGAGGAAGAAAGAAGGAGAGGAGAGGGGGTGGGAACGTGGGGCAGGTGCGGGTCCCACGGGGGCCCAGGGGGGGTGGCTCGGTTGACCGGGGGGTGGGAACTGGGGGAGGCAGGCGCGTGTGTGGTGTGTGTTGTGTGAGTGTCTGGGTTTGGGAGAGGGAGAGGAGGGAGAGAGGGGGTGGGGTCTGGGCCAAGTGGCGGCGTGGGATAGGTAGAGGGAGAGAGGTGCGCTGAGGTGGCGCATGGGGATAGGTGGGGGTGAGGTGGAGGCTAGGTTGGGTAGGAATTTGGGTAGGTTTAGGAATTAGAGGGGCAGGTTGGGTTGGACCGATTTTATTTCTGGGGCGGTCGTTCGGGTCAATCGGCCCGTTCGACTGCCCCGCTAAAATAAATATAAATTTTATTTATTTCAAACAACGCTTTTGCAAACCGATATCGGGCAAACCAAAATAGTCCGACGACCCGGGTTTTGGCGTTTGAATAAAAGACGACGTTTTAGAAAACAAAACGGGTGTTGCGAAAATAGTTTTGGCAAACCATGCATGATGATGACGATGCAATGCACAAATTCAACGCGATTTTCTAGTAGTGGTTTTGCGGGATGCCACACAAGTTGGGTTCGAGTCTAAATACGGTCAATTATTTTGGTATGTCGAAGTCAAAGACATAGATCATTCTTGAATTAGAGCCAAGGTGGAGGGGGGAAATTTCCCCCTCCCCTCCCTCACCCAAAGTAAGAATGTACTCGGTCCATCATTTTGGTTTATTAGACGTGCTTCAAAAAACATGCAATTTCAAAACCTCCAGGAAGCTAGGTGTTTAATTAGGATGGAAACAGACTTCTATTTGCATGCTCTGTAAAAGTTTTTCGGCACGAAGGTGTGAAGGCAATTCATATGCATGGAGGAGCCAACTAAGGGTCGTGCATGCAGAAAAGCAAATGGGAATCCAGGTTAAGCGGAACCTGGTACGGCAGCCAACAAGAAGACACATGTGTGCTGGAGGGTCCATCCATATGGGGGTGTAGTGGTAAGTTAGATTAAGTTACATGTGCGGATAACTAAGTTAGAAAAACATGACGACTAAGTTATATATACAGATGATTTTTTTTCTATACCCAGCATGCAAAGGACGCAGCTTCGGTGACTTGATGTAACCAAGTCTCACGGTAACTTGGTTACAACATCCACCATCAAATCTTGATTGGACGTATAAGATTGTCTTAAATTTAAACTAAAAAAATTAAAAATGCTCAGAAAAATTTGAAAAAATTATAATAAATCTTAAATGTTTCATTGTCTATTCTGTGGAATTTTCATACCATTTGGATCAGTGGTTTAGGAATAAATGGCTTTTTGCGCTATACAACATAAAAAACTATTCATTTACAAACCATTGTTTCAAATGGGATGAAACTTTTATAGAACTCTCAACGATGCATTTATGATTTACAGGAATTTTTTCAAATTTTTCTGAGCATTTTTATTTTTTTGTTCAAATTTGAGACAATCTTGTACGTCCGATCAAGATTTGATGGTGGATGTTGTAACCAAGTCACCGTGAGACTTGGTTACATCAAGTCATCGAAGCTGCGTCCGCATGCAAATGCCCACCTCTCTATTGATTTCATGTATCAAGTCCACGTAAACCCGTCCTTGTAGCAGGGGGCGATTTTTTTGGATCTCGCTGGCCGATCCACCAAACCACCGTCGATTCGCCGGATCCCCGCCTCCGTCGGCCGCTCCGGCGGCGGGAGGTTGGGGATCCCGTCTCGCAGTGTGTATAAAGTAGGGTCTGGTAGGTCTCCTGCCGGCGGCGTCGAGGAGTGGGCGGCGCGGTCGGGGCGGAGTTTTGTGGTGGCGGTCGTCCTCTCCGGTGGTGCGGCTCGGTGGAGCTTCACTGCAGATCGACCACTTTGGCCATGTGTGCAGGTCCTCGGAGTTGTGCTGCGTGGCGTTCCCTCGCCGGTGTCCGAGGGCGGCGGAGCCGGAAGTCTGAAGTAGTTGGAGGTCTTGGTGATGCTGAACAAAGCGACGATGTCGGCGGTGTAGGGTGGAGGCTCCTCGGAGCTGAGTTTGTCGACTTCCCTTCCGCAAGAGGGACTTCTCCCGTTCCAGGGTCAGTGAGGAGAAGCAGCGGTGGCGCGCCGTCATACGTCCTTGTCATCGTCGATGGAATCGGGGTCCTCTTGGCCTTATCTGTTATTTCTCAGTTTGTGTTGGACCTTTCTATAAGAACTTTGGCTTAATATCATCAGTCCTTTTCGCAAAAAAAAAAAAAATCCACGTAAACCGGCGTCTCCGATTTCTGCTCGTGTCGTACATGCGGCTCCCATAATTAAATCTCATCATTTCTGAAGATATATTTGCTCATTCTCTCGTTTTTCCATGGCCAACCAGATATCGCCTAGGTTCTAGAGATTTTTCTAGTGCCCCTAATAAACCGAAATGGAGTAAGATCCATTTGACATAAATTTGTCTAACCAAAATATACGAGATTTAAAAATTGGCCACAAGAGTCAATAAACTAAATTCAATGAATATGAATCGTAGTGACGAATTAGGTGTCGATAACACTGATGGTAGAGACGTTCGTTAGTAGTATACCGGCATTGCTAATCATTTATTGCTGACGTCTGTAAAACTCGTCGTCTAAATTGATAGTGCTGACGACTAAATGGATTTTAGCTCGTCCTTTCTCGGTACTCCAGCTGACGGGACGCCACGGCTAACTAGTGATATGCACGTGTAGTCGATCGACCGATCGGTACGTTGAGATTGACCGAAACGGAACTTATAGTGGAGTGCAGAAGGCCGGCTCCTGTGGAAGCATATCTCACACCTTCAGCGAGAACACTAACGACCAAGGGGGTGGTGATGGGAAAATAATCCTACGAGAACTGTCTATATTTCCTACAGGATAGACCTCTTTATGCATAACCGCTAGGAAAAAAACTAATTAATAGACAGAAAAAAGTCTTAAAATGAAAAGATGGACACATTGGAGAGGGTCTATCAATAGGTGGTGATGGTGCATGCCCGAATAAGCCGGAGGGTTCTCCTTCAGTCCCATCTTCCTCGCTGCAAACATGCACGTCAATTATATGCAAGCATGCAACCTTGATATTTTCTATTCTAAACGGTGAAGATCCATGTTTTGTGCTTGCTATTTGTTATCGATCGTCAATATTTACGACATGTTGTTCCAAATTTTTTTTTTGAAACGAATGAAACATTTGGTGTTTTCTATTGTTGTTCAACTAACCTCGGGCATGTTCGTTCGTTACCGAGGACCAAAACAAATTTCAATGTGGACTGAATTATCAATATTGATTCTTGCATGCACCATTCGGTTAGCAAAAATAGAAAAATCTAAGTTCTCATTAAATTGTGAACCAGACCGACCGGTTCGATCAAACCAAATGTTGAGCCATGTCCTTCCACATGGAGGTGTGTTGGCAACCCAACATCAGCCCGTGAAAGTCCAACACATTTCAACCGTTGATCGATGTTTGTATCCAACGGCTGAATTACTTGTTGGGAGAGGAGTAGAAAAGAAAACCCTATCCACCCTTGGTGGCTGTGTGTCTCAATAAGAGAGAGAACTGAGCAAGAGAAAGGGTGAGAGAATACATAAGAACACCACAACCTAGTGAGAAGAGAGAAAGAAGGAGAGATGATTTTTGTCCAGATTTCTGAGATCTGACTGATCTGTCTTCAAGCTGGTGTTTGAAGGATCAAACATGCTTTGGATTGGCTCCAAACTTGGTGAGCGTGTTCCTTGCTTTGATTACTTGGATCTGGTTAGCTGGTTTGAGATTTGGGTCGGTGTAGCATCAGATTTGGAAGCAGTTTATTCAGTTCGGACTGCTGCAGTTTCAGTACAGAGCAGTTTTGGTAGACGAACAGTTTAGACAGGCAAACGGTATCCGATTGGCCTGAAATTTGGCATGTATGTTGGGTACTCGTATTTCATCTTGTCTACTAAGTTTGGTGCTAATTGGATCTGCAGTTTGCTGATTACCGAAGGGGAAAAAAACTAAGATACTCTACTTTGATGTAATCTTTCTCTCAAGTGGTTGTTGTTGTTGTTGTTGCCGGTTGGAAACGTGCTGAGTGTGTTGTATATCTCTAGATGTTCTAGAGAAGTCTCTGTACCCAGGTTGCTCATAGGGAAACTCGGTGGACCGGTTGGTCCGCACCCGTGTTTTTTCCTTCTCACCTTGAGAAGGTTTTTCCATTTAAATCCTTGTGTCACCTGTGCATGTGCTCGTTGTTTTATTTCTGCTGCATATCTATTGATTCGAACTATCCTCGGGATTCATCGCAAGCAGCGGGGGTTGTGCTTCTTTTCCCCAACAAAGTGGTATCAGAGCTGAGGTTCAGTTCGTGGTCAGTTTCAGAACAAGGTTTGTTTGGGGCTGAGTGCATTTTCTTATGGTGAAGGATGGAAGTGAATACCAACATAATGATTTCTTTGAATGGTACAAATTTTCAAGAATGGAAGAGCAATATAAAGGACTTGTTATATGTGAAGGATTACTGGAAGCCGGTGTTCTCCACTAAGATGCCTAGTGATATGCAAGAAGACCATTATGAGGTACTTCATCTCCAAACTTGTGGGTTCATCCGATAATGGGTGGATGATAATGTTTTGAACCATATCATTGATGAGTCACATGCACGTACCTTATGGAAGAAATTGGAGGAGTTGTATGCCCGCAAAGAAGGTACCAATAAGATGTTTTTTATCAAAAAATTGATGCGTTTGAGGTACAAGTAGGGCACTCCAATTGCAGATTATGTGAATGAATTTTAGGGCATAATAAATCAGCTATCTTCAATGGGAATCATGTTTGAAGATGAAGTTAGAGCCTTGCTACTACTTGGCTCATTACCAGACACTTGGGAGACCTTTAAGGTCATCGTGTGCAATTAAGCACCTAATGGAGTAGTCACTTAGAACCTTGTGAATACCAAGGTACTAAATGAAGAGTCTAGAAAAATTGCTGATAATGACAGTTCTTGCTCACATTCTGAAATGTTAGTGACCGAGTCATGGGAGAGAAGCAAGAGCAAAGGTTCGAGTAAGGGAGGAGAAAGAAGTAGAAGAAAATCAAGAGGCAAAGATAAGTATGATGGTATTATATACCATCACTGCCATGAGAAGGGCCACATCAAGTGGCATTGTGAACAATGGAAGAAGGACAGAAAGAAAAAGAAGAAAGTTCAGAAACAGGTCGATAGTGATAGTGATAGTGATGGAGGCTGGATTGCTGTGGTAGAGAAGATCATGTTTCTCATGCATGAAGAACATGATGTCAGCAGTGTTTCCACCATTGAGGAGAGGATCACTGTAATTTCTAATGATACCATCAACCTTGCAGATGGTGATGACATGTAGCACCCCGAGTAAATCCACTACTAGAAAATCGCGTGCTAACTAATACTTTGTGCATAATCATGACATTTGCATACATCATTTTGCTAAAACTATTTTATAAAAGGCTATTTTGTTTTATAGATATCCTCTTCTTTGTTCAAATTGAAACCATCGGTCCGTCCAGATCTTTTATTTGTCTAAACTATTTATCAAAATACTATTTTAAACAAACTAAATAAATAAATAACAGTTTCTTTTTAAAAACTTGGGAGGCAGACAACCGGCCAGGCCCAATAGACCGACCGGAGTCCACCTACAACCCAGCAAAATAAACCCTAGACCTAACCTAAACCAAACTCTAACCCTACCTAGCCTCCACTCCTCCCATCCTTCCCTGCCGCCGCCACCCTCCCCTGACACTCGCGCCCAGCAAACACACACACCACACCAAACCCATCCCCGATCCGCACGCACGCCACCCTGCCCTCTTGCTCACCCCGCAACCCCCCATCTCTGCGTCCTTTCCACGCGAACCCCGCACGACGCTCCCCTCGGCCTCGTGTCTCCTTCCCCAACCCGTGACGCCGCCGCTGGCATGTGGCCCAGCCGCCGGCCGCGCGCCCTCTCTCCCTGGCCGCCGAGCTGCTCCTGCCCGGCCTCAACCAGCCTCATGGCCGCCGAGCCGCCCTCCGCCTCGCCAGCGCCCTACCCCGCTGCTTCTCTCCTGCCCGACGACGCCCCGCCTCGCCGAGCACCCTCCTGTGCTGCCTCCGCCTAGGCCTCATTCGACCTTCGTCGGCGCCTCCTCTGTCCTTCCTGCTCGCGAGCCCCACCGCGAGGGCCAGCAGACGCTGTCTCCCCCCTCTCTGCATCACTCGCCGCCTGGCCCCCTCCTCCTCATGCACGCTGCCATGCCCTGTCGCCTCGCCGACCAAGGCGCTTTGAGCCACGGTTGCCACTGCGCCAGTTGCCGCTGCCTCGCCGTCGTGCCCCGCGACCGCCTCTCTGCCGGCTTCCCGAGCTCTTCCCTAGCACGGACTCCCTCCTCTGCTTCCCCGGCGTGTCAGCCACCTCCGAGCCGCTGGCCTTCCTCTCGGGCACCTCCTGCACAGACGGCTGCTTCTCCCTTTCGTCGCCTTGAAGATCTGCCGGCTTCCGTCTTCCTTCCGTGTAGCCAGGAGCCGGCCAACGGCCATGCCTCTGCTTGAGCGTGCGTAGGTTGACTGCTTTTGGCAAGCACCCCACTTGTTCTCTATGTGTGCTAGCCCAGTTACAATGTGATGTGGTCTTTTATGTTGTCGTGTCACTGCAGCTCATTGCTCTCCGGTGTGTTTGTGATGATGAAGTTTGCGAAGATCCTTTCAACAACAAGGCCAACCGGTGCTTGAACCCGAGAGGACCACGTCAAGGCCCCAACGCTTTGATCTGAAGACCTATCCCGTCGAGACCCTGAGTGCGCCTACACGAATTCGATGACCGACGATCTTCTACACGGACGCCATGATCTTCGACACGGACGCCAAGACCTCGAAGCCCCGGATCTAAAGACCCAAACCCAAACCCCTTGAACCCCCGGAGTCCAAGATCGTCGGACCCAAGTGTGATCCCTTTTCCGAGACCAATACTTTTATAATATATAATATATACTTGTTGCATATTGAATTGCTCATGTCGCATACATATGGTGTGGTTTGGGGGCATTATGCCGATTCACCTCATAATTAAATATGGAGACCATATGCGGGCGAATCTAGTCTAATATTGGTCCCATTTAAATTTGTGCATCGAACCGGTGATATAATTTTGCCTTGTTAAGACAACATTTAAATTGCGGGGTATCTAAACAACATGAACTTAATAATTAATTGTCGGGACCCCGGTTCCGCTTAATTTCCTAATTGCATCGCATCCTTGTCATGTCATACATCATACATGCATCATGCCCGATGTTTTGCTGTAGTATTAAATAGTGCATCCGGTGTTTGTGCTAGTGCTTTGCTTCTTCACGGATTAGGCCGATGAGTTGATGGGAGTGTCGACCGATCTTCGGATGAACCTTCGGCAATGTTATCAGGCGAGCATTCCCCCCTTTCTACCTATTTTACATTTCTAGTATTTATTCCCTCCTGTTGATCTATTGATATCTGTGTTGCGATGCTCTAGTTTTCGTACCCGTGATATCCCTTGTAGCCTTATATTGCCTTGGACACATCCTATTACCTGTTGTTTGGTAGATATTTGGACTTGCATGTCGTAGTTGCTTGCTCAAGTGCTGTTTCGTGTCGTCAAGTACCATAGTTGTTGGAAGACTGTCATATGCTTTATGTTGGAGATGATCATGACTTTAATTAAAGTTTAACAACTAAAACTGAAGTAGGTAAATAATGCAGAGGAACAGGTGGGCAATAGCTGTTATTTGGTTTTTAACCGTCCACTTCTGTCCCGTAGGACTCCGAGTACTTGATACCTGTTCTTTGAATATTCGCACTATCCGCATGTGGGACCATGAATCCCCCTAACCCTAGCTTGAGTCATATTTAATTCTTGGGGGCCACAAACTAGTTTGGGGATTTATTACTATCATGTACGTATGCCATGCTTTACTGCTTATTTATTTAGCGTGGGCGCTGTTAGGAACAAATGTGGAATGTTTCCGCGGTATCGACAAGTCCAGTCACACTTTCGGGTTCCTAGTCGTTTACAGCCATTGACACAAACCTCTGGGTCCATCTCGGAGCCGGCCAACTTCGTCGCGGGCTGCTTAGTGGGGTGGCCCCCTAAAATCAAATATGAATCTTGTGAATGTTCTGGCGTGATGCCTCGTTGGGTTTTTATTTGGTTTTTCCCGAGGTTGATCGTGCGTGTGTTGCTATTTGTGCCCCCCTGCAGGGTAAAACTTTCTGAAAGCCGTGTCCGCGGTTATGGACGCCTTGGAGCACAGTATCTCGATCATAGACAACTATAACTAAAGTAGTGCTATAAATTTGAATTTATAATGACTAGTAATCAGCTTCACTATAATGGAATGGCTAAATAAAAGTGCCAACAACTGCTGGTTTTGGGTTGTCACCTGTTACCATTGTATCTGACTAGTAAGTATTGCAACTACAACGAAATGGCTAAATAAAAGTACCAACAACTGCTGGGTTTTGGGATGCCTCATGCTATATGGATCTGACTAGTAAGTACTACAACTACAACAGAATGGTTAACTAAAACTGCCCACTGCTTATTATATCAGGATAACTCATGCTATCTATATTTGACTAGTAATTGCCGCAACTATAACGGAATGAATAAAACTGCCAATTGTGTGAGTTCCTCGGTTGACTTCCTCGTTTGGTCTCGAAGGGAAAACACCAGGATGGGTATGCTTGGTGATAGTTTCAGGTTGGATCCGAATAGGTCTTTTTTATCCCTATCTGATAGTCGCCAGTTGTATTGAGTCTCTATAGGTTGTTTAGTGCATGTTGCGCTATCGCTTCAGTCCACCATACCTATGTAGGCGAGGACCGCTTAATTCTAGTCTCGCTGCAGTCGGCCTCGATCTTGACCGCTCTCCTTTTCCTTTGCCCTTTTCGCACCCTTACATTTAAGCAGGTTTGAGATCGACGTCGTTAGCAGGGTTACCCTTCCGGCTTGGCCTGGGCAGGGTTATGGACGCCATTGGTTATTCTTCAGGGCTCTTAGCTCAATTTGCATCTTGTTCGTACTCGGACGTTGTATCGTTTTCAAGGTGATTTGGATCTTTGTACTGTATATCTGTATTCTTGACTCATTGAGTCGCTGTTGTATATATATATTTTGTGGGTTCCATCGTGGACTATTGTGTAATGATATTACTTCATTTTCCACCCGCACGAAAGTGCCTGGTGGGCACCTTTGAATCGTTTCTATGCGGTTTTGGCGGGAATCGCTGAAACTTGCATAGGGCCGATTCTGAGGGTGTTACATGAGATGACTTGGATTCCGAACAGCGGTGCTACCATACCGCTACATATCGTAAAGAGCTCTTCACCAACTACACAACATGTGATTTTGGTGTTGTGAAGATGGGAAATAATGATAGATAAAAAAACATTGGAAGAGGATATGTGCACTTTGAGACTAAAAATGGTACGACACTAGTCCTCACGTCGGTGAGACGTGTTGAGGCCCTTCGGCTCAACATTATATCGGTTGGATTGCTTGATGGAGATGGGTACTTGAGTAGATTTGGAAATGCATAGTACAATCTCACCAAAGGAAACCTGATTATTGCAAAAGGTAACATGGTTTCAGTTTTGTATCATGTTCATGCTAAGCTTGCTGCTGCTTGTGTCAATGCATTGTAGAAAGAGGATGTGTGTTCCTTATGACACAAGATACTTGGGCACATGAGTGAGAAGGGAATGACGGTGCTATTGAAGAAAAATCTATTGAAAGGTGTGAAAGGTGTTCACATCAAGAAATGTTCAGATTGTCTAGAGGGAAGCAACACATAGTTGCCTTCAAGATTCAACCCCCTCACAAGAAGTATGAGGTGCTGGACTTGATACATTCCGATGTTTGCAAAATGTCGGTGAGGTCAATGGGTGGAGCAAAGTACTTTGTCACATTTATTGATGACTTTTTCAGGAAGGTTTGGGTCTATGTTTTAAAGAACAAACATCAAGTACTAAGTGTATTCAAGCAATTCCAAGTCTCGGTTGAGAGAGAAACTGAGAAGAAGATCAAGTGCATTCGCATTGATAATGGGGGAGAGTATATTGGCCCATTTGATGCCTATTGCAAGGAGCAGGGAATTAGGCACCAATTTACTCCTCCGAAGACACCACAGCTGAATGGTATTGCTGAGAGAATGATCAGGACAATTTTTGAGAGAGTTAGATGCTTGCTATCAAGTGCAAAGCTGCCTAAACATTATTGGGGTGAGGCTTTGTCGATTGCAGTTTATCTTATTAATCTCTCACCAAGTTATCCATTGCAGGGAGATGTTCCAAACAGAGTCTTTTATGACAAGGACATCTCGTATGAGCACCTGAAGGTTTTTGGGTGCAAGGCCTTTGTTCATATCCCTCAAGATGAAAGGTCAAAGCTTGATTCAAAGACACGACAGTGCATATTTCTTGGGTATGGAGGTGATCAGTTCGGCTATAAGTTGTATGATCAAATAGCAAGAAAGGTTGTGAGAAGCCGTGATGTTGTGTTTGTTGAAGACCAAACAATTGAGCATATTGTGAAGACAAAGGTGCAGGTTCTGGAGCAAGTTTCGATACATGTTTCTCCTCAAAATCAGCAGCAAGACAGAGTTGATTCTGACCCAGTTCATGCAGATTCGGCTCAACAAGAGGCTGAAAATGATGACGCAGAAGATGTGCAAGGCGATGTACGTAGTGGTACATGTGAGGGTGCTCCCCAGCAGAAAGAGTATGATGTTGAAGAAGATGATCAGCAAGCACTTGAACTAGATAGTCCACCAACTACTCCACTCAGATGGTCCAACCGAGGTTGTGTTCCTTCCACTAGGTATGACTCAGAACAATATGTGGTGTTATTGTCTAATGGTTTGGAACATGAGTGCTTTCAAGAGGCAATGAAAGATGGGAACAAGAAGGAGTGGAATAAGGCTATGCAATAAGAGATGGATTCCTTGCATAAGAATCATACTTATGAGCTGGTGAAGTTGCCCAAGGGCAAGAAAATTCTAAAGAACAAGTGGATCTATAGAATCAAGCAAGAAGAGCACATATCACATCCAAGGTACAAGGCCAGGCTAGTTGTAAAAGGATTCAGCCAGAGAAAAGGTATTGACTTTGATGAAATATTTTCTCCGGTGCTGAAGATGACATCAATCAGAATGATCCTTGGCATGGCAGCATGTTTCAACTTAGAGGTTGAGCAAATGGATGTGAAGACTGTTGGGCCACGCAGAGATAAAACAAAAACTTTTCCTCTAACGTGGTGATCCCAAGACCTAGCTGAGGTAGAAGGCCACGAGGTTTACCACTAGACGCGCGGTTGCGGATTACTGATGAAGCGCGTCAGTTGATGCAGTGCAGTCCTCACGATCCGATCGTCCCTGGTGCTGATCGCAAAGACCTCTGCTGGTATCCACACGCATAGGAGGAGCGCCGGGCGAATCGCTAGGTTCGTTACGGGCTGGACTTTGTGGAGCTAGGGTTTCCAACACATGGAATGACCTAACGAACAACGATTAACCTCTCGGTTATTGTGCTCCACTATATATAGGGAGTGAACGTGGGCTCGCGCGACCCATTCACTAAAGCCCATATAACAATAGTCACCGTGAGTCCAACTCACTAACTCAGTCCTAATCTGGTTTAGGTCCAACCCAACCAAATTATATGATTCGGATCCAATCCGAACCTGCTCCCGCTCTTAAGTGTGTGACCCAGAGCTCATGGTTACTTGGACACGATTAGAGTCCAACTCACAATCGATCAATCGGCATCGGCCTAGCGTAACTTGCCGATTCCCAAGTACCAAAGAGTCATGACGACTTGCCTTTCCAATGCGACTTACGTCGAGTCCCTTTGCCTCACGATATACCTTGTCGACTATAGGCGAATATATGTCATCCCTTAAATAGTCCAACTCTCTTCTCGATCCGAGATAAGTGATTCACCCGACTAACTCTTAGTCGATCGCCTCGTTAACACTTAACCGAGTCGCATGGCCATGCTTTCCAAATCATATCTCACGAGAGGGCCCAGAGAATATCTCTCCGAGTGGAGGGCAAAATCCCATCTTAGTTATTCACATCACGCAGCTTGATTCTCGACCCGAACCCGCCTTTATAAGCGCCATTCACGGATCAGCGTTGTGTAACCTAAGTCGGTGATCCTCAACTCGGACTATGCAACAACCTCAGTCTAAGGATTACATTGATTGAGATATACAAATGACAGCTTAGTTCGTTGTACCTCAATATGGGTCAATCCGACTCGCTAAACTCTTTAGCCTAGTCTGTGTAAGTTGGAATAGCATCTCCATGCCCATGACAAGTGGAACCGAGTCATCAAGCCAACTTTCACATTGGTCTAAGTTGTGTGTCCAGCACAACCTCAATGACCAAGGATATTTAGTACAAACAACATGAATGCATAGTTCCACAACTGAATCACATATTCAATGATACACATCAGATGTTTATACAAGGACTTCTTAATAACTTTATGATTACAATGGGAAATCTCATCATACATGATTGCCTCTAGGGCATATTCCCAACAAAGACAGCTTTCCTTCATGGAGAGTTGGAGGAAGAAATCTACATGGAGCAGCATGAGGTGTTTCTTGTTAAAGGCAAAGAAGACCATGTGTGCAAATTGAAGAAAAGTCTCTATGGCCTGAAACAAGCACCGAGACAATGGTACATGAAGTTTGAATCTGTCATGGGGATCAAGTCTACAAGAGGTGTAGCTCAGACCGTTGTGTGTTTATTCAGAGGTTCTCAAGTGATGATTTTATCATGTTATTGCTCTATGTTGACGATATCTTGATTGTTGGCAAGAATGTCTCTAGGATTGCTAGACTAAATAAAGAGTTGAGAATTTTTTTGCCATGAAAGACTTGGGTCCAAAAAAGTGTATTCTCGGCATGATAATTGAGAGAGACAGAAAATCCAACAAGATGTACTTGTCTCAAGAGAAATATATTGAGAAGGTACTTCGCAAGTTCAAGATGGACAAGGAAAGGGAAGTGATCTATCCACTCGCAGCTCATTTCAAGTTGAGTAAAACGCAATGTCCCTCCACTGAAGAGATGGAAAAGGAAATGCAAAAGGTTCCTTATGCTTCAGCTATTGGGAGTTTGATGTATGCTATGGTGTGCACAGGGCCTAACATTGCTCAAGCGGTTAGTACTGTGAGCAGATCATGTCTAATCCAGAAAGACCACATTGGGAAGCCGTGAAGTGGATTTTCAGGTATCTCCGGGGCAACACTAATATGAAGTTTTACTTTGGTGTTAGTAAGCCCAAGCTGATTGCATATTCAGATTCAGACTTGGCTGGAGATGTTGATGGAAGGAAGTCTACTTCAGGTTATTTGATTACCCATTCAGGAGGAGAAGTGGCATGGCAAAGCAGGTTGCAAAAGTGTGTGGCGCTAAACACAACTAAGGCTGAGTTCATTGCAGTAACTGAGGTGAGCAAGGAGCTATTGTGGCTGAAACGATTGGCTCGTGAGATTGGTTTTGAGCAAGACAAGTATGTGTTGTTTTGTGATAACCAAAGTGTCATTCACCTGAGTAAGAATGCAAGTTTTCATTCGAGGTCGAAGCATGTTTATGTTCGCTATCATTGGATTTGAGATGTGCTGAATTCCAAGCAAATGCAAATTGAGAAGGTGCACACAGATGACAATGGGGCTGATATTTTGACCAAGGTGCAGACAAGACGAAAGCTCAAGGTATGTCGTCGGCTCGCCGGCATGACTATCAGTCGGAGGTGAGACCCTCCATGATATCGGGAGGGGGAGTTTGTTGGGCCATTGATGACTGGGTTCCTGCACCAATAACATGGTTATTGTGGTACTTGTAGCAGCATATATTTAAAGAGTTTGTCCCAATGGGAGCTCGGAGAACACGACCCCGCCGCCACTTTGTCAATGCAGTCACATTCACACCCAAACCGTGGTTTGGAAATAGCCTATTCTATAAGTTGCTAGGATAAATGAATTTAAGATGATTTGTAATAACTACTACTAGGACTAGAAGAAAACTAGAACAAAAGTAAAACTAGAAAGATGTGAATGCAATGATATGAACTATTAATGCTATGATTTCTCAAGTAATGTTGTGTATACCGGTGTGCATGATAAGTACTTATGAAATAGCTATAAACTATACTTGTGGCGGTCCCTCAAATATTTTTCTCTCCCACCATTGGTAAGTGGCAACTAGACAACTCAATTGTCCACACCCTCCTCGGACATGGGTCATCTCATAAGAGAATAGTGTATTAAGGTGACAAGACCAATCAAGGTAAACCAGAGCAAAGGCATTAAGTTCTATGGACAATCGTGTTCCTAAGCAAGTAGTGTGCTAGTCACAGGATATCATGTCTGTCACTTTGGGATCAACAAGCAATTCCCAACACTATACCTATCTATATCATGAGTGATCTTGGGGAAATCTTGGCGGTGTATCCTAAGCTTCTATTGCCGCCACAATTCACTTATAGCAAATAGCCTATTAGTTCTACCCATGGAAGAGCAGAGACTAATGATAAGTTTTGTGACACACTGTGAATCCCTAGTAAATTCCTCAACAATGGATTGGACGTCTCCATGAATAGAACAATATAAAGAGAAAGCACAAACAAATTAATTAGGGATTTCTATTTTCATGCCCCTGGTTCGTTAGCTGTACTCACTTTTCCCCATCCGCTTAGTTTTTCCTCACTTTTGTCCAGCTCCTATTATGGAACTCTCACATTGGTCTGAAAATCGCTCTCCATCGGGTCCCGTTAGTGGACCCTCGCCATTATGTGCTGACAAGTGGGGCCGCATTCAGGTGGGTCCCGTAGTGGACCCTCGCCGTTACATGCTAACAAGTAGGACCCACCCCTATTACGTGATGATAGGTGGGGCCATGTTCAGTCGAGTCCCGTAGTAGGACCCCCCATGGTGTAGGGCTGGCTTGTTGGGAACGCGTTTTGGGGGATGTGGTGCGGGACCATGTGGGCGCGTATGGTAGTTACGTGTGCCCTGTCGCCTAAATTGGAAGATTTCTTTTTTGTTATTTTTATGATTGGCCTTTTTAAGAGCGCCTGTTCCCCTTTATGTCACTAAGAGTTGTTATTTTTTCCAAAAAGGCAGCGAACCTAGAGCAGCTTCTCTCTTCATTCATGGTTCCTTTTGGCCCTCGTATTTTCACAATCTAGCAGCAAATATAACCAGCACCATAAATATGTAGATGAACACAGCAGATGTAGATAAAGCAGCTAATAAAGGATTATATAGTATGATACTTAAACTAGGTTCGACAATTAGGTTGCTCAGCAGCAGCAGCAGCTTACAAGTTCAACACAGACAACAAAAAAAGAAGCTGCTTTACAGCAGCAACAGCATCAACACAGGATCAGTGGCCCCTCATGGCCTCCGCTAGGAGGGCCTTTGCCTCCTCCCTGTGGAGCTTCCTCCACTTCCTGCTGCCCAGTCCCTTGACCTTGGGTGCCTTGGGCTTGATCGGGGGCATGCGACCCTCCTCGATGGCCACCTTTTGGAGGTTGCGGAGGCGAAAACCGAGCGCCTTGTGTTGGGCTCTAAAGGCGTTGGCGTTCTTTGACGGGCCACATGTATTCACGTCCTCGGCATGCATCACGAGTGAGTTGAAGTCGGTGGCGAGGCTCCCTAGTGCAGAAGGGGCACTTGTAGACGTCGCCGGCGAAGAAGCCGTTGAACTGGCCGGAATTCATCTTCCTCAGCACCTGATGAGTCTTGGTGTCCATGGACTCGCCGTTGCTGCAGACATCGCTGCTATCCACCTATAACAAAAAACAGTAGTGTGAAATAAGGACATGATTGAGATACCGTGATTATTGGGATTGATTACTTGCATAAATTAACCGATTGAGATCCCGTGATTATTTCCCAGTCCCCAAATCTCAAACCAAATCGAATACTGATCCCAACTAAAGATCGGTGCTAGTACTGATCCCAACTACAGATCGGTGCTAGTACTGATCCCAACTAGGGGCATTCATCGACATACGAGATCTAACACAAGAGGATTAGCTACTGTAAAAATACCTAGCATCCACCGATTAGCCGAGCCCTAATAACACACGATCTAGCATCCAACGATGGGAATGGGGGAAGAACAAAGGAAGGGGAGAAAACCCTAGTTACCTCCGACCATGGGTCGGCTAAGTTGGTGTTGAAGAGGTTCTATAGCCTGATGTAATCGTCATCCCGTAGGGGTCCCAGCCATGTGGGATCTGCAGGAGAATGGTGGGGGCCTATACGGGGACGGGGGCCTCCTCGTCGGCGGCTATGGCGGAAGCAGGGACAGGGGTCTGGACGGGGATGGTGGCTGCCTTCAATGCCTCGACGGGGGCCAGTACGGGGACGGGGGCATCCTCCTTGGCCGCCTTGGAGGTGACGATGTCCACCGTGCCGTTCTTCTCCATCGCCGGCATGGTTGGGTTTTCTTGGGGGTTTGCATAAGGTGATGGGACAGTGGAGATGGTTGCATGAGTGAGTGAGCGAGTGAGTGATGAGTGAGAGCCAGGAGGCATCTATAAAGGTGAAGGGAGGAGACATTTCGTTGCACCACCGTGCATCGCGTAACCGCGTGCGCTACTACACCGTGCACGGCCACACGCGTCCGCTAGCGCCCCATGCACCACGACACGCGTACTGTGTGTCACATTTTCCCCCTCGTGTCTAACATTGGCCACTTAGTTGTGCTCAGTTATACCCTCGAGTGTAGCACTGGCACTTTGGTTGTACTCATTTTTTCCCTCCATTACTAACATTGCCGTGTGTAATATACTCACTTTTATCCTCCAGTGGCTGGTCAACAGAGACTCAACGAATGGGTTTTAGCTAGCTAATTGAGTCATTTTATGCACAACAAATTCAAAAAGATCAAAACATAGTGGCATCTACCCAGGGAGTCTTATTATGTGACATGCCACCATAATAAATGTATATAAATCAAGTTTTAACCTAAATCACCACTTCTCAAATCACCTACTATCTATGAAGGTTCATGGCTTTCGACTCAAGCCTCTCCCTAAAACATCCCTCCCCAAAACATAACTTATCTGAATGAGGCAATAATTGTCAAACTGATGTATATTTGAATTGCAAATAGCTTGATGTGTGCCAATATGTATTTTATTGTATAAAATAAGCATTTTGCATATATTTTTTAAATCTCTTTTTGTTTTATATTTGAACCCCCTTGTCAGTTTTGCCCTTGGTTTTTAAGTTCTACTCAGTTTTCCCTTCCCTCTTACTGACAAACACTCACACATGTGCTCATCTTGGCTGCTACACTCTGATTGGTTGAGACAGTTGGCACACGGATCATACCCACCAACCGTTGATCCTCTAATTGATCCTCTGTGATCTAGCGGACAGGATAACCCATGTATCTGTCAGGGGCACCCTCTATCCATGCAAAATAACGAGTTTGCCACCGATGCTTTAACTCCATAAACAAATAATTTTGAATATAATTTGAAGGGAAAGTGTTCAGAGGTGTATAATTTTTGCATTATATTTCACTCCATGTCCTAAGTGCAATTTCAAAGATTTCAAAGGTGTATAATTTTTGCCATATGCAAGTTTATGCATTACATCCCTACATTCTATGAAAATGATAATCTCTCAAGATTTTCTTAGCACATCATTATCACGTATTAAGTGTGATTTCATAGTGTTCAAAGGTTTATAATTTTCGTATACGCAAGTTTAGGGATCACTTTTCACACAATAAAAATGGTAAACACCCTTTTCCTTTACATTAAGAGTTGTATAATTTTTCAATTTGAAAGTGTTCAAGAGTAGTGTCAATTATAAACACTCTTTTACATTAAGAGTTGTATAATTTTTCCATTTGCAAGTGTTCAAGAGTAGTGTCAATTATAAACACTCTTTTACATTAAGAGCTGTATTTTTTAATTTGAAAGTGTTCAAGAGTAGTGTCAATTATAAACACTCTTTTACATTAAGAGTTGTATAATTTTTTCAATTTGAAAGTGTTCAAGAGTAGTGTCAATTATAAACACTCTTTACATTAAGAGTTGTATGATTTTTTCAATTTGAAAGTGTTCAAGAGTTGTGTCAATTATAAACACTCTTTTACATTAAGAGTTGTATGATTTTTTTAATTGAAAGTGTTTAAGAGTGGTGTCAATTATAAACACTCTTTTACATTAAGAGTTGTATGATTTTTTCAATTTGAAAGTGTTCAAGAGTTGTGTCAATTATAAACAGTCTTTTACATTAAGAGTTGTATGATTTTTTTCATTTTAAAGTGTTCAAGAGTTCTGCCAATTATAAACACTCTTTTACATTAAGAGTTGTATAATTTTTTTAAAATTTGAAAGTGTTCAAGAGTTGTGTGATGTCTACGCACTTCTATTCTTGTAGACAGTTGTTGGGCCTCCAAGTGCAGAGGTTTGTAGAACAGCAACAAGTTTCCCTTAAGTGGATTACCCAAGGTTTATCGAACTCAGGGAGGAAGTGGTCAAAGATATTCCCTCTCAAGCAACCATGAAATCAAGATACAAGAAGTCTCTTGTGTCCCCAACTGTAACACCCTCAGAATCGGCCCTATGCAAGTTTCAACGATTTCCGCCAAACCCGCATAGAAACGATTCAAAGGTGCCCACTAGGCACTTTCGTGCGGGTGGAAATCGAAGTAATACCATTACACAATAGTCCACGATGGAACCCACAGAACAGATATATACAACAATGACTCAAAGAGTCAAGAATACAGATATACAGTACAAAGATCCAAATCACCTTGAAAACAATACAACGTCCAAGTACGGACAAGAGGCAAATTGGGCTAAGTGCCCTAAAGAATAACCAATGGCGTCCATAACCCTGCCCAGGCCAATCCGGAAGGGTAACCCCGCTAACGACGTCGATCTCAAAACCTGCTAAAACAAAAGGGGTGCCGACAAAGGGCAAAGGAAAAAAAAGAAGCGATCGATTGAGGCGATTACAGCGAGACTAGAATTCGGCGGTCCTCGCCTACATAAGTATGGTGGGCTGAAGCGGCAGCGCGACATGCACTGAACAACCTATAGAGACTCAATACAACTGGCGGCTATTAGAGAGGGATAAGAAAGACCTATTCGGATCCAACCTGATGCTAACACCAAACATACCCATCCTAGTGTTTCCCCCTCGAAACCAATCGAGGAAGTCAACCGAGGAACTCACACAATTGGCAATTTTATCCTTCCATTAAAGTTGCAGCAATTACTAGTCAGATATAGATAGCATGAGTCATCCTGATATAATAAGCAGTGGGCACTTTTAGTTAACCATTCCGTTGTAGTTGCGATACTTACTAGTCTGATACAATTGTAACAGGTGACAACCCAAAACCAGCAGTTGTTGGCACTTTTATTTAGCCATTCCATTATAGTGAAGCTGATTACTAGTCATTATAAAGTCAAATTTATAGCACTACTTTATTTATAGTTGTCTATGATCGAGTTACTGTGCTCCAAGTCGTCCATAACCGCGGACACGGCTTTTAGAAAGTTTTACCCTGCAGGGGTGCACAAATAGCAACACACGCACGATCAACCTCGGAAAAAACCAAATTAAAACCCAACGAGGCATCACGACAGAACATTCGCACGATTCATATTTGATTTCAGGGGGCCACCCCACTAAGCTACCCGGGACGAAGTTGGCCGGCTCCGAGACGGACCCAGAGGTTTGTGACAATGGCTGTAAACGACTGGGAACCCGAAAGTGTGACTAGGTTGGTCGATCTTGCGAAAACATTCCACGTTGGTTCCAAAACAGTATAGGCCCTCCGCGCGCAATCGTAAATAAATCAGTAAAGCATGGCATAAGTACAGGATAGTAATAAAGCCCCAAACTACTTTGTGGCCCCAAGAAATTAAATCTGACTCAAGCTAGGGTTAGGGGTATTCATGGTCCCACATGCGGATAGTGCGAATATTCAAAGAACAGGTATCAAGTACTCGGGGTCCTACGGGACACAAGTGGACGGTTCAAAACCAAATAACATCTATGGCCCACATGTGCCTCTGCATTATTTACCTACTTCAATTTTAGTTATTAAACGGTAATTAAAGCCATGATCATCTCCAACATTAAACATGTGGCATTAATCCAACAACTGTGGTACTTGACGACACGCAACAACACTTGAGCAAACGACTACGACACGCAAGTCCAACTATCTACCAAACAACAGGTAATAGGATGTGTCCAAGGCAATATAAGGCTGCAAGGGATATCACGGGTACAAAAAGTAGAGCATCGCAACACAGATAGCAATAGATCAACAGGAGGAAAATAAAGACTATAAAGTAAAATAGGTAGAAAGGGGGAGAATGCTCACCTTAAAACATTGTCGAAGGTTCATCTGAAGATCGGGTCGACTCTCGTATCAACTCATCGTCCTAATCCGCCAATAAGCAAAGCACTAGAAGAAACACCGGATGCACTATTTAATACTATGGGAAAAGATCGAGCATGATGCATGTATGATGTATGGCATGGCAAAGATGCAATGCAATTAGGCCATATTAAGTGTAACCAGGGTCCCAATAATTAATTATTGAGTTCATATTTTTTAGATATCCCTTAATTTAAATGTTGTCTTAACAAGTCGAAACATGGGATCGATTCGTTACACAAATTTAAATGGGACCAATATTAGAGTAGATTCGCCCACATATGGTCTCCATATTTAATTATGAGGTGAATCGGCATAAGGCCCCCAAACCACATGATGAGATGCAAGCATGAATAATTTAAATGCAACAAGTATATATATTATAAAGATATGGGGTCTCGGATAGGGGTCACACATTGGTATCGATGATCTTGGGGTTCGCTGAGGGTTCAGGATCGGTCTTCGGGGTCTCGGCATCCGAGAACGGGTCTTCGGGGTTCCGGTCACCAGATCCGTACGAGAGAACATGGCGTTCCGAGAAGGAGACCTTGACATCAGATGGTCCTTGTCGGAGTTTTGGGAATTTGGCACCTCCATCAGATGGTGAACTTGAAGATACGACACCGAGTTCAATATGGTTCATCGGGTTTGGCTCCTCGAATCTGCATCAAAGATCTCGGTGTCACAGGAGGAGGCCAACTTGGCATCGAAAGATGGGGCAGAACGGAGACTCCTTCCCACATCAATGCACACCAACATCAGAAGAGGGTCTCCTACAGGACAACACCAACAACATCACAGGAGCACACTTCATATGGCCTCACGTTCGTGTGGTGCTCACAGGAAGATGGCGCCAGCAACGCGAGGCGGCAAAACACGGGCGGGCGGTGCGTAGCCGTACCTCGGCGTTTCGACGACGGCCTCGCAGAGGCAGGGGCGGAGGGCAGTGGAGAGGGGCCATGGCGAGGCCGACACCTTGAGGCAGAGCCGGAGCAGCGCAGGCTAAGGGCGGAGGCGGAAGAGAGCCCGGTTGCGCCCCTGGCGGCGGCCAGAGAGGGAGAGCGACGGATCTCGCGGGTGCTGGAGGTGGTCGTCGGGGCAGTTCGACGAGAGGACGCGTTGTGTCAACAACCCGAGCTCGAGAGGAAGGGAGACCGCAAGCAGAGGAGGAGGAAGGCGGTCGGCGGACGGTTTCTTTGCGCGGGGAAGAGGAGGGAGAGGCGGCTCTAGAAACGCTTGCTCGCAAGGGTGACGTGCAGGGCGCTGGCGGCGGGTCCGGCTTGATGAGGCGGGTCTCGATAGAGAGGGCCAGGCGGCGGCGGCTTCGCTCGGGAGAGAGATGCGAGCGGCGCTTGCGAGGAAATCACGAGGGGAGCGGTTTCGGGGATGAAAGCGAGTGAGGTGGGGCCAGGGAGGGACACGAGGTGGTTGGCGATCGCGAGTGGGCGAGTGTGAGGGGGCGTGCGACTGTGTGATGTGTGGTGGCAGCGGCAGGGTGGTTCGGCAGATAGGGTTAGGGTTTTAGGGTTTGATTTAGGGTTTCCACCGGTTGGGATTTTGGGCCTGATCGGTTTAGGTCTAGATATTATTTGATATATATTTAAAATATTTTCTGTTTCTTTTTCTTTTGTTGATAAAATATTTTCTAAATAACTTTACACGTTGTAAAATAACATAAAAATATAATTTGAATAAAGAAGGAGATGTAATGCAGAAAAAATATAGGTTTTATAAAATAGTTTTGAGGCAAGTATGCATGATGATGTGATGATGCACAAGATAGAGACAACCGATTTTCTATTAGTGGTTTTACCCGGGGTGCTACAATTCGACACCACTAACAATGGATCTCGCCCTCGAGATCTGCCTCATGGTACGGGGAAGAAGGCCGACTGTCTGAATCTTCTCTCATCATGTAGATCTTCGCGACACCATTAACAAGGATTCTTCATCCGTCTTGAAATTGGCGACACCACCAACAAAGGATGTGGCTCACGTTCGTTGCGAGAACACTCCGGAAAATAAAGGACGAAGGTAGAGGTCTCAAAAGGTAAGGCCACCTCCAACTTCCATGGAAGGAGTATAATTGCATCAATCCACAAATCAATGTACAAGAGCGAATGATAAGAGTAGTCGGATGGTGATCAGTCCATCGTGCACCCAAAGCATTACTCTGTACATGTATAGAAGAATTATGCAACCAACTCTCGAAATTCGGACTGCTGATCTTGACAAGCGAGGTTCGAAAAAAGAAGAAGGGATACAAGCTCTTCATCGGATCTGATGCGGATGATGTCTTCGTACAGGAAAACATCGGATGATACAAAGAAATTTTTTAGTGAATTTTCGGTCCACTGAAAGGTACAACACAGGATGATTCCTCCGATAGCATGAAGGCCAGATGTCGATGCACCGTTACAAGAGGATGGAAGCGAAACCCTGAAGGTACGACGGAAACCCAACCACGAGAATTCCTAGACTCGAAGAAAAGATAAGAGAGCAGATTCAAAACACGTTGAGGTAAGAGAAGAATAGGAAAGGGATAAGGAGTAAAAGTAGACCTAGTCAGATCTATCCAACCGATTTTTCCAAAATAGTTTTGACACTCTACAACGTCTGTTAGCTAGGTCATCCTACAGGCTGGGCCAGTGGGGTATCGTAACTGCTGAGCTCTGATACCACTCTATAACACCCTCAGAATCGACCCTATGCAAGTTTCAATGATTTCCGCCAAACCCGCATAGAAATGATTCAAAGGTGCCCACCAGGCACTTTCGTGCGGGTGGAAAACGAAATAATACCATTACACAATAGTCCACGATGGAACCCACAGAACAGATATATACAACAATGACTCAAAGAGTCAAGAATACAGATATACAGTACAAAGATCCAAATCACCTTGAAAACAATACAACTCCCGAGTACGGACAAGAGGCAAATTAGGCTAAGAGCCCTAAAGAATAACCAATGGCGTCCATAACCCTGCCCAGGCCAAGCCGGAAAGGTAACCCTACTAACGACGTCGATCTCAAAACCTGCTAAAACAAAAGGGCTGCAGGCAAAGGGCAAAGGAAAAAGAGAGCGGTCAGTACTGAGGCCAGTATACGGCAAGCTTCGGCGGTCCTCGCCTACATAGGTATGGTGGGCTGAAGAGGCAGCACGGCATGCAATGAACAACCTATAGAGACTCAATACAACTGGCGGCTATTAGAGAGGGATAAGAAAGACCTATTCGGATCCAACCTGACGCTAACACCAAACATACCCATCCTGGTGTTTCCCCTCGAAACCAATCGAGGAATTCAACCGAGGAACTCACATAGTTGGAAATTTTATCCTTCCATTAAAGTTGCAGCAATTACTAGTCAGATATAGATAGCATGAGTCATCCTGATATAATAAGCAGTGGGCACTTTTAGTTAACCATTCTGTTGTAGTTGCAATACTTACTAGTCAGATACAATTGTAACAGGTGACAACCCAAAACCAGCAGTTGTTGGCACTTTTATTTAGCCATTTTATTATAGTGAAGCTGATTACTAGTCATTATAAAGTCAAATTTATAGCACTACTTTAGTATAGTTGTCTATGATCGAGATACTGTGCTCCAAATCATCCATAACCGCGGACACGGCTTTCAGAAAGTTTTACCCTGCAGGGGTGCACAAATAGCAACACACGCACGATCAACCTCGGAAAAAACCAAATGAAAACCCAACGAGGCATCACGATAGAACATTCACGCGATTCATATTTGATTTCAGGGGGCCACCCCACTAAGCTACCCGCGACGAAGTTGGCCGGCTCCGAGACGGACCCAGAGGTTTGTGACAATGGTTGTAAACGACTGGGAACCCGAAATTTTGACTGGGTTTGTCGATATCACGAAAACATTCCACGTTGGTTCTAAAACAGTATAGGCGCTCCACGTGCAATCGTAAATAAAGTAGTAAAGCATGGCATAAGTACAGGATAGTATAAAGCCCCAAACTACTTTGTGGCCCCAAGGAACTAAATATGACTCAAGCTAGGGTTAGGGGGATTCATGGTCCCACATGCGGATAGTGCAAATATTCAAAGAACAGGTATCATGTACTCGGGGTCCTACGGGACACAAGTGGACGGTTAAAAACCAAATAACATCTATTTCCCACTTGTGCCTCTGCATTATTTACCTACTTAAATTTTATTAATTAAACGGTAATTAAAGCCATGATCATCTCCAACATTGAACATGCGTCATTACTCCAACAACTGTGGTACTTGATGACACACAACAACACTTGAGCAAGCGACTACGACACGCAAGTCCAACTATCTACTAAACAACAGGTAATAGGATTTGTCCAAGGCAATATAAGGCTGCAAGGGATATCACGGGTACGAAAAGTAGAGCATCGACACACAGATAGCAATAGATCAACATGAGGAAAATAAAGACTATAAAGTAAAATAGGTAGAAAGGGGGAGAACGCTCGCCTGAAAACATTGTCGAAGGTTCATCTGAAGATCGGGACGACTCTCGCATCAACTCATCGGCCTAATCCGCGAAGAAGCAAAGCACTAGAATAAACACCGGATGCACTATTTAATACTACGGCAAAAGATCGAGCATGATGCATGTATGATGTATGTCATGGCAAAGATGCAATGCAATTAGGCCATATTAAGTGGAACTGGGGTCCCAACAATTAATTATTGAGTTCATATTGTTTAGATATCCCTTAATTTAAATGTTGTCTTAACAAGTCGAAACATGGCATCGATTCGTTACACAAATTTAAATGGGACCAATATTAGACTAGATTCGCCCGCATATGGTCTCCATATTTAATTATGAGGTGAATCGGCATAAGTCCCCCAAACCACATGATGAGATGTAAGCATGAATAACTTAAATGCAACAAGTATATATATTATAAACATATGGGGTCTCGGATAGGGGTCACACATTGGTATCGATGATCTTGGGGTTCGCTGAGGGTTCAGGATCGGTCTTCGGGGTCTCGGCATCCGAGAGCGGGTCTTCGGGGTTCCGGTCACCAGATCCGTACGAGAGAACATGGCGTTCCGGGAAGGAGACCTTGACATCGGATGGTCCTTGTCGGAGTTTTGGGAATTTGGCACCTCCATCAGATGGTGAATTTGAAGATACGGCACCGGGTTCAATATGGTTCATCGGGTTTGGCTCCTCGCATCTGCATCAAAGATCTCGGTGTCACAGGAGGAGGCCAACTTGGCATCAAAAGATGGGGCAGAACGGAGACTCCTTCCCACATCAATGCACACCAACATCAGAAGAGGGTCTCCTACAGGACAACACCAACAACATCACAGGAGCACACTTCATATGGCCTCACGTTCGTGTGGTGCTCACAGGAAGATGGCACCAGCAACGCGAGGCGGCAAAACATGGGCGGGGCGGTGCGTAGCCGTACCTCAGCGTTTCGACGACGGACTCGCAGAGGCCGGGGCGGAGGGCAGTGGAGAGGGGCCATGGCGAGGCCGACACCTTGAGGCAGAGCCGGAGCAGCGCAGGCTAAGGGCGGAGGCGGAAGAGAGCCCGGTTGCGCCCCTGGCGGCGAACAGAGAGGGAGAGCGATGGAGCTCGCGGGCGCTGGAGGTGGTCGTCCGGGCCGTTTGACGAGAGGACGCGCTGTGGCGACGACCCGAGCTCGAGAGGAAGGGAGACCGCGAGCAGAGGAGGAGGAAGGCGTTCTGCGGACGGCGGTCGGTTGCTTTGCGCGGGGAAGAGGAGGGAGAGGTGGCGCTAGAAGCGCTTGCTCACAAGGGTGACATGCAGGGCGCTGGCGGCAGGGCCGGCTTGAGGAGGCGGCGCTCGAGTGCGAGGGCCAGGCGGCGGCTTCGCTCGGGAGAGAGATGCGAGCGACGCTTGTGGGGGAATCATGAGGGGAGCGGTTTCGGGGATGGAAGCGAGCGAGGTGGGGCCAGGATGGGACACGGGGTGGTTGGCGAGGGTTGGCGATCGCGAGCTGGCGAGTGAGGGGGAGCCTGTGACTGTGTGTTGTGTGGCGGCGGCGGCAGGGTGGTTAGGCAGATAGGGTTAGGGTTTTGGAGTATGGTGGTTTTAGGGTTTGATTTAGGGTTTCCACCGGTTGGGCTTTTGGGCCTGATCCGTTTAGGTCGAGATATTATTTGATATATATTTAAAATATTTTCTGTTTCTTTTTATTTTGTTGATAAAATATTTTCTAAATAACTTTACACATTGTAAAATAACATAAAAATATAATTTGAATAAAGAAGGAGATGTAATGTAGAAAACAATATAGGTTTTATAAAATAGTTTTGAGGCAAGTATGCATGATGATGTAATGATGCACAAGATAGAGATAAGCGATTTTATATTAGTGGTTTTACCCGGGGTGCTACACCAACACACCCAATACACTTGTCAGGTGTATAGGTGCACTAGTTTGGCGAAGAGATAGTGAAATACAAGTGGTAACAGTGCTAGAAAATAGCTTCTGACTTGTTGTTGACGTGGGAGAAACTAAAGGCAAACTGAAATAAAGATGGAAGCAAGCAAACATGCAACAGATCTAGATGCAAACGGTGTTTCAATGCTTAGAAACAAGGCCTAGGGATCATACTTTCACTAGTGAACACTCTCTCATATAAATATCTTCTCTTAATGATACTACTCTTAACTACTCTCCGGTTGGACGCTCTAATCCACGGTAGGCCTACAACAGCACACCTCAAAGTCCGCCTTTCCCAATCTAGATAACCCCACACTGTCACCTTGAGTGCTAGATGGTTCCAACAAACACCACAATTTCATAGAGACAACCAACTCAAAATATACTCATTATAAATATATATATGTAACCTAGCTTAAGTGCCACACAGGTGTGCACGCTGTCACTTTCATACACGTGGGGAAAAGCATAGATCTATCAAAGCATGATGAGTATTTATGTAGACTCTAGCCTAAGTGCCACCATGGCGTTCATGTTGTCACTTTCACACACATGGGGAGAGCAGAGATCTATTAAAGCACTTGAGTATCAAGGTAGATCTACTTGATTACAAATCTCATGACCACAATATGATAATGCATAGAGAGAGAGAGAGATGAACACATAGCTACCAGTAGAGCCCTTAGCCTCGAGGAAGAACTACTCCCTCCTCATCATGGGAATTAGCAACGGCGATGGAGATGGAGATGGCGATGGAGATCGATGGAGATGGCTCCGGGGACACTTCCCCATCCCAACGGGGTTCCGGAATAGAGACTTTCTGTCTCCCGAATCTCCCCTTCGGTGGCGGCGGCGCTATGGAGGTTTTCGTGGATTTCTTCTGGATGATTTAGGGTTTTTGGGTCAGAGGCTTCTTATAGGCGAAGGAGGCAAGGTCGGTGGAGGTCCAGGGGGCCCACACCCCCTGTGGGCGCCACCAGGGCTGTCCCGCGCCTAGGGGGTGCAGCCACCCTGGTGTCCTCCACCTTTGTTTCGTGGTTCCGTGTTGCTCTGGGGAAAATAGGAAGATTGGTTTTTGTCCCGTCCAATTACGAGAATATTGATTTTCTGCCTTTTCTGGAACCAAAAACAGAAGAAAACAGACAACTAACACCGTGGCATCTTGTCAATAGGTTAGTTCCAGAAAGTGTATAAAAATACCTCAAAGTGTAGACAAAACATAGCAAAGTGGATACTAAACAAGCATGGAATATCAAAAATTATAGATACGTTTATGACATATCATTCTGTCAATTATAAACACTCTTTTACATTAAGAGTTGTATAATTTTTTTATTTGAAAGTAGAGTTGTGTCAATTATAAACACTCTTGTACATTAAGAGTTGTATAATTTTTTTAATTTGAAAGTGAATCGCTAGCCGTGCGAGAGTTGTGTCAATTATAGTTTCAGACCGCGCGAGAGTTTCATAATTATAAACACTCTTGCACACAACCTGAATCACCACTGCTCCAGGAGAATTTATAATATATTTTAGGGAGATTTTATCTATCTCTGAGTGTTATGGAGGTTGAAACCACCGCTGGGAAGTAAAATCCAGAGAGATATTGTTCAGAACCACGAATTACGCCAACACTGGATCAATCCTATTCGAAAATCAAGGCAGTTAGTTGAGCACCAGTGATTCGCGTTCAAATACTGCCAATAATCAACCCACAAAAGGGAAACGATGCTTACCCAGATGGAATCCATGCGTTAGATCCCTGCAATTCCACCCAATCTTCTCCGTGCTCGACGAGGATGGACGGTGCACCAGCCGGCGTTGTATATTGTTCCGCAAAAGGGGTAGATCTAGCAGGGGAAGGAGCAGCGCCGGAGGTGGAGTGGGATCCACGGCTAGGGGAAGGGGCGGCTCAGGGTCCGAGGACGACATAAGGTAGGAGGGCACGACAGTGGGGCAACGGAGCGGCGGTGTGGGAGCTGTTCCAGGCTTGGGGGAAGCGAATGCTTTGGGTGAGCGAGAATGGCCGGTCCGACGTGTCTCCATGTGGCCCCACTCTTCACCATGTATGCAAGACCCGTCCCAACGCGGCCCCACCCTTCACCACGTATGCAGGACGCGTCCCAACGCGGCCCCACCGGTCAGGCATGTAATGGTCAAGGCCTCGTAACATAACGCTCAACGCCCGACCCGCCCCAACGTAGTCCCACCAGTCAGCATGTAATGGTCAAGCCTTTGACCTGATGACATCCCTCTGTCTGAGCGCCCACGAGGGTTTCTTAACATGGCGAGAGGAAAAGTGAGGAAAATTTAAGCGGCTGGGGAAAAGTGAGTACAACTAACGAACCAAGGGAACAAAAATAGAAATCCCTATTAATTAACAAGGACACATCACACTTCAATTACTCAAATCATCATAACATTAATAAAAGGGGGTTTAAGCCATGTTACAACCCATCACGAAGACCATTATGGGGAAGGATGAAGGAGTAGCGACGATGGAGATGGTGATGACGGCGCGGTGATGGTGGTGTCGGCGTGGTGATGGTGGTGTCCTCCTTCTCCCCCTCTTCTTGCTTGGATGGCTTGATGGTGTTGATGGAGATCTGGATCTTGGTGGAGCTGTAGAGGCTATGGAGGCGGCAGGGCACCATCATGGAGGCGGTAGATGGGATCCAGATCTTGTATATGATTGGTGGTGGCTTCCTCCTCTCTTCTTTGGCTCCTCCCTCCTTTATATAGGCCTTGGGGGTGCCCTAGGGTTCTACTAATACCATTATATGACCTAGGGAAGGTTCTGGAGCTTCTGGGGGGAGAAATCCCGTTGTTTGCAACCTTTTTGGCAACTATATGGCGGGAGCTATACGGCCGGAATTTTTGCTCCTGCCGTATAGTTGGTCATTAAACCTTCGGGTGTCTTCCGTATTTTGGTCGCCATTTCTTTATACGAACTCCGTTTTGGGTGTTCTTGGGCTTGTTGGATTCTCCTCAGTGAGGGCTACAACCCCATGGTATTGGATATTTATTTTAAGAAGTTGGAAAAATTCACTTTTCCAACCTCTCAAATGTCTAAGTCTGGTCCCTGTAGCTCCTCCATACTATGCTCTTTTTGTTCCTTTTGCCTTTGCTTTATCTATAGTTATCATCAACACCTACACACGTGTCAAAGACAAGGAAGAGGGATAAAATGTTACCTAAACCACTAAATGTGCATAGCTCATATTGAATTTAATGAAAACAAGTAATCATGCATATCAAGCATAGAAATAGTTAGATGGAGCATGATATGATAGGCAAAAATGACACAATTTATATAGCTAAAAAGTGTTGTATTATCACAGCCATCAACTTCCCCAAGCTAGATCTTGCTCGTCCTTGAGCAAAAAGGTATCAATAACTTAATGGATGTGATCTTGCTTATCATTGAATATTTTTTGATAACTGACTGTGAGGGAATCCCCCACAATATTTTATTTACGGCTTACAGGTCTATAAAACCAGATTACATATGTAAACTTATTTACAAAGCAAAATAAAATTACATCAAAGACTCAATCCATTGTGAAAATTCAGCAGTATGTTTATCCCTCACCCTATGCATATGCATAGTGGCTTCATGAATAAACTTCCTTCTCCAGGCATCGAAGGATGGCTTTACTGATTCAAAAATTGTCTCATTCCTTACCTTCCAAATGTGCCAGCAACCAAGAATAACCACTTCAATAAAGAAGGTCTTTGCAAATTTTCTTTTAGCAGATATTATCATGAGCTCCATTGAGTCCTCTTGACCCCATTCCACTTGTAAATAGGTCCAGTTTCTTCTACTAAAGTTGCATTCAAAGAAGATATGCTCCCAATTTTCAATCGCCTGAATTGGACAGAGCTCACATGTGTGAATAGTTGAAACATTACAATGCCTTCTCCTCAGCATAACTCTGGTATTTAGTCATCACGTATCAATAACCAAGCAAAAACCTTGATTCTGAGAAGTACTCTGCTTTCCCAAACCCAAGAATGAATCTTACTAGAAGAAATATTCCTAAAGTTGAAATTATAATGTATACTAGTAGTGAAGATCCCATCTTTCCATATGGTGGCCCATGATTCATTGCATTCAGGGTCAAACTGCATTGATGTCATCATATTCTGGAGATTTATCATTTCATTATAAGCCTGCACTGACATGGGTCTATAGAAGAGAGCTGAAATTTCCTCAGAGGCAAGAACCTTCTGAACCGAAATGGATGGGTCCAAAGTATATGAGAATAGTCTTGGAAAGTCTTTGGCAGGACATTGTCCATTCCATTTATCATACCAGAACATAACAGAGTCACCTTTGCCAACCTTGACATCACATATATCTCTATATTTATCAGCTAACTTCATGATATCCTTCCACCAAAAAGAGCCACATAAATTATAATTATGTGGAGGGTTGTCAGTGTAGTAGTTCCACACAAGCTTCATCCAGGGAATATCCTCTTTATTGTAAAACTTATGCAAATGCTTCATGAGGAGAGCCTCATTTTGCTTAGAGAAATCCAGAATCCCCAGCCCACCTTTATTTTTAGGCTTATAGACCATGTCCCAGGTTGCAAGAGACTTCCATTTTGAATCAGGCTTCCTGTCACTCCAAAGACAATGCCTGATAATTCTATTCAACTGCTCAAGAATGCCAATTGGAATATCTAAAGAACAGAGAAAAATAAAGGCATGGCACTAAGGAAAGATGAAATCAATTGAAGCCTTCCACCATATGCCAGAAAAGTTTAAGTAGCCACCAATCTTCTTTCCAGTTTATCCACCAAAGGGGTGAGGTCTTGAATTCGTGGCTTTTTTGTACCAAGAGGCAAGCCAATGTAGGTAAATGGCATGGAACCAACGACACAGCCAAACTCGTTAGCTAGGATAGCAATGAAACATTAATAGGCAGCATGCACGATTTATGATAGCTTACATAGAGACCAGTTGATTTGCTGAATCTGTCCAAGGCCTCTTTCAAAACATGCAATTGATCTTTGTCAGCAGTAACAATCAATAAAGTGTCATCAGCATATTGCAGTATTGGGAATTCAGGATCTCCTGTCTGAAGTGGCAGATCAAGCAAGTGTTCACTAACAAGGTTATTAACCACATCTTGTAATAGATCGCCTCCCAAAACAAACAACAAAGGTGAAGAGGATCCCCCTACCTCACCCCCCTTTTGCATAAAAATTGTTTACCAGGGATGCCATTAAGTAATACAGAAGAGGATCCAGAACTAAGGAAGGCCTTTACCCAAGAAATCCATTGCTGATTGAAGCCCTTGTGCTGCAAGATTTGGAACAGATCATCATGCTCAATTGTATCAAAAGCCTTCTCAAAATCAAGCTTCAAAATCACACAAGAATACTTAGAAGCTTTCCATTGATAGATGTATTCAAAAGCCCATGCAACACAATCCTAGATATTTCTTTTCTTGATGAAGCCAATTAATTTTTGTGAACACATTCAGTGATTACCTCTTGCAATATGTCAGTAGCTAGCTTGGTGAGAAACTTGAGGCAGCAATTTGTGAGAGAGATTGGTCTGTAATCATTAATTTTCTGAGGGCCTTGACATTTTGGTATGACAGTAATGAAGGAGCTATTAATGCTGTCTAAAGGGACAATATCATGGAAGAACTGCTCAGCCAGATTGTAGAAATCTTGTTTAATAATATGCCAGCATTTTTCAGAAACAATCCATTAAAACCATCTGGCCCTGGAGCTTTATCTATAGGCATATTTTTATAACAGCATCCATTTCATGATGAGAAAAGGGCTATGTAAGAGCATCCAAACCATTCTTCACCAAGGTAGGCAGATTCAGACACATATCAATGCCTCTAGCAGTTCCCATTCTAGCTTTATAACAGTTTAGTGCAATCACTTCCATACCATCATGATCAGACACAGTTCTTCCATCATCAGCAACCAGGCTAACCATTGTGTTTTTCTGTTACTGATAGTGGCCATGGAATGAAAATACTTTGTATTTTCCTCACCAAGCTTCATCCACCTAGCAGTGCAGCGTTTCTTCCAATAGAGAAATTGAGCCTTTAGCAAATGATCATAATGAGCCATAACAATTTTCCTGAAATTGCATTCAGTTAAAAACACAGGTCTTCCTTCCTCTAAATTATCAAAAAACACGATAACCAGATTGCACTTTGAAATTTGCTGCTTCAGCTTAGACAGACTTGTTTTCCACTTCTTAAGTGCAAATCTAAGTGCTTTTAGCTTCTTTGACAGACCGTTTGCTGCATTTGCACTCCCAGGGATTGATTGCCAAGACTGAGTTACACAGTCCAAAAAGCCTGGCTGCTCCACCCAAAAATTCTCAAACCTGAAGATATTAACCTTTGGGATTATGGTATCACAACACAAGGGACATGGTTAAAGGTAGGCTTTGATAGAGGCAGAACCATAGTATTTGGAAAGACAGATGACCAGCAGGGTGTCGTGAAAAACCAGTCCAATTGAACAAGCAATGGGTTTTGTTGCATGTTGGACCATGTAAATGATATTCCTTTTAGAGGCAGCTCCAACAGACCAAGATGACTAATCAACTCATTAAAAATAAACATATCATTTATGTCTCCCCCACTTGAGTTTCTATTATCTTGGGACCTTGTAAAGTTAAAATCTCCCATGAATAACCAGAGTTCATCATTTGGGATTACCAAGTGAAACAACCATTACACAAATTCATCCCTGAGTGGGCCATGACATGGACCATAGACAGCCACAAGAGTCCATTTCAGATTAGCATGTGCAGATTCAAAATTTATAATAATGCCAAATCTCCTAATCTGAATCAGGGTTACTTTAAACATAGAAGAATTCCACACAACCAGAATGCCACCAGAGGCTCCCACTGATGGAGCAAAGACAAAATTATCAAGACTCCTTGGGCAGAAAGAACGAATAAATTTATAATCAAAGGATCCTTTTTTTGTTTCTTGCAGACATAGGATTGAGCGTTTACTTTCCTCATTTTTTTCACGCATTGCTAATTGCTTCTTTTCTGAATTTAGACCTCTGATATTCTAGTCAAGCACCTTCCAAGATCTCATTAGTGTTTTATAATCCATAAACATATCAAGTTCTGAGGCAAACAGATGCTAGCATAACCAGTATCATTATTATAGACCAAGATTAAAATCCAAATGAAGTAATTCAAATAACTACGATAATGGGCATAATTTAGAGTACACCCACTCCATTGAAAAGCACTAAGGCTCAACATTAATCACTTCGATGTGGCAGTGGATCTGCATCAGGACAAGCTTTAAGCTTGTCAACAGTTAGAAGAGCTTGATCAATTTCCAAAATGTGCCCAATAGCTTGCATGGCTTCAATGGGAACCTCAGGTGTTGTGGCTTCAGAAGCTGTAGAACTTGAACTTGAGGATGCTTCCTGAATATCAATTGCAGAGGATGTCTTGGATCTCTTCTTCGTGGCCACAGGAAGCTTTGTAGTCTTCTTGGCACGCTTGTGAGGCCGACTGAGAAGGTCAGCAATGGGCGGTAGCTTATGCCCATCCCTTGCAACTTGGACTCTTGTGGTGCGACGAACAGAGGACTCCAACATGGGGGCCTCTTTGGCCTTTCCTCTGCCAGATATCCTTGGCCTAGCAGGCTCAGCAGGTTGAGCAGAGAAGGAGAATAGTTGATCATTCTGAACTGACTGAACTGGATGCTCTGCTACAGTAGACTTCAAGTGGGAGGACACATCAATCAGCCTATGTCCACTGATGGAGGTGTAGGCACATCAATTGCAATAGGAGAAGAGATGAAAGCATCTTCCCAAGATCTTTTCTTCATTTCTGATGACATAGATCCTAAAGTGAATGCAAGAGGAGGACTCACAGAGGTAGAGGCTTGGGTCTCTATGGCACCCAGTCTGTCAAGAGCTCTGTGAATCTTCTCATAAAGCAAAAAAATGGGTGGTGAATAAATTACCAGAGCTCTTTCCAAATTAACCTCCACGCCCTCACTACAAGAAATGTATTAATCTATGACCTTCTGATAGTGACTGTGGATCAAATCGTCATAAATCTATGACGATTTCCCAACAGATGGTCGCAAGATGTTAGAAGAGGTCAGAACCCTAAAAAATTAAGACGATTTGACTAAAAAACGTCATACGTTGATTAGGTAAAATCTTCATAATCTTCCTAATGTAGACTACGACGTTATCTGTAGCCGATTATGATGATTTAAATTGGTCTTCATGTCTAAAATAAAATAAATTGCAATAAAGGGATCGAAATAGTGAAGCAAAAATGTAGAGTAAAGGGGAAAGGCCAAAGAGGCCCCCATGTTCAGTCAGTTCAGAATGATGATTGGCCTACGTGTCAGCAATTTAGTCTAAGTGGCATGTCTATATTTTGAAATAGTGAACAAAAATGTAGAGTAAAGGGATCGAACCTGCGCCCCTCACCCAAAAACCACATGCAACCACTAGGCCACTCCACCTTCTGTTCCTTTTACCTGCACGCCAAATATATATAGGATGCACACGTTTTTTTTCTTTTTTCGGCAGCCAGGGAAGGAAGCAGGCCTGCACATAGGAGTTTAGCTCTGGGCGTCTGGGCCTTCGCGCGGTAATTTTGGTTCGGGCCAGCTCGGCTGGTCTGGTTAGGATAGATTTTTTTTCTTTTTCATAATTTTTTTGTATATTTTTTATATGATGTTCAAAAGAATTAATTTTTGTCTCTAAATTTTTATAAAATCCAGTAGATCATCTTAGGGTGTTGATTATGAATGTTTTATTATTTAAAAGTAGTTGATTTACTAATTCCACATTATTCCATAATAGGGATAATATCATAATTCAAAATATGATTTTAAAATTAGGAGTTTGAATTAAACATTTGGGGATTGGGTCTTGCTAAACCCTTAATGGATCTATGATAAAATATCATCTTTTGAGTCTAAAAATGATTTTTGGAAAAAAAAAAAAAATCATCATTCATGTACCAGAGTTAAAAAAACCCCCTTCACCCCACGTTTCACATGGTGGGCGGAAAGGTTTGAGATACCCAAGTTGGGACATTTGTCCATGTAAGGTGGTCTATTATTTTTGAAAAATGGGGAGGTAGCATTTTGAAACTTTCATTTGGTGGTTGCTTCATAAAACTGCCCGTTTTTTGCGCTCGGCAAATAGAAAATGTTTTTTTGTGCAATGAAAACGAAAACTTCCTAGTGCAACATTGTTCGCCATCCCATGATACATATGTGTGCACAATATGGGGACATTATCACAAACTATGCCACGATTCTGGCCATAACATTGGTCGTTTGGCCCGAAAGCCATAAAACCTCGAACATGATAGGTCTTTTCTGAGAAGGTTTTTTCGAGACACTTGCAATATACCAAGTTTGGTATTTTTCCTTTCAACTATGTCATATAATAAGACAGGACGCGAGGGATTTGCATTGATCGGACCGTTTTTGAATTTTCTATGCCCGTTCCAAACTATAGTCAAAACGGCGGGTATGAATGTTCTTAGCTAGGGGTTGAGCCTCGCTAAACTTGCATTGGATATCTGAAGAAATAGTATATTGTGAGTCAAAAATGATTTTTGGAAAAAATAATGGGCATCGAATCATGTACCTGTAGTTCAAATCGGACCCACTTCCTGCCGTTTCAGCAGGAATTTGTCTTTTTCGCCAGAGGTGGGCGGAAATGTTTGAGATACCCAAGTTGGGACATTTTTCCATGTAAGGTGGCCTATTATTTTTGAAAAATGGGGAGGTAGCATTTTGAAACTTTCATTTGGTGGTTGCTTCACAAAACTGTCCGTTTTTTGCGCTCGGAAAATAGAAAATATTTTTTTTGTGCGACGAAAAGGAAAACTTCCTCCTGCAACATTGTTTGCCATCCCATGATACATATGTGTGCACAATATAGGGACATTATCACAAACTATGCCGCGATTCTGGCCATAACATTGGTCGTTTGGCCTGAAAGCCATGGAACCTCGAACATGATAGGTCATTTCTGAGAAGGTTTTTTCGATACACTTGCAATATACCAAGTTTGTGAGCCAAGAAATGAATATACAACTTGAAGACAAATGCATTAAATATGGTCCTAGTTTTGGCAATATTCCATATCCTATATTCTGATATGTCATAAATGCAGTAAATATGGTCCTAGTTTGTTTGTGAGCCTGACCTAGTGAATCTCTTAATTAAGAAGCTTTGCCAGGCAACCTTATTACATAATTGTGCTATCCTTATGTGATTCCTGATGCTTTTGTTTGGCTTTTTTTTCACTGGTAATCAGGAAGTGCCAACATAAGAGGCACATATTCCTTATATGCTACATAGTCTAGAATTATACACATGATCAGTTATTGTTTATGTGGTAGTTGAGTCTTGGTGAGACGCTTCTAAGGAAAGAACTGGATTTATAGTCAGAAGAAAGATGCGGTCCTAGTTTTGGCAATGCATGTATTATTTTTTCTAGTGTTTGATTGTTTAACTACAAGCACATGTAAGCTAGTCTGATAACTTTGTGACACTGAGCTACTCCCTCCGACCCATATCAATTGACTTGGATTTGTCAAAATTTGAATAAATCTAGATGATATTTAGTATATAGGTTCATTCAAAATTTGATAAATCCAAGTCAATTAATATGAGCCGGAGGGAGTACTGATTTTAGTACAAAATAACCTAGTCACATAATGTTGTACATGTATACGAAATGGAGCTGCTCAGTCATATTATTTTATTGCTAGATATCATATTATGCATAGGCAATGCTTAGTCTTATACACTATCAGGTTTATTTGATTTTTTTATGCTTATGCATAGATTTTATATAGGGAAGCAATTTGTATGGTGATAGTGCCTTCTCATCCTCATTGGTGTATGACTATCCTTCTGTAAACTACAATGTAGTTTCTGAGCTAATTGTCTATTGTGATATTTTCTTGTGTATTATACCAGAATAGGTAAGCAACGAACAAGGAGGTTATCTGGAGCTGTCAAGACTGTGCGCTAATTATTGGAAAAAAATTGAGGTATCTACTGATATTTTGTTTAAACTGACAAATCTCGACATGGTATTAGTGTAGGTGGACTGTTTTATTCATCTATGAGAACTAGACCATAGCATATAACCTTGTTCGTATATGTGTATGTGCATGTTAAACCTGCAATTTTTGTACTACACTTGGTGCAGATCGTCTTCAATTTCTAGTCCATTTGTATAGTGCATGTCGTGTTAATTTGCATCTAGTAATGTTTGTTAAATGGCTTTCAATAGTCTACTCATAATTGTTGTTACATTCTCAATGCTCAATTGTTTTTGTTGTAGACCTATTGTCCCACTCGTCTTTGCAGCATGCCATCGTCGGTAACTGTTGTGGTGGCACTAGATATGTGCATCTGTTTATTTTCTTTCTACCTAATATATGTTAATTTTAGAAGATATTGCTTTGTTTGACTAACAGACCATCATTTCCTCTCTTTTTTCATGAGCTTCATGCTGAAGATGGAATAACTGAAGGCTTTAGACTTAGGAAAGAGTTGATATTCATATTTTCGTGTCTAGTTGTATGTCCGTGGCCATGGGTTATTTGTACTACGGAATGGTTGTAATATACTACACAGTACTTTTGTAGCTGTTTTATATTCCTGAGTGATGTGAATTATGTCTGATTGTAATATATGTCACAATTTTGGTTACCATTATTGAATGTGATTTAAGCTGTGCTTACCGAAGTATTATTTGTGTAATGACTATGTGTTCATCCAAATGCTACTTGGGCTGTTAAAAGGCCATGACATATAAAATATTAGACTAGAGCGGTTTACAATTTTTGAAAAAAAATGGTTGAAAATAAAAAAGGTGGACAGTAAGAAGGACATGGTCCTAAATAAAAAGGCCAAAATGTTGGGCTTGGCCCAAGCAGTAAAGAGAATTGATAGGAAACTATTAATGAATAAATTGTTGGGCTTGGCCCATATAAATTTTGAAATGGACCGGGCTGATTCTATGCCACGTCAATTCGGCCATGTAGGATCTGACCTGGCCAGGCCAGTTTGCCCGTGACGATATCAGATCGTCATAACGGTTATGACGATCCAATATCGTCATAGACGGTTATGACGATTTCGTGAAAACGTCGTTGTGTGCAATTATTGACGCTCAGTTTTTTACGATCTATTTTTCGTCATAAGATCGTCATATATTGTAGACAATGACGATTCCGTGACGAAAATGAAGGGTCATATATCAGCAGATTCCTTTTAGTGCCTCATCAATTGGGATATTATCATCAGCATCAATATACATTAGCACATCCACTGCGGCAGTGCTAGATGGAACAACATTGTCAACTGGAACTGCAACAACTTCCTGGACAACAACATTCTGAACTACAACATTCCTAGGAACTGCAAATTCTTCCATAGTTGCAACATTATGGACATGTAGGTCCACCAGAGGATCTACCACATTGTGAACTTCATTCAGAGGCACCTCAATAGGCTCATTCATCATCACAGAAGGAACAACATCACCATCAATAGTAGCAAAGGAGACTACAGACCCTGAATCTGCAGCAGGCACCTGCATATTGGGAACATCCTCATTGATGTTATTGTTCTGAGCATTGTTTTGCATATTTCCATGATTCATCTAATCTGAATTCTCATTCCACCCCATCGCAGTATATTCAGGCATTACAAACAAATTCCCATTACCTATAAGATTACCAGGCATTGGGTGCGGGTTTCCATTAAATGGCATTGGGTCCTCATCAGGGAGTAGGGAATCAGCAAACTCACTAGTGAGAATATAAACCACTGCTGTCCAGGAGCACCTTATGCCAGTGAATCGTCCAACCTGAGGCTGTCTGAACACAACATCCTTGGGCACCAGAATTGTGGAAGACTATGTGACATAAGCACAAATTCTGCACAAAACCGGATCATGTGACCACCAATGATGAAAATCACCAAATGTGCTAACAGCTTCTCTAATACACTGCTCATTACGAAAATCTAGAGGCACTCTAATGAACATAAGCCAACCAGTATGTGCACCCTGATGAACTCTATACCCAGGCCCTTCATTGTAATTTACAAATCTAATAAAATGATGCGGCCCAAAATCTCTGGCTCCATGCTGAACTAGTGAAGATTGTTCCAAAGGATCACGCATCTGATACAACCCAACACCAAAGAACCAGGACTGAAAATTTACCACATGGAATCCAAGGCCCTAGATGAAGTCGCGAACAAGGTGAAGAAGTTGATGCAGGTCTTCGTTTGGAGGCTCAAGCTCCACTCCCGCGATACAGTAGGCCGCATATTGATCTGGACTAAAGGATGAAGGCATGAAAATTGTCCTAGGAAGTCACATCTCTCCACCATCAATGATTCCATGCCCGTGCGGTATGAACCTAGTGGGGTCAAGCTCGAACGTCGCCATTGTCGACCACGGGGGTTGAGGCAGCTGTGGCATAGGTTGAAGACTAGATTGGATTGGTTCAGAGTAGGGTTTGTTCAACGTCACTGTAGCAGCGGAAGTTGGGGAGGCAGGCGATAAAGGTGTAGTTGAGGCCGTAGAAGCCGGGGCGAGGGGTTCTCTATTCTGAGTTTGCCTAATAGGAACCCACTTCTTTTCTTTTTGGGGACGGTTTAGGCATTTTCTTTTTTGTGTCCATAATGAAAACAGCCGCGACACCGAATCTGATTGGCATGGTCTTGGGCCTTATGACCCATGCCAAGGCAATGCTGGCAATCGCAAAAGGAAATGGCCCAATCCTCAATCAGCCTAGTGAAGGCCTCATCCTCTTCAACTGGTGGGCTGACAGCCCCCTTGATTTTCAATAGACCGGGTGGTTTTGTGTTCCTGCTAAATCCGTCACATTCCCAATTTGGTTGCGCACTTTCCAAGGAGGGCGATCTGGACCCAGCGATCGTGTGCCGAACATTTTCCATGGATTCAAATGAACCAAAGATCACAGAATTACGAACATGCGAGTCATTAAGGTTTTTGACAGATTGTGGCAAGATTACACCAACACGTCTCATCAACTGTGGGAAATTGTAACCAGCCTCAACAAAAAGTTTGGCAGAGGCAGGAGACATGGGCACTTCATAGCCATCACACGCAGGATAACCAATAAACTCTGCAAATGCTAAAGACTTTTTGACCTTCTGGACCCCTTTCCACAAGATTGATTTAGCTGGTTTCTTTTCCAAAGCAGCGAGTGCTTTCTCTGTTGTTTTCTTGTTCGGACTAACAAGCACCCATTCCTATTCAGACTCAATCTGCCACTTGCGGAATTCAGACTTCCATGCTGGTCTGCCATTTTCCCAAAGATTAAAAAAGCATTTGAAAGCCTCACACAAGAAGTATTTGAGGAGTAGACAGAAAATCCCACAGCCTTGGAACTGATAGAGAAATGAAAGACTCTATCACATTGCTAAATAACAGACAGGTGGTCACATAAACCCCCAAGACAAGACTCCAAAGCCAGACTGACAGAATCCTCTGTGAGCTTGAACTTAGATCGGCTACAGGAGACAACCATGATGAAATGGTTTGATTTACCAAGAGGGTGAACAATGGATCCAAAACAAAGTCTCAAGTCTTTTTGAAATCTCAAACCAAAAGATAAGTCCAAACCAAGAGCAATAGAGGCATGCACCGCCATAGATGAGGCATCAATATCAAGATCGGCACCATGCCATACCTTCTTGCTCGACGTGGGGAATTTGGATCCACAATAGGCCAAACTTGCAGAACCCGATGTAGGTGATGATGGAGCCTCTTTGGACGCCAGATCAGGTTCCTTCAGAGCCTGGATGCATTTTTCAATGTGGGCATCATAGAGAGAAAACACCACTTGTGAGCCAGGAACGATGATCTCATCATCCCTGAGGTACTTCCCAATGAGAGGAAGTCTTTTGGCATTGTACAAGACAAGCCAATTCTTCTCTTTCCAAAGGTGGATCTGGCCATCATAACGCTTCCTCCTTCCACGATCCAGATCCTTGGAGGACGAGTACTTGGTCATCCATTTCCAGTCAGGGGGAATCGACATGGTTTGCAAGGGTTGATGAAATGGGTATGGGACTGTAGATCAGAGGATGCCGAGGTGAATGATTGGATTAGATTGGGGTGATCACCGACGATCAAGGAGATCGCCTGCCAACTAGAAGACGGTGGTGGCTAGGGTGGGATAGGGGTGGGAGCCGCCATTCCTAACTTTGCCTGCTTATCATTGAAAATCAATGCACCGTATTCTTGTTTTTCCTGAAAGCTCAAAGCAAGAGAGCACATAATCATACAAGGCAATATAAGCTTAGTTATATTATTCCAAACCACTAGAGATTAGTCAAAAACTTATATGCCCCATGCCAAAGGAAAATCTAGCTTGCAAGTAAACTTGTGATCCTTCTATACACACTTTATTGAATTTTTGTATTTTTATTTGTATAAGGCAAAGCTGACCACAGTTAGTTGTCAATCATAAATAGAGATAAAGTTTTCCAATGCTGCCCACTCATGCCATATATTAAAGTCTCTCAAGTGCAAACTTCGATTGTTGAGCTCATAGAAAATCTATTTCTTAGTAACGAGACCATGCAAAAAGAGTGGTATATGTTCAATCGAGACTGTGTAGGCTAGGAAGGACACTCATGACCATTACCAAGGTTTCCCTTTTCAGTATAATGATTTCTCATAACGTCAGAGGAGTATTCCGACTTTTGCTTTTAATGCAGGTCCATGAGAATACCAATGCATACCCAAATATATCATTTTTCTATATATGTTGGGAAACTCATAGCCAAACTCCAAGAGCTTCCTCTTTTTGGATTGTCCAAAGGCCAGCGGAGTTGTTAGCATCCCGTGTTGTGCGACAATGGTGCAAGACATGCATAAAGCAATATCTCACTTTGATTTCAAGACAAAATTTTGGCATATGTAATCTTGAAACTTTGAAATATCATTTCTTATTTGACAACTCACTCAGTAAGCATCTATTAAGACCATCATTTCTAACACTATGGGGTCATGCTACTCCATAACCATTCACTTTAATACAATTCTGAACAGTGACAACTAGCAAGTTTCAAAGAACTTCTTTATTTTTTTTCTTCTTTTCAAAATGTAGAGAACATGGCAATGTATATTTAGAGGATCACAATATTTTTCACAAGTTAGATAAAAGTTGAACAAGGTGCATCAAAGTTATGGCTTGTCTCGTATGGAGCCTAACATGAGCAAGTATATCCTTTATATAATCATGAACAAAAACTCACCTAAGCAAGCATTCAAAAGAAGAGGAATACACAATAGCATGAAAACTTTTTAAGATAAAGAACATTGCACAAGACTCTACGCATGCAAAATAACCTCCCCAAGCTAAGAACTTTTCAAATACAGACTTGAGAAGATCATGAAAACAAAAGAGAAAATGCAGTTATCAAAAGAGAGTATAATAAGTGGTTACCTCCCAAGATTAAGTTAAAGAAAGGGTGACACACTTTACCATTGAGGTACTAGTAACCTCTCCTTTGATGGACAAAGAACCTTTGCTTCAATGAATGCTTCACGATCCGGTGTATGCCTTCCTTGAGAACCTAGTAGGAACAAGACTATAAAGAAAACAAAATATTTTTGTGTTTTTGAAGACAATGGTTTAGCTCACAAGTGATAAAAAATACAAGTCCCACTAAGTCAGTTCATCAACCTAAACACCACGCTTAAGTCAATAAACTAATTCTAGAAGTGCGCTTCTCATAGATTGTGATAAAGTGTAAGTGAGACAAAATATGAAACACGAGTGTGCAGCCCCTATGTGCTTATTTAAAAGAGGTTTGAGTTGGAAGGTTTTACCAGACATGAATAGGTGAATTGAAGCAACCAAGTGGCTCATGCAAGTGTTTGCACGGTTCGCACTACCGTACACGTCGTCACACAAGGTTCAAATCCCTGCAAAAATAACACACAAAATAAAATACATCAGTTTGGTATACGAACATATTTCGTTTACCCCACCGATAAAAGGAAAGTAAAAAAAGAAAACATAAACTTCTATAGAGAATTACAATCTAGGAAGTTTCTGGGGTAGAACTTTTATTGCTTATAGATAATCGGCTTCCCTTCAATCAAGGGAGAAGATCCTATGTGGAGTTTCGAGGTTTTTAGAGGAAGAAGGAAGAAGAAAGAATAAAATTTTGAGCAATGGTTACCTTCTAGTTGGCGTTTGAGGGGTTTACCCAACTATACGGGCGCAACTATACAACCTGACCAAAAAGGTACCACTGTATAGTTGTTCGTTAAATTTACTGTCCCTTGAAATAAGAATTCGAGACAGGTGTCGATATCTATACAAGTATAACTATACGGCCGGACCAAAAAGGTCCCGCCGTATAGTTGGCCGTTAAACCTTCTGTATCCTGGAAAAGAAATTTGACGAAGGCATCAATAACTATACGACCGCAACTATACGGCCGAAATATTTATTCCCGTCGTATAGTTGGCCGTTAAACCTTCTAGAGACACCAAAATTTACCTGTTTTTTCAAAAATTCTTTCTTAACCTAAAACTTAGCAAAACACCATGTTTTGATAGTAAAATAACAACTTTAATTTTCGACCAACATTAGCATGTATAAAACGAGATTTAAATACAACTGAGTTATGTAACATATAGTAACAATAAATTCTATCTTTTGAAAACTTCAACAAGATAATTCTAATAGTAAGACATGCAAAGAATAAAAGTGTCAATGCAACATGAATGCAACTAGACTTAAGACAAAAAACTAACAAAGACGTCTAATGACTTCCGGGTTGCCTCTCGAGAAGCGCTCTCTTTAAAGCCATAAATCCAGGCTAGGATGCTCCATATATTACCCACCTGGCTCCCAAGGGATATTGACTCGAGGTGTGGTTATACATACCAGTTTGGAGCATCTCTGAGTAGAGTTCGGTTGGAGTTGTACCCGCTTATGGTGCATCGGCATCATGTAGATGAACAAGTTCTCGCTTTTAAGAGAGTGTTGATGCACCAAGCTTGCTGAACATGCCTCTGTGTATATCTTAAAGGAGAGGATTTGAGATTCATATAAAATTCTTAAATCTTTACCTTGGTTACCTATGCAGGGGAACACTTCATAGTACTCTTCCTTTATAGCAGGGAGTTTAGGACCCTGCATATTAGTATAGTAAGGTTCTATCTCTAGTTCATTATTATTAATGCTATCCATATGAGTGTCTAGGCACAAGGCCTCCGCAGAATAATTATCAACAATTTTAGCATCATAAAAATCACTACTAGAGTGAGAGGCATCGCAAAAAAAAGTTGTAGTGTGACTCTCTTTGTCAACCTCACCTTTTTGTTCCTCCTTTTCATCGACTAGTATTTTAATAGCAATGATATAATCAAAAGTAGGAGTCGAAGGTGTGAGCGGGTGATCAATCCGTTCTTCCTCCCCTTCCTTGTGCTCCTTTTACTCTCCGCTCTTTAGTGAGTCCTACAAAAGGTTATCTTTCACCATGTCGGTTTTAGTCCGCTTCAAATAATATAATACCAATGCATTATTACTTAAATTATTTTCGCAAAAGAGGAATATGAGGTATACTAAATTAAAACTCCATCAAGTGCTTCACATTCAACATCAATACTTCCTAGTCTAAATATCATTTCAGATGCACCTTTGAAAATAACGCATTCTAATACTTCCAAACTAGCATAAGATTTATCTCTATTATAATTTGCTAGAGTAGGATTGTTGGAATACTTTCATTGAAAATTAAGGTGGTCATCTATTGTACAAATTTTGCAATAAGATCCATCATTAACACACAACCATAATGAATGCCCTTCCAATAGGTTAAGCATTTTCTCTATCAGGCCATATCTAGCAACCAAGCTTGAATCCTTTATCTCCTCCCATGCTTGTATTATTTGTTGAACAAAATTTATCTCGGAAGACATGATTAGTAGCAACAGCTTTTATAAATTCTTGGTTTTGTAAAATTTTCATTGTTTCCAAAATAAAATAAAGAAGTTAGATAATAGCAACAAACGGAAATAAACTATGTGCGAGTAGATAACTGAATGCTTTGCTCCCCGTCAACGGCGCCAATTTGATGATTGGGTTCCTGCACCAATTACGGGGTTATTGCAGTACTTGTAGCGGCAAATATTTAAAGAGTTTGTCCCGATGGGAGCTCGGCGAACACGACCTCACAACCACGCTGTCAATGCGGCCACGTTCGCATCCAAACCATGGTTTGAAAATATCCTATTCTATAAGTTGCTAGGATAAATGAATTTAAGATGATTTGTAATAACTACTACTAGGACTAGAAGAAAACTAGAACAAAAGTAAAACTAGAAAGTGTTGAATACAATGAGATGAAATATTGATGCTATGATTTCTCAAGTAATGTTGTGCATACCGGTGTGCATGATAAGTTCTTATGGAATAGCTATAAACTATACTTGTGGCAGTCCCTCAAATACTGTTGTCTCCCACCGTTGGTAAGTGGCAACTAGACAACTCAATTTTCCATACCCTCTTCATACATGGGTCATCACGTAAAAGAATAGTGTATTAAGGTAACAAGACCAATTAAGGTAAACCTGAGCAAAGGCATTAAGTTCTATAGACAACCGTACTCTTAAGCAAGTAGTGTGCTAGTCACAAGATATCACGTCTGTCACTTTGAGGTCAACAAGCAATTCGCAACACTATACCTATCTATATCATGAGTGATCTTGGGTAACTCTGGGCTGTGCATCCTAAGCTACTATTGCCTCTGCAATTCACTTATAGAAAATAGCCTATTAGTTCTACCCATGGAAGATCAGAGACTAATGATAAGTTTTGTGACATACTATGAATCCCTAGTAAATTCCTCAACAATGGATTGGACGTCTCCAATCACTAGAATAATATCATGAATAGAAAAATGTAAAGAGAAAGTACAAACATATTAATTAACAAGGACACACCACACTTCAATTACTCAAATCATCATAACATTATAAAAGGGAGTGGTTCAATCCATGTTACAACCCATCATGGAGACCATGATGGGTAAGGATTAGGAGTAGCGGCGATGGAGATGGTGATGACGGCGCGATGATGGTGGCGTCGGCGTGGTGATGGCGGTGTCCTCCTTCTCCTCCTCTTCTTGCTTGGATGGCTTGATGGTGTTGATGGAGATCTGGATCTTGGTGGATCTGTAGAGGCTATGGAGGCAGCATGGTGGCAGGGCGCCTCCCCTGCCGCCGTGGAGGTGGTAGATGGGATCTAGATCTTGTAGATGGTTGGTGGTGGCTTCCTCCTCTCTTCTTTGACTCGTCCCTCCTTTATATAGGCCTTGGGGGTGACCTAGGGTTCCCCCAATACCGTCATATGACTTAGGGAAGGTTCTGGAGCTTCCGGGGGGTGAAATCCCGTTGTTTGCGACTTTTTTGGTAAATATACGGCGGGAGCTATACGGCCGGAATTTTTTGTTTCCGACGTATAGTTGGTCGTTAAACCTTCAGGCGTCTTTCGTATTTTGGTCGTCATTTCTTCGTACAAACTCCGTTTTGGGTGTTCTTGGGCTCGTTGGATTCGTATCTACGAGGGCTAGAAACCCGTGGTCTTCGATATTTATTTTGAGAGGTTGGAAAATTTCACTTTTCCATCATCTCAAATGGCTAAGTCTGGTCCCTGCAGCTCCTCCATACTATACTCTCTATGTTCCTTTTGCCTTTGTTTTATCCATAATAATCATCAACACCTACATACATGTCAAAGACAAGGAAGAGGGATAAAATTCCACCTAAACTACTAAATGTGCATAGCTCATATTGAATTTAATGAAAACAAGTAATCATGCATATCAAGCATAGCAATAGTTAGATGGAGTATGATATGATAGGAAAAGGACACAATTTATATAGCTAAAAAGTGTTGTATTATCACAACCATCAGTCATGTACCTTCACATGGAGGTGTGTTGGCAGCCCAACATCAGCCCGTGAAAGTCCAACACGTTTCAATCGTTGATCGATGTTCGTATCAATGGCTGAGGTGCTCCTTGGGAGAGGAGTAAAAAGAAAACCCTAGCCACCCTTGATGATTGTGTGTCTTAATAAGAGAGTGCGCTGAGTAAGAGAGAGAGTGAGAGAATACAGAAGAACACCACAACCTAGTGAGAAGAGAGGAACAAGAAGGAGAGGTGATTTTTGTCCAGATTTTTGAAATCTGATCGGTTTGTCTTCAAGATGGTGTTTGGACGCTGAAACATTCTTGGATTGGATTTAAACTTGGTGATCTTGTTCCTTGATTTTAGTACTTCGATCTGGTTAGCTAGTTTAAGATTTGGGTCAGTGTAGCATCAGATTTGGAAGCGGTTTATTCAGTTCGGACTGCTGCAGTTTCAGCACAGAGTAGTTTTGGTAGACAAACAGTTTGGGCAGGCAAATGGTATCCGATTGGCCTAAAATTTGGCATGTATACTGGGTACTCGTATATCATCTTGTATACTAAGTTTGGTGCTGATTGGATCTGCGGTTTAAGAGCAGTTTTCTGATTACCGAAGATGTTAGAAACTGAGATACTCTGCTTTGTTGTAATATTTCTCTCAAGTGGTTGTTGTTGTTGCCGGTTGACAACGTGCTGAGTGTGTTGTATATCTCCAGATATTATAGAGAAGAATATGTACCCAGGTTTCTGTTGCCTGTCAAAACCCACCGGCGAGCAGCGACGAGCAACACGAAGAGCCGGAGGCTCCTGAATCACTGGTGGGCCTCGGTCCCTGCAACGGCCCGCAAAACTCCCAGACACGCCCTGGCTGATTCGAGGCGCCACCTGACCTATACCTGGTCGAAGGTGATGGATTGCTTGATCAGTTTCCTGCATGGTAAACAAGTATCGTAAAATTCGAGCCGTGACGGCTCCTGTGTTTCCAGTGAATCGCTCGGAGCCGATTATCCCATGGTTCGCATTAGATCTATGATAACATGGGGTTTTGCTTCATCGTTACAAGTTACATCGATCTACGACAGTTTAACGTTTTCACCACGTAATTGGAACATCCTACACGTAATTGAGCCTGGTAGATACAAAAGATAATGGAAAACTAACCCTAGAGAAGGCCTAACAACCGACATAAAGTCAATTCCCGGAACAACTCCTCTCGAGCTAGCAAACCACATCCTCACGTACTACTGGATCGTTCAACCCGTTTGCAAGGCCTGACTACGTGGATATCAAACTAAACCTTGGAAAACAAGGCATAACTATAACAGATCAAATCAACTGAATAAAGATCAAACAAGATGCTACCCTTACACCCGAGAAAAGGTGCAAAGGCAGCGAGATAACTAGAGGCAGCATAACTAAACAATCATAGTAAAAAGGTACCGATGCTAGCCTCAACAAATCTATGATAATAGTATTACTCGCCATCAACAAGGCTTCAGTACGAGTAACACCAAATAACGCATAAGCAGATACTGCCTAGATCGCAAGATGCGATCTAGGCAGCATGACACTTACCCGAAAGAAACCCCAAAAACAAGGGGTGGCGATGCACCGAGATTGTGTTTGTTGTGAACGTGATTGTCCTCCTTTTCTCAATAACCTTAGGTACATATTTATAGTCTGGAGACTTCTATCTTTGGAATAACCCTACAACTCTATCTCTTACTTAAACCGAAACGGAACCTACTACAATATACAGATACACGGGCAATTTAGCCCAAATCCACGCACAAGGCCGATTCAACAACACGTTGCATATATGTATCTTCCAAGCCCATCTTGATTACGGCCCATCTCCTCCTTTGGCCAAAATATGGCGATAACACATGCCCCCCTGGTTTTGGCAATAATAATTCCAAAACCACTCTGTTGATGTTTTTCTTCCCCTTTTTTTTATCGGGTTACGTTGCGAGCGTAATCGCCACGCCACCCCTCATCATTATGCCCTGTCTTCTCAACTTCTCCGCAAAGGCATGATTTGACAATTTTGGCACCACGCTCGGGAAACCGCTATGGCATTGAACCATCTCCCACTATTCCCTTATTTAAATTCATCCGAGAAGTTTGCAGCCCCATCTTCCTCCATTAGCCAAAAACCCTCTTCCTCCGAAAAACCCTCTTCCTCCGCCATGGCCGCCTCTTCTTCCTCCAAATCATCCGCCTTTCCTCCCGTCTTCCAACACGATGAGCGACCGAGAGCCGACGCCGAGCACCCGCCAATGGTGGCGATGAGGCTCTCGCCCACAATGGTGGGACGAGAGGATTGGAACCGCCGCTGATCGGAGGACGACGAGTCCTCGACCGACGGCGAGGAGGGCCTGCAGCCTTGTCGACGGGAACCGGAGGCGAGAGCACCGATGACGCCTGGTCTGGGATGGCGTCGAATCCTCCGACGAGGAGGAAGCGAGGAGGACACCTCCTCCGATGAGTACCCGCCGGTGAAGCGCTTCAGCCGGGTCCAGCGAGGACACAAGACGACGACGAGACGAGGAGGCCTCACGCATCTTCAAGAAGAAGCCAAGACGACGCCGGGCATAGCTACCGATGACAAATAACAAGACGACGGCGAAGACAAAGGCATTTACACCGCCTCTAGATTAGGAACTAGTAGTAGTAGTACTAGTAGTAGATTTCCTTTGTAAGCAATCAGCTCCATTGTAAACAATCGCCTTTTGAATGAACAAAGATTGCTTTTTCAACTCAAGATTGCTTTTCCAACTCAATTTTGCCGATAGTCAAAATAGGTCGATGTTCCGGCGACGAATGTATCGGCTTTCACCATGCTACGCTCATACAACAACCAAGTGAAAGCCCAAAGAGCCGATGGTAAAACATCGGCTTTCCCAAAACGTTGACAAGGTCAAATTTGGTCGCATACTTAGACAAATCTGAGCGGCCACTTTCGATTTCAAGCGGTAGCATGACCCTCTTCAAAAAAGGGCGACCCAGATCTCCAATTGCTCACCGACCAGATCGAGCTCACAGCGACAAGAACCCTCGATCCCCAATCGCATAGATCCATCTCCGCCGGCAAACTAGATGGCGGAATCGTCCAACACCAACCCAACGGTCTCTGGTCTGAAGGTACGCCTACTCGCAAATCGAACATGATGCTAGAATTAATGGCGAACACCAATTAATGCTTTATTCCACCATTAAAATTTTTAGGTTTCGACATTCTGCCGCATCCTTCTCTCCCAAATTCTCTCTGTCTTGGCCCTCATGTAATCTAGTCCTGCCATCCGATCTCTTGCGGCAAACAATCCCTTCGTAAGCCAAGACCTAGATTTGAACTCTTGGGCCGACTATGAAGCCCGGCCTAATCCCCTCGAACATTGGGTCTCTTGGTTCAGCAGGTAGCTAGAGCTTACCAATCCCAATGGGAAACCACGGAATAGCCGATGCCTTGCATTTGTCATTGTCTCCCTTGAGAAACATGAAAATCTTCTAAAACCATCGGCTACTTCGTCCGACGTTCGAATCGCTTCATGTTCGGTCATGGCCCCATGTCACCAACTCATAGACGTGGTGATGATTATCGGTCCGGATGTTACATCACCCAGCCCTCCGCTTTTAAGTGACCAAGGTCCCTACAAGTGTCTTCCAAAATGCATCGCATTTAACTGGGTGCCTACCTCCAACGCCATATGAAAACTAAAGGCCATCACAGAGAAAGAACACACAGCCTTTCTCAACTTCTGCTGGAACATTTCATATTCGTGGCCCTTCCTTGCTCCAACCAAGAATTATCTCTCCTTAGCCTCTGAGCTTGCCAAAGGCACTCAACTTGGCATCGGCAAACTGTTCCTTGGAGAGGTCTATCGATATCTCCAGTTGATGTCTCAAACTGTTCTCCGCATAGCAAAAAACAGGAGGTCCTTGGTGGTTCATTCAGCTATGGGCTCATGTATTTTCAAAACCACGTCCCAAACTTCCCCTTTTGGCGAGTTGCACCTTTCCGGATGTCAAAGGAAGCATCCGATGCACCAGCTACGCCAAGCTTTGTATAGATCGCCAGTAAATCGATCCCTCAGGAAGCATCCAAATGGTTCAGCACTTTCTTTCAAGGCCTGGACAATCCTATCTTCTTTCCTTACATGGAAGAATCGGAACATTTTGAAAATCCAATCTCCTTCAGGCTAGACAACTTTGCCGATGACACCAGCACTCGGCAGCTCTTTTCCACTGTGATCCGTCCCTGTTTCCTTCCAGTTGGCATGAGTACATCCAACAGAATAATCAAGCCTGGGTATGAATTCTACCAGCCGGTCGTAGTGGCTCGGCAATTTGTCCTTGGACAAGTACCTCCCCATTTCTTTCTCCACCATCTTACAGAGAGCAGAGCCGACCTGCCCGATCCTCTCACCATTCAAAGGTGTTATTCCTTCTTCGATGCTCTGACCATCCCAATTCCTAACGACCTCACCTTCGCTTCATCAACCAATGGCTTTGAAAACTGGTGGTCGATGTGGAAGACTCATGCCTTCAGGAGAGCTCTGGGACCGTTGCTGAAACAGCTCGATGCTGAATATGATATCCCCGTAGAACAGGTACCATTACTTGTAAAATTTCTTGAGGCATCTCACAAATGATTCTTCTAATAACCCGCTCTGTCTTCTTGCAGCAACAAGATGGTCCTGAACCTACACACGGTGATGGATCCCCCTTCGAATTCTTCCCACCAGCTCCAGTGGTCCTTTTCTGCAAAAACTCGCCACCTTTGAAAAAGGTCGTGATGCAGAACCAGCCGATATCACCACAATCGGCTTCCAAGAACCAAGTAACTTCAAGGTCAGCTGCCTCTCGAGTTCCAACTAAAACAAGAACGGTGGTGAAGAAGGTAGCCGCCAAGAAGACTTTGAGGCGCCGGAGTGTAACTACCTCGGTGAACTACGCTCCTAGATACAAGCCTGGATGAGTGATAGTGGTTGAAATAGTACGGTGGGGCCCCAAAAGCCACTCACTGGTAGTCCTTTCAGACGTCCCAACCACTACCCTCTCAACGGGACCTCAGACGGGCGGCGTGGTCGGCAGCGAAGGGATCAACTACGTACACAAGTGGGTATGTACGCAAGCCACCATACAAGAGTACATCAGAGCCACACCATCTAGAAAGAAAGGAAATATACCAATGCCATACGGCAAGATTCAAATGACCTAGATAAATCTATATTTTAGGATAACTCCTCATACAACACACATCAGAGTATCATGCGGAAGCGGCAAACAAGATCCGAGTACGGATAAGAAGCAAATCGGCATAAGATGCCAGAGAAATAAGCACATCCCAACTACAGGTCTCATGGATCCCCGTTCCCGGAATCTCTACACCGAACGATCGTTGCCCACATCTTCGGCTTCTTCCACCCAAGATCCGTCACCAGAAGGTACTGCTCATCCGAATCAAGAATTTATCGTGAGACCCTAAGGGTACTCAGCAAGTCTTAATGCCTCTAAAGGGGACACAACCTGGGGTGACGCAATTGCAGCGAAAGATAAACCCTAGCAGTTCTACAGATAAACGCTAACCATCCGCCTAACCAATGATAGACGGATGTCCGTGAATTTAAGAACAACAGTTATAATGGTAATCTCATCCGATCCATCCTCCTCCCTGCTTACCAACAAGGAAGCGGACGAATATCCCCCATCCGTTGGCAATTTTATTAACCATTCCATGAGTGTTGCACTATTTACTAGTTAAGTTACTTAGTCAAATTAAGGCGGTACTTTAGTTATGCTTGTCTATGATCGAGAAACTGTGCTCCAAGTCGTCCATATCCGCAGACACGGCTTTCAGAAAGTTTTACCCGGCCGGGGTGCACCAATAGCAACACACGCTCGATCAACCTCGGAAAAACCAAATCAAAACCCAACGAGGCTTTCACACGGTGAACAATCACGAATTCAGAAATATTTCGGGGCCACCTTAAGTAGATCCCAACGAAGCCACCGACTCGAGACGGCTCAAGGTTTGGGTATACTGGTGTGAACGATCGGGAACCCGAAAGTGTGGCTGGGCTTGTCGACACCGCGAATCGTGTCCCGATCCTAACAAAGATGCAAAGACTCGCACAATTTAAATACGAAAAGTAGCATGGCATAAGTACAGGATCGTAAATAAAACCTCAAACTAGTTTGTGGCCCCAAGAAATAAGATGGAATCAAGCTCGCCTGGGGGTCCCATATACCTCCGGATGTGGATAGCGCGATAAATCAAGGAACAGGAATCAAGTACTCGGGGTCTTACGGACACAAGTGAGCAGAAAACCAAATAGCGGATGTTGCTCACCGGTGCCACTTTCTTTAGTTATCCCGAACTACTCAAAGTTAAGTTGTTTAGGTACCTCATTGTTCATCGACTCTCACAAACCCTACACATGTCGTTTCACGACTGCATGGCTCAAACAACTCCTATAGTAGTGGCTCATGGGATGGAGGAACAAGCTTAGTGGGGTTGAAAAGTAAAGGCTATGCATACTTGGGATTCAATTTAATGCAATCGACTCAATGATGCAAGAATAAGATAGAGGCAATAGGTACAGTATGTATGCAAGCATGTGGAAGTGCTTGTCACAACTCGATTGTAGCAAGGGACGGTCAGGTAGTGCTCTGGTTCTCTTGATACACCTCGATGTCTATCCGAGAAAAACCAAACAAACAAGGCCAACATGAATATAGAGCACAAGCATTGGAATTAAATGCGTCAAGCAAACAATCATGCCATGATGAATGATGCACAAGTTGCATGACAATAAGTAGCATGGCATGGGTGAGGTGTGGCGGACAAGAAAATAACATTTGAATTGGGTTTTAGTCACATTTTGTTGCCATAATAGTTGCTGTTCATTATATTTTTATATGATGCATGCTGCAATTGAAGTTATGGATAGCATAAACAGAAAGGTCTCGTCGAGCTGATCAATTTAGACATATCATTTGCTTATTTTGGAATTTTAAAACAAAAGTTATTAAATTATTAAATTCTAGTGATAATTGATGTAATTTAAATAAACTTGGAATTTTAATTGTGCAAAAGTCAAATTGGATGGTATATTTGAAATTCTCTCATTTTTCTGATATCCAAACATATATTATTTGCCCAATTTGGATTTAGAAATAAAAAGTTATTTGCATCTGATATGAAATTTGAATTTTGAAATAATTTAAACCATATTTGAATTTTAAACAGGCTCTGGGACGTTTTATACACAGCCCAAACTAGCTCAGTCAGCGGCGGTGGGGCCAGGGGTTCTCGACCCACACGCCGATTCGGAACTAGAAGGACCGCGGGTTGACAACAGCAAAACGTAGGAGCCTTTTTATAAAAAGCATCTGACGCTGACAACGGGCCTCGAGGACCGCGGGTTGAGGCGCCAGCAGCTGGAGGGCCTAACTAGAAAACGTCCAGAGCTGAACGAAACTGAAGCCTGTCGAACTGAATCTGACCGCGCGCAAAACTGCTAGATGGCTAGATCTTTCGACGACGATGGCGAGCTACACACTGGGTATTTCGCCACGACGCAAAAGAGAGAGTTGTAGAGGGATGTACCGGCTACAGGTTTTGTTTAGGGCGCATCTACGGAGGGTCAGGCCGGCGGAAACGACGAGGAACAGAGGCGGTACGGGTCTGCAGCACGTTGCTGCGACGGCGGCGGTGATCGCGACGGCCAAGACGCACGCAGTGGTGCTCGACGATGGCCCGGGCGCCGGTGCACCAGTCGGGGATCATGTCGGGAGGACGAGTGGCTTACCAGAGCTCGGGTGGCTTGGCTCGGGCAGGAGGCGGTGATCGTCGAGGAGGTCTGGCGGGAGCGTCTGGTACTCATGGGCACGGCGCGGGCTCCTCCGCGAGGTACGGCTGTTCCCGGCCACACGGCGATGGAAGAAGGGGAGCTCTGATCACTGGCGCGCCTCGGGAAGCTCGGGAGCGAAGGGGTGCTGGGGGGCGCCGTCGCTAGGGTTTAGAGGTCAAGGGCGCTCTGGCTTGCGGGGAGAAAGAAGGAGGGAGGAAGAGGGGATCTGGGGAGGCTGGGGGCGAAGAGTTTCGGATAAGAACGAGAGAGGGGAGAGGAGGTGGCGTGTGGGAGGGGGGTACGGCTGTGCTGCTGCTGCTGCTTTAAGCCGGCCACGCGAGGGAGCTAAGGGGCAGGGCACGTGAGCGAGAGAGAGAAGAGAAACAGGGACAGGGAGGCTGCAGGTGGGGTAGGGCAGGCCAGGGTCGGGGTGGTTCGGGCTGGGGCCCCTAGGGCAGAGAGAGAGAGCAAGAGAGGGAGAGGTGAGGCTCGGGTCTAGGGTTGGAGCTAGGGTAGGCTCGGGCTAGGGTTTCTTTGAGTGGGGTAGCTAGGTGGGCCAGGGTAGAGGGGCATGCTAGAGCTGGGAGAGAGGGTGGCGAGCTGGGCAGGTTTTTGGTGTGGTTGGGCAAGGTAGCTAAAAGGAAGGGGAGTGGTAGCTAGGGTTTAGCTTAGGGAAGAAGGTGTAGATTAGGGAAAGGTGGCTTAGGGTTTTGCTTAGGTAGAAAGGGGGATGGCAAGGTAGATTTTAGGGTGGCTAAGAGAGAGGGGAGAGAAGAGATGATGGTATAAGAGGTTGATCATGCATGCTTCCATTCAAACACACATGTTCAAGAAAAAGAGAAAGGGGAAAGCTAGGGAGAGGTGCTCAAGGTGATGGGGTGGTTCTCTTTGGCCCATGCATGATTCAAACAAACCAAGCAAGAACCAAGAAAGGGGTGGTTTGTGTTGTGCATGCCACTTAGCACATGTGTGTGCATGGAGCATGGGGTAGGGGTTTAGCTAAAGGGAAGAAGAGAGGGAGATGGTTTTGATGAGGAAAACTACAAGCCCAAACCAGATTAAGCAAAAGAAAAAGGTGCTCCACTTAAAATGCAAGCAAAAACCAAATACTGGAAAAGGTGTCACTTGCATGGCCCATGCAACATAATTAATGCCCAATGGTTATATTGTGAAAACAACATTATTTCATGTGGCTTTAATCCTTGCATTCCCAAAAAGTGGGCAAAGGCCAAGCAAAAGATGATGGGTGGGTCCAACCAACAACATGAGCTAGAGATACTCAAAACTAAAATGCCAAGCTCATATTATTTGGATGGTGGACTTATAAGGTGGTGAAAGAAAAGGTGGTGGAGTCAATAAGAGAGATGCCCCCAACTCAACTTGGGCATTTAACAATTTATTAAGACCCAAATACAATATCAAGAGGCAAATACAATTAATCATGCACATGAGATAAGATCCAAACAAGAAAGGGTTTTATATGATGCTCAAATGCAAGGGGACATGATGACATGAGCATGATATGATGATGATGCAACAATTATATGTTGGAAGTGGCCCATTTATTATTATAACATGTAGCATTACAGGGGTTAGACAACTGGGATGCTACACGGAGCTCCTCTCCAGAAAGTTCACATGTACGCTGATCCATGCCTTGGTTGATCTCTTTCATTCTTTCAGACACGCTCGTGCTTACTAGCTCTCCTTCTCTTGCAGGCTTCCGTCGAAGACACCTCCAATGAGGACACACCACCCAATCGAGGAGAATCGAGCTCCACAGATTCTGAGAGGACCACCACACCAAACCAGCCGGATTTGCCACCATCGGCTCCCAGGAAAAGGCCGGTTCCTGAACCTACTGCCCCCCGAGCATCAGTCGAGGCGGGGCCACCTGTGAGCCCTAAGCGGGCTCGCAAGGGACTGCAAACTTCTTCGTCGAGCCAAGAGGTTTCGAAAGTCATCACCCTTCATGCTCTTACCACTTGTTTCTTCATCTGCCGATTCATCACCATTTGCATCGGCTAAGAACCTTTCATGCAGACGACCGACGCTTCTAGTGGGAAGGCCGGGGCCGTGCCGATGCCTTTAGCCAAGCCGGATCTAGCAATCCCCGAAGGTGCAGATGAAATGGCTACCACTTTGGCCAAGCCCCCAGCAACCACACACAAGCCGATTGTCTCGTCATCTGCTATCCCCTCGATCTTAGGAGAGGTGCGTTAGCTTCTTTCGACTCTTCCTTACATGTTGGACGCATACTGATGCCTTTTCAGGCTGCCAGGGTTGTGATATTTCAGGCTTGCTGACGTTCGACCCTGAATCCATCGAACCAACTCCCTCTATTGCCAACGATGAACCACGAGCCAGGGCTGTTCTACCTCAATTCCAGCGTCTTAAAGCCTTGTTGTCCTCCTCGATCGAGGAGTTGATCGAGGGTTCTGAGGAAGTGAAGAGCGTTCTTGCCGAAATCAAGGACCAACTCCCAGTAGCATTGCAGGTGAAGCTTTGGCCAGTTGTAACTCTGTCTTTTTACGGGTCAAGGGTGAAGTTAGCTCGTGAAAGGATCAATCTGCGCCGCGCCCAACTTCCGCTGAAGGCCAATATTGCGCATGATGTCAGCCTCAACGAGAAAAAGGTGTCTCGATGCCAAACCGACACCTCTGTCATCACCGAGATCGCATCCTTAAAAAGGGAGTTGGAAGATCTTGAAGAGCAGGTCCGGGCGACTAAACAGCTCATTCGCGACAAGGAAGCATCCATCGCCCGCTCCCAAGACGAAGCAGAAGGCCTCAAAGCTCAACTGAAGACCGATCCGCGTAAATACGTGCCTGAACAAGCAGCTAGTGACGGTAAGGACGAAGATGATGAAGCCGAGATCGCCGAGGTGGATGGTGTCCGTGCTGACGCCCTCCACGCCTTCGAGGCATTTCTTCAGTAGCTCGTTCATGTAAACTGGCACCTGCTTGTAACAGTTTGAACCTCTAGAGTCGATGACTGTGCATCGGCTATATATATTTTTTTATTTGGCCGATTTCATGTATCGGCCCCCACATTTCACTGTCCATTATCCCACATGCTTGGGAAATATTTCTTGAGATGTTGACCGTTGATGTACCATCGAATTTCACGCCGCCGACTCCTCAAGCATGTACGCTTCCTTAAAACTTGATCGACCTGTATGGCCCGTGCCAATTTGGAGACCATTTACCATATGTCGCATCCTTAGTCCCCAATGGCAACAGCTTCCCACACCAGATCGCCAACGTGGAACTCCTTTGGTCTCACCTTCTTATTATATGCACGAGCTACCTTGGCCTTGTTCTCTTTGATTTTCTCAAGCGACCACAGCCTGAGCTCAGTTAAATCCTCAACACTGTCACTCATCAGGGTCGCATATTCTTCGATTGTTAGATCGTTACGAAAAGTGACACGTCTCGATCCAGCCGTAATTTCCCAGGGCAACACGGCTTCTTGTCCATAGACTAGATGGTATGGCGAGGTTTTTATCGCTCCATGACATGACATGCGATAAGCCCATAAAGCCTCTAACAAAACCTCATGCCACCTCCTAGGGTGCTCATCGACTTTCCTCTTGATCAGCTTGATAAGGCTCGTTGGGCGCTTGACTTGCCCATTTGCTTGAGCATAGTATGGAGATGATCGGATCACTTGATTCCGTGTCCTCACGTAATTTTCTAAACTCATGAGAAATGAAGACCGAACCTCCATCGGTCGTGATAGTTTGGGGATCCGAATCTATGAATGACGTGTTTTTCACAAAAATTGATAACATCCTTCGAGTTCATCGACTTCATAGGGACGGCTTCCACCCATTTAGTGAAATAATCCGTAATGGCCAAAATCCACATGTGGCCTTTGCTTGATGGAGGATTGATCTTGCCGATCATATCCATGCCCCAACCTCGGAATGGCCAAGGCTTGATGATGGGGTTCATTGTCGACGCGGTACCATCTGAATTTTTCCAAATTTCGACATGCTTGACACCCTTTGTAGTACTTGAAAGTCCTCAAGCATGGTGGGCCAATAAAACCCTCGATCGCTCGATCAACCATTTCATCTTGTGAGCCGATTGGTGAGTTCCACAGCGCCTTCGTACCTCGTGTAGGAGCCGATTGGCCTCGGCTGGTCCCAGACATTTGAGCAGTAACCCTTCCAGAGTCATGTAAAACATGTCGTCCCCAATAAGCACATACTTCATGGCCTTGTACCTTATCCGTTTAGGTGCCCCCCGAGCCGAATCCTTCAAGTAATTGAAGATATCGGCTCTCCAGTCGTTGGCCTCCGTGAACTGACCAACATCGCTCCTCCGCTACGTCCTTGTAGCCTGAAGCCATTTGTGCAAGATCATTCGCCTCGGTATTCTGCGATCGCGGGATCTAGGTGAAGTTTATGTACCGGAACTGTGCCATCAGCTCACGGCATTGCAGCCATAATGGGAAGAGCGACTCGCTCTCACACTTGTATTCCTCTGTGAGTTGGGAAATCACCAACTTGGAGTCTCCAAAATTTCCACCGCTTCGCTCCACCGATGAGCAACTCCATTCCCTGCGTATCGCCTCATACTCAGACGTTGTTGGTGCGAGGGGTAGATAACCGGATGGAGAAGGAAAATGTTGCCCCCCGGGGCGACACGAGTAGAATGCCGATGCCGCAACCATCGCCACAAGCCGATCCATCGAAAACATAGCCCACGTATGAGCAATACCGCTATATCGGTGTTGATTCTTTCGGCAATGAGGTCGCCAACGCCGACCCTTAACCGCTTTCGCGGGTTGATACCGGATGTCAAATTCGATAATGCAAACATCCATTTGCCCTCGGCCTTTCAACATAGGAGCCGACGGATATGTTTTATGACATCCGACTTGCGGATAATGATAATCTCGGCGAGAGCAAGATGTGGCGCTTGGTGCAGGTGAAAAAGAGGCACAACTTATCGATCTCGGGATACCTTGTCTCTGCATCCAGATCCTTCCGATGTAAAATACAACTCGCCAGACCATCATAAACTTGCACCACCATCGAGGCGATGGACGTGTCACCATCGACAAGTAAATGTAGAACGGCCTATCCGGGCGGAACTAACACTGGCGGCTTCGTTAGATATTCTTTAATCTCGTCAAGGCTCGTTGTTCTCGCCCCCGGAACTCCTCATCGATTTAATTTTCACCGGTCCATGAACGGCTCTATTCTTCCCGATGATTGAGATGAATCTTCCGACGGTTGATCTTGCCGATGAGAGACTGCAGTTCTTTCTTCGTGGTAGGTGGCTTCATAGTTCGTGACCGCCTCGACTTTTCGTGCCGATCTCAATTCCGCGTTCATGGACCAAGAAACCCAAGAACCGACCGCCGTCACCCGAAGGCACACTTTTTGATTCATCCGTAGTCGAATTTTCTTGTTCGGTCCAGACGCTGCAGATCGTCCAAGTGTCCTTGTATCAAGGCACTTGACCACCACGTCATCGATGTAAATTTCCACCAACTTGCCGATCGGATCATGGAAAATGTAATTCATGGCTCTTTGGTACGTGGCGTAGCATTCTTCATCAAACGTCATGACTACATATTCAAACAACCCCATCGAACTCAGGACTCAATGCAGTCTTGTGTATATCTTCCGGAGCCATAAAAATTTGGTTGTAACCGGCATTGCCATCCATGAAGCTCAAGATCTTATGACCAGCCGCTGCGTTGATTAATGTCTCTGCTACCGGCATCGGATACTCATCCTTTGGAGTAGCTCTATTGAGATCCCGAAAATCTATGGCAACACGCCAGCGGCCATCCTTTTTCTCTACAGGTACGATACTAGAAATCCACTCAGCATACCTGCATGGCCAGATTAACTTGGCTTCCAACATTTTCTCGATCTCTTTCTTGACTTCTTCCAAAATTTCGGCCTTCATCTGTCGTGCTCGCTGCTGGAATGGCCGAAATCCTTTTTTAAGCGGGAGTCGATGCTCAATAATGCTCCTGTCTAACCCGGGCATCTCTGTATAGTCCCAGGCGAAACAATCTGGATATTCCTTCAAAAGAGCTATCATCGGACCCCGCATACTCGGATCTAACTTCTTGCTGATAAATGTTGGTCGTGGCTTATCCCCAGGACCGATGTCAATCTCCTCTAGCTCATCAGCGGAGCTAAACCCATACCCTAGCTTCCCGTCACCTGCTAAATCGATGCTAAACACGGGGCAAACAGTTGGTGAGGATAACAAAAATAATTTGGGACGATTGCCTGAATCGGCCCCCTTTTTGATTGCATTAGTCAAGGACGGTTTACACCTTATTTGTGCTCTACAATGGCAGGGAATCTCCCTACTACGACTGCATGACCTGCTTGTCGTAAGATTACTGCTTTTTATTTTTTGTGGCCGATCGCAGGGATCGGCCATACCACGCACGATCGTGGACTTTGCTACTCTGTCGTGCGATGGATAAGACCAGCCTCACCCCGCTTTTTGTAGCTTCAATGCGCCACAGCCGTCAGATCGATCCGGAGATCGGCTCTTGGTCGCCCGCTTCGACGTTCATGCCAGCTATGGAGATCTCGATCGAATCATCTGCATGGATGACCTCCACTTCATCTCCATCCCATCAGATAGGCATGGTGCATCGTGGATGGAATGCAGCTTAGCGTGAATCCAATCTCTCCCAAGCAAGACGGGCGAGGTGCTTTTGCTGTCCACGACGAAGAATGACGAGGGATGGTTTTTCTGCCCACGGCCGATCCACGTTCAAGACGCCTTGCGTTCAAGTTTGGCCGTTGAAGTCGCTTAACGTGACGTTGGTTTTGATCGATCTGCGGTGGAGCGTCCCAAACGCCGTAGCATGGAGTATGGCATTATATTGATCGCCGCCCGGTGTCAACCAACATCTTGCCGACAGTGCCCATTGATGTAACCTCACGTGCACAGAGCTTTCAGATGTTTGTAGCCCTTCTCACGTGGCTTTTCAAAGATAACTGGCTGTGGGCCGCAGTCAAACTGGGCCACTGGTAGCTCTTTGGTTCTTGGAGCGTAGAACTCTGACGGAAGTATGAACACCATGTTTGTGCCCAATGTATTCGATCGCTTTACCGGCTTGGGCGCCACTCTTTCCTTTTCGGACGATCTTCCGTTTCCAATGTCTGCCGAATTTTCGCGGCCAGATTGGGCCGTGCTTTCCTTAAAGCGTGGAGGTACTGCGCTTCAGCTTCCTCCAAGTTACGCAGTCGCTGAACTCTACGCTTTTGGGTGTGTCTGAGTCCATCGGGGCACCATCTTGGCCGGTGATATCTGTCTTCTTCTTTTTTACCCATTGGCTCCTCGAGATCTTGTGCTCGAGGAAGGAGAGGCCCTAGACGCTTGAACACTGAAACTGGACCTGTGTCATCCTTCTGCTGTCCACATTCCGGGCAGTTGTCGATTGTGGGCAATCGGTTCATTCCCGCGTCCCAGCAATACTTGAAAAAAGGGCAATCCCAATGTTTATCCACGCCTTCCTTCTCCTTTGACGTTCCCCTAGCGAGGTGCTCATATCTTTCATCATCTCTATCGCGCCGGCGACGTCGGTCGTACTGACGCTCATACTTGTTAAGGAGATGCGTGGAATGTGGCTTCTGATACCGCACGCTTCTCACTTGCTCCTCGGTTAAATACCGCCTGTCGTCATAGCGGGGCCGGTCGCGTGGACCAGCCTCCTCTCTTTCCTTGCCTCGAGAGCGACCGTCTTCCTCCTTATATGTGCCATGGTGGTACACAGGTCCTGCCATATTAACATCGAACGAGAAATCCAACTGACGCCTCGTGGAGTGGCTGTGTTCTACCATGTTGACGCCGGGAAATGGGTTTGTGTCTACTTTCATGGCGACTGCCCTGTGATCGACGGCCTGTTCTATCGCCGTTTGGATCTGGCGACGTAGCTCTTGCATCATTGGTGGTGTGGGTGAACGAGTGATGCCACTTGCGATGGTCTCCCGTTCATCTCTGAGCCGTAGGGATTTTATGGCCTTCGGTAACTTCACCGCTTCTTCAGAAGAATCAAATATCTGCTCACCTTTGCTTACATCAAAGTCGAACCCTTTGCAGGCCCTTGCTTCACCCATTTGCAGACACAGATCTGCCCCGAGCCCATTCAGCCCACCACCTCCCTGGTCTTGTGTTGGATCCTCTTCTTCAGACGACTGGCCTATCGGACGTTTGAACTTGTCTTGGTACAACTCGTGGTGGCGCTGTTCATACATCGCCGTTTACGGGCCATGCGCCAATGAACTATACTCTACTTGGAAAGCGATCCTTGATAGGTGCCGAGACCCAACATTGCCACCGACCGCTTCCTTCTCGATTAAACGAGTCCGAATAACGGTTCTTGACAGTCCAACGCTGGATGTACTCGCTACCGTTTTCCCTTTTGCACTTTGTGCAGTCTGCAATGCCAGCCTCGGTAGCTTCTGAATGATACTGAATGTGGAACTGCTCTTCCAGTTGCTTCCAGGTCTGGATCGAATCAGGTGGCAGCGAGGTGTACCACCCAAAAGCTGGTCCTGTCAGAGATTGCGCAAAGAACCTTACGCGCAACTGATCCGATGCTGAAATCATGCCTAACTGTGCCAGGTATCGGCTCACGTGCTCGATCGAGCTCGACCCTTCTGATCCGCTAAACCTTGAGAACTCAGGGAGCCGATACTTGGGCGGCAGCGGAATCAGATCAAACTCGTTGGGGTACGGCTTGGAATAGCCGATTGTCCTTCTTGACGCACGGTTTAACTCTCTCAAGATGGTACGGATTTGTTCCACTGTTTGAGCTGCAGGGCTAAATTCTCATGACTCGTTCGGTGGCATACTTGGCTAGCACGCTGTTTGTCGTCATCCATCCGGACATCCTGCTCCGAAACACCGCCTCAAGCCTCGCCCGGGAACTCGCCCGTAAATCTCGGTTGCAATCTGGTTCGTGCGTGTCGTTATTGCGATCCAAGACGTAGGTGCACACATATCCATGTGGGATTTCTTTAGGTGGTTCAAACAGAACTGCAATCGCTGGGTCACCTCCGACCTTGTAGACGACGTCTGCCACGCTCGTGGCTCCGGAGCTGCAAGTGCGAATGGCAATCTGGCCTGGTCCGAGCGGTCTTTCCCCTTGGTGGGTCCCTAGAGTAGGCCCCGACGGAGAGTACTGATGTTTCATGATCTCCTGAACTACGCGAACCGCGATGCGCTCGAAAGCGTTTACTAGGCTCTCAGAATGGCGGTGAAGAGAATGAGCCACCATGTAGTTGACTTCCTGTCGCAGAGCTCTGGTGCGCTCCTCTGAAGGAACAGACAGATCCACCTCATCAAGAGCACCCTCGGGTGAGAACCCTTTCCACCTGATGCCATGCTTACGAGTCCTCTCAAAAGAGCCGATGAGATCGGCTTCGAAGAGAGCTTTGATGTCATCATACTTCGCCTTGTGCTCCTCAGGCAGATCGTCGTACGTGACCGGTCTGTCCCCCATCTCAGCGTCGGATGTTGATGCAGATGCTGTTGAAGGTCCCACCGGGCGTGCCAGAATGTGTTGCCTGTCAAAACCCACCGGCGAGCAGCGACGAGCAACACGAAGAGCCGGGAGGCTCCCAGAACTCGTGGGCCTGGTCCCTCGGGCAACGCCCGCAAAACTCCGACACGCCCCGGCTGATTCGAGGCGTGCACCGACCTATACCTGGTCAGGAAGGTGATGGATTGCTTCGATCAGTTTCCTGCATGGTAAACAAGTATACGTAAAATTCGAGCCGTGACCGGCTCCCAGGTTTCCCTGTGAATCGGCTCCTGGAGCCGATTATCCCATGGTTCTGCATTAGATCTATGATAACATGGGGTTTTGCTTCATCGTTACAAGTTACATCGATCTACGACAGTTTAACGTTTTCACCACGTAATTGGAACATCCTACACGTAATTGAGCCTGGTAGATACAAAAGATAATGGAAAACTAACCCTAGAGAAGGCCTAACAACCGACGTAAAGTCAATTCCCGGAACAACTCCTCTCGAGCTAGCAAACCACATCCTCACGTACTACTGGATCGTTCAACCCGTTTGCAAGGCCTGACTACGTGGATATCAAACTAAACCTTGGAAAACAAGGCATAACTATAACAGATCAAATCAACTGAATAAAGATCATAAGATGCTACCTTACACCGGAAAAGGTGCAAAGGCGCGAGATAACTAGAGGCAAGATAACTAAACAATCATAGTAAAAAAGGTACCGATGCTAGCCTCAACAAATCTATGATAATAGTATTACTCGCCATCAACAAGGCTTCAAGACGAGTAACACCAAATAACGATATAGATATCGCCTAGATCGCAAGATGCGATCTAGGCATGACACTACTAAAAGAAACCCTAGAAACAAGGGGTGGCGATGCGCCGAGATTGTGTTTGTTGTGAACGTGATTGTCCTCCTTTTCTCAATAACCTTAGGTACATATTTATAGTCCGGAGACTTTCTATCTTTGGAATAACCCTACAACTCTATCTCTTACTTAAACCGAAATGGAACCTACTATAATATACAGATACACGGGCAATTTAGCCCAAATCCACGCACAAGACCGATTCAACAACACGTTGCATATATGTATCTTCCAAGCCCATCTTGATTACGGCCCATATCCTTCTTTGGCCAAAATATGGCGATAACAGTTTCATACTGAAGCTCGGTGGACCGGTTGGTCCGTACCCGTGGTTTTTTCCTTCTCACCTTGAGAAGGTTTTTCCACGTAAATCCTTGTGTTACCTATGCATATGCTTGTTGTTTTATTTCCGCTGCATATATATTGATGGAAACTATCCTCGGAATTCACCACAAGCAGCGGGGGTTGTGATTCTTTCCCCCAACACCAAATACCCAGGCCATGGAGGCACAATATTGTTGTAGACCGTGTCACTACAAAAAAAGCTCCCATCTACACCTTTGAATGACTCAGATGTTTATCAACATGGACATGTCGGGCTTACGAAGACTTTGCATGTGGTGATGTGGTGTTATTTTCAGTCTGAAGCGCAAAGTCCGAAATAAAAAATAGAATCATGACAACCATATAGTACCTCAATAAGTCACACAAACTAGCCCAGGAGTTGATGGTTCTCCCCCGAACTTATTGAAACTAATAGGGGCGGATCTATGCCCAGAACAACCAGGGCCATGGCCTGGGGCGCAGCAAATTGTTCAGCCTATCATCTATGAAAAAACTGGCCTAGGTCGCAGTCCATGTCTGGTCCAAGTCACGGTGACTTCCCCTCGCTCCCACAGTCCCATGGTCCTGCCTTGCTCGATCGTGATGGAAACCCTACAGCCTCCTCTCGTTCCTCGGCTCGCTTGCTCGAGCGCGTCGACGCCGCCACGCCCACGGACAGCAGGGAGTAAACCGCACCCGTCCCCCGACCTCCCTGCCTCACCGGAGACCGTCTCTCCCTGTCCATCCGCTTCCTCTTGTCCTCCATGCGGTGCCGCCCATCCTGCTTGGCCATCGCCTCCTGCATTCCTGCCGGCCCTCCTCTAGTCCTCGGCCGCGCGACCAGGAGCTGTTGCTGACGACCTGACGTGTTAAAATGCACTGATGAATTGTTGATTGCTCTTGGCTAGGGTGGGAATCGTCACATGCCGAGCTAGGTAATCTCTTAACTACTTCAATTGGATAGTTCGATTCATTTGGAGCTGAACTGATTTGTTGATTTAACATTTGTTCGTAATCAATTTCATGTTTTAGAAACAAAAGATGGATGAGATTTTATCCATGGATCTCAAAACTGAACCAATCAACAAATTTATCAAACCGAAGAAGCTACCCAAACTGAATCAACTCCCAAAAATGTACGTTCTTTTTCAACCGTTAACAATGGAGTTAATAAAAAATGTTCATATTTGTAGTCATACCAATTTTTTCCTATTACAAGGGTTTAGTTAGAAAGCTTTTTTTGCTTAGTTTTTGGTCCGGGGCTTTCTTCAATCCTGGATCCGCCACTGATAGCCTATTATGAAAAGTTTCCCCAAGCTACTTTGTGAAGAAAAGAATGTGCGATGTTTCTAAAAATAAACTGATCGAAAGTTATGTAAGAGAATCTCAAACAAACGACAGCAAACAACCGAGCAACACAGACAAACATGGAGAGTACTACTAGCTCTCTCTAAATAGTCTTTCGTCCCGCTTTATGAATAAAGCAACCAGGTGAGATCCCTGCTAAGCCAGACAGCACAACATCCAAAGAAAGACATACAACATGATACAAGATGCTCGAGCAGCAGCACACGCACGCCTAAACGAAAACAAAGAAAAACAAAAAGGAATGGAGATGAAGACGGATCAACTAAACGTCGCTAACCTGTAACCGCTGTGTCCTCTAGATAATTACCACCATGCTCCTTTCCCCAACTCGTCGAGCACCAAGCAACACCCTCAAGAGGGAAAACAATTGCTGCTGCCCGAACAGGAATGGTCGTAGGGTATCCCCCGATACACAGAGGAAGGTGGAAGAAGGGTAGCCACGACGTCCTTCAGGAAGGAGAGATGCCACCTACGGACGGCACCGCGTCGGTGTCGAGCAAGCCGATAAGGATTTCTCCCGAAAACCCTATCCACAACCCTCGGACGAGCCGTTGCACAGGAGCCCCACGAGGACGAGGCCTCGCCACCACCAAAACTTGTTGTCCACGAGCATGCGCCACCATGGTCACGAGGATACCATCATCGGTTCACCGAGATATCCGTCGCGAGGTCTGCAGAGCAGTGGCGGAAGGTAGCTAGAATCGGGCCAGCAGGACCACGTTCGCGCGGGAGGGAACTACCTCCATCGCCTCGTTGGTAGTCGACCGGACGCGACCGCAGACACCCAGTCCCAGTTAGATCCGGTCGGGTCCAACGGACCCGTGAAGCCCTCGCGGGGGCACACCAGTCCCAAGAGGGTCCGGTCGGGCCAAGACGAGCCCGCAAAGTCCACCGCCACACTGCAACAAGCCCGAACGCAGCGGCCGATGGATCCTTGCACGAGCTACCCTGCCGATGTCCGCATATCAAGCAGAGGGCGTGGCACGCCACTGTCTGGACCCATGGCCCCGGTCTGGGCGATTAGGGCTAACAGCCAGCGACCTCGATGTCGCTGTTACGCCACCTCTGACGCTTCGCCACCCGTAGTCGCGACGCCATTTTCCGCCCATCGCCAGACCACCGTCGCCTGAGCCCAGCGTTGTCCGCGGCTCCAAGGAGCCGCCGCCACCATGGACCCGCCATCGTGTCGCCGCGCCCGACGCCCAGCGCAACGCCCTCGCTGGCCGCCGACGCCCGCGCCGCCACAACCACAAGAGAAGGGAGAAGGGCCCCACCGCCGCCGGAGCAGCACGGGCTTCGCCCGGCGACCCCCTCGGCGGTGGCGGGAGGGGGGATGAGGTGGGGAAGGCGGGAGAGGTGCGGGCCACCGGGAGCATGCGCCGCTCGCGGGGGTGATGCGAGACTCCTCCCTAGGATTTTGTTTTTCAGTCAAGTAGTTGCCTTCTTTCTTGTAATGAGAATATTCGTTCAGTTTCGAGTACTACTAGCTCAGGCTGGCTGTTTTTCGGTTGTTACTCTGTCACTTGAAGCAGCAACTTGTGTGGACAGAGTTTACCGTTGCGGGAAATGAAAATGAGTGACGCCACGCGTCATCACCTTTCCCGTCTCATTAACTTTTTTTTACTCGTAGAAGAGAATCGCCCCATCTGTGCGTTGCATGGCAGACGCAGAGACGACAGAGGCTCAACAGGCGGGCGCCCTCTCCCCCGCAGCCCGCACCCACCCAACCCAGCCTAGGCCCATTTATTCCCACCCAACCCAGCCTAGGCCCATTTATTCTCCTAACTCGTCTTCTCTTCCCACCGTTGTTTCTTCTTCTTTGGAGTTCAAAGTTTCAAATCCTCTCCCCATTCTCTCGCCAAGCTGAAGCTCTCTCCTGGACGCAACTCCACCTCCACAACAGGAGCTTGCCGCCTGCCGGGACCCGATGCCTCCCGCCAGCGCCGCGCCACCTCGGGCCGGCCCCTCTCCGCCGGACTACGCCGTCGCGCCGCCGCACCACCTACTAGGGTTTCCTCCACGCCGCGACCCTCCTCTAGGTACGGGCCATGCCATGCCAGCCACCGCTGCTCCCTCCTTTTCTTTTGTGCGGTTCGGGGCCCCTCAGTCGATCACGCACGCGGCCGATTTCGTGCTTTCTCAAGTCCCCCCAATTTTCCACCCAATTCTCCTTTTTTTTTTCTAAAATCATATATATGTTTCCCGGATGAAAAATTAATTAGGTTTACTTAAATCCGGCCCGATGTTCATGTCATTTGCCCTGAGGCTGGATTCTTCCAAAATTGCACTACTCGCATAGCGAAGTCAATTCCCCACCAGCCTCCCGGCCATCCACGATCAGTTCCAGTGTGGTACTGTGGAATACTATCTATGTTTGGGATTATTAGTCCTAAGGACCAAGTTGCTAATACCAAGACACTTCATAACTCTTTCCCACTTGGGAGACCTTAAACACAGCTCTACCATAATTTAGCATTTTGTTTCGTTTTGTTAGATAGGACCGGCTTGTTATGTCGATGTGGAGTGACAAAATATGTAAAGATCGGAGAGCATGGTCAAGGTTCGTGTCCAGACTTCTCCTATCCATTTGTTCCGTTCCTCGTCGTCGCCCCAATATTTTTGAACCCCGATCATCACCTCAGATCTTGCTCAATGAACACATATCAAAAAATAATCACTGAGAGTTTCTAAAAGGGGTAATTTCAACGAATTTTCACTCGACGGGGTAATTAGTGTCACAAATGCATAGCTAGGGGTAACGAGTGGATTTCACTCATAATACTAATACATAGCTACCTCCCCTTTCCTTTGCAGCTGGGCCGCTGTCAGGGAAACCTCATCACAGATCTGAAGCCGTTCTAGATAGTGCCGAGATAAAACCCACTATCTCCATTTATCTCTCTCTCTCTCTCTCTCTCTCTCTCTCTCTCTCTGTTGTTGTATATGTTACTCATGTTTTGCGCATCATGCAACAGTCAGTTAACTATCATGGTTGATAGGATGATGCGAGGACACCTGGGAGTGCGGAATTTTTCTTGAGGGAACCTCCTGAGAGTTTAGATGGCAACACCGCGTTGGCACATGTAACATTCACCTACGAACAACTACTTCAGTTGAATGCACAAGTATATGTCAGTGGAGATCTTAGGTGAGCCGTTACTGGACTGCTAAATCTTCATGCTTATTTAGGTTTCTCCAAGTTAATCTTTCTTTCCTTTACTTTTCCAGGCATAGAAAACCGCCTGCAGAGCATACCATGCTTCATGCTTTTGGAGAGCCTGGTATGTATGTGCAGTTTACATGTTGGTTCCCTCCATGTTCATCTTTTCTACTCCTAATATCTGTGATACCGTACAGCGGAGGTCCAGAAACATGTTTGGCAGGAGGTATGGCGTGCTGCTGTCAATCGATGGGAGAGCCAAAAGTCAATAGTGCCTGGTTATGACACACCACCTAGCAGCTCCCTCATCGGTACATTCCTTGTATTTTTCGCATTGCTAGATAAACTACAAGACTGGAATTTTTATTCTTAGTTGCCAGAATACTATTTGGCGCATAACAACCAAAACTGGAACATTATTGAGAAGTCCATAGATGCATTTCACTCTTTTTTGCCACCATCAAATGTTTAAATAGCATTTACTTGAGCCTTCAGGAAACCCCAAAGTTTACAGCCCACAGATATTATTGATGAGATTATGCTTCTTTTAATATGCAAAGCACAGTTTACAAATCACTGGTGTTGGAAAAGATCCACATAAAGTGTAAGTGCCACCATCAAATGTTTAAATAGCGTTTACTTGAGACTTCAGGAAACCCCAAAGTTGACCATCCTATGCTAGTGCAAACAATTGTATGGACCTACTATCTCCATTAGCTGAAAAAAACTTGAGAAGGTTTACAGCCCATACATTATTGATGAGATTATGCTTCTTTTAATATGCAAAGCGCAGTTTACAAATAACTGGTGTTGGAAAAGATCCACATAAAGATCTTGAGCAGCAGCCAAATAACCTGAGGAATAGAAGAATTATGTTCTGTATATTCCATTAACATTAAAGTGCAAGTGTACTTGTGTATTCCTTCTTTCTATATGATATAGACATACAGCTCTCCTGCATGTTTCTTAAAAATAAGTATACACTATGTAATTTCATGAAGGTCCTAACAAACATAGCAATAGCTGGATTTTCCTAACCAACAATATATTTTAGCATCTTTATCTACTTGCTTGCAAAGAAAATTACTCAGCTCGCCTTTTAAGTGATATCGATTTTGCTGTCTCTATATATTGGATGATATGCTAGCTTGCCAATCTTTCTAAGTTGAGTCTTAAAGCATCCGGGTTACTAAAGGCATCTTGCTTCCACTAAAAAAACATCAAATGTGTGGCATAGAAGAGAGATTGTAATAATTTGTGAATCAACATTGCAAATTCTACTAAAAAACCATCATGTGTTCTTAGCTAGTGGAGAATCACACGCAACTCTTTGAGTATCTATAAGAGTTCAATTACCTCCCCACGACACTATTGTGCCAAATCTGGAAACAACATATAATATATTGTAACAGACATGCCTTTTAATGTAGAAAATAGAATTATTACCCTTTTGCCAATCGCGTGCCCTATTTCATTTTACTGGACACAAATGTATGCAATGTGTTGGCAAGCATATTCCTACTCTTTGTAAATATACTGTCCATACAAAAAAGTGTAAGCAATTTAGAGACTGTGGATCATTGACAAGAACTTCATAAGTATGTGTCAAGTTTCTTCTCACATTACAGAACAGTCAGATACATGATATAACATTTATGCTACATTTTCCTAGAACTGAAGGGGCTAAGAGCTAGTTAGATTCATCATAATTCTCACCCCTAGTAGATTTTAGATGGTGATGTGTACGTCAGTGTGTTCATCGTGTTCACGTTGGGTGCATGGCGATGGATCTGCTAGGTCCGAATATGGAAAAAAATGCCGTGGTTCGTTTAGATGGTTACAAATATCTAACATTTGTATTTTCTTGATTGAAAACCTGTCCACCAGATTAATGGCCAAATTTTTTCCTTTTTGTGAGATTTTCTAGTAGGTTTTTACTTTTTTCTGGTTACCCTATCATGCACTATTAATATATATAGATAACTTTGCAGGTAGTTGCACATCTGAAAGTAGGGATACTACCGTGCGCAAGATCGTCATTTCAGAACCATACAGTAGTGAACTTCACCATAATTTGTTGCAACATGATGCTGATGTAAGCCAAGTGCTGGATGTTGGAAGTGCCAGGAGTCCGCCAGAGAAGCATTCTGAAGTGCTTAAGCAACAGAATGGTGAAGAGGCAGTCATCATTTCAGAACCAAAGCAACATGCTGGTGATGAGGAAGCAAGCCAAGTACTGGATGTTGGAAGTGCCAGGAGTACGCTAGTGAAGCATCCTGAAGTGCTTAAGCAAGAGAATGGTGAAGAGGCAGTCATCATTTCAGAACCAAAGCAACATGCTGGTGGTGAGGTAACAAGCCAAGTACTGGATGTTGGAAGTTCCAGTGGTCCGCCAGAGAAGTATACTGTAGTGCTTAAGCAAGAGAATGGTGAAGAGGCAGTCATCATTACAGAACCAAAGCAACATGCTGGTGGTGAGGAAGCAAGGCAAGTTGTTGATGTTGGAAGTGCCAGGAGCCATCCACTTAGAAATATTACCGAGCATTATTGCAACCTGGCCTTCAATGATAGAGGTTCAGAAACTAGGTCTTTATCCAACAACAAACCAGACCCGTGTGTGAAATGTGGCAAAGAGGGGCGGCTGCTGAAATGCCGCACCTGCTCCTTAGCCGCCCATGGTAGCTGCTTTGGATCATTCGTGAGGTTTGATGACTCTGGCCTGTTTGATTGCCCTGTTTGCTTCTTTAATAAAGCCGATGAAGCATATGAAAAGGCCAAGATAACACGTTCTGAAGCTAGGAAAAACCTATCTGCTTTCTTTTGGTCAGACCAATCTGTAAAGCAACAAAATAAGAACCAATCTGTAAAGCAAGGTAACTATCAGTCTGACGCAGCTAACATTTCTCATAAAGATGAAGAGTCTGGTCATGAGAAAAGAAATGATGCAAGTGAAGCTTATCCTGAGGTGGTAGTTGCTGAAAAGAAAACCACCTTTGGTCCGAATCCTGGAACCAGCAGTTCATCTCAGGAAGTGCCACATTTGTCTCACGATAGAATCAGTCCTATTACAGATCGCAATATCGAGGCTGACAAAGAGAATGGTCTGATGAACTCACCCGTGACCCACGGTCGTCGAGTAAGGTTCCACATAAAGGAGACAGTGGTATCACGTAGTTATGGAAAATCATCGGTGCGCCAGGATCAGTTCATGCATTCGCCAGCAAGGAAGAGATATTACGCTCAGCAACCAGAGTTTCAGTAAGTGTCGAGCACTTTTTCCTTGGTTCTTACACTCTCTGAATAATTAAGGATGCTGCATATGACCTGTGTTCAAATTAGATTCAAATGACACCCTGATTTTGGACCTGCGACAAAACAAAGATGTAGTCACGGTTGTGTTGCTCAATTGCATTATTTAAGGTTGTTAGTTCTGTATGGTAGAAGCATGATGCTAGTTAGTTTCAAGATGGTCTGAACTCGAGAAGAATATCTATCTATCTCTAGAGGGGAATATTTAAGGTTGTTAGTTCTGTTTGTTTCTGAATTTAGTTGCCTGCTTTGTCCACGCTTCTATGCAACGTGATGGCACACTTTTATATATAATTTTAAAAACTGAGCAAACCCGTGTTTGCAGCTCTAGTCCTGCTACACCACTGTGGCATCCCGCAAAACCACTACTAGAAAATCGCGTTGAATTTGTGCATTGCATCGTCATCATCATGTTGTTTGTCTAAAACTATTTCGCAAAAACCTGTTTTATTTTCTAAGACGCCCCATCCTAATTCAAACGCAAAACCCGGGTCGCCGGATTATTTTGTTTTGGCCGCTATCGGCTTGCAGACGGCCCGTTTAAATCAAATAAAATATTTATTTTATTTAGTAGGGGCAGTCGAACGGGCCAACCCGACCCGAACGACCGCCCCAGATTTTTACAAACGGTCCAACCTGTCCCACTCTAAATCCTATTCCTACCAGAGAATCTACCTCCTCCTTGGCCACCTCACCGCCAATCCCCACGCCACATCACCCTTGTCCCAACCCTCCTATCATCGACCGTCACCCCTCTTTCTCTCTCTCTCTCTCCCACCAACCCAGAACTAGCCTACACACTGCCCCCGCCTGGCCCAGCTGGCTCTGCCCCACTGGCCCAACCGACCCGGCCCCTGTCGCCACTCAACCTCCAGGCCCCACTGGTCCACCAACCGTGCCCCCAGATCCACTCCGCAGGACCCACGTCAACCGCCCTCTTCGTCTCTTCCACGTACCTCGCGTTCCTCACCTCTCGCTTCACGCCGGGCCCACCCTCTCTCTCGCCGAGCCTCGCCATACTCGCGGCCGCTCGCGTCTCTGCCGGCTACCTCGCCACCCGGGTCCTCTCCGCCGCCTCCTGCCTCGCTGCCGCCAAGACGCCTGGCCCAAGAAGCCCGCCTCCGGCTGCCAACCGCCAGCGCCGGCCTTTCCATGACCTCTACTCTCGAGCCTCGCCTCCTCCTCCCAGCACCTCCAGCGCCGCCCGCCCGCTCCGCCTCGCCTCCATGGCAGCATGCCGCCTTCATCTCTGCCTCGCTGCTTCTGCTGCCTTGACCCCAACCGCCGAGCCCGCCATGGCTTCGCCGCCGTCCGCTGGCTTTCCTCGCTTGGCGCACTGCGCCACCGCGCGACCGCCGCCGCCACGCGCCCAGCCTCCTCGCCGTTCGCCAGCGCAACCACGTCTCCGCCGACGCTCGTCCAGCTCGCCTTCCTCGCCTCGCGCGGCGCCGTCAGCTCCGCTCATTCCGTCGCCTGAGCCCGAGCTGCCTTTCAGCCGTCGACTTCTCCGCCGCCGCCGGGCGAAGCAGCGTCCGCCTGCTTCTCCGCCGGTCGTCGCCGCCGCCGTGAGCTCTCCTCCTCGTCGGCCTCATGCTACCCAAAGACCGTGCCGCTGGAACCAAGTGCATCGAGAGCGGTGAAGATAGAACTCGAACACCCTCTTCGGACGCTTAAGTTTTCCATCGCGACCAAGGACGCCGACCAACGCCAAGTTCTCCTCCGAACCGAAGACCGAACCCGGCCCGACAAGTTCTTCCGCCCGGATTCGAGGACACCGAGACGCTGGACCCTCAGGTTCTCCTTCACGGACGCCAAGAACCCCGTCGAACGCCAAGACCCTCGGAATCGCCAAGTTCTTCCTCTCGATCCAAGACGGAACCGTGGAACCGATAAGAACGGCATTGACCCGGAAGAACCCGCGCCCGACATGACCCCAAGTCCGCTTCCGGATGCCGAGGTCACCGACTCAGACAACAAGATCCCCTTATCCGAGAACGCTCACTCCCCGAACCCCGGATCGTCGAACTCGAACCCGGAACCCCAAGTCCGTCGAGAACCCTAATGTGAACCCTTCCCAAAACCCTATTTTTATAACATGATAACAACTTGTCGCATATTAAATTGTCATCTTGCATGCATATCTGGTTTGGGGCCTTCCACGATTCACCTAATAATTAAATATGGGGCCCATATGCGGGCAAATCTAGCCTTATATTGGCCTCATTTAAGACTTGTGTGAACGGTGCTATCTTTTGTCTTGATAAACAACATTTAAATTGCGGGGTATCTAAACAACTTGAACCACCTAATAATTGTCGGGACCCCGGTTAAAGCTTAATATGACCTAATTGCACCTTGCCATGTCATGCATCATACATGCATCATGCCGATCTTCCCGTTGTATTAAATATCGCATCCGGTGTTTCTTCTAGTGTTTTGCTTCTTCGCGGATAAGGCCGTTGAGTTGATGTGAGCTTACCCGATCTTGGTTGAACCTTCGACAATGTTTTCAGCAGCATCTCCTTCTACCTATCTTACTTTTATAGTATTTACTTCCTCCTGTTGATCTATTGCTATATGTGTGGCGATGCTTTAGTTTCCGTACTGTGATATTCCTGTGACCCTATATTGCCTTGGACACACCTATTACATTGTTTGGTAGATAGTTGGACTTGCGCGTCGTAGTCGCTTGCTCAAGTCTTTGTGCGTCGTCATATGCCACGATTCTTGATGTATTGCCGCATGTTGGCGTTGGAGATGAATCTAGTTTTACTTATTGTTCACTTTAATTTCGCTTAACAACTAAAATTGAATAAGCGAGAGGCATCGGTGGGTGATAGATAATATTTGGTTTCCGAACGCACTTGTGTCCGTGAGACCCGAGTACTTGATACATTCCTTGTTTTATCGCGCTATCCACATCCGGAGGTATATGGGACCCCCCACTGAGCGAGCTTGATTCATCTTATTTCTTGGGGCCACAAACTAGTTTGAGGTTTTATTTACGATTCTGTACTTATGCCATGATTACTGCTTTATTTACGATTGTGCGAGGAGCACACTGTACTGTTTAGGATCGGGACACGATTCCGCGGTGTCGACAAGCCCAGCCACACTTTCGGGTTCCCAGTCGTTCACAAACCGATACCCAAAGACCTTGAGGCCGTCTCGGAGCTTGCCTACTCCGTTGATTCTACTTAAGGGTGGCCCTGAAATATTTCAATCCTGTGATTGTTCGATCGTGAAAGCCTCGTTGGGTTTTGATTTGGTTTTTCCGAGGTTGATCGAGTGTGTGTTGCTATTGGTGCACCGGGTAAAACTTTCTGAAAGCCGTGTCCGGATATGGACGACTTGGACAGTTTCTTGATCATAGACAAGCATAACTAAAGTTTATTGTTATAAATTTGACTTATAATGACTAGTAATCAGCTTCACTATAATGGAATGGCTAATTAATACTGCCCACAATTGCTTGTTTGTTTGTCGCTTGCGACAATTGTACCTGACTAGTAAGTATTGCAACTACAACGAAATGGCTGAATAAAAGTACCAACAACTGCTGGGTTTTGGGTTTATCTCATGCTATCTGTATCTGATTAGTAAGAGTTACAACTTAAACGGAATGGTTAACTAAAAGTGCCCACTGCTTACTTTATCAGGACGATTATCTAAACCTGACTAGTAAAGTGCCGCAACTATAACTGAATAAGTAAAAACTGCCAACGGTGTGAGTTCCTCGGTGGACTTCCTCGTTTGGTCTCGAGGGGGAAAACACCAGGATGGGTTTGTTTGGTGTTAGCTTCAGGATGGATCCGAATAGGTCATTCTCACCCCCTCGATCACCGCCGGTTGTATCGAGTCTCTATAGGTTGTTTAGTGCATGCTGCCGCCGATCCACCATACCTATGTAGGCGAGGACCGCCGATTCTAGCCTCGCTGTGTCTTGGCCTCGATCGACGCTTCCTTCTTTGTTTTCTGCTTTGCCCTTTGTCGGCACCTTTGTCAAGCAGGTTTTGAGATCGACGCCGTTAGCGAGGTTACCCTTCCGGCTTGGCCAGGCAGGGTTATGGACGCCATTGGTTATTCTTGTGGCTCTTAGCCCCATTTGCTTCTTGTCCGTAGTCGGACTCTACCGCTTTCAAGGTGATTTGGATCTTGTATATTATATCTATTCTTGACTCATGGAGTCGCTTATATATATATCTCTTACGTGGGTCCCATCGAGGACTGTTGTGTGATGTTATTACTTCGTTTTCCACCCGCACGAAAGTGCTTGGTGGGCACCTTTGAATCGTTTCTATGCGGGTTTGGTGAATTTTGCCCAAACTTGCATAGGTCCGATTCTGAGGGTGTTACAACCACCAGCTAGAAGTCCCCTTGGATCAACCAGAAAGCACGGTACGTCGACCGTGAGGCGCAAGATGACCAGATGGACCAGAGCAGAGGAGGCGGCTTTAAGGATACATAAGCAAAGCTTGTGAAAAAAAATCCATTGGTAATTCTGCATCGAGCATTCCTCACTGGTATGATGGTATGTGTATTCAGGAAGGGATGGCGAAGTACCTGTCAGAGCACCCCGGCGCAGCCACGGGAAACAGGAACATCTCATGGGTTCGGATACTAGAAGATTGCGCGGGCTCGTTCAACCCCGTGCGCGCGCCGTGCGACCTGAGGAAGAAATGGGGCCGCATGAAACAACAGGGACGGGCTTTGTGAGAAAATGGTGGATTAGGTCGCTGTTGTTCCCCTGCTTGTATGAAAGGGAAGGGGAGAAGTAGCTAAAGCAGTGGAATGCCGTCTTGTGCCTGAGATACTTCCTTTTGGCATGTTGGCTGTTGTGTATGTGATGCGGCCGGCGATTTATCTAATGTAGTATTGGACTGAAATGGAGCCCAGACAAGTGCTGGTTTCCGTCCCTTTAGCTTTGCATATTCATGCCATAGCGAGTAGCTGACTGTGCTGGCACTGGCAGTGAGTTCTGTCCGAGACTTGAGTTCTCTCTGACGCCATTATTATTCTCTCTATATGATGTATGTATGTTGAAATGAAAGACAGAGCTAGCCACTGGCCTTGCAATATATGTTGGCCGATTTCTTCTTAGTATTGTCGTTTGCAGAGAAGTTGAAGAAATGATGAGCATCCACTACATATTGTCTTGCAATGTCCCTGGGCTGTTTCCAGAGGAACGGTTTCTTCCATCAACATGATTGGTTGTATGTCTGTGAGATGTGATTCTTAGTTCTCTTCTCGTAGTAATATATAGACAAGAGATGTGATTCTTGGTTCTCAGAGACATATAATGGTTAATATCTAAAGAAAGGTCTTTAGATATTAACCATTATATGTCTGTGAGACGTGATTCTTGGTTTTTGATCTAGGCAACAAGACTGGTTATTCACGGATGGATTATCTGTACCTTAACCCTTTTTTTTTAGAATTCGCTGGCAATAATATTTAGAGGCGGGAAGAGGGATACAAAGACCAACGGGGGGCTGGAGGAGCCAAACCTGTCGTCCAACACTACTCGAAACGCACTATGTGCAAGGAAATGTGCTTCTGAGTTTGATAAACAGTTTTAATGTCTGAACAATACCTTAGTAAAGCCCTGCTCCGTGGCCTGATCTCCTGGAGAACCATAGAGTATGTTCCAGTGTAGGTGTGCTCCATGTTGTAATGACTTCAAGACAATCTGTCGCCACAACAAACCTCTGGATATTAAGATCTATAGCTAGGGCCAACGCTTTCCTGCAGGCCATGGCTTCTAGAACAGAGGGATCTGCAATCCCATCAACGACTAACGTCACGGCGCGGCGCCAACAAAGGAGACATCCTCCGCACGACAGATTGCTCCCAAGGCTCCACCATTACCAACACGTGAGATAGCTGCATCAACGTTTATTTTCACATGGCCAGATGGGGGACGAATCCACTTAAAGCATCTTCACTCGTTGGCCGAACCAAGACCGAAAATTGGTCCGTTTTTCGGCCGGACGGAACTAGTTTTTTTGCCTGGGTACGCCCATTTTTCCACTCGCGTACTCAGGCCAAGTTCTCAAGTTCGGCTAAAATTCATTAAAAATGGGCGAATTTCATTAAGTTGGGTGAATACATGCGGATTACATCAAATTTAAACTAAACTAATACATAATAAACTTAAAAAAGGCCGTTGTCGTGGCCTCCGTCGGCGCCTTCGTCGTCCTACATGCCGAAGTTGCTGTAGAACACCGTGTAGCCGGGGTCGGAGCGGCCGTCATCCTCGCCGCCGTCGTCGTCGTCATTGCTCGGCGGCTGGTTCTGGCGGGAGCTCCCCTGGCCTGGGTCGCCACACCTCCAGGGCTGGTAGGACGGGTCTACGTTCTCATCCTCGTCCAGGACGTAGAGCGGGGCGTCCTGGTAGGCGAGCTCACACCCAGACAACGCCCGACGCCGGGCGGCCTGCTCCTCGGCCTGCTGCTGCAGGCCGAGGATGCGCTGCCGTTCCGCCTTCTCCCAGTCCATCCTAGACCACTCCAGAATGTCTGGCGAGGAGGGCTCCACCGGCGGCGGCTGCGGCACCGTGTCGCGGAGCGACTGCTCCAACGCCATCTTCAAGGCGGCGTCTTTGGCCGGCGCCGAGTCTTCTATCTCCGGGCGACGGAGACGCAGGTGGCCGGTTGGCGACGCCGTTGTCCGCGGCTCGCCGATAACGATGCCGCACGAGCGTGTTCGCAGCGGTGAACGCACATGCGAGACCGCTTCGCGCTTGACTGTCGTCGGCGTGCGAAGCGGCGCCGAGCCGGAGGAGTGGGACACCGACGCGAAGGAGGACGGGCTCATGCTCGCCATCCTCCTTGGCGTCCAGTTCGCTGGAGGACACCGACCCGTCCTGGCCACCGGTGTCGGTGTGCGCGGAAAGCCGAGCCGCGGCGTGTTCCCGCGGTTGATGTGCTCCATCACCGCCGCGAGAGTCCGGCCCGGCGTGCTCCACCAACGTCGGAGACCCGCCGAGTTGTTGCGCTTCGGCGGCGACTCGTTCGACGGCCCCTCGTGGCGGGCGAGCTCCTGTTCGCGTCGCTCCGCGATGAAATGCTCCCAGTATAGGAGGTTGTCGACGCTCTCGGCTTCGGCGTGGTTGTCCATGCCGTCAATGTACTCTTGCACATCGTATGGCGTAGGCGTCGGCGGGATAGGGATGCCGCCGACGCTCAGCTTCCACCCCGGAGGCATCCGCGTGTCCGGCGGCGCCATATACCCGACGTCGTACAGCATGCGCGCCTCCCAGGCCTGGAGGGTGCGCCGGCCGAAGACGTTCGCCGCAGCGCCATAACCAAGGTAGTGTTCGGCCATGGCTGGGAAGGGAGAACGGTGAGAGAGGGTTCGCCCGAGTTTGGGCTTGTGGGTGGGGGAGCTGTGAGAGAGTGTGAAGATCTCCGGCGAGGGGTATGGCTTATAAAGGCCTAAGTGGGCGGCGAGAGCGGGAGGGGCGTAGCGGCGAGGGCGGGAAAAGGGGAAACGACGGGAAGTTAGTGTCCGCCGGTCCGTCGCGGGAGCCGAGGCGGCGACGATGGCGCCGTAAATCGGCAACGCGTGGCCGACGTGACGGGCAGTTAATGTCTGGTGGTCGCCGCGTGGTTCCGAGGATAACGGCGACTCGGCTTTCGTCACTGACTCGGCGGGTCCACACGCCGCTTCGGTTTTTTTTACCGAATTCGCTGAGTCCGGCATTCCCAGGGCGTACATGTAAACCTGGATTCGTCCTGGATAGTTCGAACCAAAATTAGCCCAAATCCGGCCAAAAACAGGTCTTTGGATACACGACTGGACCATTTTTTTTACGTCTGAACCGAAATTCGGCGTCCGGATCTACCTCCTGAGTAGGCGAGTGGAGATGCTCTTAAGATGGGTCACAAACGGCTGCTCCCATCCCGTGTGTACCTGACTCGGAGTGGATATAGGCATATAGCTAGGTCTCGGAGGTATAACTATCAATGAAGACATATCAAGGTCGTGTCTGACATCGCTTGTAGGAAGCATTTGCTGCGCGAAATATTTTCAGATTTTCTTTTTGCGAATTCCACTGATTTATTAATAATCATCAATAGTAGTACAAAGAATCCCAAAAATAATGAACATTACAAATAGGTTCAAGGACCACCTAGCGACGATTACAAACAATAGCACGAGCCGAAGGCGCGCCGCTATCCTCGTCCTTCCATCACCGGAGCCGGGCAAAGCTTGTCGTAGTAGAGCTTGTTGTAATAGACAGACGGAAAGTCGTCGTGCTAAGGCCCCCCCCAAAAGACCAACGCACTAGGGCAGAAACCATCACCAATGATGACATCCGTAAATAAGAAGAGACTGACCTGAACTCACACCAACAACCACGTAGACGAACCAGATCCCAAAGATCCACCGGACACACGACTCCACGCGTCCTCTGCCGGTGCTAGATGCACCGCCAGAGCGAGGATAAAACGAGGAGGACTTTATTCCGACTTCAAGTTGTAGTCGCCGCCTCAACATTCTGAGAAAGACACACAAAAAAACCTAAACAAAGAACAATAAACCTCCCACCGGCGAGGGGTCATGGTCTGCCACACCTCCGAGGCCCCGAGGCCAGCGAAGGCGGGGCAGACCAGTGGCGTCGCCGGCGAGAGTACCAAACCCTAGATGGTTTTCGCCGCCTCCTAGTCGCCTGCTTGACCCGGTCCCTGTTTACATAGAGGAAATATTTTCAGCTTTGATGGTACCTGCACCTTCCAGGGCTGCTGCCAAAGTTTACCTTCCTTACAAGTATTTTACTTGTACCATATGATGATGTCTTGTGAGAGCTGGCAGGCTAGATCCAGTAATAAAACATGGGCCACTCTGGTTTTTGGTCCTTTTTGTCAACCTATTGTTTTTTTAAACAAGATTTTTGTCAACCTATCGAATCAAGAACCCATTCTAAGAAGCCACCGATATTAGCTCGCTTAATTTTGTAGAGGGAAATCGGTTCAGGTTTAACTAGTAATCACATAATTATATACCACAATTAAACAAAATCCAGTACTCGCATGGTGCATTGTTTTCTTCATAAATGTGTTGCTTTTAGAGAGTCTCTCTCTTATAGTCCGCGTGTTGTTTTTGGTGGTGATTAGAGTTCTACTATTGCAAGTGCTTCATCATCACGACAGTATCCTTTTTTTTCTCTCTTGTTTATTTTTTTGGTCGTATGCATCCTTGATGTCTTTAGATACTCCCTCCGTCCCAGTTCAAAAGAATACAATTTGCAAACCATGCAATACCAAAATATTTAGACACAAAAATATTTAATCTTTGTAATTACTTTTGTGTAAAAAGAACAAAATGATTGCATGCACATGTGTGAACAAATGTGAACGCTTTGCTAGCTCTTTTTCTTCTCATGCATGTTCTTCTCCACACTATTAAATGAACCAATTAGAGAACACCTAGGGTTCAGAGAATTACAAATTGTGTCCTTTAAACCGGGACGGAGGGAGTATCTAGTTTGTGCAGAGGCTAGATGTAATTGATATCTTTACGATATTAATATATATATCCTTTATCCAAAAAAGAAGATCACGATCATGTGATCTTTTTATCGGTTAAGTGAACAAGTAGTAAACCACCGGAAATCCATTTTAGCTCATAGGTATAGATGCACCCACTATTAATTAGACACTTCAAAATGTTGAAAAAATCAAAAAAAAATCCAGGTGTACATGTTGACATTCTATATCCGTACACCAAGTTTTACAAAAAAAGACATATTATGTGGATTGTGTAAAAAAGACAATTTTTTATGTTGCAAAATAGTTTTTCACAAAATATTTTTTATCCCTTTTTACATGCCTCAAAAAAATGTCTTCTCGCTGCAAAACTTTATGTGAGAACATAGCATGTCCGGATACACACCCGGATTTGTTTTAGAATTTTTCAACATTTTTCATAATAGGTGCATTTGGAACTGGAAGCCAAATCGCAATGTCCGTAAACCACTTGGATCTGTTGTCTCCACGATCTGATAATGATCCTCTCGATCGCTCCCCTCCTGTATCGGCCACGCAAGAGGCTTTTCCTTGCCATATAGACACGTAACACGAGACTGGTAAGAGTCAGAGCTTCTACCAAGATAATTGACATCGTATCAGAGCTAACTCTTCCCTCCTGCCTCGATTCTATTGTGTCGCTTCCATTCTATTGGTTGAAGCATGTGTCCCTCCTGCCTCCATTCTATTGTGTCGCTTGATCCATTCTATTGGTTGAAGCATGTCCGTTTCATGTTTGTTTTTCACGTGTCATTTGATCCATTCTATTGGTTGAAGCATGTCCAGTTCATCGTCATTTTAATCTGTGCCTCGTCCCATCGTTGTCTACTCCACTTCATCCTGTTATTCATGGTAGTTACTTGTTGCTTCCACTGAATTTGTTTTTAATCACGGTAATTTCCGTAAACTCCCCTAGTCGTCATATCTCAACGTTTCACTCAAAAAGCCGGTCAGCGGTGTAGGTTACTCCTGGCCGGCTAGCCACCCGTCAAAGACCAGAAGTCGTTTCTGACCAACAGACTATGATGGGCAGATAGCCTGTCATAACAGGGTAAGCTCCCTTCAGTTCTATGTGCAACCCTGCAAAGCAAATGAAAAAACAGCCTCCTTCTCTTCCATGTTATCACACCACCAAAACATAAAAATAATTACTAGAAAAAAATTGGTAAACATCACCACAAGTACTTAATAGAAACAAATTATTAAACATCACTACAAGTAATGTGAACACGCTTGAAAAGGCAACACTGCCGACAACTCCTCTTTCACATGATAGAAACATCAAACTTGCAGTTTAAAAACCCTAAAACGCAACATGGTAACGTCTCCGAATTGTCATTCAGCTACAGCTCCAACAAACATGCCTTAGCTTGTTTGTTTCAGCTCGTAGTGGTGGCAAATCCTCAACGGTGTATGCTTAGAAACTGGCCGTTCCTCCGACCAAAGCTCCATGTTCAAATCACCTGTTCCCCAGTGCACCAGACATTTGCTGACCTGACTGATCTCAAAACGATTTACCAAACTGAGCCCTGCACATTTGTCCACTAGCATCCATTCCCCTGGTATTCCGAGATGAAAAACAAAACAAAAAAATCAACACAAAAGTAACAGTTTTATGTCAAAAATGCTGATCAAGCAAAAACAAAATCTCAGAACGTTGAACAGATTAACTTACCATTTGGCCGGAGGTCTCCCTCAAATGTTACTTCTCCAGATTCAGGGGAAACCTCTTGCTTAGAACCATTGATGGCTGTGAAGGCAACAACCACCTCGGTAGGGTGGAGAAGAGTAAAAGTAGGATGCACTCGCAAGCATACCAACCTTCAAAGAAAAACAAATTTCATTAATCACTGAATAATAAAGATGTATATGAATGAAACTTTGTATGATCAATAATCACCAACTATGGTAAATAAATTGGAAATTAGATCGAAACAAATATCAATTTCTTCTTTTAAAATTGCTAGGAGAAAAGTACAAAACGGGCAATATCTAAGCCATATCAGTATCTGAGAACATTTACTTTTATTGCATCAGTGCAAGTCCATGGGAGCATTCACGTGACTGCTTTTATTGCAACTACTTATGTCGTAAGCTGCACAATTCCTGATTAAAGATTTACAAACATGATTTTTTTTATTAGATGTAGCACACTCACCTTGAAAACCCACCAGAGCCAGCGCCAACACTTCTTGCTTGAATGCTAGAATCAATCTGAACAATCTTTGCATTGTCTTTCAAAATGGATATGTGGCGCTGAAGAACCAGACCACCCCCAATATCTCCTTCCAAACAAATAGATTCCTCCTCTCCTGATTGCTCAGTATACCTCCTATAAATTTTTTAGTTGTTATTTTGTTGCCAAAACTGGAACTACACAACAAACTATTCACCCAAATGAAAGAGGGAACAGCCTCAATGGTGATCTTACTTAACGACGTTGTACTCTTCTGTGCAGCCAGCAGACCTGTATTCAGTCCCACTATATTCTTCATAACCATTGATTTCAATCCTGCTATGAAGCCACTGGGAATCTGCAATGATTAATTATAACCGATACTCAAGTTAACAAATAAAATCGTCTCTATTTGAAATCCATAGGCAATAATCAATGGCCTACAAGGACTGAACTTAAAGTATCGAGAATAACTCAAAATTATCCCTTTGCAGCAGATGCACTGGCAGATCAAGAACAATTCAAGGCAATGTCTATTTGATAGAATATCCTATCAGTAGAATGAGATTGTAGGACTGGCAGGAGTCCATTAATCATATAACACAGGTGAACCATACCAGTAGGAAGATGTGTCATCGAGATAATACGGCCGCCAATCCATGGTACAACCTTAAGCAACCAGTCTCCACTCTTCAAATCAATAGGTATTTTTGAGAGCTCAGCACCTTGCTGTCCCGATGGTTCATCGATATCAGGTATTGGCTGAATCATCTCTGTACAACCATCACAAGATAGCAATGCAAGCCAACTTCAGAGAATTTACACTACGGTACTAGTAAGCTCTTTAAGATATAAAACATTAGATCCATCAAAAGTTATAGGATCGATACCCAAACGTCTCTTGAGCTCGAGTTCACTTGTTGCAACTAAGCTGGATACTTCAGATTGGGGAGGCATTGTAAGATGTAGTTCTTCACCATCAACACCACTTGAACTTATCTGAGTTAACAAAAAACATTAAAACCCTGGAGCCAACAGTTGTTTATTTTCTGGTATGGTGAACGAGAAATAAACCAATAGACATACCATAGCACCTCCACCAAGTAATATACTTATGTTTAAGTTACGTTTGGGTCTTTTCCACGATCCTTCAGTTTTCAGAACTTTCACAGAAACCACATTTGAGTGGACTTCGGCAACATAATATGTCAAGAGATAGTTCCCTTGTGTAAACCCGTATCCATCCCCAGCATCTTCAAATAGGACACCTTCAGCTTTACCTGTAAAAACAAGTCATCGTGGTGCAAAACAGAATTTATCATTCAAATAGGACACCCCAGCTTTACCTTAGTTTACTCATACTTTGTTTACTTTTTTTTCCCTCTATCACTTTTTGGTTCCATAGTTTCTGTTGGGTTTCATATCTAGCCTACATCAACTTGCTTGGGAAAAAAGGATTTGTTGTTGCTGTTGTTGACCGCAGAAAATATGCTAACTAATGCAGTAAAACATGAGATGATTGAAACACAGATTAATTAGATGGACTGCAGATTCTGTCATTTTTATAAAAAAATATATATACAAGTACTTGCAGATTACTGCAAGTAACTAGGATGGGGCTATGTAAGGGAGGCTTGCTTATGAATGGTATTAAGCATAACGAATTGACCATGCACCACAGTCCACAGACCACAAACACAAGTTACCCCAGACAAAAGGTGAAGGAACAAAATGTAGAAGGTGCGTAGTGCATACCATTTTCATCCAGCGAGACAAGTAGAGATAAATCATCCTCTAAACTTGCTTCACCAACATGCTTAATAGGAAGGCCTACAGGAAGTATTGCTCCACCTTGTAAATACATCACCGGCAGATCCTGCACAATCATTCATTTGCAGATAAAAAACACTTCAGTTCCATATTAGCATTCAAGACATCATAATGATAGTATACCAACCAACTTACAGGGTGGGAATCTCCAAAATCAAAAGGTGACCAAACACCTTTTGGCAACTTATGTACACATTCATGAGCTCCTTTAGTAGGTACAGTGCTGCCAAAATACCAGAACGGTTGAAATCACACCAAAGCACAGACAAAATTATAACATATTTCATTAGTTCGCTATATATTTTTATATGTATAAGAAGCACATGACTGAGAGTTAAACATTTACAGTCAACGGTGCAAAATCAGATTCCAGACAAGCACATTGCCCATATAGAGAAGAAGATCAGGAACAGATATCTGGTCTTCCAAGATAAAAAAAGCAAAAAAAATGATATTCTGTTTAGCGCAATGATGTGAAACTATTACCTTGCACAGATTAAAAGTGGTCCCAGGAGAAACGAAGTCTCTATTTTCCTCAATTCTGGATCTTGCGAGTCTACAAGAAAACAAGGGGTATGATTTAGTATTACACAAAAAAATCCCGCCAATGAGATAATCCCAGTAAAGAAGAGACAAAGGGAAGAAATATTTTCAGCATGAAGTTTTGCATCATAAATATCAGTAGCTAGTATTATCTTAGGCTCCACTTCAGAAGGAATTTCACAAGTTTCCCATTTATAAAATGCTATTTTCCTGCTAAATTCATGTGACAGCTCCGTGTTCAATTAGTTAGAAGTATCTTGTTTTGAGGTGTAACATCAACTTGCTAGAATTAGTAAAAAAGATCTCTTAACTAGATTCTGATTATGCAGTTCAGCAACCACAGTCTGAGCCTTAGTATATGAGTATCCATCGCTGAGGGACATTACTGAATAGTAAGACAACAATTATTACCAGCAAAGAAAAGTGGAGCGGCAACTGGGGTACCCTTCTTGTGAGAAAGGTAAAATAACGTGTAGATGTGGGGCAGTATCCGGTACCGTCTTAGCAGCGCAAGGCGACAAACTTCCTCACACTAAAATATAAATAAACTGTTAGAATTTAAGAATCTGGAAAGCCTTGAAGGGGCTTCAAACAGCATCGCATTAGAACACGTAAACGTCAACTCGTAATAATCAAAATGTTACTCCCTCCGATCCATATTAATTGTCGCTATATGGGTCAAAGGGTGTACTTCTATTACCAAGGGAAAGAATCATTGGAAGTAAATGTTACCCTACAAATACCAGATTGAGTAATTTTAGGATCACTGATGGAGGATGTAAATGATGAAAATGGATGGACTAGGGTGCGTGTGTGCATGCATGAGATTTGTTAAACACATAAGATAGGGCTTATGAGTAATTTAATTATCTCATTAAGAACTGTATGTGATCTATAACAATACTTGTTGTTGGAAACAATGTCTAAATATGTTGCTTTTGCATGGACCAAGTCCAGTAAAGACTAGCATATTGACACGGCCAAGCGCCCATGATTATAAGTAATGTATACAATGAGAGACAAAAATCCCTGTTAAAGTAATGTGTAATAAACTCTTACGAAGAAAAAGCCAGACCAAAAATTGTTTATCAAAACAAACAAAAAACATGATGGGGTCGTGCAACACCCCGGCCACCCCCAGGCCGGCAGCTGTTACCCCTGGCAGCTCTCTAGAATCTCTAGACTGGCCCCACAGATCAACACTAGTTTTTCTGCGCATTTTGTCCCCACTTGTGCACACCCAGGAACAACTTCAGAGATGAGCTTAACCCCGGACCCAACACTAGTCTTTTCACCCATCCTCAAATTGTTCCAGGCCAAGCACGCTTAACCCCGGAGTTCTTTAGAGATGAGCTTCCAAAAAAAAAGGTATACCTTGTTGATTTGTTGAACGAAATGTATATCTTTATCTTTATTCTTATAAAGATTTGAGTTGGTGGCAGTCCATTCAACTCAGAAATTACCTCTTGATGAAGTTGCCAGAAAATTAATTACAGCAATTATCATACATTCTATGTAGTACACAGATGTGTGGCAATCTTCTGATTATTTGTTATTTTCAGATTCTTTTTTATCTGGACAAAGGGGCTACGATGAAGTAGTGTTCAAGCAACTCATGCACTCGAAAACTTCTAGGGCAACGCGTGAGTATTTAGCTAGTTATCTCAAAATAAAGAGGGCTCACTTATAGATCTGACATGTAATGAATCATATGGAGAAATTTAAATGCAGGCATCATGCAAAGAGATCTAGGCTTCTTGGTTGTGTGCATGGGTGTGGGTGTGGGTGGGGGGCGCATGAAACAGTACCTCTTTGCCAAAGGACCATGGTTCATGGTCAATACTTCCAGTTTCAGAATGGCCTCGTGAAAATGGAAACAATGCACCCACTCCCATCCACCTTCCAAAAAGTTTTGGAGTAGCATTTCCAGCAAACCCACCAATATCAGGACCTGACAATGGCTGACCACTGAGACCCTGATCAGATAACCACACATTAGATTCTTAGAAATACTGCGATTACTTATCCAACATTTTAAGAAAGACATGCTTATACGTAACACGTGTAATGAAATTGCAACTTACAGAACAACCAAGGCAGTAAACTAATACAGGAAGCAATATGTGTTGCTTTCTGATCACAAGGTTGCACTCACAGTCAGTTAATTTGGCGACTGATGGATTGTTCATTTGCTTATAAATTAAGTGGAAAACTATTTTCCTTAAGTTGACTTGGGATGATATTGTCAAAAATTAGAAAGGCCTAGTGTTCAGGTACTTATTTTAGATGGAAGTATTTCACTTGCAAAAATTCTTCACCTACCAACTGAAGAACCATCGGTAGACTCATGTGCATATGGTCCCAATTTGATAGATTATCACCAGTCCAGGTTGCAGCATAGCGCTGGCTTCCTATAAAACCAGCTCGTGTAAGAACAAATGGACGTTTGTCTGTACTAGCCATCGCCATTCCTTCATATGTAGATCTTGCCATTAGCATTCCATAGGCCTGGAAATTATAAAGATCAAAACAAGCATGTAAAATAGCAAAGCTATGTGATTGCGTTCCAACACTTTTTACTGACAAAGGGACACAATTTTACATTATGATAGTAAGAATGATTCTGGACACCACCAATATCTTCATCTCCTCTATGTATATTGCTTTCAGGCATCGTTTTTGTAGTAGTCTGCAAGTTGACACCATTACATTTTATTATATGGGGGAAAATAAAATAATATGGTATAAATAAAGAATTGTGATACATAATCTAGACATATAGTACATAATAAATAAATTATGATAGAACGTATACTTTGAAGACAGCGGGCTCATTCATATCATTCCATATTCCATCGACGCCATTGGAGACAAAATCCTTTACCAAACTAGCCCACCAGGTGCGGGTTCTTTCACAGGTAAAATCAGGAAAAACACAATCACCAGGCCATACCTCCCCTGGAATAGAGTACATGAGGCATCATTTACTAATAAGTCATTAAGAAGACAAAGGAGCTCACTGAATTCAGCAAAACATACCAATGTATGGGCTGTCATCTTCCTTTTTAATCCAAACATCATTTTTAGAACCACTATCATATACAAAGTAACCATTCTCTTTCTTGATTCCTGGGTCAAGCATCCAGATTGACTTGCAACCGATGGAATGGAGATCATTGACCATAGATTTCGGATCAGAAAAACGGTTCTGTAAAATATGATCAGATGCCAAATTACTCAAACGAATCGATGGCCATGTCTCGCAAAAGCAATCAATGGCCATGAAAAAAAATTCAAGCTTGCAACCAGAATAAAACTAACTTGTCAAAATGCACTCAGAATAACACTATCTGGTTCACATTGTGACAAGTTTGTACCATAGACATTCTGACAGCCATAGTTAGAAAAATTACAGGCTATTTGGCATTTTTTAAGAAATATACATTTAAGCATAGGAACCTAATCCAGATGTTTGGTATTACTACTTTCATGGAGTAATTATGATAACAACAAAAAATACTTACACTATCAAATGTGAAGCATCTAAAACCATCCATATAGTCAATATCCATCCAAACAACATCACAAGGAATGCCTTTCTCCCTAAATGTCCTGACAACCTGTGGAGAGACAGCATGAAATTTTTAAGCCCGACAGTGACTCAAGATCACGAGACATTTATACATGCTAGTGGCAGCTGGAACAACTGTCCAAGCACTATGTCTACAAATGAACCTCTTGAAAGAAATGGAGACCAAGCAAATTCGAAAATAGTTCTTTCAATTTTCAGTAATATGATCTACTCTCCAACAATACAAACAGCTAGAGGAAAAGAGTCATCAGTAAGAATAATTCATTCCATTTCTGTTTGCATGGGAAGATTATAACAATTGTTTAAACATTTATAATGCTATGATAAAACAACTAGATCAAGGAAAACTCAACGATAATCAGCATCCACCACCACTATTTTATTCTACAAAACTTCTTTTGCAAGTGTTAGTGTAGACATATGTACTATAGTGGTAGGAATACGGTTAGCGGAACATTTCTTATGACGGCGGTGCACTTACTATTACTAAGCAGAGCAACAGCTGCTGGAGATCGCCAATAAGTGATGGCATGCAGCAGCATGAGCAGCTCGAGTAGGGTCAAGGTGATTGGTTAACTGGATGGCATTCAGGCTGGTGGTTGTGTGGCTCACTATCAAGGATCAATGGGTGAATGGGGTTTACAAGAGATGGAAATAGGATAGTAAGGGTAGAACATGCGGGCAAAATTCTATTCATGTATACATATATAATGACAGTGAGAAGCTTAACACATATGGATCCCACACTGAACTCTCTTCCGGTAATTCCCATCCACCCCACTTTTTAGTTCACGCTATCAGGTTTGAACATTGATCTTTGAACTATGGACTGATATGCAAGATACCAAACTGAAACCTATTAATAATAACTATACACTCTATTTCTCATAACTAAAGGGTACGACTTGTTGCCCCTAGTATTACCTTCAGAGAAACAATGCATTTGAAAATAAAATACATTCTGAAAAGATATACCTTGAGTACTTTCTCAGAAGAATCATAGCTCCAACGACATTGATGATAGCCAAGTGACCATTTTGGAGGCATGGACACAGTTCCTGTAATGTATCTTTTTTATATCTATACTTTTAAGTGGAGAGTAAGTAATATATTTCCTCCAGCTCCCTAAACTTTGCCTTTCTGGACACAGGCAAAGTCAAGCTTTTGGAACTCTGACTAATTGTATCATTCAAAAAAAAATTGATGACTTTTTAATGGAACTGGGAGGAGTAACATAGCCACATATAAATTTAAGCTTTAGATTTTGTTATGACAAATTAGATATTAAGGTAATAAGCAAAATGAAACAAGGAAACTGTTCTAGGTAGCTCATGTGTCTTGGAGCAAACTGCAGACAAAAATACAGCTAGCAATGGTCACCACAGAACACAATTTTTTTCCACTGGCTCAATTCCTCAAGAATATCTCTTTGAATAGATTTAACAGTGATAATTCTAGATCAGTTGGCTTACAACTGAATACTTTGCTCACTTACTGGTTGTATACAACTGTCACCAGCACTATAACATCATACTAGTATACACTACTAATCAAAATGGAATTGTATATTCCATTAAAGAAAGCCTGCCTTTGCATTAGAGATAAGATATACAACCTCAGAGTTTATATACAATATGAAAATTAAATGCATGAAAGCACTGAATATGAAAAAAGTGTATGCAGTATGGATGTTAGTATGGGAAGAGATTGGTTATGAGAAGTACCAATTGCATGAGACAAGGATGTCATGACTTCAGCTGGTGAATTAAATGGTCCAAAAGTAATGACAGGGTAGGCAGATGGGGCAGAAAACTTCACAGTACATTCTTGTCTTAAGTCAATCTGATATAGGACACGATAATTAACTTAAAAAGTACGGACTAGTTGATCCACATATAAGCTATAGAGAAATGCAGGGAACATACATCACAGCGTCGTGTGGTGTCAGCAAGGACACCGAATGCCCTTCCATCAGGGAGTACAGCCAACACCCAAGGGTGTGATTGATATAATGATGTGGTTCCGGGCCCAAAACCCCATGCATCCGTGTTCCAAGTGAAAACCTGACGGGAAGATACCAGGAGAGACCACCACAGGTAAATATTTGTTAAAAGAAGCAGCAAGGGGACATAATAATACATTGAAGGAAGACCCATACTCGTTTCCCAGTTCGTTCAAGTGGGCCACTTGCTTCTCCCGTGCCATATAAAGAAGTCCCTGAAGGAAGCTGTTTGTTTAAGAGAATATATTCAAGTTAGTCTAAGATTCAATGTTCAGGCAATATTACAGTTGCACTGACAGATAACGATTATATTAAGAGATAAGTGCACGTTACCCTCCTGAACTATGGGATGAATTTAAAGATCAACACTAAACTCGAAGACACCCCCCCTCAACTCTGACACTTTACCAGTATATAAAACTTTATCATGTCTGGTAGATAGATCACTCGCATGCGACTTGGAATAATAAAGTGATCCATATTTGCATTTTTGTAAATGTGTCGTGGAACATAAAACAATATAGAGCATAAATCATCGTCTTCAGGGAAGAACTTGTAACTTGTTGGTAACCTCAAAGGGCACAACTATCAAATATCTCATGAACTCAATCCAGATTTAGTATATGACTGAAACTGATTACGAATTAATGAAAATATGGATAGTATACCCCTGCCAGAAAACAAAAGAGACAATGTAGCTTCCTTGAAGGCCAAAGCTATGAAATATCTCATTAACTCAAATCAGATTTAACATATTGTGACTGAAAATGAAATTCGACTTACTGGATTTACAAATTATTAACGGTAATATCTCCCATCCACCAGCCAGAGAAGAAAAAACTCATATGCCACCAACTGACATCAATCAAAACACTATATAGCGTCAGAGCGAACCACGCGTACCTTGATCACAACCTTCTGGACGTTCCCCGCCACCTCGCACGCCGGTAAGACCGAGGGGCAATCCCGTCCCTCACGCTGCACCTCCCGCCGCGCCGGCTCGGCGAATGACAGGCTGGGCCCTGCCGCGACGCGCGCGTCCTCCGACGCGTCGAACCGGAACACGCCCTCCTCCAGTATCGGCACCCAGACCATCTCCCCGACAGCCGCGGCAGCCATCGTCGCCACCGCCTCAGGCGGCGGGCTCCCGCTGGAACACCTGCGAAGGCAAGCAACGACCTCCCCGCGATGAGTGATCCGGCATGAGAACACAGATCGGCTCGGGAATAAGGATCAATCGATCGAGCAGACGCACCTGAGAGGGGGGAGACGAGAGGGTAGCGGCCTGCCTCGTAACTCACGCCGATGGGAGTGGGAGTGGGAGTGGCAGTGGGAGCGGAAGTGCCAGGCGAGGAGTCGGGGCGCGGTCCTGTGGGTGCACGTGCCCAGCATCACTTCTTCTAGTAGAGCCTTGCGTGTGGATTTGGGTTGGTTAATGGGTGGTAGTGGGGAAGTGGCAGTTTCACGAGGAGCGCTCTTTCACGAGAACGGAGAGTGAGTGTAGTGGGATGGGATCTAACTGGCCTTTGTGGGCTTGCCTTCGTGGGCTGGCACGGGGTCACGCATGCTTTGGCAGGGCCGGTCCAGCATGCCACTTAACACGCGACGTGCCTGGTCCGTGGCCCGGCTGCTACCCGAGCCCACGTGTTGGCGTGGCAGAGTCTATTAAAAGTTTTTTTATTTTTTATGTTTTATACCATTATTTCTAATTTTTTATTGATTTTAATAAAAAATTATAAAAAGGCTTTAGCGTGTTGGCATGTTACGCTCGTTTAGCTAATGTGCTGTGTCTGGACCTTAAGGTGAAGCCCACCAACCGACACGACATGACCCGTTAGCTTAGCATGCCAGGGACACTAAGGCCTTAGCGGGTTGGATCGTGGGCCGGTATGTTGGCCAGGTTTAGATGGGATCTAGGTTTTTGATGGTATTTTTTTGTTTTTGTTTTCCCATTCCTCTCAAGGCGAAAATAGAGTGACTAGGGCTTTTCCTTCGTTGGCACCGAGACCTCACGTTCCTCCTCTCTTTGTCTGTCGCACGTTCTTGCCCTCTCGGTGACAGGAGAGGGGGACCTCGGGTCCCCGTGGTTGGCATGTAGATAGGGGCAGTGGATAGGGGTAGATTAGGTGTCTAGGTCGGTGTTGTTCTGGTGGATGTGGCGGCGACAACATTCCTTCACGGCCTCTCCAAGCTCAAGCCTCCTCTCGGCGTTGCTCTTCATAGTGTCGCGATGAGCTTGTAGTGAAGATTCTAGCCGTCTTATTGTGGCGATGATGATAGGGTATGCTCGTTGTCGTGTGCAATGGCAATCATCGTCTTCTTATGTGTATGCGTTGAGGCGTGTGCAGCATACTCGTCCGGAGTTTGGATTTCTTGGTCTTATGTCCGCTATGTATGCATGCTCTATATATTCGGTAGGAGACAGGGGATCTCCATGTACAGTAGTTGGTTAGTTTCGCGTTTCTTCTCTCGGGACAGCTAGATATGGTGTTCGAAGGGACATGGCGGCTAAAAGGGCAAATAGCCCTTATCTAGTATTTTGGTTAACCATGACATTGAAGCTAGAGAGCGGGCTAATGTTTTTACTAGCTTCTCTATAGGTGATAGTCCGCAATTGTTGATGAAAGGCGATGTGTGACCCCCCCCCCATTTGTTTCTATATGAAGAGCCGGTGGTTTTATTTCCTATTCTTTCTTATTTACTTTTGAGTCAAATAGGAAACACCGCACTATTAAGAGGGGTGATCTCGATGCGCTATTTGCGGTTGTTCTACACAAAATATACATCTCATAATCCACATCCACACACCCTTTCGAGGAGAGATAAAATATCGCCATGGAAATGAGCCCAAGTGGAGTTCTTATCAAGCGAAGTCTTTGGCGCCATCGGTCTTGTCGCCGAAATTCCGTCAGTCGAAATTCCCGGTGAGCACTGAAATAGCTCATTGCATGTGTTTTCGGTTGCTCGCCAGGAATTTCGGTCGTCGTCGGAACTTCCGGCGTGGAATCCGATCGTTAGAGTAGCGAAATTCGGCGTCTGAGCAGATGCGATCGGACTTATTATCGATTACATCATGGAACTCCCAAACGGCTCTTTTTCTCCCCATACTATATATACCCCTTTCTTGTCCACTAAGAAGTTAGGCATTTCATCTAACATTCATTTCTTGAAGCTCTCTCTCTCTCCATTGTTGAAACACAAAAGCTTGAGGATCTCCCATTCTACGCAACCAATCCAAATCCCTTTGGTAGAAAGGAAGAGGAGGTTCCGATCTATGTTTCCACCAAGCCAAAGTTCATCCCCCCTTGAGTTCATCGAGTTAGCTTGTTACTCTTGGGTTTGTGGGAAACCCTAGGCGTCTAGGGTCGCCTAGAGGCGTTCGGCTTGTGATTTGCTTCGTCGAAAGTTTGTGAGGGTTTGGAGATTACCTTAAAGTCTACCACGAGTAAGTGAGTTATTCCTTCGTGGGATAGGCTCAGAGAAGAAGGCAAGCCTTTGTGGCGTATGAGGAATCCTTCGTGGAACCTCACACCTCTCCAACGTGACGTAGCCCCCTTCCCAAAGGTGGTGAACACGGGAATACATCTTTGTCTCTGCATGCTTCGGTTATTCCTTAACCAATCTCTTACTTGTGTTGTTTACCTTGTGATAGCCTTCGATCTTGAAGTATCTTGTATCATCATCTAGGTTGCCTCACCTAGTTTGCATTTAGGCTCACTTATATTCCGCAAAGCCTAAAACTTGCACAAGATTATAAAGAATTTTGTAGAAACCTATTCACCCCCCCCTCTAGGTTAACCATCTTACACTTTCAATTGGTATCAGATCCAAGGGCTATTTTAAGGGCTTTACCGCCTAAGAGAAAAGATGGTTTTCTCTAATGATGAGGAGGAAAAGACTTATTCGGTCAAGGAGCTTCGCGAAATATTTGCCAAGGGTGCCCTTGAAAAGGCCACGGCTGATTCCGATCTCCTTGTTCGAATGAGTTACCTAGAAGGACAACTTAAGGCCATTGGCGATGGGGCTTTTCTTTTTGGTAGTACCTCAAGGGAGACCAATGGACACCGATAAGGAGAAGATACCGAGTCCGCTCATGAGAGCGGCTCGTCAAAAACCTCCGTGCCCCTAATCAATTTCCTTATGTTTATCCTAAACAAAAGAACATCATGCCTCACATTAATGGTTCGGGTCCCGTACCTCATTATGATGGAACCCATTTCTCTCATTGGAAAGCTTCTATGGAATCTCATCTTCGCATCTGCAGCGTTGAGCTTTGGGAGATCGTGTGCACCGGTTTCCACCCACAAGATCCCAACAACCTCACTCCAGGAGAGAACTACGATCGTCAACTAAATACAACTGCTTATGACAAGATAAGGAGTGACATCCACCGCAGTCTCCATGATCAAGTCAGCGACATCCCCACCGCAAAGGATCTTTGGGATAGGATTGTCATTCTCCAAGAGGGAACGTCTCTTATCCAAAAGTACAAGTATGAAGCTTCCAAGTCGGAGATGAACATGTTCATGAACCATGATGGTGAGACCATCGTAGAAGCATACAAGAGACTTGTTGCCCTCCGCGTGAAGATTAGTGGTTTAGTATGTGAGAAGTATGATGATGGGTTCAATTTAAATGATGAGCTCATCAAGTCCAAGATTGTCTCTATGATCACGGCCACCGATAAGAAGCTTGCCTTGAACTTGCAACTCCTTAATAGAGCTAATCAGTTCACCCCCGATGATCTAGTATCTTATCTTGTTTCCACGGATAACTTGGTGGATGAAGGGAAAAGATCAAGGAGATCAACTGTGCTATTGGGTCCTTCCACTCTAGTCTAGCACTAAAAGCCAAGTATGTGCAAGAAGATGTTGCAAGTGATGAAGAAAGTGATGTTGATGGAGTTGATATTCTCTGTCAACTTTCTCTTTTCACCAAGAACATGAAGTTCTGAAGAAGGAGAAGTTCAATGGGATCAAGTGAGAAGAAAAGGATGTGCTACAATTGTGATGAGTCGAGCCACTTTGCCGATAAATGTCCATAGGAGAAGAGGCTTGACAAACCCAAGTATGAAGAAGGTGCCAAACCAAGATTGAAGCCTATCCCCATCAACGAAAGATACAAAAGGAACAATAGGCGTGATGGCAAAGGCTTCCTAGGTCAAGAATACATATCCGACAAGGAGGAAGAGGATGAAGAGAAGGTTGTTGGAGCGACCGGTTTGGCTTTCGCCGAACCCGGGTCTCTCTTCACCTACGACTACACCAAGGATTACACTAATGACTCTCTGCGGTGACCCAACATACCACTGCATGATGTAGTACACTATAGTCATTGACATAACACAAATGAAACACCGTTCACTAGTATTACATCCCTTAGAATGGTACAACAAAAACACAGCAGATCCAATACATGACTATAGGTTACAACTCGACTCTTTACAAAAGATCCAGAGAACACTTTAGGTTAAAGAGAGAGAAAGAAAGTTATTACAAATAAGAATTAGAAACAAACAACTCATAACTATTATGCTAATAAGATTAGCACCTAACTATTAGGCTTGCATTGCTGCTATTGCAATACTCTGCAGAAGTAGGTCCTATGGCTAGAGATTATATTCATGTCTAATCAGCAACTCCGTCTTCACTTTAATTGATGTATATGTTGACTTCCTTGACTTTAATGAAGAGCTTTAACTTTTGATGATGATTCCTAGAGCATAAGTTGATATAGACATAGTCTGTATTGGCTTCACGATCTAGCAAGGGTTAAAAAGATACGTTGAGTACGAGCATACTCAGCAAGTTCACTAGGAAAGGAGTGTTGGATGCACTAGATCTACAGCCATAGACCATAGGTCGTAGGCAATGCAGCTTTTCGAAAACATTTCTTCAGAGGTTGCTTTTATTCTGAAAAGCTATGTCTGTTAGCCTTCACGGGTTTACCAGAACTTTCATGGAGTTCCTTTCCCGCCGCGTTCATAGCTCCTTCTCGGAATAGGGAGTAACAAGTTACAGTTCTTACACTCTGCAGAGGTGTGTCACTTTACCCATGAGAGACCTTAGGCTTTGTTGCATGGCCAGGAGTATGTTCCCATTCAAACTTCCTTGGTTTGAGGCCCAACCTAAGATCCAAGCCAATCACTGTCTTCTCCGCGACCCCGCATGTCTCCTTGGTGTACGCCATCCCACATATTGAATTACGACAATTGGCAGTACAGACCGTTCAGATGCCGGAACTATCGCGGGACGTTGATGTTGGAATTATGCCCTAGAGGCAATAATAAAGATGTTATTATTATAATTCTTGTTCATGATAAAGTTTATATTCCATGCTAGAATTGTATTAAGCGGAAACTTTAATACTTGTGTGGTTTGTAAACAACACCGTGTCCCTAGTACGCCTCTATGGACTAGCTCATTGATCAATGATGGTTAAGGTTTCCTAACCATAGACATGAGTTGTCAATTGATAATGAGATCATATCATTGGGAGAATGATATGGTGTATAGACCCAAACAAAGCAGAGCAATTAGATCGTGTCATCGTGTTCGTCTTTGCGAAGCTTTTCCTATGTCAAATATTGTATTCCTTAGACCATGAGATAATGCAACTCCACGGTATCGGAAGAAAGCTTTGAGGTCATCAAAGCGTCATCCTATGAGAGGGTGATCATAAAGGTGTCTCTCGGTGATCGGAAAAGTATCTGTTGGGTTGTATGTATCGAGATGGAATTTGTCCCTCCAGTCGGAGATATACTTGGCCCACTCGTGTCGATATCAACACGCTTGCGCATGTGGTTAAGGAGTTAATCACAAAGTGATATCGGATTACGGAATGAGTAAATTACTTTGTGAGCGAGATTGAACTAGGTATGACGCCAAGCGATCGAATCTCGAGCAAGTAAAATATCGCGAGACGAAGGGAATATATATATGGGATTGATTGAATCCTGGCATCGTGGTTCATCCGATATGATCATCGATGAATGTGTGGGAGTCAATATGGGTGCCTGCACCCAGCTGATTATTGATAGAAGATCATGTGCATATTCTCGAACTCGCAGGTCACACACTTAACGTGTCTTGGCGCTAGGATAGATTGGATAATTGGTTTATGAATTTTTGTTGAGTCTTGGATGGGATCCGGGATATCACGAGAGGTTAGGAATGGTCCGAGAATAAGATTCATATAAGGCGGCAGTTTTTGGAGTTCGGAATTGTTCCGGTTAATCGGTATTGTCTGGAAGCTTCTAGAACCTTCCGGAAGGGACCAACGTGGCCCCACCTTCCCGGAGGGCATGGGCCTATGAGGGAGTGTCCGCCGCATTGGGCCAGGGAACAAGGCCCATAGGGCCCACCGATCCTAGATAAGTTTAAACTCGTTCAAACTAGAGATAGGATTTCTAGATAAGGAGAGTTTAAATCGTTTAAACTAGAGATAGGATTTCTAGATAAGGGAGAGTTTAAATTGTTTAAACTAGAGATAGGCTTGGAGGAGGGGAAGGGCTGGCCGCCCCCCCCTCTATATATAGAGGGGTGGTGCGCCCCCTCCCCCTACACACACACCTTCCTCCAAGCCCTAGCTGCCTTGCTACCTTCCTCTCTCCCTCCCGACTGTTTGTAGGCGAAGCCCTGCAGCAGAAATTCTCCACCATATACACCACACCGTCGTGTTGTAGATCCAATCTATCTCTCCACCATACTTGCTGGTCCGAGGAAGGAGGAGACGTCGAGGTCTTTGCGTGTGCATCTCACGGAGGCACCGCCACTTGTGGTGCTAGATCGGATCGAATCGCGAGGAGGAGAAGCGATACGACTACATCACCCACGTTCCGACGAACGTTCACTGTCTTGAATCTTCAAGGGTATGAAGATCTAATCCAATCTCTCGTTGTTTGCATCTCCTAGATTAGATCTTGGCTTTCCCTCTGTCGCTCCGTAGAAAATTTTGATTTACTATGCCGCCAAACCCTTGAGGGTATCAGAGCTAGATCTATGCGTAGATGTGTTTCACGAGTAGAACATAACATGGTTGTTGCAGGCGTTGATGTTTTCTGTTGCAAGCCTCTTGTTTGTGTTCTTCTTATGACGCGGGATAGTGAGAGTGAAGCGGTCCAGGCCAACCTTCTGCGGCGTCGTTCGAGACCGCTCCACTTGACGTGTGGCTTGTTGTTCCACACATGCGGTGGTGGATGTCGATTTCTCTCACTATAGTTGTCATGGGATTAACACGGAGTTTGGCAACCATAATATCACCGTTGTGGCTTTCCGTAGTAAGAATCGTTCTTAGCATCTACTCCCATAAGCCACGTAAAACATGCAACAACAAAGTAGAGGCGTCTAACTTGTTTTTGCAGGAGTGTTCTTGATATGGTATGGCCCAAGATGTGATGTGTATATTGTATGCGATGATCATGTTTTGTAATGTTTCACGACTTGCATGTCGATGAGTACACAACCGGCGAGAATATATGGTTGTCTTTATAATTGTGTATGACCTGAGTCAACTTCTTATACGCCATGTAATAGCTTTACTTTATCGCTAAGTAGTTAGCAATAGTTGTAGTTGCTATTCGTGGTGGAGGCAATCATGGTGGAGTGATGGAGATCATGCCGGAACGCACAAGATGGAGATCATTGCGCGAGGATTGGCTATACCATGTCACATAAAGTTATATGCATGTGATGTTTATCCCTTTATGTATCTTATTATGCTTAGATCGCGACGGTAGCATTTTAAGATGATTCCTCACTTAAAGATCAAGATAAAAACTGTGTTCTCCCCAAGTATGCACCGTTGCGAAAGTTCGTCGTGTCCAAGCATCACGTGATGATCGGGTGCTATAGATTCTACGCTCACATACAACGGGTGCAAGCCAGTTTTTGCACACGCGGAAATAATTGGGTCTAACTTGACGAGCCTAGCATGTACAGACATGGCCTCGGAACACAAGAACCGAAAGTTTAAGCATGAGTCATATGAATGATATGATCGACACTTCGTTGTCCACCATTGAAACCACATCTCTTCTCGTGATGATCGGATTAGGTGTGGTGAATTTGGATCGTGTTCACTAAACAACTTGAGGGATGTTGAATTTAGTGGGAGTTCATCTAGTAATTTGATTAAGTTGAACTATTTATCATGAACATAGTCTAAATTGTACTTGCAAATACTGTAGATCACATGGCCAAATCCAACTTCAACTTCAACGTTTTCTTTGAGAAAGAAAAGCTTAGGAACAATGGGTCTAACTTCACCAATTGGTTCCAATCTAAGAATCATTCATCTGGCGGACAAAGGACTATGTCCTTGGGAAAGCGTTAGGTGACCCCTAACTGCTTACCGATGAGAAAGCTGTCTATCGATCGGCATAAAGATGATTATGGTGTGATTAAGAGCACCATGTTGTTTGCTATGGAACCGAGCTTCAAAATCGTTTTGAAACCTATCCGGGCCCTTTGAGATTCTCGAGGAGCGAAAACCATGTTTGACTCAAGCCCGTTAAGAGATATGAGATCTCTGAGAAGTTCTTTAACTGCAAGATGGAGGAAGGGAGTTCCGTTAGTGAGCACGCCATAAAGATGTCGGGCTACACTCAACGCCTTGAGCAACTGTAATGCACGATTCTAGAGGATCTCAAGATTGACAGGGTTCTGCAATCACTCCCTCCCAGCTACAAAAGTTTTGTAGTGACTCATAATCAGATTGGTTCCATCGATACGATCACCGAGCTCTTCGCAAAGTCAAGGCTGCAGTGGACATCAAGAAGGATAATCATGTGTTGATGGTCAACAAGCCCTCCTTTAAGAAAGGTGCAAGGAAGCCCTTCAAGAAAGGCGGCGACAGCGTTGCCCTGAGAAGAAGCTCAAGTCCGTCCTAAGCGGACATCGAGTGCTTCTATTGCAAGGACAAGGGTCCTTTGGAAGCGAATCGTCAAGTACTTAGCGGACAAGAAGGCGCACCATCAAAGGTATATTTGATATACATGTTATTGATGTTTTCCTTACTAGCCCTCGTTGTAGTGCAGGTATTTGATACCGGTTCGATTGCTAATATTTGTAACTCGAAGCAGAGCTACGGAATAGACCTCTCGGCGAGGGATGAGGTGACGATCTTGGCGTTGCAACGGATCAAGAGTTGATGTGATGGCCGTCGGCACGCTCTCCTTAGTTTTACCTTGGGATTAGTTTTAAACCTTAATAAGTGTTATTATGTGCCTGCGTTGAGCATGAACATTATTTCTGGATCGTGTTTATTGCAAGACGGTTATTCATTTAAATCGGAGAATAATGGTTGTTCTATTTATATGAGTAACATATTTTATGGTCATGCACCTCTTGTGAATGGTTTATTTCTTCTAAATCTTGAAAGGGATGAAACACACATCCATAATATTGAGGCTAAGAGATGCAAAGTAGATAGTGATAATACTACTTATTTGTGCATTGCTGTCTAGGTCATATTGGTGTAAAGCGCATGAAGAAACTCCATTCGATGGACTTTTGGAGTCTCTTGATTTTGAATCATTTGACACATGCGAACCATGCCTCATGGGCAAGATGATCAAAACCCGTTCTCGGTATGATGGAGCGAGCAACGGACTTGTTGGAAATCATACATACCGATGTATGCGGACCGATGAGTGTTTCGGCACGGTGGATATCGCTATTTCCTCACTTTTACCGATGACTTAAGTAGATATGGGTATATCTATTTAATGAAACATAAATCTGAAACATTTGAAAAGTTCAAGGAATTTCGAATGAAGTGGAGAACCATCGTAAGAAAGATTAAGTTTCTACGATCCGATCGTGGAGGTGAATATTTGAGTTATGATTTTCTCACGCATCTTAAAGCAAGTGGAATCGTTTCACAACTCATGTCACCGGAACACCACAGTACAATGGTGTGTCTGAGCAGAATCGAACCCTATTAGATATGGTCCGATCAATGATGTCTCTTCTTGATTTGCCGTTATCATTTTGGGGTTATGCATTAGAAACCGCGCATTCACTTTAAATAGGGCTCCATCTAAATCCGTTGAGACGACACCGTATGAACTGTGGTTTGGTGCTAAACCTAAGTTGTCGTTTCTTAAAGTTTGGGGATCTGAAGCTTACGTCAAGAAGTTGATGCCGACAAGCTCGAACCCAAAGCGAGAAATGCGTCTTCATAGGATACCCTAAGGAAACTATTGGGTATACCTTCTATCACGTAACCGAAGGCAAAGTGTTTATGTCGAAGAACGGTTCCTTTCTTGAGAAGGAGTTTCTCTCGAAAGAAGTGAGTGGGAGGAAAGTAGAGCTAGACGAGGTTATTGAACCTTCTCTTGAATTGGAGAGTAGCGCGGCACTTGAAATTGTTCCAGTGCCGCCTGCACCAATAATAGAGGAAGCTAATGACAAGGATCATGAAGCTTCGGACGATCTTTGCTCTTGAGCGTCGCGGTCGACAAGGTCGTGCCCCTCTGAGTGGTACGGCAACCTGTCTTGTCTTGTTGGTAGAAGACGGTGAACCTCGAACTATGAGGAAGCGATGATGAGCCCGGACTCGAGAAATGGTGGAAGACATGAAATCCGAATTGGGATCCATGAGCGAAAACCAAGTATGGACTTTGGTGGATCCTCCTAGCGACCGAAAGGCCGTTGAGTGCAAATGGATATTCAAGAAGAAAACGGACGCGGATGGTAATGTTACCGTCTATAAAGCACGGCTTGTCGCAAAAGGTTTTCAACAATTTCAAGGTGTTGACTACGATGAGACTTTCTCTCCCGTAGCGATGTTTAAGTCCATTCGGATTTTATTAGCAATTGCTGCGTTTCATGATTATGAAATATGGCAGATGGATGTCAAGACTGTTTTCCTCAATGGGAACATTGATGAAGAGTTGTATATGATGCAACCCGAAGGTTTTGTCGATCCTAAGGATGCTGATAAAGTATGCAAACTTCAGCGTTCCATTTACGGACTGAAGCAAGCATCTCGGAGTTGGAACCTTCGTTTTGATCAAGTGATCAAGAGCTTTGGATTTGTTCCAAATTGCTACGAAGCTTGCATCTACAAGAAATAGAGTGGGAGCTCGGTGACGTTTCTGGTACTGTATGTGGATGACATATTGATTATCGGAAATGACATCAACATGCTTAACGATGTGAAGAGTTATTTGAACAAGTGTTTTTTCAATGAAAGACCTAGGTGAAGCTGCTTATATATTGGGCATCAAAATCTATAGAGATAGACAAAGACGCCTGATAGCTTTAAGCCAGAGTACATACCTAGACAAAGTTCTGAAAAGGTTCAGAATGGATAAGGCAAAGAAAGGTTCAGTGCCTATGTTGTCAGGTAAGATATTGAGCAAGGCCCAGTGTCCAGCTACGGTAAATGATAGGGAAGCTATGAGCAAAGTGCCTTATGCCTCGGCCATAGGTTCCATCATGTATGCCATCTTGTGTACTAGACGGATGTGTCCAATGCTCTTAGTTTGACGAGAGATATCAAAGTGATCCAGAGTGGAACCTTTGGACAACCGTGAAGAACATCCTAAAGTACCTAAATAGAACTAAAGAAATGTTCTTAGTCTATGGGGTGATGAACGACTTGTCGTAAAGGTTACGTCGATGCTAGTTTAAACACGACAAGGATGATTCTAAATCTCGAACGGGATACGTTTATATTTTGAATGGAGGAGCTGAGGTGAGAAGCTGCAATCAAAGCGTGATCGCGGGATCTACTGAGAAGCGGAATACATGGTCACTGAAGCGTCAAGTGAAGGAGTTTGGATCGAAACTTCATCATCGAGCTTGGCGTGGTTCAAGTGCATTGGACCCACTGGAGATATTGTGTGACAACACTGGCGCCATAGCACTCGCTAAGGAGCCAAGATATCATCCAAAGACCAAGCATATCAACCGCAAGTTTCATATAATCCGGGATTATATAGCAGATGGAGATATGAAGATTAGCAAAGTACATACGGATCTGAATGTCGCAGATCCACTAACTAAACCTCTTCCACATGTAAAACATGATCAACACCTCAGTGCCATGGGTGTGAGATTGTTGCCAAATGTAAACTAGATTATTGACTCTAGTGCAAGTGGGAGACTGTTGGAATTATGCCCTAGAGGCAATAATAAAGATGTTATTATTATAATTCTTATTCATGATAAAGTTTATATTCCATGCTAGAATTGTATTAAGCGGAAACTTTAATACTTGTGTGGTTTGTAAACAACACCGTGTCCCTAATGCGCTCTATGGACTAGCTCATTGATCAATGATGGTTAAGGTTTCCTAACCATAGACATGAGTTGTCAATTGATAATGAGATCATATCATTGGGAGAATGATATGGTGGATAGACCCAAACAAAGCGAGCAATTAGATCGTGTCATCGTGTTCGTCTTTGAAGCTTTTCCTATGTCAAATATTGTATTCCTTAGACCATGAGATAATGCAACTCCACGGTATCGGAAGAAAGCTTTGAGGTCATCAAACGTCATCCTATGAGAGGGTGATCATAAAGGTGTCTCTCGTGTTATCGGAAAGTATCATTGGGTTGTATGTATCGAGATGGAATTTGTCCCTCCAGTCGGAGAGATATACTTGGGCCCACTCGTGTAATCGATATCAACACCTTGCAAGCATGTGGTTAAGGAGTTAATCACAAAGTGATATCGGATTACGGAACGAGTAAAGTACTAACGTGAACGAGATTGAACTAGGTATGACGGTGCAAGCGATCGAATCTCGAGCAAGTAAAATATCGCGAGACGAAGGGAATATATATATGGGATTGATTGAATCCTGGCATCGTGGTTCATCCGATATGATCATCGATGAATGTGTGGGAGTCAATATGGGTGCCCAGACCCCGTTGTTGATTATTGATAGAAGATCATGTACGCATATTCTCGAACCCATAGGTCACACACTTAACGTGTCTTGGCTTAGGATAGATTGGATAATTGGTTTATGAATTTTGTTCGAGTCTCGGATGGGATCCGGGATATCACGAGAGGTTCGGAATGGTCCGGAGAATAAGATTCATATAAGGCGGTGCAGTTTTGGAGTTCGAATTGTTCCGGTTAATCGGTATTGTCTGGAAGCTTCTAGAACCTTCGGAAGGGACCAACGTGGCCCCACCTTCCGGGAGGGGCATGGGCCTATGAGGGAGTGTCCTGGCGCATTGGGCCAGGGCACAAACATAGGGCCCAGCCGATCCTAGATAAGTTTAAACTCGTTCAAACTAGAGATAGGATTTCTAGATAAGGAGAGTTTAAATCGTTTAAACTAGAGATAGGATTTCTAGATAAGGGAGAGTTTAAATTGTTTAAACTAGAGATAGGCTTGGAGGAGGGCAGGGCTGGCCCCTCTATATATAGAGGGTGGTGCGCCTCACACACACACCTTCCTCCAAGCCTTGCTACCTTCCTCTCTCCCTCCCGACTGTTTGTAGGCGAAGCCCTGCAGCAGAATTTCTCCACCATATACACCACGCCGTCATGTTGTAGATCCAATCTATCTCTCCACCATACTCGCTGGTCCGAGGAAGGAGGAGACGTCGAGGTGCTGCACGTGTGCATCTCACGGAGGCACCGCCACTTGTGGTGCTAGATCGGATCGAATCGCGAGGAGGAGAAGCGAGTACGACTACATCACCCACGTTCCGACTGCCAGACTTAATAGATTAGTTGATCACCCTGGATCAGTAACCAATAGTTCACATTATCATTAAAAATAGTGTTTTCTGACCTTTTTGAAATGCAGGCGATGACAACACTGGATTTTCAAAATACTTTACAGAAAATAATCAAAGGACATGAGCAAGTGTGAACTTGCCTTTTGTGATTGCAAGATCATGCACTCATGGTCTTTAAGACAATATAAGATCCAATATCTGGAAATAGCATCATTGGTCCGGTAAGGACTAATGTTTAAAGAAGCAAAATGTTATTATGCATAAGTAATGTAATGCAATTTAGTAAACTCGAATCCCGGGGATAACGTTGTTCTAGGATTTGGATACTGGAAATGGTTTCTTTGTAATGTTTTGTTCTGTTAGATAAATTTTTACATTTGTTCTTCTTATTAAGGCTTGTGAGTGTGTGTAAAACAACATGTAATTATAATATAATAAAACAATGAGATACACAATTGTGGAATGCTACTCAAGATGGCTTATATAATAATTGTTTATCTTCATATTTTATTTTACAAGTAATGTCATTTATAAAGGACTTGAATGCCAATAATCTTGGATATACAAGTAAAGTATAAAGTAATGTGATTACGATTAATTGTCATCTATTGACTATGATGAAAGTCCTTGAGTTTAGTTATTAAGAGTTGGGAAATATTATTATAAGATTTGTTGTTTGAAGTGGCAAAAATAATAACATTTGAAGAAAAGACTTCCTTACTAAGGTTTAAACAATCCTGATAGATTTTAGAATATGATTGATAGAATGTGATTGATGTTGTTTATACTTGCTTGAATAGTCTGGACTTGAGATGCTTTAGGTCTTAATTAAAATAGACCAAAGTTAACTATAAAACACATAATAAAGTCTTTAGCATTATATTTAAAGTCTTATAGACTAGAGTTAACTTTAAGAACATAGATGGACTTAGGGTGTAATGCTTATGATATTTGTATCTTGTTCATTTTATATTGTTTCCTTAAATTTATTTAATAATGGTGATGCAGCGCTGAGTTGATGTAGGAGCGCTTCGTTGGGAACCCCAAGAGCAAGGTGTGAAGCAAGACAAGATGACAAGTTTTCCTCAAGATGAAACCGAGGTTATCGAACCAGTAGGAGGAAGGAAACGTCACACAGGTGTTGCAAGCAACGCGGAGACCTGCACAACACAAACTCAAAACTTTTCCCCAACGAATCAGTGAGGTTGTCAATCTCACCGGTTTGCTGTAACAAAGAATTAAACGTATGGTGTGGAAGGTAATGGTTTGCAACAAGTAAACAAGTAATAGTGGTAGATGTATCAATGATAAAGATTGGACCGGGGTCCATAGTTCACTAGAGGTGCTCTCCTTAGATAAACAACATGGCATGAAGGGTAAACAGGTAATTGACAGGAACTGAGCAAGGCATAACAATGCAATTACTAGTCAGAAAGATCCTATGAGATTCGATTGGGAAATACAACAAGATACATAGACCGCCATCCAACTGCATCTATGACTAGAAGTCCACCTTCAGGTTATCATTTGAACCCCCTCCAGTATTAAGTTGCAAGCAACAGACAACTGCTTTAAGCAAAGTGTTTAAGGTAAACAGTCCACATGTTCCATGAACAAAAGACCGTTGTTTTCTCCCTAGTGGCAACAACACATCTACAACCAAAGAGATTTCTGTCACTTCCCTTGGAAACTAGAGGCATGAACCCACTATCGAGCATAAATAGCCCCTCTTGGAGTCACTAGCAACTACTCGGCCAAGATAGCTACTAGCATGCAAGATCACAAATAACACAGACATGATACAATCATAAAGACAAAACCATTAACCAAAGTGACATAATAATCTCAATATCCATCGGATCCTCGCAAACACAACATGCATGATTACAAATAGATTAGATCTTGATCATGAATGGAGCTCACAAGATCTATACATGAAAGAACAAGGAGGAGATACAACCATCTAGCTACTACATGGACCCATAGTCCAAGGTGGAACTACTCACGCATCATACCGGAGAGAAGGCCTCCGGGATGATCTCCCCTCTAGCAGGGTGCCGGGAAGAACTTCAGATCCCCTCGATCTAGAGATGACGGTGGCGGTGGCTACAGAAGGTTTCGTGGAGATTTTATCGGGTGCTTAGGGTTTCTGCATCGGGGGCTTCTTATAGGTGAAGGGGGAGGCCGAGGAGGCTGCCAGGGTGCCCAAACCCTAGCCAGGCACGAGGCTAGGCCCACCCGCGCCTGGGGTGGGTCTGGCCCGCCTGGCTGCCCCCTCCGGCTCCCCTCTAGACTTCTTATTTCCCACGGAAAGTAATTGACTTTGACGTTTGTCCCGTCCAATTCCGAGAATATTTCTTTACTAACTTTTGTGAAACCAAAAACAGCAGAAAACATGCATATAGCACTGTTGCAACTTGTTAATAGGTTAGTACCAGAAAACATGTAAAAAGCACCTCAAAGTGTAGACAAGTAAAGCAAAGTAGATACTAAACAAGCATGGAGCATCAAAAATTATAGATACGTTTCCAACGTATCATCATCCCCAAGCTTAACTTCTGCTCGTCCTCGAGTAGGTAAGTGATAAAAAGAATAATTTTTGAGGTGACATGCACCCTCACAATAAAGATCCAACCATTTGCAAGCATTGAAAGCTGGGATCAAAGAACTCTAAACATGTGCATGAAAGATGGAGTTCTAACAATAGGACATATTAACTATGCATGCAACATGAAAGGCTACAAACAAAGATCATGAATAACATGCATTGAAAAACGTTTATTTGTTTCACATGCAGAAAACATAGCATAGTGGCAATCAGCTTGTCCCTCATAGAGTAGCAAATAGATGCATAGGAAACCTGCAAAGTTCACAAGGGTGACTAAAAACAAGTAGCACAAGGACAAGTAATAACACAATATGCATCAATTAATAAGCTCTGGAACACTTCACACAGAATGACAACTATGCTCTCTTAATGGTGCCTAAAGGTAGAAGGTGGAGACTCAATAATGGTGGAAGAAAGGCCTTTTTGTAAAGGAAGCAGGGATTACAAGTTTCAAAAAGAGCTTCCAAAAATTATGGTACTTGTTAACTTTCAGCCCTCATTGCCCCTATCATAAGAATCTTGAAGTGGTTAAGGTTAAAGTGGCAAAGCTGGAGTATATGCTTGACGAAGTATAAGTTGGCAATCTCAAGTCCCTTGAATACGAGGGCCACACCTCATGCATACTCAACTTTGGGTCCAGGTAAGTTCTTGTCACTATAAGTATTTGCATATGATTGAGAACCGCCAACGGGGTACCCCTTGCACATGGTACAGGAGCTTTCCCATAACCAAAATGACAAGGCAAGCAGACAATGAGCATCTCAGCAATCTTTTTATTCACCATATGCATAGCTTTTTATTGAGGATGCTTCATAGATAGCTCACTATGGTGATGCTGCAAGTTTCCACCATGATTAGGCATGACTTAGGCTAGCGGCCCAGGCGTTTCTCTAACACAGGATACAAACTCCATGGACTTACAAGTTCCCTCTTTATTTCACACTGGTGACATCCATAGACAAAAGAACATGATATCAACTGAGTACAAAGTACAAGTGCAATGTTGAAAATGTTCCCCGTGACAGCACGGTTCTGCTAATTCCAACTTATAAGTGCAATCATATACAACAAAGTTGTCACAATGGTTCAAGTTTATTAGGGGCAAAGAATATAAAGTGTGCCATCAAGTTCGTGAGGGCTTTAATCACTAAGTTTTCACATAACAAAATAGTTTTTAATTGGAAGATAGTTGAAAACAAGAATATACTTGGAATGGTGTAACACACCATGCATAAGAGTTTATAGTAGACACTTTGGAATAACTTGGTTTCTTGGGAGTTGGAAGCATGAGTAGAACTTACTCATACAATTGGAGGCTAGCAAAAGACTGGGAGCAACCAACTAAGAGAGCATAATGGCCATAATCATGCAGTGCAACAAAGCATACTAATCAAAACAAAGAGTGGTACTACAAGTCAAGGACTAAATGATCATAGAGGCTAATGGTGACTTGTCATAGTCATAACATGGTGTGAGCATGTGCCAAGTCAACCAAAGCAAAGCATCAAAGGAGAATACCACAATACTATGCTTTTGCATGCTAAAAAAACGCATAATTTCTTCAAGGCACACTAAGCAATCCCAAATGTTTGGAGCAAAACATGCTACAGAAATAATCACTAAGCATAAGGTCAAAACAACACCTAGCATGTCATGCTAAAGTCTAAGTCACAGTCAATGCAACTCCTCTTGCACTTCAAGCAAGAACTTACTACTGCTTTCCAACACCAAGCAAACTTATTTGCAAAACAACACAGCGAGAACGAGGGTCCAAACTACTTTATTCAAGAAAACTAAACAACCTAAGCAAAGCAAACGATAACTAAGACGCTCCAAGAACAACACAACTGTGCATGAAACAATAAAAACGAAGTGTCTAGACAGACCTGAGTTTTTTATTGATGAAGAAGGGGATGCCTTGGGAATCCCCAAGCTTTGACGCTTGTACCTCTTGGATATTTCTTAGGGTGACACCATGGTGACATCTCCAAGCTTGAGCTTTTGTCCATTCTTCATCTCATTGCATCATTCTCTCTTTACACATGAAATTTTTCCTTCATACAAAACTTCACACAATCTTCATTAGCAACATTAGTGTATTCAAAAGATATTAGACCCCTAGAAAAGCTTTGGAACAGCAAGGATTTTCACTAAAAACACAAGCTACTGTAGTAAATCCTTCAAAAATCTCAATTCACCTAAAGAGAACTCAAAAAGGAATCAATAAGAAGCAAATGCAAATAATGGCAGAAAAACCGATTTTTTTGTAAATTTTATGTTGCTCAAATCAAAAAGTATAGAACTAACTAAAGTTATCTAACATACTGGGGGATTTATTCGTAAATTTTTAGCTCAATCCAAGTTACAGAGCCTCATCACGACTTTTCTTGGTGGAGGACAGAAGTCTGTTTCGGGACAGCAACTCCCCAAATCTTACTTCCCTCTCACTAGAGGTCATTCTTGGCACAAAAAGCAAACAAAAATGATAAGGAGAGGTCATTACTGAAGTAATAACTTCCAAGACTCAAGGAAACTCTTGGGTTATCTCTCAACAAGTACTTTTCTTTAACGCCTTTAAGTTAGGCATGATAGTTTGAGAAGATGCTCACATAAGAAATATGAATTGAAATAAAAGAGAGCATCAAGAAGCAAATTCAAAACACATTTAAATCTAACCCTATTCCTATGCATCGAAATCTTGTACACAAATAAATTCACAAAGAACAAACTGACAAGCATAGGAAGATAAAACAAGAACTTCAAAACTTTCAGCACATAGAGAGGTGTTTTAATACCATGAAAAATTCTACAACCATACTTTCCTCTCTCATAATAATTTTCAGTAGCATCATGAATAAACTCAACAATATAGATATCACATAAAGCATGCTTTTCATGATCTACAAACACATAATCTCTATCAATCTCAAAAATAGTGGGATTAAAACCTTCACAGGTTTTATCCAAAGTAGATATTTCAAAAGGATCCATGGGAACATAACATTTATCCTCCTTTGGTAAGCATGGGGGACAATCAAATAATGTAAGAGATAAAGAGTTACTCTTATTAGAAGGTAGGCATGGGTAGATAATCCATTCTTCATCCTTTTGTTCATCACTATCCTCCTCTTTTTCATCTAATGAGCTTCCAGTTTCAACAATTTTTTCTTCCAAAAGCTCCTGCAAGGCATTAGTCTCTTACATGTGTGGAAAGCACCTATTACAATATTAAAGAATATATCTATTTTCTTCCTTGTAATTATCAAAGCAAAATTTAAGTATCTCAAAAACCTCATTTTCATAAGGTGCATCATCAGTATTTTCAAGCAATCTGGCAAGTTCAAATGCACCCTTGAAGGCAATAAATTCTTCAATTTGTTCCACATCATCAAAATCATAATTTCCTTTAACATAATAAGATATGGTAACATTATCATTATACTCACATTGAAAGGGTAGGTGTTTATACCTCCTGCAGCAACAAGCTTTATCAAAGCAATAAGTAACATTATAAGTAGAGCACACGTCTCTAGCAATAGTATTCAACTTATAATAATACTTTTGTTCTTCCGTGAACCCACCTTGCCAATAAGAACTAGTTTCAAAGAAACCATCCATTGATAGAAAGCATAACCAAGCAAGGCAAAGACAGATCAGCAACTAGAGCAAGAACTAATTTTTTTTGTTTTTGAATAAAGCAAGCAAACCAAACTAGACTATTTTTTGTTTTTTTTAAAGGGGCAAACAAAAGAAACAAAGCAAACTAAAAACAAAGTAAAGAGAAAGGAAGTAAAGGACTCCCCTAGTGAAGATGTCCGTAGCCTCCCCGGCAACGGCGGTAGAAAAGCTTGATGAAGCGCTGAGTTGATGTAGGAGCGCTTCGTTGGGAACCCCAAGAGCAAGGTGTGAAGCAACACAGCAACAAGTTTTCCCTCAGTAAGAAACCGAAGTTATCGAACCAGTAGGAGGAAGGAAACGTCACACAGGTGTTGCAAGCAACATGGAGACCTGCACAACACAAACTCAAGACTTTGCCCCAACGAATTAGTGAGGTTGTCAAGCTCACCGGTTTGCTGTAACAAAGGATTAAACGTATGGTGTGGAAGGTAATGGTTTGCAGCAAGTAAACAAGTAACAGTGGAAGATGTATCGATGGTAAAGATTGGACCGGGGTCCATAGTTCACTAGAGGTGCTCTCCTTATATAAACAACATGGCATGAAGGGTAAACAAATTATAGCAGGGCAATTGGTAGGAACTGAGCAAGGCATAACAATGCAATTACTAGTCAGAAAGATCCTATGAGATTCGATTGGGCAATACAACAAGATACATAGACCACCATCCAACTGCATCTATGACTAGAAATCCACCTTCAGGTTATCATCCGAACCTCTCTAGTATTAAGTTGCAAGCAACAGACAACTGCTTTAAGCAAAGTGTGTAAGGTAAACAGTCCACATGTTCCATGAACAAGAGACCGTTGTTTTCTCCCTAGTGGCAACAACACATCTACAACCGAAGAGATTTCTGTCACTTCCCTTGGAAACTAGAGGCATGAACCCACTATCGAGCATAAATACCCCATCTTTGAGTCACTAGCAACTACTTGGCCAAGATAACTACTAACAACGGAGAGCATGCAAGATCACAAACAACACAAACATGATAGAATCATAAATACAAAAGCATTAATCCAAACAACATAATAATCTCAATATCCATCGGATCTCCGCAAACACAACATGCATGATTACAAATAGATTAGATCTTGATCATGAACGGAGCTCACAAGATCTATACATGAAAGCACAAAGGAGGAGATACAGCCATCTAGCTACTACATGGACCCATAGTCCATGGTGGAACTACTCACACATCATACCGGAGAGAAGGCCTCCGGGATGATCTCCCCTCCAGCATGGTGACAGGAAGAACTTCAGATCCCCCCGATCTAGGGACGATGGTGGCAGTGGCTATAGACGGTTTCATGGAGATTTGATCAGGTGCTTAGGGTTTCTACATCGGGGGCTTCTTATAGGCGAAGGAGGAGGCCGAGGAGGCGGCCAGGGTGCCCAAACCCTAGCCAGGCGCGGGACTAGGCCCACCCGCGCCTGGGGTAGGTCTGCCCCCTGGCTAGCCCCTTTGGCTCCCCTCTGGACTTCTTGTTCCGCACGGAAAGTAATTGACTTTGACGTTTCTCCCGTCCAATTCTAAGAATATTTCTTTACTAACTTTTGTGAAACAAAAAACAACGGAAAACAGGCATCTGACACTGTTGTAACTTGTTAATAGGTTAGTACCATAAAACTTGTAAAAAGCACCTCAAAGTGTAGACAAGTAAAGCAAAGTAGATACTAAACAAGCATGGAGCATAAAAAATTATAGATACGTTTCCAACGTATCAAATGGCATTACTTCTATTTGAGTAGTGGTTTCTTAATTTTATAATGGAATAGAAGCTTTTATCTCCTTATAAGAGTGTGGTTATGGTTTGTGAATAAGTAAACAATATTATTTTCTACTTATGAATTATATTTGGATTTAGTCCATTATAAAGTTGTGAGTGAAACAATGGTAAAAGGTTTTATTTGGTTGGAAATATCATTCTTGAAGATTTTATAATTGATAAGGACCTTTTTAGAAAATGATCTAAACTTATGGTTGAATGATAATTCAGTAAGATTGTTTTTAAAATGTGTTGAACTATTTTGACTTCATATTATCAATATTTAAGACTAATACTATTTATTAGACTCAATTGGCTAATTTTAGAAATATTAGCAATTTTTTATTTACCATTATATGAATTATCAACTAAGGAAATAGGTTTAAATTCAAGTTGTTAAGGTGTTTAAATTTTTTATTTACCTCAGAAGTGTAATATTATATTTTTAACATGTAGGTATTACTTTTGTTATCATTTTGGTATATTACATTTATTTTTGTGATTTATAAATAATAAGATACGATTTTTATAAGATTTATTACTTTATAAACACATAATGAATAATAAATATTTAATTAGGTGAAATAATAATGCATGATTATAGTTTTAAATTTTAGTTCTTATTTTTTAGGATTTTTTATATCTTATTTATATTTTTAACATTTACCATTATTAAAATATTAATTATCAAAGTATTATTACTTATAATATCTTTATTAAATAATAATTATTTAAATTGTTTTCATAATAATGTTTGATAATGGTTTAATGTTATAGATATTATTTTTCTAAAAAATTTCATATATAAAATATATTTTTCTGAATTATAAAACAAAATTTATTGAATTTACAAGATTTTAATCATGTTATTATATTTCAGGAAATATTTATATTTGATCTTATAATGTTTTATCTAATTCCTAAACAGAAAATACTTTTTATACTGAAGCTAAACCTACTCAAGGTCACTGACCATTGGGGTCAGTACCACGTGATGCGCCACATGTGCAAAGACTGGGTCAAACCAAGTGACTGAGCAGTGGTGACGTGAGCATGACATCATGCTTACGTCGACAATGGAGAAACCTACATGTGGTGCTCGAATCCAGCGACAGGACGCACGCGCGCTTGCGGGGCTAGGAGGTTTGGACGCGGAAGACTAAGGCAATTCGAATGGTGGCCGCCCCGCCCTGAAATGGTCACCGAAGCCTTAGCTCCGACGAGCTTCGACGGTGGTGAGAAAACGCCTCAGCGAAGAAGGCGATAGAGAGGGTTATGGACGAATCGATAGGTTCATGAGTACCGGTAGCTCACCAGGAATCGAAAGAGCGCGACAAAGAGGTCAGAGGAGATCTGTGATAGCGGCAATCAACGATGAACGGCGACGTCTGACGGCGGTGGACACTTCGATCCCGTCCATTGGGGTTGCACTGGCTTGCATGATTTATCGAAGGAGAACAAGAAGAATACGGTGAGCATGTTGGTGTCCTGTTGGTCCTAGGGTGGTCTGAGACGGCGAGGGAGGTGATCTCCATCAAGCTAGGGTTACATCGGATAAGGGAGAATGAGGGATAAGAGGAATCAGAGTTTGTTCACTGCGTGCACGAGGTTCTTATAGGCCCAAAGAGCGGTGGCTCGCATCTTAGCGCGCGGCGGTCATTGCAGCGACGGCGGACGAGGCGCCAGGAAACTGCTTGCGTCGGTGTTGCTTTCTGTCAAGAGGAAGAAGAAGAGAAAATAAACGAAGGGGTACGCGGGCTGCCGTTAGGCCGACATGGGCTGCGGTGCGGTGGGAGAACTCTACGAGGCTGCACGCGGGCGATGAATAGGTGGTGAGAAGAAATGGGCCGTGGGCCAGTATTGACTGTTGCCTCTTTTTCCTTTATTTTTTTTCTGTTTTATGTTTTAAGAATTTACTTTCAATTTGAATTTCCGCATATTAAAATACCACAATCTGTACAATATATTTTAAATATTCCAAGGTAGTCATGCTGGTTGTTTGCCCTAATTATACTGGTATTTTCAACACTCATTATTATATTATAAATTATTTATTAAGTACAATAAACAAGAATTAAGGTTTTAGGGTTTTTAGAATTTTGTTTATTCTCTTATAACTTTGTTTTTACTTTATTTGGAGTAATGTAGTGTTAAAATTTTAAATGATAGCTATAGGTTTTACTCATATATATTTCATCATGTAATAAGATATAGGGTGGTTTATAATTATTGTATCCCCACTTATTCCATGCTCATATGGAATGAGTGACTAGAGAAATGGATCAAAGAATTGGCCTCATTAATATAGATAGAATATTTATGAGATGTTGATGAGAAAACTCAGTATTAAGTTTAGAGTGTTGACTTATAAGCATTTTCCATGATTTTTAGAGGATTTAATATACTTATCTTCCTTGATAGGCATGGATGAAAATTAATGGTTAAGACATATTGTCTTCATGCTTATGTTCATGAATGGTATCACCATCCAAGATAAAATAGTGGGGTTGTTCTAGGAGGCTGGCTTAGAGATCACATATGATTTTAATGTTTTGAGGGGGCAAGATATGCTTAAGTGATTTGCTATAGGAAAATATTCCTATAAACCACTATGGAAATAAAATGATTGATCCAATAGATGAAGTATATAATAAGTTTAATTACAGATTTAAGGTTGAATGTTTTACCAAGAATTCCTATCCTACATAATTCATAATTCTTGACTTCTACTTAAAGAATTCCTTTCCTAGATATACTACTCCTCCCTATCCATCATCATGTGTTAACATGATGAGCTTTACTTCACAAGAATATTCTTATCCACCTTTTATTCTTCTAAATCCATTTATAAATCCAATGAGCTTGACACTAAAGCTCCATATAAACTCCTTATAGAGGTAATTCTTATCTCTAGAATACTTTTGATGAATCCAATTCACTTGAATGACTACTCTCTTACTTCACAAACTACTTTGTAATTTCACATATAAATCTCATAAGCTTGTCACTGAAGCTTTTCATAACTTTCTCATATCTCCCCTTGATTATATCAAACTACTAATGGCAACCTTCAATCCAACAAGTGGCTACTGTTAACTCCATTCACACTCTTCCTTTATCATTCATCACTAATATTACTCCAGTATCTTATATTCCAGCTTCACATCATATCATGGTGACTTATCATGGCTAACCTAGGAGAACTTGTCTATACTAGGGTTTAATAATGTTATATCCACCAATGTCACTTATACATGATATAATCATTCACTCTTAGTGACTTGAGCATGATCATTACAATCCTTTGATTATTTATGGCTTAGGTTTCCAGTTGGCTAATCAAGTTCTTCATCAATACAACATTACAGGTGTATTATACTTACCTTCTTAGTGTCTCTATCTAACTAAGAGTTATTATCCAATGACTATACCTACTTGATCCAATAGGATTCCTCCTGGTAACTATCTTCAGAATTCAACCTTGTAATCCTCTTTGTTACCACAAATATCTTTAGTTCAAATAACTCTTCTATCCATTCAGGAGTGAGTTAACTCCATCAATAATCATATTGATTTGATTCTCTTCAAACACTCCCATCCTATAGATGATATCTAAAACTAGCACTACCACTTACCTTTCCTTACTTCTTTATTTATATGACTTAAGTGGATGCTATATCAAGGACAAGAGTTGATAGACCAAGAATTGATAGGTTAAGAATTGGTGAATCAATAGTTGATTACTCAACATTGATGAACAACAGATATTGTAATATGATTCAATAGAGATGATAAGGATTGATATGGAAAGAAAGATATGTGGTGACTGGTCTTGACTTGGTTTCCTTCCTACTCAATCTCACTAAAGAGTTAAAGTTAGGTATTACCATGATACTCATGGTATAAGTAGATGAAATTAAGATAGATCAAGATTTAGTTGTTACATTCGTATTACTTAAGTTATACTACCTCCGTTTCAAGGCTTAAGGCGCACACGCTTTCCAAAGCAAAATTTGACCGAATAAATTAAGCAACAAAATCTTAATTATATTATACATAATTAGTATCGTTGGATTCGTATTGAAAAATACTTTCCAGTGATACTAGTTTTATACCAAAACTCTTTACGTATTTAGAGTAATTCTTGGTCAAAGAAAAAACACGCAAAACGAGGACGCCTTAAGCCTTGAAACGGAGGGAGTATTTATAACTTGGTATTCATGAGTTGTATAATGAATACTATGATATGATCTCTAAAAGATCAAGTATCAATCATTAAGTAATATGTTGTGGTTTAGTTTTATTGCATTTGATCTACCCTTAGATCAAATCATGTTTCCCCAAAATAAGGTTTGGGCAAAGGTCATATTGAAACTTATCGCAGTCAACTTGATGATCTACTTCAATTCCATCAGGTTGAGAGAAGCTTCAATCACTTTGACAAGTTTTTATTTAAAAGCGCGAAAATTATTCGGATTTTCTATGCATGAATGCAATACACACATCTGTGTTCAACTTATTTCTAAGCTCTAGTGCTGGGATGTTACAGACTCTCCTACTTAAAATAAACTTTGTCCTCGAAGTTCGTATACTCTCACGTTTTGGAGTGTGGAATTGTCTTGTATTGGTTACGACACTTCTCAACTCCATGGTAACCTCAAATGGGAATAATTGTGGTATCCCAAATCCAAAGATTTTTGTTGAATTCTCATCATACTTGGCAATCTCCAACTTGTTGTCTCCTATATCTCAAAGTTTCTTTACTTTACTCCCTTAGGGATATTTCCTTTTTATGAACTCCTTAAATTGGGTCTCTTCTTTAGTTGCTTTCCATGTTTAGGTATTCTATTCCAACTCCTTTACTTGATCATCGAACTTCCTTTTATACTCTGTAAGGTCTAAGAAGTCTCACTAAAACATGTTTTTAAATTCTATTGTTGGACCATTCAAGATTCTGAGCCGTAAAGGAGAAGTGGCATATGAGATTGAATTGCCTGAATCCTTGTCTGCCGTTCACAATGTGTTTCATGTGAGTCAACTAAATAAATGCCATCCAGAGATGGAAGATACTTCTTTGCAGGATATTATACCTTTGGAGGAGGTCCAGTTGGAAAGTGATCTCACTTATGAAGAAAAACCTATCAAGATTCTTGAGACTGCAGAAAGAGTTACATGGACAAAGACTATCAAATTCTGCAAAGTTCAGTGGAACCATCATTCCGAAGAAGAAGCAACATGGGAAAGAGAAGATGACCTTCGGAAAGACCATCCTCACCTATTTGCTAGCCAATCCGAATCTCGAGGGCGAGATTCACCTTAAGGGGGTTAGATTTGTAACATCCCAAAAATCATGATTTCAAAGTTTGCATATCATTTATGCATTCATAATCATTTTAGGATCATTTCTTCAAAAACAGAAACTTTGTGATCTATTATTTTATGTAAGCAAGGCAATGGCCTTATTGCTACCTTCTTATAAGAAATACTTGCTTTAATCAGTAAGGTTTTGAACTTGAGTTGAGTGATGTTTCTAAGGCTTGGTCAAAAGGTTTTCAAAACAAATTATAAAAATTTAAACCATTCTCATAACTTAATTAAATGAATATTAAAGGCAAGGTTTATTTTAAATACCAATGGAACCTTGTAAATTTGAGTGAACATCAGTACTTTATGCACAAAAATGTATCTGTTTCACTTTACAAAAATCCAGAAAATGTTTGAATTCAAACTCTTTTAAATATCATTTGAAAAGGATTCCTAGAAAATCAAACAGAAAAAGAAAAAGGCAAAAGAAATGGAAAAAGGTCGACGCCACTCTTTCGGCCCAGTAGCATATGCAGCCCACTCGGGTTTTCCCCTCTCTCTCTGTTTTCACCGCGACCGCGCACACCCCCTCGCTGACCACTGGGACCCATCTGCCTCGTCATCATCGTCCCCAATCACCGCGCGTCTGACCCGCTCCGCCGTTACCTCGCCGCAGTGACGCCGCGATTACTCTCTGCTTAAATCCCATTGATTCTCTGCGTGAATGCCGCCCCTGCTCCATCTACTTAAGCCCCACCCCTCTGCGACCATTTCCCCTCACTCCACTCGCTCGCTCCGCCACCAGGCTGCCCATATTTCGCAGAACCCCGACGCAGTACCGACGACCTCCGGCGGTGAATTCCGGCGAGCACTCCCCGCCCCTTGCCTTCTAATCTTGCCAGTATGGTCACTGCAACCTTGCGCATCTCCTAACACCTCCGGTGCATGCTAGGACCATCCAGAGCCTCGTCAACGTCGACGATTGCGTGTGTCCGACGAAACCATCAACTCCGACGAGCTTTCCTGGTTAGTACTGACCGTGCCTTGCCCTATCGTTGATACTCGCATGACCAGCATCATCTTGCGCACCGGACGCATATCTTATCTTGCCTTGGCATGATTTGTACCCTCGCCAGCGACGATGAACATAAGCGACCGTCGCCAGTAGGAACTACGGCGAGTAATCCCCGTCAACCTCGAGCGCCCCTTCGCCAACCAAGCACACCTTGAGCATCAGCAACACACGGAGAACTCGGTGAGCTATTTCTCCCTTTCCCGCACATCCTGTATCGTCGACACCGTCCTCGTCTGACCGCGCCACCGCCAGCCACCGTCGCGCGCCGCCCATCTTTGGCCAAACGCCGGTGCGCCGTTAGATCTAGATCCAGCGCATCTGATTGATAACTTAAGCGAAGCGGTATGATTTGATATGAGCCGTGCGATACACTTTTAATCTAACGATCCAGAGAGCCCGATCCACGCGAACCGGTACCGTCCAATCAGGAGCTGCCGCGTGGCTACGGTCTAGATTTAAAATCTGAAATTAGATCTATTAGTTGTTCAAACTTGAAAAGTTCATAACTTTTGATCCACACATTCAAATTTTGCAAATTTTATATCAATGGAATCAAGAAAAAGAGTACTTTCCAACCATGCACATTGTTTAATGAATAGCTTCTGTAAACTTAGTTGTTTTTGCAGAGACTTTTGTAAGTTTATTTTGTGTATAAAAATTAATGGAAAAATGTTTTAAAGGCTAAATAAAGGTTATTTGGTGTATAATTGTTTGGTTTATTAATCAGTACTGTTTACTTGTCTTGTTGGGTTTAGAAAAATCATCACATGGCATTTGCATGCATTCATATATTTTTGCTTGTTTATTTTGATATGTGAATTTGGTGCTATCATTTTAAATGTAGATTTTGGTGCTAGTGGTGATTGTGATTGTGAGGATTGTTGCTACTCCCCCAACTACCAAGACAAGTGGTGCTTCATAATTTTTGTCCCAATATTTTGACTATGCATTAGAAATGTTTTTGTAAAGGACTTGCATGATATTTTGCTAAGTATCTATATGCTATGCTTGGGAAAGTCGTAGTAGTTGTAGACTTGATAGAATTTGCTATAAGTTATGATACTTACTACATTGCCATGCTTAGCCTAGCTAGTAGCAAACAAGGGTGGATTATTATTCATGCTATGGAAATTTTGCTAAGTCTTTTGACTTGTGTTTTTGCTTAATAAAACAACTAAGTGAATGAAACACCTGGGTGGAATGGTATGTTGGTTTGTGTTGAGTGGTTACACAAGGCCCATATCTATGATTTACCTTGTGTATCACACTTGTGGAAAGCCACCCAGGAACAAAGGGATTTGAGATGCCATATGTTAAGAAGCTTCTAGTGCAGCCACATGGCAATATGGGCTCTGCCTGGATCATATAGGTTGCAATAACTTAGCCAAATGGACAGTTGGTGGTAGAGGGATGATAGGTTTGGAACGCGTCCATTCTGGTCTAAGGGAAGGCTTCTGAAAGTTCATGTCTTGGTGAAAATCAAGTCTTGTGGGGAAAGTGCACCACCTCTGCAGATGGAAGAAACTAAGTACTTAGCCATGTCCCTGGTATTGGACAATTTGAGCATCAAGACATGGAAGCTATCAAGAATCTCCTTATCCCAATTTTCTAAGTTAAAACTTGTGGTTGAACAAGGGTGAAGGTTCACCAATTTCTATTGGTGGTTCCTTGGGAGTTTTTGCGAAACAAAAACTTAGTGTTTTCAACTGATAGGTAAAACCTATTTTGAGCAATGCAAGCCTAAGCTACACTTAGGCAAAATTCATGTAGTAACTAGATGCTAATATACTACTAAGGTATCACTTGCCAATACTATTCCAATGTATTGACCCACTATGGTTGTAACTTGTGATGTTGTAGGTTACTCTGATGATGATTATGGGGTTATGAGTCTACACCCAACATGCTTGCCTGTGGCACATGAAGATGAAGACTTTTTTTTATTGTTAAGTTAAACTCTTGCACTAGCCTATGGATATGGAGTTGTAAAAGACTATGTTATCTCTGGAATGACGATGTAATAATGACCTTTGTTTCTGTGTACTTCATCTTAAACTGTGGATGCTAGCAATTGATCCAGGGACTAGCATTGAAATCACAGGGATCTTTACCTTTATAAAGGTGGGATCTTACAGATGGTATCAGAGCACTGTTTTGCCTATAGGATTATGACCCTAGGATTGGATTAGAAACCACTAAGGAAAAATTTCAGCACTTTGAAAAATTTCTACACTTGTCTTTTTCTTCGTGTAAACTTTTCTAATCTTCTTTCTCATCTCTATTTGTAGATGAACTCCATCAACGAGGCCGTAAGGAAGGGACCACTCATGACCATGACCTTGGAGTGTGAGACTGGATTTCCCAAGGCCCTCAAGAACCTTATGGTTACCATGGGGATACATGGTGCAACTGTGTACAAAGGATTCCCTGTGATGGATGAAGGTGAAGAGTATTGGTGGGTGCAACTTCACTTGTACAAAAACAAGGAAGACAACCAAAAGGAGTCAGGATTCTGCATGGTCACCAACTCAGAAATGCACACAACATTCTTTGACTCTGCAAGAAATGCAGCTTGGAATGCTATCAAGGAACTTGGTGATAGACTCAAGTGCAGAATGCTCAACACCCAAAATGACCTTAGAGAAGAAACGAAGCATACCTAAGAGTTGGAGAGTACCAACCAACAACTAAGGGGAGACATCATAGACCTAATTTGGGAGTCTTGTGAACAAGATAGACAGATGGCTACTAAGGATGCCCTGATAGCTATTTTGTCTAGTGAGTGAGAATTGTAACGTACTTCGTTAGTTGGACCACCACACTTATCGTTTTTACTTCCAAAAATTTGTCTAAGTTATGTTGAACCTTTGATGCTTGTAATGGATTTGTGTATGCCATGACTTGTGTGTTTGTTGCAAAAGATATGTTTGTGATATTTTGTCTTGTGATTTTTCTCTATTGATGTTGATTCTAACTTTTCTCTATCTTATAAAAATATATGCCTAATGTTACTATCAGCACGGCCGAGGAGTTCAAGGGAACTCGTTTTGGTACTCGTATCATTGAGCTCACTAGTGTGCTCAACCTTCCACTTCCTAGCATCATGACACTTACACTCACCAAGTTTGAGAGGAAGGACCTTTGGGGCTTCAGAGTCACCTAGCCGGGACGCCAAACAGAGCCAACCACAGAGACCATCACTTTCAAGCTGATGCATGACGACAAGGAGAAAGGCCTAGATGTAGTCATGCAGGAGTTACTCGGGCGCTTGGTAGGGAGACACTCCACAGAGCTTAGAGGTCTTTACTTTCACCCCTTCGGGAGACACAACGAGGAGGGTGAAGCTATAGAGTACGAGGATGCTGCCAGAGAGACGATGAATCCGATTCGTCTGTACCTTCAGGACCTAGAGGGTCTTATTAGGCACCTAGATACTGATAGGACCAATGTCATGCTTAGCAATGACGAGCTCCAGGTTTAACTTCGTGAGAAGGACAAGCTCTTCGCGGAGCAAGACGAGATAGTCAAGGAAATGGAGGCCAAGTTTGAAAGCCAGGACAAGAAGTTCAAGAGCCAGGAGAAAAGGGTCCAAGACAGGAACAAGAGGATCCGGGAGATGAAGGAAGAGTTAGAGGCCAAGGACTTCGAGCTTGAGCACCATCAGGGAGTGATTGAGAGGCTTCGCTCGTAGAAGAAGGCTCTTAGGGCCAAGATAGAGGCCTTAACTACTAGTGTTGACGAGTACAAGACCATCATGGAGAGTGCAGGTCTTACACTTGTTGATGAGGAGATTGATGCGGAGGAGTAGTGTAGACTACTCGATTTACTTTCATCTATCGTACTTTGATTATTGAGTCGCAATGACCATCCAACATGTGGGTGGCTTGCTATGGTGTGTTTTGCATTTCCAAACTTGTTGTTTATGTCGTTCAAACTATGTTATTTTGATGCTTGGTTATTGTGATTGAGTAAGTGTTGTATTGTGCATGTTAAGCATCTACGGGCATCTCATTCTTATCCTTATGTAAACCACAGATGCCTCCTCGACGTGCCAACCCCAACCCAAACAACAACAATGTCACTCCCGAGATGCAGCAGTTAATGACAGCATAGGCACAACTGATACAGATGATGACCACTTTCATGCAGAATCAGAATAACAACAACAATAACAACAACAACAACAACCCGAACAATCCACCAGGATTTAACATGCTCACTAGATTCCTAATACTGAGGTCTGCAAAGTTCTCAGGAACCACTGATCCAATGGTGGCCAATGATTGGCTATGTTCTGTTAACAAGGATTTAGTGACTGTCGGCTGCACCGACGAGGAGAAAGTCAAGTTTGCAGCACATCTGTTGGAAGGGCCAGCAGCAACCTGATGGGATAACTTTTAGATCACCACTCCCATTGAGGATGTGACTTGGCCTATCTTTGAGGATGGATTCCGTACAGCTCACATCTCATCCGAGGTGATGAATTTGAAGAAGGAGTTCCATAATCTGAAGCAGCGTCACCGCAGTGTGGTTGAATATATTGAGAAATTCAACAATCTAGCGCGTTATGCACCAGATGAAGTTGATACTGATGCCAAGAGGAAGGAGAAATTCCTCGAAGGACTGAATGATGAACTGAATCTGCAGCTGTCTGTTGCCTATGTCCCAACCTACCAATCACTTTGTGACAAGGCTACCATCTTGGAGAACAAGATGAAACAGGTTGAAAGCAGAAAGAGGAAGCACAACTTTGACAAGCATAGCTCGGGATCGTCGCACAAGCATTCCCATCATGATGATAGTGGGAGTTCTGGATCCCACAAGCATGGAAAGTACAACAACCACCACAGCCACAATCGTCATCATGAAAACAAGCATCACCGCAGTCATGATAATGACAAGTATAAAAACCAGAAGGGTGGATACAAGAGCCACCACAGTGGAGGTGGAAGTGGTAGTGGAAGTCAGCCTGTCAAGAAAGATCTCAGTCAGGTTGAATGCTTCAAGTGTAAGAAGATGGGGCACTATGCTAATGAGTGCCCAAAAAAGAAAGTTGAAGGTGCCAACAAGCCCAATCCCTTCCAAAAGGGACAAGTGAACCACATCAATGCTGAAGATATTTATGAGGAACCTGATGCTGTGGTTGGTAAGTTCAAACTCAATTCTGTTCCAGCACTTGTTCTTTTTTATACTGGCGCATCGCATTCATTCATATCAAGAGAATTTGTTGATAGAAATGGACTTCCAGTTGAAACTATTGGGTTTCCTATAAAAGTAAGTTCTCCTGGTGGAGAAATGATAGTGAACTCAGGATGTCATGACCTAGTCATAGAATTTGGGAAGTATTAGTTTCCCATTAATTTGATAATCCTAAATTCCCAAGGATTGGATGTCATTTTGGGAATGGACTGGATGACTAAGTACAAGGGAGTGCTAGATTGTGCCAATCATACTGTCACACTCACAACCCCGGATAATAAAAGGATTAGATTCAAGACTAACTTTGAATCAAAAGGGAGTAAGCTAAATTCTCTTAAGGGGGTTAGCATAGACAACGTGCTAATTGTGAGAGAATATCCAGATGTGTTTCCGGAAGAATTGCCAGGAATGCCACCAGTTAGAGATGTGAAATTTTTGATTGACTTGCTGCCAGGATCTGGACCAATAGCAAAGAGACCCTACAAGATGTCAGTTGATGAGTTGAAGGAACTCAAGAAACAACTTGGAGAACAGTTGCAGAAAGGATTTATTCAACCAAGTTCTTCATCTTGGGGAGCACCAGTCTTGTTTGTTGAAAAGAAAGATAGAAGTCAAAGGTTATGTATAGATTATCGTTCACTCAATGAGGTAACTATCAAGAACAAATATCCTTTGCCCAGAATCAATGACTTGTTTGATCAGTTGGAAGGAGCCCGTGTGTTCTCACAGATTGATCTCCGGTCAGGCTATTTTCATCTTAAGATAAGGGAACAAGACATACCTAAGACAACTTTCACCACTAGGTATGGATTGTATGAGTACACCGTGATGCCATTTGGTTTGACCAATGCACCAGCCTACTTCATGAATATGATGAACAAAGTGTTCATGGAGTTTCTAGACAAGTTTTTTGTCGTCTTCATCGATGACATTTTGATCTACTCCAAGAGCAATGAAGAGCATGAAGGACATTTGAGTTTGATACTTGAGAAGCTTAGAGAGCATAAGTTGTATGCCAAATTCAGCAAGTGTGAATTCTGGTTGAATGAGGTTGGATTTCTAGGACACATTGTGTCAGGAGATGGTGTAGCAGTTGATCCCGCAAAAGTGTCAGCTGTAACTGAATGGCAATCTCCTAAGTCAGTGAAAGAAGTTCGCAGTTTCCTTGGCTTGGCAGGATACTATAGAAGGTTTATTGAGAATTTCTCCAAGGTAGCCAAGCGAATGACGGAGTTACTCAAGAAAGACAAGAAATTTGATTGGACTGAAGGATGTGAACTCTGTTTCCAAGAATTGAAGAAGAGACTAGTGACATCACCAGTCTTATGTTTGCCAGATTTGGAGAAATATTTCCAAGTGTATTGTGATTCATCTCACCAAGGATTGGGTGCAGTTCTGATGCAAGAAGGTAAAGTTGTGGCTTATGCCTCGAGATAACTCAAAACTCATGAAGTAAATTATCCTACTCATGATTTAGAGTTAGCCTCTGTTGTCCATGCACTCAAAACATGGAGACATTATCTTTTGGGAAAGCGATGTGAAGTGTTCACAGATCACAAAAGTTTGAAGTATATCTTCACTCAGAAAGAAATCAACATGAGACAAAGAAGATGGCTAGAACTCATCAAGGACTATGACTTGAGTTTGCAATACCACCCCGGTAAAGCAAATGTTGTAGCAGATGCACTAAGCCGTAAGGTATATGTGAATGGCCTTACTAAGGGAGAGTTGCCAGATGATCTGTGTGCCCAATTTAGAGATCTCAGATTAGAGATTGTGCCTGAAGGACATCTCATGTTATTAGATGTTCAACCCACCTTGTTGGACAAAATCAAGGAAGCCCAAAAGACGGACAAGGAAATTGAAGAGATTAAAGAAAATATTGGCAAAGGAAAAGCCAAAGCATTCCATGAAGACGAACATGGTACTTTATGGTATGGAAAACGTATATGCATTCTGCAAGATCCGGAGCTTCAGAAACTGATTTTACAGGAAGCACACAACTCACCATATTCCATTCATCCAGGTAACACCAAAATGTACATGGATGTGAAGGAAAGATTTTGGTGGAATAATCTCAAGAAGGACATCACCGAACATATTGCTTTGTGTGATGTATGTAGTAGAGTGAAAGCAAAACATTAGAAACCAGCAGGATTGTTACAACCACTACCTATTCCTGATTGGAAGTGGGACAAGATTGGCATGGATTTCATCACTGGATTTCCAAGGACCAGGTCAGGATATGATTCTATTTGGGTAGTAGTGGATCGTCTAACTAAAGTGGCTCATTTCATACCCGTGAAGACAACCTATACAAGTGCTAAGTTGGCTAAGATCTATATGAATAGAATTGTGTGTCTGCATGGTGTACCCAAGAGTATTGTGTATGATAGGGGAACTCAATTCGCTTCTCATTTTTGGAGACAACTGCATGAATCATTGGGAACGAGATTGGAATTCAGTACCGCTTTTAATCCCCAGACTGATGGACAGACAGAAAGGACCAACCAGATCTTAGAGGATATGTTGAGGGCATGTGCCCTAGACTAGGGAGCCAGTTGGGATGAAAGTCTGCCTTATGCAGAATTCTCTTATAACAACAACTATCAAGCCAGTATTGAGATGGCACCGTTTGAGTTTCTCTATGGGAGAAAGTGTACTACACCATTGCTATGGAATGGTGTTGGAGAAAGGAACTTGTTCGGTCCAGAATTAATCAAGGAAGCTGAAGAGAAAGTCAAGTTAGTAAAGGACTGATTGAAGATAGCACAGTCCCGACAAAAGAGCTACACAGATCCAAAGCGTAGAGAAGTCACCTATGAGGTGGGTGATAGAGAATATCTTAGAGTATCACCACTTCGTGGAGTGAGAAGGTTTGGAGTCAAAGGAAAATTGGCCCCAAGATATGTTGGACCATTCAAGATTCTGAGCCGTAAAGGAGAACTGGCATATGAGATTGAATTGCCTGAATCCTTGTCTGCCGTTCACAATGTGTTTCATGTGAGTCAACTAAATAAATGCCATCCAGAGATGGAAGAAACTTCTTTGAAGGATAATATACCTTTTGGAGGAGGTCCAGTTGGAAAGTGATCTCACTTATGAAGAAAAACCTATCAAGATTCTTGAGACTGCAGAAAGAGTTACACGGACAAAGACTATCAAATTATGCAAAGTTCAGTGGAACCATCATTCCGAAGAATAAGCAACATGGGAAAGAGAATGTGACCTTCGGAAAGACCACCCTCACCTATTTGCTAGACAATATGAATCTCGAGGGCGAGATTCATCTTAAGGGGGTTAGATTTGTAACATCCCAAAAATCATGATTTCAAATTTTGCATATCATTCATGCATTCATAATCATTTTAGGATCATTTCTTCAAAAATAGAAACTTTGTGATCTATTATTTTATGTAAGCAAGGCAATGGCCTTATTGCTACCTTCTTATAAGAAATACTTGCTTTAATCAGTATGGTTTTGAACTTGAGTTGAGTGATGTTTCTAAGGCTTGGTCAAAAGGTTTTCAAAACAAATTATAAAAATTTAAACCATTCTCATGACTTAATTAAATGAATATTAAAGGCAAGGTTTATTTTAAATACCAATGGAACCTTGTAAATTTGAGTCAACACCAGTACTTTATGCACAAAAATGTATCAGGTTCACTTTACAAAAATCCATAAAAATGTTTGAATTCAAACTCTTTTAAAAATCATTTGAATAGGATTCCTAGAAAATCAAACAGAAAAATAAAAAGGCAAAAGAAATGGAAAAAGGCCGACGCCACTCTTTCGGCCCAGTAGAAGATGCAACCCACTCGGGTTTTACCCTCTCTCTCTGTTTTTACCGCGCCCGCGCACACCCCCTCGCTGACCACTGGGACCCTCTCTCTCTGTTTTTACCGTCCCCAATCACATGCGTCGACCCGCTCATTGTTACCTCGCCTTGATGGCCTTGCGATTACTCTCTGCTTAAATCCCATTGATTCTCTGCGTGAATGCCGCCCCTGCTCTGGCTACTTAATCCCCACCCCTCTACGACCATTTCCCCTCACTCCAGTCGCTCGCTCCGCCACCAGGCTGCCCATATTTCACAGAACCCCGCCGTAGTACCGACGACCTCCGGCGGTGAATTCCGGTGAGCACTCCCCGCCCCTTGCCTTCTAATCTTGCCAGTATGGTCACTATAACCTTACGCATCTCCTAACACCTCTGGTGCATGCTAGGACCATCCAGAGCCTCGTCAACGTCGACGACTGCGCGTGTCCGACGAAACCATCAACTCCGGTGAGCTTTATTGATTAGTACTGACCGCGCCTTGCCCTCTTGTTGATACTCGCATGACCAACATCATCTTGCGCACCTGACGCACATCTTATCTTTGAAGGGAATATGCCCTGAGAGGCAATAATAAAGTGTTTATTATGTGTATTCCAAGTATATGATAGATGTTTATTTTGCATGCTATAATTATATTAATACGGAAACGTTAATACATGTGTGTTTAATAAACAAACAGAAAGTTCCTAGTTATGCCTCTCTCATAAACTAGCTCGTTGATTAACAAGATGATCAAGGTTTCCTGATCATGGACATTGGATGTTGTTAATAACGGGATCACAACATTAGTGTAATGGTGTGATGAACATTCATCCGAAGTATAGCATTACGATCAAAGTAATTGAGTTTTTATTGCTATAACAACTTACGAAGTGATCCTAATCCTTAGACCATGAGATCATGTCAATCACTAACACCGGAAGAGTTTCTTGATAACATCAAACGTCACCTTTATGAGGTGATTATAAAGATGGATTCGAACTAATAAAGTGTTATGTTGAGGCTCATGGATCGAGAGTGGAATTTGTTCATCCCGATGACGGATAGATATACTCTGGGCCCTCGGTGATATCACATTGATTAGCTTGCAAGCAAGTGATTTGATCACTAGAATGTTATATCACAGAACAAGAAAAGAGTGCATGTCGATAGCGAGATCAAACTAGGTATGGAGATACCGATGATCGAATCTCGGACATGTAATATATCGTGAAACAAAGGGATTAAGATACTAGCGTAAAAGGTTCCGACGATCACAAGAAAGTCATCGTTGAATGTGTGGGAGTCGGTATGGGTCTCGGATCCGCTTCGATTATTGATCGAGAGGACTCGATCATGTCCGCATTATTCACGAACCGTAGGGTGACACACTTAAGAGACACCGACATCCAATTGGAGCAAATGTTTCATGCGAAAGAATGAACAAGCGTAGAATTTATTTCACTAGATCACAAAACAGGTTTTGGTGAAATTGCATAAAGTGGTTATGCATGTGAAATAGAATTCTAGCAAGGGGTTATTTGTGAATGTTTGTCATTAAAGTAATTGACAAAATTCTGAATAAAATAAAAGAGTTTTATTTAATGAGAGTTTGCATTAAATTTGGTGGAAATTTAATGGGAATTTGAGTGGAATTTTGAGTGGAGGGAATTTAAAGGAGATTTGTGAGTGGAGTGTCCACCCACATGAAGAGGGGAGGGCAAGGGGGCAGCCCCCATGCGTCGGCCACCTCCTTGGGGTTCCCCTCCTCCTATAAAAGGAGCCCCCCTCCTCACTTGTCTCTCACACCTCCTCATGAAGGATCTCTCTCCCCCTCTAGAATTTATCCCCCATGGTCTCGGACTAGCGAGATACATGTTCCCGGTGGCTATTCGGCAAGAAAGAGTTGTGCTTCCGCTGCATCGCTGGAGCGAGGAGGCGGAGGTTGCTCGGTGCCTCGAACGTGTGTGCGAGCACGGATGCGCTGCTGATTTGCGGCGCTAGGACTTCCTCTCGATCTTGAGATCGGCAAGAGATCGTCTACATCAACCACGAGTTGAACTCGTTAAGCTTTGTCGGTCTTCAAGGGTATGTTCTCTACGGATATACATCCGCCCGTTGTTTGTATCTAGTAGATAGATCTTGGTATATAGTTCACATCGTAGGAAAATTTTTGTTTTCTATGCTGCGAACCCTTCAGTGGTATCAGAGCCGGATCTATGCGTAGATACTTTACACAGGTAGTACACATATGAGTATGTGGGCGATGATGATCATGTTGTTGCTCCTTTGTTGTAATTTTGGATATTGGTGGCATAGTGGGATGAAGCGGCCCGGAAAAACTTTACATGTCCTCGCACATGAGACCTATTCCACGCTTGACATGCAACTAGTTTGCATAAGTGGCTAGCGGGTGTCTATCTCTCCTACTATAGTCAATATCTATTTTGCAAGCGAGTTGTCAACAATTTGATTATCCTCGTTGTGGTTCATGTTCGTAGGTAAGAACGGTTCTATCTCGAAAGCCCTAAGCCACGTAAAACTTGCAATGGATAAATTAGAGGCGTCTAGTTTAGATTGTTGCTGGGCTAGTGTTATGATATGGTAGTGTTGTAAGTAGAAGTATGAGATGATACTCTTACAACACACATAGCGTGTAAAATCCATAGACCTTGGATTTACACATATAGGTATGATAGTGATCATACCACGATGCACATGATAGAGATCATCTGCGGGAACCATATCATTTCACTAATAAACATATGATGTTTGATAGCATCTTATATTGCTTGTTTAGAGCTTTGTTAGCATAATAAGATGATCCCTCATTTAAATATCTAGATAAGAATGTGTTCTTCCTTTAGTATGCACCGATTATGTTTTCGTCGCTCCAAGACATAACGTGATGATCGGGTGTTCTTGGATCCACGACCATATTTCGGGTGTAAAACAGTTACACACGCGAATACTAAGGTTCTAACTTGGCGAGCCTAGCATGTACAGACATGGCCTCGGAACACGGACCGAAAGGTTAAGCATGAGTCATATAGTTGATATGATGCCCATTTGATGCTCGCCTTTGAAGCTATACCGACTCACGTGATGATCGGACTTGGTGTAGTGGATTTGGTTCATGTAATCACCAAAAAGGCACGAGGGATGTCGTTTTTGAGTGGGAGTTCGTTCATAATATGGATTATTTGAACTCAATCTGTCATACACTTAGTCTAAACTTTACAAATTCTGTTGTAGATGGCACCACCTGCTTTTAATTTCAATGTGTTCATGGAGAAAGAGAAACTAGCAACGAACGGTAGCAACTTTACCGAATGGGCCATGAATTTGAGGATTCTCCTCTCACGCACAAAAGCAATATGTGCTAGAAGCGCCGTTAGGCCCCCCACCTTTAGATGATGCCCCTGACGAGGAGAAGAATGACTATCAGACTCGTCAGGAGGACCACAACTTAGTTCATTGCGGCATATTGTATGGGCTAGAGCCGAAACTTCGAAAGCGTTTCGAGAACGGCAATGCATTTGATACAATGGGTGAGTTGAAAATGATTTTCGACACACATCTTTGTCAGTGAGAGAGCTACAACGCTTCAGAAAAGTTCTTTAGCTGCATGATGGAAGAGCACAACTCTGTTAGTGAGCATGTACTCAAGATGTCGGGTTACGCCGATAAGCTTGTGTCCTTAGGAATATCGATTCCCATTGACTTAGGCATCCATCGTGTTCTGCAGTCTCTACCACCTAGCTATAAGAGCTTCGTGATGAACTATAATATGCAAGGCATGAAGAAGTCTCTCCCCGAGCTTCTGTCAATGCTTAAAACTGCAGAAGTGGAGATCAAAAAGGAACATCAAGTGTTGATGATCAATAGGAACACTGGTTTCAAGAAATACAAGAAGGGAAAACAGAAGGAAAGTAAGGGCGGCAAGCTTGTTGCCGCGCCTGAAAAGAAACCCCGAGTTGGACCTAAGTCTGATTCCGAGTGCTACTATTGTAAGGGATGCCATCGAAGCGTAACTGCCCCAAGTATCTGGCAGACAAGAAGGCCGGCAAGGCAAACAAAGGTATATATGATATACATGTTATTGATGTGTACTTGACTAGTGCTCGCAGTAGCACCTGGGTATTTGATACCGGTTCAGTTGCTAATATTTGTAACTCGAATCAGGGGCTGCAGAACAAGCGACCGCTAGCAAGGGGTGAGGTCAAGATGCGTGTCGGCAATGGATCAAGCGTTGATGTGATCGCTGTCGGAACGCTGCCTCTCCACTTGCCGTGGGGATTAGTTATAAACTTGAATACATGTTATCTAGTGCCTGCACTGAGCATGAACATTGTATCTGGATCGTGTTTGATGCGAAGTGGTTATTCATTTAAATCCGAGAACAATGGTTGTTCCATTTATATGAATGAAATATTTTATGGTCATGCACCGATGATGAATGGTTTATTTCTATTAGATCTCGATGATAATGTTACACATATTCATAATGTTGATGCTAAAAGGATTAAACTTAATGATGATATATCCGCATATATGTGGTAATCGCCGTCTAGGTCATATTGGCGTTAAACGCATGAAGAAGCTCCATTCGGATGGACTTTTGGAATCACTTGATTTTGAATCATTTGATACATGTGAGCCATGCCTTATGGGCAAGGTGACTAGAACGCCGTTTTCCGGATCAATGGAACGGGCGACATATTTATTGGAAATCATACATTCTGATGTATGTGGTCCAATGAGTGTGTTGGCGCGAGGTGGATATCGTTATTTTGTTACTTTCACGGATAATTTGAGTAGATACGGTTATATCAGCTTGATGAAACACAAGTCTGAAACCTTTGAAAAGTTCAAGGAATTTCAGAATGAAGTGGAAAATCATCGTAATAGAAAGATCAAATTTCTACGGTCCGACCGTGGAGGAGAGTATATAAGTTACGAGTTTAGCACTCGTATGAAAGAGTGTGGAATTGTTTCACAACTCATACCTGCCGGAACACCACATCGAAATGGTGTGTCGGAATATTGTAATCGTACTTTATTGGATATGGTTCGATCTACGATGTCTCTGACGGACTTGTCGTTGTCATTTTGGGGTTATGCATTATAAACTGTTGCATTCACTTTAAATTGGGCACCATCTAAATCCGTTGAAAAGACACCGTATGAATTGTGGTTGGAAACAAATCTAAGCTGTTATTTCTTAAAGTTTGGGGATGCGATGTTTATGTGAAGAAACTTCAACCGGATAAACTCGAACCCAAAGCGGAAAAATGCGTCTTCATAGGATACCCTAAAGAAACTATTGGGTATTCCTTCTATCACAGATCCGAGGGCAAGGTTTTTGTTGCCAAGAATGGATCCTTTCTAGAGAAAGAGTTTCTCGCGAAAGGTGTGAGTAGTCGGAAGGTAGAACTCGAAGAGGTTGTGGAACCTTCTCTTCAAAGTATGGCGAGTAGCGCAGCGCCGAAAGTTGTTTCGGAGTTGGCTCCACCTGTTGAAGAAGGAACTAATGATAATGATCATGAAACTCGAAGAGAGTACTACCGAACCTCACAGTCAAAGCAGACGCGCGTCGGCTCCGAATGTCACGGAAATCCTGTCATGAATTTCATGGTTGATGAAAATGATGACCCATGCGACGTATGAAGAAGCGATGATGAGCCCAGATTCCAACAAATGGTTAGAAGCCATGAAATCCGAGATGGAATCCATGTATGAAAATAAAGTTTGGAACTTGGTGGAATTACCTCACGACCGAAAGGCCGTGGAGAACAAATGGATTTTCAAAAGGAAAACCGATCTTGATGGTAATGTGACCGTCTATAAAGCTCGACTTGTCGCAAAGGGGTTCGACAAATTCAAGGAGTTGACTACGATGAGACTTTCTCTCCCATAGCGATGCTAAAGTCGATTAGGATTATGTTAGCAATTGCTGCTGCATATTTCAATTATGATATATGGCAGATGGATGTCAAAACCGCGTTTCTCAATGGTAATATTGAAGAAGAGTTGTATATGATACAACCAAAGGGTTTTGTCGATCCTAAGGATGCTAACAAGGTGTGCAAGCTTCAGTGATCCATCTATGGATTGAAGCAAGCGACGAAGTTGGAATCTCCGCTTTGATGAGGTGATCAAAGAGTTTGGATTTGTCCAAACTTATGGAGAAGCTTGTATTTACAAGAAACTGAGTGGGAGCAATGTGGCATTTCTGATATTATATGTGGACGACATATTATTGATCAGAAATGATATAGATCTTTTAAACAGTGTTAAAAGTTATCTAAACAGCAAATTTTCAATGAAGGACCTAGGTGAGCGTCATACATATTAGGCATAAAGATCTATAGAGATAGATCTAGGCGCCTAATAGGGCTATCATAAAGTACATACCTTGATAAGATTTTAAAGAAGTTTAAAATGGACCGGAAGTAAGAAGGGTTCTTACCTATGTTGCAAGGCAAGACATTGAGTAAGACTCAAAGTCCGGCTTGGCGGAAGAAGAGAGATAATGGACAAAGTCCCTATGCTTCACCATAGGCTCTATAATGTACGCCATGCTATGTACAAGACGGATGTGGCACATGCTATTAGTTTGACTAGTAGGTACCAATCGGATCGAGTTTGGAACCTTTGGATAGCGGTCAAGAATATCCTTAAGTACTTACGAAGAACTAAGTATATGTTTCTTGTATACGGAGGTGAAGAAGAGCTCGTCGCTAAGTGTTATGTCGACGCTAGCTTTGACACCGATCCGGATGACTCTAAGTCTCAATCCGGATACGTATTTCTCATGAATGGCGAAGCGGTTAGTTGGAGGAGCTCCAAACAACTGTGGTAGCGGGATCAACAACGGAGGCGAATATGTTGCTTTGCTTGAAGCGGCTCGAAGCGATTTGGATGAAGGAGTTCATATCCGAACTAGGAGTGGTGGCAAGCGTTGGACCCAATGGTGATCTATTGTGACAACAATGGTGCCATTGCCAATGCCAAAGAGCCAAGGTCTCACAAGCATTCCAAGAATATTAAGCGCGATTTCACTCCATCATGAGCATGCCAAGGATGGAGATATAAAGATTGTAAAGTACATATGGATCTCAATGTAGCGGATCCGTTGACTAAAACTCTCCTAGAGCAAAACATGATCAACACGAGAACTCAATGGGTGTTAGATTTATCACTATGTAACTAGATTATTGTCTCTAGTGCAAGTGGGAGGCTGAAGGAATATGCCACGAGAGGCAATAATAAAGTGTTTATTATGTGTATTCCAAGTATATGATAGATGTTTATTTTGCATGCTATAATTGTATTAATACGGAAGCGTTAATACATGTGTGTTTAATAAACAAGCAGAAAGTTCCTAGTTATGCCTCTCTCATAAACTAGCTCGTTGATTAACAAGATGATCAAGGTTTCGATCATGGACATTGGATGTTGTTAATAACGGATCAAAACATTAGTGTAATGGTGTGATGAACATTCATCCAAGTATAACATTACGATCAAAGTCATTGAGTTTATATTGCTATAACAACTTACAAAGTGATCCTAATCCTTAGACCATGAGATCATGTCAATCACTAACACGGAAGAGATTCTTGATAACATCAAGCGTCACACCGTAGCGGGGTGATTATAAAGATGGATTCGTAACTAATAAAGTGTTATGTTGAGGCTCATGGATCGAGAGTGGAATTTGTTCATCCGATGACGGATAGATATACTCTGGGCCCTCTCGGTGATATCACATTGATTAGCTTGCAAGCAAGTGATTTGATCACTAGAATGTTATATCAGGAACGATAAAAGAGTGCACGTCGATAGAGATCAAACTAGGTATGGAGATACCGATGATCGAATCTCGGACATGTAATATATCGTGAAACAAAGGGATTAAGATACTAGCGTAAAAGGTTCCGACGATCACAAGAAAGTCATCGTTGAATGTGTGGGAGTCGGTATGGGTCTCGGATCCCGCTTCGATTATTGATCCGAGAGGGTCTCGATCATGTCCGCATTATTCACGAACCGTAGGGTGACACATAAGAGACACCGACATCCAATTGGAGCAAATGTTTCATGCGAAAGAATGAACAAGCGCAGAATTTATTTCACTAGATACCTAAAGCAGGTTTTCGGGTGAAATTGCATAAAGTGGTTATGCATGTGAAATAGAATTCTAGCAAGGGTTATTGTGAATGTTTGTCATTAAAGTAATTGACAAAATTCTGAATAAAATAAAGAGTTTTATTTAATGAGAGTTTGCATTAAATTTGGTGGAAATTTAATGGGAATTTGAGTGGAATTTTGAGTGGAGGGAATTTAAAGGAGATTTGTGAGTGGAGTGTCCACCCATGAAGAGGGAGGGCAGGGGCAGCCCCATGCGCCAGCCACCCCTTGGGGTTCCCCTCCTCCTATAAAAGGAGCCCCCTCCTCACTTGTCTCTCACACCTCCTCGTGAAGGATCTCTCTCCCCCTCTAGAATTTATCCCCATGGTCTCGGACTAGCGAGATACATGTTCCCGGTGGCTATTCGGCAAGAAAGAGTTGTGCTTCCACTGCATCGCTGGAGCGAGGAGGCGGAGGTTGCTCGGTGCCTCGAACGTGCGTGCGAGCACGGATCGCTGCTGATTTCTTGGCGCTAGGACTTCCTCTCGATCTTGAGATCGGCAAGAGATCGTCTACATCAACCACGAGTTGAACTCGTTAAGCTTTGTCGGTCTTCATGGGTATGTTCTCTACGGATATACATCCGCCCGTTGTTTTTATCTAGTATATAGATCTTGGTATATATTTCACATCGTAGGAAATTTTTTGTTTTCTATGCTGCGAACCATTCAATCTTGCCTTGGCATGATCTGTACCCTCGCCAGCAACGACAAACAGAAGCGACCGTCGCTAGTAGGAACTATGGCGAGCAATCCCCGTCAACCTCGAGCGCCCCTTCGCCAACCAAGCACACCTTGAGCATCAGCAACACACGGCGAACTCGGTGAGCTATTTCACCCTCTCCCGCGCGTCCTGTATTGTCGGAACCATCCTCGTCTGACCACGCCGCCGCCAGCCACCATCGCGCGCCGCCCATCTTTGGCCAAACGCCTGTGCGCCGTTATATCTAGATCCAATGCATCTAATTGATAACTTAAGCAAAGCGGTATGTTTTGATCAGAGCCATGTGATGCACTTTTAATCTAACGATCCAGATAGCCCGATCCGCGCGAACCGGTACCGTCCAATCAGGAGCTGCCGCGTGGCTAGGGTTTAGATTTAAAATCTGAAATTAGATCTATTAGTTGTTCAAACTTGGAAAATTCATAACTTTTGATCCACACGTTCAAATTTTGCAAATTTTATATCAGTGGAATCAGGAAAAAGAGTACTTTCCAACCATGCACTTTTTTTAATGAATAGCTTCTATAACTTAGTTGTTTTTGCAGAGACTTTTGTAAGCTTATTTTGTGTATAAAAATTAATGGAAAAATTTTTAAAGGCTAAATAAAGGTTATTTGGTGTATAATTATTTGGTTTATTAATCATTACTGTTTACTTGTCTTGTTGGGTTTAGAAAAATCATCACATGGCATTTGCATGCATTCATATATTTTTGCTTGTTTATTTTGATATGTGAATTTGGTGCTATCATTTTATGTGTAGATTTTGGTGCTAGTGGTGATTGTGATTGTGAGGATTGTTGCTACTCCCCCAACTACCAAGGCAAGTGGTGCTTCATAATTTTTGTCCCAATATTTTGACTATGCATTAGAAATGTTTTTGTATAGGGCTTGCATGATATTTTGCTAAGTATCTATATGCTATGCTTGGGAAAGTCCTAGTAGTTGTAGACTTGATAGAATTTTCTCTAAGTTATGTTACTTACTACATTTCCATGCTTAGCCTAGCTAGTAGCAAACAAGGGTGGATTATTATTCATGCTATGGAAATTTTGCAAAGTCTTTTGACTTGTGTTTTTGCTTAATAAAACAACTAAGTGAATGAAACACCTGGGTGGAATGGTATGTTGGTTTGTGTTGAGTGGTTACACAAGGCCCATATCTATGGTTTACCTTGTGTATCACACTTGTGGAAAGCCACCCAGGAACAAAGGGATTTGAGATTCCATATGTTAAGAAGCTTCTAGTGCAGCCACATGGCAATATGGGCTCTGCCTGGATCATATAGGTTGCTATAACTTAGCCAAATGGACACTTGGTGGTAGAGGGATGATAGGTTTGGAACGCGTCCATTTTGGTCTAAGGGAAGGCTTCTGAAAGATCCTGTCTTGGTGAAAATCAAGTCTTGTGGGGAAAGTGCACCAACTCTGCATATGGAAGAAATTAAGTACTTAGCCATGTCCCTGGTATTGGACAATTTGAGCATCAATACATGGGAGCTATCAAGAATCTCCTCATCCCAATTTTCTAAGTTAAAACTTGTGGTTGAACAAGGGTGAAGGTTCACCAATTTCTATTGGTGGTTCCTTGGGAGTTTTTGCGAAACAAAAACTTAGTGTTTTCAACTGATAGGTAAAACCTGTTTTGAGCAATGCAAGCCTAAGCTACACTTAGCCAAAATTCATGCAGTAACTAGATGCTAATATACTACTAAGGTATCACTTGCAAATACTATTCCAATGTATTGACCCACTTTGGTTGTAACTTGTGATGTTGTAGGTTACTCTGATGATGATTAGGGGTTATGAGTCTACACTCAACATGCTTGCCTGTGGCACATGAAGATGAAGACTTTTATTTTTATTGTTAAGTTAAACTCTTGTACTAGCCTATGGCTATGGAGTTGTAAAAGACTATGTTATCTCTGGAATGACGATGTAATAATGACCTTTGTTTTTGTGTACTTCATCTTAAACTGTGGATGCTAGAAATTGATCCAGGGACTAGCATTGCAATCACAGGGATCTTTACCTTTATAAAGGTGGGATCTTACACTTTGGTAGACCTAATTTCGCGAAGCGTCTCGAAAGACGGTCACCTTTAATTTTATACTCCTTTATGTATTACTTAATTTAGGCCAAGTTTTATGTTCTTTATGGAATACTTAAGATGATCTGGTTAACTAAGTCAACCAAACACCAGCTGCAGAAAAATACCAGCTGTGGACCATCCTAGGGTGTATGCATTACCCTACGGGTTTTCGACGTACTACTGACATTCTCTCTAAATAGTCAGAGCTTGAATACCATTTTGGTTTTAAGACTACTCATTTGCACTTATTCATGATACTTCCATGAACTTGGTCCATCCTTCAAATTGCGTTGATACTCCTTTTACTTGGCTTCACTCTTCGTATAAATCTTCATCTTGGTCTTTAGAACTCGTCACTCCCTTACACGAATTACTTGTATCTATCTAGGTCTATAACATCAAGTAATAACTGGATGTTGCAACATGCATTTGCACACTAAGTCAAACTTCATGTACAAATCTAGTTAATCAAGAAGATCCAATAAAAACCAATAAATCCAAATGTGGTACACATAACACACAATATTTTAAGCCCGAAATATAGTAGTTGAGTATAGCATCTCTAGAATTCAGGATTAGTTGTGTAGTATATGACACCTCCACGTATAGGTTTACCTCGTGATACTTAGCACATAGGGACAGACTATACTTTGTCTCAATATTTACCCAATTTGATTAACTACAACAGGATAATTTTAAGCAAAGTGGTCTTAATTGGGTTTCGACTAACCTTTTTTCTCACTTTTGGAAGGATTAACTATAACCAACCTTTCTTTAATAGTAAAATAACCTCATATGATCACTCCAAATGACTAATCATATTTTATTTACTAATTTAAACAAAATATCATCAGAATTTTCTAGCACCTATGAGTTATATCATAGTTCTACCATGTTATTTTCTTACTTGTAATTCAAGATAATTTACTAATTACCTGTCAATTATTACACCTACATCATGGTTTCGGAGCTAATCTCACCATGATCTCTTTTATGTTCTACCTATGCATCATGATTTAAGAGCTAATCTCACCATGATGACTTTACTTCTCATAGTATGATCATTAATTCTTAACAAAGTTTCACTTTATCACATAGAATTCTCAAATGAATCCCACATGGTATATTGCCCATAATAACTGCTTTAATGGTCTTCATTATATTATCTATTGTTATCAATTAACAATAAGGTGTTACTATCTACCTTCAATTTTATGGTTAGACTACACCATTTAAATTTACTTCAATTATCATACTAAACTTGATCCAACTGTACTGTGGCCAATTGACTTTCCTAAATTATCTTGGTGGGTTATGTCTCCTTAGGAAGACACTAAATAGCACTTTACTGTGAGAAGATGGATAACTATTTCTAAGAAATATGGGCATATAGAAAAAATTCAGAGACACTGTTTGTGGAACAAGAAAACTGAAGAGGGTGAAAAATGCAATTCTCTAGCTGCTTGGGATATGATTTGTAGGCCAAAATGTAGAGGAGGTGTTGGCATTATCAACCTTAGAATTCAGAATCAAGGCCTGCTGCTTAAATTCCAGCATAAGTTCTATAATAAGGATGACACACCATGGGTCTCCCTAGTATGGAATGCATATTACAGCAACAATGTTCCTCATGCTTCTGGACCTTGTGGCTCTTTCTGGTGGAGAGATGTTTCTAGACTTTCACATTTATTCAGAGGAATAGCTAAAAAGCTCTATTGGTAATGGGGCTACCACACTGTTTTGGAAGGATCAATGGTCTGCAACTATCTTAGAAGAGAGTCACCCGACCATTTATTCCTATGCTAGGAAGGAAGATATCTCTACACAGGAGTTTCTTACAGCTGATAGTTTGACACAGCTTTTCTATCTCCCTTTATCACCTGAAGCACTAGCTGAATTGAGAGACATTCAGAACAGCTGTAGAGAAATTCAACTAAGAGAACATTCACATGACACTTGGAGCTATGTTTGGGGGGCCAAAGATTACACTTCCAGCAAATATTACCAATACAATTTCAGAAATATAAATCCACACATATCCTTTAAATGGCTGTGGAAATCGAAGTGCACTGCAAAAGTGAAGTTCTTTGGGTGGCTGATTCTGTCTGACAGATTGAATACAAGAAACATGTTAAGAAGAAGACATTATGCACTGGGGACTGGATATGACTGTTTTATGTGTAATCACAATACTGAGGAAACAATTGAACACTTGCTTTTTCATTGCCCATTTAGCCAAGCTTGCTGGAGTTCAATTAACATCTTTTGGTCTATGACTAACTCTATACTTCAGATCATTGTGCAAGGAAAAAAGAGCTGGAATAAAAAACTATTTATGGAAATCACCTTGCTGGGCTCTTGGAACATCTGGAAAGAGAGAAACAACCTCTGGTTTAATAACATACAACCCTCAGTTCAGGCTTGGAAGTCAAGATTAGCTGTTGATCTGTCATTGCTGATTCATAGGACAAAAGAGGAGCTACATCCACTTATCAAGAGCATTATTCATAGTTTGTAAACCTTCTTGTAATCCTATACTTATATGTTCTGACTTTTAGAGACTTTCCCCCCTCTGTCTCTATGTAAATATGTAACTTTATAGACTCTGACCTATTATTAATGAAAATGAGGCAGTAGGAGCCTTTCCTACTCTTATTACCCTCACAAGAAATATGACTTAAGTATCTTGTGACAAAGTTATACTCAAGTGGATACTTATCACAAGTCATAAGAACATTTGGTTTAGATAAGATGGCTTCTATAGTCACTATCCAACATACAGATCTTACTAAAAGGGTTTTAATCCTAAGGTCAAAGCATATGATCTGATACCGGCTGCGGTGACCTAGCATACCACTGCATGATGTAGTACACTATAGTCGTTGACATAACACCAATGAAACACCGTTCACTAGTATTACATCCCTCAGAGTGGTACAACAGAAACATAGCAGGTCCAAGACATGACTATAGGTTACAACTCGACTCTTTACAAAAGATCCAGAGAACACTTTAGGTTAAAGATAGAGAAAGAAACTGCTTACAAAGAAGAATTAGAAACAAACAACTCATAACTATTATGCTAATAAGATTAGCATCTAACTATCAGGCTTGCATTGCTGCTATTGCAATACTCTACAGAAGTAGGTTCTATGGCTAGAGATTATATTCCTGTCTAATTAGCAACTCTATCTTCACTTTAATTGATGTATATGTTGACTTCCTTGACTTCAATGAAGAGCTTTAACTTTTGATAATGATTCCTGGAGCATAAGTTGATGTAGACGTCGTCTGTATTGGATTCAGGATCTAGCAAGGGTTAAGAAGATACATTGAGTATGAGCGTACTCAGCAAGTTCACTAGAAAAGGAGTGTTTGATGCACTAGATCTACAGCCACAGACCATAGGTCGCAGGAAATGCAGGTTTTCGAAAACATTTCTTCAAATGTTGCTTTTATTCTAAAAAGCTATGTTCGTCAGCCTTCATGGGTTTACCAGAACTTTCATGGAGTTCCTTTCCCGCCGTGTTCGTAGCTCCTTCCCGTAATAGGGAGTAACAAGTTACAGTTCTTACACTCTGCAGAGGTGCGTCACTTTATCCATGAGAGACCTTAGGCTTTGTTGCACGGCCGGGAGTATGTTCCCGTTCAAACTTCTTTGGTTTGAGGCCCAACCTAAGATCCAAGTCAATCACTGCCTTCTCCACGACCTCGCATGTCTCCTTGGTGTACGCCAACCCACATATTGAATTATGGCAATTCTCAGTACAAACCGTTCAGATGCCGGAACTATCATGGGACGTTGAGGGTTCTGTAGGGTTCGCAGCATAGAAAACAAAAATTTTCCTACGATGTGAACTATATACCAAGATCTATTTATACTAGATACAAACAACGGGCGGATGTATATCCGTAGAGAACATACCCTTGAAGACCGACAAAGTTTAACGAGTCCAAACTCGTGGTTGATGTAGACGATCTCTTGCCAATCTCAAGATCGAGAGGAAGTCCTAGCGCCGCAAATCAGCAGCGCATCCGTTGCACACACGTTCGAGGCACCGAGCAACCTCGCCTCCTCGCTCCAGCGATGCAGGAAGCACAACTCTTTCTTGCCGAATAGCCACGGGAACATGTATCTCGCTAGTCCGAGACCATGGGGATAAATTCTAGAGGGAGAGATCCTTCACGAGGAGGTGTGAGTGAGAAGTGAGAGGAGGGCTCCTTTTATAGGAGGAGGAAACCCCAAGGGGTGGCAGGCGCATGGGGCTGCCCCTTGCCCTCCCCTCTTCATGTGGTGGACACTCCACTCACAAAACTCCTCCAAATTCATCCACTCAAAATCCCACTCAAAGATCCCATTAAATTTCCACCAAATTTAATGCAAACTCTCATTAAATAAAACTCTTTTATTTTATTCAGAATTTTGTCAATTACTTTAATGACAAACATTCACAAATAACCCCTTGCTAGAATTCTATTTCACATGCATAACCACTTTATGCAATTTCACCCGAAAACCTGTTTCGGTATCTAGTGAAATAAATTCCTGCGCTTGTTTATTCTTTCGGCATGAAACTTTTGCTCCAATTGGATGTCGGTGTCTCTTAAGTGTGTCACCCTACGGTTCGTGAATAATGCGGACATGATCGAGACCCCTCTCAGATCAATAATCAGAAGCGGGATCTGGAGACCCATACTGACTCCCACACATTCAACGATGACTTTCTTGTGATCGTCGAAACCTTTTACGCTAGTATCTTAATCCCTTTGTCTCACGATATATTACATGTCCGAGATTCGATCATCGGTATCTCCATACCTAGTTTGATCTCGATTCTGACATGCACTCTTTTCTCGTTCCGTGATATAACATTCTAGTGATCAAATCACTTGCTTGCAAGCTAATCAATGTGATATCACCGAGAGGGCCAGTATATCTATCCGTCATCGGGATGAACAAATTCCACTCTCGATCCATGAGCCTCAACATAACACTTTATTAGTTACGAACCCATCTTTATAATCACCTGTTACGGTGTGACGTTTGATGTTATCAAGAAACTCTTAGGTGTTAGTGATTGACATGATCTCATGGTCTAAGATTAGGATCACTTGTAAGTTGTTATAGCAATATAAACTCAATGACTTTGATCGTAATGCTATACTTGGATGAATGTTCATCACATCATTACACTAATGTTGTGATCCGTTATTAACAACATCCAATGTCCATGATCGAAACCTTGATCATCTTGTTAATCAACGAGCTAGTTTATGAGAGAGGCTTAACTAGGAACTTTCTTTGTTTATTAAACACACATGTATTAACGTTTCCGTATTAATACAATTATAGCATGCAAAATAAACATCTATCATATACTTGGAATACACATAATAAACAATTTATTATTGCCTCTCGGGCATATTCCTTGATCTCCCACTTGCACTAGAGACAATAATCTAGTTACATAGTGATATATCTAACACCCATTGAGTTACGGTGTTGATCATGTTTTGCTCTAGGGAGAGTTTTAGTCAGCGGATCGCTACATTGAGATCCGTGTACTTCTAAATCTTTATATCTCCATCCTTGAAATGCTCGCGGATGGAGTGAAACGGCGCTTAATATGCTTGGAATGCTTGTGAGACCTTGGCTCTTTGGCATTGGCAATGGCACCATTGTTGTCACAATAGATCACCATTGGGTCCAACGCTTGCCACAACTCCTAGTTCGGATATGAACTCCTTCATCAAAGCGCTTCTACAGCGCTTGAGCGGCAACATATTCGGCCTCCGTTGTTGATCCGCTACCACAGGTTGTTTGGAGCTCCTCCAACTAACGCTCGCCATTCATGAGAAATACGTGTCCGGATTGAGACTTAGAGTCATCCGGATCGGTGTCAACTAAGCGTCGACATAACACTTAGCGACGATCTCTTCTTCACCTCCGTATACAAGAAACATATCCTTAGTTCTTCGTAAGTACTTAAGGATATTCTTGACCGCTATCGATGTTCGAACCTGGATCCGATTGGTACCTACTAGTCAAACTAATAGCGTGTGCCACATCGGTCTTGTACATAGCATGGCGTACATTATAGAGCCTATGGGTGAAGCATAGGGACTTTGTCCATTATCTCTCTTTCTTCCGAAGCGGACTTTGAGTCTTACTCAATGTCTTGCCTTGCAACATAGGTAAGAACCCTTCTTACTTCCGTCCATTTTAAACTTCTTTAAAATCTTATCAAGGTATGTACTTTGCGATAGCCCTATTAGGCGCCTAGATCTATCTCTATAGATCTTTATGCCTAATATGTATGGCTTCACCTAGGTCCTTCATTGAAAATTTCTGTTTAGATAACTTTTAACACTTTTTAAAAGTTCTATATCATTCGATCAATAATATGTCATCCACATATAATATCGAAATGCCACATTGCTCCCACTCACTTTCTTGTAAATACAAGCTTCTCCATAAGTTTGGACAAATCCAAACTCTTTGATCACCTCATCAAATCGGAGATTCCAACGTGATGCTTGCTTCAATCCATAGATGGATCGCTGAAGCTTGCACACCTTGTTAGCATCCTTAGGATCGACAAAACCCTTTGGTTGTATCATATACAACTTTTCTTCAATATTACCATTGAGAAAGCGGTTTTGACATCCATCGCCATATTTCATAATCGAAATATGCAGCAATTGCTAACATAATCCTAAGACTTTAGCATCGCTACGGAGAGAAAGTCTCATCGTAGTCAACTCCTTGAATTTGTCGAAACCCCTTTGCGACAAGTCGAGCTTTATAGATGGTCACATTACCATCGACATCAGTTTTCCTTTTGAAAATCCATTTGTTCTCCACGGCCTTTCGGTGGTGAGGTAATTCTACCAAGTTCCAAACTTGATTTTCATACATGGATTCCATCTCGGATTTCATGGCTTCTAACCATTTGTTGGAATCCGGGCTCATCATCGCTTCTTCATACGTCGCAGGTCATTATTTTCATCAACCATGAAATTTATGACAGGATTTCCGTCTGACTCGGGCTGCAGCGTCTGTTTGACTGCGAGGTTCGGTAGTACTCTCTTCGGAGTTTCATGATCATTATCATTAGTTCCCTCTTCAACAGGTGGATCCAACTCCGGAACAACTTCCGGCTGCGCTACTCGCCATACTTTGAAGAAGGTTCCACAACCTCTTGAGTTCTACCTTCCGACTACTCACACCTTTCGAGAAACTCTTTCTCTAGAAAGGATCCATTCTTAACAACAAAAACCTTGCCCTCGGATCTGTGATAGAAGGAATACCCAATAGTTTCTTTAGGGTATCCTATGAAGACGCATTTTTCGCTTTGGGTTCGAGTTTATCCGGTTGAAGTTTCTTCACATAAACGCAACCCCAAACTTTAAGAAATGACAGCTTAGGTTTGTTTCCAAACCACAATTCATACGGTGTCTTTTCAGCGGATTTAGATGGTGCCGATTTAAAGTGAATGCAGCGGTTTCTAGTGCATAACCCCAAAATGACAACGGCAAGTCCGTCGGAGACATCATAGATCGAACCATATCTAATAAAATGCGATTACGACGTTCGACACACCATTTCATTGTGGTGTTCGGCGGTGTGAGTTGTGAAACAATTCCACACTCTTTCATGTGAGTGCTAAACTCGTAACTTAGATACTCACCTCCACGGTCGCATCAAGAAATTTGATCTTTCTATTACGATGATTTTCCACTTCACTGAAATTCCTTGAACTTTTCAAAGGTTTCAGACTTGTGTTTCATCAAGTAGATATAACCGTATCTACTCAAATCATCCGTGAAAGTAACAAAATAACGATATCCACCTCGGCAAACACACTCATTGGACCACATACATCGAATGTATAATTTCCAATAAATCATGCCTGTTCCATTGAACCGGAAAGCGGCGTTCTAGTCATCTTGCCCATAAGGCATGGCTCACATGTATCAAATGATTCATAATCAAGTGATTCCAAAAGTCCATCCGAATGGAGCTTCTTCATCGTTTAATGCCAATATGACCTGAGCGGCGATTACCACATATATGCGGATATATCATCATTAAGTTTAATCCTTTTAGCATCAACATTATGAATATGTGTAACATTATCATCGAGATCCATGAAATAAACCATTCAACATTGGTGCATGACCATAAAAGATTTCATTCATATAAATGGAATAACCATTGTTCTCGATTTGAATGAATAACCACTTTGCATCAAACATGATCCGGATACAATGTTCATGCTCGGTCGGGCACCAAATAACATTATTTAAGTTTATGACTAATCCGACGGTAAGTGGAGAGGTAGCGTTACGGCGATCACATCAACGTTTGATCCATTGCCGACACGCATCTTGACCTCATCCCTTGCTAGCGGTCGCTTTGTTCCATGACCCACGATTCGAGTTACAAATATTAGCAACTGACGGTATCAAATACCCGGTGCTCTGCGAGCACTAGTCAAGTACACATCAATAACATGTATATCATATATACCTTTGTTTGCCTTGCCGGCCTTCTTGTCCGCGGATACTTGGGCGATTCGCTTCGATGGCGATCCCTTACAATAGTAGCACTCGGTATCGGACTTAGGTCCAACTCGGGGTTTCTTTTCAGCGGCAACAGGCTTGCCGCCCTTACTTCCTTCCGTTTTCCTTCTTGTCTTTCTTGAAACCAGTGTTCCTATTGATCATCAACACTTGATGTTCCTTTTGATCTCCACTGCGGTTTTAAGCATTGTGTAAGCTCGGGAGAGACTTCTTCATGCCTTGCATATTATAGTTCATCACGAAGCTCTTATAGCTAGGTGGCGAGACTGAGAACACGATGGATGCCTAAGTCAATGGGAATCGTTATTCCCAAGGACACAAGCTTATCGGCGTAACCGACATCTTGAGTACATGCTCACTAACGGCTGTTCTCTTCCATCATGCGACTAAAGAACTTTTCAAGCATTGTAGCTCTCTGACAGACATGTGTGAAAATCATTTTCAACTCACCCATTGTATCAAAAGCATTGCCGTTTTGAAGCGCTTTGAAGTTCGGCTCTAGCCCATACAATATGCCGCAATGAACTAAGTTGTGGTCCTCCTGACGAGTCAGATAGACATTCTTCTCCTCGTCAGGGGCATCGTCCAAAGGTGGGGGGCCTAACGGCGCTTCTAGCGGATATTGCTTTTGTGCGTGAGAGGAGAATCCTCAAATTCATGGCCCATTCGGTAAAGTTGCTACCGTTTGTTGCTAGTCTCTCTTTCTCCATGACGCATTGAAATTAAAAGCGGTGGTGCCATCTACAACAGAATTTGTAAAGTTTAGACTAAGTGTATGATAGATTGAGTTCAACTAATCTATATTACGAATGACCTCCCCCTCAAAAGCGACATCCCCCGTGTCCTTTTGGTGATTACATGAACCAAATCCACTACACCAAGTCCGATCATCACGTGAGTCGGTATAGCTTCAAAGCGAGCATCAAATGGGCATCATATCAACTATATGACTCATGCTTAACCTTTGATGCGTGTTCCGAGGCCATGTACGTACATGCTAGGCTCGTCAAGTTAGAACCTTAGTATTTGCGTGTGTAACTTTTACACCAAGTATGGTCGAGGATCCAAGAACACCCGATCATCACGTGATGTCTTGGAGCGGCGAAAACATAATCGGTGCATACTAAAGGAAGAACACATTCTTATCTTGATATTTAAATGAGGGATCATCTTATTATGCTTAACAAAGCGCTAAACAATCAATATAAGATGCAATCAAACATCATATGTTTATTAGTGAAATTATATGGTTCCATGAGATGATCTCTATCATGTGCATCGTGGTATGATCACTATCATACCTATATGTGTAAATCCACGGTTTATGGATTTTACGCTATGTGTGTTGTAAGAGTATCATCTCATACTTCTACTTACAACACTACCATATCATAACACTAGCCCGAGAACAATCTAAACTAGACGCCTCTAATTTATCCATTGCAAGTTTTACGTGGCTTAGGGCTTTCGAGATAGAACCGTTCTTACCTACGAACATGAACCTAACGAGGATAATCAAATTGTTGACAACTCTTGCAAAATAGATATTGACTATAGTAGGAGAGACACCGCTAGCCACTTATGCAAACTAGTTGCATGTCAAGCGTGGAACAGGTCTCATGTGCGAGGACATGTAAAGTTTGTCCGCCGCTTCATCCCACTATGCCACCAATATCCAAAATCACAAGAAAGGAGCAACAACATGATCATCGTCGCCCACATACTCATATGTGTACTACCGTGTAAAGTATCTACGCATAGATCCGGCTCGATACCCTTTGTAGGGTTCGCATAGAAAACAAAAATTTCCTACGATGTGAACTATATACCAAGATCTATTTATACTAGATACAAACAACGGCGGATGTATATCCGTAAAGAACATACCCTTGAAGACCGACAAAGTTTAACGAGTCCAAACTCGTGGTTGATGTAGACGATCTCTTGCCGATCTCAAGATCGAGAGGAAGTCCTAAGCGCCAAAATCGGCGCATCCGTGCTCGCACACACGTCCGAGGCACCGAGCAACCTTCGCCTCCTCGCTCCAGCGATTCAGCGGAAGCACAATTCTTTCTGGCCGAATAGCTACCGGGAACATGTATCTCGCTAGTCCGAGACCATGGGGATAAATTCTAGAGGGGGAGAGAGATCCTTCACGAGGAGGTGAGTGAGAAGTGAGGAGGGCTCCTTTTATAGGAGGAGGGGGGAAACCCCAAGGGGGTGGCCGGCGCATGGGGGCTGCCCCCTTGCCCTCCCCTCTTCATGTGGGTGGACACTCCACTCACAAAACTCCTCCAAATTCCTCCACTCAAAATCCCACTCAAAGATCCCATTAAATTTCCACCAAATTTAATGCAAACTCTCATTAAATAAAACTCTTTTATTTTATTCATAATTTTGTCAATTACTTTAATGACAAACATTCACAAATAACCCCTTGCTAGAATTCTATTTCACATGCATAACCACTTTATGCAATTTCACCCGAAAACCTGTTTCGGTATCTAGTGAAATAAATTCCTGCGCTTGTTTATTCTTTCGGCATGAAACTTTTGCTCCAATTGGATGTCGGTGTCTCTTAAGTGTGTCACCCTACGGTTCGTGAATAATGCGGACATGATTGTAGCATCCCAGTTGTCTAACCACTGTAATGCTACTAAGTTTAATAATAAAATGGGCCACTTCCAACATATAATTATTGCATCATCATCATCTCATGCTCATGTCATCATGTCTCCTTGCATTTGAGCATCATATAAAACCTTTTTCTTGTTTGGTTCTTATCTCATGTGCATTATTAATTGTAGATGCTTCTTGATATTGTATTTGGATCTTACTAAATTGTTCAATGCCCAAGTTGAGTTGGGGGCATCTCTCTTTTGACTCCACCACCTTTTCTCCACCACCTTATAATTCCACCATCCAATAATATGGGCTTGGCTTTTATTGAGTTATCCCTAGCCCATGTTGTTGGTTGGATCCACTCATAATCTTTTGCTTGGCCTTTGCCACCTTTTGTGCATGCAAGGAGTAAAGCCACATGGAATCATATTGTTTTCACAATATATCAACTTGGCATTAATTGTCTTGCATGGGCCATGCAAGTACCATCTACCCTAGTTTTGGCTTTTGTTGGATTTCTAAATGGAACCTTCTTCTTTGCTTGCTTGTTGGTTAGTATAAAATCCTAGCTACCCCTTCTTTTGTTCTTGCTTGATCTATGTTGGATCATGCATGAACCCCAAAAACCCCAACACCAACCTTGGCCATCTCTCTCCTTTCCCTCTCTTTTTCTTGTTTTCTTGTTAGTGCATGCTTATAATGGCTTGACCTAGATTAGTACCCTCCACCTTTTTGGCCTTTAAGCAAAGACCCTAATTCAAATCTATCCTAAAAACCAACACCTAAACCCTATTTTATAACTATCCTAAAACTAAACACTACTTTACATCTACCCAAAACAATTCCTAATCTACCTCTACCTCTAAACAAAACCCCAAACTAAACCTACCCTCCCCTTTTCTTTCTCCCTAGCATGACACCATGTCCCTCTTCCTCTCTTCCTATCTACTCTAGCAAAAAAACCTAAACCTACCCCTTACCCCTCTAATCTACCCCCTCTCATCATCTAGAAGCCCTCATCTACCCTAGACCGTACCACCCCTCTTCCTCCCTTCCCTCTCTCTCTCCATGCAGGCCCCACCCCATCTACCCGAGCCTCCCCTAGCTAACCAAAACCCTACCCCGGCCAATGCACCTCTCTCTCCTAACCTAGCTCCCAAACCTAGCTAACCGAGGCTACCACCTTTCCCTCTCTTCTCTCCCTCTCTGCCCTAAGGGTCCCAGCCCGTGCCAACCCGACCATGTCCTGCCCTACCCCACATGCAGCCTCCCCGGTCCTGTTTCTCTTCCCTCTCTCACGCTCACGTGCTCTGACTTCCTCGCGTGGTAAGTAAGCAGCGGCAACACCCATACCCCCACGCCACCTCCTTTCCCTCCTCGTTCCTATCCACCCATCCTCGCCCTGCCTCTCCTAGACCCCAGGACACCCCAGCCTCTGCTTTCCCCCATCTACCTTCTTCCTCCCGGATCGCCAGCCGCCCAACCCTAGATCGCCAAAGACGCCCCCTCGCTCCATGGTCCCCGAGGCGTCAACAAGACCGGTGCAGCCGTCTACCTCCCCGCCCGTGGAGCGCAGGAGCTCAGAGAACCCGGAGAACCCGCCCGCCGTGCCCACGAGCAGGCGCTTCCGCCAGCTCGCCCGGTGATCACCGCCCCTCGCCGAACCGACCTCGCCGGCAAGCTTCGTGAGACCCTTTCCCCGGACATGCTCCGCTTTCCCTGGCGCGCAGTAGCACGCCGCCGACGAACACTACACGCGCCTTGTGCCATCGGCGCCAGCAGCGTCAGCGGCCGTAGATCTATCCACGTTGAGGCACCCGCCCGCCACCGTCCACCTCGCGTTAGTATCCTGTAGCAAACTTGTAGGCCTAGATCCTCTCCGTTTCTTGTTTTTGGTCCATGGCGTTTGAAGCAGCGCGTCGCCATCGTCGATCAAAACCGGCCAGAACCACGCGCCCGCCAAGCCCGCTGTCGTTCGACAATGCGTGGTCGCTTCAGATCGCCCTTCCCTTTTCCCGCCTCAATCCACGGTCCACTGCCCACCCGGTGACCACATCAACTTTGCAAAAGGCTCCCGCAAAACCATCTTTGAACCCGCAGTCCACACCACGGCGCGTGTCGTTTTTGCAACCCCTGTCCTTACAAACCCTCAACCCGCGGTCCACCGTGGCCTCATTGTCGGCCGATTGCAATTTTGCAAAGAGGTCGATGTTGATGTAATGAACCCGGGGCGTCTCAGACCTCTGCCTCAGGCCGAGAGGACCCTGCCCACACCCGGCCAGGCTCGAGTCGGGCTGTGTTAAAACGTTTGAGCTGGATTTCAAATTCAAATTTGTTTTAAATAATTTAAAATGCAAATTCAAATTCAGAATTTAATAACTTTTGCATGCCTTATCCAAATAAGGCAAATAATATATGTTTTTGATTCAGAAAAATGAGAGGAACTCAAATATGCCATCTGTTTAGTGTTTTGCACAAGTTAAATTCCAAGTTTGTGTTAATTACTTCAATTGCCACTAGGATTTCAAAATTAGATAACTTTTGTTTGGAAAATCCAAATTAAGCAAATGAATAGTCTAAAATGATCATTCGACGAGACCTTTCTGTTTATGCTATCCTTGATTTCAATTGCAGCATGCATCATATAAATATATTGCAAACAACAAATGTTATGACAACAAAATGTGGTTCTAAAACCCAATTAAATGTTACTTTCTTGTTCATCACACCTCACCATGCCATGCTACCTTTCTTGCCATGTAAATTGTGCATCATTCATCATGGCATGATTGTTTGTGACGCATCTTATTCATATGCTTGTGGTCTATATTTATGTTGGCCTTGTTTGTTTGGTTTTCTCGGATAGACCTTTGGCGGGGTTGTATCAAGAGCACCAGGAGCACTACCCAGTACCGTCCCTTGCTTCAACAGAGATACCAGGCAAGCACTACCACATGCTTGCATACATACAGTACCTATTGCCTCTATCTTATTCTTGCATCATTGAGTCGCGATTGCATTAAATTGAATCCCAAGTATGCATAACCTTTACTTTTCAACTCCACCAAGCTTGTATCCTCCATCCCATGAGCCACTACTATAGGAGTTGTTTGAGCCATGCGAGTCGTAGAACAGCATGTGTAGGGTTTGTGAGAGTCTGATGGATCACGAGGTACTTAAACAACTTAACCTGAGTAGTTCTGGGATAACTAAAGAAAGTGGCACCGGTGGGCAATATTTGCTATTTGGTTTTTCCTGCTCACTTGTGTCCCGTAAGACCCCGAGTACTTGATTCCTGTTCCTTGATTTATCGCGCTATCCACATCCGGGAGGTATATGGGACCCCCCTGGACCAGAGCTTGATTCCGTCTTATTTTCTTGGGGCCACAAACTAGTTTGAGGTTTTATTACTATCCTGTACTTATGCCATGCTTTACTGCTTTATTTACGATTGTGCGAGGAGCACACTGTACTGTTTAGGAGTGGGACACGTTTCCGCGGTGTCGACAAGCCCAGCCACACTTTCGGTTCCCGATCGTTCTGGCCGTCCACCCGAACCTTGAGGCCGTCTCGAAGCTTGCTTACTCCGTTGCGGATTCTACTTAAGGGGTGGCCCCCTGAAATATTTCTGAATCTTGTGATTGTTCAGTCGTGAAAGCCTCGTTGGGTTTTGATTTGGTTTTTCCGAGGTCGATCGAGCGTGTGTTGCTATTGGTGCACCCCGGCCGGGTAAAACTTCTCAAAGCCGTGTCGCGGTTATGGGCGACTTGGAGCACAGTTTCTTGATCATAGACAAGCATAACTAAAGTACCGCCTTAATTTGACTAAGTAACTTGACTAGTAATTAGTGCAATACTCATGGAATGGTTAATAAAATTGCCAACGGAAAGGGGGGGTTGTTCGTCCGCTTCCTTGTTGGGAAGCAGGGAGGAGGATGGATCGGATGAGATTACCATTATAACTGTTGTATTTAAAATCACGGACATCCGTCTATCATTGGTTAGGCGGATGGTTAGCGCTATCTCGTAGAATTGCTAGGGTTTATCTTTTGCTGCAATTGCGTCACCCAGTTGTGTCCCCTTTAGAGGCATTAAGTCTTCTTGAGTACCCTTAGGGTCTCACACGATAAATTCTTGGTTCGGATGAGCAGTACCTTCTCGGAGACGGATCTTGGGTGGAAGAAGCCGATGAAGTGGGCAACGACCGTATGGTGTAGAGATTAGCACGAGGATCCGTGAGACCTGTAGTTGGGATGTGCTTATTTTCTCGGCATCTTATGCCTATTTGCTTCTTATCCGTACTCGGATCTTGTTTTCGCTTCGCATGATACTCGATGTGTCTTTGTATGAGGAGTTATCCTAAATTATAGTTGTATCTAGGTCATTTGAATCTTCTTGGTATGGCGTTGGTATATTCCTTTCTTTCTAGATGGTGTGGCTCGATGTACTCTTGTATGGTGGCTTGCGTACATACCCACTTGTGTCGTAGTTGATCCTTCTTAGCCGCTGACTACGCCCGTCTGAGTCCCGTTGAGAGGTTAGCGGTTGGGGCGTCGAAAGGACTACCGGTGAGTGGCTTTTGGGGCCCCGCCGTACTATTTCAACCGCTATCTCTCATCCGGGCTTGTATCTAGGGGCGTAGTTCACCGAGGTAGTTACAATTGGTATCGAGCCATCCCGACCTTGAGGTTTCAGCCAAGCAGTCGTTGTCGATCTAGCAAATATTTTGAGTAGTTATGTATATTAGGGAAAAACAAAAGCGAGAGTAGGACTGCTTCCATTTTCTTCTTACCCTCCCACCCACCCTTTTCTGGTAAGGAAGTGCAACGTTTTCAATTCTCTTCTCAAAGTTCAAACTAGGATTCACGTGTTCGGGGTTTCCGTAGTACCATAGGATGTGTGTGTGTGTGTGTGTGTGTGTGTGTGTGTGTGTGTAGTCCCTTGTCTATCTGTTGCATCCAAGTTGTTATCTTATCTGCCTTTGGTTATCAACTGTTGGTACATTCCATACCGACAGGCTTTTGTAAACCGACGCAATCTATCTTCTTTTTGTAACCGACGCTATCTTGTTGGGGTGTTCGTTCCGTAGTACCAATCTTAGGTTTCGTCGTGAGAAGAAGGGGTTGGGATATGTGTTCCACTTGTTCATGTGCGGAGTAATGATTTGAGTGCGGGATGGAGTCGCGACCATACCACTACTTGTATCATTTGCTTTTGTATATTGGATCGGTAGAGTCACTAATCTTGATTCGTTAAGTAATTTTGCGCATCTATTGGTATTTTAATGCCGAAATTTGTGGAAAATTTTTCTTTGATATGTTTGTGTACCACTCCTTTTCATCGTGTGCGATATGCTTAATATCTTTGAGGTGCTATGAACTTTGTTGATATTTTCATATCATCTCGATAAATTGTATCCTTTAATCTTGGTTAATTCCATTTTGGTACTATTTTGGATTATTATCATTCTCCATTATAATCTTGACTTGAGTTTTACATCAATGACAGGATGGCTCCCACGGGCCGAGGAGGACATTCCTCGAGGCGGGCTCGGCTCATCAAGCATAGCTCTTGCTCTGGCAGCCATGCAAGAGAACCACCGCGCTTTGAGGAGAGCGTCCAAGGAAGCAGTTCACTCCACTTCCTCCACCTCCCAAGCGTGGTGACATCAAGAGCTTCCTCAAGTTCAACCCGCCGATTCGGCGTGTCGACCGACCTCTTGATGCCGATGATTGGCTCGTGAGATCTCAAGGCTGGAGGCGATGTGCGAGCAGGAATGGGTAAAGTGTGCTACTCACTTGCTCAAGGGAGATGCGGCTCTATGGTGGGAAAACTACCTGAAGGCTAGCTGCACTGGACCCCAGGCTACTTGGGAGAGGTTCACCGCCGCTTTCAAGGAGCAGTTCCTCTCAGAGATTGTGATGGAACGGATGAAGGATGCTTTCCTCAACTTGAAGCAGGGCAATGACAACGTCAACACCTACATCAGGAATTTCATGAACTTGTCTCGCTATGGTGGTGATGAGGTATCTGATGACAAGAAAAAGCAGAAGCGATTCAGGCAAGGGCTCAACGCGTCGATCAAGTATGCACTCACGCATGCAAGACCGGCAACCTTCCTGGAACTGCAGCATATGGCACTACAAGAGGAGGCTAGTAGGCAGATGTTCGAGGAGTCCAAGAAGCATAGCAGGGATGCATCAAGTTCGGCAGCAATGGCAACTCCTGCTAAGCGGCGTGTCAGGTTCCTAACACCCCACCGTCGCTCCGGCTCCACCAAGTTACGCAGCGTCTGGCTTAAGGCCACCAAACTTCACCATGCGGCTCCTGGGGCTACAACAACCCTTACCTCGAGCGCTGGCGGAGTCCAGCTTCTCGCTCCACGTCCTCGCGGTGCTTGCTACATGTGGAGATCATGGTCATCCCGCAGGGAACTGCCCAATGAAGAACAAAGCTCTCCCTCAACCCCCGCCAAGATCTGCAACAAGCTCTCCCTCGATTCGTGCACCACCTCGGGCTCTCAACATCAACACTAAGCCCGGTCGCGGTTGTTCGAGCTAATCGTCAACGCCTCTCAAGCTGAGCTCGCTCTCGAGTTGTCATGGGTATGCTATCGATTAACTCGTTCTGCGAGTTCTCTTTGATTACGGTGCATCGCATTCCTTTGTGTCATACAAGTTTGCGAAGAGAATGAGTTAGTTATGGTCCCTCTCTAAGCGGTTGGTGGTGCAATCACTGGTTCAAACATGAGGCTGAGCATATATCGGTCATGGGAACCAAGTGGAGATTGGTGGTTCTTCATTCTTGGCTTCTTTGATTGTTCAGGCAACTCGACATTGATGTCATCCAGGCATGGATTGGTTGACAAGAAATGCATTTGTGATCGATTGTCTTTGACGCTTCGGTATCTCCGAAGATCCTGAAGGCCACATAGTCTTTTCTCCAAGTCGACTCGATGTCAGCTCTATTCCTTGGCTGCTCGAATAATGATGCCATGGAAGCTATTCGGAAGGTACCGATTCCGTGAGTTTCCGGATGTTTTCTGAAGAGTTGCTGTATGCCTCCGATCGCGAGGTTGAATTCGTGATCGAGCTTGAACACTGGAACGGCTCCTATCTCCAAGAGGCCATACAAGATGGGTCCTTCCGAGTGGTGAACTCAAACGACAACTTGATGAACAAGAGAAGTTGGGTTTCATTCAATAGCACTTCTTCTTGGGGTAGTCCAACAATCTTCGTGAAGAAGCGTGATGTAACCGATAGGCTCGTGTTGACTACCGGGCTCTAAATGCTAAAACCATCAAGAACAAATATCCTCTCCCTCGGATAAATGATCTGTTTGACCCTAGCGAGGCGTGGTGTTCTCTAAGCTGGATTTGAGGAGTGGTTATCACCAAATCAAAATTCGCAAGGAGGATGTGCCCAAAACAGCTTTCACCACTCGCTATGGCTGTATGAGTACACGGTCATGTCTTCGGTCTCACCAACGCACCTGCTACCTTCTCGAGGCTGATGAACTCCGTTTTCATGGAGTACTGGACAAGTTTGTGGTGGTATATCTGGATGATATTCGTCTATTCCAAGTCCAAGGAGGAGCATGAGGAGCACTGAGGTGTGTCTGAACAAGCTTCGAGAACCTTGTATGCCAAGTTCTCAAAGTGTGAGTTACGGTTGCTGAAGTAACCTATCTGGGCCATGTTATCTCGCCAAGGGCATTGCGATCAACCCGGACCGTGAAGACAATAGTTGAATGGCTTCCTCCTGCTAATGTCAAGGAAGTGCGGAGTTTTCTCGGCAGCTAGCTATTGTCGCGTTTTGCAGAACTTCTCGAAGATAGCAAAGCCTCTTACCGATCTCCTCAAGAAAGGCAAGAAGTACTGTGGACACCTTGCCAAGAAAGTTTCGAGACACTCAAAGCAAAGCTCACTTCCACCAGTCTTGGTTCCTCCGGATACATCCAAGCCTTTCCAGATCTTCTGCGATGCCTCTTTGCAAGGATTGGGTGCGGTCCTTATGCAAGAGAGGCGGTGGTTGCTTACGCCTCGTCGATTGAAGACGCATGAGGTCAACTATCCCACACATGACCGAGCTAGCGGCGGTGGTCTTCGCCTTGAAGCTGTGGAGGCACTACTTGCTTGGGAACCGTTGTGAGATCTTCTCGGACCACAAGAGTTTGAAGTATATCTTCACTCAACCGGATCTCAATCTTCGGCAAAGGAGATGGATTGAAGCCATCAATGACTACGATGTGACCATCAACTACACCCCAGGCAAAGCAAATGTCATGGCAGATGCGCTTAGTCGTAAAGCTTATGTCAACAACCTCATGGTGGAAGAGCAGCAGCCTCTCTTGTGCGAGGAATTCCGTCGGTGAACACAGAATTGTGGAACAAGGGCATCTCCTGAACCTTCTCGCTACTCCTCTCTTGGAAGAACAGATTCGTTCGTCGGCGTGGTGATCCACACCAAGAAGCTCATCGCTAAGCTTGGCACTCAAGTATGAATCCTTCCATGTTGATGATCGAGGCACGCTCTTCTTTGATCACGGATGTTTGTTCCAAACTACCCGGTCGAGAGATCAATTGCTCAAGGAGGCACATGATTCGGTCCTTTCTATCCATCCGGCAGCACAAAGATGTATATGGACTTGAAAACACAATCTGGTGGCACAGGTTGAAAAGGTATTGTGCCAAGTCGTCTCGAATGTGATGTTCGCCGCGAGTCAAGGCTGTTCATCGAAACCATTTGGTCTTCTACAGCCATTGCAACCTCCAGAGTGGAAGTGGGAGAAAGTTGAGATGGACTTCATCACGGGCTTTCCAAGGTCGCAGAAGGGCAACAATGCAATTTTGTTGTCATCGACGGGCTTTCCAAAGTGGCACACTTCTTCCCGATCAAAGAAACAATTTACGGACTTGATTGGGTGAGCTCTATATCAACAGATTGTCTCTTTGTATGGGGTTCCACTGAAATCAGTTCGACCGTGGGAGCATCTTCACCTCAAAGTTCGGGAGAGTTTCCAAAAGCTTTGGGAGCGGTTGAACTTCAAGACTCTTACCACCCTCGATCGCAAGGACAAGTGGAGAGGATCAATCAGTTCTCGAGGACATGCTTAGAGCTTGCGTCATCTCGTTTGGCATGAAGTGGGAAGAATGCCTTCCATATGCTGAATTCTCCTACAACAACAGCTTCGGAAGAGTCAAGATGGCACCATTCGAGGCTCTCTATGGTCGCAAGTGCGAACTCCGATTGGTTGGTCGGTGCGGGAGAAAGAATCTGGTTTGGCCCGACATTGTGACTCGAGCAGAGGAGAAGGTGCATATCATTCGGAGAACACGAAGATTGCTCAGTCGTCGGAAGAGCAACTATGACAGAAGCACAGATATGGTATATGCCCCTGGTGATCTCGTCTACCTTCGTGTCACTCCCATGAGAGGAACACACCGCTTGTATCAAAGGAAAGTTGGCTCCTAGATACATCGGTCCTTTCAAGATACGTGGTAGAAGAGGAGAAGTTGCTTATGCACTTGAGCTTAGGAAAACTCAAAGTCCATGATGTTTTCCACATCTCAGCTCAAGAAGTGCTTCAAAGACCCCGGCAAGACCGTGGATCATGAGCTAATAGACCTCCAAGAAGATCTCTCTTATCAGAACACCCCACCAAAATTCTCGAGACCCATGAGCGAAGGACTGCAACAAGTCCATCAAATTTACGCAAGGTGCGTGGTCACACCATTACATTGATGAAGCAACTTGGGAGCGTGAAGATGAACTCCGTGTCAACCATCCTTCTCTCTTTGTGTCTTCTTCTTCTTCTTCCTAGAATCTCGGGGCGAGATTCCTGTTTAGTGGGGGAGAGTTGTAGCATCCCAGTTGTCTAACCACTGTAATGCTACTAAGTTTAATAATAAAATGGGCCACTTCCAACATATAATTATTGCATCATCATCATCTCATGCTCATGTCATCATGTCTCCTTGCATTTGAGCATCATATAAAACCTTTTTCTTGTTTGGTTCTTATCTCATGTGCATTATTAATTGTAGATGCTTCTTGATATTGTATTTGGATCTTACTAAATTGTTCAATGCCCAAGTTGAGTTGGGGGCATCTCTCTTTTGACTCCACCACCTTTTCTCCACCACCTTATAATTCCACCATCCAATAATATGGGCTTGGCTTTTATTGAGTTATCCCTAGCCCATGTTGTTGGTTGGATCCACTCATAATCTTTTGCTTGGCCTTTGCCACCTTTTGTGCATGCAAGGAGTAAAGCCACATGGAATCATATTGTTTTCACAATATATCAACTTGGCATTAATTGTCTTGCATGGGCCATGCAAGTACCATCTACCCTAGTTTTGGCTTTTGTTGGATTTCTAAATGGAACCTTCTTCTTTGCTTGCTTGTTGGTTAGTATAAAATCCTAGCTACCCCTTCTTTTGTTCTTGCTTGATCTATGTTGGATCATGCATGAACCCCAAAAACCCCAACACCAACCTTGGCCATCTCTCTCCTTTCCCTCTCTTTTTCTTGTTTTCTTGTTAGTGCATGCTTATAATGGCTTGACCTAGATTAGTACCCTCCACCTTTTGGCCTTTAAGCAAAGACCCTAATTCAAATCTATCCTAAAACCAACACCTAAACCCTATTTTATAACTATCCTAAAACTAAACACTACTTTACATCTACCCAAAACAATTCCTAATCTACCTCTACCTCTAAACAAAACCCCAAACTAAACCTACCTCCCTTTTCTTTCTCCCTAGCATGACACCATGTCCCTCTTCCTCTCTTCCTATCTACTCTAGCAAAAAACCTAAACCTACCCTTACCCTCTAATCTACCCCTCTCATCATCTAGAAGCCCTCATCTACCCTAGACCGTACCACCCTCTTCCTCCCTTCCCTCTCTCTCTCCATGCAGGCCCCACCCCATCTACCCGAGCCTCCCTAGCTAACCAAACCCCCTACCGGCCAATGCACCTCTCTCTCTAACCTAGCTCCCAAACCTAGCTAACCGAGGCTACCTTCCCTCTCTTCTCTCCCTCTCGCCTAAGGGTCCCAGCCCTGCCAACCCGACCATGTCCTGCCCTACCCCACATGCGGCCTCCCGTCCTGTTTCTCTTCCTCTCTCACGCTCACGTGCTCGCCGACTTCCTCGTGGTGGTAAAAGCAGCAACAGCCATATACCCTCCCCACGCCACCTCCTTTTCCCTCCCTCGTTCCTATCCACCCATCTCGCCCTGCCTCTCCTAGACCCCAGACACCCCAGCCTCTCTGCTTTCCCCCATCTACCTTCTTCCTCCCAGATCGCCAGCCGCCCAACCCTAGATCGCCCGGCACCCGCTTCGCTCCACAGTCCCCGAGGCGTCAAGACCGTGCAGCGTCTACCTCCTCCCGCCCGTGGGCGCAGGAGCTCGCAGAGAACCAGCCGAGAACCCCGCCGCCCGTGCCCACGCGAGCAGCTTCCGCCCGCCACCGCGTGATCACGCCCTCGCCCGGCCGAACCGACCTCGCCGGCAAGCTTCCGTGAGACCCTTTCCCGGACATGCTCGCTTTCCCACTGGCCGACGCCGCCGACGAACACCTAGCAAGCGCGCGCGCTGGCGCCAAAGCGTCAGCCGTGGATCTGCTCACGTTCGAGGCCTGCCCCACGCCACCGTCCACCTCGCGTTAGATCCTGTAGCAAACTTGTAGGCCTAGATCCTCTCCGTTTCTTGTTTTTGGTCCATGGCGTTTAGAGCAGCAGCGCCGCCATCGTCGATCAAAACCGGCCAGAACCACGCCAAGAATGCCAGCCGCGGTCGTTCCGACGGTAGCGTGGTCGCTGCATCGCCCTTCCCTTTTTCCGCCTCAATCCACGGTCCACAGCCCCACCGCCCGGTGACCTGTCAACTTTGCAAAAGGCTCCCGAAACCCTGTCGAACCGCAGTCCACCACGGCGGCGTGTTTTCGAGCAACCCCATCCCTACAAACCTCAACCGCGGTCCACCGTGGCCCATTGTCGGCCGGCTGTTGCAATTTTGCAAAGAGGGTCCACGATGTTGGTGTAATGAACCCGGTCCAGGCGTCTCAGCCTCGCCCGCGTGGGCCGAGGACCCCACCTGCCAAATGCTCAGGCTGGTCGGTGTTAAAACGTTTCTGAGCTGGATTTCAAATTCAAATTTGTTTTAAATAATTTAAAATGCAAATTCAAATTCAGAATTTAATAACTTTTGCATGCCTTATCCAAATAAGGCAAATAATATATGTTTTTGATTCAGAAAAATGAGAGGAACTCAAATATGCCATCTGTTTAGTGTTTTGCACAAGTTAAATTCCAAGTTTGTGTTAATTACTTCAATTGCCACTAGGATTTCAAAATTAGATAACTTTTGTTTGGAAAATCCAAATTAAGCAAATGAATAGTCTAAAATGATCAGCTCGACGAGACCTTTCTGTTTATGCTATCCTTGATTTCAATTGCAGCATGCATCATATAAATATATTGCAAACAACAAATGTTATGACAACAAAATGTGGTTCTAAAACCCAATTAAATGTTACTTTCTTGTTCATCACACCTCACCATGCCATGCTACCTTTCTTGCCATGTAAATTGTGCATCATTCATCATGGCATGATTGTTTGCTTGACGCATCTTATTCATATGCTTGTGGTCTATATTTATGTTGGCCTTGTTTGTTTGGTTTTTCTCGGATAGACACTGAGCAGGGGTTGTATCAAGAGCACCAGGAGCACTACCCAGTACCGTCCCTTGCTTCAACAGAGATACCAGGCAAGCACTACCACATGCTTGCATACATACAGTACCTATTGCCTCTATCTTATTCTTGCATCATTGAGTCGCGATTGCATTAAATTGAATCCCAAGTATGCATAACCTTTACTTTTCAACTCCACCAAGCTTGTATCCTCCATCCCATGAGCCACTACTATAGGAGTTGTTTGAGCCATGCGAGTCGTAGAACAGCATGTGTAGGGTTTGTGAGAGTCTGATGGATCACGAGGTACTTAAACAACTTAACTTTGAGTAGTTGGGATAACTAAAGAAAGTGGCACGGTGGGCAATATTTGCTATTTGGTTTTCCTGCTCACTTGTGTCCGTAAGACCCCGAGTACTTGATTCCTGTTCCTTGATTTATCGCGCTATCCACATCCGGAGGTATATGGGACCCCCGGACGGAGCTTGATTCCGTCTTATTTTCTTGGGGCCACAAACTAGTTTGAGGTTTTATTACTATCTGTACTTATGCCATGCTTTATCGCTTTATTTACGATTGTGCGAGGAGCACACTGATGTCTTTTAGGAGTGGGACACGTTTCAGCGGTGTCGACAAGCCCAGCCACACTTTCGGGTTCCCGATCCACCGCCCACCACCACCCGAACCTTGAGGCCGAAAGTCTTGCTTACTCCGTTCTATGATTCTACTTAAGGGGTGGCCCCCTGAAATATTTCTGAATCTTGTGATTGTTCAGTCGTGAAAGCCTCGTTGGGTTTTGATTTGGTTTTTCCGAGGTCGATCGAGCGTGTGTTGCTATTGGTGCACCCCGGCCGGGTAAAACTTTCTGAAAGCCGTGTCCGCGGTTATGGACGACTTGGAGCACAGTTTCTTGATCATAGACAAGCATAACTAAAGTACCGCCTTAATTTGACTAAGTAACTTGACTAGTAATTAGTGCAATACTCATGGAATGGTTAATAAAATTGCCAACGGAAAGGGGGGGTTGTTCGTCCGCTTCCTTGTTGGGAAGCAGGGAGGAGGATGGATCGGATGAGATTACCATTATAACTGTTGTATTTAAAATCACGGACATCCGTCTATCATTGGTTAGGCGGATGGTTAGCGCTTATCTGTAGAATTGCTAGGGTTTATCTTTTGCTGCAATTGCGTCACCCCAGGTTGTGTCCCCTTTAGAGGCATTAAGTCTTGCTGAGTACCCTTAGGGTCTCACACGATAAATTCTTGGTTCAGATGAACAGGTACCTTCTCAGGACGGATACTGGGTGGAAGAAGCCGATGAAGTGGGCAACGACCGTATGGTGTAGAGATTCCGGGCACGGGGATCCGTGAGACCTGTAGTTGGGATGTGCTTATTTTCTCTGGCATCTTATGCCTATTTGCTTCTTATCCGTACTCGGATCTTGTTTGCTTCCGCATGATACTACGATGTGTCTTTGTATGAGGAGTTATCCTAAATTATAGTTGTATCTAGGTCATTTGAATCTTGCCGTATGGCGTTGGTATATTTCCTTTCTTTCTAGATGGTGTGGCTCTGATGTACTCTTGTATGGTGGCTTGCGTACATACCCACTTGTGTACGTAGTTGATCCTTCGCTGACTCACGCCCGTCTGAGGTCCCGTTGAGAGGTTAGCGGTTGGGACGTCTGAAAGGACTACCAGTGAGTGGCTTTTGGGGCCCCGCCGTACTATTTCAACCGCTATCTCTCATCCAGGCTTGTATCTAGGAGCGTAGTTCACCGAGGTAGTTACAATGATCGAGACCCCTCTCAGATCAATAATCAGAAGCGGGATCTGGAGACCCATACTGACTCCCACACATTCAACGATGACTTTCTTGTGATCGTCGAAACCTTTTACGCTAGTATCTTAATCCCTTTGTCTCACGATATATTACATGTCCGAGATTCGATCATCGGTATCTCCATACCTAGTTTGATCTCGTTACCGACATGCACTCTTTTCTCGTTCCCGTGATATAACATTCTAGTGATCAAATCACTTGCTTGCAAGCTAATCAATGTGATATCACCGAGAGGGCCCAGAGTATATCTATCCGTCATCGGGATGAACAAATTCCACTCTCGATCCATGAGCCTCAACATAACACTTTATTAGTTCGAACCCATCTTTATAATCACCCACATTACGGTGTGACGTTTGATGTTATCAAGAAACTCTTAGGTGTTAGTGATTGACATGATCTCATGGTCTAAGGATTAGGATCACTTCGTAAGTTGTTATAGCAATATAAACTCAATGACTTTGATCGTAATGCTATACTTCGGATGAATGTTCATCACATCATTACACTAATGTTGTGATCCCGTTATTAACAACATCCAATGTCCATGATCAGGAAACCTTGATCATCTTGTTAATCAACGAGCTAGTTTATGAGAGAGGCTTAACTAGGAACTTTCTGTTTGTTTATTAAACACACATGTATTAACGTTTCCGTATTAATATAATTATAGCATGCAAAATAAACATCTATCATATACTTGGAATACACATAATAAACAATTTATTATTGCCTCTCAGGGCATATTCCCTTCAGGTTCCCACCCATATGTTGCATATCCTCTACGAATTACCAATCAATGCACCCTACAAGGATAACAGCCACGACACGCACATCCGTCTCCATGCGAGAGGGAAAATATACATCTGACTTATCTGTCCCATTCCAAATCTCATGGTCAATGCATAATATACGGTGCAAGAATCACTGGCGACATTGGTTGTTAAGTCCTAGATGATATAATCATGTGCAGTGGTATTCCAACTGCCAAACTTAATAGATTAGATGATCACCCTGGATCAGTAACATAGTTCAAATTATCATTAAAAATAGTGTTTTCTAACCTTTTTGAAATGCAGGTGATGACAACACTGGATTTGCAAAATACTTTACAGAAAATAATCAAACGACATGAGCAAGTGTGAACTTGCCTTTTGTGATTGCAAGAATATGCACTAACGGTCTTCAGTGGTAAAGATTGGACCGGGGTCCATAGTTCACTAGAGGTGCTCTCCTTAGATAAACAACATGGCATGAAGGGTAAACAAATTATAGCAGGGCAATTGGTAGGAACTGAGCAAGGCATAACAATGCAATTACTAGTCAGAAAGACCCTATGAGATTCAATTGGGCAATACAACAAGATACATAGACCGCCATCCAATTGCATCTATGACTAGAAGTCCACCTTTAGGTTATCATCCGAACCCCCTCCAGTATTAAGTTGCAAGCAACAGACAACTGCTTTAAGCAAAGTGTGTAAGGTAAACAGTCCACATGTTCCATGAACAAGAGACCGTTGTTTTCTCCCTAGTGGCAACAACACATCTACAACCAAAGAGATTTCTGTCACTTCCCTTGGAAACTAGAGGCATGAACCCACATCAAGCATAAATACCCCCTCTTGGAGTCACTAGCAACTACTTGGCCAAGATAGCTACTAACAACGGAGAGCATGCAAGATCACAAACAACGCAGACATGATAGAATCATAAAGACAAAACCATTAATCAAACCAACATAATAATCTCAATATCCATCGGATCCCCGCAAACACAACATGCATGATTACAAATATATTAGATCTTGATCATGAACGGAGCTCACAAGATCTATACATGAAAGCACAAAGGAGGAGATACAACCATCTAGCTACTACATGGACCCATAGTCCAAGGTGGAACTACTCACACATCATACCGGAGAGAAGGCCTCCGGGATGATCTCCCCTCCTACAGGGTGCCGGGAAGAACTTCATATCCCCCCGATTGCGGTGACCCAGCATACCACTGCATGTGTAGTATACTATAGTCATTGACATGACACTCACGGAACACCGTTCCATAAATATCACATCCCTCGGAGTGGTACAACAGAAACATTGCGGGTCCATATTACAACATTCACACCTTTTTATTATTACAATACCAGAAGTTCAGGACTTCAAAAGGTTTCAACTTACAAACCAGGATATAAAGTGTTTCAGCGGAATTTAAAAGTAGCAACTCCGACTAGGAGTTGAGCTCAGCAGCTTATTCTATAGAGTTCACGCTGCCCGGCTCCGTTGGTTACTGCTAACTAGGATACTTAGTTTGACTCGTTATCATCAACACCATAGCGGATTTCGTAATCCACTCCTTCCACACCTCCTGACAGGTCAGGCTCCTCGTAGAACACATCTTCTTGACATTCAACTGCATACATTGGCACGTCTTCGGGATCCTCAGAGTCTAAGCAAGGGATCAGAGGAAAGGATGAATAACAACGTTATCCAACAAGTTCATTATATGCAAGGTGGGAAGTTTGATGCTCTAACTACCACCTCAGAATGTAAGTCCTTGGTACTATCCAGTTTTTGTAAATCTTTCTTCAAAGATTGATTTTATTATAAAAATCTACGACCATCAGCCTTCACAGGTTGACCAGAACTTTCATGGAGTTCCTTTCCTGCCGCGTTCGTAGCTCCTTCCCGGAACAGGGAGTAACAAGTTACAATTCTTACACTCTTCAGAGGTGCGTTACTTTACCCATGAGAGATCAACTCCTTGTTGCACAATCGGGCATACTTTCCCGTCCACAATTCCATGTTGTGGGGCCCAGTAGTTGGTCCAAGCCAATCACTGCCCCCTTCACGACCTCGCATGCCTCCTTGGTGTACACATGCCCACATAATGAATTATGGCAATGTTTTGTACAAACCGTTAGATGCCAGAACTATCGTGGGACGATGAGAGTTCCTACCCATATGTTGCATATCCTCTACAAATTACCAATTAATATGCATGCTACGAGGATAACAGCCATGACCTACACATCCGGCTTCATGCGAGAGGAAGAAGATACAACTCACTTCTCCGTCCCATTCCAAATCTCATGGCTAACGCGTAATATATGGCGCTAGAATCACTGATGTCAGGGGTTATTAAGTCCCTAATTGATCATCATTGTTGCAAATAGAACCCTAAGTTCTATTGCTCCATTATATCATCACTTAGGATGATATCTATGATTTCTTTATTTGTGAAAATATTATTTTCTTTCTTTGGTGTATATATGATAACACACAATTTGCAAATACTTTGATAAAGACTCTTCAAAGGATATGAGCAAGTGATGAACTTGCCTTGTGATGGCAAGGTAGTGTAGTCTGATGCTTGCTCTGGACCTTGAGCTTTTATGTCTACAAAAACATCATTATTGCCCGGTAAGGACAATATTTAAAGAAGCAAAATGATTATGCAAAGTAATGTAATGCATCATTTAATTTGATATGCATTCTCCCCATTATTATAAAATTCTTTTTAATAATAAAGGATTTATAAATATTACTTTTTAATATTTATAATATATATTGTATTTTTCCCTTTTATTTGACTTTTATTGATTTAATAATTCTTTTAAGAATTATCACTTAAATATCAAAAATTGTTATTAAATATTTATTTAGTATTTTTCAAAAATACTACAATATTAATATATAATGAAAGTGATTTTTATTTATTTCTATCATCTTTCAATAATTTTTAAAATTCCATAAGGAATATATAAATTATAAAATTCTTAATAAAATTTATATGTCTAAAATTTTATATCTCAATTTATTTGGATAGTTTGGATTTTTGTGAATCCAAAAATATTTTATTTATAATTTTTGGACTTTTATTTTATTTTCTAGAATTTTATTAAGTTCAGGGGCATTTTGGTCGTTTCCTATTTATTAAAACAGATTCTAAACGACTTGGGCTGGGCATTTGGGCTTATTGGGCCCTTGTGGCCTAATAGGGCAGGGTCAAAACAATCACCCCGAAGGGTTTTCGGCCCATCCAGCCCACTTATTCGCTGTCTCCTCTCTCGAGCTCACCCCTCTCCTTCTCCTTCCCTGACCCCGTGGTCAGTGATGTCGCCGCCGGTGATTCTCGCCGTCATGGACCGCCATGGCCGCCGCCATGGTACAAGAAGGGATTGTCGACTCCGCTCTTTCCTCCTGTCCAACTGGATTTGGACATGGAGCTCCCCGTGCCGCCATGGTCGTCGGCCACCTCTGCTTCCTCTTCTAGTCTCCAGCGAGGACCTTTGGTGAGTCATTCCTCTCCCCTTGGGCTCTCTCTATACTAAGCCAATCTATGCTAGATGTTGGTGGTGACTTTCCTGGTTACTGTCCTATTTTGATTAGGGTTTTTGGTTCTACTTAGGGTTCATACCCTGCTGTGAATTAGATACTGATGAATTAGATCATGTGTTGATTGTCCCTAAGTATACTAAATGATTGTCAGTTGTGGTTTGCTGCTTAAGATGAACTGTGGTGGTGCTACTGGCTTATCAGATGATTCTATGAATTAATTTTGATGTGGTCAAATGATAAGGTTGCTATAGAAGCTATACTTGGGAATCTTGTGGTTTACTGCTTCACCACTGTCATTACTTGGTTAAGGACAGTGAGTGATGTGTGATGAAATCACTGTTTTAACACCTGTTGGCTTAAGAATTCAGATGTAGTTTGAGATCAAATGGTTTCAAACAGTGAAGATATACATAGGTGAATATTTTGTTTATGATTCCTGTATTTAAAAACAGGAAAATGATTTATAGTGGTTTGGTTGTATCTGTGAAGATTGAATGCTTAATCTGATTAATATAGAATTGTTCTTGTGAAACCATCTTTGTATGGCACACAAGTTAGATTCTATTTCATTATTTGGGTTGGTCCCATCTTAAATGAGTTTGGCTTTAAAGATAAGTAGAAATTTTCCTTTCTTAAATCCCTAAGACCAATGATGTTGGTCTGAGGTTTAGGGATTTAGACCTCTATCTAATTGGTTCACATGAATTGATTCTGATAGTGATACCAGCTATTATTGCTTGAATCAAAGTTGGGAAAATATGTTTGTAATCTTGATAACTTAGATAGATCCATAAGATTGGATTCTAAGGTGCTACTCTTGTCTTAGAGATGTGCCTAGAAGTTAAATCTTAGCTATATTCGTTCTTGAGTGAAAATATAGCTTGATAGCTAAATCAATGATGTTGTTCTGAGATTTAGTTGGATCCTTATGCTTTTCTGTTTGCTTTTAGAGTTTAAAACCTCAGTGATGGATTCACCCCACTTCGGTGCTTTATGAGAGTTTGAAGGAGATACAAATCATGTATGCTTGTCTAATCTTAGACAGATAGATCATTTGAGGGTCTATTAACTCACCACTGTCACTTGATGTTGTGGTTGCTAGTGGTGGATCTTGTGGTAGCTTGATCTTGTGGTTGATCTTGTGCTCCCCTGGTATATCCAGCTCCTGGATTGTCCTTGATCTAGCCCATCATCTCCTGATCCTGATGGCTTGACCTTGATCTTGCTATCCACCTGATCTTCCCCCTCCTTATGTCACCATCTTAGTGATGTGCTCCTGGGTTTTGGTTGGTTTGATCTAGCTTGGCTTTGGCTGGTTTTGGTTACTGGCTGTTGTGCTTGGTGTGTAAGAGCAATGGAATGGTGTGGGAATTGGTTTTCCCACGGCTGTGTTGGGAGTTTTGTTTGGTTGTGCTGCTGTTGTGGTGTTGACAGCACACACCATGCAGTTTGGTGTGTGTGCTGCTTGTGTGCTTGCTACACAGATGTGGATATGTTCAGAATTTTTGGAAGTTACTTTATCTTGTTACTTCTACCTGGCTGGTGAAACTTGCCCCTCTTTACTATTATCTGCCTTATGGCTTGAATTTATGATAGATTCATCCTTTCATATTGGTGAAACTTGCCCCTTTTTACTAAGATTACTCAATGATGAACCTTGATCAGTGCACTTCAGTGACAAATCTGAGAGTAATATAATTTAACCTTAACTTTCTTTATTTTTTTTGTTTGTGTTTGTTTTGCAGGTACCAGACTTGGAAATTCAAGATTCTAGTTTAGGTTTTCTTCTTTATTTATAGAATAGTCAAATGTAATATTCTTTATTCATTTGTAATTCTAGTTCTATCCTTTTGTAATCTTTATTTTATTATTTTGTAATAAAGATTGTACTATTATCAATAAAGAAATATTATTATTTTTTATTTATTTGCTATGATGAAGATTGTGGATGATTCTAATAAGTTACATTTTTGTAACTTATTTAGTGAATAAAATTATGAAATGTGTATTCATTTTCTTAATTGCTCTCTTTATATAAAGTTTGAATTATTATTGGTTAACTCTGAATTAAATCAAATACTCAAACATTATTCAAAAATTCTTTTGAATTCTAATTCAAACACTCAAGTTTTAAACTCAAATTTCATTTCCCAAAACAAATAAATCCACAAAGATCATATCAAAGTCTACAACAATCATCTTTCAAGACTATACCTAATCTCAAAGTATGAAAGAAACCTTGATCACTTTAGGTTTTTATTTGGCGAAAAATTTACCCACATTTTCTCAGATGAATGCATGCAACATCTTAAATTCCTAAATCTACCCTTCGTTAATTCCTAAATGCTGGGGTGTTACATCGATCTAGGGACGATGGTGGCGGCGGCTATAGACGGTTTCATGGAGATTTGATCGGGTGCGTAGGGTTTCTACATCGGGGGCTTCTTATAGGCGAAGGGGGAGGCCGAGGAGGCGGCCAGGGTGCCCAAACCCTAGCCAGGCGCGGGGCTGGGCCCACCCGCACCTGGGGTGGGTTTGGCCCCCCTGGCTGGCCCCTCCGACTCCCCTCTGGACTTCTTGTTCCCCACGGAAAGTAATTGACGTTGACGTTTCTCCTGTCCAATTCCGAGAATATTTCTTTACTAACTTTTTTGAAACCAAAAACAATAGAAAATAGGCATCAGACATTGTTGCAACTTGTTAATAGGTTAGTACCAGAAAACATGTAAAAAGCACCTCAAAGTCTAGACAAGTAAAGCAAAGTAGATACAAAACAAGCATGGAGCATAAAAAATTATAGATAAGTTTCCAACATATCAAATGGCATTACTTCTATTTGAGTAGTGGTTTCTTAATTTTATAATGGAACAAAAGCTTTTATCTCCTTATAAGAGTGTGGTTATGATTTGTGAATAAGTAAACAATATTATTTTCTACTTATGAATTATCTTTGGATTTAGTCCATTATAAAGTTGTGAGTGAAACAATGATAAAAGGTTTTATTTGGTTGGAAATATCATTCTTGAAGATTTTCTAATTGATAAGGACCTTTTTAGAAAATGATCTACACTTATGGTTGAATGATAATTCAATAAGATTGTTTTTAAAATGTGTTGAACTATTTTGACTTCATATTATCAATATTTAAGACTAATACTATTTATTAGACTCAATTGGCTAATTTTAGAAATATTAGCAATTTTTTATTTACCCTTATGTGAATTATCAACTAAGGAAACATGTTTACATTCAAGTTGTTAAGGTGTTTTTTTGAAGTAAGATCACCTAAATTGAGCAATAGGCCGCCTCGTTAAAAACTCTCTAGTCCCCTTAGGTACCCTGGTAGGGAAAAGAGTGCGTAAGAAACCTGTTGCCCCTGAGTTTACAACGTGTTCTTACAATCGAGAGTGATCAAGTCTCGAACGCAGTCCGGGGCGGAATCACGTAAAACATCCGACATGCCGGATTTACCTAGCTGGACTGACACGTGAGCAACACCATTGCTAAGGCGATCTACCTTAATAATAGAAATGTCGTGCTGGATCTTGAGAACCTCTCTCACCTCCAGAATCAAGACCCAGCATGCAGATTGCTCATCATCTGAGGAAGAAATAGCTTGAATAGCGCGTAAACAGTCGGACTCCAGAATGGCCGGCCACCGTCGCAGATAGATGAGATGGCGAAGGCCTTCAAGGCATGCAACGACCACATCATATTCCGCGGTACCACAGGAGGGGAGGCATTTCCATTCGGAGAGGATTGGTCGACCTTGGTGGTCACGGAAGATAACACCGATGCCGGCCTTCTTTGATATTGAGTCCCACCCCGCATCCACATTAGCTTTGATAGCACCAGCAAAAGGAGGTGACCAGGCCGCGTTGCCGTACGCTTCTCCTCCTATTTCCCCTGTGAAAGACTATAGATAGTTAACAAGAAAGGGAACGGAGGCGGATACCGAGGTTTTACCATCCTCATGAATAATATTGTTCCGATGATGCCAAGTACGCCACAATAAAAAGATAATTTTTTGGTCTCTAATCCTTTGATGCGTTTCCCAAGAGTGTAAAGATCTACTCGTTGCCCTTGTTGAGGTAGGACGCTTCGCACAGAAGGCTCCAATGAGCTCCCAGCTCCGCCCTAAGAGCACGATCAAGAGTGCAGGTTATGAGCGCATGGTGGGAATCCTCTTCAGCCTGCCCGCATATCGTGCAAGTAGAGTCGTCTTTGGGAATACGTCTACTAAGATTGAGGATCACGCCGAGCGAATCCGAGGCCATCCGCCAAGCGAAAATTCGGAGTTTAGGGGGAACATTTGCTTTCCAAATAAGGTCCCAAATTTTCCTTTCACCCAAAGCTTCCGAGCTGGATTGCCCTCCACTTAATTTTTGAAGTGTCGGTTGAATCCCAATGCGATATGCCGACCGAACACTAAAATCTCCATTCCTCTCTCCGCTCCATGCAACAAAATCATCCACCGCACGACCAAGGAGTTTAATATTAAGGATAGTTGCCGCGTCATGGGGAAAACAACACTCCCAAATAGTAGTCTCATTCCATGTTCTGGTACCTTGGTCTATCAGTTCAGAGACCCACTTCCGCCGAGAGTGCCCCTTCTTACCATCAACCTGTAGGGCACCCTCTCGAGGTAGCCAGTTATCCCTATAGATTTTAACACTAGAACCCATGCTAATTCTCTAGATTATCCCCCTCTTCAGAAGCTCAAGATACCCTGCCACGTGCGTGACTGATTTTTGATGAATGCAGTTTCCAGCAGGTTTCCAGAGGGGTAGTACCTTGCCTTGAGTAGCCGGGCATAGAGACTGTCAGGGACTTTAAGGAGGTGCCAGGCTTATCGTGCAAGAAGCGCCTGATTAAAGACGCGAAGGTCCCTAAAGGCCTAAACCCCATGCCGCCATGAGCTTTGGGTCGAGCAACTTTGTACCAGGATAACCAGTGCATTTTCCGTTTGTTCGCCTCGTCACCCTACCAGAAATTGCGAATGATTTGTTCAAGCTCCTCAACAAGACCGGCTAGAAATTTTAAGACACCCATTGCATATGTTGAGATGGACTGTAGGACTGACTTAATGAGGATATCCTTCTCCCCGGATGACATGTATTTTTTAGACCAGCTGCTGGCGTGCTTTGAGAATTTTCCTTTAGTGGATTTAAACTTTCCTTTATTCATCCTTCCTTCCGGCACCTGCAAAAGGTATTTCTCTTCAAAGCAATTTGTATCATACTTTAAAATATCTTTTATCTCAGCTTGCACCTCAGACGTGCACCTATCCCCATACATGATGGAGCATTTGCTGAGACTAACTAGCTGCCCAGTGCCTTGCTCATAACAATCCAAGATGGATTTAATTAGAGTAGCTTGCTCCACCGATCCTTCAAAGAACAGAAGGCTATCGTCCGCGAATAACAGGTGAGAAATACTAGGAGGCCTACGGCATATATGAAACTCCCTCAAAGAATTCGTCTCAACTTCCTTACGAATAAGACATGATAAACCATCAGCAACAAATAAGAAAAGATACGATGAAAGGGGATCACCTTGGCGAATACCACACGACAGGGAGAAGGAGTCTAACATGTGTTCGTTAAAGCGAATCGAGTAGCGTACGGTGGTAACACGCGCCATTACCCCCGAATCCATTGACTGTGAAAGCCCAACTTCGCTAAAACTCCTTCGAAAAAACCCCAATCAACACGGTCATAGGCCTTGGCCAAGTCCATCTTATAAGTGCAAAAATTCTTCCGAGCTGCAGAGCCTGTCTGAATAGAGTAAATGCATTCAAAGGCCATCAGAGCATTATCCATAATAAGACAACCAGGAACAAAAGCGTTCTGAGTTGGTGATATGATGTCCTGGAGAATAGGTCTCAATCTGTTGATCAAAATTTTTGAAACCACCTTTAAAATAACGTTAAAGACTAATCGGGCGGAAATCCTTCAACGCCTCCGGGTCATTCTTTTTAGGAATTAGAACTATTAATGTGTCATTGACCTCATCAGGCATGACACCAGTGGCAAAGAAGCGCTGCACCGCTTGCACAACCTCATCTCTCATCAGTTCCTAGTTTCTCTGCAGGAAGCGAGCCGGGAAACCATCTGGCCCCGGTGCCTTTAACGGTCCAATTTGAAAAATGGCATCGCTTATTTCTTTTTCTGTGAAAGGGGCGCACAACTTCTCATTCATATATGTATCAACGCAGTGCTTCATGGTGTCAAGGACCAGGGATGGATTAATGTTGTCTTCCTGTGTGTAAAGATGCTGGAAAAAATCACGCGTCATGTTCTCCATCTCCACAGTATCAGCATTCCAAGTGCCATCTTCACGCTTTAGCCTTCTTACTTTATTTTTGCGACGTCTCCAGGATGCATGCCTATGGAAAAAATTTGTGTTCCGATCTCCTTCACGTAACCAAGTGATTCTAGAACGTTGCATCCACATGATCTCTTCCCTATACAGTGGCTCGTCCATCTCCTTTTCAAGGCCAGAACAAGCTTCAATGCTTGGATCATCATTTAACCAGCGCATACTCTCAAGCAAGATCCGCTTCTTTTCTATTTCTTTAGGCACTGAACGAAAGTTTACTTGCCTCCAGTTTTGTAGGTTGTTCATTACTGATCGCAGAGAAGCAGCAACATCTCCCAGGTCACTCCCTGGTAACCGGCACGACCACGCCTCCTCGACAGCTGCCGCGAGAGAAGGATCACGCTCCCATACAATTTCATATCTTCCGATTGGTTTACTTGTTCTGCAGCTGCTTGCCTCTTCAACTGACAAGAGTATAGGGCACTGGTCAGATCGGGTAGATACAATACGGCGCAGTCTATGTTCCGGGAAGATAGCGTACCATGTAGGAGAGGCAACAACTCTATCTAGCCATACTTTGACATTCCGGTCCCCTTTTTGTTTGTTATCAAAATTTCATGGAGATCCAACAAAACCAATATCATGCAAGTCACAGTGAGAGAGAACTTCTCTGAAATCCATCATTAGTCGTTCCGACCTAGTAGTCCAGGAGAAGTGTTCCTCCTGCCACATAGCCTCATTAAAGTCGCCAAGCATCAGCCAAGGTTTGTTTGAGCTATTTTTGATTTGCTGAAGGGTTGTCCACATAAGGTGGCGATCGCCCGCCTTCGGCTCTCCATAGATAAAGGTATCGCGCCACATGTGATCATAGGGACCTCCACTCACATGCACATCAATATGGTGTTTACTGAAAGACAAAAGATCCACAGTCACATCCTCTGTCCAATATAGTGCCAAACCACCGCCTTTAACCTGGAAGCACCCCTTCATACCAATTCTAAAACGAAGATTTTCAACACGTTCTTTACTTTGCCTAGTTTCACAGATGAAAACTGGGCTGGACTTGTATGTCTGCACCAGGCAGACAAGTTCCTGGACAGTCGCAGGTTGCCCCACCCCACGGCTGTTCCAGCCCAATGTCGGCATTGGGCCCGGGGGACCTCCCCAGAGGAGGCCGCCGATGTTGCCAAGTCATCAGTGTTGGAAGTATTTGAGACCTTCCAGATTTTCGAGCGCTCCCGTGGGTCAGTATACCCAGGAGGAGGAGGGGGTACAGCAAGATCATCACCAGTTTCCATAAGAGTGTACGTAGAAGTATTGGGATTGGCGAGGGCTAGGCCCTCAGAATTGGTGATCTCGCCAGAGGCATTCATATCCAGTTTCCTATTTGTCACAACCTTGGGATGTCCATTGCCCTTTCCTTCTGATACTTGTTCAGCCATTGACGTTTTCATCGGGTTGGTGCCCGTGTCATCGAGGTCTGCATCTTTATCAAATGCTGCCTCCTCTGATGATCTTTTCTTGGAAAGACCGAAGCTCATGCCGCCCCTTCCAGCGAAGCCCCCCCCCCCCGGATTGGAGTTCTTGGGGTGAAACGCCGAGGGGATTGGGTCGGTATATTGGATCGCCTCACTACCAGCATCCAGGAGCCTAACTGTAGTTGTTTCTCTTCCCAAACACCATCACCACACTCCTCATAGTCATGTCCAAGGAGCCCGCACCGCTTACAAAAAGGGGAGTTTATCATATTTAACCATGAGCCTCTGCTTTCCCTCCGGTACAGTGAGGGAGACGAACCTCATCAGGGGCTTCTCGGTGTTTATTCAGACGTGAATACACACATAATTGCCTTCAAAAAACAGTTTTGGAGCCAATTGCACTTCGTTCACTTTCCCTATCTTACGATCAAGATTATCAACAACCTCTGGTTTCCGGTACTGTTCTGGTATCCCATGGATCTAAGCCCAGACATGCATGCCATTGAACACAAAATTTTCGGGTGCACTCAGGCCGTCATAGTCCTCCACAAGGAGTCCGAAGCCCCGAAACGTCCATGGTCCCTGGTGCACGACCTTCTTCTAGTCTCCAAGGCAATGCATATGAAAGATGAAGATATTATCCCCAGCTTCATGGCAGATTGGATCACACAATAGGTTCCAGATACTTTTTAACTTCTCAAACAGTGCCTCCGCGCTGAATCTGTGGGATGTTAGGACCCTCCCGATCGCCAACCAATGGGCATCGTCCTGGTAGGTTTTGGCATCCTACACTCCAATCACTACGTCATCAAGTTCATCTTTGTTCAGCTCCAGGTGGCTAAGAAAATTATCGATCTCATCTTCTTTCCCTGCCATGATCGAACTAGACGAACCAGATCCAGCTGTTTCTGCCATCAAAATCCCCTAGATCGATTCCTGGCTAGAGGACCGCGGGAGGAAAAAAGGACCAGACAAAGCAGGACCGGGAAGGACAGGTGGGGAATACGAGTCGGGAACGTACAACGACGTGAAACCCAATAGATCTCACGGAGCGACGCAGACGCCGCCACCGGAGCAAGGAGACCCTAAGCGGTGTTTAAATTTTTTATTTACCTCAAAATGTAATGTTATATTTTTAACATGTAGGTATTACTTTTGTGATCATTTTGGTATATTACATTTATTTTTGTGATTTATGAATAATAAGATATGATTTTTATAAGATTTATTACTTTATAAACACTTAATGAATAATAAATATTTAATTAGGTGAAATAATAATGCATGATTATACTTTTAAATTTTAGTAGGATTTTTGGTATTTTATTTATATTTTTAACATTTACCAATATTAAAATATTAATTATCAAAGTATTATTACTTATAAAATCTTTATTAAATAATAATTATTTAAATTGTTATCATAATAATGTTTGATAATGGTTTAATGCTATAGATTTTATTTTTCTGAAAATTTTCATATATAAAACATATTTTTCTGAATTGTAAAACAAAAGTTATTGAATTTACAAGATTTTAATCATTTTATTACATTTCAGGAAATATTTATAATTGGTCTTATAATGTTTTATCTAATTTCTAAACAGAAAATACTTTTTATACCGAAGCTAAACCAACCCAAGATCATTGACCAGTGGGGTCAGTACCATGTCATGCGCCACATGTGCAAAGACTGGGTCAAACCAACTGACTGAGGAGTGGCGACGTAAGCATTACATCATGCTTACGTCGATAATGGGGAAACCTACAGGTGGTGCTCGAATCCGGCGACAAGATGCACGCACGCTTGCAGGGCTAGGAGGTTTGGACGCGGAAGATTAAGGCGATTCAAATGGTGGCCGCGCCGCCCTAAAATGGTCACCGGAGCCTTAGCTCCGACGAGCTCCGATGGTGGTGAGCAAACGCCTCAGTGAAGAAGGCGATAGAGAGGGTTAGGGGCAAATCGGAGAGGTTCGTGAGTACCGGTAGCTCACCAGGAATCGGAAGAGCGCGACGAAGAGGTCAGAGGAGATCTGTGACAGCGGCAATCGACGATGAACGGCGACGTCTGACGGCGGTGGACACTTCTATCCCGTCGATTGGGGTTGCGCCGGCTTGCGTGATTTATCGAAGGTGAACGAGAAGAATATGACGAGCACGTTGGTGTCCTCCGTTGGTCTTAGGGTGGTCTGAGACGGCGAGGGAGGTGATCTCCGGTGAGCAAGGGTTACAGCGGATAAGGGAGAATGAGGGTGAAGAGGATTTGGAGTTCGTCCACTGCGTGCACGGGGTTCTTATAGGCCCAAAGAGGGGTGGCTCGCATCTTAGCGTGCGACGGTCATCGCAACGACGGCGGATGGCGAACGAGGCGCCAGGCAGCTGCTTGCGTCAGTGTTGTTTTCTGTCAAGAGGAAGAAGAAGGGAAAATAAACGAAGGGGTACGCGGGCTGCCGTTGGGCCGAGTTGGGCTGCGGTGCAGTGGGCAAACTCTACGAGGCTGCACGCGGGCGATGAATAGGTGTTGAGAAGAAATGGGTCGTGGGCCAGTATTGACTGCTGCCTATTTTTCCTTTATTTTTTTCTATTTTCTGTTTTAAGAATTTACTTTCAATTTGAATTTCCACATATTAAAATACCATAATCTATACATTATATTTTAATATTCCAAGGTAGTCATGCTGGTTGTTTGCCCTAATTATATTGGTATTTTCAACACTCATTATTATATTATAAATTATTTATTAAGTAGAATAAGAAGAATTAAGGTTTTAGGGTTTTTAGAATTTTGTTTATTCTCTTATAACTTTGTTTTTTACTTTATCTGGAGTAATGTAGTTTTAAAAATTTAAATGATAGATATAGGTTTTACTCATATATATTTCATCATGTAATAAGATATAGGGTGGTCTATAATTATTGTATCCCCACTTATTCCATGCTCATATGGAATGAGTGACTAGAGAAATGGATCAAAGAATTGGCCTCATTAATATAGATAGAATATTTATGAGATTTTGATGAGAAAACTCAGTAATAAGTTTAGAGTGTTGACTTATAAGCATTTTCCATGAGTTTTAGAGGATTTAATATACTTATCTTCCTTGATAGGCATGGATGAAAATTAATGGTTAAGACATATTGTCTTCATGCTTATGTTCATGAATGGTATCACCATCCAAGATAAAATAGTGGGGTTGTTCTCTAGGATGGCTTAGAGATCACATATGATTTTAATGTTTTGAGGTGGCAAGATATGCTTAAGTGATTTGCTATAGGAAAATATTCCTATAAACCACTATGGAAATAAGATGATTGATCCAATAGATGAAGTATATAATAAGTTTAATTACAGATTTAAGGTTGAATGTTTTACCAAGAATTCCTATCCTACATAATTCATAATTCTTGACTTCTACTTAAAGAATTCCTTTCCTAGATATACTACTCCTCCCTATCCATCATCATGTGTTAACATGATGATCTTTACTTCACAAGAATATTCATATCCACCTTTTATTCTTCTAAATCCATTTATAAATCCAATGAGCTTGACACTAAAGCTCCATATAAACTCCTTATAGAGGTAATTCTTATCTCTAGAATACTTCTGATGAATTGACTACTCAAACTACTTTGTAATTTCACATATAAATATCATAAGCTTATCACTGAAGCTTTTCATAACTTTCTCATATCTCCCCTTGATTATATCAAACTACTAATGGCAACCTTCAATCCAACAAGTGGCTACTGTTAACTCCATTCACACTCTTCCTTTATCATTCATCACTAATATTACTCCAGTATCTTATATTCCAGCTTCACATCATATCATGGTGACTTATCATGGCTAACCTAGGAGAACTTGTCTATACTAGGGTTTAATCATGTTATATCCACCAATGTCACTTATACATGATATAATCATTCACTCTTATTGACAACATGATCATTACAATCCTTTGATTATTTATGGCTTAGGTTTCCAGCTGGATAATCAAGGTCTTCATCAATACAACATTACAGGTGTATTATACTTACCTTCTTAGTGTCTCTATCTAACTAAGAGTTATTATCCAATGACTATACCTACTTGATCCAATAGGATTCCTCCTGGTAACTATCTTCAGAATTCAACCTTGTAATCCTCTTTGTTACCACAAATATCTTTAGTTCAAATAACTCTTCTATCCATTCAGGAGTGAGTTAACTCCATCAATAATCATATTGATTTGATTCTCTTCAAACACTCCCATCCTATAGATGATATCTAAAACTAGCACTACCACTTACCTTTCCTTACTTCTTTATTATATGAATTAAGTGGATGCATTATCAAGGACAAGAGTTGATAGATCAAGAATTGATAGGTTAAGAATTGGTGAATCAATAGTTGATTACTCAACATTGATGAATAATAGATATTGGAATATGATTCAATAGAGATGATAAGGATTGATATGGAAAGAAAGATATGTGGTGACTGGTCTTGACTTGGTTTCCTTCCTACTCAATCTCACTAAAGAGTTAAAGTTAGGTATTACCATGATACTCATGGTATAAGTAGATGAAATTAAGATAGATCAAGATTTAGTTGTTACATTCTTATTACTTAAGTTATATTTATAACTTGGTATTCATGAGTTGTGTAATGAATACTATGATATGATCTCTAAAAGATCAAGTATCAATCATTAAGTAATATGTTGTGGTTTAGTTTTATTGCATTTGATCTACCCTTAGATCAAATCATGTTTCCCCAAAATAAGGTTTGGGCAAAGGTCATATTGAAACTTATCGCAGTCAACTTGATGATCTACTTCAATTCCATCAGGTTGAGAGAAGTTTCAATCACTTTGACAAGTTTTTATTTAAAAGCGCGAAAATTATTCGGATTTTCTATGCATGAATGCAATGCACACATATGTGTTCAGCTTATTTCTAAGCTCTAATGCTGGGATGTTACACTCTCCTACTTCCAAGGTCGCCGCCACTTGTCTCATGGAAAGGAGCTCCAAGGTAATCTCCTCTCCTCCTTCTCTATCTAGCGTCTTGGATGATCTTGAGAGTAACCATGATAATTGTAATGATAGTGATAGTGATGAATTTGGTGAAGAATATATAAAATAAATGTATGTTATCATGAAGTCTCTTCCTTACATTGCTCGTGCTAGAGTCAAGCAATTAATGGAACTTATTAGCTCAAATGATGAGACCATTGATAGCTTGGAATCTCATATTGATGATGGGAAATGAAGATTCAATCTTCTTGAGCAAGAGCTATGTGTGGAAAAGAATACCACTTCATTTCTTAAACAAAAAATTGAAATCTTTGAACTTGATAAAGCAAAATACATGGACACTATTGATAGGGCTAACTCTTTGTCCCAAGAGCTTGATGCCTCAAAGAAAGAGCTTGAGGTTGCTCATGATTCTCTTACCAAGGACCTTGATCACCTTGAAAAGGCTAGTTTGCTTGTCAAGTGTGATCTCATAAAGCTTGGAGAGAACCATGACCAACTTCGGGTGACCTATGAGAAGGCTCTTGGTACATTAATGGATCCAATTATTGTTGAGAATGATTCTTGTCCCTCTAACTCTAACTTTTATCAAACTCTCCTCATGGAGGAAAATAAGAAGTTGAAAGAGCAACTTGAGAAAGAGCGTCGTGCACCTACCTCCAAGGGAAAGATTCTAGATGAGATTTTATCCCGTCAAAAGACGAGGGTTTCCAAGGAAGGTGTCGGTTTTGATCCAAAGAACAACAAGAGTAATGCCATTCCACCAAAGAAGATAACCTTTGTAAAAGAAGGTGACAAGGTGGTTAACCAAGTCAAAAAGAATGTTGTGAATGGGGGAGCCATGAGGGGCAATCCCAATCATAAATATGCGGGAAAGTCTAATCCATCCTATGTGATATGTAAGAGCACTCAAGGAGATGTAGATGCCAAATATGTTGGTCCTCGCAATGGTTATGCTTATAGGTGGTACTCAATTTGGGTACCAAAGGATCTTGTTGCTAATGCTAAGGGAACCATTACTCAATGGGTTCCTAAATCAAAGAATTGATTTTGTAGGGCTATGCCTCTGGTGGATCAAAATGGGTGTTTGATAGTGGATGCACCAATCATATGACCGGAGGTAGAAGTGGGCTTGACCAATTCATTCACGATGTCAACTCAACGTCAAGCATCACTTTTGGTGATAACTCAAAAGGAAAGGTACTTGGTTATGGCAAGTTGGTGGTCTCCAAGGCTTTATCCCTAGAGACCGTCTTGATTGTTGAGAACCTTGGCTACAACTTACTTTCAATTAAACATCTTGCAGATGCCGGTTACGATTCCTATTTCTCTAAAACTTTTGTGAAAGTATTTAGAAGTGATAATCTCAGTTTGGTCCTCGTTGGGCACGTGGAAGATGACCTTTACATGGTCGACCTCTCAGAAGAGAGCCAATCCCTTCCTACATGTCTAATGGCCAAGGCTGACAAGGGATGGATTTGGCATGGTCGCCTTGGCCATGTCAACATGAGAAATCTCAATCTACTCCTAAAGGGTGAGCATATTGTTGGACTAACCGGTGTATCCTTTGAGAAATATCGTGTGTGTAGTGCTTGCATTTCAGGAAAGCAAATTGGGAAGCATCATCCTTCCGTAACCAAGGTGGACATGTCAAGACCCTTGGAGCTTCTCCATTTGGATTTCTTAGGGCCTTCAATGTATGACTCTCTTGGTGGAAGAAGATATGGTCTTGTCATTGTTGATGATTACTCAAGGTATACTTGGGTCTTTCTTATCGAGTCAAAGGATGAGACCTACAAGGAATTCATGATCTTCTCCAAGCAAGCTCAACGCACCATGGAGTGGAGATCAAGACCATTAGAACCGACAATGGCACTGAGTTCAAGAATTACACCATGCAAGAGTTTGTTTAATATGAGGGGGTCAAGCATGATTTCTCAGCTCTCTATACCCCTCAATAAAATGGTGTTGTTGAAAGGAAGAACCGGGAAATTATTGATATGTAAAGAAAAATGTTGAGTGAATTCAAGTCACCCCACAACTTTTGGGGAGAAGCCATTGCTACCGCGGTCCACTACACGAACCGGCTCTTCCTCCGAGCTCCCTTTGACCTGACTCCATATGAGATTTTTACAAATAAGAATCCCAACGTCAACTACTTCCGTGTCTTTGGGTGCAAGTGCCTCGTCAAGAACAAGAAAGAAAAGCTCGATAAATTCGAATCTAGAACTATAGAGGGTATCTTTGTTGGTTATGCGGAAAACTCCCATGCCTATAGATACTACAACAAAGCCAATGGTTGTGTTGAAGTATCTTGTGACGTGGATTTTTTGGAGAATAATGGCTCCCAAGATGAGCAAGTTGTTTCACGTGATGTAGGTGATGGAGATTCCTCTCAAGTCATCAAGTTGATGGGCATTGGGAACATTTTGCCCACCGAGTCTCACATTCATGTTCAACAAGATGATGGGGAAGAATCAAGCTCAACTCAAGAAGAGCCAAGCTCTACCCAAGTTGATCCATCAAACGCACCGCAAGATCAACATCTCATGCAAACTGAAGAACAAGAACAAAACCCTCAACCCGTTGAGCAATACCAAGTAGAATATCAAACTCCTCCATCCCAAGGTCAAGCTCAAGATGGTGTCAATGATCAAGGTCCCTCAAAAGATGAATTTGTTGATCATGAAGGCACAATTCGGAAGATCAAGGCCGCCTCCATTGCAAGTGGACTCCAAGTCAATAATATTCTTGGAAGCATATCAAGAGGAATCTAAACTCGTGCCAAGAAGAAGAACCTCACAACCTTTTGTGGGAACCATGCATTTGTGTCCAACTTTGAGCCTCTCAAGGTTCATGAGGCCTTGGAAGATCCGGATTGGGTCATTGCCATGCAAGAAGAACTCGAGTGCTTCACCCGCAATGAAGTTTGGTGTCTAGCGGAGAGGCCTAAAGATCATCGCATCAATGTCATTGGGACCAAGTTGGTGTTTAAGAACAAGCAAGATGAAAACGTAACCGTCACAACAAACAAAGCAAGGTTAGTGTCACAAGGGTATGCCCAAATAGAAGGTATTGACTATGAGGACACCTTTGCGCCCGTTGCTCGTCTTGAAGCTACTCTTCTCTTGCTTGCTTATGCATCTTTTCATAACTTCAAGCTTTATCAAATGGATGTGAAAAGTGCATTTCTTAATGGTCCCTTGAAACAGGTTGCATATGTGGCTCAACCCTTGGGTTTCGAAAACACACGATATCACAACCATGTGTATCTACTCCATAAGGCTCTCTACGGACTAAAGTAAGCTCCTCGTTCTTGGTATGAGCACCTTAGGGATTTCCTACTCATGGATGGGTTTAGCGTGGGTAAGGTCTATTCCACCCTTTTCACCAAACGGGTTAAAGGGGGTGGCCTATTCATTGTTCAAATTTATGTTGATGATATTATCTTTGGTGGAGCTAACAAAACTCAAAACAAAGCTTTTGCCGAGTTGATGACTATGAAATTTAGGATGTCCATTATGGGGGAGTTGAAGTTCTTTCTAGGCTTCATTATAAAGCAACTTCCTCAAGGCACTTTCATCTCTCAAGAGAAGTACATTAAGGACTTGCTCAATAAGTTCGAGATGGCCAAGGATAATCCCATGAAGACACCTATGCCACTAAATGGGCAACTTGGTCTTGGAGTTGGTGATAAGGATGTGGACCAAAAGGTATATCGCTCTATGATTGGTTCCTTGCTCTACCTTTGTGCTTCTAGGCCGAATATCATGTTAAGTGTTGGAATGTGTGCTCATTTTCAATCTGCTACCAAGGAGTGCCACTTGATGACGGTCAAACGGATTTTTAGGTACCTTGTTCTCACTCCTACTCTCGGGCTTTGGTATCCAAAGGGGTCAACCTTTGAGCTTGTTGGCTATTCGGATGCCGATTGGGCAGGTGATAAGGTTAACCGGAAATCAACCTCCGGGGCTTGCCAATCCATTGGCTGGTCGTTGGTGAGTTTGTCTTCCAAGAAACAAAACTCCACAGCCTTTTCCACCACCGACGACGAATACATATCCGCGGCATCTTGTTATGCTCAATTGTTATGGATGAGGCAAACCTTGACAGACTATGGTGTGTCTCTTGGTACGGTGCCTCTTCTTTGTGACAATGAAAGTGCAATAAATATCGCCAATAACCCCATCCAACATTGCCGCACCAAACATATTGACATTCAACACCACTTCCTACGTGACCATGTCGCAAATGGTGACATCAATCTCACTCATGTGGGTACGATGTTCCAATTGGCCGATATCTTCACAAAGCCTTTGAATGAAGCTCGGTTTGTCATGTTGAGGTGAGAACTCGGTATCCTAGATCCTCAAAACTTGGATTGATTTACTTCGTGCACTATATTCTTGCTCTTAACATGCTATATAGCCTAGTCGTACATCACATGCAGGGATAGCCATCTTACCATGTCTTGGTTTGATGCATACCTATGTGTGCAACATAAATTGATCTCTGTCATGATATGGGTCCAAGCATCTATCTTTTAGGCGTCATGTCATGTGTGCTTAAACATAGGGGGAGAAATTCCTCCGCCAAATGGTTGGTCTTGTGTATTGGATGCCTTGTTGTTCAATGCTAAATCATATGTCCATGTTTGCTCTTCGTTATTCTTCATGACATTTCCAATGGACATTGCTTACATCTGGTTTTCATTTGGATCTTGTGTATATGCTCATATGATTTTTCACAATACATCTTATCTTGAAATGCCACAATACACCTTTTCCAGAAAATTTTTACGGCAAAAATTCCGGTCCGCCGGCCTCCGGCGACCACCGAAATTTCCGGCAGCCGACCGAAAGGCCTTACAGAACACGTTTTCGGTTCGCTGCCAAAAATTCCGGTCGCCACCAGAAATTTCTTCCACTGGGCCGGTTCGCCGATTATCCTGCCGGAAATTCCGGCGTGGGCGCTGGTACGACCGTACTTATTGCCGAAATTTTTTCTCCGTGGGTATTTATAGCCCGCGCATGGGGCAGTTCCAATCTCTTTCTTCTTTCTTCCTGTAACTACCTCGGTGAATTACGCTCCTAGTTACAAGCCTGGATGAGCGGAAATGGTTGAAATAGTACGGTGGGGCCCAAATGCCACTCACAGGTAGACCTTTCGGCCGTCCCAACCATTTCCAAACATTGGGACAAGAGCGGTAGCGTAATCGGCGAAGGGATCAACTACATACAAAATGAGTATGTATGCAAGCCACCATACAACAAGACATCGAGCCATTCCATCTAAAAAGAAAGGAATATAGCAACGCCATACGGCAAGATTCAAATGTCCTAGATAGATATAATAGTTTAGGATATCTCCTCATACATCAAACATCGAGTATCAAAGTAAGCAAACAAGATCCGAGTACGGATAAGAAGCAAATCGGCATAAGATGCCCCATAAATAAACACATCCCGCCCACAGATCTCACGGATCCCCGATCCCGGAATCTCTACACCGAATGATCGTTGCCCACATCGTCCGCCTCCTCCACCCAGTATCCCTCTTGTGAGTGTACCTGTCCATCTGAATCAAACAATTTATCGTGTGAGACCCTAGGGGTACTCAGCAAGTCTTTATGCTTCTAAAGGGGACACAACCTGGGGTGACGCAATTGCAGCAAAAGATAAACCCTAACAATTCTATAGATACTCGCTAACCATCCGCCTAACCAAAGATAGACGGATGTCCGTGAATTAATAACAACAATTATAACAGTAATAACAACAGATCCATCCTCCTCCTCGCTTACCAACGAGGAAGCGGACGAACACCCCCCCCATCTGTTGGTAGTTTTATTATCCATTCCATGAGTGTTGCACTATTTAATAGTCAGTTACTTAGTCAAATTAAAAACGGTACTTTAGTTATACTTGTCTATGATCAAGAAACTGTGCTCCAAGTCGTCCATAACCGCGGACACGGCTTTCAGAAAGTTTTACCCTACAGGGGTGCACAAATAGCAACACACACTCGATCAACTTCGGAAAAACCAAATCAAAACCCAACGAGGCCTTCACGACAAAGCAATCACCAGATTCAGAAATATTTCAGGGGGCCACCCCATTAAGTATACCCGCAACAAAGTTAGCTGACTTCGAGACGGACTCAAGGTTTGTGGGGCGGTATGCAACTGGAACCCGAAAGTGTGGGGCTTGTCGATACCACGAAAACGGGTCACGATCCTAAACGATGAGTGCTCCTCGCAATCGTCAAAAGCAAGAAAGCATGGCATAAGTGCAGATAGTAAATAAAACCTCAAACTAGTTTGTGGCCCCAAGAAATAAGAATGAATCAAGCTCGCTCAGGGGTCCCATAAGCCTCCGGATGTGGATAGCGAATAATCAAGGAACAGGAATCAAGTACTCGGGGTCCTACGGGACACAAGTGAGCATGAAAAACCAAATAGCAGATATTGCTCACCGGTGCCACTTTCATTAGTTATCCCATACTACTCAGGTTAAGTTGTTTAGGTACCTCGTTATCCATCAGACACTCACATACCCTACACATGCTGTTCTACGACTCGCATGGCTCAAACAACTCCTGTAGTAATGGCTCATGAGATGGAGGAACAAGCTTCGGTAGGGTTTAAAAGTAAAGGCTATGCAGTACTTGGGATTCAGTTTAATGCAATCGTGACTCGATGATGCAAGAATAAGGTAGAGACAATAGGTACTATATGTATGCAAGCATGTGGTAGTGCTAGCCTGGCAGCTCAGTTGAAGCGAGAGAAGGATCTGGGTAGTGCTCCTGGGTTTCTTGATATATCCCCTGCTCAGTGTCTATTCAAAGAAGAACCAAACAAACAAGGGCCAACATAAATAAAGTGCACAAGCATAAGAATAAAATGCGACAAGCAAACAATCATGCCCTGATGAATGATGCACCATTTGCATGGCAATAAAGTAGCATGGCATGGGCGAGGTGTAGATTACAAGAAATAAACATTTTATTGAGTTTTGGTCACATTTTATACCCATATTAGTTGTTGTCTACATTATATTTATATGATGCATGCTGCAAAACAGATCAAGGAATGCATAAACAGAAAGGTCTCGTCGAGCTGATCATTTTAGACATATCATTTGTTAAATTTGGAGTTATAAATCAAAAGTTATTAATTAATTAAGAAAAGGGCATTTTGTTGTAATTTTAGCCAACTTGAAATTTAAAGTGTTCAAAATATATTTTAGATAGCATATTTGAATTCCTCACATTTTTCTGATTTGAAAACATATATTATTTGTATTATTTGAATTTATATTTTAAAAGTTATTTAAATACTGATTTGAATTTGAATTTAAATTAAATTTGAAAAGATTTGAATTAAAACAGAATTACAGAAAAGCTTTTGTTACTCAGCCAGATTCTAGCCATAGACACTGACCAGTGGGGTCAGGGCTGACTGGGACACAGCGTGCGGATAAAAACTTTTTACACCGCAGCTCACCTAGTCCCTGTGAATGACAGGTGGGGTCGACGGCCACGCGGACCCACACACGGGCGCGCCAGCGGGGACGCGACACGTGGGGCATCCGTGGGAGTGCGGGTTGAGACTTTAAAAGGCTAGGGGGTGTTCTGCAAAATGTGCAGAGAGGCTGACGGTGGGCTCGGCGGGCCTTGAGTTGAGAAGCAAAAGGTGGGGGTTTTTCGTAAAAGCGCCGCAGGCTGTGGATCTTCTCCACCGTCTGGCGCGCGCGGTGCCCGGCGCAGCGAGGCGGGGATCGAACGCGACTGCGGTGCGACGAGGGCGGAACTAGTGCGGTGGTGAGGAGGTTGCTAGGAGGGATGGGCGGCTAGTTGAGGCACTACGCGGCCTGGAGCGAGATCGCGGCGGTGTGCTGCAAAGTGCTCACGGAAGGGCCAGCGGATCTAGGCGGCACGGAGGCGGATCATGTCGAGGAGAGAGGGTCGTCATGGAGAGATCGGTCTTGGTCGGATCGGGTGGGAGCACTTGGGCGGCGACGCAGGCGCTCCCGGAGCTAGGGTTTTCGTCGAGCGCGTCGGCTGGGGCCCTGGTCCTCCTCCTCCTCGTTGCCGTGCGACGGCCAATGGGACGCCTTGTCTTCCTCGACAACCCAACAACACGCCGCTTGCACAGCAGTTAGGTGGGGTAGAGGCCGACGGTGAGGTCGTCGGGGTGGATGTGTGGTAGAAGGGGGAGGAAGAGGGGGTAGGGCACGGCTTTGGGGGATCTGGGAGATGCAGGAGAGGCCGTGGGGAGTAGATAAGGACGGTAGAGAGGGGTAGATGGCGTGGGGGCTCGGGGTGGAAAAGGTGGTAGGGTGGCCACCTTTTTCTTCTCCTCGAGCACGTGATCGAGCTGGAGCTCAGGCAGGAGCAGGGCAGGCAGGTGGCTTCCAGGTGTGGACGGGCGAGGCCAAGGAGGTGGTTCGGTGTGGGCATGCAGGCAGGGAGAGAGGAGAAAGGAGGAGAGGGGAGGCTCGGGCTAGGTTGGAGGAGCCTCGGGTAGGGTTTGTTTAGGGTTGGGTAGAGAGAGAGAGAGGGGTAGACAGGTGGGCCTGCTAGGTGAGAGAGGAGACGCCGAGAGGGAGGGGTGGCATGGTAGATAGGTTTAGGGTTTGAAAGAGGGGAAGCTAGGTTTAGGGTTTCATGTAGGATTTTTAGGTTTTAACACATGCTTAAAGGAGGAGCCAAGATGAAGGGGTGAGGGAGGAGTAGACTAAAGGATGCATGGTCATGACTAGATCAAGTGTGGAGGAAAGATGGAGATGGAAAGGATTTTTCATGAACATGCATGGCATACACATGTGAGAAAAGAAACTTGATGAGCACTAGGCAAAAAAGAAATAAACCAAACAAGGTGAAAGATTAGGGAGAGAAGGGAGAGCTCCAAGAGATATACACCACTCAGAAATTCATATAAAATCCCAAAGGACTAGAATGTGGTGGTGCTTGCATGGCCCATGCAAAGGTATTAAATGCCATGTCTTAATCTTGTGAAAACAGAATAATAAACATGGCATTATTCTTATGCATTCCCAAAATGTGGAATAAAGGCCAAGCAAAAGGAATTAGAATTAGATCCATCCTATCTCACATGAGCTAGATTAAATACCAAAAGAAAATAGAATACAAGCTCATGGATAATGGAATGGTGGAATTATAAGATGGTGAAAGAAAGGTGGTGGAGTGGAATAAAAGATATGCCCCCAACTCAACTTGGGCATTTAAACAATATATCAATATCCAAATACAATATCAAGAGACAAATACAATTGATAATGCATATGAGAGAAGAACCAACACAAAAAGGGTTTATATGATGCTCAAATGCAAGGTGGCATGATGACATGAGCATGATATAATGATGATGCAACAATTATATATATGAAGTAGCCATTATATTACTAGACCAAGTAGCATTACAATTGTTAGACAAATGGGATGCTACACTTCCCCACGTTCTCCCCTCCTCCATGGTCGCCTCCCCAAGCTTCCCTACCCCCCATAGGCCCTTACCTCCACCCAAACCCCTCCCCACTCCACCAAGTTGTAGATCGGGCCTCTACAAGTCTTCTCACCAAAGGTTTTGCTCTCTCCTTGCCCGCATTGGGAGATCGGGGAGTTCTCTCTCGCTTCTCGTGTGGTGATTTCTTCTTGCCCATCTTTGGCGAGGGAGGGCATGGCTTCTTCTTTGGCTTCCGAGGGTATTATGCTCTTTCAACTCCTACTCCCCCTTTTTCTCTTGTTGGTAGTGAAACCCTAGCTTTCTTGACCAAGCTAGTGCACCCTTGGTTCTCTCTACCCCATAGTATCACCTTGTTTTTCCTACTAGATGTTTTTGCGCAAGTACTAAGTCATGGACAATAACCTACTACGATTGCTCTAAGATTTCGATCCCAGCCCCGGTCTCGCCAACCCTGCTGCAAAAAATTATGGTCGCTGTCCCAGTCGACCGAAACGCTCGCCGGAATTTCCGGTCGAGACTTCGGTTCACCGGAACCCTCGCCGACTTTTCCGGTAACTGGGCTGGCGCCGCCGGACCTGGCGCCGAAACTCCTATCATTTATGCTTTCTGTCCATGCGCTTTCCCAAACATATTTCTGTGTTCTCGTGAGTTCTTCTATGGCATATACCCTCATTTCCTTGTCTTTCTCTTTCGTTCTTGTGTGCTCCTTGTGCAACGTCCGACCACAATGATTTTGATCAAGACACCGGCAAAAAGATAAAGCTTGCTATCCATCGGGCTCCTCCTGTTTCTCGCCTTACTAAGTGTCAAGAAGCAGCTGCTGTCGCAGGAAGTTCTGGTTCTTCTAGTGGATAAACAGGTTCCAAGAAGAAAGCATCTGCTGTAAGAGCCGCTCTCAAGGGAAAGTCCAGTCTTGGCCCTACTGAAGAGGAGGACCCCCCCCAACTACAATACTGCTTCTAACATATCTGTGAATGAGTGGAGGACTTGAGGAGGCAGAATCCGTACCGGTTTCCCAACCACACCTATCTTGCTGCTGACAAACTCTTTTGGACTGACACTCAGAAATGCTTTTGGGATGACTTCTATAATGAGCCCTCTCGTATGCGGTGATGTTTCTTCATTCCTCCTAGATATCTCAATGAGGATCATTATGCACACTACCTCTCTACTGATTTTGAGCATGTTGATGTGGCCCTGAAGCGGATGGATGCCTTTGATCTTGCCACTATCAAAGTTAAGCTCATGCCGGATGTGATTCGCCGGTTCTTCTGCACTGCTTATTTCCACACTGATGTTGCTCGCACTGTCACTTGGATGATCGGCACTAAGCCATACTCGGCTTCCTTTGCTGATTTCTGCAATGCTTTGGGTTACACTCCTGGCCGTGTCTCTGGCTTCCACATTCACTACGAGAAGGCTTTCAGTGACAACCAGATTATTCAGTGCTACCCCAGTGAGCCCAGCCATGCACCTCCCAGTTTTTCAGGCATGTACTACTATTATATGGTCCTTACTCGGTTCTTTCGCTACAATCTTGTGAGCAAGGCTGGTGATGCGGTTGGTGTTCGTGGTCACCACAAGAACCTGTTGTACTACTGTGACCCTCGTCGCATGCGGAAGATCAATGGGTGTGACTTTATCTTTTGTGAGATTCAGCGGTCTGCCGAGAAGCGCATGACTCCCAACTATTGTCAGTATGTTCAGCGTTTGATTGAGGCCATTGTCCCTGCTTCTGCTATCCCTAAAGGTCCGCGTGAAGATATGGAGGACTTCACCTTACCTCGTCGGGGCTCTCATGTGGATCTCTCTCAGATGATGTCGTCTGAGCGCCAGACCAAGGTTTCTCATGATCCTCTTTCTGCTGGTTCGTGCTCCCGTCGGGACCTTCCCCGTGCTCTTCCCCGCAAGAAAGGACTTGCCTGTTTGTTCAATAACCTTTGGGACATGTGTCGCTCCTCTTATGATGTTGCCCATCGCAGCTTGGAGCTCAGTCAAGAGAATAGGAGTCACCACAATACTTTCTTGGCAGAACGTGGTCGCCCAATGCCAGACTTGGGCAATGCTTTGGCTCATGTCCCCTATCTCAACTTTGAGAAGCCACCGCTGGATGAGGACATGTTTGGGGGATTTGATCCATCTATGTTCCCTGGGTTTGCCACTTCTAGTTCCTCTCAGCGCCGGGCTACTCCTTCAGGCAATGATGATGAGGACGAGGACGACGAAGAGGCCGAGGATGACGAAGACGAAGAGGAGGAGGAAGAAGCCGATGATGATGGCGATGGGGATAACTTTGCTGGCTAGCTTGTTTTCTCTACTCCTTTCTTACTTTTTGGTCTCGATGCCAAAGGGGGAGAGAGTAGAGTCGCTTCTTTTATGATTCGCCTCATGCACAAGCCCTTTGTTGTTCGTTTGCCTCTCATGGGCTTGTGCTCTTTTCTGCTCCATCGAACTACTTATGTGTGTGTATAGACAAATTTGAAGTTCCTTTTATTGTACTTGGATTTCTTATGACTTTATGCTTGCTACTGTGTGCTAGATATACGTGTATATAATCATCATAATATCCTTATTTGACTCTAGCTCGGTTTGTCATCGTTAACCAAAAAGGGGGAAATTGAAAGCGCAAATAGCCCTTATCTAGTATTTTGGTTAACTATGACATCGAAGCTAGAGAGCGGACTAATGTTTTTACTATCTTCTCTACAAGTGATAGTCCACGGTTGTTGATGAAAGGCGATGTGTGACCCCCCATTTGTTTCTATATCAAGAGCCGGTGGTTTTATTTCTTATTCTCTCTTATTTACTTTTGAGTCAAATAGGAAACACCACACTATTAAGAGGGGTGATCTCGATGCGCTCTTTGGGGTTGTTCTACACCAAATATACATCTCATAATCCACAGCCACACACCCTTTCAAGGAGAGAGAGAGAAAAAATCGCCATGGAAAATGAGCCCAAGTGGGTTACTGCGAAACCGGTAGAAGTGCCGGCACCACCGGTGCTGTCGCCGGAATTTCCGGTCGCCGCCGGAAATTCCCGGTGAGCACCGAAACAGCTCACTGCATGTGTTTTCGGTTGCTCGCCGGGAATTTCGGTCGTCGCCGGAACTTCTGACGTGGAGTCCGGTCCGCTGGAGCAGTCGCCGGAATTCCCTAGCGTACGAACCGGTCCAACCAGAATTATTGCCGGTTTTGTCACAGGAACTCCCAAACGGCTCTTTTTCTCCCCGTACTATATATACCCCTTTCTTCTCCACTCAGAAGTTAGGCATTTCAGCTAACATTCATTTCTTGAAGCTCTCTCTCTCTCTCTCCATTGTTGAAACACAAAAGCTGGATGATCTCCCATTCTACCCAACCAAATCCAAATCCCTTTGGTAGAAAGTAAGAGGAGGTCCTGATCTATGTTTCCACCAAGCCAAAGTTCAATCCCCCTTGAGTTCATCGAGTTAGCTTGTTACTCTTGGGTTTGCGGGAAACCCTAGGCCGCTAGGGTCGCCCGGAGGCATTCGGCTTGTGATTTGCTCAGTGGAAAGTTTGTGAGGGTTTGGAGATTCCTTCGTGGGATAGGCTCGGAGAAGAAGGTGAGCCTTTGTGACGCGTGAGGAATCCTTCGTGGAACCTCATACCTCTCCAACGTGACGTAGCCCCCTTCCCAAAGGTGGCGAACACGGGAATACATCTTCGTCTCCGCGTGCTTTGGTTATTCCTTAACCAATCTCTTACTTGTGTTGTTTACCTTGTGATAGCCTTCGAGCTTGAAGTATCTTGTATCATCATCTAGGTTGCCTCACCTAGTTTGCATTTAGGCTCACTTATATTCCACAAAGCCTAAAACTTGCAAAAGATTATAAAGAATTTTGTAGAAACCTATTCACCCCCTCTAGGTTAACCATCTTACACTTTCAGCGGCAATCTAGCACAAGGAAGGAGGTTCATGGCGGCGAATCCGAAGTGACATCCCAACCATGGCAATGGACGAATTCAGAGCAGGAAGGGTACAAGGATTTCCCCTGGCCAACGACCCACGAAGGTGACCCTTTGGACCACTCAAGAGTTCCACAAAGCGCGGTGGCGCAATGTTGAGTTTGATGTGATTGCTTGGTCCTTGATATATCGATCGTGCGCCTATGACAACAACAATTGGTATCAGAGCGAGGTTCGGAGGTCGCGGATTGTTTATCTAGAGGATGATCATCGTCGGCTTCGGAAGTGTTCCGACGAGATCGAGGAAGTGATTGGATCGAATGCACTCCGGTTTGAATTGTGTGGCACCAAATCAATGGTATGGTTAATACAGGGTGGCGTGTACCAATCCAATCAATCGCATATGGCGCACGGGATGCCGGTGTGCAGACGTGGGCCACGTGGTGTGAAGTGTACAACCCGCGGGCAGACACGGATCATGGAGAGGGTCGGTGGCCAAGTTTGTTTGGAACTAATTGTGTGGCAGATAAGGATGGCAATGGGCAGGGTAGAGCAATATCATACCCATACCCATGTAGTCAATGGGTAAAAAAGCTTACCCATACCCGTACCTGTGGGTATAAAACTTTACCCATACCCATACCCGGCAGGTACCCGTACCCATTGAGTACCCGGCGGGTATATCCAATAGTATACAAGTTATTTAAATTTTTACTTTCATCAATAGCATATTTGAAAAAAGACAATAATCTCTACTTACTAATAGTAGACGAGTACATAAAGTATCAAATTAAAGTTTAGAAGTCGTAATCTCATACTTGTCCCTAGGCTTCTCGGCCGCATAGGGTGAAATCTATAAGTAAGTTTGACATGTCAGTTTAAATAGGCAGGGTATGGATATACCCATGGGTACAAGTCTATACCCATGCCCGTACCCATGACTTAACGGGTAGGGTATGTGTATTATCCATGGGTATAAAAGTACGCCCATACCCTACCCATGTGGGTACGGTACCCACGGGTACCCGTACCCATGGGTAAAATTGTCATCCTTAGTGGCAGACGAAGACGAGATTTGATGTGAAGTCTAAGGGCGTGTTTGGATGCCCACAAAGTCGTTTCTTGCATCGCGTCAAAAGAATTTCACTCGTCTGGATGCTCGCTAGTTGGGATGTCCTTGCATGGCACACCTTGAAGTAGGCTAAAAGTTGGCCTTATAGGAAATCCCAACTCTAGGATTTTTTCGGGACAGGCTGTGGTGATCCGTGGTGAGGGCGGATACTACGACGTTGATAGTGCCGCCACACATGGGGGTGGGGATGGGGGAGAGGACATGGAAGAGGAAGGTGGCCAAGGACAAGTGCTTGACCGATGGTTGGAAGGCTGTGAGTCTCAACCCTATCACCGATGCCCAACAAACCTTCTGTGCATATTGGAGAAGGATTGAACTATTTGGGATACTTTGAATTATTTAAGTTTCGCCTAAATGATTTGGGTGTTGATCGTTGGGAGACGTCGGTGTGGAAGCATCCCAAACCGACAGCAGTTTGTGCAGGCTTCCCCAAACTGTCTGTTGGCACAATTGCGGGGCACCCTTTTGGGGGCGTCGTGGAGCTCTTAGTGTGATAAATGAGCTTGAAGGTTTGGGAGAACACCATCATCTGCTAAAACATAACAAAATGTGCATAAGTTAGTCTTCCTGTATGTCCAAAATACTAATTATTTTTTGACTTGTGCAGCTACTCAAGTTAACTAAATTGGTTCATTTTGGAGGAAGGGGGGAATCTGTAGTGCTATGCCAATAATGGGGTACCCATGGGTATTCTACACAAGAGAAACGAAAATGAAAGTACACCTATTCTATCACGTACAACACGAAGTCCATGCTTATGAGACTTTGGTGTAATAATACCACAATACTACAACAGTGATCAGTTTGAGTGCGTCGTAGCTAGCATTTCCAGCCTCCCCGACTGATGTATTTCTAAAAGGAAATTCACTCGAAATTCAGTGACAATTATTTATCTTGAAGGTAGACTCAGTTCATGGAACCATCGCTCTGGAGAAACAGTTACACCATGAGTCTTATTATTACTAGAGTGTTTTTTTATGTGTGTGAGGAGCTATTCCTCAAGTTTGAAGTTATCAGAATGATCTTACAGTTGTAGCTGTAGGATTAGAGGGGGCAGCATTAAAAGTTAAAATCCAGAATTATTCAAGCAGAAGAAACAGAGAATGGATGATTTATTTAGATCAGCATTGAATGGATGAATACTGGTACACGAGATGCATGGAGCAGGAGGGGGCTGTCCTCCAAGAACTTGGTCACATCGTAGGACCTGAAAAGCAACGAAACCAGAGGAAAATGGAGAGAGAACCAGAGCAAGAAGCAAATGAGAAACCAAACCATATGGGAAGAAGAAGACCAGCAGTTTCTACTCAGGGCCGGTCCTGATATTTCGGGGGCCCAGGGCGAAACAAGTCCACGGGCCCCCATATCACAAACATTATAATAGTTATAATATATATTGATAAAATATTATTCTCTTCCTCCAGAGATAACTGACGTGAGTTTGTTTAAATTTGAATATATCTATATACTAAAATACGTCTAAATATATTTGAATCTTGACAAATCGTAAGTCTGTTATTTCTGGACGAAGGAAGTACTATGTTTAGAATATATTAAAAAAGAGATAAATGTGAACTCGCTGGTGATGGTATATTGACATCATTTTTTTTATATACGGAGTACTATATGATTTCGAATTGTGTTGTCACGCTGGTTTATTGGCGCAATGGGGTCTATGTGTTATGGTCTCTCGCCTCTCGGAGTACTAATATGTAGACTTTTTCACGAAATAATTAGATCGATGACCAATATAAAGATTTGGAGTCGTACTTCGGCATGACCTTTTCGGGTTTTTTATTTCTCTCAACTGCTATTTAAACTGAAATTCTTATATTTTATGTTTATGTGAAATGTTCTACTTTCACCGACCCATGTTAGTTGGCTCAAATTTGTCTAAATATGGATGCATCCGGCGCTAAAACTTGGACTAGATACATTCATATTTAGATGAATCTCGTCAACTAATATGAATCGGAGGAAGTAGAAAACGATCATATGATAATTGCCAGACTATAGTATGCTGTCACCATCCAATGGTGCTCGACAATTTATCTTCTTGCTTGCGCGGGGCACCCTAGCCCTAGATGTGTATCTTCATATGAAACCCGAATGTTTTTAAAGAAAAAAGGAATAATAATTACCCTGACTGCATGATGTAAAGATCTTAAAACAAACGAGTGTGTAACCAAAAAAAAATAACTGTCTGTATCGCACTCCTACCTTTTTCTTTGATGGAACATCATCTGCTTCAAAAGATAAAAAGGCCCAATCTAACGCCACAAGGAAAAAAGCCCATGTAGCATCTCACGAGCATGTAATGTTTCGGTGCTTTTTCTTCGTCTCCCTGGTACGCACGAGAGGAAACCTCAACTGCCTCTAATGGCTTTTCAAAAAAAAAAAAAGCCTCTAATGGCGATGCCACATGACCCCTTCTCCACCGCAGATGCCATACCTAATTGGGGCCCCCTTGGCTTCGGGGGCCCGGGGCGGCCGCCCACCCTGCCCCCACCCCCACCCCACCCCACCCCCGGGCCGGCCTACTTTCTAGACGAGCGGTAAGGGATGAACCAGTGCTCTGTTTCGCCACTTAATTAGCGGAGTACAACCGGTGGCATTAATTAATTCTGGATACAAGAGGCGCAGAGATTTCGCCAGAGACAAACACAAACACCACGCACGCACTCCATATTACTACTACTGCATCGCGTGACATACAGATGGAGTAGCCAAGACATTCACCTTCTGCAGCAGGATTCTTTGGGTTTTTCTTTTGGAGGGATCTGATCTGTAGCACTGCATCAGAGTAGTAGGCTCGTGATGTGTAACGCAGGGTCGGATGCCGTACTCGTTGGCCTGGAAGAGCAAGCAAAGCTGCAGGGAGCTCGATCGATGCACTGCGGCTTGACTGACAAAGCAAGACGTACCTATGTACGTGTCGACGCCAAACTGGTCCTCAAAGCTTCGTAAACACTTTTATTACGTACTTCGCCTGAAACAAGAAAAATGAAGTTGGAACGTATCTTGTGCATCCTCTCGTCCTCACTCTGTCACTCACATTCTCTAGTCCTCACTTTTACTACAAAGTCCATTTAATCTTGCTTTCGGTCAAGCCGATTTAAGTTGGCAAATGTATAAATAAAAAAAAAATATCTATAACACCAGATCAATATCACCAAATCTACCATGAAATATTTTTTATAATATATGCATTGGGTATTGTATATGTTCATGGGAAATACAATCCCGTAGGAGGGGCATCTGGCACCATCTCTACTCTTTATTCGTTAGAGATTCGTGTTACAAGTTTTACGAAATAATTCTATCACCTCAATTCTTTAGCCCATGCTTCGTACACGATTCATACCAGTTCCATTCACTCACTTCAGGCCTTATACCAAAGCACTCTTTTATGAGAGATTTCCTTATTTGACACTATTTGTAAATATGATTTCTTATTTGACACTCTTAACTTTTTTTTCCTATGCGACAATTGGTGTAAATTGTTTGCCTTATACAAAGACGCTTTTGCCCCTAGTGCATTATGTGACAAATTATTCTATAATTTAAGCGTAAGCAAAAGCAACGCATCTCAGGCCATCTTGTCGAGCGTCCTCCCGCGCTGCATGTGGGCCCTGGACCTTGTGGATGGCTGCCCACGTGTTGTCTACCAACCACGACCTCATCGTCTGTACCTTCTCGTCCTCTCTCCATACTTCCACCGTCGCGCACGCATGCACCTTATCCTCTGTAGTTGCACCTCCCTCAGCCCCCCGCGCTCAATCCTCTGTCGTCGCACCTCCCCGCACCGCCGCAGCACCTTCTCCATGGAGGCCGGGCCACTCGAGCTCGGCGAAAGGAGCTCGTACGAGAACTCACCGCCGCCGCCGCCTGGACAGGAGACGCCGATGCCCAGATCCCATCGCCGGTTATGCATCTTGGCGGGTTCCCGGTGGGCCGCGGGTATGGTTGAGATCTGGAACCGCCGGCACCCACTATCCCGCCTCCGTACAGCGCCTCCACTCTCGCCACACCGTTAGTCGTCACGCACCGCGTCTCCTCTTCCCCTCATCCCGATGACCACAGAGCACCCAGAGACAAGGGACGCGCGGGAACATACGCGCCTGCCGGTCTTTCGCGATGCTCGCGCTCTCTCACTGTCTCACATGGTCTGCCGCTCCACGACTAGCAACCGACGGCAGGGGAGAACGGGCCAAGGGTAGGTAGCCCTGGTGTCCGACGGAGACGACCAAGGCGGGGCGACGACGGCAATCGGCAACGGCCACGGGCGGCGGGAGTGGCCAGGGACGAGGGAGGTCGCCACGGTACTGTAATGGCGACAGGGAGGCACAGAGTACGAGCTGGTGTCTCCCGCCCGTTGTTGTTCTGCCGTGGCCACCTCCCCGAGCTGCTGCCGCCGGCCAAGTTCCCATGTCCCTGATCGGTTGCTCCTGCCGCCGGCCACCACTTCAACCTGTTGCTTCCGGCCTGCTACCCACCTCCCCAATCAGCTTCCAGTGAGCTCTCTATTCTCCTCCATGTCATTCTACTTTTGATTCTTTGCTGCATCTTCCTTTTATTCCATGGCCATAATTTACTCCTCTTCCAGGTCATATATGTATCTATTTAGATTCCCTAATCTTGCTTCTTTGTGTTGTGGGTCAACATAATTTACTTGACCCCGATCTCACCTTTAGGAGTATACACCCGTTCGTTTTGAACTCCTATATGTTTGCTATCCAATTGCAAGCATGCAGTGGGCAGGCAATTTTTTCTTTCTCCTTTTTGTAGTGTAAATGTAGCGAAATGTTTCCCAACTTCACATAGAAGTCGTTTGCAGGAAAGATCCGATGAACTCAGCTACATTAGGTTGGATCAAGTGTGTGATGCTTTTTACATGGGTTGGTGCTATTTCAATGTACTTCTGTTTAGAAACAGTTTTTCAACAATATGAAACAACTGTTTGGCTGCTTTTTTCACTAAGGATTGTATCTTATTATGTGTATTTTTATAACAAAGTAGTATTTTGGTTGTTAACCTTTAAGTAAAATTGTGTTCTACTTTAGTGAGATTCCTATGTACAAACCCATGTTTATTCATCTCTTAGACAATATATATGAACTTACCTATAGTTTGCCTTATTTATATGTTATACGTTAATTCAGAAGTTAGTAAACGCAGGGAAGGATCACTTTATATATCTGATAAATCGCTGCATACACTATTCATTGGTTTGACCAGAGATTTATTTCTGCTAATTATTCTTAGCAAACGCTTTTAGAGTTAGAGGTTACATTGTGCATGAAATACATTAATAAACTGTAATGTAATGCATGGAGAAATCCTGGTTGTACTTTATGGTTCCTGATTTCAACTCTCGGCATTTTGCAGATAGTGAGATGTATAGAAGCTTCATTAGATAATATATTGGGTACATGTAAATGGTTTTCTCAACCAAAGTATATTGCTTATCTGTTGTTTGCGTGAGTACGTATTCAGAATTCACTTTATTCTTGAAGTTATTTTTTATCAATTAAGTTTAGATGTATTTAGTTCGACAAGAAACCAATGAAAGAGCCAAATGTTGAATAACCTTCTATCCTACAGCCGCTAACCTAGCCTCACCATTGGCTTGGGGATCCACACTGTCAACTCCTCTCACTTCTCTACTCACAAGAAGAGGAGTGTGAAGGTTGTTCCTGTATTGCATGTGATCCACGGCTGGTTGAATATGATTTTCTTGTGTGTTTGTTTGTTGCCTGGAAGACTACTTTTTCATATAGAGATAACAACAACTCCTTTTGTTCCAAATGATTTTTTTTGTCAAATAGTTAAATTTTGGAAAAATGTCCTACACATGCTATTGATCCTTCCTGTCAGTCATCTTGTAAAGTACTGCCACTAATTCAACCCTTGTAAGGATTCCTTGCAGCTAAGATGATGAACCGCAGATTGCAACGTACTAGAAGCTGGTTTGCTATCATCTATGTGCATGAAGTTGGCATGCCGTGGTGTGGATGTGAACCCGATACACCTTATCCTTTCAACTCTAGTGAGATAGTGGCCCTTTTCCTTGTGATGAAAAGAAGCCAACGAGGTCTGCTATAATCTCTTTGGTTGCGCATTTGTATGTGACTTGGTGCCAGCTGTAGTAAAGTGTTCGTGGGTTCCGCGAATTTCACCTGCGTGAAAATGGTATGTCAAAGTAGGAGGGCATTTCATCATTTACCAGTTTAATTTAACAGTGTCATTTTTTATTTTAGTCAATGGAAATTGTCGGTACTCTTAATCTTGCTTTTTAGTATGCACCTGGTGTTGCTGAACTTACTAAAATATTCATTTTAGTTTCTATTAAATTACTTTATCGACTGTATGGAGATGTAAATCTCAGGATTTTCCAGTCCCCATGTATAGAAATTTTTGACATGTCGCAAGTTTGAATCTATTACTCATTTTCTCATGATGGGTTAGTTGCCTTCGTACATGTATGAGATTATAGGTTCATCGGCTAAGAGACGACATATTACCAATACTTAAATACGTGGATAGGCATTATAAGTACTTTTCTGTAGCGTATGCCGGAGGACAGGGTGTAGCCGGCCATGGCGCAAGAAGGCTGCAGCTCGGAGCATATCAAAGCAGGTAGTCTCCTAAATATAACATGAGCTACGGTTTAGATTGATTTTCTGAATGATATACATGATCACGTACTGCTAGACAACTGTTGGTCCTCTTTCGATAGGATTGATGTATGCAACAAGGGAACTAATATAAATCCAAAGCAGAACCTATAATATTTCAAGTTGTACTACCAAAATGGAACAAGAATATAAGATGTTTTCGATGTTAGAAATCACTTCATATTATTTTATAGGTTTGATGGCGTTATAGAACTGGTGAACAATTGATGGAGTTAATTTGAATATTCATGACCTGACCTTGATGATGTAATTCTTGATACAGGAACTTGAGAAAATAAAGAAAACTACATAGGGAAGTGGAAAACTGCTGCAGATGTAGAAGTATAAAATGATTAGAGAAAGGACCAGCTTATACTTACCGTCCTTAGAGTGCCGAAGAGTGAAGACTGATCAAGACTTGGATTCAATCTCTTGAAAATTGAAATGCAGGAGGCATCATGAAAGTTCTTGATCGGTCTCTACTGACTATCTGTAATGCAAACCCATTTGTCCACCCGGTCATGGTTATACCTCGTCGCTGCATGTCCTGAACGGTTTCTTGGATTAGATCCTCTGAAGACAACCCTATTGGTACTTAATTTTAGAGAAAGGAGGGTCTCAATGGAGAAGGGAGTTTAGTGGAAAGGAGAATACTAGGGAGGAGAGATCACGGTAGCACCAAGACAACAAAGAAGAGATCTTTGCATGACAGAACCGACACATTAAGTATTTAATTTAAATCTGTTGTTATTTGACCAGAATTTTTTTGGCTAATTGGAATTTTAATTTTCTATACCAATTTCCTTGGGATCAAAAGTAAAGAATTTAGTTTCAGTTTGAACCAATTGGAGATAATGGTCAAGGCATACAGCGGTCACACGACAAGGTCTGAATTTGGCCAGTGTGAGGCCTCACGAACAGAATTAGATTTAGATGGTTCTTGCTTCCTCCTTCCATGTTCCTTTTTTTTCCATAACCAGACGCGTCTATACATATTAAATTCTATTATGCATTTTATTTTTGTACTCTTGATTCTGTAGATTCAAAGAACTTTGGTTCATTCGGCTGGTAAGCCGGATGTTTTTGTTACCAAAAGCGACGCCTTTCTTGTGACACAAATGACCCCACCCTGGCTACGTCTACGACACAACCACCAGTGCTATCCCCACAATAGGAAAAAAACTGCAGCGAATTCCCTGTAGAAGCGTTGTCTCTATCTTCCCAGGCCAGACCCTAGCCGTGTTCCTCACCCTCGGCGGCCTCGACTTTGGTCCCGCCCGCAACCCATGCCCGTTGTGGCACTGAAGGAACTGCAAGAGAAGGTGGAGGCGGAGCCAAGGCCGGCTACCCTCACGTCCGCTCAAATCGGAGACCGACGCTTCGCACAGGGTGGAGGCAGGCGGCATACAACCAGCGGAGAAGACATCACAGCGGTGACCACATCAGCTCGACACCCCACTGGGGACATAGACAGAGAAGGTCCTCGCACCCAAGGCCCCAGCGCGCTTGCTCGCGCTCCGGCGTGCAGACATCCATGTAGCCAAGGAGGTAATTTCTTGTATGTATTTTAATTTGCCTAGCAATGTCAATCTCATACTCAACAAGCTAAACAACAGATCCGATCTGGACTTCTAGAGTCACACCGTATCTTTTGTTCCTCAACCATTCAATCTCCTCAGCTTCAAAGTTTCCACGATAGTACAATGCAACATCTTTTTCTAGGATAATAAATTCCAGGTTAAAGGATGGACTGCAATGCAGTTTGAAGCAATTCAGACGTCTGCCTTGGTCGGAGAATTGCAAGAACTCCTTCCAATAATTATATTGACCGATCAAATCAGCATAAAAGTGTCACATCCTCATACCATCTACATTGTGAATATCTCAATTTTTGGTGAACCTCGAGGTGTTCTCCCAGGAGACATGAACACGAGTAAATTGATGGTTTCCTCGGTTTAGTTTTGGAGGTTTGGTTTACATCTGACTACGATGGAGAAAGTAAGAGCATCAGTGTAGGTCAAGATGGGCGAGTACTAGATCTTCCATGCAAATAATTAGAATTAGTCTATGAGGATGTGATAGAGGCCGGCGGTGGCGAGATCGACATGAACATTACCTGGAATTGAGCATCAGCAATACAATCTGGTAATAAGTCATGTGTTTTTGATGTTTTATCCTTAACATCGGACTAACTATATATATGCAATTTTGTATCGCTCATGTTTGGTAATGTGTCACCTATGTCGTTGTAGGGGGCCTGATTTATAGGGTTATTCCACTTACTATTTTAGGAATGACACAACATGAGAGGCTCTTGCTGCTTTTTTAAGTTATGAAAAATACCTACATGGATATTTAGAAGAGAAGGTCTCACCTCGGAAAGAAATGTTTGGTCATGATTTCAAGGCACAAGAGGTAACCTCTTGGCTGCCAATTTAAGTGTGTTCCTCTATTTAATTTTTTGAAAAAACTAAAGCAGAAACAGACAAAATAAACGTATTTTCACGAGGTTGAAAACACCTGAAAGTTCACCCCTCCTATCACACAATGTTTAAATGATCTATAGGCGGTGCGGCGAAGCGCGCTAACCTGTCTAGTTTACAATAAATTTTGCTATATCGTGTGTACTTGAGACTCTGGCCATGCCAGTTCAGTCATGTGATACCAAAGGAAGAGGAAAACTTGTTCATTCAGACTATACTGAACAATCCCACGAATCCCACGCATACACACGTCCGTATATAACCACGCGCAGTTAACAAACGATGTATTTCAACATCACCAATTCATACTCTTCCCTCCAAAATCATGAGTACCAACACGTGACAGGTATAGATCGATGGATCCCAAGCTTTTGGACCTGCCGTGGCCACGCTAGTGCTACCGGCCCGTCTAGGCTGCTGTCTCGCCTTTGCCGGCTGCCGCGCTTGGTCACCCACCTGCACAGAACACTCAAGTTTTTTATTCTGATTCCGGTTCACACTCAAGTTTTTCGAGTTAAATCCATGGCTAGTCATCGTACTTACTTAACAAGTTTAATACGGTAACTGTATAACGGGAATACGAGTTTACGGTTATTAAAGACGTGTCGAAACTTCACTCGTGGTCACTGGGCCAGTTATAGAGATGTATTTGATGACGTGGCGAGCTGAGGACCCACTGTCAGACTACTTACCATATAGATAAAAATAACCACGTATATGAGGGCTGTTTTGCAAAACCATCATTTTCTCCTCCCTGTTTCAGTTAATATTGTAACGGAGCTGCTCACCTGGACGAGTAAGGCCTTCCACAATGTGTCCGGTGCCCAAACAATGAGAAGTGGGTCAGCCTGTCAGTTGATGGCTTAGGAAATATTTTAGGCACCGGTCTCACAGCGTTCGATGCCTGCAAACAAGTAGTGGGACCCATATTTAGCGTAGAAAACTCAACAGGCGCCGGTATCCTCCTTTCCTTGTCGTCCTCCTCGCAAGGTCATAGAAAAATCCCCTTTTCTCCTCACCTTAAATTCATCTAATTCCCCACCTCTTCTTCCTAATTCTGTATGGATCAGAGAGGGAATACGATGTGGAGCAGAGAGGGAAAGGAAGGGCGGGCAGAGGAAGAGGCAATGGAAGTCGGGGGGCGGTGGGCAGCCTGTACCGGCGGCTGGCGGCAGAGCAACGCGGCGGGCAGCCTGTACCGGCGGCTGGCGGCAGAGCATCGCGGGATGGGCAGACTTGTACCGGAGGCTGGCGGCAAAGCACCACGGGATGAGCAGCGGGGCAGTGTGTCGGCGGAGGCACGAGGGGTCGCGGGGTCTCCTAGATTTCTCGCTGGCCTTCCTCTTCCTCATTTTGGTCGACCTTCAGCTCGTACTTTCCGACGACGGAGATGGCTGTGCTCGTTGCTCCGATTCATAGCAGCAATATTTTACTGGCCAATGAGTTCGGGCATCGGAGCACCTAGTTGCTCCGATTCCCTGAAAATTTTTTGCGGCATCGCCTGTGCAGCGTGGGGCATCGATGCCCAATGCCTGAAAAGCAGTTTGGACACCGAAAAATTATACACTGCGGAAGGCCTAAGACAAAGCTGGCCAGGGGGTCAACGTTGGCCAGGTCAAATGAACCATGCCGATGTACGAATGGGCGGTGAGGCACCACGGCGAACGGCGACGGAAGCGACACGCGGGCACGACATGGAGAAGGAGGGAGGGAGAGGGGAGGTGCAGGAGCAACGAACCTTACCAGGAACACATGGGGCTGGCCACCGGAGGCATTGATGCTCGTGGGCGACGCCTCTGTCTATGGCGACGGCGACCAAATCGAGGCGATACGGCGAGGAGGCTTGGGGTCGCACGGAGACTGTCCATGAGCTTCAGGAGGGACACAGGATGATGAGGAAGCGGACGAGGAGGTCCAGGGCAAGGTGGTACACGAGATCGACGAACCGGATGATGTGTGTAAAATGTGTTTGCACTTAACAACGCTAGCATTCTTTCCCATCTTTACTGCAAGGAAATAAGATTGGTATACACATTTTACATGAAAAAGTGCATGACAAGGAGAGACAACTAGAGGCACAAGAGAAGGCTAGAAAATTCAAGGCTAATCCCTACCCCTACACCATAGGCTATCCGGTGGTATGTGCAAAGTGATATATGCTGAGTATATCCTGGTTATAGGCCATCTCTTAACATACGGCTATATTTTCCACTTTTAGGAGCCACCAAAGTCTGAATCGAAACCATGCACGAGGCCAGAAGGTTTTCAGCTGGAGAGCTTGGTGAAACATGAAATGGAGCAGCAAAGGTTGATGGAAGAAACAGAGGCGATTGTGAAGGAAGAGGCTCAAAAGAGAACTGTCAAGGAACAACTTATACTTAAGAAGTACGTAGCATATGCAATTCCTTCTTCTAAGACCTCTTGATTATCTGGGAGGAAGGTTAATAATAGCCTTCTAATTTTGTTTCAGGGATCCTATTCCTCTACCAAAGAAGGAGCGAATACCTCTTACTGAAGTACAATAGTTTGAATTGCATGTCGATGAGAGGGCGACTCAAAGATCAGAATTTGATACCATGGTCAGTAGTTTTGGCCAGTGCTCAGCCATCTGTCACTATACATAAAAGCCCTGTCTTTGCACGATTTAATAGGAGATATACCTCAATATATTCTACTCTTTACTCCAAGTGAAAAGTATTTGCAACTGGTTAAATAAAATATCTATTTGTTCTATAATGAACATATACCATATTAATTACTCTTTGTACTGTTTCTCCAATAACATATGTTTCAGTACTTAACACATGCGTGAATTGTTTTGTTGGGCATTCTCATAATCAATTGCATGAAAAGGATTTCTAAATTATACCATGAGTATTTAGAATAAATAAAGCTACAACGAAATTCCCAGTGTTAGCATGTGAAAAGGAAGAATTACTACTTGCTGAAAAGTTCTTGGAGAAAATATAAGGTTTTGGGTACCAATTAACATATTTTGGTGCATTGATGGTTTCAACAAAAACCGTGTGTTAGGCTGGGTTGCCAATGAATTAAAGAGAATGCATGATGCATTAAGAAACATCATGAGTGGTGAGCAATAGCTATTATTTGATTTTGTTTGGATTTATCCCCATGATGATTGGATGACTTTTTTAGGTGTGCCTAATCTGCGCCAACAACCTTTGGCCGATACAGCTGGACATTTCAAGGATCAACTATCACATCTACCAAAGGTACAATTACTTCATCACTACCCATAGTGTTAGGAGATCGTATTGAAGTTCTCAAATAACACTTAGAATTTTGATCTTAGGAGATAGGAAGTTCTTTTCCAAGATAGCTGATTAAGAGACATGAAGAGGACAAGTCCTACTAATACTATGATGCATTCGCATACATCATGATTCGTTGTCCTTGGATGATCAAAGGTGAGGATTGTGCAAGCTTATATACTTATTCTTTGTGTTTATGGTTTGTTACTATGAAGATAAGCCTGAAGTGTAGTTGTAGTTCCTTTCTTCTTTCCCTGATTAGCTCCTTCCTAATATCTTAGTTTCAATTCCCTTTCTTTAGCCTTCCTTGATGGTTAGACATGGTTATGGTTGCCCCATGCAGTAGGATAGCTGACAGTACTACATCGAGTATTTTTGTTGTGTCATGGCTAGGAAACAAACCCCTTGGTCTGAGTGGGAACCTTGGGTTGCCACTAGAGTTGTCTACTCAAACAATTATGCTTCATGTTGCCACAGAAGTAGGGCATTCTTGAGCTATTTCATTATTTTCATACTTATGTCTACATGCGATATCACCATGATAAGCATTAGTGTGAATTCTATTGATCTCAGTTGAGTTCCACTTGCAGCCTGAATCATGTTTTATTGGATGATGCATCAAGGTGATCTCTAGGAGTTGTTGCGGAGAATGGAGTTGTGAAGCAGATGATGACAACAATGGCCTGAGATCGATCTTGGAGGGTTAGTTTTGGCTCTTCACCAGAATTTAGTAATCAGTACTCGGAAGTGCAGAGTAGTGTGTCAATGTGTTAAGTCTTATTTAAGGCATATCTATGCCTAAACCATTTGTTTTCAGCTGCATGTCTCTTCTTTGTTGATTGCGAGAAAGGGGTTATAATTGCCATGCATGAACAATTAATATTATTGCTTTTTAGTTCCATGCACATGTTTGTAGTTTTAAACTTGCTTTTAAGCTTACTCTCTATTTTGGCCAATCAAATGATAAGTCCAGTCCTGGTGAAAATGATGTGTAGTCAAATAGAGAATATGCGTTTCACATTTGAAGTTATGTTTGTTTAAAAAAGGTTATCCTTATGTTTCTTTATTACCACAACTAATGTATCGATGGATATCCTAGGTCACCCATTATATTAGGATTGATCCATTGCTCTTGGCATAAAAAACTTCTTTGGACGTTTACATTCATATTATGTAAGCCGCCCATTGGTAGAGAGACGTAAAAATAATTCATACATGTGTGTGTCAGGAGCATGAATCATTTCTTGTGTGTTTTATTGAACCGGTGAATAATATATGAATAATACATGATGTATAAATACTCCTCCGATTTCATTTTATCTAGATACACATGTATATAGGGATGTTTTAGTGTTAGATACATGTGTATCTAGAGAAAGTGAGGTCACTTATTTTAGAACGGAAGAGGTATTTATTTAAATAAAATGCATAGGATTAGTATAGTATGTATAGATAATTTGATTATTATTGGTATTTTTTGGTTTTTTGGACACTAATTCACACACCTAAACTAAGGCAAACCAGCTGACGTAAAAACATGTAAGTACTCGAAAGTATTAGTGGCATTTATTCCTGGCACAGCGTAACAAAGCAGAAAAACTAGACGTGGTGCTTAGAGCGATGTCGCTGGAACACCGCGTCTACCACATAATGTCCAAATAAATCACCACGCCTACCACACAATGCTCAAATACATTGTAAATGGCGCGGCGAAGCGCGTATATCTGTCTAGTTATATTTAAAAGTAGTGTCATATAAGAAATTTTCTCCTCTTTTATTCACAGAATCACAAATACATCTCTATTTTATTTAATTAGCCAATCTACAGAATCACAGACCAAATGAAACACATAGAGGTGTCAATATATGCGTAGCAATATTCACACAGATTCTTACATGAACAGAATCACGTAAGATTCACATAATTTTTTCAAGAAATATTCATATAAATTTTTCACAAAATATTCTTATAATTTCTACACACGTTTCCACCAAGAACCATACATGATTCATATAGTGTTTTCAAAGATTATCAAATCCGGTAAGTTTGACAGCAAATTCATACAAGATCCATAAAAAATTTTGAGAATACATAGAAGATTCAGAGTGATTTCATACACTATCCGATTTTGAAAAGAAAAAAAACATATTTGCATAGAACAAATAAATGAACAAGCTCTAGAAAATAATAGATAATCATACAATCTTTGAAGAAGCACAAGATTTAATACAAATCCATACAAGATCGATAAGAGAATCATACGATTCTCATATACTTGACAATCTAGAAAGGAAATTAAATGTTTCATAGGTCAAACAAACCTACAAGATCTAGAACAAAAACGTTCAACATGAACTCAGATTCGTTCCTCTCAAACAGAATAAGAAAAAATAAGAAAAAGGAGGCCTCCAGATCCGGCCACTCCTAGCCAAGAACAAGACCTCCATGGCCAAATCGGGGGCGTTGTCGGTATTGGGAAAGGGCATGGGCGTCCTGATCCACGGAGGCGACGCTGGGGGAGGTGTGGAGCACGGGGGAGGAGGGGTGGGGTTGGCAACAAGGTGGGGGAGGTGTGGAGCACGGGGGAGGAGGGGTGGGGTTGGCGACAAGGTGGGGGAGGTGGGGAGCACGGGGGAGGAGGGGTGGAGGAGGCGACGAGGTGGGGGCGGCGAGGTGGAGGAGGGGTGGGGAGGCGGCGAGGTGGAGGAGAGGTGGGGGAGGCATCGAGGTGGAGGAGGGGTCGGGGGCGACGAGGTGGTGCCGGCTGGGCCTAGGATTATTCCTCTCCATGGGGACTGCGGGTTGAATAAACTTTTTTGGAGGGATAAAATGCAAAATATACTAGCGACAACGACCGCGTTGACTTTGCACGAATCTCCAAAAAATGTGTGGCAAAGATGATGCCAGGGGCCCCTCTTACATGTGGGAAATCCGTGTTGTATGTTCATACATTTTGTACATCTGAGACTATTGTGTTAAAATTAATATGAGATGTTAAGAGGAAAGTTTTGAATGGATCTTGATTCATGTCTATGGGGCTGCACAAGATAACCATAAACACGAATTTCTGGATTATTTAGTGCGCATTTGTGAAAGCAAGACACTTCCTTTGATAGTAGAAGGAGATTTTAGTATTCTCACAAGAAGATAAGATAAAAATAATAATCATTTTAGTTCACGCTGGTCTTTTTTTAATTTCATCATAGAAAGTCTAAATCAACGAGAGATTGCTCTCTCCGAACGGTAATATACATGGGAAAACCCAAGAAATAGATCTACATATGAGAAGCTTGACCGCATTCTTACTAGTATGAAATGAGAACAAAAATTTCCCCAAGTCACTATGCGCACTCTTACTCGTTTAGGGTCAGACCACACACTTCTTATTGATTCTGGTAATCAGGCTCATCTAGGAAATAACCACGGGTTCTCGTTCGAGCTCTCTTGGTTATGGCAAGATGGCTTCTTGAGATGTGGTGGCGGCCAAATGGGTGGCGGTATCACATGGTGATATACGTATTGAGAGATGGCAGCAAAAAATTAGGCATTTACGCCATTTTCTTTATGGTTGGGCGAAACTGGAGTGGAAAGTATAAAAAGAAAAAGAGAAGTATGTTGGCCATTATTGATAATTTGGACATTAAGACCAAAACATGCCCACTCTCGGAAGTGGAGAGAAACAATTTAAGACTAGCAAATCAACAAGTAACCAAGCTGAGACGCGATGAAGAGTCCAAGTAGGCTCATCGTGCTAAGGTAAAACATGTTTAAGAAAAAACACCGGAAGAAAAAAGATGTTCCAGTTGGAGCAGGGCGAAGGAACCATAGTGAGAGAGGCTATATATTTGAATATTATAAGAAGCTTTTTGGTATGTAGCACTAAATAGTTTCCCTCTTATGGAAGAGATGAATCATGATATACCGCACCTTTCTATTGAAGAGAATGGAATTTTAACATCTTAATTTTCTGAAAAGGAAGTGCTAGAAGCAAATCCCCTCAATGGAACATAATAAGGCACCGGCGCCCGATAGATTCCCAGTGAAGTTTTATTAATCATTTTGGAGGTCATCAAAGTAGATTTGATGACTTTATTTGCACAATTGCAAACAGCTGAACTACCATTATTCAAACTAAACTTTAGGGTTATTATCTTTCTTCCCAAAAGAGAAAATGCAGTACATATTCAGCAATATCGACCGATTTTTCTTCTTAATGTTAGTTTTAAAATATTCACAAAGGTAACAACTAATCGCATCATTGTGATTTCTTACAAGGTGATTAGACCCACTTAAACAAGTTTTATTCATGGACGACATATACTTGAGGGAGTGGTGGTGCTGCATGAAACCATCCATGAGATCCATAGGAAGAAGTTGGATGATGTATTATTTAAAATTGATTTTGAGAAGGCATATGATAAAAAAAGGCTTTTTATGCAACAAGTACTTTGTATGAAAGGATTCGACCAATTGTGGTGTAAATGGATTGAAAATTTTGTACAAGGTGAAAATGTAGGCATTCATGTCAATGATGATATCGGACATTATTTTCATACAGGAAAATGATTGAGGCAAGGAGATCCGTTATAGTCTATGCTATTCAATATTGTTGCGGATATGTTGGTTGTCTTCATTGCTAGAGCAAAGGAGAATGGTCAGGTTGGTGAACTAATTCCTCATTATGTCGAGGGGATGGTTCCATCTTACAGTACGCTGGTGACACAATTATATTCATGGAGCATGACCTTCTGAAGGCGTTTAACATGAAACTGGCACTATGTATCTTCGAGCATCTATCGATGCTTAAAATTAACTTGCATAAAAGTGAAATTTATTGTTTTGGAAATGCTTTGGAACAAGAACAATAATATAGGGACATTTTTGGGTGTGAATCGGGTTCTCCGCTATTTAGGTATGTGGGGGTGCCTATTCATTACAAAAAACTTCGAAATTCTGAATGGAATCCTATAGAAAATCACTTTGAAAGAAAGTTAGGATGTTGGCAGGGCAAGCTATTGTCCTACAAGGATAGACTGGTCTTAATTAATTCAGTCTTAACACGCACGCCCATGTGATACTTCGGAAACGTATCTATATTTTTTGATGCTCCATGCTTGTTTAGTATCTACTTTGCTTTGCTTGTCCACACTTTGAGGTGCTTTTTACATGTTTTCTGGTACTAATCTATTAACAAATTGCCATAGTGTCAGTTGCGTGTTTTCTGCTCTCCCGATGCGGAAACCCTAAGCACCCGATCAAAATCTCCATGAAACCGTCTGTAGCCGCCGCCACCATCGTCCCTAGATCGGGGGGATCTGAAGTTCTTCCCGACACCCTGCCGAAGGGGAGATCATTCCGGAGGCCTTCTCTCCGGTATGATGCGTGAGTAGTTCCACCTTGGACTATGGGTCCATGTAGTAGCTAGATGGTTGTATCTCCTCCTTTGTGCTTTCATGTATAGATCTTGTGAGCTCCGTTCATGATCAAGATCTAATCTATTTGTAATCATGCATGTTGTGTTTACGGGGATCCGATGGATATTGAGATTATTATGTTGGTTTGATTAACGGTTTTGTCTTTATGATTCTATCATGTGTGTGTTGTTTGTGATCTTGCATGCTCTCTGTTGTTAGTAGCTATCTTGGCCAAGTAGTTGCTAGTGACTTCAAGAGGGGGTATTTATGCTCGATAGTGGGTTCATGCCTCTAGTTTCCAAGGGAAGTGACAATAATCTCTTCGGTTGTAGATGTGATGTTGCTACTAGGGAGAAAACAACGGTCTCTTGTTCATGGAACATGTGGACTGTTTACCTTACACACTTTGCTTAAAGCAGTTGTCTGTTGCTTGCAACTTAATACTAGAGGGGGTTCGGATGATAACCTGAAGGTGGACTTCTAGTCATAGATGCAGTTGGATGGCAGTCTATGTATCTTATTGTATTGCCCAATCGAATCTCATATGATCTTTTTGACTAGTAATTGCATTGTTATGTCTTGCTCAGTTCCTGTCAATTGCCCTGCTGTAATTTGTTTACCCTTCATGCCATGTTTTTATCTAAGGAGAGCACATCTAGTGAATTATGGACCCCGGCCCAATCTTTACCATTGATACATCTATAATGTTACTTGTTTACTTGCAGAAAACCAATACCTTACACACCATACGTTTAATCCTTTGTTACAGCAAACCGGTGAGCTTGACAACCTCACTAATTCGTTGGGGCAAAATCTTGAGTTTGTGTTGTGCAGGTCTCCGCGTTGCTTACAACACCTGTGTGACATTTCCTTCCTCCTTCTGGTTCGATAACCTCGGTCTCAATTGAGGGAAAACTTGTTGCTTGGTCTTCACACCCTACGCTTGGGGTTACCAACGAAGTGCCACGTCGAGCATCATCAAGAATTTCTGGCGCGTTGACGGGGAGGCTAAGGACGTCTTCACAAGGGGAGTCCTTTAGTTCCTTTCTCTTTATTTTGTTTTCAGTTTGCTTAGTTTCTTTTGCTTAGTTTTGTTTGCCTCTTTTCAAAAAACCCAAAAAAAATAGTTCTTGCTCTAGCTGCTGCTGCTGTTTTTGGCTTGCCCACCTTTGCCAAAATGAACTCTGCTGAGAACACCAAGTCGTGTGACTTCACTAGCACCAACAATAATGATTTCCTAAGCACTCCTATTTCTCCACCTGCTCCTGATGCTACCTTTTATGAAATTAAGCCTGCTTTATTGAATCTTGTGATGAGATAGCAATTTTCTAGTGCTGATTCTGATGATCATGCTGCCCATCTCAATAGCTTTGTTGAACTTTGTGAGATGCAAAAGTATAAGGATGTAGATGGAGATATTATTAAGCTCAAGATTTTTCCTTTCTCCTTGATAGGGAAAGCAACCAAAGAATGGTTGCTTTCTTTGCCTAAAAATGGTATTGATTCTCTGACTAAGTGCAAAGATACTTTTATTGGAAAGTACTATCCTCCTGCTAAGATTATATCTATGAGAAGTGACATTATGAAATTTAAACAACTTGATAGTGAACATGTTGCTCCATCTTGGGAAAGAATGAAGTCTTTGGTTAAAAATTGTCCCACTCATGGACTCACTGCTTGGATGATTATCGAGACTTTTTATGCAGGTTTGAACTTCTCCTCAAGAAATCTATTGGATTCAGCTGCTGGAGGTACCTTCATGGGCCTCACTTTGGATGCTGCAACAAGGCTCCTTGATAATATGATGGTTAACTACTTTGAATGGCATGTTGAGAGAGCTTCACATGGTAAGAAGGTAAATTCTGTTGAGGAAACTTCCACTTTGAGTGAAAAGATTGATGTTATTATGGCTATGCTTGTTAATGGAAAAGCTCCTTTAGATCCTAATAGTGTTCCCTTAGCCTCTTTGATTGCTCAAGAAGAGCAAGTTGATGTGAACTTCATTAGAAACAACAATTTCAACAACAATGCCTATAGGAATAATTTTGGCAGCAACAACAATTATAGGCCTTATCCTCCTGATAATGACGATTCCTATGGAAGCTCTTACAATAATGCTAGAAGTGCCCCTTTTGAACTTGAAGTCATGCTCAAAGACTTTATTAGTAAACAAACCACTTTCAATAAGACTATAGAGTAAAAGCTTTTAACTGTTGAGAAAAATATATCCTCTTTGTCTGAAGCTCAGTCCTCCTTGATTAATAAAATGGCTGCTAAACCTGAAGCCATGGAAAATACCTTTGCTACTGCTCATGCCATACAAGTTACTATTGATGAAAATGTTAGGCTGTTATCTCAACTTCATGCCAAGTGGGAAAGGGAAGCTGAAATTGATAAAAACAATAGTGTGTGCACCATCACCACTAAACCACAAGTAGTCCCTATTCCTCCTCCTACTATGCCTAAGCCTATTGAGCATACTACTAGTGATGCTAAGTTTGACTTTGATATTGATGGTTGCAATATTTCTGAAGTGATTATGTTCTTGCAAAAGCTTGCTAGAAGTCCTGATGCTAGTGATATGCATGTCGCTTTCACCAAACACATTATAGATGCTCTTGTTAAGATTAAGGAAGAGAAGCTCAAACACAAAGCTTCTATTCCTAGGAAAGTAGAAGATAGTTGGGAACCCATTATTAATATGCAAGTGAATGACTTTGACCTCAAAGCTTCATGTGATCTTGGTTCTAGTGTCTCTATTATGCTTAGGAAGATTTATGAAATGCTTGATTTGCCACCATTGGAAGATTGTTATTTAGATGTACCTCTCAATGATAATGCTAAGAATAAACTCATGGGGAGTATTAATGATATTCTCATTACGGTTAATAATGCTTATGTCCCTGTGGATTTCTATGTTTTGGATGTTGAATACAATGCTTCTTGTCCTATTATTTTGGGAAGACCTTTTCTTAGAATAGTTGGTGCCATCATTGATATGAAAGAAGGCACCATTGATGTGTGCACCCCGTGTTGATGTGGGACACTTCGTTGGAACCCCAAGAGCAAGGTGTGATAAGCACATCAGCAAGTTTCCCTCAGTAGAGACAGAGGTTAATGAACCTGAAGGAGGAAGGAAACGTCTCAAAGGTGTTGCTGACAACGTGGAGACCTGCACAACACAAACTCAAGACTTTGCCCCAACGAATCAGTGAGGTTGTCAAGCTCACCGGTTTGCTGTAACAAAGGATTAAACGTATGGTGTGGAAGGTAATGGTTTGTAGCAAGTAAACAAGTAACAGTTGAAGATGTATCAATGGTAAATATTGGACCGGACTCCATAGTTCACTAGAGGTGCTCTCCTTAGATAAACAACATGTCATGAAGGGTAAACAAATTACAACGGGGCAATTGACAGGAAATGAGCAAGGCATAACAATGCAATTACTAGCCAAAAAGATCCTATGAGGTTGATTGGCCAATACAACGATATACATAGATCGTCATCCAACTGCATCTATGACTAGAAGTCCACCTTCAGGTTATCATCCGAACCCCCTCCAGTATTAAGTTGCAAGCAACAGACAACTACTTTAAGCAAAGTGTGTAAGGTAAACATTCCACATGTTCCATGAACAAGAGACCATTGTTTTCTCCCTAGTAGCAACAACACATCTACAACCGTTGAGATTTCTGTCACTTCCCTTGGAAACTAGAGGCATGAACCCACTATCGAGCATAAATACTCCCTGTTGGAGTCACTAGCAACTACTTGGCCAAGATAACCACTAGCAACGGAGAGCATGCAAGATCACAAACAACACAAACATGATAGAATCATAAAGATAAAACCTTTAATCAAACCAACATAATAATCTCAATATCCATCGGATCCCCGCAAACACAACATGCATGATTACAAATAGATTAGATCTTGATCATGAAAGGAGCTCACAAGATCTATACATGAAAGCACAAAGGAGGAGATACAACCATCTAGCTACTACATGGACCCATAGTCCAAGGTGGAACTACTCACGAATCATATCGGAGAGGAGGCCTCCGGGATGATCTCCCCTCCGGCAGGGTGCCGGGAATAACTTCAGATCCCCCCCGATCTAGGGACGATGGTGGTGGCGGCTACAGACGGTTTCATGGATTTTTGATCGAGTATCGAGAGTTTCTGCATCGGGGGATTCTTATAGGCGAAGGGGTGAGTCCGGGAGGCGACCAGGGTCACCAAACCCTACCCAAGCGCGGGTCACCTGACCACGCGCCTGGGGTGGGTCTGGCCCCCATGGCCAGCCCCTCCGGCTCTCCTCTGGACTTCTTGTTCCCCACGGAAAGTTATTGACTTTGGCGTTTGTCCCGTCCAATTCCGAAAATATTTCTTTACTAACTTTTCTGAAACCAAAAACAGCAGAAAACAGGCATCTGGCACTGTTGCAACTTGTTAATATATTAGTACCAGAAAACATGTAAAAAGCACCTCAAAGTGTAGACAAGTAAAACAAAGTAGATACTAAACAAGAATGGAGCATCACAAATTATAGATACGTTTCCAACATATAAGCACCCCCAAGCTTAACTCCTGCTCATCCTCGAGTAGGTAAGTGATAGAAGAATAATTTTTGAGGTGACATGCACCCTCACAATAAAGATCCAACCATTTGCAAACATTGAAAGCTGGGATCAAAAAACGCTAAACATGTGCATGAAAGATGGAGTTCTAACAGTAGGACATAGTAACTATGCATGCAACATGGCAAGCTACAAACAAATATCATGAATAATATGCATTGAAAAACGTTTGTTTCACATGCGGAAAACATAACATAGTGGCAATCGGCTTGTCCCTCATAGAGTAGCAATATAAATGTATAGGACACCTGCAAAGTTCACAAGGGTGACTAGAAACAAGTAGCACAAGAACAAGTAATAACATAATATGCATCAATTAATAAGCTTTGGAACACTACATACAGAATGACAACTATGATCTCTTAATGGTGCCTAAAGGTAGAAGGTGGAGACTCAATAATAGTGGAAGAAAAACCTGTTTGTAAAGGAATCAGGGATTACAAGTTTCAAAAAGAGCTTCCAAAAATTATGGTACTAGTTAGCTTTCAGCCCTCATTGCCCCTATCATAAGCATCTTGAAGTGGTTAAGCTTAAAGTGGCAAAGATGGAGTATATGCTTGACAAAGTATAAGTTGGCAATCTCAAGTCCCTTGACTATGAGGGATACACCTCATGGATACTCAACTTAGGGCCTAGGCAAGTTCTTGTCACTGTAAGTATTTGCATATCATTGAGAACCGCCAACGGGGTACCCCTTGCACATGGTACAGGAGCTTTCCCATAACCAAAATGACAAGGAAAGTAGACAATGAGCATCTCAACAATTATTCTTATGTACCATGGGAATCTGGTGCTTTTTTCTCTCTTTCCTCTTTTCTCAATGTGTCTCTGTTTTTTTATAAGAAGAATGCTTCATAGATGTCACTATGGTGATGCTGCAAGTTTCCACCATGATTAGGCATGGATTAGGCTAGCGGCCCAAGCGTTTCTCTAACACAGAATACAAACTCCATGAACTTACAAGTTCCCACTTAATTTCACAATGGTAACATCCATAGACAAAATAGCATGGTATCAACTGAGTACAAAAAGTACAAGTGCAATGTTGAAAATGTTCCCCGTGATAGCACGGTTCTGCTAATCCCAACTTATAAGTGCAAGCATATACAAAAAATTTGCCTCAATGGTTCAAGTTTATTAGGGGCAAAGAATAAAATGTGCCATCAAGTTCGTGAGGGATTTAATCACTAAGTTTTCACATAACAAAATAGTTTTAAATTGGAAGATAGTTGAAAACAAGAATATAGTTGGAATGGTGTAACACACCATGCATAGGAGTTTATAGTGGACACTTTGGAATAACTTGGTTTCTTGGGAGTTGGAAAGAAGTGTAGAACTTACTCATACAAGTGGAGGCTAGCAAAAGACTGGGAGCAACCAACTAAGATAGCAATAATGGCCATAATTATGCAATGCAACAAATCAAACTAATTAAAGAAAAGAGTGGTACTACAAGTCAAGGACTAAATGATCATAGAGGCTAATGGTGACTTGTCATAGTCATAACATGGTGTAAGCATGTGCCAAGTCAACCCAAGCAAGACATCAAAGGAGAATACCACAATACTATGCTTTTGCATGCTAAAACAACGCATAATTTGTTCAAGGCACATTAAGCAATCCCAATTGTTTGGAACAAGACATGCTACAACAATAATCACTAAGCATAATGGTAAAACAACACCTAGCATGTCATGATAAAGTCTAAGTCACAGTCAATGGAAGCTCTTCTTGCACTTCAAGCAACAACTTACTAGTCCTTTCCAAACACCAAGCAAACTTATTTGCAAAACAACACAGCGAGAACGGGGGTCCAAACTACTAAAGCAAGATAAACAAACTAAGCAAAACAAACGAAAACTAAGATGCTCCAAGAACAACACAACTGTGCATGAAAAAATAAAAGTGAAGTGTCTAGACAGACCTGAGCTTTTTATTGATGAAGAAGGGGATGCCCAAGCATTGGGCACCCCCAAGCTTTGTCGCTTGTACCTCTTGAATATTTCTTGGGGTGACACCATGGTGGAATCCCCAAGCTTGAGCTTTTGTCCATTCTTCATCTCATTGCATCATTCTTTCACTACACCTGAAATATTTCCTTCATACAAAACTTCACACAATCTTCTTTAGCAACATTAGCTCATTCAAAAGATATTAGACAACTGGAAAAGCTTTGGAACAGCAAGGCTTTTCACTAAAAACACAAGCTACTGTAGTAAATCCTTCAAATACACTCAATTTACCTGAAGAGAGCTCAAAAAGGAATCAATAAGAAGCAAATATAAATAATGGAAGAAATCTATCAAAACAGACCAGCAGGTAGAAACGAATTTTTTAGAACATATTCTGTTGCTCAAATAAAAAAGTTATGAACTAACGAAAGTTAGCCAACATACTGGGGGATTTATTCGTAATTTTGAGCTCAATCAAAGTTATAGAGCCTCCTCGCGTATTTTGTTTGGTGGAGGACATAAATCTGTTTCGGGACAGCAACTCCCCAAATCTTACTTCCCTCTCATTAGATGTCATTCTTGGCATAAAAAGCAAACAAAAAGGATAAGGAGAGGTCATTACAGAAGTAATAACTTCCAAGACTCAAGTAAACTCTTGGGTTATCTCCCAACAAGTACTTTTCTTTAACGCCTTTAAGTTATGCACAATAGCTTGAGAAGATGCTCACATAAGAAATATGAATTGAAGTAAAAGAGAGCATCAAGAAGCAAATTCAAAACACATTTAAGTCTAACCCACTTCCTATGCATAGGAATCTTGTATGCAAATAAATTCACAAAGAACAAAGTGACATGCATAGGAAGATGAAACAAGAGCAACTTCAAAACTTTTAGCACATAGAGAGGTGTTTCAGTACCATGAAAACTTCTAAAACCATACTTTCCTCTCTCATAATAATTTTCAGTAGCATCATGAATAAACTCAACAATATAGCTATCACATAAAGCATGCTTTTCATGATCTACAAACACATAATTTCTATCAAGCTCAAAAATAGTGGGATTAAACCTTCACAGGTTTTACCCAAAGTAGATATTTCAAAAGGATCCACAGGAACATAACATTCATCCTCCTTTGGTAAGCATGTGGGACAATCAAATAATTTAAGGGATAAAGAGTTACTCTCATTAGAAGGTGGGCATGGGCATGGGTAGATCCATTCGTCCTCCTTTTGTTCATCACTCTCCTCCTCTTTTTCATCTAATGAGCTTCCAATTTCAACAATTTCTTCTTCCATAGGCTCCTGCAAGGCATTAGTCTCTTCCATATGTGGGAAGCATCTATTAAAATATTCAAGAATATAGCCATTTGCTTCCTTGTAATTATCAAAGAAAAATTTAAAAAACTCATAAACCTCACATTCATAAGATGCATCATCAGTATTTTCAAACAAACTAGCAAGTTCAAATGCACCCTTGAAGGCAATGAATTTTTCAATCTGTTCCACATCATAAAAGTCATAATTTCATTTAACATAAGAAGATATGGTAACATTATCATTATACGCACATTGAAAAGGTAGGTGTTTATACCTCCCGCAGCAACAAGATTTATCAAAGCAATACGTAACATTATAAGTAGAGCACACATCTCTAACAATAGTATTCAACTTATCAATTTGTTCCCATAAGTGTTTCCCTATTTGTGACAAACGGTGTTCCTTATAATAATACTTTTGTTCTTCCGTGAACCCGCTTTGCCAATAAGAACTAGTTTCAAAGAAACCATCCATTGATAGAAATCATGACCAAGCAAGGCAATGACAGACCACCAACTAGAGCAGGAACTCTTTTTTTGTGTTTTTGAATAAGGCAAGCAAACAAAACTAGACTATTTTTTTGGGGGTTTTGAAAAGAGGCAAACAAAACCAAGCAAAAGAAACAAAGCAAACTAAAAACAAAGTAAAGAGAAAGGAAGTGAAGGACTCCCCTGGTGAAGATGTCCTTAGCCTCCCCGGCAACGGCGCCAGAAATCTTGATGTGTGCACCCCGTGTTGATGTGGGACACTTCGTTGGAACCCCAAGAGCAAGGTGTGATGAGCACAACAACAAGTTTCCCTCAATAGAGACCGAGGTTATCAAACCTGAAGGAGGAAGGAAACGTCTCAAAGGTGTTGCTGACAACGTGGAGACCTGCACAACACAAACTCAAGACTTTGCCCCAACGAATCAGTGAGGTTGTCAAGATCACCGGTTTGCTGTAACAAAAAATTAAACGTATGATGTGGAAGGTAATGGTTTGCAGCAAGTAAACAAGTAACAATGGAGGATGTATCAATGGTAAAGATTGGATCGGGGTCCATAGTTCACTAGAGGTGCTCTCCTTAGATAAACAACATGGCATGAAAGGTAAACAAATTACAGCGGGGCAATTGACAAGAACTAAGCAAGGCATAACAATGCAATTACTAGCTAGAAAGATCCTATGAAGTTGATTGGGCAATACAAAATTATACATAGACCGTAATCCAACTGCATCTATGACTAGAAGTCCACCTTCAGGTTATCATCCGAACCCCCTCCATTATTAAGTTGCAAGCAACAGTAAACTGCTTTAAGAAAAGTGTGTAAGGTAAAAAGTCCACATGTTCCATGAATAAGAGACCGTTGTTTTCTCCCTAGTAGCAACAACACATCTACAAACGAAGATATTTCTATCACTTCCCTTGGAAACTAGAGGCATGAACCCACTATCGAGCATAAATACTCCCTCTTGGAGTCACTAGCAACTACTTGGCCAAGATAACCACTAGCAACGGAGAGCATGCAAGATCACAAACAATACAGACATGATAGAATCATAAAGATAAAAACATTAATCAAACCAACATAATAATCTCAATATCCATCGGATCCCCGCAAACACAACATGCATGATTACAAATAGATTAGATCTTGATTATGAACGGAGCTCACAAGATCTATACATGAAAGCACAAAGGAGGAGATACAACCATCTAGCTACTACATGGACCCATAGTCCAAGGTGGAAATACTCACGAATCATACCGGAGAGAAGGCCTCCGGGATGATCTCCCCCTCGGCGGTCTTGGAAGAACTTGATCCCCGATCTAGGGGCGATGGTGGCGGCTGACTCTGAGGCGGTTTCGTGGATTTTGATCGGTGCAAGAGTTTCTGCATCGGGGCTTCTTATAGGCGAAGGGTGAGTCGGGAGGCGACAGGTTTCAAACCCTACCCGGTAGCAGTTCCACGACCCGTGCTGGGATGGTCTGCCAGCCAGCCCCTCCGGCTCTCCTCTGGACTTCTTGTTCCCCACGGAAAGTTATTGACTTTGGCGGTTGTCCCGTCCAATTTTGAGAATATTTCTTTACTAACTTTTCTGAAACCAAAAACAGCAGAAAACAGGCATCTGGCACTGTTGCAACTTGTTAATAGGTTAGTACCAGAAAACATGTAAAAAACACCTCAAAGTGTAGACAAGTAAAGCAAAGTAGATACTAAACAAGCATGGAGCATCAAAAATTATAGATACGTTTCCAACGTATCAACCATCAAATATGATTTTCCATTCAATAAAGGTATTGAACACTTCCATGTGAGGAGAGATAAGTTGCTTTTGCTCCTCCTTTGAAAGCAAGGTTTGATGTTAATGCTTCTTCATTTGAAAATACTTGATTCTTCTTGCTTCTTATGCCTAACTTAAAGGCGTTAAAGAAAAGTACTTGTTGGGAGATAACCCAAGAGTTTCCTTGAGTCTTGGAAGTTATTACTTCAGTAATGACCTCGTCTTATCCTTTTTGTTTGCTTTTTGTGCCAAGAATGACCTCTAATAAGAGCAAAGTAAGATTTGGGGAGTTGCTTTCCTGAAACAGATTTCTGTCCTCCACCAAAACAACCGTGAGGAGTCTTTATACCTCGGATTGAGCTCAAAATTTACGAATAAATCCCTCAGTATGTTATATAACTTTCGTTAGTTCAACACTTTTTTATTTGAGCAACAGAAGATGTTCGAAAAAATCGGTTTATACCTGCTAGTCTGTTTTGACAGATTTCTGCCATTATTTGCATTTGCTTCTTATTGATTCCTTTTTGAGTTCTCTTTAGGTGAATTGAGATTTTTTAAGGAGTTACTATAATAGCTTGTGTTTTTAGTGAAAATCCTTGTTGTTCCAAAGCTTTTCCAGGGGTCTAATATCTTTTGAATACACTAATGTCGCTAATGAAGATTGTGTGAAGTTTTGTATGAAGGAAAAATTTCAGGTCTAGAGAGAGAATAATGCAATGAGATGAAGAATGGACAAAAGCTCAAGCTTGGGTATGCCACCATGGTGTCATCCAAGAAATATCCAAGAGATACAAGTGTCAAAGCTTGGGGATGCCCAAGGCACCCCCTTTCTTCATCAATAAAAATCTCAGGTCTGTCTAGACACTTTGTTTTTATTATTTCATGCACAGTTGTGTTGTTCTTGGAGCGTCTTAGCTTTCGTTTGTTTTGCTTAGTTTGTTTAGTTTGTTTGAATAAAGTAGTTTGGACCCCCGTTTTCACTGTGTTGTTTTGCAAATAAGTTGCTTGGTGTTTAAAAGGAGTAGTAAGTTCTTGCTTGAAGTGCAAGAGGAGCTTGCATTGACCGTGACTTAGACTTTAGCATGACATGCTAGGTGTTGTGTTGGCATTATGCTTAGTGATTATTGTTGTAGCTTGTCTTGTTCCAAACAATTGGGATTGATTAGTATGCCTTGAAGAAATTATGCGTTGTTTAGCATGCAAAAGCATAGTATTGTGGTATTCTCCTTTGATGCTTTGCTTGGGTTGACTTGGCACATGCTCACACCATGTTATGACTATGACAAGTCACCATTAGCCTCTATGATCATTTAGTCCTTGACTTGTAGTACCACTCTTTGCTTTGATTAGTATGCTTTGTTGCACTGCATGATTATGGCCATTATGCTCTCTTAGTTGGTTGCTCCCAGTCTATTTTTGCTAGCCTCCACTTGTATGAATAAGTTCTACTCATGCCTCCAACTCCCAAGAAACCAAGTTATTCCAAAGTGTCCACTATAAACTCCTATGCATGGTGTGTTACACCATTCCGAGTATATTCTTGTTTTTAACTATCTTCTAATTAAAAACTATTTTGTTATGTGAAAAATTAGTGATTAAAGCCCTCACGAACTTGATGGCACACTTTATATTCTTTGCCCCTAATAAACTTGAACCATTGTGACAACTTTGTTGTATATGCTTGCACTTATACGTTGGAATTCACAGAACCGTGTTGTCACGGGGAACGTTTTAAACATTGCACTTATACTTTTGATGACCCACAAGTATAGGGGATCGCAACAGTCTTCACGGGTAGTATTACCCAATTTATTGATTCAACACAAGGGGAGCCAAAGAATACTTGCAAGCCTTAACAACTGAGTTGTCAGTTCAGCTACACCTGGAAATAGTTCTTGCTCACAGAAGTTTATCTGTAGCAATAGCAAAGCAACAACAACAACAGCAACAGTGAAACAAGAGCAATAGTAACAGTAACAGTAACAATAGGATTCGAGTGCGGTAGGCATAGGGTTGGATGACAGGCGTTGCATGGACGATTCTAAACATGTAACTTCAAGACCTAGGGCATTGCAGATAAATAATAACAAGCATCCAAGTACTAAGCAATCCTAGGCATGTGCTCCAAATATAGTCATACGTGATCGCAATAAGAACTTGCACAACATCTTATGTCCAGCCAGCCCGTGGCAGCGAGGCCTCTAGGGAACTACTGGAAATTAAGGTGCTCCTTTTAATAGAGAACCGGAGCAAAGCATTAACACTCCGTGAACACATGTGATCCTCACACCACAACCATCCCCTCCGGTTGTCCCAATTATTGTCACTTTGGGGCCTTTGGATCCGAACAATGATATGTGTACACAACTTGCAGATAAGATCACAAACAATACTATCGTAATGATTCAATAATAAGTTCAGATCTGAGATCATGGCACTCGGGCCCTAGTGACAAGCATTAAGCACAACAAGTTGCAACAAAGTCAAATAGCACAAGAGATACTAGGCATTATGCCCTAACAATCTTATTTGATTACATGATAGAACTCATCCAATCCCTACCATCCCCAAGCCTACAACAGGGGATTACTCACTCATGGATGAGGGAAACATCGGTGGTTGATGGAGATGCGTTGGTGATGATGATGGCGATGATCCTCTCCAAATTCCCTGTCCCGGCAGGGTGCCAGAACGGAGTTTCTGGATCCGAATCTTGGTTTCTGGTGGAGGCAGCGGAGCGGAACTCTTTCTGGAAAACTATCGACCCCCCCTGAGTTTTTAGGTCAGAAGGCAACTTATAGGGGCGGAGGGAGGCCGAGGAGCTGCCTGGGGTGGCTAGACCTCCCCCAGGCGCGGGGTCAGGTGGGTCTGCCCCCCTAGACCTCCTCTCTGTCTCCCCTTCTGGCTCCGTGGATCTTCTGGTGAGAAATAGTTTTTGGCATATTTTCTAGGATTTTTTCTGATAGTTCATTTTCTACACAAAAACAAGACACCAAGGTAATTCTGCTAAAAACATCGTCAGTTTGTGTTAGTTGTATCCAAATCACACAAGTTTGGAGAAGAAACAATAGCAAAGTGTTCGAGAAAGTAGATACGTTTTGCATGTATCAACTCCCCCAAGCTTAGCTTATTGCTTGTCCTCAAGCAATTCAGTTGAAAACTGAGTGCGATAAAAGAACTTTCACGAACACTTTGCTTCATATGATGTAAATATTCTCAACACATGAGTAGATGCTTAGACAATTCATAATAAGGAGTATGGAAGTAAGTCTACTCAATAGTCATTGCAAGCTATGGAGAGAAACCAACTCAATAATAATAAGTAGCATGAAGCATAAACATAAGAAACATTGCAATGCTCATAATAAGGTATGATAGAGTGGTATCTCGCCTGCCTTTGTTTGAAGAGCACAATATAAATGCCAAGGCACCTCTGAAGTTCACATGAAGACTAGAGATAAAGATATCAGAGATGCAAGCATCAAATTCATGACATAATTAACCAAGTTTTGGAACAAACACAAGAATGACAACTATGCTCTCAATAAGGTGCTCATAGAATAAGTGGTGACTCAACAAAGTTGTGAAAACGGTTTTGTGAAGGTTTGAAAGGCTTCCCAATGCTGAATGGAAGGTACTCATTAGATTTGAGCTCTCATTGCCCCTATCATAGGCATCTTCATGTTGTTAAGGTGAAAGTGAGGTCCACTCTGAATCATATGCTTGATAGACCATAGACTAGAAATCCCAAGTCCCTTGAGTGCGAGGGTCGCTCCACATGCTACTCAACTTTGGTCATCTGAAAGTTCTTGTCATTGTAAATACATGCATATCATCGAGAACCACCAACGGGGTACCCCTTTGCGGTGAACCAGCATACCACTGCATGTATAGTATACTATAGTCGTTGACATGACATCCACAGAACACCTTTCCGTAAATATCACATCCCTCAGAGTGGTACAACAGAAACATTGTGGGTCCATATTACAAACATACACACGTTATTATTATTACAATACCGGAAGTTCAAGGCTTCCAAAAGATTCAACTTACAAACCAAAATATAAGTGTTTCAGCGGAAGTTTCAAATTTAAAACTTAAACTCCAAATTGAGCTCAACAACTTATTGCTATATAGTGTTCATGGTGCTCAGCTCAAGTGGTTACTAGAACTATATTAATTATTCCGACTTCTGGAACTCTCCTCCATAGACGATGTTGTAATCCTCCCCTTCTACGGCTCCATACAAGTTGGGCTCTTCATAGAGGACCTCCTGTTTATTCTCATATGCGTACATTGGAGTACCTTCGATATTATCAGAGTCTAAGCAAGGATTCAAAGGAAAGGATGAGTAACAGCATTACCCAACAAGTTCATTATATGCAAGGTAGGAAGTTTGATGCTCTATCTACCACCGTGGACTATTAGTCGTTGGCACTATGCAATTTTCTTAAATCTTTCTTCAAAGGTTGATTTTATTATGAAAATCTATGACCATCAGCCTTCACAGGTTAACCATAACTTTCATGGAGTTCATTTCCTGCTGCGTTCGTAGCTCCTTCTTGGAACAGGGAGTAACAAGTTATAGTTTTTACACTCTGCAAAGGTGCGTTACTTTTCCCATGAGAGATCAACTCCTTGTTACACAACCGGGCGTACTTTCCCGTCCACAATTCCATGATGTGGGGCCTAGTAGTTGGTCCAAGCCAATCACTGCCCTCTCTGCAACCTCATATGTCTGCATGATCCTTCGGCTAGCTCACCTTCGTTAAGACCCCTTTCAGGTAGGCTTAAACCCTGGTGAGTTTCCGAAGACTCTGTGACCTAGTGATGCCCGGATTAGTACCATTTACATGGACTATCTCCCTAAACACCATTCATAGATAATCTAGACACCAAAAGTGTGGGACGTAAGGGTGCCCACCCATATGTTGGATCCACACAAGGAATCACAACGTCACGTTAAGGTCGTCTTGCCTCCATACAAGAGGAAAAGGATACAACTGACTTCTCCGTCCCATTCTAAATCTCATGGTTAACGCGTAATATACGGCGCTAGAATCACTGATGTAATGGGTTATTAATTCCTAATTGTTTATCATTAGTGCAAGTAGAACTCTAAGTTCTATTTCTTCATTATATCATCACTTAGGATGATATCTTAGATTTAGTATCTTGAGAAAATAATGTTTTCCTTTTTCTAGAATATAGATGATAACAGACAATTTGCAAATACTTTGATAAAGACTCTTCAAAGGACATGAGCAAGAGATGAACTTGCCTTGTGATGGCAAGGTAGTGAAGTCTGATGCTTGAACTGGACCTTGAGCTTCTATGTCTACAAAAACATCATTATTGCCCGGTAAGGACAATATTTAATGAAGCAAAATGATTATGCAAGGTAATGTAATGCATCTTTTAATTTGATATGCATTTTCCCCATTCTTATAAAAATTCTTTTTAATAATAAAGGATTTATAAATATTAATTTTTAATATTTATAATAGAATATTGTATTCTTTTATTTTATTTCCCTTTATTTGACTTTTATTGATTTAATAATTCTTTTAAGAATTATCACTTAGATATAAAAAATTGTTATTACATATTTGTTTAGTATTTTTCTAAAATAATACAATATTAATATGTGATGAAAGTGATTTTTATTTATTTTTATCATCTTTCAATAATTTTGTAAAATTCCATAAGGACTATATAAATTACAAAATTCTTAATAAAATTTATGTGTCTAAAATTTTATATCTCAATTTATTTGGATAGTTTGGATTTTTGTGAATCCAAACATATTTTATTTATAATTTTTGGACTTTTACTTTATTTTCTAGAATTTTATTGAGTTTAGGGGCATTTTGGTCTTTTCCTATTTATTAAAGCAGATTCTAAACGACTTGGGCTGGCCATTTGGGCTTATTGGGCCCCTGTGGCCCAATAGGGCAGGGTCAAAATCATCTCCCCGAAGGGTTTTTGGCCCACCCAGCCCACTCTCTCTGTCTCTTCTTCGTTCTCATCTCCCCTCTCCCTCGACCCCTGTGGGTTCTAGTCATTGGCGATACCTTGTTGTGGCCCTTCTGGCCACCGTGCAGTGCGGGTGAGGTTATCGACCACACACATTAATCTGGTCCAGTTCAATTTGATTCTGGGGTCCTACCCTGGTCAGGCTAGCCCCTTCCCGAACCCTAGGGTTTGGGGAAAGTGCTGCTGCCGCCGCCGCGGTCCCTCCTGTGGTGGTGTGTGGTGTTCGTGTGCTGTTGTGGCCGCTGCCGTGGCTGGTGCAGGTTGCAGCGCCCTCTGGGGTGCTCCCTGTTCCGCCGCGGGCTCGTCGGCCATTCTACTTCCTCTTCAATTCGTCAGCGAGGACCCCGGGTAAGTTGCATCTGTGGATCTTAGTTCATCCTATCACCATGAATCTCTCTATGCGTATCTAGTGGCTACCCTTGCCTAGTGCTTGCGTTCTGATTAGGGTTCATATCCTAATTAGGGTTCTTGTTCTGATTAGGGTTCATGTCCCTCTATTGATCATATCTATGATGATTTGGATTTGGTGGTGATAATCCTTGAGCATGATGAATGACTATTTGTTGTGGATTATTATTTGTAGTTGTCTTTGGTGATGCTAGTGGTTTGTCACACTTATTCCAGTGGTAATTTTCTATGATCCAATGTTAGTGCTTCTATGAAATCCCTACTTGGAAATGTTGTTGATCTGAGAACTTTCCACTGTCAAGATGTTTATACTGAGAGTAGTTCTATCAGTAATTGCTTACTGCATTTATAATGGTTGGCTTGTATGAGAATATACATAATGAATATAATCATTACATGTTAATGATTTTCTATAGATGTATAGATGAGTTTGATGATGATTCCTGGCATTTGGTTTCAGGAAGATGATATTTAGTGGCTTGCCCCTTTTTATTTGTGAAATATAAGTAAAGATTGGGATTAGCTTATTAGAACTTGTCCTTGTGATACCATTATAAACTAGCACACAAGTGATTGGGTCCTATTTCTGAGCTTGGCTCTGATAGTGCTTGTGATTAATACTGGCAAGATAAAATGAAAGCTTCTTTTAGTTCTCCTGCCTATGATGTTGGTCAGAGGCATAGGAACTAGTTTCCTAATGGCTGTCCCTGATAGAAATATTCTAGTAGAATTACCAGCTGCTAATTCTTGAAGCATAATTGGAAAACAATGGGTGTGCTAAGGATTTTACATGAATCCATAGGATTTATGGATACGGAGGTGCTACTCTTTTAAGAGATGTGCCCAGATTTCCTAATATTTCCTTTGGCTATATTGAGATATAGGATTTGGCCTTTGTAACCAGGATCAATGATGTTGGTCTGAGATCCTGGTTATACTGGTAGGTTGATCTTGTGATTTTGACTTTATTTTAAAACCTTCTAGGATGGATTCATCCCACTTGGATGAATACTGAGAGGTTAGATATAAAACAACACATGATTCTTTCATATGATAAACAGATCATGTGATGGTTTTATATAACTCACCACAACTGTTGTTGCTGTTGTGGTTGCAACTTGTTGATCTGGTAGCCTGATCTTGCTGGCTTGATCTGGTATTTCTCTTGTTGATGTCCCTACTGCTTACAGCTTCTGGAGCTTGTCCTTGATCTTGATATCCACCTGATCCACCCCCTCCTTATGTCACCATATTGGTGAGTTCTGAGAGGATCTGGTTTGTGGTTTAGTTTGGCAGGTTTGGCTGTGGCTAGGCTGCTGATGTTTGATGTGTATGAACAAGAAGATGAGGTTGTGGTGCTTGCCCACGGCTGTGCTGATGGTTTTGTGTGATTGACCTGTTGCTGTGGGGCTGACAGCACACACCATGCAATCTGGTGTGTGTCCTGCATGTTTGCTTGCTGTGCACTTGTGGATATGCTCTGAACTTGAGATTGACTGTTATATGGTTACTTTTACTTGGCTGGTGAAACTTGCCCCTCCTTGCTGTCATTTGACTTCTGGCTTAAAAATTATGAAAGATACATTCTTTCATATTGGTGAAACTTGCCCCTTTTTATAAAATTACTCAATTATGGATCTTGATCAGTGCACTTCACTGACAAGTCTGAGAGTAATTCCATTTTAAACTTAACCTTCTTTATTTTTATTTGTGTTTGTTTTGCAGGTACCAGACTTGGGAATTCAAGATTTTAGTTTAGGTTTATTTGTAGAATAGTCATATGTAATCTTCTTAATTCATTTGTAATTTTAGTTCCATTCTTTTGTAATCTTTTTTTAGTATTTTGTAATAAAGATTATACTATGATCAATAAAGAAATATTATTCTTTATTTGTTTACTATTTTAAAAATTGTGGATGATTTCCATAAGTTACATTTTTGTAACTTATTTATTGAATAAAATTATGGAATGGATATTCATATTCTTAATTACTTTCTTTATATAAAGTTTGAGTTATTATTGGTTAACTCTTAATTGAATCAAATATTCAAACATTATTCAAAACTCTTTTGAATTATAAATTCAAACATTCAAGATTTAAATTCAAATTTCTTTTCCCAAAACACATAAATCCACAAAGATCATATCAAAGTCTATAACAATCATCCTTCAAGACTAAACCTATTCTCAAAGCATGAAAGAAACCTTGATCACTTTATGTTTTTATTTGGCGAAAAAATTACCCACATTTTCACAAATGAATGCATGCAATGTTTCAAATTCCTAAATCTACCCTTCGTTAGTTCCTACATGCTGGGATGTTACAGACTTCCCCCTTAAATTAAACTTCATCCCGAAGTTTGTTGAGATGTACCTGAATAGTTCTGGATTGGCTTTTCTCAAATCCTCTTCTTTTTCCCACGTGGCTTCCCTTTCAGGGTGATGTTCCCACTGTACTTTGCAATATTTGATTGCTCTATTCCTCAATCTTTTCCAGTTCACTTCCAAAACTTTACAGGGCTTTTCAATATAGGTCAAGTCTGCTTATAGTTTGATCTCCTGATGTGTGATTGCATCATCCGGGACTTTGAAAGATTTATGAAGTTGTGACACATGGAAAACATTGTGCACTTGAGCCAATCTTGATGGTAACTCTAAAGCATAGGCTATAGTTCTGTTTTGACTCAATATCTTGAATGGTCCGATGTATCTTGGACTTAACTTTCCTTTAACTCCGAACCTTTTCACCCCTTTCATTGGACTTACTTTCAAGTATACCATATCTCCCACTTCTGGATGCCATGATCTTCGACGTTAATCAGCATAATTTTTCTGCCTACTCTGGGCTATTTTCAGTCTACCCCTGATCTTATCAATGATATCTTGTCTTTTCTTAATATAGTCTGGTGCAAATTCTTTGCTGCTTCCAGGCCCATACCAACATATTGGTGATCTACACTTCCTTCCATATAGAACTTGGTATGGGCCTGCCTTCAGACTACTCTGATAGCTATTATTGTAAGAAAATTCCGCCAATGGTAGATGATCTTCCCATGTACCTCCAAAATCTAATGCACAAGCTCTTAACATGTCTTCTAGTATTTGATTTGTTCTTTCAGTTTGACCTCCTGTCTCAGGATGATATGCTATGCTGAAATCTAACTTTGAACCAAGTGCTTCATGCAATTGCTTACAAAATGCTGAAGTAAACACTGATCCCCTATCAGTTACGATCTTCTTGGGTAATCCATGCTTACTTAATATCTCCTTGACATAAACTTCAACTAGCTTCTCGGCATTATCCTTCTGATTTACCGAAATAAAATGTGCACTCTTAGTGAGTCTGTCCACAATTACCCATATCATATCCTTTCGTTTAGGTGTCATGGGCAATCCTGTGATGAAGTCCATAACTATTTTCTCCCACTTCCACTCAGGAATTTCCAAAGGTTATAATGGTCCTGCTGGACTTTGATGTTCAGCCTTCACCCTTTAGCAAGTATGGCATTCTGATACATATTTAGCAATGTCCTTTTTCATGTTATTCCACCATAATAGTTCTTTCAAATCCATATACATCTTGGTACTTCCTGGATGTATAGAATATGGTGTTTCATGTGCTTCTCTGAGTATAACATCTCTAATCTCAGTCACATCTGGAACACAAAGACGGTCTTGAAACCTTAACGACTCATATTCTCCAAGGCGAAAAACGGATTTTTTGACCTTGAGATATCCTCCGAATTTCCTTAGCAATAAAAGGATCTTCTTCTTGATGTCTAAAAAATTCTTGCTTAAGATCACTGTCCTGCTCTGCAACTACCTGCATAGTAGCTAGTCCTCCAAGAACCTCTGTTCTGATGAATTGAAGCTCTAATCTTTCCAAGTCCATTTGTAACTCTTTTGGTAGCTCCCGACTACTAGGCTGAATATCTGCACTCTTTCTGCTTAAAGCATCAGCTACAACATTTGCTTTCCATGGAGTATAGTTGATTGTTAAATCATAATCTTTGATTAGTTCCAATCAACACTTCTGTCTCATATTCAAATCTTTTTGAGTGAACAAATATTTGAGACTTTTATGGTCAGTGTATAACTCACATCTGGATCCATAAAGAAAATGCCTCCATCCTTTTAGTGCAAAAACTACTATTGCTAACTCTAAATCATGAGTTGGATAGTTGACTTCATGTGGTTTCAGTTGTCTTGAACCATAAGCAATGACTTTCCGATCTTGGATTGATACACAACCTAAACCTTCTTTAGATGCATCACAATATACCGTGAAGTCCTTCACTGTTTCAAGAACTGCTAAGATTGGAGCTGTGGTTAATCTGGTTTTCAACTCTTGAAAACTTGCTTCACACTTCTGATCCCAATTAAATGGTGTATTCTTTCTTACCAATTTGGTCATTGGTCCAGCTATTTCGGAGAAACCTTCAATGAATCTTCTGTAACATCCCAATATTTAGGAACTAACAAAGGGTAGATTTAGGAATTTGGAATGTTGCATGCATTCATCTGTGAAAATGTGGGTAAAATTTTCGCCAAATAAAAACCTTAAGTGATCAATGTTTCTTTCATACTTTGAGATCAGGTTTAGTCTTAAAGGGTGATTGCTATAGACTTTGATATGATCTTTAAGGAATTATGTGTTTTAAAATGAATTTGAATTTTAAATTTGAGAGTTTGAATTATAATCCAAAGGAATTAGGGATAAGTTTTGAATCTTAATTTACTTAAGATATAAATATTACAACTTCAATTCTATCCAGAGAAAAACAATAATGGATATGAAAACTTATTTCATATCATCAATATATAATCAAGTTACAAAATTGTAACTTATTGAAATCATCCACACAATTCACAACAGCAAATTTATAAAGAATAAGAATATTCTTTATTAATAATAATGTAATCCTTATTACAAAATAATAAAATGAAAATTACAAAAATATAAATAAGATTGCATTGAATTGTTCTATAACTACACCTAAACTAAATCTTCACTTTAGATATGTACCTGCAAAACAAACAAAGACTAAATAGAAACAAAAGAAAGCTAGGGTTAGTATTATTTTTATCTCAGACATGTCAGTGAATTGCACTAGACAAATTCATCATTGAGAAATTTATTGAAGGGGCAAGTTTCACCAATATGAAAGAATTTATCTTTCATAAATTGTAAGCCATAAGTCAAATGACAGCCAAGAAGGACAATTTTCACCAGCCAGGTGAAAGTAACCAAATAACAGTAAGTTTCAAAATTCTGAACATATCCACAAGTGCACAGCAAGCACACAAGCAGGACACACAACTAACTTCATGTGGTGTGCTGTCAGCTTCACATCACAACTCCAACTCACAAAACCAGTAGCACTGCCGTGGAGTGGCACACTAGTGCATCTCTCCACTGCACACACCCAAGAACAACTAGCCTAGACAGCAGCTAAACCAAGCACAACAACCAGCAACCAAACCAACCAAAGCCCAGATCTCATCACCAGGATGGTGACATAAGGAGGGGGAAGGATCAGGTGGACAGCAAGATCAAGACCAGGATCTAGGAGGAGCAGGCTAGCTCAAGGTCAAGCACAGGAGTTCAGCAACACCAGATCAAGATCATCACCACTTTACTCCACAATCATCAGATTTTGTGGCGAGTCTCATAAAACCATCACATGATTCAATCATAGTATCTAAACAAAAGCATGTGTTGCTTTATGAAACAATATCTCAATAATCACCCAAGTGAGGTGAATTTATCCTAGATATTCCAAGTATAAAGATAAGAAATCAAACTCAGCCAAAAGCACCAATCTCTCAGACCAGCCTCACAGAGTTTAGTGTTAACATATGCAACTTAAATCATTCTTCATTTGTTCTTATCAGATCAGGGCACATCTCCCAGAGAGAGTAGCACCTCTAATCTTACAAGTTACAAACAAACTATTTGCTCAACTAACTAGGACTTAAAATCCTAGAGCCTCAGACCAACATCATAGGCATGAGAGTTCAGAGTAGCTTTCATTTTATCTTGCCAGTATTAATCACAAGTATTGTCAAAGATAAGCCCAGAAATAAAACTCAATCACTTGTGTGCCAGATCATAATGGTATCACAAGGACAAGTTCTAAATGAGCTAAAACCAATCTTTACTTAGATTCCACAAATAAAAGGGACAAGCCAATAAATATCATCTTCCTGAAGCCAAGTGCCAGGAATCAACATCAAATTCATCTATACATCCATAGAAAATCATTAACATGTAATGATTATATGCAGTATGTATATTCTCACACAAGCCTACCATTATAATTGCAGTAAGCAACTACTGAGAGAACTACTATCAGTATAAGCATTCTGACAGTGGAGTGAGTTCTCAGATCAACAACATTTCCAATCAGGGATTCCATAGAAACACTAACATTGGATCATAGTGAATTACCACTGGAATAAATCTGACAAGCCACTAGCATCATCAAAGCCCACTACAAATAATGATCCACAGCAAACAATCATTCCTCATGCTCAAGTATGATCACCACTAGATCTAAAGCATCATGGATATGATCAATAGAGGGTTATGAACCCTAATCAGAACAAGAAACCTAATTAGGAGATGAACCCTAATCAGAACATAGTCACTAGGCACGAGTAGCCACTAGATACACACAGAAGGATTCATGGTGGTAGCATGAACAATACCCACAGAGGCAACTTACCCGGGGTCCTCGCTGACGAATTGAAGAGGAATCAGATTGGCCGACGAACCCGCAGCGGCACAGGGAGCACCCAGAGGGCGCTGCAACCTGCACCAGCCACGACGGCGGCCACAGCAGCACACGAACCTAGCACACCACCACAGGAGGGACCGCGGCTGCGGCGGCAGCACTTTCCCCAACCCTAGTGTTCGGGAACGGGGTGAACCTGGCCACGGGGAAGCCCCGGAGTCAAATCGAGTTGGACCAGATGAACGAGCATAGTCGCAAACCTCGCCCTACACCACAGCAGCGGCCAGGAGAAGCCACAACGGTGGCCATTGCCAGCGGCGGCACCAGAGCCCCACGGGGTCGAGGGAGAGGAAAGGTGAGAACGATGAAGAGGCGGAGAGAGTGGGTTGGGTGGGCCAAAACCCCTCAGGGTGATGATTTTGACCCTGCCCTATTAGGCCACACTGGCCCAATAAGCCCAAATGGCCAGCCCAAGTCGTTTAAAAACTGTTTTAATCAATTGGAAAAGACCAAAATGCCCCTGAACTCAATACAATTCTAAAAAATAAAATAAAAGTCCAAAAATTATAAATAAAATATTTTTGGGTTCACAAAAATCCAAATTATCCAAATAAATTAAAATATAAAATTTTAGACATTTAAATCTTATTAGGAATTTTGTAAATTATATATTCTTTATGGAATTTTACAAAATTATTGAAAGGTGATAAAATTATTTAAAATTCACTTTCATTATGTATTAATATTGTAGTATTTTTGAAAAATACTAAATAAATATTTAATAACAATTTTTAATGTTTAATTAATAATTCCTTAAAGAATTATTAAATCAATAAAAGTCAAATAAAAGGGAAATAAAATAAAATAATTCAATATATGTTATAAATATTAAAAGGTAATATTTGTAAATCCTTATTTATTAAAAAGAATTTTTTATAATAAGGTGAATGCATATCAACTTAAAATGATGCAATACATTATTGCATAATCATTTTGCTTCTTTAAATATTGTCCTTATCGGGCAATAATGATGTTTTTGTAGAACTAGAAGCTCAAGGTCCAGTGCAAGCATCAGACTTCACTACCTTGCCATCACAAGGCAAGTTCATCACTTGCTCATGTCCTTTGAAGAGTCTTTATCAAAGTATTTGCAAATTATGTGTTATTATATATTCTATAAAAAGAATTAAAATATTATTTTCACAAATAAAGAAATCATAGATATCATCCTAAGTGGTGATATAATGGAGCAATAGAACTTAGGGTTCTATTTGCAACAATGATGATCAAGTAGGGACTTAATAACCCCTGACATCAGTGATTCTAGCGCCATTACGCGTTAGCCATGAGATTTGGAATGGGACAGAGAAGTCAGCTGTATCTTATTCCTCTCGCATGAAGCCGGATGTGCAGGTCGTGGTTGTTATCACTCATAGCGTGCATATTAATTGGTAATTCTTAGAGGATATGCAGCATATGGGTGGGAACCCTCATTGTCCCACGATAGTTCCGACATCTAACGGTTTGTACAAACCATTGCCGTAATTCATTATGTGGGCATGGTGTACACCAAGGAGGCATGCGGTGTCACGAAGGGGGCAGTGATTGGCTTGGACCAACTACTGGGCCCCACATCATGGAATTGTGGACGGGAAAGTACGCCCGGTTGTGCAACAAGGAGTTGATCTCTCATGGGTAAAGTAACGCACCTCTTCACAGTGTAAGAGTTGTAACTTGTTTCTCCCTGTTCCAAGAAGGAGCTATGAACGTGGAAGGAAAGGAACTCCATGAAACTTCTGGTCAACCCATGAGGGTTGATTGTCATATTTTTCAGAATAAAATCAATCTTTGAAGAAATATTTACAAAAATTGCATAGTGCCAAGGATTTATAATCCGAGGTGGTAGTTAGAGCATCAAACTTCCCACCTTGCATATAATGAACTTGTTGGGTAACGCTGTTACTCATTCTTTCCTTTGATCCCTTGCTTAGACTCTGAGGAACCCGAAGACGTGCCCATGTATGCAGCCGAATGTCAAGAAGATGTGTTCTACGAGGAACCCGATCTGTCCGGAGGAGTTGAAGGAGTGGATTACGAAATCCGCTATGGTGTCGAGGATAACGAGTCCAACTAAGTATCTCTAGTTAGTAGTAACCAACGAAGCCGAGCAGCGTGAACTCTATAGAATAAGCTGCTGAGATCAACTCCTAGTCGGAGTCGTTACTTTTAAATTCCGCTGAAACACTTATCTTTTGGATTGTAAGTTGAATCTTTTGAAGTCTTGAACTTCTGGTATTGTTATAAAAATGTGTGAATGTTTGTAATATGGACCCGCAATGTTTCTGTTGTACCACTCTGAGGGATGTGATATTTACGGAACGGTGTTCTGTGAGTGTCATGTCCACGACTATAGTGTACTACACATGCAGTGGTATGCTGGGTCACCGCATCTCCGATAATAAACAGCCATTCCTAAGAAACCTCGAATTTGCTTCACATTGGTTGGTGCAGTCCATTCCAATACTGACTGAACTTTAGATGGATTAACCGCAATTCCATCCTTACTGATTACATGACCGAGGAATTGAGATACAGTGTCGCTGAAGGGGTTCCTGGAGTACGGGGAGTTGAGATCGGCCATGACGGCGTCGGGGGGCGGAAGTTGTAGTGGTGGAGAGGGCGGAAGTGGTGGAGGGGAGGAGGGGCCGGCGGCACACTGGGAGGCGGTGGCTGGAGAGGAGAGGGAGGAGGCCGGCGACGCTCGGGGAGGTGGCGGCTAGGGTTTAGGGAGGAGGGGCCGACGGCGCCAGGAAGGAGGCGGCGGCTAGGGTAGAAGAACCGTAGGGACCTTTGATACCATGTAGAATAGTATAGGACAATGCACATGCCCAATAGGACCAGCTGCTCTCATATATATAAACACAATTACAGATACAACCCTAAATACATGAGAACCTATATCTATACAATATATATCTCAGCAACAACTACTCCCTCTATTTCAAATATAAGATGTTTTAGCTTTATAAAGCAAATGTATCTAGACTTCTTTTAGTATATAAGTTCACTCATGTTTAGAGTGAATCTACGAACTAAAACAAGTATATATACATTTTCTTTAGAAACATAAAACATCGAAACGAAGGAACAAATCAATGGCGAACTAGTATATCTTTTGGCTAGATTCGCTCTGCCCATGCGTAAGTTCTCGCAAAGGCAAAGCTAGATGAGATTGGCTCTTTGGGAGTCCGGTGAGCTGGAGTTTGACCGCAAGGGTTTCGTCTTTGTCTGTTGTGCCGAGCGAATGCCGCGCCAGCTCATGCTCACGTCAAAGTGACCTGCCTGCAGGCTGCAGCACGTACGGCAAGTCAGGTTATCTTGCAGCATACGCTATGCAGCAGTGCGTTCAGTGGCATGAACAGTAGCATATGCATACACGCTACGGTACTGATACACGACTTTGCGCCGCAGCTGGCTGGCTGGCTGGCTGGCTGGCATGTGTTTTTTTTTTTTTTGAACAGAAACAGAGTGCTTCAGCACTCTGGGCTGGCCTGTGTGACGGACTGCCCATGCCGCTGCTGCTTCCCGAGGCCGCGCGATGTGACAAGACGGCTCCATGGCAGCTGTGGCCCTTTCGCCGGCCGGACCACGCTCCGCCACCGCGCGTCTCCTCCGATCGAGGCCGATGTTTTCAAGTGTCTCTCGCCCAAGCATTTCATCGCCGCCGCTTGCAAGAATCCCCAGCGCTGCCACCACACCGTGTCAGGACAACGCCATCTACCTGGAAGGGAAAGCGCTAGTCCTCGCATGTACGTCATCTCAGATTCTCAGTCTCCAGGACTTTGAGTTGCCACTTATTTTCTACTTGTGATTAATTAAATTTGGAAAACTTCGAAACAAATTGTTTTCAAAATATTTTTGCAACATTTATATTCAATATATACTGGTCTTTTTTTGAACCTCTCTTCGTTAGCAACCCCAACTTATGGATTAAAAACATACAGAAGTTTTAAGTTCAAGAACTACTAGATTCTCCAAAATAAGAAAGAAAGGGGAGAAAACCGCCACAAATCTGCAGAAAGGAGAGAGAAGGTGGGCTAAGATGCCGAATAGCTACAGTAGAGCCCCAGCGCTAGGTAGCCTGTTCTTTTTACAAAGTTTATAAGAATTAAATTCAAAAGTTTCAGAAAAAAAAATACGCTCATGTAGTCAACTATGCATGTGCTCTATTAGTACGCAAATTTTCACCTTAAAACATTTTGCATGCCAGTCTCCGCAAAAATGATTAAATTGCGCGCACAAAACTAGGTTATACTCAAAAATGATTAAATTGCCCTAGACGTGTATCCACGTATTCAGCGCGACTGACCAAGAGCTCGGAGAAGTGAACATGTAGTTCTTTGTTCGTCATTGTGGCAGGTTTCCGCGAAGTATCTGTCATGCTTAGTCTTTTAAAAAGCACCGGTATATACTACGGAAATATGGTGGAAGGACGCGTAATCTGTCAAGCAATATATGAAGCTCTTACAAGTTCTTACCAAACAGCAGGAAAAGGCGATGTGTAACTGGGAGGATCAGTGTGTTCAGAGATTGAACCGAGCGATTACCGGGAGTCGAGACACCACACGTGGAGAATATTTGTGGAGCTCTGGGAAGGCTTAGCAAAGGGGATGCAAATTATCAAAACAACAATGCAAAAGTTGAAAGAATGCTCAACGACGGTACTGTGCTGGTCCTAGGCTAGACGTACTAGAGACGCGAGCCTAGATCACCAACGATGTCACGACGCGACACAACAAGCAATGTATGATGATATGGCACCCTGAAAAGCGAACCGAGATGTTGAAAATCACTATGATGGCGAGTGTCTAGAACTGATCTACGGGGTCTAAAAATAGGTTAGTCCCAATTTTTTTTTTCGAAATTTTTGTATTTTGCTCCGGAAAGCGCGCAGGCGCCAAAAAATATCGCTATAACGGCCGATGGAGAAAAGTGATCCCCAGAGCCGAAAACTAGTATAGCCAGAAAAAAAATTGGAGGCGGTTCCAGACTTTTGTTCTCTCCTTCTGGACTTACGACTGAACTCTGAGCTCGACACGGACTTTAGCTTAACACGGAAACAGCAAAGAAGGAAAGTAAAAAAAAACTAGAAAACAATAACTCAACTCGGACTCGTGCCGTGACAGGAAAGGTGATTGGATCCGTGTCGCGGTAGCAAGGCGGAGGCGGAGTTTTTAGGGTTTATGGTGGCTGGGTGTATGGCGGTGGAATATGGTGACGGTGATCTGCGAGGGTGGCGGTGACTACTATGATCAAAACTCGAAACTCTATGGGACGAGACACTAAGACCAGCAACTCGACGCGACGATACAGACACAAATTCAACAATGCAAAAACTGAAAAGATAATGCGAGGTGTAGATTGGTGATGGGATGGAACTAAACTCTAACTGTGTTTTTGGTTTTTTCGTGGGTTATAGGTAAAAACAGATGTAATCTACGAAAATAGTAAAATCTCACCAAGCAACCTGAAATCTGATACCACTTGATAGGGCAAAGGTGTCCGATCTTTCGATGAGATGGAGATAATTGATTTGGTGGAGTTCGGGCTTGACAATCCGACTACACGTGCGAGCATGAGCGCCAATGCAATCGCTAGGTCAATCTCCTGGAGGTTACCGATCCTGCGGGAACACGATCAGCCTGACCAGTTAGGGTCTTAATTCCTACCTGAAATCGAGAACAAGTAAGAACCAATATTGCAATCAAGATATTGCGGATTAAGAGGAAAGCTTTATTGAAAAGGTGGGATCCTGTATAGGTGCGAAGTACAAGAGGCCTCTGCGACGCTCGAGCCTTGGCGAAGTTGCTATGATGGCTAACTTAATGTCTAAACAAAATCCGAGTCTAGGGTGACGGCTATGGGGAGTATTTAAGGAGGAAAAGGTGGGGTTTCGGCCAGCCATGGAAGTGGTGGCCGAATCCAACCCTAGAAGTCCTTTTCCCCTCAAATACGGACTCTAAAAAGTGGCTATTTAAAATCCTGCGAAAATTACATGGGCCTGGCCCAAAATAAAGGTGTCGCAGCACCATATTAAGCTATGGACGAATTCGTGAAGTATTAATCTTGAATATTTCGTCCAAGCCTTCTTTCTTCATTATGGTGGCCTCAAAGTTCTGAAATCTTCATCCGTGGCCTTCTCTTGGATCATCACATGCTTGCTGCCATCTCCATGCATTGCCATGCTCCAATGCTTGTCCCTCTCATCCATGCTTGGTCCATCATTCCTAGGAGTAAGAAATACATCTAATTTAGGCAGCATCATATTCTCATGTATGTGAGGAATAGTTCCAAGAAACGAAAGTAACTGATAATTAAGTTGTTTGGCACGAGATCTTGTGATGGGTCCTTGTATGTGTGTAGTTGTAGGTACAACGGTTGTATCAATAGAAAAGATGTCCACATCACACATCCAATAGACTTGTCAGGTGTATAGGTTCACTAGTTCGACGAAGATATAGTGAAATACAAGTAATATGGATGATTATAAGTGGTAATTGCAATCTGAAATAAAAATGGCAGCAAGCAAACATGTAGTAGGATTGTTTGTAAACGGTGTTTTAATGCTTATAAACAAGGCCTAGGGATCATACTTTCACTAGTGGACACTCAACAATGATAACATAATTGAACACATAAATATCTTCTCTTCACTATGCTACCCTGAACTACTCTCCGGTTGGATAACAAACACCAATTCACCGTGTAGGGCTATAAAAGCACACCTTAAAGTTTGCATTCCCCACCTAGGTAACCCCACACTGTCATCTTGAGCTCTAGATGGTTCCAGACAAACACCACAATTTCATAGAGACATCCAACTCAAATTATAACTCATGATAAGTATTTCTGTAATCTTTAGCCTAAGATCCACACACGGTTAGCACACTATCACCTTCACATACATGATACAAGGTGTCTCCGGAGATCACATTAATAAAAGAACTTGAGTAGCATAATAGACAAAGAGTAGCATCTACTTATTTAACTAGATTACAAAGCTCATGATCACAATAAGATCACACCATGGAGAGAGAGATGAACACATAGCTACCAGTAGAGCCCTTAGCCTCGGGGAAGAACTACTCCCTCCTCATCATGGGAGTCAGCAACGACGATGGAGATGGCGGTGGAGTCGATGAAGATGGCTCCGGGGGCAATTCTCTATCCCGGCAGGTGCCGGAACTGAGACTTCTATCCCCCGAATCTCGTCTTCGGTGGTGGCGGCGCTGCGGAACTTTTCATGGAATTCTAATATGATCTCTAGGGTTTTTGTCTCGGGGGGAATATATAGGCTAAGGGGCAAGGTCGGTGGACGCCCGAGGGGCCCACACCATAGACATGCACGGCTAGGAGGGGACTCATGCCACCCTATGGCGTGCCCACATCGGTGCCCTCCTCCGTATCTGCTTTGGACTTCGTGTCGTGCCGGGAAAATAGGAACTTCGGCTTTTGTTTCGTCTAATTCTGAGAATATTTTTTACAAGTTTTTCTGAAACCAAAAACAGCAGAAAATAGGAAACTGGCTCTGTGGCACTTGTTAATATGTTAGTTCCAGAAAATGCATAAAAATGGCACAAAGTGTAGACAAAAACATAAAATAATTGGTGCAAAACAAGCATGTAGCATCAAAAATTATAGATACGTTTGCAACGTATCAGCATCCCCAAGCTTAACTCTCGCTCGTCCTCGAGTAGGTAAGTGATAAAAAGAATTGTCAACTCCTGGATTTTTAATCCCAGATGCCTGTTATGCCATACATTTCAATCCTGGGATTACCATTTTTGCGAGACATAACAGATTGGATATCACAGTACATCATCCATTACAAACCATACGTAAGGTCTTACACAAATAAGGGATCACATGATCCAGTCTTAGTACAATTCAAGCAGCGGAATAACGTAATAATAATGGTAGCGTAGGTGACGCTTTATCTTTAGGGTCACGGGCAATGCTGACGATGGAAGATGATCCTAGTTGTCGTAACCTTCCTGCGGTCCGTCCTCCTGCTAGTCCTATTCATAGTCTGGCCACGGGAATAGCCAGGGACAAATCCATGAGTACTCTTTAAGTACTCGCAAACTAAGACTAACAAGTGAAGTGGTTTTGAGTAGGAAATACTAAGCTCTAGGTTGTTTTGCAAAAGCCATATTTATCTCTACTGAGTTCAGAAGCAAAGAAAGCTAGTTGAAAGTTTTATAGCACCTAAGTGGGAACTTAAATTTTCAGAGCACAACCCTGTTGTGGTCAAGTCAAGTCACAAATCATTTTGAAAACATATGACGACGGAACAGTATGGCCACCCCAACTGTACATAACCGCGGACGCGGCTATTCGAATAGTTTGACAATCTATAGAGGTGGCACACTTTCACCACAACATTCGATACATCTGTCAGGAACAATCCTGAATCACCATACTCAGTATGCGGGTAATCAATCCTAACCTTTCAATTACACGCCCTAGTATAGGCACCTCTCCTGTGAGTTTGGCCTCCCAACCATGACCAACTGTCATCTTGGGAACTGCACAGGTGGACAATCTTCACAAGGTAGCATCGGCTCAAACCTTGGCCGCAAGGGAACCCATACTAAGGTATATAAATTTCCAGTCAAGCCCTACCCAATTTTCGGGTACTGTGGTTGTACGGTAAAATTGTAATGGTATCGCATCCAGACAACCATCAGTTTTATAGAGTGCTAAGCCTCATTCCTTAACATTTTCATCATCAAAATCATCTAGTGTTCAAGAACACATGTCAAAACATTTCAATAGAATGACTCATCATTCTAAGGTTTTCATAACCATTTTCACCAAGTATTCCCATCTAAAGTGATTAAGTTTTATGCTTAGCACTAGCAACTACAAGTGGGGGTAAACACTAATGAGGGGTGGTGAACAAGTGTGAATGATCTAAGTTCAATCTCATGCCTCAGGATGACATCAAGATTATCTAACTTAGGCTAAGTTTTATGCTCTTTATGCTACCTTTAAATATCTTTCTAAAATCTATAAGTCACTAAGTAAACTCCCATAGAAAGCTTTGATGAAGAAATAAAATACTAAGCTTGCAAATAAAACTAGGATTGGGTATCAAGTGGTGTAAGCTTGCAAGGATTTGCTTGTTAAGATATTAGTATAAGCTTGCAAAGTTGCAAGTGTTAGCTTGCCTTGTGCAGAGCAGTGGTTGAAGTTCTCCTTGGCTTCTTCCTTGTAGTATTCTCCTTCCTCCTCGTATCATTGGTCGGTACTAGTGTCTATAAGTAAATACGATGTACACAATCACCAAATAATACTTAAATACTTTTATTTATCACACCAAGGTTTTCACTAGATGATCTAGTATCATCACAAACATTACCATCATCAAAGCACTTGTCTTATTTATTTTATTTTGGAAAAGTAATTTCTACTAATTGAAAAACTACTTAAGATTTAATATTCTCCAACTAAAACATGGGATCATGTTGACACATGTCATCACCACATATTTCAGTACATGGGAATGTGATTTAAAGTGGTGTCACAATTTAATAAGGTTTAACCTTTTTATTTTAATTAATTAAAGTAGCTAGAATTGCCTATGAGGCATTCTTTTATTACTTGTTCATTATTTCTACAAGTAAACCTAGGTATTTTCATATATTCAGAAAGCTCTAGTTAAATGCGATTTTTGAGAGTTGGAATCAACTCAATAGATTTTGTGGTTGAATTTTGAAAAATGTTAGAATGCAGAAAATCTTCTGCCTTGTTATTTTTACTATAGGTGATCTACAATTCCAAATGAATTGAATCAAATGAGCTTGGATTAAGCATTCCAGTATCTTTCTAGCAAAATTGGTTTCATGCATTTTGGTTCAGTGAATCGATCTGGGTTGATTTTTGAATCTAGGTACAGAACTGAGTTTGAAACTAAAAGAATAAACCTAAATTCAAACTACTAGGTCACGCGGAAATCAAAATGGGCCGGCCCACGGTGCATAACGCACGCACGGGTGAGTTTAAGTGGGTGACCCCACCAGTCAGCGAGAAAGGGGGTGCGAAGCGGTACGGGATGATCTCGACCGCATGATCAAACTCTAATCGAACATCTGTGACCTATCGTCTCCGTCGGTGCGGTGACCCAGCATACCACTGCATGTGTAGTATACTATAGTCGTTGAAATGACATCCACAGAACACCGTTTCGTAAATATCACATCCCTTAGAGTGGTACAACAGAAACATTGCGGGTCCATATTACAAACATTCACACATTATTATTATTACAATACCAGAAGTTCAAGACTTCAAAAGGTTTCAACTTACAAACCAAAATATAAAGTGTTTCAGCGGAATTTAAAAGTGGCAACTCCATCTAGGAGTTGAGCTCAACAACTTATTCTATAGAGTTCATGCTGCTCGGCTCCGTTGGTTACTACTAACTAGGATACTTAGCTGGATTCGTTATCATCGACACCATAGCAGATTTCATAGTTCACTCCTTCAACACCTCCTGACAGGTCAGGCTCCTCATAGAATACATCTTCTTGACACTCAGCTGCATACATTGGCACGTCTTCGGGATCCTCAGAGTCTAAGAAAGGGATCAAAGGAAATGATGAGTAACAACGTTACCCAACAAGTTCATTATAAGCAAGGTGGGAAGTTTGATGCTCTAACTACCACCTCAGATTATAAATCCTTGGCACTATGCACTTTTTGTAAATCTTTCTTCAAAGGTTGATTTTATTATGAAAGTCTATGACCATCAGCCTTCACAGGTTGACCAGAACTTTCATGGAGTTCCTTTCCTGCCGTAGTTCCTTCCCGGAACAGGGAGTAACAAGTTACAATTCTTACACTCTGCAGAGGTGCGTTACTTTACCCATGAGAGATCAACTCCTTGTTGCACAATCGGGCGTACTTTCCCATCCACAATACCATGATGTGGGGCCTAGTAGTTGGTCTAAGACAATCACTGCCCCCTTTGCGACCTCGCATGCCTCCTTGGTGTACACCATGCCCACATATCGAATTACGGCAATGGTTTGTATAAATCGTTAGATGCCAGAACTATCGGGGGACGATGAGGGTTCCCACCCATATGATGCATATCCTCTACGAATTACCAATTAATATGCATGCTACGAGGATAACAACCACGGCCTGCACATCCGGCTTCATGCGAGAGGAAGAAGATACAACTGACGTCTCTGTCCCATTCCAAATATCATGGCTAACGCGTAATATACGACGCTAGAATCACTGATGTTAGGGGTTATTAAGTCCCTAATTGATCATCATTGTTGCAAATAGAACCCTAAGTTCTATTGCTCCATTATATCATCACTTAGGATGATATCTATGATTTGTTTATTTGTGAAAATAATATTTTATTTCTTTGGAGTATAGATGATAACACACAATTTGCAAATACTTTGATAAAGACTCTTCAAAGGATATGAGAAAGTGATGAACTTGCCTTGTGATGGCAAGGTAGTGAAGTCTGATGCTTGCACTGGACCTTGAGCTTCTATGTCTACAAAAACATCATTATTGCCCGGTAAGGACAATATTTAAAGAAGCAAAATGATTATGCAAAGTAATGTAATGCATCATTTAGCTTTATATGTGTTCTCCCCCATTTATTTAAATTATAGGAATTTCTTTAATAGTAAAGAATTTATAAATATTTTTTTAATATTTATAGAATATTGTATTTATTTATTTTATTTCCTTTTATTTTTATTTTATTTAATTGATAATTCCTTTAAGAATTGTCATTAAATACCAGAAATTGATATTAAATATTTGTTTAGTATTTTTTCTAAAATACTACAATATTAATATATAATGAAAGTGATTTTTATTTATTTTTATCATATTTCAATAATTTTGTAAAATTCCATAAGGAATATATAAATTTACAAAATTCTTAATTAAATTTACATGTCCAAAGTTTTATCTCTTAATTTATTTGGATAGTTTGGATTATTGTGAACCCATAAATATTTTATTTATAATTTTTGGACTTTTGTTTTATTTTCTAAAATTTATTTAAGTTGAGGGGTATTTTGGTCTTTTTACAATTATTAAAACAGGCTCTAAAGAATCTTGGGCTGATTCTTTGGTTTTATTGGGCCCTTGTGGCCCAATAGGGCAAAGTTAAAACAATACGAAAGGGTATTGGCCCAACCCAGCCCAACTCTCTCTCTCTCTCTCTCGCTCACCTCTCTCCTTCTCCTTCCCCGACCCCGTGGTTAGTGGTGTTGTCGTCCGTGATTCACGCCGCCGTGGGCCTTACTGGCTGCCGCCGTGGTGTAGGATGAGGTTGTCGGCCCCGCTCTACCCTTCTATCCAATTGGATTTGGACCTGGAGCCCCCTTGCGACCAGATCGATGTTGTCCCGAACCCTAGGGTTTGGGGTTGGCGTTGATGCTGGCGCCGCCGCTACTGTTGTAACACCCTCAGAATCGGACCTATGCAAGTTTTAGCGAAACCCGCCAAACCCGCATAGAAACGATTCAAAGGTGCCCACCAGGCACTTTCGTGCGGGTGGAAAACGAAGTAATAACATTACACAACAGTCCTCGATGGGACCCACGTAAGCAGATATACAACAATGACTCAAGAGTCAAGAATGCGTATATAATATACAAAGATCCAAATCACCTTGAAAATGACAGGCGTCCAACTATGGACAAGATGCAAATGGGGCTAAGAGCCTCAAGAATAACCAATGGCGTCCATAACCCCCCAGCCAAGCCGGAAGGGTAACCCCGCTAACGGCGTCGATCTCAAAACACCTTAAACAAAAGGGTGCCGACAAAGGGCAAAGGAAAAAGAGGAGCGTCGATCGAGGCCGACACGGCGAGGCTAGAATTCGGCGGTCCTCGCCTACATAGGTATGGTGGACTGAGCGGCAGCGGCAGCATGCACTAAACAACCTATAGAGACTCGATACAACTGGCGGCAATCAGAGAGGGGTAAGAAATACCTATTCGGAACCAACCTGATACTAACACCAAACAAACCCGTCCTGGCGTTTCCCCCTCGAGACCATCGAGGAGGTCAACCGAGGAACTCACACAGTTGGCAGTTTTACTTATTCAGTTATAGTTGCGGCACTTTACTACTCAGGTTTAGATAAGCGTCCTGATAAAGTAAGCAGTGGGCACTTTTAGTTAACCATTCCGTTATAGTGGCAACACTTACTAGTCAGATACAATTAGCATGAGATAACCCTTAAACCCAGCAGTTGTTGGTACTTTTATTCAGCCATTCCGTTGTAGGTGCAATACTTACTAGTCAGGTACAATTGTCGCAAGCGGCAACCAAACAAGCAATTGTGGGCAGTATTATTTAGCCATTCCATTATAGTGAAGCTGATTACTAGTCATTATAAAGTCAAATTTATAGCAATAAACTTTAGTTATGCTTGTCTATGGTCGAGATACTGTGCTCCAAGTCGTCCATATCCATGACACGGCTTTCGAAAAGTTTACCCGGGGTGCACCAATAGCAACACACGCTCGATCAACCTCGGAAAAACCAAATCAAAACCAGAGGCTTTCACGAACAATCACAGGATTCGAAATATTTGGGGCCACCCCATTGAGTAGACCAAGCAACGGTAAGCAAGCTTGAGACGGACTCAAGGTTTGCGACAATGGTCAGAAACGATGGGAACCCGAAAGTGTGGCTGGCTTGTCGATACCGCGAAAACATTACGCTTACCTAACAGATGCAGTGTGCTCCTCGCAATCGTACATACATAAGTAGCATGGCATAAGTACAGATCGTAAATAAAACCTCAAACTAGTTTGTGGCCCCAAGAAATAAGACTGAATCAAGCTCTGCTGGGGGTCCCATATACCTCCGGATGTGGATAGCGCGATAAATCAAGGAACATGTATCAAGTACTCGGGTCCTACGGACACAAGTGGGCTCGAAACCAAATATTATCTATCACCCACCGATGCCTCTCGCTTATTTCAATTTTAGTTGTTAAACAGGAATTAAAGTATACGATAAGTAAAACTATGATCATCTCCAACATCAACATGCGGCAATTCATCAACAATCGTGGTGGCATCGACAACACGCATCAAGATCGAGCAAGCGACTACGACGCGCAAGTCCAACTATCTACCAAACAACAGGTAATAGGATGTGTCCAAGGCAATATAAGGCTGCAGGGGATATCACGGGTACGAAAACTAGAGCATCGCAACACAGATAGCAATAGATCAACAGGAGGGAATAAATACTAGAAAAGTAAGATAGGTAGAAAGGGGGAGATGCTCGCCTGAAAACATTGTCGAAGGTTCAACCGAAGATCGGGTCGACACTCACATCAACTCAACGGCTTATCCGCGAAGAAGCAAAACACTAGAAGAATCACCGGATGCAATGTTTAATACAACGGCAGAAGATCGGCATGATGCATGTATGATGCATGGCATGGCAAAGGTGCAATGCAATTAGGTCATATTAAGCGGAACCGGGGTCCCGACAATTAATAAGGTGGTTCATGTTGTTTAGCTACACCGCAATTTAAATATTGTATTAGCAAGGCAAGATGAGTTACCGGTTCGCTACACCAATTTAAATGAGGCCAATATGAGACTAGATTTGCCCGCATATGGGCCCCATATTTAATTATGCAGTGAATCGGCATAAGGCCCACAAACCACATGATAAGAATGCATGCATTAACAATTAATATGCGACAAGTTTATTATATTATAAAATAGGGTTTTCGGGAAGGGGTTCACACATTAGGGTCCGGCGATCTTGGGGTTCCGGGGTTCGGGGTCCGGTCTCGGGGTTCAGGGTTCGACGAGTTCGTCCTTGGCGGAAGCGTTCTCGGATAACTGAGGTCGATCTTGTCGTTTCGGAAGCAGGACTTGGGTCGGTGTCGGGGCATCGGACTCGCCCTGGTCGGTGTCGTTCTTGTCGTCGCGACGATCTTGTCGGGTCCGCGTGGACGGTCATGGCGTTCGGGATGAAGCACTTGTGGTATTCGCATCGACGACCTTGGCGTTCAGGTTCTCGATGTGGCATCTGGAAGAAGGTCTTGTTGCATCCGGGGTCTCGGGTTGAAGAACTTGGCGCGCCCGGGTTTGGTCTCCTGATCCGGCAGGAGAGCTCGTCGTCCGGGGATTCTCTGGGTCCGTGATCTTCGGCAGCTAGTCTTGGCGTTCCGGGAATGAAGACCTCGTTGCTCCAGGAGAAGATCTTGATACTCCGGTTTATTGTCGTCCTCCGGGTACCGCGAGTCTACGGCGTTGCTTTCTCGGGTGGCTCCATGTACCTCCTTCGGAATCATCGGCATCAAGCCGGTCTTGTCGGTTCCTCGAATCAGATCGGTCGTGGCGATCGGGGTGAAGATCTTGGAGTGCCATCTCGATCGTCCGTGTGGTACCGTAGATCTTGCCGGAGGTCCGGATACTGTGAGCGACATTGCCTTGCAGGACCAACATGGCTAGAGACGCACATGAAGCAGTGGCGTTGTCAAAACTGCAGGGGCTCAGGTCGCTCGGGGCGGACCAAGGTAAACTGGGCCCCAGGGACACTGGACGATGCGACGCTGCAGCAGGAAAGGTGACCTGCCGATGGAGGCAGGGTCAACCGGCGGCGACACGGGCGAGCGCCTAGGCCAAGGTGACGCGGCCAGGGACGCGCGTGGCGCCGGGGACCAGAGGCGGGCAGGCGGCGAGGAAGCTGGACGGCGTCGGTCGGGCTCGCGCAGACGACGGCGAGCGCCAGGGAAGATGCTCGCTCCGGCGGCGGGGCACCACGGACGAGGCGGGGGAGGGAAAACCGGCGCAGAGGGTGGAGCGGGGCCGCGCCGTTCGGGGAGATAGAGGGCGAGACGGAGGCGAACGCACGGGCGGCGGCGGCGACGAGCTAGGGCAGCGCGGCTGCTGCTGGGGGCGGAGGGCGGAGCGGGCGGCGGTGAGGCGGGCAGCGAGCGGGAGCGGAGGAGGGCCGGAGGAGCTGCGGCCGGGCGCAACGGGCGGGCGAGGGCGCGAGGAGGCGGCTCGGGCGAGAGGTACGGCAGGGGTGCTCGGCGCGGCCGGCGACACGGAGATAGATGCGGAGGGGCGGAGAGGCGGCCGAGCCTGGTGGCGGGGCCTGCTCGCGGAGGTCCTCGGGGCGGGGGCGGAGGACGCTTGGCGAGGAGGGAGGCGGTCGCGGGGAGGGAGACGGGGGAGGAAGAGGAACAGGGGCACGGGGCTGCTCTGGTGGGGCCGGGTGGTGGGACCAGTGTGGGGCAGCGGTGTGGTGTGGGGGGTATGTGTGGCATGCGTGGGTGCTGAGGGGGAGAGAGAGGAGAGGCCAGGGCTGCTGAGGTGGCGCCTCTGGTTGGGGAATAGGAGAGGTGAGGTGGCGAGAGGAGATTGGGCGGGGTGAGGTGGAGGTCAAGGGTAGGTTAGTTGGTAGCTGTAGGATTTAGATTGAACCGTTTGTATTTTTCTCTGGGGTGGTCGTTCGGGTCGTTTTGGCCCGTTCGACTGCCCCACTAAAATAATTTAAAGATTTTATTTATTCCAAACAGGCCTTCTGGCAAACCGGTAGCAGACAAAATAAAATATTCCGGATACCCGGGTTTGAATTTGAAAACAAGACGGGGCGTTTTAGAAAACAAAACAGGCTTTGCGAAAAATAGTTTTAGACAAACAACACATGATGATGACGATGCAATGCACAAATTCAACGCGATTTTCTAGTAGTGATTTTTGCGGGATGCCACAATTCGACACCACTAACAATGGATCTCGCCCTCGAGATCCGCCTCATGGTACCGGAAAAGAGGTCGGTGATCTGCGTCTTCTCGCTTCGTGTAGATCCTCGCGACACCACTAACGAGGGTTCCTTCTTCATCTGGAAAACGGCGACACCACCAACAAAGGGTCGTTGTTCCTGATCGTCGAGAGAACACTCCGGAGAAACAAAGGACGAAGGTAGAGGTATCAAACAATAAGGCCACCTCTAACTTCCATTAGAAGAGGAAAAGTTACATTGATCCACCAGTTCGATGTACAGAGCGAACAGTAAGAGTCGGTTAGGGTGATCAGTCCATCCCGTACCCAAACTATCAACTCTATACATGAGTAGGAGAATCAGGCAACTCAACTCTCGAGATTTAGACTGAAGATCTTCATAGTCGGTATCCGGAACAAAGGAATGATGCCAGCAGAAATCGTATGAAAGACTCAATGATTAGGTTCCGCGATGGTTCCATTGGCATGAACAACACATGCTCAAGGTATACTCCAACTTCACCAATGCTCGTCCTTCTCATATGTTTTTCAACGACACTGATATCCAGCAAGGAACACATATGGATAAAGAGCTCAAGAACAAAAGATTGGAGGGAGGATACAACAGACAAGTTGCAGATTGATGATCGTAGCACCTCCGTTACCAAAGGGAGAAAGCGAAACCCTGAAGGTACGACGGAAAACCAACCACGAGAAATCCTGGACTCGAAGAGAAAGAAGAGAGCGGATTCAGAACACGTAGAGGTAAGAGGAGAATAGCAGAGGGTAAGGAGTAAAATCAGACCTAATCGTAACTATCCAACCGCTTTTGCAAAAATAGTTTTGACACTCTACTTGCCGTTAGCTAGGTTATCCTACAGTTGGACTTGTGGGGTATCGCATCGCCGAGCTCGATACCACTCAGAACACCCTCGATCGGACCTATGCAAGTTTTTGCAAACCCGCCAAACCCGCATAGAAAAGATTCAAAGGTGCCCACCAGCACTTTCGCAAGGGTGGAAAACGGTAATAACATTACACAAGTCCTTGATGGGACCCAGTAATGAGATATATATACAACATGACTCAAGAGTCAAGAATGCGAATATAATATACAAAGATCCAAATCACCTTGAAAATGACAGGCCCAACTATGGACAAGATGCAAATGGGGCTAAGAGCCCCAAGAATAACCAATATGGCCCATAACTCGCCTGTGCCAAGCCGGAAGGGTAACCCCGCTAACGCCGATCTCAAAACCGCTTAAACAAAAGGGTGCCGACAAAGGGCAAAGGAAAAGAGGAGCGTCGATCGAGGCCAAGACACGGCGAGGCTAGACCGGTCCTCGCCTACATAGGTATGGTGGATCGAGCGGCAAAAGATGCACTAAACAACCTATAGAGACTCGATACAACTGGCGGCAATCAGAGAGGGGTAAGAAAGACCTATTCGGAACCAACCTGATACTAACACCAAACAAACCCATCCTGGCGTTTCCCCCTCGAGACCATCGAGGAGGTCAACCGAGGAACTCACACAGTTGGCAGTTTTACTTATTCAGTTATAGTTGCGGCACTTTACTACTCAGGTTTAGATAAGCGTCCTGATAAAGTAAGCAGTGGGCACTTTTAGTTAACCATTCCGTTATAGTGGCAACACTTACTAGTCAGATACAATTAGCATGAGATAACCCTTAAACCCAACAGTTGTTGGTACTTTTATTCAGCCATTCCGTTGTAGGTGCAATACTTACTAGTCAGGTACAATTGTCGCAAGCAGCAACCAAACAAACAATTGTGGGCAGTATTATTTAGCCATTCCATTATAGTGAAGCTGATTACTAGTCATTATAAAGTCAAATTTATAGCAATAAACTTTAGTTATGCTTGTCTATGGTCGAGATATCATGCTCCAAGTCGTCCATATCCATGACACGGCTTTCGAAAGTTTTACCGCCGGGTGCACCAATAGCAACACACGCCGATCAACCTCGAAAACCAAATCAAAACCCAACGAGGCTTTCACGACCGAACAATCACAGGATTCAGAAATATTTGGGGCCACCCCATTGAGTAGACCCACCAAGTAAGCAAGCCGAGACGGACTCAAGGTTTGCGACAATGGTCAGAAACGATGGGAACCCGAAAGTGTGGTTGGGCTTGTCGATACCGCGAAAACATTACGCTTACCTAAACAGACAAAGGTGCTCCTTGCACAATCAGAATACATAAGTAGCATGGCATAAGTACAGATCGTAAATAAAACCTCAAACTAGTTTGTGGCCCCAAGAAATAATGAATCAAGCTCGCTCGTGGAGGTCCCATATACCTCCCGGATGTGGATAGCGCGATAAATCAAGGAACAGGTATCAAGTACTCGGGGTCCTACGGGACACAAGTGGGCGTTCGGAAACCAAATATTATCTATCACCCACCGATGCCTCTCCTTATTTCAATTTTAGTTGTTAAATAGGAATTAAAGTATACGATAAGTAAAACTATGATCATCTCCAACATCAACATGCGACAATTCATCAACAACTGTGGCACTGGACAACACGCATCAGCAATTGAGCAAGCGACTACGACGCGCAAGTCCAACTATCTACCAAACAACAGGTAATAGGATGTGTCCAAGGCAATATAAGGCTGCAGGGGATATCACGGGTACGAAAACTAGAGCATCGCAACACAGATAGCAATAGATCAACAGGAGGGAATAAATACTAGAAAAGTAAGATAGGTAGAAAGGGGGAGATGCTCGCCTGAAAACATTGTCGAAGGTTCAACCGAAGATCGGGTCGACACTCGCATCAACTCAACGGCTTATCCGCGAAGAAGCAAAACACTAGAAGAATCACCGGATGCAATGTTTAATACAACGACAGAAGATCGGCATGATGCATGTATGATGCATGGCATGGCAAAGGTGCACTGCAATTAGGTCATATTAAGCGGAACCGGGGTCCCGACAATTAATAAGGTGGTTCATGTTGTTTAGCTACCCCGCAATTTAAATGTTGTATTAGCAAGCCAAGATGAGTTACCGGTTCGCTACACCAATTTAAATGAGGCCAATATGAGACTAGATTTGCCCGCATATGGGCCCCATATTTAATTATGCAGTGAATCGGCATAAGGCCCACAAACCACGTGATAAGAATGCATGCATGAACAATTAATATGCGACAAGTTTATTATATTATAAAATAGGGTTTTCGGGAAGGGGTTCACACATTAGGGTCCGGCGATCTTGGGGTTCCGGGTCTCGGTTCGTGGTTCGACGAGTTCGTCCTTGGCGGAAGCGTTCTCGGATAACTGAGGTCGATCTTGTCGTTTCAGAAGAAGGACTTGGGTCGGTGTCAGGGCATCGGACTCGCCCTGGTCGGTGTCGTTCTTGTCGTCGCGACGATCTTGTCGGGTCTGCGTGGACGGTCATGGCGTTTGGGATGAAGCACTTGTCGTATTCGCATCGACGACCTTGGCGTTCAGGTTCTCGATGTGGCATTTGGAAGAAGGTCTTGTTGCATCCGGGGTCTCGGGTTGAAGAACTTGGCGCGCCCGGGTTCGATCTCCTGATCCGGCAGGAGAGCTCGTCGTCCGGGGATTCTCTAGGTTCGTGATCTTCGGCAGCTAGTCTTGGCGTTCCGGGATGAAGACCTCGTTGCTCCAGGAGAAGATCTTGATACTCCGGTTTATTGTCGTCCTCCGGATACCGCGAGTCTACGGCGTTGCTTTCTCGGGTGGCTCCATGTACCTCCTTCGGAATCATCGGCATCAAGCCGGTCTTGTCGGTTCCTCGAATCAGATCGGTCGTGGCGATCGGGGTGAAGATCTTGGAGTGCCATCTCGATCGTCCGTGTGGTACCGTAGATCTTGCCGGAGGTCCGGATACTGTGAGCGACATTGCCTTGCAGGACCAACATGGCCAGAGACGCACATGAAGCAGTGGCGTTGTCAAAACTACAGGGGCTCAGGTCGCTCGGGGCGGACCAAGGTAAAATGGGCCCCATGGACACTGGACGATGCGACGCTGCAGCAGGAAAAGGTGACCTGCCGATGGAGGCAGGGTCAACCGGCGGCGACACGGGCGAGCGCCTAGGCCAAGGTGACGCGGCCAGGGACGCGCGTGGCGCCGGGGACCAGAGGCGGGCAGGCGGCGAGGAAGCTGGACGGCGTCGGTCGAGCTCAGGCAGACGGCGAAGCGGGGAAGATGCTCGCCCGTGGCGGGCACCACGGACGAGGGGAGGAAACCGCGCAGAGGGTGGAGCGGGCCGCTGGGGGAGATAGAGGTGACGGAGGCGAACGACGGGCGGCGGCGGCGACGAAGCAGGGCCGGGCTGGCCGGCTCGGGCGGGAGCGCGGAGCGGATGCGGCGGTGGGCGGGGCAGCGAGCATCGGGGAGCGGAGGAGGGGCTGGAGGAGCTGCGGGCCAAGGCGAACGGGGCGAGGCCGGCGAGTGGAGGCCTGGGCGGAGGAGACGGCAGAAGGGGTGCTCAGGCGCGGCCGGCGACACGAGATAGATGCGAGGCGGAGAGGCGCCGAGCCTGGTGGCGGGCCTGCTGGAGGTCCTCGGGCGGGGCGGAGGGACGCTTGGCGAGGAGGAGGCGGGGAGGAGACGGGGAGGAAGAGGAACAGGGCACGGGCTGCTCTGGTGGGGGTGGTGGGACCTGTGGGGCACTGGCAAGGTGGTGTGGGGTTAGGTGGGCCGGGGCATGTGTGGCATGCGTGCCGAGGGGAGAGAGGAGAGGCTGTGGCTGCCGAGGTGGCGCTTCTGGTTGGTTGGGGAATAGGGAGAGGTGGCGGAGAGGAGATTTAGGTGAGGTGGAGGTCAAAGCGGTAGGTTAGTTGGTAGCTGTAGGATTTAGATTGAACTGTTTGTATTTTTCTCTGGGTTGGTCGTTCGGGTCGTTTTGGCCCGTTCGACTGCCCCACTAAAATAATTTAAAGATTTTATTTATTTCAAACAGGCCTTCTGGCAAACCGGTAGCAGACAAAATAAAATATTCCGGATACCCGGGTTTGAATTTGAAAACAAGACGGGGCGTTTTAGAAAACAAAACAGGCTTTGCGAAAAATAGTTTTAGACAAACAACACATGATGATGACGATGCAATGCACAAATTCAACGCGATTTTCTAGTAGTGGTTTTTGCGGGATGCCACAACTGTCGTGTGTCGTGGGGATGTTTCTCGCCCCCAGGCGTGGCTATGGTCACCTCCGTGATGTTGTGGGTTGCAGCGCCCCCTTAGGGGTGCTCCCCGTGCCGCCATGGTCGTCTGCCTCCTCTGCTTCCTCTTCTAATCTACAGCGAGGACCTACGGTAAGTTATTCCTCCCCCCTTGCTCTTTGTGCTAGGCCAACCTATTGTAGATGTTGGTAGTGGCCTTCCTGGTTACTGTTATATCCTGATTGAGATGGTTTGTTTTACTTAGGGTTCATACCCTGCTGTGGATTAGTTAACTGATGGATTGGATCATGTTTGAGGGTTCCTAAGTGAAAGGATACGGATGTCGCCTAGAGGGGGGGGGGGTGAATAGGCGATTAAAACTTTTCTTAGAGTGGCTCAACAAAGGCGGAATAAAACTAGTGTTTACTTTGTAAAGCACAACCTAGAACAACTAAGGTTCACCTAAGTGCACCAACAACTTATGCTAAGCAATACAAGCAACGAAGTGATAGCAAGATATATATTACTTCAAGCACGGAGGCTATCACAATGTAAAGTGCATAAGTAAAGAGCTCGGGTATAGAGATAACCGAGGCACGCGGGGACACCGATATTTTACCGAGTTCCTCCCAACATGGAGTACGTCTCGTTTGGAGAGGGGGTGGTATCAAACCACCAACGCCACAAAAGGCCTCCCTTATTCTTCTGTGAATCTCACCCCAATGGGATCGATCCACGCTTCCACTATCGGTGCACTTGTCGGTGGCAACCGGAACCTCTCACAAGGTTGGGGCACTTCTCCACAACTTAATTGGAGGCTCCCAACAAACGCCACCAAGGCCACAATGCCACCAAGGCCACAACCTGCAACACCAACAAACTGTCTAGGGTTCCAAGAACCCAAGAGTAAAAAGCTTCTCAACTTTCACTCACCAAATCCTCCGGGGAGAACTCAAACCTATGCACCAAATGAAAATGGCAAGAACACGAGTGGTGCTCAAATCCTTCTCTCCAAAATTCCAACAAAGCTACAAAATCTTGTGGGGGAATAAGAGAGGAAGAACAATGGAGGAAATCCACAAAAGACTCCAAGATCTAGATCCCAAGATGTTCCCCTCACTTAGAGGAGAGATGGATTGGTGGGATTGTAGATCTAGATCTCCTCTTTCAAATACCTAAAGTATATGCAAGAATCAAGGGAGTGATTGAAGGGGGAGCAAGCTCAAGAGGGTCAAGAATGGAGGAGAAAGCCTGTAAAACTCGAGCCATTGCATTGGGGAAGAAGGGCCCCTTTTTATAGGCCCACAGATTTCTGACTGTTTTCTGCCCGTTGGGGAAAAGTCAGACCGGAGACTCTGGCCTGTAGACCGGAGACTCCGGTCTACACCGGAGACTCCGGCCAATCTTCGGACCAGCCTCTGGACTGCCCATCTAACTGACCCAGACCAATCCTGCCCCAGCAACACCGGAGACTCCGGTCTTCCAACACCGGAGACTCCGGACTGAACAAAGTCCGGAGACTCCGGAGTAACCTCCGGTGCAGGCTCCGGACCCCTAGTCAGAATATCCCAGCCCTAATTCTGAAGTCACCACCGGAGACACATCCGGAAACTCCGGACTACACCGGAGACTCCGGTCCCAGAACCAAATAAGAGGCAAACTTCAAATGGCGATATCTAGAGTTTGGAAACTCCGATTGACCGGAAACCAATTTTGTTGGAAACGGGACAACAAGGGCTATCCAACAAAAGGTGGAAATATTGGATACCACCAAGATAGAAAATTTCATGTATTATAAAGTGAGATACCTCTCTTGGTGAGAAACCGGAAAACCTCAAAGATCAAAAACGCAATAAGATACAAAGGGGAAATCCGTTTTTGATGAACTAGGGGTTGTTATGAATATTGCCACAAGCTCTAGAACCTCACATGGATAAGATCCAAATAACAACCAAGAAAGGATGATGCAAAGGTTTGAGCTCTCTCTGAAGGATATGATCGAGTTACTCACTTGAGAGCCCCTCTTGATAGTACGGTTGTCTATCCTATAAACCGGTCTCCCCAACTAACATCCCGAGACCGGTAAGAGAGAAACCCTATCAAGATCATACCTTTGCCTTGCACATATTCCACTTGATTATGATGTAGACGGTCTTGTCCTTCTCAAGATGGAACACCTTTCTTGATTGCTCTTGTACGCACTTTCTTGATGAAGACTTGCAAGTTACTCCCCCATACAACATGGGGAAACCTTTACTTTGACCTTGTCTTCATCGATCCATGATCACCGAGGATGGAAAGATTCAACCATGAGATCTTCTAGATATTGCACATCTTTAGCTTGCACATCATTTCTTCTTTTGTTCATTATGTTGATGCCTTGAAGGTGCACCAGAGATATTAATCCATCTTATTCTTCAAGAAATACTTGCCATAGGTTTAACTCTCACATGACCAATCTGTGGATCACTCTTTGAACACCTTGGTCACCACTTGATCCTCTTCACTTTCTTCTTATCCAAACCTTGAAGCCAACATATGGTTCAAGCATTGCCTATGGACAATTACTACAAGTACAACTTGATACAAGCATTAGTCCATAGAGATTGTAATTAATTACCAAAACCACACATGGGGGCACACATGTTCTTTCAGTAAGTATGCTAAGTGGTTATTAGCTATGGCTTGCTTCTTATGATAAATTGTGGCGATGCTAGTGGTTTATCAGATTATTCCATGGATTAATTTTGATATTGTCATATGGTAAAATTGCTTTAGAAGCAATACTTGGAAAATCTAGTGGTTCATTAACTCACCACTGTCATTACTTGGTTAATGACAGTGGGTGTTATATGATGAAGTCACTGTATTAGCACTGTTGTCTTAAGGATTCATATGTAGTTTGAGATCAAATGGTTGCAAACAGTGAAGATATACATATGGATTGTCTTAATTATGATTCCTGTGATATCAGGAAAATGATTTATAGTTGGTTGATTGAATCTGTGAAGATTGAATGCTTAACCTGATTAATTTAGAATTGTTCTTGTGACACCATCTTTGTATGGCACACAAGATTAGATTCTATTTCTTGATTTGGTTTGGTTCAAGCTTAAGATGAGTTTGGTATTAAGGATAAGTAGAAATTTCCTTTCTTAAATCCCTAAGACCCACGATGTTGGTCTGAGGTTTAGGGATTAAGCTTTTATCTTGGTGATTCACATGGATGGGTTCTGTAGTGATACCAGCTACTGTTTCTTGAATCATAGTTGGGGAAAAATGATTGATAGTTTATCTAGATCCATAAGATTAAATTCTAAGGTGCTACTCTTGTCTTAGAGATGTGCCTAGAAGATTAATTCTTGGCTATATTCATTCTGGAATTTGAATTATAGCTTAATAGCTTAGATCAATGATGTTGTCCTGAGATCTTAGTTGGATCTTTATACTTTTTTGATTGCTTTTAGTATTTACAAACTTCACTAATGGATTCACCCCACTTGGGTGCTTTCTGAGAATTTGGGTAATTGAAAGATCATGAATGCTTGTCTAATCCTAGACAGATAGATCATGTGATGGTCTGTTTTACTCACCACACTTATTTGACGTTGAGGTTGCTAGTGGTTGATCTTGTGGTAGCTTGATCTGACTAGTGGTTGACCTTGTGGTAGCTTGATCTGGTGCTCTCCTGGTATTTCCAGCTCCTGGCTTGTCCTTGATCTAGCCCTTCACCTCCTGATCCTGGTGGCTTGATCTTGGTCTTGATATCCACCTGATCCACCCGTCCTTATGTCACCATTTTGGTGGTGTGATCCTAGGTTTTGATTGGTGTGATTTAGCTTGGCTTTGGCTTGGTTTAGCTAGTGGTTGTTGTGCTTGTTGTGTAAGAACAATGGAATGGTGTGGGGATTGGCTTCCCACGGCTGTGTTGATGGTTTTTGTTTGGTTGTGCTGTTGTTGTGGTGCTGACAGCACACCCATGCAGTTTGGTGTGTGTGTGCTGCCTGTTTGCTTGTTGTGCACCCTGTGGATATGCTCTGACTGTGAAAGTTACTTTCACCATGTTACCATTTACCTGACTGGTGAAACTTGCCCCTCCTTGCTGTTTATTTGACTTATGGCTTAAATTTATGAAAGATATATTCTTTCATATTGGTGAAACTTGCCCCTTAAATTACTCAATGATGAAAAGGTGAACAGTGCACTTCACTGTCAACTCTGAGAGTAAAATTATTCTAATCCTAACTTTCTTTTTCTTTTTAAGTTTCTGTTTATTTTGCACGTACCAGAGTTGAAGATCAAGAATTTATTTTAGGTTTTTCTTTATAGGATAGTCACTTGTAATATCTTTATTCTTTTGTAAATTTTTTTATCCTTTTGTAATAAAGATTGTACTATTATCAATAAAGAAATATTTATTATTTTATTTATTTACTATTGTAAAGATTGTTGCTCCCTTCCATAACTTACAGTTTGTAACTCAATATTGAATGAAGTTTTTAGAATATTCATTTTATTAATTATCTTCTTTCATTTAAAGTTTGAGTTATTATTGGTTAACTTTGAATTAAATCAAATACTCAAACATTATTCAAAATCCTTTTGAATTATAATTCAAACACTTAAGTTTTAAATTCAAATTTCATTTCCCAAAACACTCTAATTCACAAAGATCATATCAAAGTCTATAACAAACATCCTTCAAGACTATACCTAATCTCAAAGCATGAAAGAAACTCTAATAACTTTAGGTTTTTATTTGGCGAAAAATTTACCCACATTTTCACAGATGAATGCATGCAATATCATAGATTCCTAAATCTACCCTTCCTTAGTTCCTAAATGCTGGGATGTTACAGACTTCCCCCCTTAAATTAAACTTCATCCTGAAGTTTGTTGAGACGTACCTGAATAGTTCTAGATAGGTTTTTCTTAAATCCTCTTCTTTCTCACAAGTGGCTTCCCTTTCAGGGTGATGTTCCCACTGTACCTTGCAATATTTTATTGCCCTATTCCTCAACCTTTTCCAGTTTTCTTCCAAATTGTGCAGGGTTTTCAACATAGGTCAAGTCTTCTTGTAGTTCTGTCTCCTAATGTGTGATTGCATCATCCGGAACTTTCAAACATTTACGAAGTTGTGACACATGGAAAATATTATGCACTTGAGCCAATCTTGATGGTAACTCTAAATCATAAGCTATAGTTCTATTCTGACTCAATATCTTGAATGGTCCGATGTATCTTGGACTCAATTTTCCTTTAACTCCAAACCTTTTCACCCCTTTCATTGGACTTACTTTCAAATATACGATGTCTCCCACTTCTAGATGCCACGATCTTCGACTTTGATCAGCATAGCTTTTCTGCCTACTTTGAGCTATTTTCAGTATATCCCTGATCTTATTAATGATATCGTGTCTTTCCTTGATATAGTCTGGTGCAAACTCCCTGCTGCTTCCAGGCTCATACCAACATATTGGTGATCTACACTTCCTTCCATACAGAACCTGATATGGAGCTGCCTTCAGACTACTCTAATAGATATTATTGTAGGGAAAATTATGCCAATGGTAGATGATCTTCCCATGTACCTCCAAAATCTAATGCACAAGCTCTTAACATGTCTTCTAGTATCTGATTTGTTGTTTCTGTTTGACCTCCTGTCTCTGGATGATAGGTTGTGCTGAAATCTAACTTTGAACCAAGTGCTTCATGCATTTGCTTCCAAAATGCTGAAGTAAACATTGATCCGCTATCAGTTACAATCTTTTTGGGTACTCCATGCTTACTTACTATCTCTTTGACGTAAACTTCTACTAACTTCTCGGCATTATCTTTCTGATTTACCGGAATAAATGTGCACTTTTAGTGAGTCTGTTCACAATTACCCATATCATATCCTTTCGTTTAGGTGTCATTGGAAATCCTGTGATGAAGTCCATACCTATTTCCTCCCACTTCCATTCGGGAATTTCCAAAGGTTGTAACGGTCCTGCTGGACTTTGATGTTCAGCTTTAACCCTTTGGCAAGTATGGCATTCTGATACATATTTAGCAATATCCCTTTTCATGTTATTCCACCAGAATAGTTCTTTCAAGTCCATATACATCTTAGTACTTCCTTGATGTATAGAATATGGTGTTTCATGTGCTTCTCTGAGTATGACATTTGTAATCTCAGTCACATCTGGAACACAAAGACGGTCTTGAAACCATAAAGACTCATAATCTCCAAGGCGAAAAACTGATTTCTGCCCTTGAGATATCCTCCGAATTTCTTTAGCAATGAAAGGATCTTCTGCTTGATGTCTAAAAATTCCGTGCTTAAGATGGCTGTCCTTCTCTTCAACTACCTGCATAGTAGCTAATCCTCCAAGAACCTTTGTTCTAATGAATTGCAGCTCTGATCTTTCCAAGTCCATTTGTAACTATTTTGGTAGCTCCCGATTGCTAGGCTAAATACCTGCACTTTTTCTGCTTAAAGCATCTGCTACAACATTTGCTTTCCCTAGAGTATAGTTGATTGTTAAATCATAATATTTGATTAGTTCCAACCAACGCTTTTGTCTCATATTTAATTCCTTTTGGGTGAATAAATATTTGAGACTTTTATGGTCAGCGTATAACTCACATCTGGCTCCATAAAGAAAATGCCTCCATCCTTTTAGCGCAAAAACTACCGCTGCTAACTCTAAATCATGAGTTGGATAATTGACTTCATGTGGTTTCAGTTGTCTTGAACCATAAGCAATCACCTTCCGATCTTGCATTAACACACAACCCAAACCTTTTTTAGATGCATCACAGTATACTATAAAGTCCTTCCCTGTTTCAGGAACTGCTAAGATTGGAGCTGTGGTTAACCTGGTCTTTAACTCCTGAAAACTTGCTTCACACTTCTCATCCCAATTGAATGGTGTATTCTTTCTTAGAAATTTGGTCATTGGTCCAGCTATTTTTGGAGAAACCTTCAATGAATCTTCGATAATAACCAGCCATTCCTAAGAAACCTCGAATTTGTTTCACATTGGTTGGTGCAGTCCACTCTAGTACAGACTAAACTTTAGATGGATTTACAACAATTCCATCCTTACTGATCACATGGCCGAGGAATTCTACCTCATCTAGCCAAAATTCACACTTACTGAACTTAGAATAAAGTTTATGTTCCCTTAGTGTCTGCAATGCAATTCTCAAATGATCAGCATGCTCTTCCTTATCCTTGGAATATATCAGAATATCATCTATAAAGACTATGATGAACTTATCCAAATATGGCATGAAGATTTTGTTCATCGGATTCATGAATATTGCTGGTGCATTGGTCTAACCAAATGGTACTACCAGATACTCATGGTGTCCATATCTTGAGACAAATGGTGTCTTTGGAACATCTTCCAGTTCGATTTTTATTTGATGGTATCAAGATCTTAGATCGATCTTTGAAAATACTCTGGCTCCTTTCACTTGATCAAACAAATCTTGAATTCTTGGTAAAGGATACTTATTCTTGATAGTAACGTTGTTTAGATTTCTATAATCTCCACACATCCTTCTTCCACCATCTCTCTTATCCACAAAGATTACTGGTGTTCCCCATGGAGATACACTTTCTTGAATAAATCCTTTCCTGGCTAACTCATCAATTTGCTCCTTGAGTTCTTTTAACTCTTTGGGTCCCATATTATATGGTGCTTGAGCTATTGGTGTTGTACCAGGAATTAGATCAATAGTGAACTCTATCTCCCGATCTGGTGGCATTCCTGGTAGCTCTGCTGGAAAAACATCTTGAAATTCGTTTACTATATGAATATCTTCCAATTTGACCTCTTTCATCGAGTTCAATTGCAGATCCACCATAATATGACTATGCTTTATCTGCTTGGTAAACTATCCTTGCTCCACTTGGAGTTTTGATTGAGACAGTTTTATCCTCACAATTTATCTGAGCTCCATGCTCCGTCATCCAGTCCATCCCCAGCACTACTGCAATTCCCTTCAAAGGAATCACATAAAGGTCTGCGAAATATATACAACCATAGATCGAGATAACCTGATCTTGTTTAATGTGGCGTACAATCACATTTCCCCCTGCCGTAACTACGGTCATAGGGTTTTCTAACGTTGCCCTTCTAATCCCGAACTTATCATAGAATTCTTCAGAATTGAATGAAGTAGTTGCACCGGTATCAAATAGAACTTTGCCGGGATTGGTAAGGATATTGAGAGTACCTATCACTGCATGCTCCGAATTATCCACCTCATCGAGGGTTGCACAATTCAGTTTCCTGGTAGGTCTGTTCCTCTTGCCATTGTTGTTCTTGCCATTATTTCCTCCTTTATTGGGCTATCCATTTCCTCCACTGGTTTGTCCTCCTCCTTTGGTAGGCCAACCTCCTGGTGGTTTTCTCGGAGAATCAGGCTTGATATGCCCCTTCTGACCACAACCATAACATATCACTATAGGCTTTTTGCATTCCCTCTGGAAATGCCCTGGAATTCCTCAATTGTTACAAATAACATTCCTTCTGGGATTGGATTGATTTCCACCACTGCCCTTGTTATTGTTACCATAGTTCTTGTTTCGAGGTTTGAACTCCAGATTGGGTTTCGGTTTACTTGCCTGAATTCTCTTAGTTTCCTTCTTGGCTCTCTTCCTTCTATCCTCTTGGACATTCTTGTAGTCACCTTAAAAAGTAATTGCTGCATCCAGCAATTGCTGATAAGTTTTCTTATTAGCTAACCTTAGCTGCATTTTCACAAATTGATTTAATCCATGCAGGAAACGCTTCTTCCTCTTTTCCTCCGTGTTAACATCCTCCTCAGCATAACGAGACAATTGACTAAACTCCCGGATATACTTCATGACACTAGTATATCCCTGCTGAAGCTCCTCAAATTTTCTCCGCTTCAACTCCATAACACTCTCTGAAACATGATATTCACGGAATCTCTGCTTGAACTCCTCTCAGGTGAACTCCCTTCCTGGTTGTTGCATGGACAACTGATTCTCCCACCATGATGTTGCAGGTCCAGTCAGAAGATCAGTTGCATACCTCAATTTCTCCTCATCATTGCAACCTACAGTCTTCAACTTTCTTTCTGTATCTGCTAACCAATCTTCTGCATACATTGGTTCAGGAGATGATGCAAAAGGTAACGGCCTTGCATTCTGGAAGTCAGATAGACTCACTCCTCCACCTTCTGGTGCCCTCTGATTTTCCCGTCCCAGCAACTCCTCCATGAACTTGTTCTGGGTCTCTTGCATCATTTGCATGCACTGCATAAAGTTCTGCTCCATTAACGGCCTCATTGGTGGTGGTGGTAATGCTCCCTGATTTGTTGTATCTGCATCGGCCTTCTCCTTGGCCTCACGTTCCATCCGCTGTTGTTCGGCTTCGGTTTCTACACCCGTATCCATGACCCTCTAGTCCCACAACATAAAGAGAATACTCATAATTACATCACACACATGTGTTCTGAGCTCGACTTTACGCACAGAACTAGTCACACAATGAAGATCCAAAAAAAATCCAAATATGCATTTCACATATTATACATAATATTATAATAATACAAAGTCGTTACAACATATACCATATAGGTATAATCACAATACTACCCTAATCATCTAACTATCTTATTTCTTAGAGTATAATACACGATACTTGATACCTCTTAAATAGTTACATACTTATAGTAGTAACTACGCTCAACATACATGCCTGATGTCCAACCGTGATGACGTAACATTCGTCGCACAGTTTGTGGAACAAATGTCCTTCCAGAAGGAACATACTCAGTATCTGAAGTGTCAGGACTTGATTCATTACTCAACCTGAGCGTATTTACTCCCTCCAGCTCAGCTGAAAAGTTTTCAGAAACATATTCAACATTATCTCCCACCTGCATCTCCCGAGCTTCATTCCTTGAGTTGTCAACAGGATACACAGATCCTGCTGCTTCCCAGGTGCTCCTTTGGGCAAGATAGTTAAACACTGGATAATTTATATTCCCTAGGTTTTGAGAATATGTTGATGATTCAAACACTCTCTCCTCAGGATCTTCTTCTTCATCCTGATTGTCTATCGACATGGCATTTCTACTACTGTTACTAAGGTTAATTCTTGCACCCATCCAACTAGATTGTCCAACATTTCTAACAGAACCATATGTGGACATCTGGTATTCATGAGATCCTTCATATGATCCCCTTCTCTAACCATCAGAATTCTCAATAGGAAGTTCTGAGTCAGAACCATCCTATAAACCCTGTGGAACTACATACCTCATATCCAAAGTAGGATCATGTATAGGTTCAGGTCTTGGTGAATAAGGATATGGTATAAAAGATTCAGGATCTATAGGTATATCCTTAAAGATAGGTTTTGCACTACTACTTGCTTCCTTCTTCAACTGAAATGCTAACTGCTTCCTCCTTTCTGGATTAGTTAGATCCTCTAACATGTCATTTTTATCTTCGACAATCACTTGATGTGTCTTGTAAAAAGACGCAACGAGTGTTCGGTATCTATCCATAAACTTGGAAGCTAACTTAGGATGCTGCTTAACTAAAGTAAGATGATCCGGTACAGGCCCCGAGTATATAGAATCATGAGGTATCACAGAAAATGTGCTACCTTCTAACTCCTTGGCTTTATGCTCCCGGATATTAGCTATCGCCTCCATAATATCAACATGATATGCTGCTAAATGACTCCTACCTTCTCCTATAGGTAGATCGTGATATAATGCAAGCTCCTCTAGAAGTTGGATACTCACACGATACTTGGATAACATCCATCCATCAAGGTAAGTTATAGTATTCACTGGGATTCTAGTTGGACAACTAAAAATCTTTAAAAGTTGACGAAGTTGGTCTGTGAATGATCCTTGATAATCATCCAGAGTCTCCTCTTTCCTTACCAACGTCTGTTTTGGAAACTTTGGTGCCATATCTCTGTATATCAGAAAAATAATTTTGATTAGTAATCAATAATATATTGCATCATAACAAAGAATTATCGCACTAAAACATATAACAGAATATTCTCATTTGAATACCCATTATATTAGTTTTAGAGAATTCTTTATCGTTGCTACATTCTCCTACAGGTAATACCCTTACTAGGTTTCCAACCTAAGGTAAAGCAATTTTCTCTGATACCAACTGCGGTGACCCAGCATACCACTGCATTGTAGTACCTATATTCGTTGACATGACATCCACAGAACACCGTTCCGTAAATATAACATCCCTCAGAGTGGTACAAGAGAAACATTGCGGGTCCATATTATAAACATTCACACATTATTATTATTACAATACCAGAAGTTCAAGACTTCAAAAGGTTTCATCTTACAAACCAAAATATAAAGTGTTTTAGCGGAATTTAAAAGTGGCAACTCCATCTAGGAATTGAGCTCAACAGCTTATTCTATAGAGTTCATGCTGCTCGGCTCCGTTGGTTAATACTAACTAGGATACTTAGCTGGATTCGTTATCATCGACACCATAGCGGATTTCGTAATCCACTCCTTCAACACCTCCTGACAGGTCAGGCTCCTCGTAGAATACATCTTCTTGACACTCAGCTGCATACATTGGCACGTCTTCGGGATCCTCAGAGTCTAAGAAAGGGATCAAAGGAAAGGATGATTAACAGCGTTACCCAACAAGTTCATTATATGCAAGGTGGGAAGTTTGATGCTCTAACTACCACCTTGGATTATAAATCCTTGGCACTATGACCATCAGCCTTCACAGGTTGACCAGAACTTTCATGGAGTTCCTTTCCTGCCGTATTCGTAGCTCCTTCCCGGAACAGGGTGTAACAAGTTACAATTCTTACACTCTGCAGAGGTGCGTTACTTTACCCATGAGAGATCAACTCCTTGTTGCACAACCGGGCGTACTTTCCCGTCCACAATACCATGATGTGGGGACCGGTAGTTGGTCCAAGCCAATCACTGCCCCCTTCGCGACCTCGCATGCCTCCATGCCCACATATCGAATTACGGCAATGGTTTGTACAAACTGTTAGATGCCAGAACTATCATGGGATGATAAGGGTTCCCACCCATATGCTACATATCCTCTATGAATTACCAATTAATATGCACGCTACAAGGATAACAGCCACGACTTGCACATCTGGCTTCATGCGAGAGGAAGAAGATTCTCTGTCCCATTCCAAATATCATGGCTAATGCGTAATATACAACGCTAGAATCACTGATGTCAGGGGTTATTAAGTCCCTAATTGATCATCATTGCTGCAAATAGAACCCTAAGTTCTATTGCTCCATTATATCATCACTTAGGATGATATCTATGATTTCTTTATTTGTGAAAATAATATTTTCTTTCTTTGGAGTATAGATGATAACACACAATTTGCAAATACTTTGATAAAGACTTTTCAAAGGATATGAGCAAGTGATGAACTTGCCTTGTGATGGCAAGGTAGTGAAGTCTGATGCTTGCACTGGACCTTGAGCTTCTATGTCTACAAAAACATCATTATTGCCCGGTAAGGACAATATTTAAAGAACAAAATGATTATGCAAAGTAATGTAATGCATCATTTAGCTTTATATGTGTTCTCCCCCATTTATTTAAATTATAGGAATTCTTTTAATAGTAAAGCATTTATAAATATTTCCTTTTATTTGTATTTTTTAATTGATAATTCCTTTAAGAATTATCATTAAATACCAGAAATTAATATTAAATATTTTTTTAGTATTTTTATAAAATGCTACAATATTAATATATAATTAAAGTGATTTTTATTTATTTTTATCATCTTTCAATAATTTTGTAAAATTCCATAAGGAATATATAAATTACAAAATTCTTAATTAAATTTACATGTCCAAAATTTTATTTGGATAGTTTGGATTATTGTGACCCATAAATATTTTATTTATAATTTTTGGACTTTTATTTTATTTTCTAAAATTTATTGAAATTTAGGGGTATTTTGGTCTTTTTCCAATTATTAAAACAGGCTCTAAAGAATCTTGGGATGATTGTTTGGTTTTATTGGGCCCTTGTGGCATAATAGGGCAAAGTTAAAACAATACCCCGAAGGGGTATTGGCCCAACCCAGCCCAACACTCTTTGTCTCTCTCTTGAGCTCACCTCTCTCCTTCTCCTTCCCCGACCCCGTGGTCAGCGGTGCTGTCGCCAGCGATTCGCGCTGCCGTGGGCCTCCCTGGCCGTCGTCGTGGTGTAGGATGAGGTTGTCGGCCCCGCTCTACCCTTCTATCCAATTGTATTTGGACCTGGAGCCCCCTTGCGACCAGATAGATGTTGTCCCGAACCCTAGGGTTTAGGGTTGGCGTTGATGCTGGCGCCGCCGCTGCTGTCGTGTGCCGTGGGGATGCTTCTCGCCCCCAGGCGTGTCTATGGTCGCCACCGTGACATTGTGGGTTGCAGCTCCCCCTTGGGGGTGCTCCCCGTGCCGCCATGGTCGTCTGCCTCCTCTGCTTCCTCTTCTGATCTACAGCGAGGACCTACGGTAAGTTATTCCTGGTTACTGTTCTGTCCTGATTGAGATGGTTTGTTTTACTTAGGGTTCATACCCTGCTGTGGATTTAGTTAACTGATGGATTGGATCATGTTTGAAGGTTCCTAAGTATGCTAAGTGGTTATTAGCTGTGTCTTGCTGCTTATGATTAATTGTGGTGATGCTAGTGGTTTATTAGATTATTCCATGGATTAATTTTTATATGGTCACATGGTAAAATTTCTTTAGAAGCAATACTTGGAAAATCTAGTGGTTCATTAACTCACCACTGTCATTACTTGGTTAATGACAGTGGGTGTTGTATGATGAAGTCACTGTATTAGCACTGTTGGCTTAAGGATTCATATGTAGTTTGAGATCAAATGGTTGCAAATAGTGAAGATATACATATGGATTGTCTTAATTATGATTCCTGTGATATCAGGAAGATGATTTATAGTTGGTTGATTGAATCTGTGAAGATTTAATTCTTAACCTGATTAATTTATAATTGTTCTTGTGACACCATCTTTGTATGGCACACAATATTAGATTCTATTTCTTTATTTGGTTTGGTTCAAGCTTAAGATGAGTTTGGTATTAAGGATAAGTAGAAATTTCCTTTCTTAAATCCCTAAGACCCATGATGTTGGTCTGAGGTTTAGGGATTAAGCTTTTATCTTGGTGATTCACATGGATGGGTTCTGGTAGTGATACCAGCTACTGTTTCTTGAATCATAGTTGGGGAAAAATGATTCATAGTTTATCTAGATCCATAAGATTAAATTCTAAGGTGCTACTCTTTTCTTAGAGATGTGCCTAGAAGTTTAATTCTTGGCTATATTCATTCTGGAATTTGAGTTATAGCTTGATATCTTAGATCAATGATGTTGTCCTGAGATCTTAGTTGGATCTTTATACTTTTCTGATTGCTTTTAGTATTTACAAACTTCAGTGATGGATTCATCCCACTTGGGTGCTTTTTGAGAATTTGGGTAATAGACAGATCATGAATGCTTGTCTAATCCTAGATAGATAGATCATGTGATGGTGTGTTTTACTCACCACACTTATTTCATGTCGAGGTTGCTAGTTGTTGATCTTGTGGTAGCTTGATCTGACTAGTGGTTGATCTTGTGGTAGCTTGATATGGTGCTCTCCTGGTATTTCTAGATCCTGTCTTGTCCTTGATCTAGACCTTCACCTCCTGATCCTGGTGGCTTGATCTTGGTCTTGCTATCCACCTGATCCACCCCCTCCTTATGTCACCATTTTGGTGGTGTGATCCTAGGTTTTTATTGGTGTGATTTAGCTTGGCTTTGGCTTGGTTTAGCTAGTGGTTGATGTGCTTGCCGTGTAAGAACAATGGAATGGTGTGGGGATTGGCTTCCCACAGCTGTGTTGATGGTTTTGTTTGGTTGTGCTGTTGCTTTGGTGCTGACAGCACACCCATGCAGTTTGGTGTGTGTGATGCCTGTGTGCTTGCTGTGAACCCTATGGATATGCTATGACTGTGAAAGTTACTTTCACCATGTTACCATTTACCTGGCTGGTGAAACTTGCCCCTCCTTGCTGTTTATTTGACTTATGGCTTAAATTTATGAAAGATATATTCTTTCATATTGGTGAAACTTGCCCCTTAAATTTCTCAATGATGAAAAAGTGAACAGTGCACTTCACTGTCAACTCTGAGAGTAAAATCATTCTAATCCTAACTTTCTTTTTATTTTTAAGTTTCTGTTTATTTTGCAGGTACCAGAGTTGAAGATCAAGAATTTAGTTTAGGTTTTTCTTTTTCTTTATAGGATAGTCACTTGTAATATCTTTATTATTTTGTAATTTTTTTATCCTTTTGTAATAAAGATTGTACTATTATCAATGAAGAAATATTTATTTATTTATTTATTTACTATTGTTAAGATTCTTGCTCCCTTCCATAACTTACAGTTTGTAACTCAATATTGAATGAAGTTTTTAGAATATTCATTTTATTAATTATCTTATTTCATTTAAAGTTTGAGTTATTATTGGTTAACTCTAAATTAAATCAAATACTCAAACATTATTCAAAATCCTTTTGAATTATAATTCAAACACTTAAGTTTTAAATTCAAATTTCATTTCCCAAAACACTCTAATTCACAAAGATAATATCAAAGTCTATAACAATCATCCTTCAAGACTATACCTAATCTCAAAGCATGAAAAAACTTTAATCACTTTAGGTTTTTATTTGGCGAAAAAATTACCCACATTTTCACAGATGAATGCATGCAATATCACAAATTCCTAAATCTACCCTTCGTTAGTTCCTAAATGCTGGGATGTTACAGTCGGGCAACGCCGGCGAGACAGAACCCTAGCGCGGCCAGTGGGGGTCTACGGGGTCTCACCGGGGCTCAGACGAGAGTCGGTGATGGGGGTGAACGACGAAGTCGACGATGGCGAACCTCCTGGTACCGGTGGCTTCTCCTGGGGCGGTTTCAATCGCGGGCTACCTTCTTCCTCCTCCGCGGCAGACTCCGGCCAGATTCTGGCGATCTGCTGTCCGCCTTGCTCCAGGAATGAGTGGGGGTGGTTCTGAGAGAGAGGGGTGTGTGTTGGTGTGAAGAAATCGAACGGGGGTGGCCTCTATTTATAGTGCCAAGAGGGGACCGAAGGGCGTGGGCGGAGCTCTTCGTGGTCGTCGGCACAGCAAGCTAAAGGCATGGGCGATGGTAGAGGGCGGTGTTGTGCTCCCTGGCGAAGATCAATGACATGGTTACGCGACGTGGGGCGGTGCGAGACGGTCGGAATGCTGCGATGCTCTGGGCGGGTCCGACGGGAAGTTTTATGGCGCACGGGCTGTCCTGGTCACGCGGCGATGAACGAGCGTGTCTGTGGGGTTGCTGGGGTGGTGGTGATCACGCTTGCGAGCGGCGAGGGCGGCGCGTGGTCTGTGGGCACGTGTCGAGGGTGGCACTCTGGCGCGCTCTTGGCATGGCACAGAGGCATAGGGCACGACGATTCTAGAGTGGTCCAGGGGATTGCTGGTCGTTGGCGTTGGACAGGGGGTGGCGGTGGACGGTGGTTAGTGTCCCAGACATGGTGGCTAGGCTTGGTGTTGCTCCTAGCTTGCTGTCGACAGTGGGGTGGCAAGGTGAGGCTCGGCCTGCTCACCATTGATGGAAATGGCAAGCTCACAGTGGTGCTAGAGCTTGCTAACTAAGCTAGATGATCTACTAAATGTCTGCTGTGAGCTAGAGAGGGAACAACTTAGGCCAAATCGCTGCTCACAATAGTGTTTGATGTTTGTTTGACTTATGTTTGCAAGGTGTTTGATAAAATGGCCAAAAGAGATTCAAATTTGAATTTTTGGTTCAAACTTGGTGGGTGCACTAGTTACATACTAGGTAGTCTCTGGTTAGTTGTAAAGGGCAAGGGGCACTGGTTGGGTTGGTTTTTGAAATGGGTGATCTTCACATATGTTAAAGATTCAATTTTGAATTTTCATTTGAATCAAGTTGAAAAATGTTTCTGTAAGTTTGAAAGGTGGGCTTGGGTTCATTTTTACTTGGTATAGCAAGGGGTGAAAAGAAATGGAATTATTTCTGTTTGAAATCTTGGACTAGAAACACTCAAAGTGGCCTAGTGAGCAAGATTGGAAAAAATGACCATTTGCTTGTTTTGTTTGTTTTTGATTTTCCCTTGATTTGTTTCTGCTTGGAAAAGTTTTAGATGATGTTGTTTTCATATTTAAACTATCCCTTACCATTTACAACAATCAAACAAGTCCATTCATGCATTCATAAAATCATCACATACACACATGCATTCATATGATGTTAATTATCAAAAGTTTTTTGTTAACCCTAATTTTGGTGATTGGAATTTAATAATCATTGTTCAATATTTTTGGGATGTTACAAACCTTCCCTCCTTAAAAAAAATCTTGTCCCGAGATTTGAGAAAGAAGAAAAAAGATACCTAGGTTTTAAAGAGATCGGGAAACTCCGTCTTGATGTGGTCTTCTCGTTCCTAGGTAGCTTCTTTTTCAGTGTGGTTGCTCCACTGAATCTTGAGAAACTTGATGCTTCGGGTCCTGGTGGTTCTGAAAGCTTCTTCCAAAATACGGATGGGTACTTCGGGGTACGTCAGGTCATCGTTGATCTCTATGGTGTGGTGATCAATGTTCTTGAAAACTTCAGTCTTCTCCGGGAATTCAAGGAATTTGTGAAGTAACGATATATGGAACACATTGTGTACTGCTGACATCTCCTCTGGCAGTTCCAATTGATACGATACTTCTCCTCGACGATTCAGAATCTTGAAAGGTTTGATATATCTGGGGGCTAACTTTCCTTTGAGCTGGAAACGCTGCATTCCTTTCAAAGGCGACACTTTGAGATACACAAAATCTCCGATATTGAAAGCGAGGTCTTGACGTATCTTGTCGGCATAACTCTTCTGTCTGGACTAGGCAGTCTTGAGGTGCCCAAAGATCTTGTGAACCTTCTCTTCTATTTCTCGTAGGATGTCGGGTTCGAAAATCTGACTCTCTACTACTTCCTACCAATTCAAAGGGGTACGACACTTCCTTCCATACATGAATTCAAATGGGGCCATTTGCAAACTAGCTGGATAACTGTTGTTGTAAGAAAATTCTGCGAAAGGCAGACAGTCTTCCCATTTAGATCCATATTCTAGCACACAGGCTCTCAACATATCTTAGAGTATTTGATTTATTCGCTTCGTTTGTCCATCTGTCTGAGGGTGGTAAGTTGTGCTGAAATCCAGTCGGGTTCCCAATTCTTCTTGGACTTTCTTCCAAAATCTCGAGGTAAACTGAGTTCCTTGATCTGACACAATGTTCTTGGGAACTCCGTGCAAACTGACGATTCTAGTGATGTATAATTCCGCTAGCTTCAAACTCTAATAGGTGGTCTTGACAGGTAAGAAATGGGTGACCTTGGACAATCTGTCAACTATGACCCAAATAGAGTCATTTCCCCTACTATAAGTAGGCAAACCGGTGATAAAGTCCATTCCAACGGAATCCCATTTCCATTCCGGAATCAATGGTTGCAACAGTCCTGCGGGTCTCTGATGTCGCGCCTTGACTCTCTTACAAATGTCACACTTGGCGATGTAGCTTCCGATTTCTCTCTTCATCTTATGCCACCAAAATTGCTCCTTCAAATCTTGATACATCTTCGTTCCTCCGAGGTGGATAGAATAAAGAGTATCATGAGCCTCTTTCAAGATAACTTCCTTCAACTCTGAATCTGCTGGTACACAGAGACGTCCTTTGTACCACAAAACTCCTTCTTCATCTTCGGTGAATCCGGGTACTTTGCCTGTACCAATGCGACGTTTGATTCCGTCGATACTAGCATTTCCTTTCTGCGCCTCCTTGATCTGACTGATCAAAGTGGGTTGAAGTTCTATGCTAGCCAAAAATCCTTTACTTACTAATTCCATTCTGAAATCTTCCATCTCCTTGTGCAAACTTGGTTGCTCCTTCAAAATCATGGAGTTCAAGCGGCCCAGCAATCTGCTACCACATTGGCTTTACTGGGGGGATAATGGATGTCCAGATCATAATTCTTGATTAGCTCGATCCATCTTCTTTGCCTCATATTAAGCTCCTTCTGAGTGAATATATACTTCAGGCTCTTGTGATCCGAATAAATCTCACAACGGTTTTCCATTAGATAATGCCTCCATGTCTTCAGGGCTAGAACTACGGCTGCTATTTCAAGATCATGGGTAGGATAGTTCTGTTCATGATGCTTCAATTATCGGGATAGATACGATATTACTTTGCGTTCTTGCATTAACACACATCCTAGACCGATCTTGGATGCGTCACAATACACATCAAACGACTTCGTGATATCTGGCATGATCAAGATTGGGGCTGAAATCAATCTCCTCTTGAGTTCTTGAAAACTCGCTTCACATTTGTCTGTCCATTCAGACTTCTTATCCTTCTTCAACAATTGGGTCATGGGTCTGGCGATACTCGATAATCCTTCTACGAACTTGCGGTAGTATTCCGCTAATCCGAGAAATGCATGAAGTTGGGTTTGAGTGGTTGGGGCTTGCCAATCTTCAACATCCTTCACCTTTGCAGGGTCAACGGCAATTCCTCCGGCTGATATGATATGTCCAAGAAATCCTACTTCCTGTAACCAGAATTCACATTTGCTAAACTTGGCATACAACTGATGCTCCCTAAGGGTTCCAAGGATGGTCCTCAAGTGTAGCTCATGTTCTTCTTCTGATTTGGAATAGATCAGAATGTTGTCGATGAAAACAATGACAAACTTATCCAGGAAGTCCATGAAAATCGTATTCATGAGGTTCATGAAATAAGCGGGGGCATTGGTTAGTCCAAAAGACATGACAGTGTACTCATATAATCCATATCTGGTGGTAAAGGCATTCTTTGGAATATCCTCTGCGCGAATCTTGAGTTGGTGGTAACCAGTTCTAAGATCAATCTTAGAAAACACTTTGGCACCAGTCAACTGGTCAAACAAGTCTTCTATCTTTGGCAGTGGGTACTTGTTCTTGATGGTGACATCATTCAACTTCCGATAATCCGTACACAAACGGTTACCTCCATCTTTGTTGTCCACAAACAAAACAGGTGATCTCCATGGCGACGCACTTGGTTGAATCAATCCTATCTCCAGCATAGCTTCCAGTTGCTTCTTTAGTTCCACTAGTTCAGACGGGTTCATACTATACGGTCTCTGGGCTATGGGTTTACTCCTCCACGGTTGGGTAGGTTGGACAGTTCATGGGGGCTCTGTTGGTTCTTAGGGAAAATCTTGGAGATGGGTTAGGGCGATACTTTGGGGTATGATGGGTTCCTGGTTGATGCATCATGTGACGCTTGCGGTTACCATTAGCTTGGTTGATCTTGCCTTCCATCTGAATGGCGGAATCCACTAAGGCTTCAATATCAGCAAATGGGATATTGACTAACACTATATGCATCTCGTCACGCAGACCATTCAGGAATCTTTCCTTCTTCTTGGCTTCGGTATCTATCTCATCCGGTGCATACCTAGCCAATGACAAAAATTTGTCACGATACTCAACTACGGTCATCCTTCCAAGTCATCATCTGTCCTCCATTCATGGCGCGAACGTTGTTCCACCATGCTCTTGCATCTCCAGCCAGATAGTGGGTGGCAATAAGAACTTTCTCGTTGGCTTCCACTCTAGCAACTTCTAATTTGTTCTCCATGGTTTGCAGCCAATCATCGGCATCGAGGGGCTCTTTAGACTTAGTGAAAATGGGTGGATTGGTGTTCTGGAAGTTCTTGAGCTTGGATCCATGTTTGTCTTGTTTTCCATGGCCTTGATTGTTATTGTCCATCTGGGCGATTGATACTCCCAATTTGCATCACCATTCTATATCATAATCTACCTCTATTCATTGATATTTGTCTTATTATGAGGTATTGCTTATGGCTCCTGCCGGTTGCCAACTTACAATAAGGAACATTGCATACATCATATATAATCACAATCATGGCCATATCACATCACAGCACACCCCTGCAAAACAAAGTTAGACGCCTCTAATTTTCTTTGCATGTTTTACGTGGTTTGGGGCTTTCAATAAGTGTCGTTCTAACTTACGAACAAGAACCACAACATTGATACTAGTATTGTCAATCACCCGTTGTAAATTGAATCTTAACTATGCTAGGAGAAAGCAGCACCCATAAAGCCACTTATGCAATACAAGTTCCATGTCAGCGTGGAGAAAGTCTCATGAACGATGTCATGTAAGGTTAGCCCGGCCCGCTTCATCCCAACATACCGCAAGATGCAAAGTACACAAAAAGCAATCGACAATAAAAGCATCAACGCCCACAATGACCATTGTGTTCTACTCGTGCAACAGATCTACATATAGACACGGCTCTGATACCACTGTAGGGGTTCGTAGCATGGAAAACAAAAATTTTCTATCGCATACAAACAAACAAGCCAAGATATATCTACTAGATTGTAGCAACGAGTCGATGGAATAACTTACCCTCGAAGATTCCAAAGTGTTTAACGAGAGCAGATTCTCGTGGGTGATGTAGTCGTACTCTTTCCGATCTCAAGATCGTGTAGACGATCCTTCCGGCGCTGCGTTCCGGCAGAGCTTCCTCAGTCGGTCACACGTTCGGTACTCGACGAAGACCTTCCTCTCCCTTTTTCCAGCAGGCAGCGGAGGTTGTAGCAATCTCCTCGCGATTCCGGCAGCACAACGGCGTGGTACCGGAGGTAGAGGGGAAATCCCGCAGGGCTTCGCCTTAAGCCGGAGCGAGTATGGTGGATTATGAGAGAGGGCTATTAGTGGTCTAGAGATTAGACACACCAATTAGAAGGCTCTAAACCGCAGGCTAAAGCAATTAGAAGCTCTAAACCAAACGGCTCTAAACCGGAGATTAGAGGTAGAAACTTGTGTGTCTCAAGGAGGAGGCCCTGCCCCTCCTTTTATAGGTGGAGGGGCTAGGCGCGCCAGGGAGGGAGGGGAGTCCATCCCCAACTCGTCCTAGGGCTGGCCGGGCTGGAGGAGGAACTCCTCCTCCAAGTTGGTTTCAAACTCCTCTTGCTTGTTTCCCACAGTTTCTGTTTCCACGTTTCTGTTTTCCACGGTTTCTGTTTTAGCGTTTGACTTTCAAACTGGCGGTTTGACTTTCAAGTTTTGGAACAGCAAGAACACTTAGTACATGATGCAATCATTCAATGACACATTCATGTACCCTCCCCGAGTGCTTGGGACAATTCGGACCCTTCTAGAACATTCCGATGAAAACACGGAATCATTCCCGAACTCGAAACGGACTTCCTTATATGAATCTTATTCTCCGGACCATTCCGGATCACCTCGTGATATCCGGATCCCATCCGAGACTCGAACAACATTCGGTCTCTTTCTCATAATACCATAACTACTCAAACAACGTCGAATCCTTAAGTGTGTCTCCCTACGGTTCGTGAATTATGCGGACATGATCGAGACACTTCTCCGAACAATAACCAATAGAGAATCTGAAATTCATATGGCTCCCACATATTTCTCGATTACTTTGCGATCGAATGAACCACTTACATACGATACCAATTTCCCTTTGTCTCACGATAGTTTACTTATCCGAGGTTATGATCGTCAGTATCTCTGCATACCTAGTTCAACCTCGTTCGATAAGTACTCTTTTCTCGTTCCCGTGATATGTGATCCCTTGTGACCTAGTCACATGCTTGCAAGCTAATTGGATGACATTCCACCGAGAGGGCCCAGAGTATATCTATCCGTCATATGGATGGACAAATCCCACTCTTGATCCATGTGTTTCAACCAATACTTTCCGAACACTCAATGCCACCTTTATAGCCACCCAGTTACGGTGTGGTGTTTGATGTCATCAAAGCATCCATCCAGTAAAGGTGATATGCATGATCTCATGGTCGAAGGAATTAGGTTACTATGTATCAGAAAGCATATAGCAATTGAACTATTGAAATGACTTGATCTTTATGCTACGCTTATCTATAGGAGTATGTCCATCACATCATTCTCCTAATGATATGATCCTGTTGTTAATAACATCTCTATGTTCATGATCAGGAAACCATGATCATATATTAACCAACAAGCTAGTTTAACAAGAGGCTTTACTAGGGACTCTTATTTTAGTTTACAAATCACACAAGTATTAATGTTTCCGGTTAATACAATTATAGCATGGTATGTAAACATTTATCATAAGTGTGAAGATATGATAATAACCACATTATTATTGCCTCTTGGGCATATCTCCAACAGTCTCCCACTTGCACTAGAGTCAATAATCTAGTTTCAAACCTTTGTGTATATAACACCTATGGCTTTCCGGTGTTGTATGTGCATGATTGCTAGTGGTCAACTGATCTACGGATCTGACACTTCCAGGTCCGTGTGTAATTGCATGTCTTTGCGTCTCTACGCATCACTCATTCTCTAATGAGATGGCTTTGTATAAATTTGGTCTTTCGGTGTGACCTTTAGTTCTTTGGGGTTAAAACATGTTGATAATATTGTCGCACAATATATCTTCATAGTATTATCCCTCTGTGAACTACACCTAGTTTGATAACAAACTACTTGACACAAATGCCCTCTTTTAGCTGCTATTATAGCAGTCATATACTTAGCCTTTTGTTGTAGTATCTGTCACAATGTCTTCCACTTTGGAACTCATCCAAATCCATTATGGAACTTACTTTCCATTATATTGTGCCACCCTTAGTTTAGATTGGGATAAACTTAATTTGTATTTTGTGACAAAACTAGTATCAATGTAGTACTTTTACAATGAACTAACCATCTATTTGTCACTTCTACAAATAATATACTCTTAGTTCTTCCAAAAGATCATAAGAATATCCTTACTATTGTCCAACGATCATCTTATGAATTATTCTGGTATATGCTCATAACATTTAGAGCATAGGACATATCTGGATTTGTACATATCACGTATGATTGATATAAATATTCTTTGTGATTTCATACATCAAGTATCAATCTATACTTGAATCTTTGTTTCACTTACCAAATGTCAATACACTTGAATATATCATCAATATTGAACTCATTCAATCCTTTCTGTGCGACAAGAACCTTTCTTGTAGTTTCTCTATTGAACTCATTCAATATCTCGTCTATGTACTTCTGGCACAACCATATTAGCGTCTATTGATGCCAAATATTTGGGTTTTGCCTAAGTCTTTCATCGGGATGAAATTCTTAATATGTGTTAATAAAAGATACATCATTTCCAATCAACAATATGTCTTCCACATAACGTATTTAGAAATATGTCTTAGCGCTCCCACTTAATTTCTTGCAAATGCAAGCATCTTCATTGTCTCTGATGAAATTAAACTCTTTTAACAGTTTCATCATAGTGAAGATTCCAACTCCGCTATGCTTACTTCAACCATTGAAGTTTGCATATGTTTTTAGCATCCCTTGAATTTTAACAAACAAAAAAAACCTTTTGGACTGTGTCATGCACACGTCCTAGGTAACCCTTCTATTAGAAGAACTTGTTTTGTTTATTCAACTACCATATAATAAAATTATATGTAGTGGTTACTACACTAATCCGTCTAGACTAAATATCGCTATGAAAGATCAGATCTTGTCATAGTCAACCTTTGAACATTTTGTGAACTCTTTCCCAGCATGTCGACTATTTCATAGATGTAAAACATCCATGTCTATTTCTTTATAGATCCAGACACAACTGTAAGGTCTTACACCTTTTTCGAGGGTCCTTCAAGTTCAAAACTTGATTTCTCGTGTATGGAACTATCACGGATTTTATGGCTTCAAGCCATTTGACGGAGTCAGGGCCCATCATCGCTTCTTTGCATGTAATCGGTTCATTATTCTCAAATAATGATTCAACCCTCAAATCTTGGTATTTGATTGTTTACCCGATCTACTTGTTTCAATAGGAACTTAGATCTCCGTGTCCACAACCTTTGAGGCACGTGAGCCATGAGCATTGTTGCTGCCTCCAGAACACTTTTCGGCGCTGCGCAACTTTTCACATATAGCTAAGGTTCTTTTAACCTTATCAAAGTTCTATTGTCCTCCCACTTAACTTTTTATGAAAAATTCCTTCTCAAAGAAACTTGACGTTCTAAGCGACAAACACTTTTGTCTCCGGTGTTTTATGGAGGAATACTTAACATTTATACAAAGACAGGTTCATCCGACTTTGGTTGCACACATCTTTCTTATGCATAGCATACCAATGTTTTAAGAAAGGACTACTTGGGTTTTATCCCAAACCATAACTTTATATGGTGTCATTTCAACGGATTATGATGGAGCTCTTTTCAGTGGAAAAACGGTAATCTCTAAAGCTTTTAATCTTTAAAATATAATGGCAGTTTTATGAATTATACCTTTGATCTTACCATGTCAAACAAGGTTCAATTACATATCTCGAACGCTCCATACTCTTATGGTGTTTCGGGAAAATGCAAATCCACGGAACGATTCCTTTAAATCTTAGGTATTATGCTAAACTTGTAACTCAAATATCTTCCTTTACGATCTTATCATAAACTATTTATATTCTTGTTACAATGATTTTGCACTTCATCTTGAAAGTCCTTGAACTTTTCAAATGTTTCACACTTCATCCTTATTAAGTAAATATTCATATATTCACTCAAATTTTCGGAGAAAGCACATGAAGTTGAAATCCATCGCTCTTGACTATACATAATGGACTTCATACAACAATATGTACAAGTTCCAATAAGTTAGTCTATCGTTCCCTTTTGGCCTATGAACGAAGTTTTAATTATCTCTAGGAAAGTTTCTGGCGTCATTTGATCAAAATCAAATAGACTCCAAAATTCCATCCACATGGAGTTTCTTCATGTTTTCTTTCCAATATAATTTAAACGGCGATGTCACTTCCTAAGTGATCTTTCAATCAATTTGTCTTTCGACATTTTTAGCACAAGTTTTATGGATGTGATTTCTCCAACGAGATTTGTGAATCATCCATCTTTTATAGATTACGGCAATTATTTGAACAACCCTTTTGTTCTCATAATACCTGATAAAACAAATCTTGAAGGCAAGCTTTGATGTTTAACGAGCAACACAATAACCCTTTATTTTGTTCTCGATGAACATCATCACATATTCTTCTGCTAGTTACTTAGGCCATTGTAGTTCATGAATTGTGTTGTTTCGTATGACGATTCACACCAACAAATTCAGTATCAAATACTTAAGAACCACATTGTTTAATAAGCAAAGAATATAGCCATAACATGTATATCATCTATATACTTAAACTGAACAATTCTAGTCTTTTCTTTTCTGCCATATATTTATGCGATTCTCTTTCAGTATTTCCTTTTACATGGAAAGAATCTATCAACATCAATAGTGGAGTCATACATATGACACATAGTCCAAAGCATGTATAATTAAATACCAATGTCTTTGGACTTGCACTTTGAAGTAGATCACCATCATCAAATGTTTGGTGTTCTTCCAAACTCCTTTCTTTAGTAATCTCTTGGTGTAGTAAATATTTTACCTACATCAAATATTCACCTTTATCATGGAATCGTCCATGATCAAGCTACTTTTAGCTTATAACGATGAATTATGAGTATAATGTTGCTATCCAAAAACCTTTTGGAGGATTAGGACAACAAGTGTCTCCAACCTTTTTGCAAATTCTCATCAAATATGAGAACATGACTTTAGCCATATTATACTCTATCATGTTGCAACCAAAACTTTGTTTCAGATATCACAATATCTTCCACACATCATGGTTTCTAAAACAACTCTTTCAGATCCTAGATAACTTTGATATTAAGACAATCCTTTGAATATCAAGAATCATGGAAACAAACATGATACTTATACACTAACACTTGGAATTGTTACTCTTGATTTAATACTAATTATTAAACTTCATGGAGTAACGGAACTTCTTGAAAGTTTGCAATAGGACTTTTAAACTTTAGATTAACACTTCAAAACAATATGATACCAGTTCAGAAAGTAACTAACCAGAATTCTATAGTTCTATCATCTCAATTATAACTAAGCGCAAGGTGGTAGCGGATGCCAATGACTACAACAACTATGCAAATTCACTTTGATTTAGTTTATGATAAATTGAGTTCTAATTAATAATTAAATTAATCTAGGTGAACTCCCACTCAAAACAATATCCCTCACATTGTTTTAGTGATCACACGAACCAAATCCACCACATCAAAACCGATCATCACAAGAGTTGATATAGCTTCAATGGCGAACAATCAACATGTTCATCATATCTACTATATGACTCATGCTCTACCTTTCGGTAATCCGTGTTCCTGAGGCCATGTCTGTACATGCTAGGCTCTTCAAGATCAAACCTTAGTTTCTGCATGAGCAAATCTGGCTTGCTCACGTTGTATACACTTGTAGAATCTAACACACCCGATCATCACGTGGTGCTTCAAAACAATAAGCTTTAGCAACGGTGCTAACTCAGGGTGAACACTTTATGACTTGAAATTCATGTGCATGAGGGATCATCTTATAATGCTACCGTCGTCTACTAAGCAATACAAGATGCATAAAGGATTAACATCACATGCAATTCATAATATGTGATATGATATGGCCTTTCTTCTTTGTGCTTCCGATCTCCATCTTCTAGCACGAACATGATCTCCATCATCACCGACATTGCATCAAGGTCAATGATGCTTCTCCATGGTTGTCGTCCACCGGCTTCAACTATTACAACTACTTTGAATAGACACGGGTCTTAACAGAATTTAAAGACAACCATATGGCTCCGCGTTGCCAACTTACAATAAGGAACATTGCATACATCATATATAATCACAATCATGGCCATATCACATCACGACACCCGCAAAACAAAGTTAGACGCCTCTAATTTTCTTTGCATGTTTTACGTGGTTTGGGGCTTTCAATAAGTGTCGTTCTAACTTACGAACAAGAACCACAACATTGATACTAGTATTGTCAATCACCCGTTGTAAATTGAATCTTAACTATGCTAGGAGAAACAGGCACCCGCAAAGCCACTTATGCAATACAAGTTCCATGTCAAGCGTGGAGCAAGTCTCATGAACGATGTCATGTAAGGTTAGCCCGGGCCGCTTCATCCCAACATACCGCAAGATGCAAAGTACACAAAAAGCAATCGACAATAAAAGCATCAACGCCCACAATGACCATTGTGTTCTACTCGTGCAACAGATCTACATATAGACACGGCTCGATACCCTTTGTAGGGGTTCGTAGCATGGAAAACAAAAATTTCTATCGCATACAAACAAACAAGCCAAGATCTATCTACTAGATTGTAGCAACGAGTCGATGGAATAACTTACCCTCGAAGATTCCAAAGTGTTTAACGAGCGATTCTCGTGGGTGATGTAGTACTCTTTCCGATCTCAAGATCGTGTGACGATCCTTCCAGGCTATGCGTTAAACAGCGCTTCCGATCGGTCACGTTCGGTACTCGACGAAGACCTTCCTCTCCCTTGTTCCAGCGGCGGAGGTTGTAGCAATCTCCTCGCGATTCCGGCAACTGGCGTGGTACCTAAGTAGAGGAAATCCATGAGGCTTCGCCTTAAGCCGGAGCGAGTATGGTGGATTATGAGAGAGGGCTATTAGTGGTCTAGAGATTAGACACACCAATTAGAAGGCTCTAAACCGCAGGCTAAAGCAATTAGAAGCTCTAAACCAAACGGCTCTAAAGCGGAGATTAGAGGTAGAAACTTGTGTGTCTCAAGGAGGAGGCCCTGCCCCTCCTTTTATAGGTGGAGGGGCTAGGCGCGCCAGGGAGGGAGGGGAGTCCCTCCCCAACTCGTCCTAGGGATGGGCGCCGGCTTGGAGGAGAGGAACTCCTCCTCCAAGTTGGTTTCAAACTCCTCTTGCTTGTTTCCCACAGTTTCCTGTTTCCCACAGTTTCCTGTTTTCCACTGTTTCCTGTTTTAGCCGTTTGACTTTCAAACTGGCAGTTTGACTTTCAAGTTTTGGAACAGCAAGAACACTTAGTACATGATGCAATCATTCAATGACACATTCATGTACCCTCCCCCTCAGTCTTGGGACAATCCGGACCCTTCTAGAACATTCCCGATGAAAACACGGAATCATTCCGAACTCCGAAACGGGACTTTCCTTATATGAATCTTATTCTCCGGACCATTCCGGATCACCTCGTGATATCCCGGATCCCATCCGAGACTCCGAACAACATTCGTTCTCTTTCTCATAATACCATAACTACTCAAACAACGTCGAATCCTTAAGTGTGTCTCCCTACGGTTCGTGAATTATGCGGACATGATCGAGACACTTCTCCGAACAATAACCAATAGAGGAATCTGGAAATTCATATGGCTCCCACATATTTCTACGATTACTTTGCGATTGAATGAACCACTTACATACAATACCAATTTCCCTTTATCTCACGATAGTTTACTTATCCGAGGTTATGATCGTCGGTATCTCTGCATACCTAGTTCAACCTCGTTACCGATAAGTACTCTTTTCTCGTTCCCGTGATATGTGATCCCTTGTGACCTAGTCACATGCTTGCAAGCTAATTGGATGACATTCCACCGAGAGGGCCCAGAGTATATCTATCCGTCATATGGATGGACAAATCCCACTCTTGATCCATGTGTTTCAACCAATACTTTCCGAACACTCAATGCCACCTTTATGGCCACCCAGTTACGGTGTGGTGTTTGATGTCATCAAATCATCCATCCGGTAAAGGTGATATGCATGATCTCACGGTCGAAGGAATTAGGTTACTATGTATCAGAAAGCATATAGCAATTGAACTATTGAAATGACTTGATCTTTATGCTACGCTTATCTATAGGAGTATGTCCATCACATCATTCTCCTAATGATATGATCCTGTTGTTAATAGCATATCTATGTTCATGATCAGGAAACCATGATCATATATTTACCAACAAGCTAGTTTAACAAGAGGCTTTACTAGGGACTCTTATTTTAGTTTACAAATCACACAAGTATTAATGTTTCCGGTTAATACAATTATAGCATGGTATGTAAACATTTATCATAAGTGTGAAGATATGATAATAACCACTTTATTATTGCCTCTTGGGCATATCTCCAACAGGAGATCGTCGCCATCAACACCGTCATCAAGCTAGGCTTCATCAGGATCATCATCATCATCCACACCATCATCTCCACCAGCACCATCATCACCACTCCGTCCCGCTATAACAATTGTGTTGGATATTGCTTTAGTTCTTAGGGGAAACTTTCCCGGTGTTAATTACTATTGTAGTTAATGCTTGTGAGTCGAACCATTGGATTATTGTTTATGTTCAGATTGTTATCCATTACCATATCATCTTTGATCTTGGTCCATATGATATCTTGTGAGTAGTTCGTCTAGTTCTTGAGGACATGGGAGAAGTCATGTTGTTATTAGTGGACCTGTGTTGAGTTATTATTCAATGGTTTAGTATTTAAGTTGTGGTGCTATTCTTCTAGTGGTGTCATGTGAACGTCGACTACATGACACTTCACCATTTATAGGCCTAGGGGAATGCATTGTGTATTTGGCTACTAATTTTGGGGTTGCCGGAGTGACAAAAACCTGAACCCCCGTTAGGACACCATTGCATAAGGGAGAGTAGGATCTCAGAGTTTAAGGCTGTGGTTAGATTTATATCTTAATTACTTTCCTGTAGTTACAGATGTTTGCAGGGGGTTTAATCACAAGTATGTATTAGTCCAAGTAAGGTCGGTACATTAGCACAGGTTCACCCAGACAACACTTACAACACCAAAGAAGAGTACTCAGCTATTTGAAGCGAAAGCACTTGACAGAATTCCCATGTGTCCTCGAGAACGTTTGGTCTTTATAAGTATTTCCACCGTCTTGTCCTTTGCTAAGAAAGGATTGGGCCACTTGCTGCGTTTGTTCTTTATTACTTGCTCTTTGTTTTGTTGCTTTATCAGAAACCACTAAAAATCCGTTTGCTAATTATTTACAGACAGTTCCTGCTCCATATTCAGCACCTTCTGCTCCTCGTTGGGATTGACACTCCTATTTATCGAAAGTACTACGATACCCCCCCTATACTTGTGGGTCATCAAGACTATTTTCTGGCGCCGTTGCCGGGGAGTGAAGCGCTATTGAAGAGTGGAACTGATAAAGAAAACTTCTACTGTGAGTATTGCTTTTGTTAATGCATGTTACTTTGTTTCCAATATGGATAACCCACTTGGTTTTCTGTTTGGGAAAACTACTACCGTTTCTAGGGTAGTAGATGAACCACCACCTGTTGAGATAGATCCTTTTAAGCTACCTACAAGTATTGTTGATCGTGTTATGGATAATTATTATTTAGGGGAAGGAACTATCCATCCTGGTGATCACTTGCTTTTTATCCATGAAATATGCGGGTTGTTTAAGTGTGTAGGTATCACAACCGAAAAGGTGCAGAAAAAGTTAATCTCCATATCCTCGAAAGGGAGAGCTGAAGAATGGTCTAAGCTGCTGAAGAATGGACAATCCATGGAATGGGAGGAAATGGCATCTCACTTTTATTCTAAATTTTATCCTCCCAGTAAGATTCATAAGGATATAAATATGATATATAAATTTTGTCCTCGTGATGGAGAGAGTACAGCTCAAGCTTGGGGGAGATTGAAGTTACTAATGCTTAAATGTCCTATTCATGATAAAGATTTACTAGATGCTTCTTGTGATGGATCATTCACACGTATGAAGGAATAATCTAAATGGGATATACTAGACCGTATTCAAGAGAACACTGAAGCTTGGGAGAATGAAAAAGGAAGAAAGTCATGTATAAACTATGATTATGAATGTATTAAATCTTTTATGGGAACTGATGACTTCGGTGATATTAGTAATGAGTTTGGTCTTGATCCTCAAGTTCTTGCAAAATGTTTTAATGCCTTTGCCTCTTATATTGAAATTCCCAAGAAAGAGTGGGACAAGTACCATGCTCCTTATAAATACATTGTCACCCATGTTCCTGCCAGCATAGAGGTTTGTATTGTTGATCCTATTTTGCCTGAACCTTATGTGGAGAAAACCCCTTTTCCTGCTAAGGTAAGGGAACATTCCATTATAGCCAATGTGGTTAGCAAAAGTGCAAAGAAACTGTGGAGCCTGATGAGCTCATTGATATTGAGCCTGTGCTAGCTATTGTGAAAGATCTTGTCACTAGAAATATAGAGGATGAGCATATTGTCTTCTGTGAAGACGCTACTAATATTGTTTCTCATCCTAAAAAGCTAGAAAAGCTAGTGTCCCTATGCTTTCTGTTAGAATTGGTAATCATAGCTATTATGGTTTATGTGATATTGCTGCTAGTTCTAGTGCTATTACTTATGAGCTTTACAGGGAAATTATGCATGAAATTGGTCCTTGTGAGCTAGAAGACATTGATGTGGTTATTCACCTTGCCAATAGAGAGCAAGTTTGCCCCATTGGCATTGTAAGAGATGTGGAGGTCCTTTGTGGTAAGATTAAATATCTTGCTGATTTTCTGGTACTTGGTAAAGAAGCTAGTAAAACCTATCCTATTATCTTTGGTAGACCCTTCCTGAATACTTGTGGGGCTATTAAAGATTGTAGGAAGGAAAAAGTTTTGACCAAGTTTGATGGAGAGTCTTATGAGTTTAATTTTTCCAAATTTGCCAAAACTCCTTATGAAAATGAACTGCCTAATGATGATTTCAGGGTTGAACAACTTTCTGCTATTTCTCTTGCTCCTAACAATGCCTTGCAGCAGTTCATGGAAGATCATTAAAGTGATGTCTTCATGAAGGAAAGAAATGAGATTGATGAGGTTTTCCTTCGTCAGCTTGAGTTACTTAAGCATAATCTACCTATGGAAGATTTGGGTACCACACTACCACCTAAAGAGGACCCTGTCTTTGAATTAAAACCTTTACCTGATGATCTTAAATATGCTTATCTTGACAATAAGAAAGTGTATCATGTTATTATTAGTTCTAAGCTTTCAGGAAAAGAGGAAGAAAGGTTATTGGAGGTGTTGAATAAACACCGAGGAGCTATGGGTTATACTCTTGATGATTTAAAAGGAATTTCTCCTACTATATGTCAGCATGCTATTAATATTGAGCCTGATGCAAAACCAGTTGTTGAGCATCAACGCCGTCTAAATCCTAAGATGAAGGATGTGGTAAGAAATGAGGTATTAAAACTCCTTGATGTTGGTATTATTTATCCTATTGCTGGCAGTCAATGGGTTAGTCATGTTCATTGCGTTCCCAAGGAAGGGGGAATAACTGTTGTGCCTAATGAAGATAATGATCTTATACCCCAAAGAGTAGTGGTTGGGTATAGAATGTGCATTAATTTTAGAAAAATCAATAAAGTTACTAAGAAAGATCATTATCCTTTGCCCTTTATTGATCAAATGCTTGAGAGGTTGTCCAAAAAGACTCACTTTTGTTTTCTTGATGGTTATTTTGGGTTTTCTCAAATTATTGTGAAAGCACAAGACCAAGAGAAAACTACTTTCACTTGTCCTTATGGTACTTATGCTTATAGGCGTATGCCTTTTGGTTTATGTAATGCTCCTGCTACCTTTCAGAGATGTATGTCTGCTATCTTTCATGGTTTTTGTGAAGAAATTATGGAAGTTTTCATGGATGATTTTTCCGTCTATGAAACTTCTTTTGATAACCGTTTGCACAACCTTGATAAAGTTTTGCAGAGATGTGAAGAAACCAACCTTGTTTTTAATTGGGAGAAATGCCATTTCATGTTTAATGAAAGGATTGTTCTTGGACACAAGATCTCTGAAAGAGGCATTGAAGTTGACAGAGCCAAAATCGAAGCAGTTGAGAAGATGCCTTGTCCTAGAGATATCAAAGGTATTCGTAGTATCCTTGGTCATGCTGGTTTCTATAGGAGGTTTATTAAAGATTTCTCTAAAATTTCAAAGCCCCTTACTAATATTCTTCAAAAATATGTACCTTTTGTTTTTGATGATGATTGTAAGGAAGCTTTTGAAACTTTGAAGAAAGTTTGACAACTGCTCCTATTGTCCAACCATCTGATTGGAGTTTACCTTTTGAAATTATGTGTGATGCTAGTGATTTTGCTGTGGGTGCTATCCTTGGACAACGTGTTGATAAGAAGTTGAATGTTATTCATTACGCTAGAAAGACTCTAGATGCTGCTCAAAAGAATTATGCTACTACTAAAAAAGAGTTCTTAGTTGTAATCTTTGCTTGTGATAAGTTTAGACCTTATATTGTTGATTCAAAGGTTACTATTCATACTGATCATGCTGCTATCAAGTACCTTATGACAAATAAGGACGCTAAGCCTAGACTTATCAGGTGGGTTTTGCTTCTAAAAGAGTTTGATCTGCATATTGTAGATAGGAAAGGTGCTGAAAATCCTATTGCTGACAATTTATCTCGTTTGGAAAACATTTCTTTTGACCCATTGCCTGTTAATGATAGCTTTCCAAACGAGCAGTTGGCTGCAATAAGGGTAAGTCCACATGAGAGTCCTTGGTATATTGATTATGCTAACTTCATTGTTTCCAAGTATTTTCCTCCAACCTTTACAACTCAGCAAAGAAGAAAATTCTTTTATGATCTAAGGCATTACTTTTGGGGTGACCCACACTTATATAAAGAAGGAGTAGATGGCATTATGGGAAGATGTGTTCCAGAATTTGAACAACAAGAGATATTGAGAAAATGCCATGGCAGTGCTTATGGAGGACACCATGCAAGGGATAGGACTACACAGAAGGTTTTACAATCTGGATTTTATTGGCCTACCCTTTTCAAAGATGCAAGGAAGTTTGTCTTATCATGTGATGGATGTCAACGAGTAGGTAACATTTCTAGACGCAATGAAATGCCTATGAATTATTATCTTGTTATTGAACCTTTTGATTGTTGTGGATTTGACTTTATCGGGCCTTTTCCCCCTTCAAAAGGGTATACTCATATCCTTGTTGTTGTAGACTATGTTACAAAGTGGGTAGAAGCTATACCTATAAATAGTGTTGATGGTAAGACCTCTTTGAAAATGCTTAAGGATGTTATTTTTCCTAGGTTTGGTGTGCCTCTCATGACTGATGGTGGCTCTCATTTTATTCATGGGGGTTTAACAAAAACTCTTGCTAAGTACGATGTAAACCATAGAATTGCTTCAGCTTATCACCCCCAAATCAGTGGGCAAGTAGAACTTTCCAATAGTGCAATTAAGTCTATCTTGCAGAAGACTGTCAATAGATCTAGAAAAAAATGGGCTAAAAAGTTGAATGACGCTTTGTGGGCTTCTAGAACTGCTTATAAAAATCCTATGGGGATGTCTCCTTAGAAAATGGTCTATGGTAAAGTTTGCCACCTGCCTTTAGAATTAGAACACAAAGCTTATTGGGCAGTGAAAGAGTTAAATAGATATTTTAACTTGCTGGTGAGAAAAGATTGCTTGACATGAGTGCCTTAGATGAGTGGAGGAGTGAAGCTTATGAAAACTCTAGACTCTTTAAGGAAAAAGTAAAAGATGGCATGATAGGAGGATTCTCAAATGAGAGTTCCATGTTGGCGAGAAAGTTCATTTGTATAGGTCTCGTCTCATATTTTTTGCAGGGAAACTACTATCAAAATGGGAAGGACCTTTTGTTATTGAGGAAGTATATCGTTTAGGAGCTATCAAAATATCTTCTCCGAAGGACGACACAACACAAGTGGTGAATGGTCAAAGACTAAAACATTATATTTCTGGGAATTCTTATAATGAAGATGTTGATGTTATTCAAATGGTAACCCTAGAGGAATTTATTAGAAACCAAACACCAGAAACTGCAGAGTTCGTCTTTGAATAGGTAAAAGTGGTGAAAACAGAAGGTTCGTGAAACCCCAATCTTTTTATATTTTTGATGTTTTTAATACATAAGGGAAGTTATGAGACGAAATAGAGGAGGAGACGGAGTCCGGGGTGGACAAACCCACCCCAGGCGCGGCCCCTGCCTGGTCGCGCCTGAAGGGGGTGAGCCACCCCCGAACTCCGAATCCGCCTCGTTTCCATGTCAAAACCTTCCTTATGCTTTAAAACTTCATAATATATAACCCCCCGGATTTTTACCGAGGTTCTTGCATAGAGTTCTCATCGTGTTTTTGTTTCAATCTGTTTCTATCAGGCAAATTCTCAGTTTTGGAGCTACAATGTCTTCCTCTGAATCACCCATAGAGGATTCCTCTGCGGATGTCCTCAACCCATACATGTATGAGTTGAAGATCCATCCTAGAGAGTTGATTCTCAAGTATGGGAAGGTCCAGATGAAATAAGTTCAAGGCCCCAAGAGAGAAGGAAGTCTGGAAGACAGGATGGAAGCATTGGAGCAGGAGGTTTTCAGGTACAAGAAGATGGCGAAACACGAAGTGGATGTTATTCACAAGATAAGTCCAGAACTCATCGCCAAACATGAGGAGGAGGTGGCTGAACTCCGAGAGGAAATCTTCTTGCTCTGTCAGACCACCAACCAATTACAAGCACAACTCTACGACATACAAAATCAAAACTATGAGTATGAGGCTAGATTTGATCGCATAAGCTCTGCTGCTAGTTTCAGGATTGCGGAGACAACGACATCCTTTTTGGATGGGGAACCTTTGCCTTGGAAGTTTTATGATGACAAGAGAACACCCCTACCACCGAAGGAGTAATTCGTCATCAGGTTTGGCATCCCCTTGTCTTGTTCCAAGCTTGGGGGAGTGTCGCGGTATCACCAGCATTATCTTTTACCTTTTTAGTGGATTCGTATCTTTGTTATAGAGGTTATCTTATAGTTTGGTTTGCATGTGGAAGTATCTATACTTTAGTTGGTTATCTATGTATCCCTTGGTGTGAGTGCCTTTATTGGAATATTAATGAGAAGTTTCATCTTTTACTTTTTGCACTTCTTATTTTAGTTTGCAATCTCTATTATATGATGGATCTTGTTGATCAGTATTGGCATCACTTTGGGAGCATCAAGTGGATCTAAATTGGTTTTGGCAAACCGAGTTCTGGTCAGTAGCAATACTTTTTGAGGTTTGAAAGAAAAAGATAAAATCTTACATGTATTTTGTATCATTTGTTTTCTTGTTGGCTCATAAGCTTAGTATTTTTTATTTAAGATCTTTTGTGTCTTCAAGGAAGATTGCATGTTTGGCTTTATTACCTGTATGTTTTATTGTTTCTTTCAACTCTCTTGCTTGCTACCCAGTCTTGCTAGCCAAAAACCTGTTTTGAGAAGGTGTACTTCTCATGTTTCCAATCCCTTTAACCAAAACCTTTGCCATTTGTGTCCACCATATCTACCTAGTATCTTTTGCTATTCCAAGAAAATTATCAAGCTTCATCTACCTTTCAAATTAAAAAAGTATTTTGCTATGTGAAAACTAGTTATTAAAGCTCTCACGAACTTGATGGCACACCTTATTTTCTTGCCCCTAATAGACTTGAACCATTGTGCCATCTAAGTTGTATATGCTTGCATCTATACGTTGGAATTAGCAGAACCGGGCTGTCACGGGGAGCGTTTTCAACATTGCACCTGTACTTTGTACTCAGTTGATATCGTGCTCTTTTTTCTATGGATGTCAACGGTATGAAATAAAGAGGGAACTTGTAAGTCCATGTAGTTTGTATTTTGTGTTAGAGAAACGCCTAGGCCGCTAGCCTAAGCCATGACTAATCATGGTGGAAACTTGTAGCATCACCATAGTGAGCCATCTATGAAGCATCCTCAATAAAAATATATGCACATAGTAAATAAAAATATCGTTGAGATGCTCATTGTCTGCTTGCCTTGTCATTTTGGTTATGGGAAAGCTCCTATACCATGTGAAAGGGGTACCCTGTTGGCGGTTCTCTATGATACGCAAATACTTACAATGATAAGAACTTACTTGGGCCCAAAGTTGAGTAGCATGAGGAGTGGCCCTCGTATTCAAGGGACATGAGATTGCCAACTTATATTTCGTCAAGCATATACTCCATCTTTGTGCACTTTAACCTTAATCATCTCAAGATGCCTATGATAGGGGCAATGAGGGCTCAAAGCTAGTAAGTACCATAATCTTTTCGAAGCTCTTTATGACTTGTAATCCCTGCTACCCTCTATAAAGGGATCTTTCTCCTATTTACCAGTTTGATTCAGTAAACCTACTTCCTCTCTAACTCCAGCAAGCATTTGAGTTGTTGTGTTTAAAGCATTCATATGGTGATTTATTCAATCATGTTCTTTATCTTCATTGTTTGCACAAGATTCTTATCTATTGAGTATTACTTTGAAAGCCTTCACTTGTGAAAAACCTTTTTGAGCAAAGAGTGCTCCTGTTGTAAAATTTCTACAAAAAGCTTTTTGTGAAACTGTTTGCTAGGTGTTCTCTGACCAAGAACAAGTTTGCCAATTCCAATTATGATTTATCTTTATGCATCTCTATTGTGACTGTTGTACTTGGTTGCAAGTCAATTTATATAATGGTGAGTTGATTTCTTCTATGAATTGTGTAATGGTGAGTGTGATGCTTCTTGTTCGTATTCTTTTATCGACACTTCACTCCATAAACCTGTGGACATGGTTACTGAGCTCAGTTTTTGCTCGGGGACAAGCGAAGGTCTAAGCTTGGGGGAGTTGATACGCCCAATTTGCATCACCATTCTATATCATAATCTACATCTATTCATTGATATTTGTCTTATTATGAGGTATTGCTTATGTCTTTTCCACTGTTTATGAATGTTGGATGATTCTTGGAGGATGGACTGTCGGAGTCTAGTTTCTTATGTAAAAGAGGGCGTTTTGATGCAATTTCGCGAAGATCAGAAAAATACCAGAAAAATATGGGAAAATATTATTTTTCCAGAAGAGGGGAGATCGTCGCCATCAACACCGTCATCAAGCTAGGCTTCATCGGGATCATCATCTCCACCAGCACCATCATCACCACTCCGTCCCGCTATAACAATTGTGTTGGATATTGCTTTAGTTCTTAGGGGAAATTTTCCCGGTGTTAATTACTATTGTAGTTGATGCTTGTGAGTGGAACCATTGGATTATTGTTTATGTTCAGATTGTTATCCATTACCATATCATCTTTGATCTTGATCCATATGATGTCTTGTGAGTAGTTCGTCTAGTTCTTGAGGACATGGGAGAAGTCATGTTGTTATTAGTGGATCTGTGTTGAGTTATTATTCAATGGTTTAGTATTTAAGTTATGGTGCTATTCTTCTAGTGGTGTCATGTGAACGTCGACTACATGACACTTCACCATTTATGGGCCTAGGGTAATGCATTGTGTATTTGGCTACTAATTGTGGGGTTGCCGGAGTGACAGAAACCTGAACCCCCGTTAGGACACCATTGCATAAGGGAGCGTAGGATCTCAGAGTTTAAGGCTGTGGTTAGATTTATATCTTAATTACTTTCCTATAGTTATGGATGTTTTCAGGGGGTTTAATCACAAGTATGTATTAGTCCAAGTAAGGTCGGTACATTAGCACAGGTTCAACCACACAACACTTACAACACCAAAGAAGAGTACTCAGCTATTTGAAGCGAAAGCACTTGACAGAATTCCCATGTGTCCTCGAGAACGTTTGGTCTTTATAAGTATTTCCACCGGCTTGTCCTTTGCTAAGAAAGGATTGGGCCACTTCCTGCGTTTGTTCTTTATTACTTGCTCTTCGTTTTGCTGCCTTATCAGAAAACCACTAAAATACGTTTGCTAAGTATTTATAGAGAGTTCCTGCTCCATACCACTATTCAGCACCTTCTGCTCCTCGTTGGGATCGACACTCCTATTTATCGAAAGTACTACGATACACCCCTATACTTGTGGGTCATCCGTGATGTGCTGGAGGGTGGCTAAGTTGGCTTGACGTTCGGATCTTTCAGCTTCGCGGTCCAAAACCAACATTTGCAAGATCTGCAGCATCGTGTCCGGGGATGAACTGCTTCCTCAACGAGGCATCTGAAGATTGAGATAGATCATGAGGACAGAGGGAAATTTCTAAGGTTCAGGGTTTTTGAAAAGTTTTCGGAAGTTTGACTCAGATTTTTCTAGAAACTTGCTTTTCATTCATTCATAACACACCATACAACACACACCACAACAAAGAAATAGATGGTTTTAAGAACCATTCTGGGAAAACTACAATACAGTGGGACCAGATACAACTCAATAACGCTAGTGCTCAAGTGCTACTACTCGGAGTCGGTGTCCTCATCATCCTCATCATCATCATCAATGAAGGCGAAGTCATCCTCATCGGTGAAGAAGTCCATGGCCTGATCCTCCAGAAAGTCATCATCATCACTGAGATAGGATTAGGGGTCTCCAAGGATATCCTCCCCTGCATCCTCCCTCTCATCAAGCTACATATCCCTCTCGTGGATGGTATCCTCCAAGTATGTGATCCGGTGGCGGAGACGGGCAATGATGCTCTCCTTCTTGTCGAGCTGATGGCGACGAGACTGGCGATCCTTCACCAGCATGGAGATGGTCTGATCCTTCTAGACAGCGATGGCATACTTGTTGTTGGCGTAGGAACGGGCATTGTCCAACTCCTTCTGCCGGTCATACATCATGAAGCTGAGGTGGTCCACTTGGTTTTCAGCTCGGGGTGATATGGTGCCTCTAGTGTCTGTGCCATAGCATCACGCCTTGGGCAGAACTCAAAGCGGGTACCCTTGATTTGGTTGATACTCTGGCCACACAGACGGGCAAGAGCTTCCTGCATGGCCCTGGCAAGTCCATCGAGCCAGTTGTTCTCTCTGATGGTGAACTGAATTCCCTCTGAGGTGGGGGCTTTGATCTTTACTTGGAGACTTGCAACAATTATCCATTGCAACTCCTCTCCTTCCTGATCGTTGAGCTGAGCTCCGAAGAACTCGGGGTGCGGACGCTCCAGCATTTCCGACAGCTGGTCCAAATCACGCTCAAAGATGAGGTCTCCTCCATTCCCCAACTGATAGAACTTGCTATACTTCATGTCCATCTATAAGAATATAGGATGAGTAAGTTAGTAGAGTGATCAAGTGTGTCAAATTTTATGTAAGTTTGCAAGAATTTTTGGAGAACATGAATTTTCATGAAAGAATCTAAGTGGTAAGAATGATAATAAGTTTTCATAAATACTCACTTCCTTGGTTTTGAAACTAAGTTTTTGATTCAGACGTCCATTCTGAACTAGGGTCTCCTATGGTCAGGATGGCTCTCATACCAACTTCTCAACACACAGATTTTTAATCCCAGATGCCTGTTATGCCATACATCGCAATCCCAGGACTACCATTTTTGCGGGACATAACAGATTGGATATCAAAGTACATCATCCATTACAAACCATACATAAGGTATTACACAAATAAGGGATCACATGATCCAGTCTTAGTACAATTCAAGTAGCGGAATAACGTAATAATAACGGTAGCATAGGCGAGGCTCCATCTTCAGGGTCACAGGCAATGCTGACGATGGGAGATGATCCTAGTTGTCGTAACCTTCCTGCGGTCCGTCCTCCTGATAGTCCTATTCATAGTCTGGCCACGAGAATAGCCAGGGACAAAGCCATGAGTAATCTTTAAGTACTTGCAAACTAAGACTAACAAGTGAAGTGGTTTTTAGAAAATACTAAGCTCTAGGTTGTTTTCCAAAAAGCCAGATTTAGATCTACTGAGTTCAGAAGCAAAGAAAGCTAGTTGAAAGTTTTATAACACCTAAGTGGGAACTTAAATTTTCAGAGCACAACCCTGTTGTGGTAAAGTCAAGTCACAAATAATTTCATAAGTCATTTTGCAAACATCTGACAACGGAACAGTATGGCCACCCCAACTGTCCAGAACCGTGGACGCAGCTATTCGAATAGTATGACACTCTGCAGAGGTGGTACACTTTCACCACAACATTCGATACATCCCTCAGGAACAATCCTGAATCACCATACTCAGTATGCGGATAATCAATCCTAACCTTTCAATTACCACGCCCTAGTATAGGCACCTCTCTTGTGAGTTTGGCCTCCCAACCATGACCAACTATCATCTTGGGAACTGCATAGGTGGACAATCTTCACAAGGTAGCCTCGGCTCAAACCTTGGCCGCAAGGGAACCCATACTAAGGTATATAAATTTCCAGTCAATCCCTACCCAATTTTCGGGTATTGTGGTTGTACGGTAAAATTGGAATGTTATCGCATCCAGACAACCATCAGTTTTATAGAGTGCTAAGGCTCATGCCTTAACATTTTCATCATCAAAATCATCTGGTGTTCAAGAACACATGTCAAAACATTTCAGTAGAATGACTCATCATTCTAAGGTTTTCATAACCATTTTCACCAAGTATTCCCATCTAAAGTGATCAAGTTTTATGCTTAGCACTACCAACTACAAGTGGGGGTAAACACTAATGAGGGGTGTGAACAAGTGTGAATGATCTAAGTTCAATCTCATGCCTCAAGATTATCTAACTTAGGCCAAGTTTTATAATCTTTATGCTACATTTAAATATCTTTATAAAATCTAACAGTCACTAAGTAAACTCTGATAGAAAGCTTTGATAAAGAAATAAAATACTAATCTTGCAAATAAAACTAGGATTGGGTATCAAGTGGTGTAAGCTTGCAAGGATTTGCTTGTTAAGATATTAGTATAAGATTGCAAAGTTGCAAGTGTTAGCTTGCCTTGTGCAGAGCAGTGGTTGAAGTTCTCCTCGTCTTCTTCCTCATAGTATTCTCCTTCCTGCTCGTATCCTTGGTCGGTACTAGCGTCTATAAGTAAATACGAGGTACACAATCACCAAATAATACTTAACTACTTTTATATATCACACCAAGGTTTTCACTAGATGATCTAGTATCATCACAAACATTACCATCATCAAAGCACTTGTCTTATTTATTTTCTTTTAGAAAAGTAATTTATACTCATTGAAAAACTACTTAATATTTAATATTCTCCTACTTAAACATGGGATCATGTTGACACATGTCATCACCACAGATTTCAGTACATGGGAATGTGATTTAAAGTGGTGTCATAATTTAATAAGTTTTAACCTTTTTATTTTAATTAATTAAAGTGGCTAGAATTGCCTATGAGGCATTCTTTTATTACTTGTTCATTATTTCTGAACGTAAACCTAGATATTTTTATATATTTAGAAAGGTCTAGTTAAATGTGATTTTTGAGAGTTGGAATCAACTCAAAAGATTTTGTGGTTGAATTTTTAAAAATGTTTGAATGCAGAAAAGCTTCTGCCTTGTTATTTTTACTATAGGTGATCTACAATTCCAAATTAATTGAATCAAACAGGCTTGGATTAAGCATTCCAGTACCTTTCTAACAAAATTGGTTTCATGCATTTTGGTTTAGTGAATCGATCTGGGTTGATTTTTGAATCTAGGTACAGAACTGAGTTTGAAACTAAAAGAATAAACCTAAATTCAAACTACTGGGTCACGCGGGAATCAAAATGGGTCGGCCCACTGTGCATAGCGCACGCGCGGGGTGAGTTTAAGGGGGTGAACCCACCAGTCAGCGAGACAGTGGGTGCGAAGCGGTATGGGGTGATCTAGATCGCACGATCAAACTCTAATCCAACGGCTGTGACCTATCGTCTCCGTCGGGCAACGCCGGCGAGACAGAACCCTAGAATGGCCAGTGGGGGTCTACTGGGGCTCACCGGGGCTTAGGCAAGGGTCGGCGATGGGGGCGAATGACAAAGTCGACGACGGCAAACCTCCTAGTACCGGTGGCTTCTCCTGGGGCGGCTTCAAACGTGGGCTCCCTTCTTCCTCCTTCGCGGCAGACTCCGGCCAAATTTCGGCGACCTGCTGCTCGCCTTGCTCCGGGAATGAGTGGGGGTGGTTCTGAGAGAGAGGGGAGTGTGTTGGTGTGAATAAATCGAATGGGGTGGCCTGTATTTATAGTGACAAGAGAGGACCGAAGGGCGCGGGTGGAGCTCGTTATGATCGTCGGCACAACAAGCTAAAGGCATGGGCGACAATAGGGCGGTGTTGTGCTCCCTGGCGAAGCTCAACGGCATGGTTACACGGCGTGGGATGGTGCGAGATGGTCGGAACGCTGCGATGCTCTGGGTGGGTCCAACGGGAAGTTTTATGGCGCACGGGCTGTCCTGGTCGCGCGACGACGAACAGGCATGTCTGTGGAGTTGCTAGGGTGGTGGTGATCATGCTTGCGAGCGGCGAGGGCGGCACGTGGTCTGTGGGTGCGTGTCGAGGGTGGCGCTCTGGCGCGCTCTCGGCATGGCACAGAGGCATAGGGCGCTGATACGTTGGAAACGTATCTATAATTTTTTATGCTCCATTCTTATTTTGTATCTACTTTGCTTTGCTTGTCTACACTTTGAGGTGCTTTTTACATGTTTTCTGGTACTAACCTATTAACAAATTGCAATAGTGTCAGATGCCTGTTTTCTGCTGTTTTTGGTTTCAAAAAAGTTAGTAAAGAAATATTCTCGAAATTGGACGGGACAAACGTCAAAGTAAATTACTTTCCGTGGGGAACAAGAAATCCAGAGGAGAGCCGAAGGTGCCAGCCCTGCGCCTGGCTAGGGTTTGGCTACCCTGGCCGCCTCCTCGGTCTCCCCCTTCACCTATGAGAATCCCCCGATGCAGAAACCCTAAGCACCCGATCAAATATCCATGAAACCTTCTATAGCCGCCGCCATCATTGTCCCTAGATGAGGGATCTGAAGTTCTTCCCGGCACCCTGCTGGAGGGGAGATCATCCCGGAGGCCTTCTCTCCGGGATGATGCGTGAGTAGTTCCACCTTGGACTATGGGTCCATGTAGTAGCTAGATGGTTGTATCACCTCCTTTGTGCATTCATGTATAGATCTTGTGAGCTCCGTTCATGATCAAGATCTAATATATTTGTAATCATGCATGTTGTGTTTGTGGGGATCCGATGGATATTGAGATTATTATGTTGGTTTGATTAATGGTTTTGTCTTTATGATTCTATCATGTCTGTGTTGTTTGTGATCTTGCATGCTCTCTGTTTTTAGTAGCTATCTTGGCCAAGTAGTTGCTAGTGACTCCAAGAGGGGGTATTTATGCTCGATAATGGGTTCATGCCTCTAGTTTACAAGGGAAGTGACAATAATCTCTTCGGTTGTAGATGTGATGTTGCTACTAGGGAGAAAACAACGGCCTCTTGTTCATGGAACATGTGGACTATTTACCTTACACACTTTGCTTAAAGCAGTTGTCTATTGCTTGCAACTTAATACTGGAGGGGGTTCGGATGATAACCTGAAGGTGGACTTCTAGTCATAGATGCAGTTGGATGACGGTCTATGTATCTTGTTATATTGCCCAATCGAATCTCATAGGATCTTTCTGACTAGTAATTGCATTGTTATGCCTTGCTCAGTTCCTGTCAACCGCCCCGCTGTAAAAAATTTACCCTTCATGCCATGTTGTTTATCTAAGGAGAGCACCTCTAGTGAACTATAGACCCCAGTCCAATCTTTACCATTGATACATATTCCACTGTTACTTGTTTACTTGTTGCAAACCATTACCTTCCACACAATACTTTTAATCCTTTATTACAGCAAACCGGTGAGCTTGACAACCTCACTGTTCATTGGGGCAAAGTCTTGAGTTTGTGTTGTGCAGGTATCCACGTTACTTGCAACACCTGTGTGACGTTTTCTTCCTCCTTCTAGTTCGATAACCTCGGTCTCAACTAAGAGAAAGCTTGCTGCTTGCTGCTTCACACCTTGCTATTGGGGTTTCCAACAGGCTGTGCGTAGATAGTCGTCAAGCTTTTCTGGCGCCGTTGTCGGGGAGGCTAAGGACGTATTCACAAGGGGAGTCCTTCACTTCCTTTCTCTTTACCTTGTTTTTAGTTTGCTTTGTTTATTTTTCTTGGTTTTGTTTTCCTTTTTCCAAAAAAAACAAAAAAATTAGTGATGGGGATATGCCTACCGGGGTATACCCAGCAGGACGTTTCCGACTGGCCCAGGAACTGGCGAGTGGGCCTGCAGGACGGCGACTGGATCAAGACCTGGCATGGATCCAAGCGACTGGAAGCTGAAGGCCCAGGAGAGTAGATAGGCCCCGTCGGATTAGGTTAAACGAGTACCGAAACCTTATCTAATTCGGTTGAGATATGTAAACCCTAGGGGGGTGAGTCTATATAAACCTCCCTACAGGGCGTGTAGAGGATACGTTCCATCATCCACCCAAGCGACTCGCCGCCTACCCGTCGAGCTCGCCCCATTGTACCTTCATCATAATACAATCTACCAGGAGTAGGTCTTTACCCTCCGGGGGCCGAACCTGGGTAGAACCCTGTGTCTCCGCCCTCATCTCGCGAATGGCTGGCCGCCCCGCCGTTCTACTACTCGCTGCCGATTGCAGCGTCTGCCGTGGTCATTCCCACGATAGTGGCGCCCACCGTGGGGCCTGGCCGGTGTTCTGCGGCGAGATCCAATCTACCCATCAACGAGTCGGTCGCCACCGGCCGCATGATAGCGATCGGCGAGATGCTCCAGATCTTGCCGAGCAGCTACGTCCCGGCGGCGCGACCCGTCATGCACAACATGATCTTGCCAGTCGGCATGATTAGCCTCTTCGTTGTCCTCACCGACGTCATCGTCTTGGAGGACTCGACTCGCATCCGCGAGTCGCCGCCACGCGACCGGCTCTCCGAGAGCCAGGTCCGCACGATCCATCGCCTCGCCTCCGAGTACAACTTGGCCCATAGCGACGTGGCCGAAAACACCGCGGCCACGGAAGACGCGGCCCTCAACGACGACGCCGAGTCGGCGACTCCGGCATCACTCGCCAGGTCCATCACCGCGGCTTCGCCCGCAGGCTCCATCACCCAGGTCTCCAACGTGGGAGACTTCGAGGATCCCTCCATCCTTGGGATCTTTGACTTTGACTCCGGATCGGAAAACTCCGCCGATCTCCGCAACGGGACCGGTCGCCACGCCGCGACCTACATGGCGACTGGCACCGATCCGCCGGAGGATCCCTTCGACTTGTAGCCCAGCAACAAGGGCGCCAGAGACCTTACGCTCCTCAGCGGCGGCCATAACAACAGCCTTAGCCCGCCCATCCGCTGAACTCGCATCCTTCTTCGCTTCCTTAAGCTCGCGCTCAAGGTCGGCGAGCCGCTTCTCAGTCGAGCTCAACGCAGATTGAGCCGACGTCAATTCACTCGCCGGGACAAGGCCCTGGCGAACCTCCTCTGCCTTCGCAGCAATCGCCTGGAGTCCCTTGTTCGCCTCTTGGACGGCGACAAGTTCCTTCTCCGCGCGACACTTTGCAGCAAGCCGGTCGGCTGACTCATGCTGCAAACCCTGTGCAAAAGTCAAACATTCAACAAAAACGAAATCCTAAGTGCCCACCCACTGAAATTCAGCGACTGGCCACTCGGGGACTGGAGATCAAAAATCCTAAGTGCCCACCCGCTGAAATTCAGCGACTGGACACTCGGGGACTGGAGATAAAAAATCCTAAGTGCCCACCCACTGAAATTCAGCGACTAGACACTCGGGGACTGGGCGCGAGAAATAAAAACAACCAGAAGAATCTGACCACTACAATTCAGTGGCCCGATCCTCGGGGACTGGACATACCTGGATGGCTGCGCCAAGCATGCCATGAAGATGTAGCGCGTCCACGGATGCGAGAAGAGCCGGAGTGTGCCCGCGACGCTGTTCGACCTCCGTTTCGGCGATCCAATGTATGCGGCTCGATGGTGTGGTACCACTCGCCGTAGCCGCTTTGGCCATGAAGCGGGGGAAGGTCACGATGGATGCGCCGGCACCAAAAGAGGCCGGCTCGGCCATCCCAGGTGAGGAAGCACCCTCCTTGATCGTCAAGGCCGCCCCCTCTGTAGGATCACTCGGAGCAATCGTCGTATCGTCAGACACCATGACGACATCGTCGCTCTTGGCCTTCTTGGCACTATCTGTGGGGGCAGCGACCTCATCAGCCTTCCTCTTCCGAGAAGGGTCCTCCTCGGTGACGACTGGCGGCACTTTGGACATGGACGGGTGGCCTATCTTTTTAACCCCAGTCCTGCAAATTGATTACATGAGCAAAGTGGTCCGAGTACAACGAAAAATAAGGCAGGTGAATAAAACTCACTTGGCGACTGGTATGAACCGCAGCCCCGTGCGGATGCTAGCCGGCTTCTCCAGTTCGGGTCCCAGTTTCCGACTGAGGCCCATCTCCAGGACATCATGCGCCCAAGAGATGGACGACCTCTTTGTTGACGAGGCCGCGACAGGAGCCTCCACAACGTTTTCGGCAGGAGCTCTCCTCGGAGGCGAAGCTGCCGCGGCCGGAGTAGCCCCCGACCCAGAGACTGGGGCGAATGGGGGAGGAATAGAGGTCAGAGGTACCTCACACAGGACGGCGGTGACATCCGGTGCTGCCGTTGTCTGTGGTGCTTCCTCCCTGGCCAGGCTGGTGGTGTCGGAACTACCCGCCGAACGAGGCGGAGATGCCTGTCTCCTTGGCTTCGTCTTCCTCTTCGGAGGGGCCTTCACTTCCTTCTTCTTCTTTTTTGACGGAGTGGCCTCACGACGCGAGGTGAGCTCGGGAAGCTCGTCGTCGTCATCGTCATGATGTTCAAGACTTCTACTCGCCCCGAGTTCGCGCTGACGCTGCCCGCAAGTTTTGCGAACCAGTGGGGCGGCCTCTTCCTCGGACTCGTTGTCATCGTTTCTCCTGTCGCTCTCGGCGCTGCCCTTGGTGGGAGGTGACTCGCCCCCGTCCTGGACGGACGAGCTCGAGTTATCGTCGTCCGCGGGCGGAAGCCACCCTTCCACCACTTGAAATAACTGCAGAAAGCATGAAGTAATATCAATATAACCGCGACAGCATCAACTGCGACTGCGAATGGTAGAAAGTGACTTATCGTCGGAGCTGGATGCTTCACGGTGTAGGGGGCAACCCCAGCCTTCGCGTCCAGGTACACCGCCTGGGTGATCTTCTTCAACGCCAGGATGTAGTCCTCGAGTGTCCACTCGGCGAGGCAGGATTTCGTCGAGTCTTCCTGGCCCGTGTACTCGTACATGTAATGGTCACGGCGGGCCAGGGGAACGAGTCGCCGCCCAAGCCAACAGTTGTACAAATTGATGGTCTGAAGACCCTTCTTCTTCAGGCCGCGGATGGTTTGAAGCATCTCATCCACGACCATCCGCTGATCTGTTGGGAGCTTGCCGACTTGGAGTCGGCGTGGTTCGGGCCGGTCGGCGGAGTACCTTGGGATCGCCACCTCGCCGTCTGGAGTCTCCTCGGTGATGTAGAACCAGGACTTCTTCCACTCACTTGCCCCCTTGGCAGGAAGCATCAGGTCGAAGGAGGCTTTCGACTTGAGTTGGAACGTCAGGCCACCCGCCGCAAGCATTGGGCCGCCTGATTCTTCACGACTAATTCTCCCGTGGAATAGATCTTGACACAGGGGAAAGTAGGGCCTGCAGCCCAGGTAGCACTCGCAGAACGCCACGAAGATGGCGAGCTGCTCGATGTCTTGACCCCAGTCCGATGGCTGAATCCGTAGAAGGCGCAGCGTTCGGAAGAAGAGATATGGGAAACCCGGACCCGCTCCGTGGCTGGTGAAGGCAGAATTCTCCTCGCGGGTCCGGAGTCACCTCTCCGGCCGCGGGGATGCGCCACCTGCCGGCGCGCAGGATCCCGGCTTCCTCGAAAGACGCCAGTAGCGCTCTCGTGCATTTGGATCTGCCCCATTGTTCGGCGGAGGGGGCCATTGGCGGAAAGGTTCATGGAGGTCGGAGGATTTTGGATCGGTTGGATCGCGATGTGGAGGAAAACGGAGATGCGCGAAATCGGAGGAAATGACGAGAGGGTGGTTCTTCGATCGCCTGCCATTTCCTTTATATAGCAGTTGTTACCCGCCAAATCAGGGAGCCGTTACCACGCGGTGATTACGCCAAAAGTTACCGTTGGATTACTCCAACGGCTAGTTTTGACTGCGTCTGACGGTCCAACTTCATCCATTCTACTCGCCGACCTTATCACTACAACAGTGACTAAATATTTCGCCGACCCGTTCGCCGAGCTGTGACCAGAATGACTAGTTTTTTCCTTTATTCAGGAGCCCACCACCGATTCGACTGGGTGTCCGCACTGGACCCGTATGCTCCGACTGCCAGCAACCACCTGCGCCCAATTGACGACGGCCTCGGGGACTACTGGTGTGGATATGCCTACCGGGGTATACCCAGCAGGACATTTCCGACTGGCCCAGGAACTGGCGAGTGGGCCTCTGAGACGGCGATCGGATCAAGACTGGCGTGGATCCAAGCGATCGAAGTCAAGGCCGGAGAGTAGATAGGCCCAGTCGGATTAGGTTAAACGAGTACCGAAACCTTAGCTAATTCGGTTGAGATATGTAAACCCTAGGGGGGTGAGTCTATATAAACCTCCCTACAGGGCGTGTAGAGGATACGTTCCATCATCCACCCAAGCGACTCGCCGCCTAGCCGTCGAGCTCGCCCCATTGTACCTTCATCATAATAGAATCTAGCAGGAGTAGGTCTTTACCCTCCGGGGGGCCGAACCTGGGTAAAACCTTGTGTCTCCGCCCTCATCTCGCACCGCAGATGGCTGGCTGCCCTTGCCCTTCGTTCTACTACTCGCTGCCGATTGTAGCGTCTGCCGTGGTCATTCCCACGACAATTAGTCTAGTTTGGTTTTCTTGCTTTATTGAAAAACACAAAAAATAGTTCCTACTCTAGTTGTCACTTTGCTATATCTCACCGTGTTGCTCCCAAAGTTCGCCCTGAAAGATCTTGCAATAGGTAGTGGCTCCATAATTGGGAAAGATAATATTGAAGAATTCTTTAACTATGTTAGCAAGCATGAGGATATTGAGGATAAATCTATAGCAGAGCTTGCTCCTAATTATGAGATTGCTGCAGCTTCTTTAGTTCATATGTTGGAGGCTATTTTTGTTAGCCTTAACCCCTTCATGCAATTCTTGTTCCTAAAACTAAAAGAAGAAAAGAATGCTGAAAAGAGAGATTTCATCCTTGAAAATTTATCAAAATAATTTCATGATGTTGCTAGGGTGGCCAAAAAGGTTTTTGAACGTTTAAATATGCTAGGTTCAAGTCTAGATGTTATGGGTATTTCTGATAAAACTAAGCCTAGAGAGGAATTCAATATACCCATACCCTTTAAGCTTGTTGGAATGCATGAAGCCTTTAAAATAATTTTGATTGGATTACCACTAAAAATCTTTTTGATGAAGGTAGTAGACCAAAGAGAGATGAGAAAGGTGTTGGAGATATGCCCTAGAGGCAATAATAAAAGTGGTTATTATTATATCTTTGTGTTTATGATAAATGTTTACATTCATGCTATAACAATATTAACCGAAAACATTAATACTTGTGTGATTTGTAAACTAAATTAGAGTCCCTGGTAAACCCTCTTTATGATACTAGCTTGTTGATTAATAGATGATCGTGGTTTCTCAATCATGAACATTGATATGTTGTTAACAACAAGATCATATCATTAGGAGAATGGTATGATGGACACACTCATATAGATAAGCGTAGCATAAAGATCAAGTCATTTTAATAGTTCTTTTGCTATAAGATTTCTGATACATAGTAACCTAATTCCTTCGACCATGAGATCATGCTAATAACCATCGCCGTAAGAATGCTTTGATGACATCAAACACCACACCATAACTGGGTGGCTATAAAGGTGGCATTGAGTGTTCGGAAAGTATGGGTTGAGGCACATGGATCAAGAGTGGGATTTGTCCATCCATATGACGGATAGATATACTCTGGGCCCTCTCCGTGGAATGTCATCCAATTAGCTTGCAAGCATGTGACTGTCTCACAAGGGATCACATATCACGGGAACGAGAAAAGAGTACTTATCGGTAATGAGGTTGAACTAGGTATGCAGAGATACCGACGATCAAAACCTCGGATAAGTAAACTATCGTGAGACAAAGGGAAATTGGTATCGTATGTAAATGGTTCATTCGATCGCAAAGTAATCGTAGAAATATGTGGGAGCCATATGAATTTCCAGATTCCTCTGTTGGTTATTGATTGAAGAAGTGTCTCGGTCATGTCCGCATAATTCACGAATCGTAGGGAGACACACTTAAGGATTCGATGTTGTTGTGTAGTTATGGAATGATGAGTAAGAGACCAAATGTTGTTCGGAGTCTCGGATGGTATCCGGGAAATAATGAGGAGATCCGGAATGGTCTGAAGAATAAGATTCATATAAGGGAAGTCCTGTTTTGGAGTTCGGAAATGATTTTGGTGTTTTCACCGGGAATGTTCTAGAAGGGTCTAGAAAGTCCGGCACTGTCACATCCCAAGATTTTCCAAATCTTGTAATGTGAAAAATAAATAAACAAAATAAATAATTGTTGAAATTTAGAGTGAAAAGAAACTTTTGTTTCTAAATGGAAACTTAAAAATCCCATCTTGAACAAACTTTAATTAAAGTTTGAACCCAACAAAAAATATCCAAAGCAAGTGAAATGCATTCCTCAATAAATGCATCTGGAAATTTAAATACTTGGAAAATAAATCCAAACCCTAAACCCTAAATGGAAGAAAATCATTTCCAAGTTATCTCCAAGCCTATGGATTTAATCCATATAAAAATTTGTCAACAAACATTTACAAATGATCAATAAATACCAATAGAAATATTATAAAGCCATAGAAATTGGTTTCACTTAATTTGGAGCCATAGATAAAATCTTATGAATTTAATAAGATAAGGAAATTGAATTTTCAAAGCTAATAAATCCCTTATCTAAAATCCATAACCAAATGGTGAGCAAATAATCCTAAAGATATTTAAAAGGATAAATAAATCTCAAAGAAGATTTTACAAATTGGAATCACCAAGTTTGGATCTCTAAATAAAAAGATATGGATTTTATAAGATGAAGAAAGAAATATTAATTAAGGATTATTTAAAGACCAAATTAAATCTTGGCCTAATCCATTAAGCAAATGGAATGAATAGAATACAAATCCAAATAAAATAAAAGTATAAAGAATTTCCAAATAAAATAAAATGGCATTAACCATTCTATCCCTATTTTAATAAAGACAAATCTCTAATAAAAATAATTATATAATTCATGAGAAAATAGTATTTTGGAAATTACCCAAGTGAAATAAAAGTTGTTTAATTCAACTTAATTAAGATTAAAGAAATCTTCCAAATAAAATTTAGGGAAATAAAACTATATTTAATTCCATTGGAATTAAAACAAATACCCAATTCAAATGATTTATAAATCATATTAAATACTTTCCAAATAATTCAAGATGAATTATTTGACACCCTATTAAACAAATAAAAACCTACTTAAAAGATTGGGAAGGTTTAAGAATTTAAATGGTGGTTGAAAATATTATTAAATCTTATTTGATTTAAAACAAGAGCCTTTTTGAATAATTAAAAGCCCCCAAAAAGAATAAAGTTTTGTTCCAAAAATTGACTTCATATTATAATACTAATCAGTATTTAAACCTACACAAATCTTGGTTGAGGTTTGAATTCAAATTGATGTTTGAATTAAATAAGAAAAATCAAAACAGAAAAATCAATTGGGAAAAAAGAAAAAGAAACAGGAACAAAAAAATATAAAACAGAGCCAACCCATCTGGCAGCCCACTAAGGCCCAACAGACACTCCCTCTCTTTTCCCCCGCGAGAAAACGATCTGCACCATCGTCTGCACCCGCTCAGCAACTGACCGATGGACCCCACCCCCACTCTCTCTCACTCGCAGACAGCCAGGCCCCACAGCCCCGTCAGCATCGTCTCCACCCGCGCGTAGACCACGCCCTCCTCCCGGCCGTTTCCTGCCATTAACTCCTCGGAGTAAATTCGCTGCAATGGCTCGACGATTAATCCCCATGATCACGCGTACTTAAGCGCCTCTCCCTCCTCCCCATTTCCCCTCTCTCGCCAGACCCTCTACGCCCCGAGGCCGCCCTGATTTGCGCCTAGACCCCGCTCTGCTCCGATGAGCTCGCAATCAAATTCCGGCCAGCCTCCTCCGCCCCTCGACTCCTCGACCACACGAAAACATTTCCCAGTCTCTGGCGCACACTCCAGTGCCACCAGCTTGCTGTCGCATGCCCTGTATCGTCGACTCCGTCTTCGTCTGACCGCGCCGCCGTCTGCCTTTTCTCCGACGACGCATCCAGGTAGTCTCCGACCGTTCCGCCCCTTCTCTGTGATGCTCCCGCACTCCCTAATCTTATACGCATCTAATGCTACCGTTATTTTTCCTTCTCTTGCACTGTAGCCTCGCCCCCGTCGACGTCTGACCGCACCCGACGCCAGGAGCATCTCCGGCGAGGAATTCCGACGACACCCGTGCGCCCCTGCTACCCGAAGACCACCTTGAGCTTCGCCATACCCCTGGGATCACTGAGTCACTCCTCCCTCTCTCTTCCTTCCTCTATCGCCAGCTCCGCCGCCATCTGACCGCGCCACCGCTCGCTGTCGCCCAGCGCCGCCCATCTATGACCGAGCTATTGTGAGCCGTAGGATCTTGATCGTAGCGTTGCGATAGAACTTGAACGAAAGGGTAAGTAGTGCCTCTGTGCCGTGCGATGCAACTTAAATCTAACGGCCCAGAAGGCTCGATACAACCGAAGCGGTACCGGCGAATAAGAACACGCCACGTGGCCCTGCTGGTTTGATTTAAAACAGAATTGTTCTATTAGATGTGCCAATTTGAAAAATTCATAACTTTCAAACCACACGTCCAAATCTTGCAAATTTTATATCAATGGAATCAGCAAGACAAGCCCTATGCAAGCATTCCCTTTGATTAGTAAGTTTCTTCTGTTAAATTGACTGTTTTTTGCAGAAACTTGTGTATGCATGTTTAGAATATAAAATTTGTTCTAAAATGATTTTGGGGATAAAATCTTTGGAAAATGGTTTGTTTTGAACCTACTGACCCTAGGAATCAATTGGTTGTTTCAAAAATGTATTTGGTGAAGCAAAAGAATGAATCTTTGATTTAAAACATTTCTAGCCAAATAAAAATGTTGATTATGGTTTAAAAATGCTTTTTGAAGAAAATCTTTGGGAAATGTTTTGGAATAAACTCTCTGACCCCAAACACCAAGTTTTATGATTTAAAAATGTATTTGGTGAATCCTATAAAAATTATTGCTTTACTAAAGACATTTTCAACCACATAAAATAATGACTTGGTTTAAAAATGGTTTATGAAGTGAAATCTTTTGCAAATCATTTTGCCACTTTATAAAATGATCATTAGGTGTTTTCAAATGTTTATAACCTATTTGAAACCACTTTTCCAAATAAAACAATCTTTTGCATGCTTGCATGCATTGCTTTGTTTTTATTATTTTATGTGTTGTTGCTTGAGTGGTAGATTGAATTTGTGCCTTGCTTGATTGAATTTTAGTGATTTGAAGAGTGTGAATATTGCAAGGACAAGGAGTGAACTCATATTCTCTACCAAAAAGTCAAGTGGTGCTTCATGATTTTTATCCCTAAGTTTTCTACTATGCATTAGAAATATTTTTGCTAGTCTTGCATGGTTATATTTTGCTTATATGCCATGTTGGGAAATCCTAGTAGTTGTAGAATTGCTAGAAATTTCTAAGTTAAGATGCTTATCTATGCCATTCTTAGCCTAGCTAGTAGTAACCAAGGGTGGTGAAATATTCATACTATGATAAAATATTGCTAAGTCTTTGGACTTGAGTTTTTACCTAATAAAACAACTAAGTGAATGAAACACCTGGGTGGAATGGAAGGAATGGTTTATGTTGAGTGGTTACACAAGGCCCATTTCTATGGTTTACCTTGTGTATCTCACTTGTGGAAATCCACCCAGGAACAAAGGGATTTGAGAGGCCAAATGTTAAGAAGCTTCTAGTGCAGCCACTTGGCAATATGGGCTCTGCCAGGATCATATAGGTTGCAATAACTTAGCCATTTGGACAGTTGGTGGTAGTGGTATGATAGGTTGGAGTGCGTCCATTTGGTCTAAGGGAAGGCTTCTGAAAGGTCCTGTCTTGGTGAAAATCAAGACTTGTGGGGAAAGTGCACCACCTCTGCAGAGTGTAAAATCTAAGTACTTAGCCATGTCCCTGGCAAAGGACAATTTGAGAATCAAGACATGGAAGATATCAAGAATCTCCTCATCCAAATTTCAAAGTTAAAATCTTGTGGTTGAACAAGGGTTGAAGGATCACCAATTTCTATTGGGAGATGCCTTGGGTGATTTTGTCAAGCAAAAACTTAGTGTTTTCAAATGATAATGAAAATCTATTTTGAGCAAAGCAAGCCTAAGCTCCACTTATCCAAATGCATATAGATGATAGACTCCACTATACTACCATAGTATCACTTGCCAATACAATTCAAATGTATTGACCCTTGTGGCTGTAACTTGTTATGTTGCAGGTTTGTTTGATATTAGTGAAGTAGGATTACAAGTCTACAACCAACATGTCTGCCTGTGGCACTTTGAAGATGAAGGATCCCATGCTATTGTTATATTCTGTTGCATTGTAATGAGATAGCCAAATGAGCTATGTAAGATGTAATAAATTATTTTATTCCTGGTTATAAAGTTGTATTATGACCTTTGTTTCTTGATATTACATCTTAACTGCGGATGCTAGCTATTGATCCAGGGACTAGCATTGTAAACACAGGGATCTCTACCTTATTAAAGGTTGGGAACCTTACATCCGGAAGGGGAAGGATACATTTATGTGTCATGACAATGTGGAATGGTTGCATCATGTACTAGGTCACTTGGCTGGGCAATATGAAGAGAGAAATCAAATTCAAGTTTGAAAGTCAAACGCCAATTTGAAAAGTCAAATCCGAACATTGCTTGGTGGAGGGAGAGTAGGAAACCTACCTAGGGTAGGAATCCCACTCCCTCCACCCGCCGGCCAAGGAGGAGGAGTTGGAGGAGGACTCCCTCCTCCCAAAACGCCTCTCCTCACCTATATAAGGAGGGGTATGGCGCACCCCTACCCCTTACACCCAAACCCTAGCTCCTAGGCACCACCACCTCCAAGTGCTATCGCCGTCACCAGGGCCTCCTCCAATTCGCCGACTTGGGCTTCTCTAAGCCCTATCCGCCGGCCACACCACCTCCCCTTGGTGACTCTAATCCGTAGATCGCCAAGGCCCTCTCTTACTCCACCATACTCGCTCCGGCTTAGGCGAAGCCCTGCGGGATCTTCCCGCTACTTCCGACACCATGTCGTCGTGCTGCCGGAATCACGAGGAGAGAACTACAACCTCCGCTGCCTGCTGGAACAAGGGAGAGGAAGGTCTTCATCGAGTACCGAACATGTGACCGACTGTGGAAGCGCTGCCGGAACGCAGCGCCGGAAGGATCGTCTACGCGATCTTGAGATCAGCGAGTGTACGACTACATCACCCACAAGAATCTGATCTCGTTAACCGCTTTGGAATCTTCGAGGGTGAGTGCTTCTATCGACTCGTTGCTACAATCTAGTAGATAGATCTTGGCTTGTTTGTGTGCATGCGGTAGAAATTTTTTGTTTTTCCATGCTACGAACCCCTACAAAAGTGTTGGAGATATGCCCAAGAGGCAATAATAAAGTTGTTATTATCATATCTTCACACTTATGATAAATGTTTACATACCATGCTATAATTGTATTAACCGGAAACATTAATACTTGTGTGATTTGTAAACTAAAATAAGAGTCCCTAGTAAAGCCTCTTATTAAACTAGCTTGTTGGTTAATATATGATCATGGTTTCGATCATGAACATAGAGATGTTATTAACAGGATCATATCATTAGGAGAATGATGTGATGGACATACTCCTATAGATAAGCGTAGCATAAAGATCAAGTCATTTCAATAGTTCAATTGCTATATGCTTTCTGATACATAGTAACCTAATTCCTTCGACCATGAGATCATGCATATCACCTTTCCGGATGAATGCTTTGATGTCATCAAACACCACACCGTAACAGGTGGATATAAAGGTGGCATTGAGGGTTCGTAAAGTATTGGTTGAAACACATGGATCAAGAGTGGGATTTGTCCATCCATATGACGGATAGATATACTGGGCCCTCTCGGTGTAAATGTCATCCAATTAGCTTGCAAGCATGTGACTGCTCACAAGGGATCACATATCACGGGAACGAAAAGAGTACTTATCGGTAACGAGGTTGAACTAGGTATGCGAGATACCACGATCATAACCTCGGATAAGTAAACTATCGTGAGACAAAGGGAAATTGGTATCGTATGTAAGTGGTTCATTCGATCGCAAAGTAATCGTAGAAATATGTGGGAGCCATATGAATTTCCAGATTCCTCTATTGGTTATTGTTCGGAGAAGTGTCTCGATCATGTCCGCATAATTCACGAACCGTAGGGAGACACACTTAAGGATTCGACGTTGTTTTGAGTAGTTATGGTATTATGAGAAAGAGACCAATGTTGTTCGGAGTCTCGGATGGGATCCGGGATATCACGAGGTGATCTGGAATGGTCCGGAGAATAAGATTCATATAAGGAAAGTCCCGTTTGAGTTCGGGAATGATTCCGTGTTTTCATCGGAATGTTCTAGAAGGTTCGGATTGTCCCGGCACTCGGGAGGGTACATGAATGTGTCATTGAATGATTGCATCATGTACTAAGTGTTCTTGCTGTTCCAAAACTAAAAGTCAAACTGCCAGTTTGAAAGTCAAGCAGCTAAAAGCGAAGCTGTGGAAAAGCAGAAGCTGTGGGAAGCGAAGCTGGGAAACATGCAAGAGGAGGTTGAAACCAACTTGGAGGAGGTCCCTCTCCTCCAAGCCAAGCCTAGGGCCGAGTTGGGGAGGACTCCTCCCTCCTGGCCAGCCCCTCCACCTATAAAAGGAGGGGCAGGGCCTCCTCCTCTACACACAAGTTCCTATCCTCTAATCTCCGGTTTAGAGCCGTTTTGGTTTAGAGCTTCTAATTGCTTTAGCCGGCGGTTTAGAGCCTTCTAATTGGTGTGTCTAATCCCTATACCACTAATAACTCTCTCTCATACTCCACCATACTCGCTCCGGCTTAAGGCGAAGCCCTGCGAGATCTCCCCTCTACTTAGGTACCACAGTTGTCTTCGGAATCGCGAGAGTGCTATAACCTCCATTTCTTTGGAACAAGGGAGAGGAAGGTATTCGAAATGTACCGAACGTGTGACCGATTGCGAGCCTTGGAGCATACGCCTTAGGAAGGATCGTCTACACGATCTTGAGATTGGAAAGAGTACGACTACATCACCCACGAGAATCCGCTCTCGTTAAACACTTTGGAATCTTCGAGGGTAAGTTATTCCATCGACTTGTTGCTACAATCTAGTAGATAGATCTTGGCTTGTTTGTTTGTATTTGATAGATATTTTTTGTTTTCCATGCTACGAACCCCAACAGTGGTATCAGAGCCGTGTCTATATGTAGATCTGTTGCACGAGTAGAACACAATGGTCATTGTGGGCGTTGATGCTTTTATTGTCGATTGCTTCTTGTGTACTTTGCATCTTGCGGTATGTTGGGATGAAGCGGCCCGGGCTAACCTTACATGACATCGTTCATGAGACTTGCTCCACGCTTGACATGCAACTTGTATTGCATAAGTGGCTTTGCGGGTGCATGTTTCTCCTAGCATAGTTAAGATCCAATTTACAACGGGTGATAAACAATGATAGTATCAATGTTGTGGTTCTTGTTCGTAAGTTAGAACGACACTTATTGAAAGCCCCAAACCACGTAAAATATGCAAAGAAAGTAGAGGCGTCTAACTTTGTTTTGCAGGGTGTCTTGATGATGTGATATGGCCATGATTGTGATTATATTTGATGTATGCAATGTTCCTTATTGTAAGTTGGCAACCGGCAGGAGCCATATGGTTGTCTTTAATTTATGTTAAGACCCGCGTGTCTATTCAAAGTAGTTGTAATAGTTGAAGCCGGTGGACGACAACCATGGAGAAGCATCATTGACCTTGATGCAATGCCGGTGATGATGGAGATCATGTTCGTGCTTGAAGATGGAGATCGGAAGCACAAAGAAAAAAAGTCCATATCATATCACATATTATTGAATTGCATGTGATGTTAATCCTTTATGCATCTTGTATTGCTTGGTAGACGACGGTAGCATTATAAGATGATCCCTCATGCACATGAATTTCAAGTCATAATGTGTTCACCCTTAGTTAGCACCGTTGCTAAAGCTTGTTGTTTCGAAGCACCACGTGATGATCGGGTGTGTTAGATTCTGCAAGTGTATACAACGTGAGCAAGCCAGATTTGTTCATGCGGAAACTAAGGTTTGATCTTGACGAGCCTAGCATGTACAGACATGGCCTCAGGAACACGGATTACCGAAAGGCAGAGCATGAGTCATATAGTAGATATGATGAACATGTTGATTGTTCGCCATTGAAGCTATATCAACTCTCGTGATGATCGGTTTTGATGTGGTGGATTTGGTTTGTGTGATCACTAAAACAATGTGAGGGATATTGTTTTGAGTGGGAGTTCACCTAGATTAATTTAATTATTAATTAGAACTCAATTTATCATAAACTAAATCAAAGTGAATTTGCATAGTTGTTGTAGTCATTGGCATCCGTTTACCACCTTGCGCTTATTTATAATTGAGATGATAGAACTATAGAATTCTGGTTAGTTACTTTACGAACTGGTATCGTATTGTTTTGAAGTGTTAATCTAAAGTTTAAAAGTCCTATTGCAAACTTTCAGTAAGTTCCGGTTACTCCATGAAGTTTAATAATCAAGAGTAACAGTTCCAAGTGTTAGTATATAAGTATCATGTTTGTCTCCATGATTCTTGATATTCAAAGGATTCTCCTAATATCAAGGTTATCTAAGGATCTGAAAGAGTTGTTTCAGAAACCATGATGTGTGGAAGATATTGTGATATCTGAAACAAAGTATTGGTTACAACATGATAGAGTATAATATGGCAAAAGTCATGTTCTCATATTTGATGGGAAATTGCAAAAGGTTGGAGACACTAGTTGTCCTAATCGTCCAAAAGGATTTGGAAAGCAACATTATACTCATGTTTCACCGTTATAAGCTAAAAGTAGCTTGATCATGGATAATTCCATGATAAGGGTGAATATTTGATGTAGGTAAAATGTTTACTACACCAAGAGATTACTAAAGAAAGGAATTTGAAAGAACACCAAACATTTGATGATGGTGATCTACTTCAAAGTGCAAGTCCAAAGACATTGGTATTTAACTATACACGCTTTGGACTATATGTCATATGTATGACTCCACTATTGATGTTGATAGATTCTTTCAAACAGAAAAGGAAATATTGAAAGAAAATCTCATAAGTATATGGCAGAAAGGAAAAGACTAGAATTGTTCAGCTTAAGTATATAGATGATATACATATTATGGCTATATTCTTTGCTTATTAAACAATGTGGTTCTCAAGTATTTGATACTGAATTTGTTGGTGTGAATCGTCATACGAAACAACACAATTCATGAACTACAATGGCCTAAGTAACTAGCAAAAGAATATGTGATGATGTTCATCGAGAACAAATAAAGGGTTATTGTGTTGCTCGTTAAACATCAAAGCTTGCCTTCAAAGATTTGTTTTATCAGGTATTATGAGAACAAAAGGGTTGTTCAAATAATTGCTGTAATCCATAAAAGATGGATTCGCAAATCTCGTTGGAGACATCACATCCATAAAACTAGTGCTAAAGATGTCGAAGACAAATTGATTGAAAGATCACTTAGGAAGTGACATCGCCGTTTAAATTATCTTTGGAAAGAAAACATGAAGAAACTCCATGTGGATGGAATTTTGGAGTCTTTTGATTTTTTGATCAAATGACACTTGTGAAACTTTCCTAGAGATAATTGAAACTTCGTTCATAGGCCAAAAAGGGAACGAAAGACTAGCTTATTGGAATTTGTACATATTGTTGTACGAAGTCCATTATGTGTAGTCAAGAGCGATGGATTTTAACTTCATTTGCTTTTTCCGAAATTTTGAGTGAATATATGAATATTTACTTAATAAGGATGAAGTATGAAACATTTGAAAAGTTCAAAGACTTTCAAGATGAAGTGCAAAATCATTGTAACAAGAATATAAATAGTTTATGATAAAGATCATAAAGGAAGATATTTGAGTTACAGAGTTTAGCATAATACCTAAGATTTAAGGAATCGTTCCGTGGATTTGCATTTCCCGAAACACCATAAGGGTATGGAGCGTTCGAGGTATGTAATTAAACATTGTTTGACATGGTAAGATCAAAGATATAATTCATAAAACTGCCATTATATTTTAGAGATTAAAAGCTTTAGAGATTACCGTTTTTCTACTGAAAAGAGCTTCATCATAATCTGTTGAAATGACACCATATAAGGTTATGGTTTGGGATAAAACCCAAGTAGTCCTTTCTTAAAACATTGGTATGCTATGCATAAGAAAGATGTGTGCAACCAAAGTCGGATGAACCTGTCTTTGTATAAATGTTAAGTATTCCTCCATAAAACACCGGATACAAAAGTGTTTGTCGCTTAGAACGTCAAGTTTCTTTGAGAAGGAATTTTTCGTGAAAAGTTAAGTGGGAGGACAATAGAAATTTGATAAGGTTAAAAGAACCTTAGCTATATGTGCAAAGTTAGCGTGATAGAAAAGTGTTAGGGCGGCAACAATGCTCATGGCTCACGTGCCTCAAAGGTTGTGGACACGGAGATCTAAGTTCCTATCGAAACAAGTAGATCGGGTAAACAATCAAATACCAAGATTTGAGGGTTGAATCATTATTTGAGAATAATGAACCGATTACATGCAAAGAAGCGATGATGGGCCCTGACTCCGTCAAATGGCTTGAAGCCATAAAATCCGTGATAGTTCCATACACGAGAAATCAAGTTTTGAACTTGAAGGACCCTCGAGAAAGGTGTAAGACCTTACAGTTGTGTTTGGATCTATAAATAAATAGACATGGATGTTGCACATCTATGAAATAGTCGACATGTTGGAAAGAGTTCACAACAATGTTCAAATGTTGACTATGACAAGATCTGATCTTTCATAGCGATATTTAGTCTAGACGGATTAGTGTAGCAACCACTACATATAATTTTATTATATGGTAGTTGAATAAACAAAACAAGTTCTTCTAATAGAAGGGTTACCTAGGACGTGTGCATGACACAGTCCAAAAGGTTTTTTTTGTTTGTTAAAATTCAAGGGATGCTAAAAACATATGCAAACTTCAATGGTTTAAGTAAGCATAGCGGAGTTGGAATCTTCACTATGATGAAACTGAGAGTTTAATTTCATCAGAGACAATGAAGATGCTTGAATTTGCAAGAAATTAAGTGGGAGCGCTAAGACATGTTTCTAATACATTATGTGGAAGACATATTGTTGATTGGAAATGATGTATCTTTTATTAACACATATTAAGAATTTCATCTCGATGAAAGACTTAGGCAAAACCCAAATATTTGGCATCAATAGATGTTAATATGGTTGTGCCAGAAGTACATAGACAAGATATTGAATGAGTTCAATATAGAAACTACAAGAGAGGTTCTTGTCGCACAGAAAGGATTGAATGAGTTCAATGTTGATGATATATTCAAGTGTATTGACATTTGGTAAAGTGAAACAAATAATCAATTATAGATTGATACTTGATGTATGAAATCACAAAGAGTATTTATATCAATCATACTGTGATATGTACAAATCCAGATATGTCCTATGCTCTAAATGTTGTGAGCATATACCAGAATGATTCGTAAGATGATCATTGGACAATAGTAAGGATATTCTTATGATCTTTTGGAAGAACTAAGAGTATAATATTTGTAGAAGTGACAAATAGATGGTTAGTTCATTGTAAAAGTACTACATTGATACTAGCTTTGTCACAAAGTACAAATTAAGTTTATCTCAATCTAAACTAAGGGTGGCACAATATAATGGAAAGTAAGTTCCATAATGGATTTGGATGAGTTCCAAAGTGAAGACATTGTGACAGATACTACAACAAAAGGCTAAGTATATGACTGCTATAATAGCAGCTAAAGAGGGCATTTGTGTCAAGTAGTTTGTTATCAAACTAGGTGTAGTTCACAGCGGGATGATACTATGAAGATATATTGTACGACAATATTATCAACATGTTTTAACCCCAAAGAACTAAAGGTCACACCAAAGGACCAAATTTATGCGCCATCTCATTAGAGAATGAGTGATACGTAGAGGCATAAAGACATGCAATTACACACGGACTGGAAGTGTCAGATCCGGAGATCAGTTGACCACTAGCAATCGTGTACATACAACACCGGAAAGCCATAGGTGTTGAATACACAAAGGTTTGAAACTAGATTATTGACTCTAGTGCAAGTGGGAGACTGTTGGAGATATGCCCAAGAGGCAATAATAAAGTTGTTATTATCATATCTTCACACTTATGATAAATGTTTACATACCATGCTATAATTGTATTAACCGGAAACATTAATACTTGTGTGATTTGTAAACTAAAATAAGAGTCCCTAGTAAAGCCTCTTGTTAAACTAGCTTGTTGGTTAATATATGATCATGGTTTCCTGATCATGAACATAGAGATGTTATTAACAACAGGATCATATCATTAGGAGAATGATGTGATGGACATACTCCTATAGATAAGCGTAGCATAAAGATCAAGTCATTTCAATAGTTCAATTGCTATATGCTTTCTGATACATAGTAACCTAATTCCTTCGACCATGAGATCATGCATATCACCTTTTCCGGATGAATGCTTTGATGTCATCAAACACCACACCGTAACAGGGTGGCTATAAAGGTGGCATTGAGTGTTCAGAAAGTATTGGTTGAAACAAATGGATCAAGAGTGGGATTTGTCCATCCATATGACGGATAGATATACTCTGGGCCCTCTCGGTGTAAATGTCATCCAATTAGCTTGCAAGCATGTGACTGGCTCACAAGGGATCACATATCACGGGAACGAGAAAAGAGTACTTATCGGTAACGAGGTTGAACTAGGTATGCAGAGATACCGACGATCATAACCTCGGATAAGTAAACTATCGTGAGACAAAGGGAAATTGGTATCGTATGTAAGTGGTTCATTCGATCGCAAAGTAATCATAGAAATATGTGGGAGCCATATGAATTTCCAGATTCCTCTATTGGTTATTGTTCGGAGAAGTGTCTCAATCATGTCCGCATAATTCACGAACCGTGGAGACACACTTAAGGATTCGACGTTGTTTTGAGTAGTTATGGTATTATGAGAAAGAGACCGAATGTTGTTGAGTCTCGGATGGGATCCGGGATATCACGAGGTGATCCGAATGGTCGAGAATAAGATTCATATAAGGAAAGTCCCGTTTGAGTTCGGGAATGATTAGGTGTTTTCATCGGGAATGTTCTAGAAGGTTCGGATTGTCCCAAGCACTCGGGGAGGGTACATGAATGTGTCATTGAATGATTGCATCATGTACTAAGTGTTCTTGCTGTTCCAAAACTGAAAAGTCAAACTGCCAGTTTGAAAGTCAAACAGCTAAAACAGAAATCGTGGAAAGCGAAGCTGTGGGAAACATGCAAGAGGAGGTTGAAACCAACTTGGAGGAGGAGTCCTCTCCTCCAAGCGGCCAGCCTAGGGCGAGTTGGGGAGGGACTCCCCTCACTGGCCAGCCCCTCCACCTATAAAAGGAGGCAGGGCCTCCTCCTCTACACACAAGTTCCTATCCTCTAATCTCCGGTTTAGAGCCGTTTTGGTTTAGAGCTTCTAATTGCTTTAGCCGGTTTAGAGCCTTCTAATTGGTGTGTCTAATCCCTAGACCACTAACTCTCTCTCATACTCCACCATACTCGCTCGGCTTAAGCGAAGCCTCTGAGATCTCCCTCTACTTAGGTACCACGCGTTGTCTTTGCCGGAATCGCGAGGAGAGTGCTACAACCTCCATTTCTTTGGAACAAGGAGAGGAAGGTCTTCGTCGAATCGAACATGTGACCGATCGCTGCGGAGCTTAACGCAGCCGGAAGGATCGTCTACGATCTTGAGATCGGAAGAAATCGACTACATCACCCACGAGAATCCGCTCTCGTTAAACACTTTGGAATCTTCGAGGGTAAGTTATTCCATCGACTTGTTGCTACAATCTAGTAGATAGATCTTGGCTTGTTTGTTTGTATGCGATAGAAAATTTTTGTTTTCCATGCTACGAACCCCAACAAAAAGGACCCTCCAAAACCCATTTGGATGAGATACCTTCAATAGTTGAATATTTTGCAAGTATGAATGGTAATGCTTCTTCATTTGAAAATACTTGATTCTTATTGCTTCTTGTGCCTAACTTAAAGGCGTTAAAGAAAAGTACATGTTGGGAGATAACCCAAGAGTTTCCTTGAGTCTTGCAAGTTATTACTTCTATAATGACCTCTCCTTACCCTTTTTGTTTGCCTTTTGTGCCAAGAATGACCTCTAATGAGAGGGAAGTAAGATTTGGGGAGTTGCTGTCCCGAAACAGATTTCTGTCCTCCACCAAAAAAATTCATGAGGAGGCTCTGTAACTCAGATTGAGCTTAAAATTTACGAATAAATCCCCCAGTATGTTAGATAACTTTAGTTAGTTCAATACTTTTTGATTTGAGCAACAGTAGATGTTCGAAAAAATCAGTTTATACCTGCTGATCTGTTTTGACAGAATTCTGCCAATATTTGCATTTGCTTCTTATTGATTCCTTTTTGAGTTCTCTTTAGGTGAATTGAGCTTTTTGAAGGAGTTACTACAGTAGCTTGTTTTTTTAGTGAAAAGCCTTGTTGTTTCAATGCTTTTCCAGAGGTCTAATATCTTTTGAATAAGCTAATGTTGCTAATGAAGATTGTGTGAAGGAAAAAATTCAGGTGTAGAGAGAGAATAATGCAATGAGATGAAGAATGGACAAAATATCAAGCCTGGGGATTCCACCATGGTGTAACCCCAAGAAATATCCAAGAGGTACAATCATCAAAGCTTGGGGATGCCTTGGGCATCCCCTTCTTCATCAATAAAAAGCTTAGGTCTGTCTAGACACTTCGTTTTTATTGTTTCATGCACAGTTGTGTTGTTCTTGGAGCGTCTTAGTTTTCGTTTGCTTTGCTTAGTTTTTTTAGTTTTCTTGAGTAGTTTGGACCCCCGTTCTCGCTGTGTTGTTTTGCAAATAAGTTTGCTTGGTGTTGGAAAGGATTAGTAAGTTCTTGCTTGAAGTGCAAGAGGAGCTTGCATTGACTATGACTTAGACTTTAGCATGACATGCTAGGTGTTGTTTTGACATTATGCTTAGTGATTATTGTTGTAGCATGTCTTGTTCCAAACAATTGGGATTGCTTAGTGTGCCTTGAAGAAATTATGCGTTGTTTTAGCATAGAAACACATAGTATTGTGGTATTCTCCTTTGATGTTTTGCTTGGGTTGACTTGGCACATTCTCACACCATGTTATGACTATGACAAGTCACCATTAGCCTCTATGATCATTTAGTCCTTCACTTGTAGTACCACTCTTTGCTTTGATTAGTAAGCTTTGTTGCACTACATGATTATGGCCATTATTGCTCTCTTAGTTGGTTGCTCCCAGTCTTTTGCTAGCCTCCACTTGTATGAGTAAGTTCTACCCATGCCTCAAACTCCCAAGAAACCAAGTTATTCCAAAGTGTCCACTATAAACTCCTATGCATGGTGTGTTACACCATTCCAAGTATATTCTTGTTTTCAACTATCTTCCAATTAAAAAATTATTTTGTTATGTGAAAACTTAGTGATTAAAGCCCTCACGAACTTGATGGCACATTTTATTCTTTGCCCCTAATAAACTTGAACCATTATGACAACTTTGTTGTATATGCTTGCACTTATAAGTTGGAATTAGCAGAACCGTGTTGTCACGGGGAACGTTTTCAACATTGCACTTGTACTTTGTACTCAGTTGATATCATGTTCTTTTGTCTATGGATGTCACCGGTGTGAAATAAAGAGGGAACTTGTAAGTCCATGGAGTTTGTATCCTGTGTTAGAGAAACGCCTAAGCCGCTAGCATAAGCCATGCCTAATCATGGTGGAAACTTGCAGCATCACCATAATGAGCTATCTATGCATCCTCAATAAAAAGTTATGCATATGGTAAATACAAAATTGCTGAGATGCTCATTGTCTGCTTGCCTTGTCATTTTTGTTATGGGAAAGCTCTTGTACCATGTGCAAGGTGTACCCCATTGGCGGTTCTCAATGATATGCAAATACTTACAGTGGCAAGAACTTACCAGGACCCAAAGTTGAGTATGCATGAGGTGTGGCCCTTGTATTCAAGGGATATGAGATTGCCAACTTATACTTCGTCAAGCATATACTCCAACTTTGCCACTTTAACCTTAACCACTTCAAGATACTTATGATAGGGGAAATGAGGGCTGAAAGCTAACAAGTACCATAATTTTTTGAAGCTCTTTTTGAAACTTGTAATCGCTGCTTCCTTTATAAAAAGGGTCTTTCTTCCACCACTATTGAGTCTCCACCTTCTGCCTTTAGGCACCATTAAGAAAGCATAGTTGTCATTCTGTGTGCAGTGTTCCAAAGCTTATTAATTGATGCATATTGTGATAGTACTTGTTCTTGTGATACTTGTTTCTAGTCACCCTTGTGAACTTTGCAGGTGTCCTATGCATCTATTTGTTACTCTATGAGGGACAAGCTGATTGCCACTATGCCATGTTTTGTATGTGAAACAAACAAACGTTTTTCAATGCATGTTATTCATGATATTTGTTTGTAGCTTGTCATGTTGCATGCATAGTTACTATGTCCTATTGTTAGAACTCCATATTTCATGCACATGTTTAGAGTTCTTTGATCCCAATTTTCAATTCTTGCAAATGGTTGGATCTTTATTGTGAGGGTGCATGTCACCTCAAAAATTATTCTTTTATCACTTACCTACTCGAGACGAGTAGGAGTTAAGCTTGGGGATGTTGATACGTTGGAAACGTATCTATAATTTTTGATGCTCCATGCTTGTTTTGTATCTACTTTGCTTTACTTGTCTACACTTTGAGGTGCTTTTTACATGTTTTATGGTACTAACCTATTAACAAGTTGAAACTGTGTCAGATGCATGTTTTCTACTATTTTTGGTTTCAGAAAAGTTAGTAAAGAAATATTCTCGAAATTGGACGGGACAAACGTCAAAGTCAATTAATTTCCGTGGGGAACAAGAAGTCCATAGGAGAGCCGGAGGGGCCAGCCAGGGGGCCAGACCCACCCTAGTCTTGGGTGGTCCCAGCCCTGTGCCTGGCTAGGGTTTGGCTACCCTAGCCGCCTCCTTGGTCTCCCCCTTCGCCTATAAGAAGCCCCCGATGCAGAAACCCTAAGCACCCGATCAAATATCCATGAAACCGTTTGTATCCGCCGCCACCATCGTCCCTAGATCGGGGGGATCTGAAGTTCTTCCTGGCACCCTGCCAGAGGGGAGATCATCCCGGAGGCCTTCTCTCCGGTATGATGTGTGAGTAGTTCCACCTTGGACAATGGGTCCATGTAGTATCTAGATGGTTACATATCCTCCTTTGTGCTTTCATGTATAGATCTTGTGAGCTCCGTTCATGATCAAGATCTAATCTATTTGTAATCATGCATGTTGTGTTTGCGGGGATCCGATGGATATTGATATTATTATGTTGGTTTGATTAATAGTTTTGTCTTTATGATTCTATCATGTCTGTGTTGTTTGTGATCTTGCATGCTCTCCGTTGTTAGTAGCTATCTTGGCCAAGTAGTTGCTAGTGAGTCCAAGAGGGGGCATTAATGCTCGATAATGGGTTCATGCCTCTAGTTTCCAAGGGAAGTGACAATAATATCTTCGGTTGTAGATGTGTTGTTGCTACTAGGGAGAAATTAACGGACTCTTGTTCATGGAACATGTGGACTGTTTACCTTACACACTTTGCTTAAAGCAGTTGTCTGTTGCTTGCAACTTAATACTGGAGGGGGTTCGGATGATAACCTGAAGGTGGACTTTTAGTCATAGATGCAGTTGGATGGCAGTCTATTTATCTTGTTGTATTGCCCAATCGAATCTCATAGGATCTTTCTAACTAGTAATTGTATTTTTATGCCTTGCTCAGTTCCTGTCAATTGCCCCGCTATAATTTGTTTACCCTTCATGCCATGTTGTTTATCTAAGGAGAGCACCTCTAGTGAACTATGACCCCGGTCCAATCTTTACCATTGATACATCTTCCACTGTTACTTTTTTACTTGCTGCAAACCATTACCTTCCACACCATACATTTAATCCTTTGTTACAGCAAATCGGTGAGCTTGACAACCTCACTGTTCGTTGGGGTAAAGTCTTGAGTTTATGTTGTGCAGGTCTCCGCGTTGCTTGCAACACCTGTGTGACGTTTCATTCCTCCTTCTGGTTCGATAAGCTCTATCTCAACTGAGGGAAAACTTGGTGCTTGCTGCTTCACACCTTGCTCTTGGGGTTCCCAACAGGCTGTGCATAAACAGCCGTCAAGCGCGGCGATTCTAGAGTGGTCCAGGGGCTTGCTGGTCATTGGTGTTGGACAGGGGGTGGCGGTGGATGGTGGTTAGTGTACCAGACATGGTGGCTAGACTTGGTGTTGCTCCTAGCTTGCTGTCGATGGTGGGGTGGCAAGGTGAGGCTCGGACTGCTCATCATTGATGGCAATGGCAAGCTCACAGTGGTGCTAGAGCTTGCTAACTAAGCTAGATGATCTACTAAATGTCTGCTGTGAGCTAGAGAGGGAACAAGTTAGACCAAATCACTGCTCACAATAGTGTTTGATGTTTGTTTAATTTGTGTTTGCAAGGTGTTTGATGAAATGGCCGAAAGAGATTCAAATTTGAATTTTTGGTTCAAACTGGGTGGGTGCACTAGTTACATACTAGGTAGTCTCTGGTTAGTTGGAAAGGGCAAGGGGCACTGGTTGGGTTGTTTTTTGAAAATGGGTGATCTTCACATATGTTAAAGATTCAATTTTGAATTGTCATTTGAATCAAGTTGCCAAATGTTTCTGTAAGTTTGAAAGGTGGGCTTGGGTTCACTTTTACTTGGTCTAGCAAGGGGTGAAAAGAAATGGAATTGTTTATGTTTGAAATCTTGGACTAGAAACACTCAGAGTGGCCTAGTGAGCAAGATTGGCAAAAATGACCATTTGCTTGTTTTGTTTGTTTTTTATTTTCCCTTGATTTATTTCTGCTTGGAAAAGTTTTAGATGATGTTGTTTTCATCTTTAAACCATTCCTTACCATTTAAAACAATCAAACAAGTCCATTCATGCATTCATAAAATCATCACATACACATGCATCCATATGATGTTAATTAACAAAAGTTTTTTTGTTAACCCTAATTTTGGTGATTGGAATTTGATAATCATTGTTCAATATTTTTGGGATGTTACAAGAATAATTTTTGAGGTGACATGCACCATCACAATCTTTATTAAGGTATTGCAAAGCATTGATAGATGGGATCAAAGTACTCTAAACATAAGCATGAAAGATATATTTCTAACAATAATACATAGCAACTATGTTGCAACATGAAAGGCAAAACAAAAAAAAGATCATGAATAATGCTTTGAAAGACATCTATTTGTTTCACATACAGAAAACATAGCAAGAGTGATATTCAATTTGTCCTTCATGAAATAACAAAACATAAATGCATAGGACACCTTCAAAGTTCATAAGGGTGACTAGATGCAAACAGTTTAAGAACAAGCAATACCATAATTAAGAATCAATCAACTAGTTTTGGGACAATGTACATTGAACTCAGAATGACAACTATGCTCTCTTAACTGGTGCATAAAGATAGAAAATGGAGACTCAACAAAAAGTAAAAAAGAAAGGCCCTTCGTAGAGGGAAATAGGGATAAAATGGTTTTATAAAGCTTCCAAAAATTATGGTACTTATTAGTTTTGATCTCTCATTGCCCCTATCATAAGCATCTTGAAGTGATTAAGGTTAAGGAGAGGGCAAATGTGAGTTATATGCTTGAAAAATTATTAGTTGAAAATCTCACGCCCCTTGAGTACGAGTACCAAGACCTCATGCTACTTAACTTTGGTCCCAAGCAAGTTCTTGTCATTGTAAGTATATGTGTATCATAGAAAACTGCCAACAGGGTACCCCTTGTCCCATGACACGGGAGCTATCCCGTATCAAAATGACAAGGCAATAGACAGTGGGCATCTCAGCGATCTTTTTATTTGCTATTTGCATAGTTTTTATTGAGGATGCTTCATAGAATGCCACTATGGTTTCGCTGCAAGTTTCCACCATGATTAGGCATGGCTTAGGCTAGCCGCCCAGGCGTTTTTATAACACATATACAAACTCCATGTACTTATAAGCTCCCATCTTATTTCACACCGCGGGCATCCATAAACAAAAGAACATGATATCAACTAAATAAATAATGCAATGTTGAAAGCGTACCCCATGACAACATGGTTTTGCTAATTCACAACTTATAACTTGCAAGCATAAAAGCATATAAGACCATCACAATGGTTCAAGTTTATTAAGCGCAAGAAATAAAATGTGCCTTCAAGTTCGTGAGAGCTTTAATCACTAATTTTCACATAACAAAAATTTAATTTGGAAGATAAACAAAAACACGAATATACTTGGAATGGTGTAACATACCATGCATAGGAGTTTATAGTGGCCTTTTTGGAATAACTTGGTTTCTTGGGAGTTGGATGCACGAGTAGAGCTCATACTCAATACAGGTGGAGGCTAGCAAAGACTGGGAGCGACCAACTAAGAGAGCAATAATGGCCATAATCATGCAGAGCGACAAAACATTATTAATCAAAGCATAAAGTGATATAACAAGTCAAAAACTAAATAATCATAGAGGCTAAGGTGACTGGTTCATAGTCATAACATGGTCTAAGCATGTGCCAAGTCAACCCAAATAAAGCATCAAAGGAGAATACCACAATATTATGCTTTTGTATACTAAAACAACGCATGATTCTTTCATGGCACATTAATCAATCTCAATTGTTTGAAACAAGTCATGCTACAACAATAATCACTAAGCATATGGTCAAAGCAACATCTAGCATAACATGATAAAGTCTAAGTCACAGTCAAACAAGCTTCTTTTTGTACCACCATAAGCATGAAACATTCTACTCTTTTCCAACACCAATCAACTTATTTGAAAGAGCTCACAAAGATAATAATCAATAAATACCAGAGAGCATGTCTCATCTAACTACAAAGAAGAACTAAAAAGTGCTAAGCAAAAATAAGAAGAAAACTAAAGCATCTAACTACAAAGAAGAACTAAAAAGTGCTAAGCAAAAATAAGAAAAAAACTAAAGCTAAACGCAGTGCTAGCAAAAGAGAACACTCGCAAAATAATAAGAGTGAAAACTAGAGTGTTCTAGGCAATGAAGAACAGGGTGTGACTTTTCCAAAAGAAGTGTGTTGGGGTTCAACCAACTTATTGCAGCAAACAAAGCAAAATAAAACTAAATACAAAAAACAAAGACGCTCCAAGAACAACACATAGTGCATGAAGCAATAAAAAGTATAGTAGCTTGAAAGAAGACCTGAGATTTTTGTTGATGAAGAAGGGGATGCCTTGGGCATCCCCAAGCTTTGACGCTTGTAACTCTTGAATATTTCTTGGGGTGACACGGGTGGCATCCCCAAGATTTATCTTTTGTCCATACTTCATCTCATCACATCATTCTCTCCCTACACTTGAAAACTTCCTTCATAGTACAAAACTTCACACAATCTTCATTAGCAATATTAGTGTATGCAAGATAATAAATCTTCGGGTTCAGTTTAAACTCAAGTACAACATCCATTAAAACATTAGCTACGGTAGCAACTCCTTTTAAAAGCTCAAGTGATTAAAATAACTCAAAAGAAATCGAGTTAAGAGGCATATGCAAATAGTGGCAGAAATCTGTCAAAACAGAACAACGGTAAAGATCGATTTTTTTTCAAAATCTTATGTTGCTCAAATAAAAAAATGCAAAACTAAATAAAGTTATATAATAACATGGGGCATAGGCACAAAAAATTGCAAATCAATACAACATTATGGTATGTTTCATGATTTTTTACGATGAAGCATAGAAATCTGTTTCGGGACAGCAACTTCCCCAAATCTTACCTTATTCCTATTAGAGGCTACTCTTGGCACAAAAACTAGATAAAAAGGATAAGGAGAGGTTGCTACAGAGGTAACAACTCACAAGACTCAAATAAACAAAAATAAACTGAAAGCAAAATATAATGGGTTGTCTCCCAAAAGCTCTTTCTTTATAGCCATTAAGATAGGCATGATAATTTCGATGATGCTCACATAAAAAATATGAATTGAAGTAAAAGGTATCTTAAAAGGATCTATCTCAACTGGTGGTGGTTCATCTACTACCCTAACAGTGGTAGTAGTTTTCCCAAACAGAAAACCAAGTGGGTTATCCATAATGGAAACAAAGTAACAAACAGAAAAAATCAATACTCACAGTAGAAGTTTCCTTTATCAGTTCCACTCTTCAATAGCGCTTTACTCCCCGGAAACGATGCTAGAAAATAGTCTTGATGACCCACAAGTATAGGGGTGTATCGTAGTACTTTTGATAAATAGGAGTGTCAATCCCAATGATACGCCCAATTTGCATCACCTTTCTATATCATAATTTACCTCTATTCATTAATGTTTGTCTTATTATGATGTATTACTTATGGCTTTTTCATCTGTTTATGCATGTTGGATAATTCCTGGAGGATGGACTGCCGGGGTCTGGATTCTAATGGAAAAGAAGGCGTTTTGGTGCAATTTCGCGAAGATCGGAAAAATACCAGAAAAATATGGAAACATATTATTTTACCAGAAGACGAAGGAAGCCAGAAGGAGGAACAAAGAGGGGCCTCAGGGGGCCCACACCCCCTAGGCGCGAGCCCACCTGACCCCGCGCTTAGGGCAGGTGTAGCCCACCTGCCCGGCCTCCGACTACACCCCTTCGGCTATATCTTCCCTATGGAACCCTAATACCAGGGGCGACCACAAACAGACTTCCGCCGCCCCTACGGGGCGGAAAACACCGAGAGAGAAAGATCTCTCCGGCTGACAGATTCCTGTCGGGGGAATTCCTTACCGGAGAGGGGAGAATGTCGCCATCAACACCATCATCAAGCTAGGATTCATCGGGATCATCGTCATCATCCACACCATCAACTCCACCAGCACCATCATCACCACTCCGTACCGTTGAAACAATTGTGTTGGATATTGCTTTAGTTCTTAGGGGAAACTTTCCCGGTGTTACTTACTATTGTAGTTGATGCTTGTGAATGGAACCATTGTTGAAATTATGCCCTAGAGGCAATAATAAAGATGTTATTATTATAATTCTTGTTCATGATAAAGTTTATATTCCATGCTAGAGTTCTATTAAGCGGAAACTTTAATACTTGTGTGGTTTATGAATAACACCGTGTCCCTAGTACGCCTCTATGGACTAGCTCATTGATTGATGATGGTTAAGGTTTCCTAACCATAGACATGAGTTGTCAATTAATAATGAGATCATGTCATTAGGAGAATGATATGATGGACAGACCCAAATCAAGCAGAGCAATTAGATCGTGTCATCGTGTTCATCTTTGCGAAGCTTTTTATTATGTCAAATATTGTATTCCTTAGACCATGAGATAATCCAACTCCCTGGTATCGGAAGAAAGCTTTGAGGTCATCAAACGTCATCCTATGAGAGTGTGATTATAAATGTGTCTCTCAGGTGATCGGAAAGTACTTGTTGGGTTGTATGTATCGAGATGGGATTTGTCCCTCCCGAGTCGGATAGATATACTTCGGGCCCACTCGGTAATCGATATCAACACCGCTTGCAAGCACGTGGTTAAGGAGTTAATCACAAAGTGATATCGGATTACGGAACGAGTAAAGTACTTGCTGTGAACGAGATTGAACTAGGTATACTGATACCAACGATCGAATCTCGGGCAAGTAAAATATCGTGTGACGAAGGGAATATATATATGGGATTAATTGAATCCTGGCATCATGGTTCATCCGATATGATCATCGATGAATATGTGGGAGTCAATATGGGTTTCCAGATCCCACTGTTGATTATTGATAGAAGATCATGTCTGCATATTCTCGAACCCGTAGGGTCACACACTTAACGTGTCTTGACGCTAGGATAGAATGGATAATTGGTTTATGAGTTTTTGTTCGGAGTCTCGGATGAGATCCAGGACATCACGAGAGGTTCCGGAATGGTCCGGAGAATAAGATTCATATAAAGGAAAGCAGTTTTTGGATTTCGGAATTGTTTCGGAATGTTCGGTATTGTACCGGAAGGTTCTAGAAGCTTCCGGAGTGGGACCAACGTGGCCCCACTTGTTGGAGGGGGGAGTGGGCCTATGATGGAGTGCCCTGGCCACATTGGTCCAGGGGCACAATGCCCCATAGGCCCAACCGGTCAAAACCATAGCGGAAACCCTAGGGGACCTTCTAGAAGGGGGGAAGACTTGCCCCCCACTCCAACCCTTGGGGCCGCCGCCCAAGCGCTTGGAGGAGGGGCCAAGGGGGCCGGCCAGCCCTCTATATAAAGAGGGTAGGGGCGCACCCTCCTCCCCCCCACTCCTCCAACCCTAGCCGCCATACTGCTGCCCTCCAGATCTCTCTCTCCCGACTGCGCGTAGGCGAAGCCCTACCGCAGAAACTCTCCACCATTGCACCACGCCATCGTGCTGTAGATCCAATCTATCTCTCCACCCCACTTTCTGGACCGAGGAAGGAGGAGACGTCGCGGTGCCGTACGTGTGCATCTCTCGGAGGCGTCGCCACTTGCGGTGTTGGATCGGATCGGATCGCGAGGAGGAGAAGGCTAGTTCAACTACATCACCCACGTTCTGTTGAACGTTTCTGCTGTGCGATTTATTCAAGGGTATGAAGATCCCATCTATCCCCCTCGTTGATTGCATCTCCTAGATTAGACCTTGGCTTTCCCGTTCGCATTCATAGAATTTTTTTGATTTACTATGTTGCGAAACCCTTCAGTGGTATCAGAGCTAGATCTATGCGTAGATGTGTTTCACAAGTAGAACGCAACATGCTTGTTGCGGGCGTTGATATTTTCTGTTGCAAGCCTCTTGTTGTGTACTTCTTATGACGCGGGATAGTGAGATCGAACGGTCCAGGACAACTTTACGCGACCTCGTTCGCGAGACCGGCTCCGCACTTGACGTGTGGCTTGTTCCACACATGCGACTGGTGGATGCCAGTTTCTATCACTATAGTTGTCATGGGATTTACACCGGGTGTTGGCAACCATAATATCACCGTTGTGGCTTTCCGTAGGTAAAAATCGTTCTTAGCTTGTTACTCCCATAAGCCACGTAAAATATGCAACAACAAAGTAGAGGCGTCTAACTTGTTTTTGCAGGGAGTGTTTCTGTGATATGGTATGGCCCAAGATATGATGTGTATGTTGTATGCAATGATCATGTTTTGTAATATTTTACGACTTGCATGTCGATGAGTACACAAACGGCAGGAGCCATATGGTTGTCTTTATTATTGTGTCTGACCTGTGTGTCAACTTCTTATACGCCATGTAATAGCTTTACTTTATCGCTAAGTAGTTAGCAATAGTTGTAGTTGTTATTCGTGGTGGAGGAAATCATGGTGGAGTGATGGAGATCATGCTGGCTCGCACAAGATGGAGATCATTGCGCGGAGATTGGCTATACCATGTCACATAAAATTATATGCATGCGATGTTTATCCTTTTATGTATCTTATTATGCTTAGGTCGCGGCGGTAGCATTATAAGATGATTCCTCACTTAAAGATCAAGATAAAATTGTGTTCTCCCCATGTATGCAGCGTTGCGAAAGTTCGTCGTGTTCAAGCACCACGTGATGATCGGGTGCTATAAACTCTACGTTCACATACAACGGGTGCAAGCCAGTTTTGGACACGCAGAAATATTTGGGTTTGACTTGACGATCCTAGCATGTACAGACATGGCCTCAGAACACACGAACCGAAAGGTTAAGCATGAGTCATATGAATGATATGATCGACACTTTGTTGTCCACCATTGAAACCACATCTCTTCTCGTGAAGATCGGATTAGATGTGGTGAATTTGGATCATGTTCACTAAACAACTTGATGGATGTTGAATTTAGTGGGAGTTCATCTAGTAATTTGATTAAGTTGAACTAGTTATCATGAACATGGTCTAAATTGTACTTGTAAATTTTGTAGATCAAATGGCTAAGTCCAACTTCAACTTCAACGTTTTTGCTGAGAAAGAAAAGCTTAAGAACAATGGGTCTAATTTCACCAACTGGTTCCGCAATCTGAGAATCATTCTCGCTGGCGGGCAAAAGGACTATATCCTTGAGAAAGCGCTAGGTGACGCCCCTACTATAGATGCGCCGGCTGATGAAAAAGTTGTTTATCAGTCGCACAAAGATGATTATGGTGTGATTAAGAGCACCATGTTGTTTGCTATGGAATCGGACCTTCAAATTCGTTTCAAGGAGTTCACCGGGCCCTTTGAGATTCTTGAGGAACTGAAAACCATGTTTAAGACTCAGGCCCGTTCTGAGAGATATGAGATCTCTGAGAAATTCTTTAACTGCAAGATGGAGGAAGGGAGTTCCGTTAGTGAGCACGCCATTAAGATGTCGGGCTACACTCAACGTCTTGAGCAACTGGACTGCAAGATTCTAGAAGAGCTCAAGATTGATAGAGTTCTGCAATCACTCCCTCCTAGCTACAAAGGTTTTGTAGTTACTCACAATCAGATTGGTTCCACTGATACGATCACTGAGCTCTTCGCTAAGCTGAAAGCTGCGGAGGTGGACATCAAGAAAGATAATCATGTGTTGATGGTCAACAAGCCCCCTAGCTTTAAGAAAGGTAAGGGTGCAAAGAAGTCCTTCAAGAAAGGCAGCGGCAAGCGCGTTGCCCCTGCTGAGAAGAAGCTCAAGTCTGGACCTAAGCCGGACACTGAGTGCTTCTATTGCAAGGACAAGGGTCACTGGAAGCGCAACTGTCCGAAGTACTTAGCGGACAAGAAGGCTAGCACCATTAAAGGTATATTTAATATACATGTTATTGATGTGTACCTTACTAGCGCTTGTTGTAGTGCCTGGGTATTTGATACTGGTTCAGTTGCTAATATTAACTCGAAACAGGAGCTACGGAATAGACGGCGGCTAGCAAGGGATGAGGTGACGATGCGCGTTGGCAACGGATCAAGAGTTTATGTGATGGTCATCGGCACGCTCTCCTTAGTTTTACCTTTGAGATTAGTTTTAAACCTTAATAAATGTTATTATGTGCCTGCGTTGAGCATGAACATTATATCTGGATCGTGTTTATTGCAAGACGGTTATTCATTTAAGTCGGAGAATAATGGTTGTTCTATTTATATGAATAACATCTTTTATGGTCATGCACCTGCTATGAATGGTTTATTTCTTCTGAATCTCGAAAGAAATGAAACACACATCCATAACATTGAGGCTAAGAGATGCAAAGTAGATAGTGATAGTTCAACTTATTTGTGGCACTGCCATCTAGGTCATATTGGTGTAAAACGCATGAAGAAACTCCATTCTGATGGACTTTTGGAGTCTCTTGGTTTTGAATCATTTGACACGTGCGAGCCATGCCTCATGGGCAAGATGATCAAAACCCCGTTCTCCGGAATGATGGAGAGAGCAACAGACTTGTTGGAAATCATACATATCGATGTATGCGGACCAATGAGTGTTTCGACGCGCGGTGGATATCGCTATTTTCTCACTTTTACCGATGACTTAAGTAGATATGGGTATATCTATTTAATGAAACATAAATCTGAAACATTTGAAAAGTTCAAGTAATTTCAGAATGAAGTGGAGAACCATCGTAATAGAAAGATTAAATTTCTACGATCCGATCGTGGAGGTGAATATTTGAGTTATGATTTTCTCACGCATCTTAAAGCAAGCGGAATCGTTTCGCAACTCACGCCACCCGGAACACCACAGCGCAATGGTGTGTCTGAACGCCGGAATCGAACCTTATTAGATATGGTCCGATCAATGATGTCTCTTACTGATTTGCCGTTATCATTTTGGGGTTATGCATTAGAAACCGCTGCATTCACTTTGAATAGGGCACCATCTAAATCCGTTGAGACGACATTGTATGAACTGTGGTTTGGTGCTAAACCTAAGTTGTCGTTTCTTAAAGTTTGGGGATGCGAAGCTTACGTCAAGAAGTTGATGCCGGACAAGCTCGAACCCAAAGCGGAGAAATGCGTCTTCATAGGATACCCTAAGGAAACTATTGGGTATACCTTCTATCACAGAACCGAAGGCAAAGTGTTTATCGCAAAGAATGGTTCCTTTCTTGAGAAGGAGTTTCTCTCGAAAGAAGTGAGTGGGAGGAAAGTAGAGCTAGACGAGGTTATTGAACCTTCTCTTGAATTGGAGAGTAGCGCAGCACCTGAAATTGTTCCAGTGCCGCCTGCACCAACAAGAGAGGAAGCTAATCATGAGGATCATGAAACTTCGAACGATGCTGCTGCTGAACGTCGTAGGTCAACAAGGTCATGTGCCCCTCCTGAGTGGTACGACAACCCTGTCTTAACTGTCTTGTTGGTAGACAACAATGAACCTGCGAACTATGAGGAAGCAATGATGAGCCCAGACTCTAAGAAATGGCTAGAGGCCATGAAATCCGAATTGGGATCCATGAGCAAAAACCAAGTATGGACTTTGGTGGACCCTCCTAGCAACCGAAAGGCCGTTGAGTGCAAATGGATCTTCAAGAAGAAAATAGACGCGGATGGTAATGTTATTGTCTATAAAGCTCGACTTATCGCGAAAGGTTTTCGACAAGTTCAAGGTGTTGACTACGATGATACTTTCTCTCCCATAGCGATCTTTAAGTCCATTCGGATTTTATTAGCAATTGCTGCGTTTCATGATTATGAAATATGGCAAATGGATGTCAAGACTGCGTTCCTCAATGGCAACATTGATGAAGCGTTGTATATGATGCAGCCCGAAGGTTTTGTCGATCATAAGGATGCTGATAAGGTGTGCAAACTTCAGCGTTCCATTTATGGACTGAAGCAAACATCTCGGAGTTGGAACCTTCGTTTTGATCAAGTGATCAAGAGCTTTGGATTTGTTCCAATTGCTATGAAGCTTGTATCTACAAGAAAGTGAGTGGGAGCTCAGTGACATTTTTGGTACTATATGTGGATGACATATTGATTATTGGAAATGACATTGATATGCTTAACGATGTGAAGAGTTATTTGAACAAATGTTTTTCAATGAAAGACCTAGGATAAGCTTCGTATATATTAGGCATCAAAATCTATAGAGATAGACAAAGATGCTGAAAGAACATGTGGGCCCCCATGTGTGGTTTTGGTAATTAATGACAATCTCTATGGACTAATGCTTGTATCAAGTTGTACGTGTAGGAATTGTCCATAGGCAATGCTTGAACCATATGTTGGCTTCAAGGTTTGGAGAAGAAGTGAAGAGGATCATGTGGTGACCAAGGTGTTCAAAGAATGATCTCATGTGGTGACCAAGGTGTTCAAAGATTGATCCACAGATTGGTCATGTGAGAGTTAAACCTATGGCAAGTATGTCTTGTAGAATAAGATGGAGTAATATCTCTGGTGTATCTTCAAGGCATCAACATAATGAAGAAAAGAAGAAATGATGTGCAAGCTAAAGATGTGCAATATCTAGAAGATCTCATGCTTAAATCTTTCCATCCTCGGTGATCATGGATCTATGAAGACAAGGTCAATGTAAAGGTTTCCCCATGTTGTATGGGGGAGTAACTTGCAAGTCTTCATCAAGCAAGTGCGTAAAATAGCAATCAAGAAAGGTGTTCCATCTTGAGAAGGACAAGATCGTATACATCAAGATCAAGTGGAATATGCGCAAGGCAAAGGTATGATATTGATAGGGTTTCTTTCTTACCGGTCTCGTGGTGTTAGTTGGGGAGACCGGTTTATAAGATAGACAACCGTACTATCAAGAGGGGCTCTCAAGTGAGTAACTCGATCATATCTTTCAAAGAGAGCTCAAACATTTGCATACTTAGCATCATCCTTTCTTGTTTGATTATTTGGATCTTATCCATGTGAGGTTCTAGAGCTTGTGGTAATATTCATAACAAGCTCTAGTTCATCAAAAACGGATTTCCCTTTTATATCATATTGCATTTTTAATCTTTGAGGTTTTACGGTTTCTCACCAAGAGAGGTATCTCACATTATAATACATGAAATGTTCTCTATTGGTGGTATCCAATATTTCCACTTTTTGTTGGGTAGCCCTTGTTGTCCTCTTTCCAACAAAATTGGTTTCGGGTCAATCGGAGTTTCCCAACTCTAGATATCGCCATTTGAAGTTTGCCTCTTATTTGGTCCTGACCGGAGTCTCCGGTCTGTGTGGACCGGAGTCTCAGGTGTAGTCCGGAGTTTCCGGATGTGTCTCCGGTGGTGACTTCAGAATCAGGGCTGGGACATACTATATGGGGGTCCGGAGCTAGGTCCGGAGGCTACCCCGGAGTCTCCGGTGTTTCCTCTGTCCGGAGTCTCCGGTGTTGGAAGACCGGAGTCTCCGGTCTTATTGGGTCTTGGATGGACCAGGTAGGTCATTTAGATGGGCGGTCTGGAGGCTGGTCCGGAGGTTGGGCCGGAATCTCCGGTGTAGATCGGAGTCTGCGGTCTGACTTTTCCCCAACGGGCAGAAAACGGTCAGAAATCTATGGGCCTATAAAAAGGGGCCCTTCTTCCCCAATGCAACTGCTCGAGTTTTACAGGCTTTCTCCTCCATTCTTGACCCTCTTGAGATTGCTCCCCCTTCAATCCCTCCCTTGATTCTTGCATATACTTTAGGGATTTGAAAGAGGAGATCTAGATCTACAATCCCACCAATCCATCTCTCCTCTAAGTGAGGGGAACATCTTGGGATCTAGATCTTGGAGTCTTTTGTGGATTTCCTCCATTGTTCTTCCTCTCTTATTCCCCCACAAGCTTTTGTAGCTTTGGTGGAATTTGGGAGAGAAAGATTTGAGCACTACTTGTGTTCTTTCCATTTGCATTTGGTGCATCGGTTTGAGTTCTCCCCGGAGGATTTGGTGAGTGAAAGTTGAGAAGCTTTTTACTATTGGGTTCTTGGAATCCTAGAAGGTTTGTTGGTGTTGCAGGTTGTGGCCTTGGTGGCGTTTGTTGGGATCCTCCAATTAAGTTGTGGAGAAGTGCCCCAACCTTGTGAGAGGTTCCGGTTTGCCACCGACAAGTGCACCGATAGTGGAAGTGTGGATCGATCCCATTGGGGTGAGATTCACTGGAGAATAAGGGAGGCCTTTTGTGGCGTTGGTGGTTTGATACCACCCCCTCTTCAAACGAGACGTGCTCCATGTTGGGAGGAACTCGGCAAAATATCGTTGCCCCTGCGTGCCTCGGTTATCTCTATACCCGAGCTCTTTACTTATGCACTTTACATTGTGATAGCCTTCGTGCTTGAAGTAATATATATCTTGCTATCACTTTGTTGCTTGTATTGCTTAGCATAAGTTGTTGGTGCACATAGGTGAACCTTAGTTGTTCTAGGTTGTGCTTTACAAAGTAAACAATAGTTTTATTCCGTCTTTGTTGAGCCACTCTAGGAAAAGTTTTAATCGCCTATTCACCCCCCCCCCTCTAGGCGACATCTGTATCCTTTCAGACGCCTAATAGCTTTAAGCCAAAGTACATACCTAGACAAAGTTCTGAAAAGGTTTAGAATGGATAAGGCAAAGAAAGGTTCAGTGCCCATGTTGTCAGGTAAGATATTGAGCAAGGCTCAGTGTCCATCTATGGTAAACGATAGAGAAACTATGAGCAAAGTGCCATATGCCTCGGCCATAGGTTCTATCATGTATGCCATGCTGTGTACTAGACCGGATGTGTCCAATGCTCTTAGTTTGACGAGAAGATACCAAAGTGATCCAGGAGTGGAACACTGGACAGCCGTGAAGAACATCCTAAAGTATTTAAATAGGACTAAAGAAATGTTCTTGGTCTATGGAGGTGATGAGCAGCTCGTCGTAAAAGGTTACGTCGACGCTAGTTTTGACACCGATAAGGATGATTCTAAATCTCAGACAGGATACGTTTATATTTTGAATGGAGGAGCTGGAGTCGAGAAGTCAGAAGCAAAGCGTGATCGCGGGATCTACAGTAGAAGCGAAATACATGGCTGCTGCAGAAGCGTCAAGTGAAGGAGTTTGGATCAGGAACTTCATCACTGAGCTTGGTGTGGTTCCAAGTGCCTTGGACCCACTGGAGATATTGTGTGACAACACTGGCGCCATAGCACTGGCTAAGGAACCAAGATATCATCCAAATACCAAGCACATCAACCGCAAGTTTCATATAATTCGAGATTATATATCAGATGGAGATCTGAAGATTAGCAAAGTACATACGGATCTGAATGTTGCAGATCCATTGACTAAACCTCTTCCACGAGCAAAACATGATCAGCACCTTAGTGCCATGGGTGTTAGATTGTTTCCAGATGTAAACTAGATTATTGACTCTAGTGCAAGTGGGAGACTGTTGGAATTATGCCCTAGAGGCAATAATAAATATGTTATTATTATAATTAATGTTCATGATAAAGTTTATATTCCATGCTAGAATTGTATTAAGCGGAAACTTTAATACTTGTGTGGTTTATGAACAACACCGTGTCACTAGTACGCCTCTATGGACTAGCTCATTGATTGATGATGGTTAAGGTTTCCTAACCATAGACATGAGTTGTCAATTAATAATGAGATCATGTCATTAGGAGAATGATATGATGGACATACCCAAATCAAGCAGAGCAATTAGATCGTGTCATCGTGTTCATCTTTGCGAAGCTTTTTCTTATGTCAAATATTGTATTCCTTAGACCATGAGATAATGCAACTCCCTGGTATTGGAAGAAATCTTTGAGGTCATCAAACGTCATCCTATGAGAGGGTGATTATAAAGGTGTCTCTCAGGTGATCGGAAAGTACTTGTTGGGTTGTATGTATCGAGATGGGATTTTTCCCTCCCGAGACGGAGAGATATACTTCGGGCCCACTCGGTAATCTATATCAACACCGCTTGCAAGCATGTGGTTAAGGAGTTAATCACAAAGTGATATCGGATTACGGAACGAGTAAAGTACTTGTTGTGAACGAGATTGAACTAGGTATACCGATACCAACGATCGAATCTCGGGCAAGTAAAATATCGCGTGGCGAAGGGAATATATATATGGGATTAATTGAATCCTGGCATTGTGGTTCATCCGATATGATCATCGATGAATATGTGGGAGTCAATATGGGTTTCCAGATCCCGTTGCTGATTATTGTTAGAAGATCATGACTGCATATTCTCGAACCCGTAGGGTCACACACTTAACGTGTCTCGACGCTAGGATAGAATGGATAATTGGTTTATGAGTTTTTGTTCGGAGTCTCGAATGAGATCCAGGACATCACGAGAGGTTCCGGAATGGTCCGGAGAATAAGATTCATATAAAGGAAAGCAGTTTTTGGATTTCGGAATTGTTTCGGAATGTTCGGTATTGTACTGGAAGGTTCTAGAAGCTTCCGGAGTGGGACCAACATGGCCCCACTTGTAACACCCTCAGAATCAGACCTATGCAAGTTTTAGCGAAAACCCGCCAAACCCGCATAGAAACGATTCAAAGGTGCCCACCAGGCACTTTCGTGCGGTGGAAAACGAAGTAATAACATTACACAACAGTCCTCGATGGGACCCACAGAACAGATATATATGACAGCGACTCAAAGAGTCAAGAATACAGATATACAATACAAAGATCCAAATCACCTGTAAAACGATACAGCGTCCGACTACGGACAAGATGCAAATGGGGCTAAGAGCCCTGAAGAATAACCAGTGGCGTCCATAACCCCTGCCCAAACGGAAGGGTAACCCTGCTAACGACGTCGATCTCAAAACCTGCTTAAACAAAAGGGGTGCCGACAAAGGGCAAAGGAAAAAGAGAGAGCGGTCAGTACTGAGGCCAGTACACGGCGAGACTAGAATTCGGCGGTCCTCGCCTACATAGGTATGGTGGACTGAAGCGGCAGCATGCACTGAACAACCTATAGAGACTCGATACAACTGGCGGCTATTAGAGAGGGATAAGAAAGACCTATTCGGAACCAACCTGATCCTACCATCAAACAAACCCATCCTGGTGTTTCCCCCTCGAGACCAAACGAGGAAGTCAACCGAGGAAACTCACACAGTTGGCAGTTTTATTTATCCAGTTATCGTTGCAGCAATTACTAGTCAGATATAGATAGTCATCCTGATAAAATAAGCAGTGGGCACTTTTAGTTAACCATTCAGTTGTAGTTGCAACACTTACTAATCAGATACAATTAGCATGAGATAACCCAAAAACCCAGCAGTTGTTGGTACTTTTATTTAGCCATTTCGTTGTAGTTGCAATACTTACTAGTCAGATACAATTGTCGCAAGCGACAAACCAAACAAGCAATTGTTGGCAGTTTTATTTAGCCATTCCATTATAGTGAAGCTGATTACTAGTCATTATAAAGTCAAATTTATAACACTACTTTAGTTATAGTTGTCTATGATCGAGATACTGTGATCCAAGTCGTCCATAACCGCGGACACGGCTTTTAGAAAGTTTTACCCTACAGGGGTGCACAAATAGCAACACACACTCGATCAACCTCGGAAAAACCAAATCAAAACCCAACGAGGCCTTCACGACAAAGAAATCACAGGATTCAGAAATATTTCAGGGGGCCACCCCATTGAGTAGACCCGCAACGAAGCCAGCTGACTCCGAGACGGACTCAAGGTTTGTGACAATGGCTGTAAACGACTGGGAACCCAAAACTGGGCTTGTCGATACCGCCAAAACACTCCGCTTTCCTAAACAGTATAGTGTGCTCCTCGCACAATCGTAAATAATACAGTAAAGCATGGCATAGGTACAGGATAGTAAATAAAACCGCAAACTAGTTTGTGGCCCCAAGAAATAAGACTGAATCAAGCTCTGGCTCAGGGGGGTCCCATAATCCTCCCGGATGTGGATAGCGCGAATATTCAAGGAACAGGTATCAAGTACTCGGGGTCCTACGGGACACAAGTGGACGGTTAACAACCAAATAACATCTATTGCCCACCTGTGTCTCTGCTTACTACTTCAATTTTAGTTGTTAAACAGTAAATAAAGTGAACGATAAGTAAAGCCATGATCATCTCCAACATCAAACATGCGGCAATACTCCAACAACTGTGGTTCCGGACGACACGCAACAGCACTTGAGCAAGCGACTACGACGCGCAAGTCCAACTATCTACCAAACAACAGGTAATAGGATGTGTCCAAGGCAATATAAGGCTGCAAGGAAATCACGGGTACGAAAACTAGAGCAACGCAATACAGATAGCAATAGATCAACAGGAGGGAATAAATACTATAAAAGTAAGATAGGTAGAAAGGGGGAGATGCTCGCCTGAAAACATTGTCGAAGGTTCAACCGAAGATCGGGTCGACACTCGCATCAACTCAACGGCCTTATCCGCGAAGAACCAAAAAACTAGAATAAACACCGGATGCACTATTTAATACTACGGCAAAAGATCGGGCATGATGCATGGCAATGGCAAAGGTGCAATGCGATTAGGTCATATTAAGCGGAACCAGGGTCCCGACATTTAATTAAACGGTGCAAGTTATTTATCTACCCCGCAAATTAAATGTTGCATTATCAAGACAAAAGATAGCACCGGTTCGCTACACAAATTTAAATGAGGCCAATATAAGACTAGATTTGCCCGCATATGGGCCCCATATTTAATTATGAGGTGAATCGGCATAAGGCCCCCAAACCACATAAATATGCATGCGAGTATGACGATTTAATATGCAACAAGATATATCATTTATAAAAATAGGGACTTAGGGTCACACATTAGGGTTCGACGATCTTGGGGTTCCGGGGTTCGGGGTCGGTCTCAGGGTTCGGATCTGGGGTTCGGTCTCGGCGGGGCGTTCTCGGATACAGAGTAGATCTTGTCGCATCCGTGGTCTTCGGGCCATGTTGTCGGTCTTGTCGTCTCACGCGGAGATCTTGGCGTCCCGAGGAGAAGGTCTTGGCGTGCCGAGGGTTCGGTCTTCAAATCCCGGGAAGGATGTCTTGCGGTTTCCCGTGAAGGCGATCTTGACACTCGATGCCCGTGGAGTAGAACTTGTCGTCCGTCTCTTGTTGGTGGGAACTTGGCCGATGGTTTTCGGGTCCGGGAAGAAGCACTTGGCGTTTCATGTCGACGTTCTTGGTCCGAGGTCATCGGCCCCCTCTCGATGATCTTGGGTTTTGCGGCTCCACTTTCGATGACGATCTTGTTTTAATTGTCGGAGCCTTCGGAAGATCTTGTCGATATCAATGTTGCTCCTATGCAACGTCTTGTTCTCGTTCGCCGAAAGGTCTCAATTGCGGCAACACCTCAACACCACACGGTTACCCTCTTAACAAAACCGGGGCCAACACACGCAGGTGCCAGGAACGGGCGAGGCCGACGGGCGGGCTCTCGGGGCAGTGCAGAGGGGGCCACCGCGAGGACGCAGACGGCGGGGCTCACGGAAGGAACTCGACGGAAGATGCCCTGGGCCGGCTTGGCGACGGAGGAAGGGGAGAACCTCGGCGGCGGCGCGTTGCTGCTTGATTGTTGCGGGCCGGCGAGACGAGGTCGGGCCGACGGCGAGGCGGAGAACGACGCATGGCAGAGGACGGAGGGGCCAAGGCGGAGGAGGAGAGGAGGGCAGGCGGAGGCGACGGAGGACCAAGGCGGCGAGGCGACCAAGTGAGGGCGGCGAGGGCCAGGCGAGGCGAGGGAGGAGCAGGCGGCCGGCGAGGGAGGCGAGAAGGCGGAGAGGGAGGAAGGCCGTGAGGTGGGCGGAGAAGGCGGTGGCAGGCGCGAGGTCAGCGACGACGGACGGGCGGGCTCAGGGAGGGAGGGCGCGCGGGCGGAGGCGAGACGGGCGACGCGGAGGAGGAGCGGCCGAGGGGAGGCGAGGTGGTGGAGGCCGCTGGCGCTGCCGGGCACGGGAAGCCACGCAGAGAGGAGGAAGGTCGGTGAGACAGGGAGAGGGTGGCGGGTCCCAAGGGGTGGGAAACGGGCAGGAGGAAGAAGGCGGTGAGGCGGCGGGCGGGAGGCGGAGGCTAGGAGGGAGGCCACGGCGGGCGCTGGCGGCCGAGAGGAGGAGAGACGGGCGGGCGGGCGAAGATGGGGTGAGGCGAGGCGCCATGGGGTGCTCGGGTGGTCTGGCATGGAGGAGCACCAGGGAGGCGGGGCTCGGGGAGCATCGAGAGACGATCGGGAGGTGGGAACGTGAGGTGGGTCGCGGGGGGGCAGGGGCCACGCGGGAGGTGGACTGGTCCAGGAGGCCGGGGATCTGGGGAGTGGGAGTTGGTGGGCAGGTGGGACCCAGGCGTGGTGGGACCCGGTTGGAAGGGAGAGGGGGAGAGAGAGAGAGAGGAGGGTGGGCCAGGAGGGTGGGGCCAGGTTGTCGGTGGGTTGGGTAGAGGGGGCTGTGGTTGGTGGGTAGGTTAGGACTAGGTAGGAATAGGAATTATAGTTTAGGTTTTATTAGTTTTGTAAATATGTGTTTGTTTTGTTTTGTTTATTTTAAAACAAGGCTACTTTGCAAATAGTTTTTAGGTAAATAAAATATCCGATACGATCGGGGTTTTGCATTTGAAATAAAGAGGGGTATTTGTACAAAGCAAAACTAGGCTTTACGAAATAGTTTCAGACAAACAATGCATGATGATGACGATGTAATGCACAAAACAACGTGATTTTCTAGTAGTGGTTTTGCGGGATGCCACACCACTTGTCGGAGGGGGGCGTGGGCCTACGAGGGAGTGCCATGGCCGCATTGGGACAGGGGCACAAGGCCCCATAGGCCCAGCCGGCCAAAACCCTAGGGGACCTTCTAGAAGGGGGAGACTTGCCCCCCCACTCCAACCCTTGGGGCCGCCGCCCTAGGGCTTGGAGGAGGGGCCAAGTGGGCCGTCCAGCCCTCTATATAAAGAGGGCAGGGGCGCACCCTCCTCCCCCCACTCCTCCAACCCTAGACGCCAACCTGCTGCCCTCCAGATCTCTCTCTCTCTCCCATCTACGCGTAGGCGAAGCCCTGCCGCAGAAACTCTCCACCAATGCACCACGCCGTCGTGCTGTAGATCCAATCTATCTCTCCACCCCACGTGCTGGACCGAGGAAGGAGGAGACGTCGCGGTGCCGTACGTGTGCATCTCTCGGAGGCGTCGCCACTTGCGGCATTGGATCGGATCGCGAGGAGGAGAAGGCTAGTTCGATTACATCACCCACGTTCTGTTGAACGTTTCCACTGTGCGATTTCTTCAAGGGTATGAAGATCTCATCTATCCCCCTCGTTGATTGCATCTCCTAGATTAGATCTTGGTTTTCCCATTCGCATCCGTAGAATTTTTTTGATTTACTATGCTGCGAAACCCTTCAACCATTGGATTATTGTTTATGTTCAGATTGTTCTCCATTATCGTATCATCTTTGATCTTGATCCATATGATGTCTTGTGAGTAGTTCGTCTAGTTCTTGAGGACATGGGAGAAGTCATGTTGTTAGTAGTGAATCTGTGATGAGTTATTATTCAATGGTTTAGTATTTAAGTTGTGGTGCTATTCTTCTAGTGGTGTCATGTGAACGTCGACTACATGACACTTCACTATTTATGGGCCTAGGGTCATGCATTGTGTATTTGGCTACTAATTGTGGGGGTTGCGGTGGCGAAACGAACCCCATTAGGACACCTTTGCAAGGAGTGTAGGATCTCGAGTTTAAGGCGTGGTTAAATTTATATCTTAATTAGTTCCTGTAGTTAGGATGTTTGGGGGTTTAATCACAATTATGTATTAGTCCTAGGAAGGCGGTATGTTATACAGGTTCACCCACAAACACCAAAGAAGAGTACTCAACTATTTGAAGTGAAAGCACTTAACAGAATTCCCATGTCCTCGAGAACGTTTGGTCCTTATAAGTATTTTCACCGGCTTGTCCTTTGCTAAGAAAGGATTGGTCCACTTTATCTGTTTGTTCGTTGTCTTCACTACTTGCTCTTTGTTTTGTTGCCTTGTCAGAAAACCACCAAAAATTCGTTTGCTAAGTATTCACAGGAATTTCCTGCTCCATACCACTGTTCAGCATCTTCTGCTCCTCGTTGGGATCGACACTCCTATTTATCAAAAGCACTACGATACACCCCCTATACTTGTGGATCATCACCCAACGAGGAGAAGAAGGTGTTGACTAGTGGTATGGAGCAGGCAATATCTGTAAATATTTAGCAAACGGATTTTTAGGGGTTTTCTGATTAAGCAAAGAAACAAAGTGCAAGTAATAAAGACAACAAACAATTGCCGCAAGTGGCCCAATCCTTTCTTAGCAAAGGACAAGCCGCTGGAAATACTTATAAGGACCAAACGATCTCGAGGACACATGGGAATTATGTCAAGTGCTTTCGCTTCATATAGCTAAGTAGTCTTCTTTGGTGTTGTAAGTGTTGTGTGGGTGAACCTGTGCTAATGTACCGACCTTACTTGGACTAATACATACTTGTGATTAAGCCCCTACAAGCATCCGTAACTATAGGAAAGCAATTAAGATATAAACCTAACCACAACTTTAAACTCTGAGATCCTACGCTCCCTTGTGCAATGGTGTCCTAATGGGGGTTCAGGTTTCTGCCACTCTGGCAACCCCACAATTAGTAGCCAAATACACAATGCATTCCCTAGGCCCATAAATGGTGAAGTATCATGTAGTCGACGTTCACATGACACCACTAGAATAATAGCACCACAACTTAAATACTAAACCATTGAATAATATCTCAACACAAATCCACTACTAACAACATGACTTCTCCCATGTCCTCAAAAACTAAACTACTCACAAGACATCATATGGATCAAGATCAAAGATGATATGGTGATGGATAACAATCTAAACATAAACAATAATCCAATGGTTCCACTCACAAGCATCAACTACAATAGTAATCAACACCGGGAAAGTTTCCCCTAAGAACTATGCAAGTATTCAACACAATTGTTACAGCGGGATGGAGTGGTGATGATTGTGTTGGTGGAGATGATGGTGTGGATGATTATGATGATCCCGATGAAGTCTAGCTTGATGACGGTGTTGATGGCGACGATCTCCCCTCTCCGGGAAGGAATTTCCCCGACAGAAATTTGTCTGCCGGAGAGCTCTTTCTCTCTCGGTGTTTTCTGCCTCGCAGAGGCGGCGAAATCTTTCTGTGGTCGCTCCCCGTATTTTAGGGTTTCAAGGAGAAGATATAGGCGAGCGGGCAGAGCCGAAGGTGGGACAGGTGGGCCACACCCCTGTAGGCGTGGGGTAGGGGTGACCCGCTCCCAGGGAAGGGGGTGTGGGACCCCTGTGGTCCATCTCCGCCTCCCCTTCTGGCTTCCTTCGTCTTCTGGAAAAATATTATTTTCCGTAATTTTTCTGGTATTTTTCTGATCTTCGCGAAATTGCATCGAAACACCTTTTTTTTCCATCAGAATCCTGACTCAGGCAGTTCATCCTCCAAGAATCATCCAACATGCAAAAACGGATAAAAAGACATAAGTAACACCTCTTAATATGAAATATATCAATGAATAGAGGCAAATTAAGATATAGAATGGTGATGGTCAACTGCAGTGCCTGACCAGGCAACTTTAGAGCCCGACAAGACAACGTTGGTGCCTGACGGGGCAACTTCATGCCCAGCGAGGCAACTTTGGAGCCTGACAGGGCAACTTATGTGCCCGACCAGACAACTTTAGAGCCCGACGAGGCAACGTTGGTGCCCGACGTGGCAAATCAAAGCCCGACAAGGCAACTTCTGAGCCTAACAAGGAAACTTTGGAGTCCGACAAGGCAACCTTTGCCCGATGAGGCAACTTGTGCCCGGCGAGGCAACTTCGGGGTCCGACGAGGCAACTTCGATGTCCGACGGGGCAACTTTTGTGCCTGGCGAGGCAACTTTTGCCCGATGAGGCAACTTCAGTTCCCGACATGGCAACTTTTGAGCCCGACGAGGCAACTTCTGTGCCTAACGAGGCAACTTGTACCCGATGAGGCAACTTCGGAGCCTGACGAGGCAACATTGGGCTTCAATTTTGCCGTCGTCGGGCTTCCGAAGTTGCCTCGTTGGGCTTCGATGTTGCCGTCGAGGCAACTTGGCCCGATAAGGCAACTTCGGTGCCCGACGGGGCAACTTCTGTGATTAATGAGAAAACTTTTGCCCGGCGAGGCAACTTCGGAGCCCGATGGGGCAACTTCTATGCCTGACGAGGCAACTTCGAAGCCCGGCGAGGAAACTTCGATGCCCGGTAAGGCAACTTTAGAGCCAACGAGATAAGTTTTGTGCCTAACGAGGCAACTTCGGAGGTCAACGAGGCAACTTGTGCCTGACGAGATAACTTTGGTGTCCGATGGAGCAACTTCTGTGCATGGCGAAGTTGCTTTGGCTATCACCGAAGTTGATTCAAGGGCACTGAAGTTGCTTTGAGGGCACTCAAGAGAATAATTTCGAAATCCGATGGGGCAACTTCTGTGTCTGCTCAGACAACTTCGAAACCCGATAAGATACAGCGAGACAACTTGCTTCGTGCACACCATAATTGCTCCTGCGGCTTGTTTGTCGCGGTCACCAAAATTGCATAGCAATTGTTTTGTGAAGTTTCTAAGTTATTTTAAATGTTCCTAAATTGCCCGGTGCTGATGTAAAGTTACATATCAGTGTTTGTGAATTTGCAAAAAGATTGAGAAGTTAGGGCGCTAGGCAACAAATTAACAGGACTACCCAACTATTATACTCTTTTAGGCAACAAACTAACAAAGAAAAGAGAACTAATGTGCATATAACAAGAAGGGGAGGACTAAACTGCAAAGCATCATAACAGATAAGATTCTTTTCACGTGAGGTTCGTGCTTCTAGAGCCCATCCTGGGCAAATCGAACCCAGCAACAGCGAGACTACTGCCTGCCGTGGAGGGAGGTGAGGCATAGCGGTGCTCCCAGGCGGAGGTGTGCTGGTACTGGTTGGCTTGGGGTCCTAGCAGGTGAAGCGCGCTGGACCGTCAGAAGGCGCGGCGGTGCTCGTTGGAGAGGCGCGGCAGCGCTCGTCGAAGAGGCGCGTCGGCGCTCGTCTGTGCTGCGAGGACATGGTCGCGGGCAAGCAGGAAGGGTGCGCTGAGTGAAGCGCGCTGGACCGTCGGAAGGCACGGCGGCGCTCGTTGGAGAGGCGCGGCGGCGCTCGTCTGGGCTGCGAGGACATGGGCGCGGGCAAGCGGAAAGGGTGCGCTGTGAGTGTTCGCCATCTCGATCCGGGAAGAGCCGGCTGCTTTTCTATCTTAGCAGATAGGGTGCGCTCAGGACGTCAGTTTGGCGCCCGCTGGACGCACCTATTTAGTATATAGGCTAATCAAAGTCAATTAATATGGATTAAAGAGAGTATTTCGTTTACACTCAAACTGAGTCTAAATATAATTTCCCCATGGCGTGTAGAACTCGCACAAAAATTCTCGGACTGTTCTTCTCGGTCTCTCGCTTTCCATTTCCACCCAACCACACCAACGGCGGCCGCCGCCCACTGTTAGGCTAGCTCTCGGATCTCTCTTGGATTTCAGCATAAGGTTTGGATTACAACAGTTCGGAAAATCCGGAAGGAGAATTCAGACTATCAGGAAAGCTAAAGTTACAAGGCGAGGCCGCAGCCGCCAAACAATTCGCCACCATCTTCAGTCATCGACGCGATTCTTATAGCACAGACCAATCTGGTGTTGCCACATCATACGTGGGTCCAGGTGTGGGCCGGATAACGGCAGCTCTCCTTCCTATCACGCCGTTCCCTGGTTGCCGTCTCTTGTGGGTCCTCCTTGTTAGTACGAGTGCTAACATTCCCCCTTTCTTGGAAACTGATTCGAGGAAATCTTTGCTTGAGTGCGTCGAAATCTTCCCATGTAGCTAAAGATTCCGGTTGTCCTGACCACTGCACTAGCACTTGACTGACAGAAACATTGCCTTGCTGTCGAAGGCATCGTTGCAAGATACGAGTAGGTACCTGTAAAACATCCAGAGGAGATGGAAGTACAGATTGTACCTGAACATTAGCACTCATGGCCTTCTTCAGCTGAGAAACATGAATAACGGGATGAATACGACTGGTTGGAGGCAATGCTAGACGATATGCCACTTCCCCAATTCGTTCTGTCACCGCATACGGCCCATAGTACTTGAAGAGCAACTTATGATGAGCACGAGGAATGACGATCGCACATAAGGCTGTAATTTCAAGAACACCATGTCACCCACAACAAATGTCCTTTCTGTCCTGTTTCTATCGACCTGATGTTTCATCCCGAGTCGAATTCTTTCCAAATGTTGCCTGAGTAATTCTTGCATAAGCTTCCTTTCTAGAAGCCAAGAGTCCAAATCAGGAACATAGCAAGTGGAATCAGATGAGATTCCCAAATGCCGAGGAGAGTGGCCATATAGAACTTCAAAAGGAGATTTGCCTAAGGAAGAATGATAACTGGTATTATACCAAAACTCTGCAAGAGACAACCACTGAATCCACTTAGTTGGACATGCATGAACAAAACAGCGCAAGTAACCTTCTAGACACTGATTAACACGTTCAGTCTGACCGTCGGTTTCTAGATGATACGATGAACTCATGCTTAGAGTTGCGCCAATGAGTAAAATTGCCAGAATTGATCGTTAAACACCGGTCACGATCGAGATTATCTGTCGGGCGCCAGGTAACTTGAAGACATTATCCATAAAAGCAACTGCAACATCTGAAGCTGAGAATGGATGTGCCAAAGGAATGAAGTGCGCATACCGGCTCAATTTGTCCACGACAACTAGTATGCAGTTGAAACGACCTGATCGTGGTAAACCCTCAATAAAGTCCATCGAGATTACCTTCCAAGCTGCATCTGGAACAGGAAGAGGCTGCAATAGGACAGGATATTTGCAGCGATCAGGTTTGGTCTGTTGACAAATCAGACATTGTTGCACAAACGTACGCACAGATTTGGACATTCCCTGCCAAGAAAATCATTGCTTCAGTCTTCGCAGAGTCACAGGAATGCCAGAGTGTCCACCCACTGGACTAGAATGTAGCTCATGAATAATGGAATTCTACAAGGCTGGTACAACAGGAATCCAGATTTTTCCATCTTTGCGAACGACTCCTTGATGTAGTGTATAACGATCTCCAGGAGTAGTAGCTACAGATAGACGCTGGAGTAAATTCAGAGCTACCTGATCTTGTTGATAAGCATCAATGATAGTGAGAAGCCAAGTAGGTTGACAAACTGAAATAGCCATCAGTTCTTCAGGCAAGTGAGGTCGACGAGACAATGCATCTGCCACACGATTCTCAATACCTTTCTTATACAAGATGCGATAATGCAAACCCATCAATTTGGTGAAAACCTTGAGTTGCCAAGGAGTGTGCAATCGTTGATCAGTGAGATGAGCTAAACTGGCATGGTCGGTTCGAATAATGAACTCACTATGTTGCAAATAAGGGCGCCATTGTCCGACCGCCAACAAGATAGCCAAATGTTCCTTCTCATATGTGCTGAGTCCACGATTTCTGGTGCCAAGCGCTCGACTGACAAAAGCCAAAGGATGATTTTTCTGAATCAAAATAGCACCAATGCCTAGCTCACTAGCATCGGTTTCCACCTCAAATATACACTGAAAATCAGGTAAAGCCAAAACTAGTGCAGATACTAGTGCAGCTTTTAGTGTAACAAATGCCAATTGGGAATCAGCGGTCCAAATGAAGGGTGTGTTCTTGTGCAGCAACATTGTCAAAGGCTTGCTGATAGAGGCGTAATTTCTCACATACTTTCTATAATAGCCAGCTAAACCCAAAAAGCTACGCAATTGCTTAGCATCAATAGGAACAAGCCAATCTCTGACTGCACTAATTTTTGTATCATCTGTAGCAACCCCAGAAGCAGAATTATACTAGTTTGAGCAAAAGCACACTTTGTCATCTTAACTTTCCACTAATTATTAGAGAGTAATTCCAACACTTGCCTCACATGTAGGAGATGATCCTCATAATCCTTGCTGTAAATGAGGATATCGTCGAAAAAAACCAACGCACAACGACGAAGGAGAGGAGCCAAGGTTCTATTCATTTCGGCTTGGAAAGTAGCAGGTGCTCCTGTGAGTCTAAATGCCATTAGTGTAGATTCATAATGACCGTGATGCGTATGAAATGCCGTTTTAAACTCATCACCCTCTGTCAAGCGGATTTGATGGTAACCAGCTCGCAAGTCTAGTTTTGAAAACCAACATGCTCCATGAAGCTCATCCGACAATTCATCGATTACTGACAGAGGGTATTTGCTCTTCACTGTCAAGGCATTCAAATGCCTGTAGTCAACACAGGGGCGCCAATTATTGTCCTTTTTGACCACAAGGGCGCCAATTATTGTCCTTCTTTTTGACCATGATCAATGGGGAAGCAAAATTGCTATTACTAGGTCTGATGACCCCTGATTTAAGCATATCAGCTATCTGGAGTTCAATTTCATTCTTGAGAGCAGGAACAAAACGATAAGGATGAATTTGCACAGGTTGGGCACCTTGGACCAAAGGAATAGAATGAGTCATTCCTCTCTTTGGTGGCAAACCAGTTGGCTCAGAAAAGACTTCAGCAAATGATTGTAGAATTTGCTGAATTTCCGGTGGCACTTGATCCGTAGTACATTCAGCAGACAGTAACTGTACTTCAACGACAGCACAAGAAAATTCAGAGGGAAGTTGACCTTGCAGACAAACCCATGAGCCTTGATACTGGAATTCAAGCCATTTCTGATTCCAGTCAACCACTTGAGGACTGTGATGAGATAACCAATCCATTCCTATTATCCCATCATAACCTTGTAGAGGGAGAACCTTAAAAGGTGAACAAAATTCTGCCACAAGACCAAGTACATTTAGGCAAAAAATGAGTACATTGAAGAATACCTCCACCAGCAACTTTCACCCTTCTCGGTTGAGATAATTTGACACTACCCCCAACCAGTCTGCCATTTTCTGACTGATAAAAGAATTATTGCTCCCTGTATCAAGCAGGAATATCACTTTCTTTTCTTTCACAACACAAGTTAAGATGATAGAGCGCTCAGGAGTTGCATACTGCTCATCATCAGAAGATAACTGCATCAGTTCCATATCAACCACAGTATCTGCATGAGAAAAAGGATTGGACTCCTCGGCAACTTGGAGGAACTCAACCATTTCTTGAAGTACATGTAGCTAGACAGTAGCTTGAAGCTAACTTGTCATCAGAAAACCTAACAGTTTCTGACTGCTTAACGGATGCAATAGGAGTACGGTCTTCTAATTGACGACTCTAAGCATAAGACTGAGCAGGTGCTCGTTTAGACACTACCATGCCTGCGTTCAATGTAGTAATGCCATCACCAACTTCTTCCTGAACCAGAGCAATGTTATACGCTGCATCCAAATCCTGAGGAAATTGCACAGCTACCAACATACGAATACCAGGCTTTAACCCCTCAATGAAGCGAGTAATATAATGCAATATATCAGGTCTTTCCTCATAAGCAGCTAACTGATCGATCAACTCAGCAAATTGGCTAACATACTCTTCATCAGATTTTTATCCGAACCAATCAGATACGCGATTTAATTAGCGACTGATGTTGATCACGACCAAATCGCCGTACCACCTCTTGACTGAATTCATGCCAAGTATACTTGCGAATAGAAGATTTGATAGAAGCCAACCATCGAGCCGCAGGACCAGTAAACTGCAGAGACGCTAACCTGACCCACAAAGCTGGCGCTATCCCATACATATCAAAATAATCCTCACATTGAATCTGCCATAGCTTCGGTTGATCCCCGTTAAACTTTGGTACATCCATTTTTGGCATGCGGGAACGAGAAACATGTTCAGCAGTATCATCATTCAAATCGAACGGACGAGGAACTACAGGAGAATTGTGGTGGTTGCGTATACCTCGTGCCGGAGGAGGTATATAGGGACCAGTGGCCCCTATGCCCATCCTCCATGTAGTCGGAACACCACGGTGCCCATCCGGGTCGGTCTCCGAGTCAACCACCGTGGCCTTGGCCAGGAAATCGGGCTCATCGATGTTGGCGAGACCCAGTTGCGCACGGAACGCATCCAAATTCTGCAGGAGATTGGTTTCAACACCATCAGTGTATACCTGCATATCCACCTGGGCCTTGGAGACGCAGGTACGAATGGTGGAATCCAAGGTGCGCTGCATCGCGGCGTCGATAGAGGAAGCGATGAGGGCCTTGATGTCTGCTTGGTGCTGCTCATGCCGCTCATCCGCCGATTTCAGCACCGTGTCATAAATCGCACGACCTTCAGTGGAGAGGGACTCCATGATCTGTGCACGGCTCGATCGATCGCTGCTTGCCGTCGGGTCTCCAGTTCGCAAAGATGAAGATGTGGAAAAATTTATGGCTCAAGATACCAAATGTTAGGCTAACTCTCGGATCTCTCTTGGATTTCAGCACAAGGTTTGGATTACAACAGTTCGGAAAATCCGGAAGGGAAATTCAGACTATCAAGAAAGCTAAAGTTACAAGGCAAGGCCGCAGCCGCCAAACAATATAGCACAGACCAATCTGGTGTTGCCACATCATACGTGGGTCCAGATGTGAGTCGGATAACGGCAGCTCTCCTTCCTATCACGCCGTTCCCTGGTTGCCGTCTCTTGTGGGTCCTCCTTGTCGGTACGAGTGCTAACACCCACACTGCCGCCTCTCCTACCGTGCCCATCTCCGACGACTCCTCCAGCCAGTCATCTGCATCTCCCTTGTCCAATCTCTCTTGCTCGCTCCTAATGCTACTTTAACTGAAGTAAACCCTAGAATCCCCTTCAGCGGAAATGGAGGCGGGCGGCCCTAGTTCAGAGACGAGGAGGAGAGTAGGTGAGGATGAAGGAGGAGGCGCCGACCGCATCAGCGACCTCCCCGACGCCGTCCTCGGCGACATCATCTCCCTCCTCCCCACCAAGGAAGGCGCTCGGACCCGAATCCTCGCGTCCCGGTGGCGCCACCTCTGGCGCTCCGCCCCTCTCAACCTCGACTGCAGCAATCTTACCGCCAGTTGGGGTGAGGTCGCTGGTGTCGTATCACGCATCCTTACCTCCCACCATGGCCCTGGCCGCTGCTTCCGCATCCCCGGCGGATCTAAGTGCTACGGATCGGCCACCGTGGACTCCTGGCTCCAGTCCCCCGCTGTCGACAACCTCCAGGAGCTTTGTTTATCTTACCCGACAGATAACCAGTCGCCGCTGCCGCCTTTGTCAGAATCCTTTCTCCGCTTCTCGACCACCCTCCGTGTTGCCACCATCGGACATTGCCACCTCCGCGACAGCACTGTCCAAGGGCTTCAGCTCCCCCAACTTAAGCTGCTCACACTTGAACTGGTCAGCATCTCAGAGTGTTCGCTGCAGCACTTGATTGCGGAGTGCCCTGCTCTGGAATGCTTGTTGATAAACCACAGCTTTGGCTTCAGTCGTCTCAGGATCAACTCTGTTAGCATTAGAAGCGTCGGCGTGCGTGCTGAATATTATGTGAAGGATGAGCTCAAGTTTGGGGAACTTATCATCGAGAATGCCCCTTGCCTTGAAAAGTTGCTCCATCTTGATCTGATAAGTGATCTGCATGTATCGGTAATCTTTGCACCCAAACTGGAGACCTTGCGCTGCCATTCGGTCGTTTCCACTAAAATCTCATTTGGCTCCACGGTTATTCAGGTAACTAAGGTCTTTCTACCTCTGGCCTTTACCAGGCTTCTAACCTGCATTTCTGCGTGCAGAAAAATTGCGTGTCCTCTGAGTTGCAGATAGTCTAATTTTTTTTCTTGCATGCTTGATAAAGGGGTTGCTCATTTTTAGACTTACAACGGTGGTGCGTAGTATCAAGATTCTGTCTGTTGATATGTGTATTCTTAATCTGGATACAATTATTGACTTGATGAGATGCTTTCCATGCCTGGAGAAGTTGTACATTCAGGTGCTGCTTCTTCATTCTTAGTTTCTTTTTATCTTCTTCTGTTCTGAAGAAGTGGCTAATTATTTTCTTTCTTTATGTTCTTTTCAGTCATATAAATCAGGGCCAAACAATTTTTGGATTGGTAAACACAAGAACCTGATCAGATGCCATGACATCCGTTTGAAGAAAATAGTGTTTAAAACGTATTGTGGCGTCAAGTCGCAGGTTAGCTTCTTGACATTCTTTGTGTTGAATGCGAGAGTGCTAGAGTCAATGATACTTCGGATTGAAGCCAAGAATTACAACAAGGAGTTCTTGGCAAAGCATCGTAGGAAGCTGCAGATAGAGAATAGGGTTTCAAGAGGCGCTCAGTTTCAGTTTACAACTGATATATGTGCGCGCAATGCTTGGGACATCAAGGATGTCCATGATTTGGATTTAGCTGATCCGTTCGCATGTTGATGTTCAGTCAGGGTTTGGTACATTTCGGAACAGCTATTCTTGACCATCATCAGATATCATTTTGTGCCTTGTCCAAACTTTTTTTAGCTCTCGCTCATGTCTGTTGTCTACTTGTCTTTCTAAGTTTGTATCATCTGAACCTTATGACATCTAAGCAAGCTATTTGTGCCACTAGTTTGTGATGTGCTCTGTGACATTTTAGACAAGTTTGTATTATCTGATTCCACTACCAGATGTGGACTGATGGATACCTGGATGCAGACTAGCTATCTGTGTTTGTGGGTAGGTAGTTCTTGTGTTCTTGTTTCGCGGTATTACCAAGACATATAACAAACATATCTGTGTACTGTGTGGTTAGTTGCATGGTTTGGTTTTATGATCAACACTGAGTACTGATTAATATTTCTGGCCGCACTCGAAGAAGATTGCTTTTCTTGATGCAAACCTTCCACTAGATCATCACTTAAATGATTCCATGTATGTTTCTCATCTATTGTCAACCTTCGTAGTTCAGAGCTTTTGACTTTTTTCCTTTCTGAAGCTGTCAGCTTCTGCATCTGGCCTGGGCACTTGATGTTTTGTGCACCTTATCTTTCCGTCTCAAATACTGATCAGACAAACTTGCAGTTCTCTAGCTGTATGTGTTGGGCGCAATCTATGTTTTGTAAGCTGCCTGCCTTTTTTTTATCAAGCAGTCGATGGAATTATGCAAACTGACCAGAGGCCACCTTTGAGTCAGATTGTTTTTTTCGAGTACCTGCAGGAGGTCTGTGCGTTTTGTATTAGGCTCATCAGTCCAATACAAGGAAGGTCTATCGCAGCCGGCCACCTCACCAGGTGCCAGCTTGTGTACTAGGTTTCCATTACATTACATCTGGTCAGATTGTTAATTTACCAGACTGATAGACACCTGAATGTGCAAAGAATTGATATACTTAATATACTAGAAATACCAAATGCATTCTAGATTCTGAACTTTTAGTCTAAATATTTACTTTTGTATTTGTATTGATCAGGTCGAGCGTCATAACCGAAAATTCTAACATAATAGCTAGTTTTGCTGTCCAGGAAATCAGGAACAGGTATGGCCAGGGACAGTCTCACATCTAATGTTGAGACTAATCAACACCTGATAGCTGCAGCAAGAGACAAAAATTTCTGGACGTACTCATCTTGATTTCCATTGGAACTGACTAATTTTTACTACTACATCTGAATTATGACTGGGAAGTTTTTTTAGGATTTTGGCAGCCAAACCATTTTAGATTTGATTACCACTATGAGTTTTTGAGTTATGTTCATAACATAATAACTGATATTACTTGATCCATTATGAAAGATACTACTAAAGTAATGTATAACTATTTTCATTAAGTAACATAATTTTATAGAAACTGATCAAAGTTTGCCTTGAGTACTATGTGAATTTTCAAGACGAATTACATTTGCGATTGAAACTGACGGTTCAAGTTAGTTGTTGTAATTTTGGTTTCTTGTACTTTGAGTCACATTTCCAAGTTATTTTACACTGAAGCAAGGAGCTGATCCAATGAGGGAAAAATTGTCCTGATGAACTATGAGAAAATATATAGATTGGTAGAAATATATACTTGGATGCAGACTGGCTATCTGTGTGGGTAGGTAGTTCTGGTGTTCTTGTTCTTACCAAGATATAACAATTAATATTTTTAGATGTAGTCAATGAAGATAGCTGTCCTTGATTTGAATCTAATCTTCCACTGGATCGTCACTTGAATGGTTCCATGAAACCACCTGCAGTTTTAGCCTTGGGAGTTCAGAGCTTTGAGTTTCTTTCCCTTCGAAACCATGTCATTCTTTAGATGTAAATGAAGGGATGTGATGTTTCTTCTTATGGAATGGCTTTGAACAGAGGCCAGAGGACCTCACACAAGCGCAAATACGCCATTGAGTGCAAGATGAGGATGGAAGTCCAAAACAAAATGCTTCTATGTTGATCTTTCAGGTAGATATGAGCATCATGTTTGCGGAGGCAGTTTAATATGTGACGTTCCTGCAGCTTCAGATCAAGGCAGGGGTTTGGCCAGTTGTTTGTGCTTCAGTTCATCCAGGTTATTTTTCGGTGATAATAGCTTCACTGGGTACTATCTGCAGTTGATGAAAATAGCCTTTCTTCATGTCAACTTCCACTGGGTCACCCCTTAGGCTCCGCTTGGTTAGCCGGATTTTAGGGCGTAAGTTTTACGGACCAACTGACGTCCGTCTAAATCCTTCGTATCTCCGCAATTTTCGGATCTCACCGTAACCGAAACAGCTAAACAAGCGGGGCCTTAATGGTTCCATGCACCTCCTGGCCCCTGCAGTGTCATCCATCCGAGTTCAGAGCTTTTCAGTTCTTTATTTCTTCACTGCTGAAACTGTGTTGCTTCTTCTTGAATGGCTAGCTAGGGATTTTCGTCGCCCATGTTGCCCTGGGAGAGCGACATGGGCGGCTCTCCAGGGACCCGTCAGCTACGTTGATGTCAGATAAAACATTCTACTTAATTAGCTTTTGCCTCGTTCCGTGAGAATTAAATGCCAGAAGTACAATACGTGATGCCTTGTGAACTCTTTAGCTCCAAGTTTTTGCAGTAATTGACCCGAAGCGTCTTCTTGCACAAGCGTGTTGATCAAGTGAGTGTCTAGCTTCAGGGCAAGCTCTTATATTTGTTGACACTTCAGGGCAAGCGTCTTTGAATTTTTTTATACTGAAAACAATTGTCTTGTATTCTCTCAACCACACACTAAAAGATGTCTAGGTACATTTGTTTTACAAAAGTTAAAACATCTTATATTTTGAAGCGGAGGTTACCGTTTGAAACCCATGGTCTAGACATACTCTAGACACCTTCCATTTATAATTAATTAACTGACATGCATATAGTTTAGCAATACAAATATTCAATCGCTCATTGTATGTGCGCCTGCTATTTGAAATTCATTTGCCCCCCGGCTTCAAGATTTTGTGGTTTTCTGTTACACACACACACTAGCTTCTACAAAAGGACAAAAGGCACACTCTCAAAATTTGGGTACATAGATCATGATCATACAGGTCCTTGAAAAGAAAACGTGCATGTGCACCTGCTATTTGAAATCATTTTCCCACTTCAAGATTTTGTGGTTTCGTGCAAAACGTAGACTCGCAAAATTTGGATTCTTGGTTTCCTCGGCACTCGAGATTTGAATTCACGGGAACCCCGTGGTGGCCCATTCTGCTGTGAAATCTCTCAGGCCGGATACCGTTTCGGCCCAACCAGGCCCATCTAAAACATAAGCAAAAAATGGGGAAAAAACAAAGAGGAAGAAGATTTTCTAAAAAAAACAAGAGGAAGAAGATTCCGAAACCCCTGACCTGCGCGCCCGTCTCCTCCCACCATGGCCGCCTCCTCCTCCTCCTGCGGCGGCGGCGGCTGCGGGGCCAACTGCTCTTCCCCAGCCTCCTCAGCCACCGACGATGCTCCGGAGGAGAAACTCGGCCGTCTTTCAATATCCACCGGCGGCGCCGCCTCCTGCGGCAAGTGTGGCGGCGGTGCCGTCGTCGTGGTAGCCGGAGGCGTCGGCCTGTGCGCCGAGTGCTTGCGCGCCCAACTGTTCGGGAAGTTCAAGCTCGCCGTCACGAGCAACGCCATGGTCCGGCCCACCGACTCCGTCCTCCTCGCCTTCTCCGGCGGCCCCGCATCCAGGTTCACTTCCCAATTTTTCCCAAGAAACATTTACTGCTCAGATTTGCTTATTTTGTACAGTTATCTGTTAGGACCCTTTGAATGAGTTGCTGGTACATGTGTGTACAGGGTGGCTCTGCAATTCCTACACGAGATGCAGTCCAAGGCGATCGAGAGCTGGGACGCCAGCAATTCGCAGGCCCTGCCAGCCTTTGATGTAGGGGTGGCATTCGTTGACGAGAGTGCTTTGTTGTTGAAGCCGAAATGTGAAATTGAGCTGGCAATTGCAGATATTAAGTCGATCGTGTTGAGCTTGTTGCCAGGCAATAAAGCGATCCACATTGTCCCTCTTGAAGATGTGTTCTCCTCGGAATTGAATGACAGGGAAGGAAAGCTGAGGGAGCTAGTCGGCATGGTTAATGATGACACTGGGAGGGAGGATCTTCTTCAGTACTTGTGCATGCTTTCGTTGCAGAAGGTTGTTTTCCATCTGTGCTTGCGCAAGCTTCCTTTATGAATTGTCATTCAATTTACACAATCTTGGGTGATGCTTTTCTTTCAGCGACTAAATTAATATTTACCATTTCATTTGGTATGTCGTTCAGATTGCACTGGAAAACGGGTACACCAAGATCATGATGGGATCATGTGCTTCTGCAATAGCATGTCATGTACTATCTGCAACAGTGAAGGTATATAGCAGATGCTCTTTCCTACGTGATTTCGTCGCCTGTTGATAATTCCCAAATAGAATACGAGAGAACTTAAGGTTTGTAATTACCTCTAGGGGCAAGGCTATTCCTTACCAGCTGATGTCCAATATGTTGATACACGGTGGGAAGTGCCTGTCGTGCTTCCACTCCGCGATTGCCTGTCCCAAGAGCTTAGCCTGCTCTGTGAACTTGATAAGTAAGATTAGCATTTATATTTTTCTTTCATTGAATTGCGCTCCTGATGTCATTTATTCTAACTGATTTTGTGCTTAGTTTAAAGACACAGCAACTTATGGATAGGTCTTGCAGTGGCATCAACGGCTTAGTTGCATCTTTTGTTGCACGACTAAGGGTAAGTAAGTTTGTTTCTTGGGGGGCATACTTGACTTACATACCAACTTTGAATTCATCGACACAAAATTGAACTGAAACTCGAATTATATTCTTGTTTAGTGAATAGTGATTGCTTTGGTTAATTGCTTGGAGAAAGCCCAAGTCTTAATCTTACATGTTTCGTTTTGTACATTGACAGGAGGAGAATCCTTCTCGAGAGCATACTATTGTAAGAACTGCACAAAAGCTTAAGCCATTCTCTTTTAACAAGTTCTCAGCAAATGGCTATCATGATTTCCTGCCATCACGGTTGCGTCCCAAGTTCCAGAATGTTGATAGCGATGAGTCCACTTTCTCTGAGGTTCTCTGCCTGATATGTCGAAGTCCATTCAGTGAATCAGAACTGCATAACTTGGAAAGCACAAAACACAAGGCTCAGAAGAAGATTGATCTTTATACTGCGTATTGCTGTCAAAGCTGTCATTTCCAGATTCTACCAGGGGGTACAAACTTGGGCGACCAATTCTTTTCACTACTACCAAAGTTCTGGACTGAGAGAGTAGATACTGCATCTGTCAGCAATAGCTCCCTAAGGTGAGGTTAATGTCTCTTTCTCTGTGGTCTGATCCATTTTCTTTACAGATATGATGCAGATATCAGTAGCTTAGCAGATCAAAACACTGAACCTTTGCATGTTTACAGCTTCTTTGTTAGGATAATGTTTGATTTAATGCCACACTTGTTTCTATATGTGCAGTTACTCCATTGATTTGTTCGTGTATTGTCTTATTCATTCTTGAAGTGCACTGATTCAGTGATCTGTTTATAAATTTCATTCCAGAGATCAGATCGAAGACTATCTGCTTGAAGACGGCGACGATGAAAACTGAACTTATTCATTGAGTGAATCTCAAACTTATTGTAAGAAAGAATCTTTGACTCATGGTTAATTTTGTGCAGTCACATTTTTTTCTGCATATTTTAACTTCCGGTTGCTGGTTTTATACTGACACATATGCTATTATTTGTTTTGTTTGTACTGCCAGCAGACAGTAGAGATTCCGTCCTAGTTGGGCCTCACAAACTTTGGCATAAGCCGAACTTGCTTGGGATAACAGTGTTTGCATGTAGTACCGACACTGGTTTATTCAGGCTTCTGCCACATCCTTAAAATTACTCGTGCATTATATCTTTTGATCCAGTTCCTGGTGTATCTGTAAGTCCTCTCTACTCCAGTTAAAACCTGTCGGAAATCTGTATAGTGATAAAGGAAACAATCACTTGCCAGCAAGTTTCCACTGATCTCAGACGGCTGACTTCGGGTAGCTGAAGGCTTCCAACTTCCATGTGATTACAGTATAATTGGTCTCACCTGCTGTACCTACTATTTGCATGCAAAGTAGATTGTAATCAGGGAATATATCAAATGATTTTAGAGCAACTATGTTTTGTATAAAACCTTTTGTACTTGATGTGATTGTGATCCATTTACACCGTTGTACCTGTTTCATCCATTTGTCACTCTTATGCCTTCTCATAGGATACTTTTAGGATTAACCGGCGTAGAGATAAATGTTGCATCTTGGTCTTAATCTTGTAACATTGAAGGAATACACACCATTTCACAATTCGAAAATGACAAACAGGTATGCACATCACCCATCCCAAAAAATATAAGTTGCAGCAAGGAAATGGTAAGTCCACTACAAAACAGTGGTCCCTCATGCACTATGATCTGTATAACTATCTTATCAGCATGTGTTTACTACATTATCATGTTACTCTTACACATCTGCTTTTCGAGACAGTTAAGTCCTTCTCTGCAGTTCTTTGACTGTCTATTTTCTTTTGCACTCTGGTACATTGTCTCTTCTACTAACCAGTATGTATGCTACAAGTGTGTGTATTAGAATAGATTCTCTTTTCAAATAATAAAAGAAGATGTATTTTGAAACAAAACAAAGATGAGTGCATCCCATGCATGTGCATGTGCTCGGTCCTTGGTGCTGCTGAACCCTTATGTGCCAGTCAAACATTGGGAAGCCATCTTATGATTAGGTTAAAAACTTTGTGAAAGATTAGCTAGCCTTTTGGTTTAGCCACTTTAAACCTGATTGGTTTGGCATAAAGCCTGGCTGGTAATCCTAACCTACGTGCAAGGACTTTTCATGAATGATGATGGAGGACAAGTGCATACCTAAAGTTCCCCAAGGGCCTACACACACGCCTTTCATTTTTTTTATGGTTGTAGCAGGGCTTATGAATGTTGATTGATGTGGATGCCCATTCTGGTTGTCAAAATTTTCAAATTGTTTGTCGTAGGACTGCAAGTTGTGATATGTTAATTCCATCCTGATGAAGTGTGAGAGGATAATCATCCTAGAACAAACCTTTATTATCTAGTAATAACTTGAGTCTGATTTACCAGACCGACATGTTTTTCGCAAAAGCTCTAAATGAACCACAGACTGTACCTAATTGTGGTAGGGTAGTTTCAATTTTCCACTCAAACTCCTGTTGAAATTCATTGCTTTGAGAGCTTTGTGGCGTGGGTGGTGTGGCACGAACATCTGTCCTGAGCAATCCAATCAACCTGTCCTTGGAGGCATTCTTGTCCATTGGCAATGCACTAGTACACTATTATGTGTACCACCACAAACAGCAGAGGTTTTTCCTTGGATGATCCAGGAACAAATGTTTGTCGTTTGGACGGCAAGGCTGACCCCCCAAATAGGCCTGAAACGAAAAAGGGTAAATAGGGCTACAAAATGTATCTTGCTCCTTATGCTTAGCTTCATAGCTAGCATTATAGATGTAGGTTGTTGCTACTAAAATGACATCACCTGTGTTTTGGTGACTCAAAAAAGGCTAAGCTGAGGTAATGCTACGACTAGCATGCCCAGGTTTGGCACATTAGGGGAGTCCTTAGTGGGTTAGTGGACAAGATTTTCCTCCCTAATGCACACACTTTTGCTTGCTTCATCACTTGCTCTCACAGACAAAAGGGCCATGGTGTCCCCTAGTGATTGGCCTGCACAGTCCCTCTGTTCTCATTGAAGTTGTGTGACATTGACATGACCAAACCTAGGCTGCATTTTTTCTTCTTACCATATTATTGTACAAAAAAGCTTGGGGCACTGGTCAAAGAAAAACATTGCTGAGTGGGTAGAGTCACAGAGATCTTTATTAAGTGGCATGGTAGATAGCCTGTGCCTAGTTAGTTTCTGAAGCCTCTTCTTCATCGATCGAAGTGGGGGTACCAACCTAGCTAGAAGACTCTCATTATCTCCCTAGTTAGGGTTGCAGGCGGCACCCGCATCCTGCCCGCAAAACTCAAATCTAGACAAAAACGAGTTAGTTAAGAAAGCAAAAATTAAGCTGGCTTAGTGAAAACCTCTGTCCGCAACCCGCCCCGCTTGCCACCCTATCCCTAGTTTACTTGGTATAGTTGCTTAAATTATGGTCTGATATCGCATTAGGTTTTTGCCATATGTATATAATTTAGAAAGATGGATGGAGGTCATGTCACTAAGTCCTGATTTCTTGAATGCACTCTTATCTTTTGTGGGGCTGAGGGAACCTGAATTCAAGGCTGGGTTTGTGCATGCATGCAGGGTCCTGCAGCGAGCAGGCCTGATATGATGTGTCCTGGCCTCCCTGGGATTTGTTTGATCTGTGACACATACATACATACATGCATGCCTGCTGGCCTGGCCTGGCTTGGTTTGCAAAAACATAATTGTGTGTCCAGGAAGAAAAAAAAATGAAATCTGCAAGACATGGAGGACAGGTTTGTACCGTGTACAATCGTTGTCCACTGCAGAGGTTGTTGGGCGCGAGGGACTTGAATGCGGTGTGCCGGCCTGTTCCGCACGCCCAGGACGTACCGTCGGTCACGGTACGTACATCATCCACACACACGCGTGTGGTTCTCATCCACATGAGAAGAGGTTCTGTAGCCACCGTCTGTATGTTGCTGAGAACAAAATCGTGTGTTCTTCAGTTGTTTGCAGCTGCAGATTGGTTTCTGATGAACTAACAATCTTATTGCATGTTCAGTGAATTTTGGTCTTACGAACTCTAAGAGTCTCTTTGGATCACAGGATTTTGGAATAGGAAAAACACAGAAATATAATGTCATGAAATTTGGGATCCTATAGGAACTGAAAACGCATGAATCAGTAACAGATGTTGTTTGATTGAACCGCAGGAAAAGCACACGGAATTTCTATAGGAATAAAATACATGGCATACTTGTCATAGACACATGATCTTTTGCAAGAGTTTTAGACTCTTGCTATGAACCCTAAGAAATTGTAGTGTAGGAAAACAATCCATATTTTATTTGAAGGTTTCATTCCCTTGGGGCTCCTTTGATTCATTCCCTTATAAAATCCCTTTAAAAATCCTTTGAACCAAAGAGGTCCTGAATTTGATATACTGGTATGATCCATCCATCCATCTCATTCGTTAATTTCCATGGGCGACTTTTCGCTCGTCGCCTTGTCTGAATCATCCATCGCAGCGGCTGCTAGAGACCAGGATGGTGGTCCATCCATGGCTCCTTGATCTTAGTGAGTCCAGGCCAAATCTTGGCATCTTCCCTTGCACAAATATATTCAAATGTCTAGCAAATGGCGCTTAAACTAGACTGGGTGGATCTTGGCGATGCATGGCATGGGGGATGGTGGTGGACGATGCGTGCAGGACTGGCACTGTTGCGACGCTCCACAACATTGGCCCTTGAATCCTGCCTTCTTGTTCATCACTGTCCGGCACGTAGCCTTCAAATGTTCATATTACATCATTTTTATATGTCTTGGCTGTCAAATATATGTCGTTTGTGTATAACTTGTGGACGTAGACAGCTTGTCCTGGTTCAGTGACCGAGAACACGGTGCGTAGGTGTTGCCTTGTTTTAAATTTATTTTTTCTGATATATAGGTTTTAGACGTGTTAATCCCATCGTTTTATTTTTTGGTAAACGATCAATGACCTTCATTTTTGCAAAGTGTCGAGATAAATTGTGGACGTGTCAGCAGGACAAGCAAACAATATTATGTTTCGCAAGATGCTATCAAGTAGCTGCATGAATTTTCAGTAGATACCATGGCGTGTCTGTATTATGTCTTTGCACAAAGTCACTGGTATGGCATTGTTTTCCTTGAGGCATTTGGGGTCCCAGATGGCCCCCCCGCGAGGAGATTAGTTAGCGGCCAAGCCAGGTGTTTTGTCTCACCCCTAAGCACTTTCTGCACAAGAAATGCGGCATTTTCTCTTGGCTGCATTAAGGATTTTGTAGGGAGATGATGATGATGCTGGTAGGCTGTTGGGATAACCCTATCAACGTTTCCATTTCTTTTAATGTGCAGCCTGCAGCCTGCTTGCCTGCCTGTTTGAATCTTTAGTTTCTAGGGTTTGCCACCTTGCCTACCATGCATCTTAGTACACGTTTTCTTCTTGTGTGGACAAGCTTGGGGCAACAAGCGCACCTAGTTAGATAGTGTGTGTCTCTGTGGATAAAGAATACACTTGTTAAGTCAAACTGTGCACTCCTTTTCTTGTCACTTTCAAACCAAATCAAACGTGCCAATGCTCAATCGTGATGATTACATAAAACGTGACCAAAATATCACTAAGTAGAATTCGAAATAAAACCACGACAAGAATTAAGGGAACGAAGGGAGTACCTAAGAACAAGCAAATATGAGATCACCTTCTCAACACATTTGTACCTACATTTTCATATGTAGTCTGCCGCCTCTCTGTTTGAGATTTTTATTAGGATGGAACTTGCGAGGTGGAGAATGCACATTTTTAGTCAGGTGATTTATCTACTCCTTTTATACACCTTCAACCAATATCAGATGCACCGTGAATCATAATTGGATAAAATGTGACCCAAATGGGACTTAGTAGTGTGAACAGTAGCTACACAAATGGTACTTTTTGTGGGTGGGGTTGGGGGTGGAGATCAATGTTTATCGGTTCGGTGGATAGATGGTGCTTTGCAAATTCTTAGGCTTGTCCTTTCGTGTTCTTCGACTTCTTCTGCAATATTTCAATGATAGAGCAATAGTTCAACAGTCTGGATTGCAAGGGGTATTTTTTCGGGCCATAATGTGGTCAATAATATTATCCCCCATCTCTTTACTAGGTGGTTCTTGTGGCTCCTTAAACCCTCCGGGATTAATTCGGCTAGTGCATGTTTGGTCATTTGTAGTCCTGTTATCAAAGACATGGAGGAACACCGAGATGAGAAGGCCGACACGATAGAAAACGACTATAAAGGAATGAGAAAACGACTATGAAGGGATGAGAAGTAATTCCCAATAGTTGTATGAGCCCCATGATTTAAACGGCAGTGGCCTATTGTCCAACGAGGTCATTTTATAGTTTGGGTTGATTCTTAATACAACACCTTATGGAAAAGACGTCAACGCTTATTGTCGTGGATTTCCTTTTCTACTTTACTTACTTTGCAAGAGCCTAGAGATGTCCATGATCGATGCATATTGTGATGTACTGACCAAGTTTGTATTTACCCCTATCCATAACAATCACGCTCTGTCATACACCACCTTCGACCTTATGCATATTTCAAGTAGACATGTTAGAAAGAAAGTGTTAAGTAGACATGTTAGAAAGAAAAATAAAGCTATGCATAGAGATCATTATCGTTTACTCTTTATTGATCAAATGTTACAAATATTATCTAAGTATTCACACTTTTATCTTGATAACTATTCTCGTTTATCTTGAATTCCAGTGCACAAAGATGACAAGGAAAAGGCTACTTTTACTTGTTCTTTTGGTATTTTTGTTTATACAAGAATGCCATTCAATTTATGTAATGCCCATGCCACTTTTCGAAGATAGATGAATGTTGTATTTACTCATTACATTGAGAAAATTATAAAAGTATTCATGGGTGACTTTTCTATATATGGTACATCTTTTGATAATTATTTATTCAGTCTTAATAAAGCATTACAATGTTGTGAGGACCAACACTGTATTTTATATTGGAAGAAATGTCACTTTATGGTAACCGAAGGAGAGGTACTCGGGCATAGAGCATCTGGAAGAGGAATTGAAGTTAACCGAGCTAAGGTAGAAGCAATAGAGAAATTGCCATATCCACGAGACATAAGAGATGGTATAAGAAACATTCTTGGTCATGCTAGTTTTTATAAAAAAGTTATTAAAAACTTCTCTAAAATTTCTAAACCTCTTGCTAATCTTCTCAAAAGGATGTTATGTTTCCATTAATGATGATTGCATTGATTTTTTCAAAGTTTTAAAGAATGCTTTAATAACTGCCCCTAGTATTCAATCACCTTATTGAAGTTTACAATTTGAAATTATGTGCTATACTAGTGATTATGATGTAGGTGATGTTCTTGGCCAGCAAGTTGACAATAAGTTAGACGTTATTGACTATTCTAGCAAAACATTAGACGATGCTCAAAGAAATTAAGGTACTACTGGCAGAAAATTCTTAGTTGTTAGATTTGCATGTGATAAGTTTAGATCCTACATTATTCACTCTAAATTCAATGTGCATACTGATCATTCAACTATTTACCTCATGAGTAGGAAATATGTTAAGCCTAGGCTTATTAGATGGGTTATTTTTAATACAAGAGTTTACTTTGCATATTTGTGATATGAAGGTGAAGATTCTGGTGGACCCTATTCCTATTTGAAAGAACACAAATGTTGCCTAGAGGGGGTGAATAGTCATTTTAAAACAATTATGATTAGGCTCTAATAAATGTGGAATAAAACTAGTGTTTAATTTATCAAGAACAAAACCTAAATCTACTAGGTTCAACTAAGTCTACCAACAACCTATGCTAAGCAAGACAAGCAACAAGGTGATAGAAAGATATATTACTTTAAGCATGAAGGCAATCACAATGCAAAGTGCATAAGTAAAAAGCTCGGGTATATAAATAACCGAGGCACGCGAAGATAATGATTTTATCCTGATGTTCACTTCCAAAGAAGCAATGTCTCCTTTGGAGAGGTACCGTGGTGTAATGTGCCCCGAACGCCAGAAGTGGCTCACCTTGAGGTGTGGTGGCTCGATGCACACCCAACGCCACACAAGGCCTTACCCCAACATGCGGAGGCACGCCACTCACCATGCCACAAAAGGCTCACCTTGTTTTCTCCTATGGGCACCACAAAGGTGGGCACACGATCCACTATGGGACACTTGAGGACAGTCATCGGACCTGTTCAAGCTTGGGGCAATCTCCACAACTCAATTGTAGGATCCCAAGATAATGCCACAAAAGTCCACAAGCCTGAGACAATATCCACAACTTAATTAAAGGCCCCAAGAAACACCACCAATGCCACAATCGTCTAGGGTTTGAAGAACCCAAGAGTAATAAGCTCACAAGCTTTCACAATCCGATTCTCCGTAGAGAACTCAAACCGATGCACCTAATGCAATGGCAAGTCCTTCACTCCCAAATTCCACCAAAGCTACACAAGCTATTGGGGAAATAAGAGAGGAAGAACACAATAATAGAACACCTAATTCTCCAAGATCTATATGCCAAGATTTCCTTCACAAAGATGGGATTTGGTTTGGTATGGTTATAGATCTAGATATCCTCTCTCACATCCTTTAAAAATATGCAAGAATCATAGGAGAAATATGCGGAGAGGACAAGCTCTTGAAGGTCAAAATGGAGGAGAGTAAAAGTAGAAAGCTTAGAAGGAAGGTGGAAGAAGGCCTCCAGGCCTCCTTCTAAAGGGGCTTCAAAAGCCAATCGTTTGAGTCCAAGTCACGCAGACCCGGTAGTACCACCAAATCAGCGGTACTACCACCAACCCCTCCTAAGGTCAAAACAAAATAGGGACATAAGTGTATATGGAGGTACTACCACCAAAGCTTGGCGTTGATACTGTCGCCTCACTTTCACCTAACTTTGAAAAATAAAATGGACAAAAACTAAAGGTTGACATGGATCTGGCTGAAGTAACCTGGTACTTCCACTGGTAGTACCAACGACAAATATGTCTTGGCGATACTACCTACGATTTCGTGGTACTACCACCAAAAAATTGTTGAGCCAAAACTGCCATAACTCGAGCATCTAGATTTTGAATGAGATGAAACTAGTTTTGTTGGAAATATTGAGTATCACCGAGGGAGAAAATAACAAGTAGAAAGATGTGAGGTACCTCCCAAGGTGAAGAGCCGGTAAACCTCCAAGATAAAAGTTGCAATAAGATATACATGGGAATCCGTTTTTATGAACTAGAGCTTGTTATGAAGATAACGACAAGATCTAGAACCTCACATGGATAAGATCAAAATAACAACCGAGAAAGATGATGCCAAGTATGCAAAGGTCTGAGCTCTCTCTAGAACATAGATTGAATTACTCACTTGAGATCCCCTCTTGACAGTACGGCTATCCATCCTAAACCCGGTCTCCCAACTAACAACATGAGACCAACAAAAGATAAAAGCTATCAAGATCATACCTTTGCCTTGATCAATCCACTCATGATTCATGAATATGCTCTTGTCCTTCAAAATATCAAACACCTATCTTGATTGCTCTTGCTTGATCTATCTTGATGATTACTTGTGAATTGCTCCATCATACTCCCATGGGAGAGTCTCTTCTTTTGACATATCTTCACCTATCCATGATCACCTAGGATGGCAAGCTTCAAGCATATGATCAACTTAAAGTTGCACCCCATATATTATTTGTGTGTGTGGATCCACTTGAATCCACTCTTCGCACATTGTCTTGATCAACCTTGATCAACATCATCTTCTTATTCAAGACATGCTTCCAATAGGATCAACTCTCACATGAACAATCTTTGTATCACACCTTGAATATATCCTTTGTCATTGCTTATTATTCTTCCTTTATCCATCCTTCAACCTTGAGGCCAACAAATGGTACAAGCGATGCCAATGGACAATTCCTACAAGTGTAACTTAATATAAACATTAGTCCATGGCGATTATCATTAATTACCAAAAACACACATGGGGCACACATGCACTTTCACTATTTATGATAGTTTTTGCAATTAACATTTAGCTAGTATTAGAGCTACATATGCTTGGTTTGCTGATTATGATAATTATATTGTTGGGGAGGTCATGCCACCTTATTTTACTTTCCAACAAAGAAAGGAATCCTTTTATTATATTAGGAATTACTTTTGGGATGACCCATTCTTATATAATAAAAGCGTAAATGGTATTATTATAATTGTATTCTTGATTGAGAGTAATGGGACATCATAAGAGATTGCCATTTCTCTTTCGCTTACATAAGCCATTCCAACCAATAGTGCAGATCATCTCGCTGCAATAAGGATGTTAAAGGATATCATTCTACCAAGGTTTGGAGTACCTAGATTTCTTATTACCGACAATGGTTCTCATCTCTTGTTAGGTGTTCTTAGAAAAACCTCTAGCAAAGTATGGTGTTTCACATATAGTTTCTTCTCTATACCCATCCTCAAACTAGTGGTCTAATTGAGTTAAGTAATAGGGATATTAAACTTATTTTGCAGAAGATAGTTAACAAGTTTAGGTCTGATTGGCCAAAGAAAAATAATGATGCATTGTTGGCTTATAGAATTTTTTTAAAAGTACTATTGGTTTGTCTCCTTATAAAATGTTTTATGGTAAAGCTTGTCATCTACCAATAGAGTTAGAATATATGGCTCGTTGGGCAGTTAAGCATTTGAACTTTGATTTTAAAATTGGTGGAGAGAAATAATTCTAGATATTAACTTGTTAGATGAATGGAGAAACGAAGCTTATATAAGTGCAAGTTTATTTAAATAAAAATTTAAAATTTGGCATGAAAGAATTCAAAGAAGGGGACCAAGTATGTTTAATTCTCATTTCATGTCTTCTGTATGAAAGTTAGTGTCAAAATAGTCAGGACCATTGGTTATTCGATAGCTCTATCATTCCGGAGCCATCCGACTCTGTAGGGATATCAAGGGTAAACCTCATGTGATCAATGGGTAACTTCTTCAACATTACATTGCAGGACAAAAACTCACTAATAACATGTAAAAGATCAATCTCTAGAGCCCCAAAGAAGAAACTGATTTGAAGCATGATTGCCAAAAACTCCAATATGAGTAAAAGGTAAGTTTCATGTACGTAACTTTTCTGAAAAATTCTAAAACTTTCGAGAAGTCATTTTTAGGAAAATAACACTATGTCGTGAAAGATATAGACTAAATAGAGTCCACAAGGGGTAGAACCACCTCATGGCTTGGCCAGAAGTGTCTCCCACACCATGAAGGGGATGTCCACCCTTTAGACTCTGTTTCACTTACATTTTGTGTCTAGGTCTCTATACTTGCCTACAAATCTTTAACATATAACCCTCGATATTGATCTAATCTTGAAGCGAGAATTTGCTCTCAAGTTCTTTGCCATGTTTGTAGGAGACTCCTACAATGCTCCTGGTACCAGAATGATATGAAGATGCCCAAGTACTTAGTCCTACATCAATGTGGAGGAGCAATAGTAAGAGGAAGGACTAATCGAGTGAACAAGGGATCCACGAAGACGTTTAGGAGACAAAGATGCTGAAGAGGAATAAGAATATGATGACGAGGGAGATCATATGCATGTCACATATGCAACGTGGAGGGGAAGACTCTACCTAGAGCCAATTCCTCTAGCAACCATGAAGGTGGTGGAATCAAATTGGGATAAAAGGTGTAGTGCTTGCATGAGGAATGGGAAGGTGCCTATTAAGACTCTTTCTTCTAGAAATCATATTGCTAACTTGAATTGCAGAAATGTAATGCATGTACCAAAGTCAAAATTGCTGGGAGAGTGGGACCACATCCTTCCTAAAAGAAGTAATAAGGAGCCTATCCTCAAGTGCAAGGATATCAAAGGGAAATCTAAGCAGACGATTTGGGATGATATGGATATCGTAGCCAATGAGTTTAAAAAGGCATACAATTCCATGATGGGGATTATGAACGAACTAAAGAAGTTCAATCGCTCTCCATCAGCTGGTGATGCATGAATAGCTGCAACAACAACTCAAGCTTGGTAGAGTTTTATCTAGTTTTAAATTATTTCTGGTTTATCATGTTGAATCTAGTTATATTTTATTTTCAGGGGTTTTAATTTTCTAGCGTATACATGGCTCTATGAGCATTATCTATCTATGTATCCTTCGTGCGAGTGATTTATAATAGAATATAAGTATGGTGCTATCTATGTTTTGATTGTTGAGAATAATATGATAACCACCATACAATGTGTCACATCATGTTTAGAGGTTTCATCTACAATTTTATTGGAGTTAATTAACTTGAGCATGTTGGACAAGCATAGAATCTATCTAGCAAATTTTGAAACTTGAGTTATGATAAAATAATTGCTGGCTAGGTTTCATGAAAATGATTTAGTCATAGAAGTCAAGTGACTAGGAAGAGATGATTAATCAAGGGAATATGAGATACTCTTAATTTTTGTTACACACAATGATCAACTAGGTTATTTATGGATCTTGCATGGAATTTTTGAAAGGGAAAGAAATAACGAAAGAAAGAAAAGGGGATGTTGAAAGGTTGCAAAAATAAAAACTCTATTGTAAGATCCGTGAGTACCATGCATTATATTATGGGTATCAACAGTTAGACCATCAATTAAAGCCATGCTTAGTGGTGAAAGTTTTCACTAGCCAATAAATTAGAGAGACTTCGAACATCATCCTCTTCTTTCTTTAACAATTCTATTCTTTGTTAGTGACTTGTATTATATGAATACATCTTTCTTATGAAACTATTGTTAGGATTTACCTTTTGATTCAAAGTAGAATTGATAATTTGGGGGAAAATATGATTCAGTTGTCTTACATGCAATGGTTATTTCAATTCTAAACAAGGGGTATTTGCTAGAGCCTCTATGTATGTTTTCATACTTTAAATGATTGCTGAATATGGATAGATTGTATGATCTGAACATGTAATGGTACATGCTTGCATTTCTTTTCTCGACCACATGCTCATTGCACATAGTATGCTTCATAAGCTTGTTTGCTCGAGAACAGACAAAGATTTAAGCTTAGGGGATTGATGCATGCATTTTGTATCATCATATTTGCATTATATTTCTTTAGTGTAAATTGCTATTTACATTAGTATAGCATTATTTACCTTCATATAGATGATTTATGGGGGTTTTCTTCCAAAACCGCTTTCATCGGTATTTAATTCTAGGAAGAAGAAAAATTGATGTATCGTATTTTTTTAGTTTCAGGGACCTTCAGAAACACAATTAATTCGAGCAAAAATAGCCTATAAGTTGTCATAAGAGGGGAGACCTTGAGCATTGTAAGTCCATGAGGGGGCCATGAGGCCCCAGATGCCCCCCATGACGCTGCAAGATAGGCCTGCCATGTCAGGGGCCTATCTGGATCTCGAGCTTCGCCTTATGTCCCTCTTTTTCCAGGAGATCTATACCAATAAAAAACCTAGCCATATTTTTAAAGAGATTTACAGTGACAACGACAAAGTGAAAAGTCTTCTTCTTCTCCAAAGGAGGACATATCCTATCGTCGTGTGGCTGGTGTTGGAGAGAAATCACCACCATCGCCATCACCAACTCCTCCTTGGTATAGGGAGGGTCTCTATAGCACCATCAACATTAGCATCATCTCCATCACCAATATCGACATCATTCCACTCATAATTTTTGGTAGATCAGAAGCTTGGAATAGTTTTCTACTGTCTTATTCATGATTATGCTTGGAAACATTTATTATTTTGTGGTTAAATTATAATTTTAGATTGTGTTGTAATCCATATGCCATTGATCATCATCATGCTCCATCGTTGTGAGTAGTTAACCATGTTCTCGAGGGCATAGGGTGAATTAGCCATTATTTCTATGTTAGGCCACATAGGATAAAACAAAACTTTCCCAAGATCTAGCTTAGGTAGAAGGCCACGAGGATTACCACTAGACGCGCGGTTACAGATTACTGATGAAGCGCGTCTGTTGATGCAGTGCAGTCCTTGCGATCCCGATCCAATCAACGATCGTCGTGGTGCTGATCGTACATTACATATGCTGGTATTCACACATACAAGGAGGAGCGCCGGCGGTGAACTGCTAGGTTCGTTACGACGGCAGGACTTTCTGTGGACCTAGGGTTTCCAACGTATGGAATGACCTAACCTATCAACCCTCTTGGATTTCTACGCCCCACTATATATAGGGAGTGAAAGTGGGCTCCACTCACTCATGGCCCATTCACTAAAGCCCATATAATATTAGTCACTGTGAGTCCGGATCACCGGCTCAGTCCAAAATCCGGCTCAGGTCCAACCCAACCAGATTTTCGGTTCAGACCCGATTCAAACTTGCTCCCGCTCTTAAGTGTATGACCCCGCAGGCTCATGGCTACTTGGACACGATTGGAGTCCGACTCTCAATCGATCAGCCGGTAGCGGCTCCTAGCAGAACGTGCCGACTCCCAAGTATCAAAGAGTCATGATAACTTACCTTTCCAATGCGACTTGCGTCCGAGTACCTTTTGCCTCACAATATACCTTGTCAAACTATAGGCGTATATTTGTCATCCCTTAAATAGTCCGACTCTCTTCTTGATCCGACATAAGTGATTCATCTGACTAACTCTTAGTCGATTGCCTCGGTTAACACTTAACCGAGTCATGCATGGCCATGATTTCCGAATCATATCACCCGAGAGGGCCCAGAGAATATCTCTCTAAGTGGAGGGGCAAAATCCCATCTTTGTTATTCACATCATGCAGCTTGATTCTCAGTCGACCCGAACTCTGCCTTTATAACTTCCCAGTTATGGATCATCGTTTGACAGAACCTAAGTCGATGATCCTCAACTCGGACTGTGCAACAACCTCAGGTGTAAGGATTACATTGATTGAGATATACAAATTACAACTTGTTCGTTGTACCTCAATATGGGTCAATCCAACTCGCTAAAATCTTCAGCCCAATCTGTGTAAGTCGGAATAGCATCTCCATGCCCATGACAAGTGGAACTGAGTCATCAGCCGACTTTCACATTGGTCTAAGATGTGTGTCCAGCACAACCTCGATGACCAAGGATATTTAGTACAAACAACATGAATGTATAGTTCCACAACTGAATCACATATTCAGTGATACACATCAGATGTTTATACAAGGACAACTTAATATCTTTATGAATACAATGGGAAATATCATCATACATGATTGCCTCTAGGGCATATTCCCAACAGTCTCCCACTTGCACTAGAGTCAATCTTCCGATATCACATGTCTAGGCATCTAATGCCCATAGCTCTTAGGTGCGCCTCATGCTTCCGTTGTGGTAATGGCTTTTTCAACGGATCTGCAATATTTGCATCTGTGTGTACGTTGCATAACTTGATATCACCTTGATCCACGAACTGGTGAATCAGGTGGTACCGCATGAGTATGTGCTTGTTATTCTAGTGTTGTCTAGGTTCCTTGGCTTGTACAATAGCACCATTGTTGTCACAATACACATCTAACGGATTGGACGAGCCCTAAACCACACCAATATCCATGAGGAAATTCCTCATCCAAATAGCTACCTTTTCTACCTCTGAGGCGGCAATATACTCAGCCTCTGTTGTAGATGCAGACACAGTCTCTTGCTTGGAACTCTTCTAGATCACAACTCCTCTGTTTATCACAAACAGATACCTGGATTGCGAACGAGAATCATCAGAGTCGGCAAGATAACTCGCATCTGTGTAACCCTTTACACTGAGTTCATCTTCACCTCCATAAACCAAAAACATATCCTTAGTCCTTCTCAAGTACTTTAGGATATTTTTAGCCGTTGTCCAGTGGATTTCTCCAGGACCAGCCTGGTATCTGCTCACAACACTTAGACCATATGAAACATCCTACTTCACTCATCAGTCATCAAAGGACACCGAGTCTTGCTAAGTTTTACACCATGGGACATTGGTAAGAACCCCTTCTTAGATGATTCCATGTTGAAATTATTCAACACTTTGTCCAAATAAGTACTCTGACTCAATCCAATCAGCCTCCTTTATCTATCTCTATAGATCCGGATTCCGAGAATATATGTTGCCTCACCCAAGTCTTTCATTGTGAAACTCCTTTACAATGATTCCTTGGTTTCTTGCAACATATGGACATCATTTCCAATCAATAATATGTCATCCACATATAAGATTAGAAAGTTTACTTTGCTCCCACTAAACTTCTTGTATAAACAAGAATCATGATCACTCTTGATGAAGCCAAACGATTTGACTACCTCATCAAAGCAAATATTCCAACTCCGAGATGCTTGCTTCAACCCATAAATGGATTTCTGAAGTTTGCACACTTTATCATCATTAGTAGGATCGACAAAACCCTCGGGTTGTATCATATACACGTCCTCGGTTAAATTTCCATTAAGAAAAGCCGTTTTGACATCCATCTGCCATATCTCATAGTCGAAATAGGCTGTTGTAGCTAACATGATCCGGACTGACTTAAGCATCGCTACGGGCAAGAAAGTCTCATCATAGTCAACTCCTTAAACCTGTCGGAACCCCTTCGTGACAAGCCGTGCTTTATAGACGGAAATATTTCCATCCATATCAGTTTTCTTCTTAAAGACCCATATGCACTCGACGGGTCTTGCACCGTCTGGCAGATCAACCAAGTTCCAAACTTGATTTTCATCCATGGATTTTAACTCGGATCGTATGGCTTCAAGCCATGACTCGGAATCAGATCCCACCATCGCTTCCGAATAATTTTCCGGCTCATCACTGTCTAATAGTAATACCTCACAAAAACTTCGTAATCTTGCCAATCTTCGTAGTACAGGTGCTGCTGCCGGCTCAGCTACCACGACCGGCTCAACCTCCAAGGTTTTTGACGACTCTCTACTAGCCGGTTCCTCTCGAATTTCTTCGAGATGCACCGTGCTCCCACTGACTCCCCGACTGAGAAACTCTTTCTCTAGGACGACACCATTCCGAGCGGCAAACACTGTGCGCTCTTCTCGGTTGTAGAAGTAGTAGCCCAAGGTTTCCCTCAGATACCCCACAAAAATACACTTATCCGACTTGGCCGTAAGCTTGTCCGACTGAAGTCGCTTGACAAATGCTTCACAACCCCAAATCTTAAGAAAAGACAGACTCAAAATTTTGCATGTCCACATCTCATGCGGTGTCTTCTCTACCGACTTTCATGGTACTCTGTTTAGTGTGAACGCCGCTGTTTCTAGATAATAAACCCAAAATGATAAAGGCAGATCTGTCCGACTCATCATTGATCGTACCATGTCCAACAAGGTCTGGTTCCGCCTTTCCGAGACACCGTTCCTCTACGGTGTTCTCGGCATAGTAAGTTGTGGAACTATTCCACAACTCTTCAGATGGTCATCAAACTCGTGGCTCATGTACTCGCTGTAGGGGTTCGTAGCATGGAAAACAAAAAATTTCTACCGCATGCACACAAACAAGCCAAGATCTATCTACTAGATTGTAGCAACGAGTCGATAGAGGAACTCACCCTCGAAGATTCCAAAGCGGTTAACGAGAGCAGATTCTCGTGGGTGATGTAGTCGTACACTTGCCGATCTCAAGATCGCGTAGACGATCCTTCCGGCCATGCTCCGGCAGCGCTCAGCGGTCACATCGCTCGTGATTTCGACGAAGACCTTCCTCTCCCTTGTTCGAGCAGCAGAGGTTGTAGCACTCTCGCGATTCCCAAGACGACGGCGTGGTACCGAAAGTAGAGGGGAGATCTCGCAGGGCTTCGCCTTAAGCCGGAGCGAGTATGGTGGACTATGAGAGAGCCTTGGTGATCTAGGGTTTAGACACACCAATTAGAAGGGGCTAAACCAGCGGCTAGGGCAATTAGAAGCTCTAACTCGGCGGCTTGGGAGAAATCCCTAGGCTGTGGCTAGGGTTTAGGTTTAGAGGGAGGCAACTTGTGTGTCTAGGAGGGGAGCCCTGCCCCTCCTTATATAGGTGGAGGGAGGCGCCGGCCAAGGGGAGGGGAATCCCTCCCCAACTCGGATCCCAAGTGGGCCGGCGGTGGAGGAGGGACTCCTCCCCAACTCGGTTTCCCACTTCCCTTCCACTTCCCAAAATAGTCGTTTGACTTTTCAAATTGGCGTTTGACTTTTCAAACTAGGATTTGATTAAACCCTTTATTTTGTTCAGCGATGACACCTAGTACATGATGCAATCATACCAACTTGATATAACACATTCATGCACCCTTCCCCTTCGGAGTGCCGGACATTCCGGAACCTTCTAGAACATTCCCGATGAAAACACCGGAATCATTCACCAACTCCGAAACAGGACTTTCCTTATATGAATCTTATTCTCCGGACCATTCCGGATCTCCTCGTGATATCCCGGATCCCATCCGAGACTCCTAACAACATTCGGTCTCTTTCTCATCATTCCATAACTACTCAAGCAACATCGAATCCTTAAGTGTGTCTCCCTACGGTTCGTGAATTATGCGGACATGATCGAGACACTTCTCCGATCAATAACCAATAGAGGAATCTGGAAATTCATATGGCTCCCACATATTTCTACGATTATTTTGCGATCGAATGAACCACTTACATACGATACCAATTTCCCTTTGTCTCACGATAGTTTACTTATCTGAGGTTATGATCGTCGGTATCTCTGCATACCTAGTTCAACCTCGTTACTGATAAGTACTCTTTTCTCGTTCCCGTGGTATGTGATCCCTTGTGAGCCAGTCACATGCTTGCAAGCTAATTGAATGACATTCCACCGAGAGGGCCCAGAGTATATCTATCCGTCATATGGATGGACAAATCCCACTCTTGATCCATGTGTCTCAACCGACACTTTCCGAACACTCAATGCCACCTTTATAGCCACCCAGTTACGGTGTGGTGTTTGATGTCATCAAAGCATCCTTCCGGTGAAGGTGATATGCATGATCTCATGGTCGAAGGAATTAGGTTACTATGTATCAGAAAGCTTATAGCAAATGAACTATATTAAATGACTTGATCTTTATGCTATGCTTAACTATAGGAGTATGTCCATCACATCATTCCCCTAATGATATGACCCTGTTGTTAATAACATCTCTATGTTCATGATCAGGAAACCATGATCATATATTGACCAACAAGCTAGTTTAACAAGACGCTTTACTAGGGACTCTTTTATGTTTACAAATCACACAAGTATTAATGTTTCCTGTTAATACAATTATAGCATGGTATGTAAACATTTATCATAAGTATGAAGATATGATAATAACCACTTTATTATTGCCTCTTGGGCATATCTCCAACAGTCTCCCACTTGCACTAGAGTCAATAATCTAGTTTCAAACCTTTGTGTATTCAACACCTATGGCTTTCTGGTGTCGTATGTACACAATTGCTAGTGGTCAACTGATCTCCGGATCTGACACTTCCAGGTCCGTGTGTAATTGCATGTCTTTGCGTCTCTACGCATCACTCATTCTCTAATGAGATGGCTTTGTATAATTTTGGTCCTTTGGTGAGACCTTTAGTTCTTTGGGGTTAAAACATGTTGATAATATTGTCGTACAATATATCTTCATAGTATTATCCCGCTGTGAACTACACCTAGTTTGATAACAAACTACTTGACACAAATGCCCTCTTTACCTGCTATTATAGCAGTCATATACTTAGCCTTTTGTTGTAGTATCTGTCACAATGTCTTAATTTTGGAACTCATCCAAATCCATTATGGAACTTACTTTCCATTATATTGTGCCACCCTTAGTTTAGATTGAGATAAACTCAATTTGTACTTTGTGACAAAACTAGTATCAATGTAGTACTTTTACAATGAACTAACCATCTATTTGTCACTACTACAAATAATATACTCTTAGTTCTTCCAAAAGATCATAAGAATATCCTTACTATTGTCCAATGATCATCTTATGAATCATTCTGGTATATGCTCATAACATTTAGAGCATAGGACATATCTGGATTTGTACATATCACAGTATGATTGATATAAATACTCTTTGTGATCTCATACATCAAGTATCAATCTATACTTGAATCTTTGTTTCACTTACCAAGTGTCAATACACTTGAATATATCATCAATATTGAACTCATTCAATCCTTTCTGTGCAACAAGAACCTTTCTTGTAGTTTCTATATTGAGCTCATTCAATATATCATCTATGTACTTTTGGCACAACCATATTAGCGTCTATTGATGCCAAATATTTGGGTTTTGCCTAAGCCTTTCATCGAGATGAAATTCTTAATATGTGTTAATAAAAGATACATCATTTCCAATCAACAATATGTCTTCCACATAATGTATTGGAAATATGTCTTAGCGCTCCCACTTAATTTCTTGCAAACGCAAGCATCTTCATTGTCTCTGATGAATTTAAACTCTTTTAACAATTTCATCATTGTGAAGATTCCAACTCCGCAATGCTTACTTCAACCATTGAAGTTTGCATATGCATTTAGCATCCTTTGAATTAACAAAACCGTATGGACCATGTCATGCACACGTCCTAGGTAACAATTCTATTAGAAGAACTTGTTTTGTTTATTCAACTACCATATAACAAAATTATATGTAGTGGTTGCTACATTAATCCGTCTAGACTAAATATCGCTATGAAAGATCAAATCTTGTCATATACAACCTTTGAACATTGTTGTGAATACTTTCCCAACATGTCAACTATTTCATAGATGTGAAACATCCATGTCTTATTTCTTTTATAGATCCAAATACGACTGTAAGGTCTTGTACCTTTTCAGAGGGTCTTTCAAGTTCAAAGCTTTATCTCTCGTATATGGAACTATCACGGATTTTATGGCTTCAAGCCATTTGACGGAGTCAGGGCCCATCATCGCTTCTTTGTATGTAGTCAGATCATTATTGCCAAATAATGATTTAACTCTCAAATCTTGGTATTTGATTGTTTACCCGACCTACTTGTTTCAATAGAAACTTTGACCTTCGTAACCACAACCTTTGAGGCACGTGAGCCATGAGCATTGTTGCTGCCTCCGGAACACTTTTTCGCGCAACTTTACACATATAGCTAAGGTTCCTTTAACCTTATCAAAGTTCTATTGTCCTCCCACTTATCTTTTCACGAAAAAATCCTTCTCAAAGAAACTTGACGTTCTAAGTGACAAACACTTTTGTCTCCGATGTTATGGAGGAACAGTTATTCGAAATAACATACAAAGACAGGTTCATCCGACTTTGGTTGCAAACATCTTTCTTATGCATAGCATACCAATGTTTAAGAAAGGACAACTTGGGTTTTATCCCAAACCATAACTTTATATGGTGTCATTTCAACGGATTATGATGGAGCTCTTTTTAGTGGAAAAACGGTAATCTCTAAAGCTTTTAATCTTTAAAATATAATGGCAGTTTTATGAATTACACCTTTGATCTTCCCATGTCAAACAAGGTTTAATTACATATCTCGAACGCTCCATACTCTTATGGTGTTTCGGTAAAATGCAAATCCACGGAACGATTCCTTAAATCTTAGGTATTATGCTAAACTTGTAACTCAAATATCTTCCTTTATGATCTTATCATAAACTTTTTATATTCTTGTTACAATGATTTTGCACTTCATCTTGAAAGTCTTTGAATTTTTCAAATGTTTCATACTTCATCCTTATTAAGTAAACGTTCATATATTCACTTAAATTTTTCAGAGAAAGCATATGAAGTTGAAATCCTTCGCTCTTGACTACACATAATGGACTTCGTACAACAATATGTACAAGTTCCAATAAACTAGTCATTCGTTCCTTTTTGGCCTATGAACGAAGTTTTAATTATCTCTAGGAAAGTTTCACAAGCGTCATTTGATCAAAAATCAAAAGACTCCAAAATTCCATCCACATGGAGTTTCTTCATGTTTTTTTCCAATATAATTTAAACGGCGATGTCACTTCCTAAGTGATCTTTCAATCAATTTGTCTTTCGACATTTTTAGCACTAGTTTTATGGATGTGATTTCTCCAACGAGATTTGTGAATCATCCATCTTTTATGGATTACGGCAATTATTTTAACAACCCTTTTGTTCTCATAATACCTGATAAAACAAATATTGAATGCAAGCTTTGATGTTTAACGAGCAACACAATAACCCTTTATTTTTTCTCGATGAACATTATCACATATTCTTTTGCTAGTTACTTAGGCCATTGTAGTTCATAAATTGTGTTGTTTTGTATGACGATTCACACCAACAAATTCAGTATCAACTACTTAAGAACCACATTGTTTAATAAGCAAAGAATATAGCCATAACATGTATATCATCTATATACTTAAACTGAAAAATTCTAGTCTTTTTCTTTTCTGCCATATATTTATGAGATTCTCTTTCGGTATTTCCTTTTCTGTTTGAAAGAATCTATCAACATCAATAGTGGAGTCATACATATGACACATAGTCCAAAGCGTGTATATTTAAATACCAATGTCTTTGGACTTGCACTTTGAAGTAGATCACCATCATCAAATGTTTGGTGTGCTTTCAAATTCCATTCTTTAGTAATCTCTTGGTGTAGTAAACATTTTACCTACATCAAATATTCACCCTCATCATGGATTTATCCATGATCAATCTACTTTTAGCTTGTAACGGTGAATCGCGAGTATAATGTTGCTCTCCAAAACCTTTTGGTGGATTAGGACAACTAGTGTCTCCAACCTTTTGCAAATTCTCATCAAATATGAGAATATGACTTTTGCCATATTATACTCTATCATGTTGTAACCAAAACTTCGTTTCAGATATCACAATATCTTCCACACATCATGGTTTCTGAAACAACTCTTTCAGATCCTAGATAACCTTGATATTAAGACAATCCTTTGAATATCAAGAATCATGGAGACAAACATGATACTCATACACTAACTCTTGTAATTGTCACTCTTATTTTAATACCAATTATTAAACTTCATGGAGTAACCGGAACTTACTGAAAGTTTGCAATAGGACTTTTAAACTTTAGATTAACACTTCAAAACAATACGATACCAGTTCGTAAAGTAACTAACCAGAATTCTATAGTTCTATCATCTCAATTATAACTAAGCGCAAGGTGGTAAACGGATGCCAATGACTGCAACAACTATGCAATTAACTTTGATTTAATTTATGATAAATAGTGTTCAACTTTTAATCATATTGCCGTTGAACTCCCACTCAAAACAATATCCCTCACATTTGTTTTAGTGATCACACGAACCAAATCCACCAAATCAAAACCGATCATCACGAGAGTTGATGTAGCTTCAATGTCGAACAATCAACATGTTCATCATATCCACTATATGACTCATGCTTTACCTCTCGGTGATCCGTGTTCCGAGACCATGTCTGTACATGCTAGGCTCGTCAAGATCAACCTTAGCTTCCGCATGAGCAAATATGGCTTGCTCACGTTGTATACACTCGCAGAATCTAACACACCTGATCATCACGTGGTGCTTCAAAACAACGACCTTTAGCAACGGTGCTTACTAAGGATGAACACTTTAAAACTTGAAATTGTGTGCTTGAGGGATCATCTTATAATGCTACCTTCGTGAACTAAGCAATACAAGATGCATAAAAGGATTAACATCACATGCAATTCATAATATGTGATATGATATGGCCTTTCTTCTTGTGCTTCCGATCTCCATCTTCAAGCACGAACATGATCTCCATCATCACCGGCATTGCATCAAGGTCAATGACGCCGCTCCATGGTTGTCGTCCATCAGCTTCAACTATTACAACTACTTTGAACAGACAAGCGGGTCTTAACAAAATTTAAAGACAACCATATGGCTCCTGCCGGTTGCCAAATTACAATAAGGAACATTGCATACATCATATATAATCACAATCATGGCCATATCACATCACAGCACACCCCTGCAAAACAAAGTTAGACGCCTCTAATTTTCTTTGCATGTTTTACGTGGTTTGGGGCTTTCAATAAGTGTCGTTCTAACTTACGAACAAGAACCACAACATTGATACAAGTATTGTCAATCACCCGTTGTAAATTGAATCTTAACTATGTTGGGAGAAACAGGCACCCGCAAAGCCACTTATGCAATACAAGTTGCATGTCAAGCGTGGAGCAAGTCTCATGAACGATGTCATGTAAGGTTAGCCCGGGCCGCTTCATCCCACCATCCCGCAAGATGCAAAGTACACAAGAAGCAATCGACAACAAAAGCATCAACGCCCACAATGACCATTGTGTTCTATTCGTGCAAAAGATCTACATATAGACACGGCTCTGATACCACTGTAGGGGTTCGTAGCATGGAAAACAAAAATTTTCTACCGCATGCACACAAACAAGCCAAGATCTATCTACTAGATTGTAGCAACGAGTCGATAGAGGAACTCACCCTCGAAGATTCCAAAGTGGTTAACGAGAGAAGATTCTCGTGGGTGATGTAGTCGTACACTTGCCGATCTCAAGATCGCGTAGACGATCCTTCCCAAGGCGTTCTAAGCGCTTCATGATCGGTCACACGTTCGGTACTGACGAAGACCTTCCTCTCCTTGTTCCAGCAGCGGAGGTTGTAGCACTCTCCTCGCGATTCCGGCAACACGACGGCGTGGTACCGGAAGTAGAGGGGAGATCTCGCAGGACTTCGCCTTAAGCCGGAGCGAGTATGGTGGACTATGAGAGAGCCTTGGTGATCTAGGGTTTAGACACACCAATTAGAAGGGACTAAACCAGCGGCTAGGGCAATTAGAAGCTCTAATTCGGCGGCTTGGGAGAAATCCCTAGGCTGTGGCTAGGGTTTAGGTTTAGAGGGAGGCAACTTGTGTGTTTGGGAGGGGAGCCCTGCCCCTCCTCATATAGGTGGAGGGAGGCGCCGGCCAATGGGAGGGGAATCCCTCCCCAACTCGGATCCCAAGTGAGCCGGCGGTGGAGGAGGGACTCCTCCCCAACTCGGTTTCCCACTTCCCTTCCACTTCCCAAAATAGCCGTTTGACTTTTCAAATTGGCGTTTGACTTTTCAAACTAGGATTTGATTAAACCCTTTATTTTGTTCAGCGATGACACCTAGTACATGATGCAATCATACCAGCTTGATATAACACATTCATGCACCCTTCCCCTTCGGAGTGCCGGACATTCCGGAACCTTCTAGAACATTCCCGATGAAAACACCGGAATCATTCCCCAACTCCGAAACATGACTTTCCTTATATGAATCTTATTCTCCGGACCATTCCGGATCTCCTCGTGATATCTCGGATCCCATCCGAGACTCCGAACAACATTCGGTCTCTTTCTCATCATTCCATAACTACTCAAACAACATCGAATCCTTAAGTGTGTCTCCCTACGGTTCGTGAATTATGCGGACATGATCGAGAAACTTCTCCGATCAATAACCAATCGAGGAATCTGGAAGTTCATATGTCTCCCACATATTTCTACGATTACTTTGCGATCGAATGAACCACTTACATACGATACCAATTTCCCTTTGTCTCACGATAGTTTACTTATCTGAGGTTATGATCGTCGGTATCTCTGCATACCTAGTTCAACCTCGTTACTGATAAGTACTCTTTTCTTGTTCCCGTGGTATGTGATCCCTTGTGAGCCAGTCACATGCTTGCAAGCTAATTGGATGACATTCCACCGAGAGGGCCCAGAGTATATCTATCCGTCATATGGATGGACAAATCCCACTCTTGATCCATGTGTCTCAACCGACACTTTCCGAACACTCAATGCCACCTTTATAGCCACCCAGTTACGGTGTGGTGTTTGATGTCATCAAAGCATCCTTCCGGTGAAGGTGATATGCATGATCTCATGGTCGAAGGAATTAGGTTACTATGTATCAGAAAGCTTATAGCAAATGAACTATATTAAATGACTTGATCTTTATGCTATGCTTAACTATAGGAGTATGTCCATCACATCATTCCCCTAATGATATGACCCTGTTGTTAATAACACCTCTATGTTCATGATCAGGAAACCATGATCATATATTAACCAACAAGCTAGTTTAACAAGAGGCTTTACTAGGGACTCTTTTATGTTTACAAATCACACAAGTATTAATGTTTCCTGTTAATACAATTATAGCATGGTATGTAAACATTTATCATAAGTATGAAGATATGATAATAACCACTTTATTATTGCCTCTTGGGCATATCTCCAACAGTCGCCTCCTCGGTCCGACCGAAGAAACTTTATTTTCTTGCCAAGTTGATTCTGTACTTCATTCTGGAATTCTTTGAACTTTTCAAAGGCTTCCGACTTATGTTTCATCAAGTAGATATATCCATATCTACTCAAATCATCAGTGAATGTAATGAAGTACTCATAACCGCCCCTGGTTATCGTGCTCATTGGTCCACATACATCACTATGTACTAGTCCCAACAAGTCGGACGCCCTCTTGCAACTCTTTGCAAAAGGTGTCTTGGTCATTTTGCCTAGTAGGCAAGATTCGCATGTCCCAAACGACTCCAAGTCCAACAAAGTTAGGAGTCCATCATCATGGAGCTTATTCATGCGTTTCCAACTTATATGACCAAGCCGACAATGCCAAAAGTAAGTCATATTCAGATCATTTGGTTTCAACCTTTTATCATTTATGTTATAAACCGACTCACTATCAAGATTCAAAAAAATAACCCGTCATGGACGGGTGCAAAGACGTAAAACATATCATTAAAATATAAAGAACAACCATTATTCTTAATATTCGACTCATAGCCTTGCCTCATCAAACATGAAGCAGAAATAATATTTCGACTGAGCACTGGAACATAATAAAACTTATTCAGTTCCATAATGAATCCGAAAGGTAAATGAAGTTGCATCGTGACGACTTCCAACATAGTGACTCTCGCTTTGTTGCCGACTCGAATATCAACCTCGCCTCTTTCTATGCTCCTAGTTCTTACCAGTCCCTGCAACGAGTTGCAGATGTGAATAACTGACCCAGTATCATATACCCAAGAACTATTAGGTGCATCAGCAAGATAAATGTCTATAACATTGCAAACAAGTGTACCTAAGTCGGAAGTCATGCCTCCATTCTTGGCTTTGTCAGCCAAATACTTGCTGTAGTTCCTCTTCCAGTGGCCATCCGCCTTGCAATAGAAGCAAGTGGATCCGGATGAAGGATATGGCTTATTCCCCGAGGAAGCACTTGGGACCGGGTCCTGAGCCTGCTTTCCTCCCGACTAAGCCTTCTTCTTAGTCCAAGAACTCTTCTTGAACTTAGCCTTATTCTGCACCATCAACACTTGACTGGCGCCCTTCTTGAGATCTGCCTCTGCCTTCTTGAGCATCCCATGCAATTCAGTGAGCTTCTTGTCCATACCATGCATGTGGTAGTTCGAAATGAACTGACCATATGCACTAGGAAGAGAGTTCAGAATTATATCCGTATCAAACTCTTCGCTAATAGGGTAGCCAAGCCTCTCCAGAGACTGCACATAACCAACCATTTTGATCACATGCGGACTTAGTGGATCACCATCCTTAAGCTTGCAACTCAGCAAAGCCTAAGAGAGTTGATACCTCTCAGTCTTCGCCTGATCCTGAAACATACTTTTGAGGCTTTCAATCATATCGTAGGCCTCAACATTCTCGAACTGCTTTTGCAAGTCCGGTTCCATGTGACCAAGCATAAGACAACTAATATCCATGGACTCATCCTTAGCCCGACGGTAGGCATTGGTGGCAGCGACATTCACATTCTCATTCGGCTCCTCTGGAAGTGGGTTGTCTAGGACATGGTCCTTCTTTTCTTGTTTGAGAACAATTCTCAGATTTCGATACCAGTTGGTAAAATTAGTGTCATTCAGTTTATATTTCTCAAGAATGGTTCTCAAAGCAAAAAAAAATGGATATCTGAGAGTGACTGTTAATTGGTGCCATGATCTACAACAGAAAATATGCAAAACACTTAAGACATGTATTCATAAAAGGGCAAGCATATTAAACACTTCAATATTTATGCTCCCACTAGAACCAACACCCCTCTGATGCTTACTTAGTGATTCAGGATCCTAGATAATCAAGTCGGCTAGTGAGCTTTAGCATCACCGCTAGCCGCCAAGTGATCTAGGCAGACAACTCCTTGTCAATCACATCTCATACGACTCTTGTTGGTTGGGTGGCATCACATGCCCCGGATCCCGTTTGACTTTTTTCCCGAGTACCACAACCGTTGTGGTAGACCCGTCTAGCTTACCGGGTGTTTCCGTAGTAAGAGTCCGACTCGAACCCACCTAGTCGGAAATAACTGGCAGCACCTCAATTTTATGAGCCCACTATAAATAATGTCCGACTTGTGATGGTGAAAACACTAGCGGGAAAACTGACTAGACCTTCTTTGAGGGATTGAATTTTACCGACTATCTAATAGAGGTAAAACAGAGACATATCAATAACACATAATAAAGCAATTATAATGTGAAATTATATGGCTCTCTTTATGGTGATCTCCATCTCCACAAAGCATGTAATCTGGCTCGTGCCAACTCTTGTCACTTGCCTTCTTACTCCATGTCGCCGACATGTACACCGACTTGCATGACGGGTTCTCTAAACATCTACACTAGCTTAGTAAAGTAAATTACATAGATAATCCAACACGCGGGTCGTTATACAATAAAATGACAGCACCTAGAATCTAGCCGGCTGATAAAACCGTGATTCGCAGATCACGTATGGATTACACACATGCATCACATGCACATGAACCATATCATTCACAACTTTCTGCAAAAACAAGTTATGCATAGGTATGCTATCTACCGGTGTTGTGAAACTCGCAACAACATCTAAGGCGCTACGATAGGGCGAAGCTGGCGGTCCCGCTATCCGGATAGCGGGCGGGGATTTTTCTGAAAAAGTAGATCACATCTACATTCCGAACATGGATTCTGACCATTATTCTGACTCGATCAAACTCCTTTGATCTTTGATCACCGCATCTGGATTTACATGTCATAGTCTACCCCAATGGCAAAAACCGATCGATAGGGGCATGTCGTTCCATGACCTCAATAGTATGATCACGGAAATCAGATCTACCATTCCCCGAGTACAGTTTATCTAATCAAAATTATACAAAACCAATCTATCTCATAGACCGACCATGAAAATAGCACATAGATCCAATCTACAGCTAACCGCATATCACATATGCGAGATCTCGAGCCTAAAACCAGAAGCTATCGCTCTGATACCACTGTTGGGCCACGTAGAGATAAAACAAAACTCTTTTCCCTACACGGTGATCCTAAGATCTAGCTGAGGTAGAAGGCCACGAGGATTACCACTAAACGCGCGGTTGCAGATTACTGATGAAGCGCGTCTCTTGATGCAGTGCAGTCCTTGCGATCTCGATCCAATCAACGATCTTCGTGGTGCTGATCGTATAGCACCTCTACTGGTATCCACACGTACAAGGAGGAGCGCCGACGGTGATCTGCTAGGTTCGTTACGGCGGTAGGACTTTCTGTGGATCTAGGGTTTCCAACGCATGGAATGACCTAACCGATCAACCCTCCTGGATTTCTACGCCCCACTATATATAGGGAGTGAAAGTGAGCTCCACTCACTCGTGGACCATTCACTAAAGCCCATATAATATTAGTCACTGTGAGTCCGGCTCACTGACTCAGTCCAAAATCCGGCTCGGGTCTAACCCAACCAGATTTTCGGTTCAGATCCAATCCGAATTTGCTCCCACTCTTAAGTGTGTGACCCCATAGGCTCATGGCTACTTAGACGCGATTGGAGTCCGACTCTCAATCGATCAGTCGGTAGCGGCTCCTAGCAGAACGTGTCGACTCCCAAGTACCAAAGAGTCAAGATGACTTGCCTTTGTAATGGGACTTGCGTTCGAGTCGCTTTTGCCTCACGATATACCTTGTTAGACTATAGGCGAATACTTATCATCCCTTAAATAGTCCGACTCTCTTCTTGATCCGAGATAAGTGATTCATCCGACTAACTCTTAGTCGATCACCTTGGTTAACACTTAATCGAGTCGTGCATGGCCATACTTTGTGAATTATGCCATCCGAGAGGGCCCAGAGAATATCTCTCCAAGTGGAGGGGCAAAATCCCATCTTGGTTATTCACATCACGTAGCTTGATTCTCAATCGACCCGAACTCTGCCTTTATAATTGCCTAGTTACGGATCAGTGTTTGAGAGAACCTAAGTCGGTGATCCTCAACTCGAACTGTGCAACAACTTCAGGTCTAAGAATTACATTGATTGATATATACAAATGATAACTTGTTCATTGTACCTTAATATAGGTCAATCTGACTCGCTAAACTCTTTTGACGAATCTGTGTAAGTCAGAATTGCATCTCCATGCTCATGACGAGTGGAACCGAGTCATCAGCCGACTTTCACACTGGTCTAAGTTGTGTGTCCAGCACAACCTCGATGACCAAAGATATTTAGTACAAACAACATGAATGTATAGTTCCACAACTGAATCACATATTCAATGATACACATCAGATATTTATACAAGGACAACTTAATATCTTTATGAATACAATGAGAAATATCATCATACATGATTGCCTCTAGGGCATATTTCCAACATTCTATACAACGTGCTATCAGTATTTGGTCAAGTTTTATACTTTGTTGTGGTTCTATGATGCTAATGTACGAATATTGACTGTATGTTACTTCGCCTATTGAAGGGTTTCACGACATAGTAAATATAAATTTTCTACGGATACGAACAGAGGGAAAGCCAAGATCTAATCTAGGAGATGCAAACAACGAGAGAGATTGGATTAGATCTTCATACCCTTGAAGATTCACACAGCGGAACGTTTGTCGGAACGTGGGTGATGTAGTCGTACTCGCTTCTCCTCCTCGCGATCCGATCCGATCTAGCACCACAAGTGGCGGTGCCTCCGTGAGATGCACACGTGCAGCACCTCGACGTCTCCTCCTTCCTCGGTCCAGCAAGTATGGTGGAGAGACGGATTGGATCTACAACACGACGGCGTGGTGTATATGGTGGAGAGTTTCTACAGCAGGGCTTCGCCTACACGCAGTCGGGAGGGAGAGAGAGAGGAGGGCAGCAGGGCGGCTAGCTTTGGAGGGGAAGGTGTGTGTGTGTGGGGGGGGGGTGGTGCGCCCCAATCCCTCTTTATATAGAGGGGTGGGCGGCTGCCCTAGACCCTCCCCCAAGTCCAAACCGGCGGCCACAAGGAGGAGGAGTGGGGGGCAAGGAAACCCCCCCTTCTAGAAGGTCTAGATTAGGGTTTTATCCCTCTTGGCCGGCTGGGCCCTATGGGGCCTTGTGCCCCTGGCCCAATGCGGCCAGGGCACTCCCTCATAGTCCCATGCCCCCTCCCGGAAGGTGGGGCTACGTTGGTCCCCTTCCGGAAGGTTCTAGAAGCTTCCGGTACAATACCGATTAACCCGGAACAATTCCGAACTCCAAAAACTGCACTGCCTTATATGAATCTTATTCTCCGGACCATTCCGGAACCTCTTGTGATGTCCCGGATCCCATCCAAGACTCCGAACAAAAACTCATAAACCAATTATCCAATCTATCCTAGCGTCGAGACACGTTAAGTGTGTGACCCTGCGGGTTCGAGAATATGCAGACATGATCTTCTATCAATAATCAACAGCGGGTGCGAAACCCATATTGACTCACACATTCATCGATGATCATATCGGATGAACCACGATGCCAGGATTCAATCAATCCCATATATATATTCCCTTCGTCTCGCGATATTTTACTTGCGAGATTTGATCGTCGATGCATCATACCTAGTTCAATCTCGTTCACAGCAAGTACTTTACTCGTTCCGTAATCCGATATCACTTTGTGATTAACTCCTTAACCACATGCTTGCAAGCGGTGTTGATATCGATTACCGAGTGGGCCCGAAGTATATCTCTCCGACTTGGGAGGGATAAATCCCATCTCGATACATACAACCCAACAGATACTTTCCTATCACCTGAGAGACAAATTTATGATCACCCTCTCATAGGATGACGTTTTATGACCTCAAAGCTTTCTTCCGATACCAGGGAGTTGTATTATCTCATGGTCTAAGGAATACAATATTTGACATAGGAAAAGCTTCGCAAAGATGAACACGATGACACAATCTAATTGCTTCGCTTAGTTTGGGTATGTCCATCATATCATTCTCCCAATGATATGATCTCATTATTAATTGACAACTCATGTCCATGGTTAGGAAACCTTAACCATCATTAATCAATGAGCTAGTCCATAGAGGCGTACTAGGGACACGGTGTTGTTCACAAACCACACAAGTATTAAAGTTTCCGCTTAATACAATTCTAGCATGGAATATAAACATTATCATGAACAAGAATTATAATAATAACATCTTTATTATTGCCTCTAGGGCATAATTCCAGTCTCCCACTTGCACTAGAGTCAATAATCTAGTTTACATCGCAACAATCTCACACCCATGGCAATCGAGGTGATGATCATGTTTTACACGTGGAAGAGGTTTAGTCAATGGATCCGCAACATTCGGATCCGTATGTACTTTGCTAATCTTCGGATCTCCATCCTATATAATCTCGGATTATATGAAACTTGCGGTTGATATGCTTGGTCTTTGGATGATATCTTGGTTCCTTAGCGAGTGCTATGGCGCCGGTGTTGTCACACAATATCTCCTGGGTCCAATGCACTTGGAACCACGCCAAGCTCGATGATGAAGTTCTGATCCAAACTCCTTCACTTGGCGCTGCGGCAGACCATGTATTCCGCTTCTCATAGATCCCGCGATCACGCTTTGCTTGCCTTCTCCGACTCCGACTCCTCCATTCAAGATATACACGTATCACTGCGAGATTTAGAATCATCCTTGTCTGTCAAAACTAGCATCGATGTAACCTTTTACGACAAAATGTTCATCACCGCCATAGACTAAGAACATTTCTTTAGTCCTATTTAGGTATTTTAGGATGTTCTTCACGGCTGTCCGATGTTCCACTCTGGATCACTTTGATATCTCGTCAAACTAAGAGCATTGGACACATCCGGTCTAGTACACAACATGGCATACATGATAGAACCTATGGCGAGGCATAAGGCACTTTGCTCATAGCTTCCCTATCATTTCACCGTAGTGGACCGAGCCTTGATCAATATCTTACGACAACATAGGCCTTTGAACCTTTCTTTGCCTTATCCATTCTGAACCTTTTCAGAACTTTGTCTAGGTATGTACTCTGGCTTAAAGCTATCAGGCGTCTTTGTCTATCTCTATAGATTTTGATGCCCAATATATAAGCAGCTTCACCTAGGTCTTTCATAAAAAACACTTTTTCAAATAAATCTTCACATCGTTAAGCATGTTGATGTCTTTTCCAATAATCAATATGTCATCCACATATAGTACCAGAAACGTCACCGAGCTCCCACTCACTTTCTTGTAGATACAAGCTTCGTAGCAATTTGGAACAAATCCAAAGCTCTTGATCACTTGATCAAAACGAAGGTTCCAACTCCGAGATGCTTGCTTCAGTCCATAAATGGAACGCTGAAGTTTGCATACTTTATCAGCATCCTTAGGATCGACAAAACCTTCAGGTTGCATCATATACAACTCTTCATCAATGTTTCCATTGAGGAATGCAGTCTTGACATCCATCTACCATATTTCATAATCATGAAATGCAACAATTGCTAATAAAATCTGAATGGACTTCAACATCGCTACGGGAGAGAAAGTCTCATCGTAGTCAACACCTTGAACTTGTCGAAAACCTTTCGCGACAAGCCGTGCTTTATAGACGGTAACATTACCATCCGCGTCCGTTTTCTTCTTGAAGATCCATTTGCACTCAACGGCCTTACGGTCGCTAGGAGGGTCCACCAAAGTCCATACTTGGTTTTCGCTCATGGATCCCAATTCGGATTTCATGGCTTCTAGCCATTTCTCAGAGTCTAGGCTCATCATCGCTTCCTCATAGTTCGTAGGTTCACAGTCTTCTACTAACAATACAGTCAAGACAGGGTTGCCGTACCACTCAGGAGGGGCATGCGACCTTGTCGACCTGCGACGTTCAGTAGCAGCATCGCCTGAAGCTTCATGATCCTTGTCATTAGCTTCCTCTATCGTTGGTGCGGTGACCTTTGGAACAATTTCAGTCTCGCTACTCTCCAATTCAAGAGAAGGTTCAATAACCTCGTCTAGCTCTACTTTCCTCCCACTCACTTCTTTCGAGAGAAACTCCTTCTCAAGAAAGGAACCGTTCTTTGCGACAAACACTTTGCCTTCGGTTCTGTGATAGAAGGTATACCCAATCGTTTCCTTAGGGTATCCTATGAAGACGCATTTCTCCGCTTTGGGTTCGAGCTTGTCCGGCATCAAATTCTTGACGTAAGCTTCGCATCCCCAAACTTTAAGAAATGACAACTTAGGTTTAGCACCAAACCACAGTTCATACGGTGTCGTCTCAACGGATTTACATGGTGCCCTATTTAAAGTGAATGCAGCGGTTTCTAATGCATAACCCCAAAATGATAACGGCAAATCAGTAAGAGACATCATCGATCGGACCATATCTAATAGGGTTCGGTTCCGGCGTTCAGACACACCATTGCGCTGTGGTGTTCCGGGTGGCGTGAGTTGTGAAACGATTCCACTTTATTTAAGATGCATGAGAAAATCGTAACTCAAATATTCACCTCCACGATCGGATCGTAGAAACTTAATCTTTCTGTTACGATGGTTCTCCACTTCATTCTGAAATTCTTTGAACTTTTCAAACGTTTCAGATTTATGTTTCATTAAATAGATATACCCATATCTACTTAAGTCATCGGTAAAAGTGAGAAAATAGCGATATCCACCGCGCGTCGAAACACTCATCGGTCCGCATACATCGGTATGTATGATTTCCAACAAGTCCGTTGCTCGCTCCATCATCTGGGAGAACGGGTTTTGATCATCTTGCCCATGAGGCATGGTTCGCATGTGTCAAATGATTCAAAATCAAGAGACTCCAAAAGTCCATCGAATGGAGTTTCTTCATGCTTTACACCAATATGACCTGAGCAGCGATTGCCACAAATAAGTAGTATTATCACTATCTACTTTGCATCTCTTAGCCTCAATGTTATGGATGTGTGTTTCATCCTTTTGATTTAGAAGAAATAAACCATTCACAATAGGTGCATGACCATAAAAGATGTTACTCATATAAATAGAACAACCATTATTCTCCGATTTAAATGAATAACCGTCTTGCAATAAACAAGATCCGAAATAATGTTCATGCTCAACGCAGCACATAATAACACTTATTAAGGTTTAAAACTAATCCAGAAGGTAAAACTAAGGAGAGCGTGCCGACGCCATCACATCAACTCTTGATCCGTTGCCAACGCCAATCGTCACCTCATCCCTACAGCCGTCTATTCCGTAGCTCCTGTTTCGAGTTACAAATACTAGCAACTGAACCAGTATCAAATACCCAGGCACTACAACGAGGGCTAGTAAGGAAAACATCAATAACATGTATATCAAATATACCTTTGATGGTGCCAGCCTTCTTGTCCGCTAAGTACTTCGGACAGTTGCGCTTCTAGTGACCCTTGTCCTTGCAATAGAAGCACTCAATGTCCGGCTTAGGACCAGACTTGAGCTCCTTCTCAGCAGGGGCAGTGCGCTTGCCGTCGCACTTCTTGAAGGGCTTCTTTGCTCCCTTACCTTTCTTGAAGGTGGGCTTGTTGACCATCAACACATGATTATCCTTTTTTATGTCCACCTCCGCAGCCTTCAGTTTTGCGAAGAGCTCGGTGATCGTATCAGTGGAACCAATCTGATTGTGAGTTACTACAAAACTTTTGTAGCTGGGAGGGAGTGATTGCAGAACCCTGTCAATCTTGAGCTCCTCTGGAATCGTGCATTCCAGTTAACATGGTTATACCCTACGGGTACGTAACTTCAGCATACCTAGTCCAGCCCAAGGAAGGCCCACGGCAGACATACGCTGGCCCATGAAGATTTTCAGGTGGCCAAGGCCCATGACGTCTTCGGATCCTTGGAGAGCAAGACTAGAGGAGATAGGAAATTCAAAGGGGTAAAACCCTAGAACTTGTAACCGACTAGGACTACGCCCGGGACCTGCCTAAGTCTATATAAAGGCCAGGAGGGCACGTCCTAGGGCAACTCGACTCATACTTTCGCTACGCATCCACGCCAGATCGAATCTGCGCACCTGTAACCTTCGGTTCCGTAATCAAAGAGCGACAAGCGGAGTAGGGTTTTCCCTCGGGAACTGAACACAGGTAAATCGTGTCCATGGTTGCTTATGTCCATTACGTGCCACGATCTCCAGCATCCCCATCTTCTCCAAAACCCAAGTCCATAACAATGGGATTGGAGATTAAACCTCGTCAATTGGCGCCGTCTGTGGGGTGGGGTGGATTCTTGATCGTGGCGGTTCGGCCCGATCGATCTACAACTCCGCGGCGATGGAGAATCACCTCCTCTTTGGCGCTTTCGACTTCACCGTCCACTCGCCGGATACCATGAAGGATTTCGAGCCCGTAGGCGACGGACTCGAAATCTTGTTCGGGAGCTTCTGCTTCCAGGTGGGACAAACTGGCACCCTCCGCCTCCCTGAGCGGGTGCCCGTGCCATCAATCAGGCCCGCTTCGTGGGCTCCACACCCCGTGCTACGCACGTCACCATCAACAGATGAGTTCTGCGGCAGCAGCTGCAACTCTGATCTGTGCGATCCACCTTCGGATGAAGGGACCTACGGTTCCGGATCCGAAAGCTGCGGCAATAACCAATCTGCGGGCGCTATCATGCGCGCGATCATCAAACCGACGAGGAACGCCTAACCGCCGCCCAACCCCAACCCGCAGGATGGCGAAGCAGCAACGAAAGCAGTGGAAAAGCGAGGGCCACCTCATCCAACTTAGCAAAGAAGGATGGGTCAAAGCACGCCGCACCGTCGCAGGCGAAATAGTCCTACCTCTGGACTCCCCACGTGATCTGCTAAGGGCATACCACTACCTCCTCATCGAGGAGCACAAGAAGCAAGTCAAGATGCACGAGACGCTCGACAAACGCAAGTAAGCAGCCTCTGAGTCCAGTGCGCGACGAGCTGCGCTCTCCGCCATGGGACCCGGATCTAGCACCAACGGAAGTCAGGGAAACAAGCACCGCTCTCGGGTGGAAAACATGGACCCCAAGGAGCGGCGTGACGTGACCCGAACTCTCCATACATCGTTCATGGATATGGACGCTGACGACAACATCATCCCGAAGACGCCACAAGCTGCGATCATGGCAGCCACTGCGTATCTCGCGGCTCACCCACCTCCGGAGGGGGACCCGAAAAGGGCCATGCATAGGTCCGCACTCACCGGATCGACTAATTGAGCTGCGCTCACGAAGACGCTCTGCGGCGAAGAAGAAAGCTCGGCCAGCGGTAGGAGTCCCACCCCTCATCCGAAGAGGAAGAGGAGCACGATCTTCCTCGAAGGAAGAAGAGCTCGCACCGCCATAAAAGCGACTACGACGCCAGAGACAAGCTTACAGCGCAAGATCGATAAAGCAGCTTCGCGCGCATACTCGTCTGAATCGAGATGGATGAAGCGAAGGAGAGAATCTGCGGGGCTCGGCGGCCAGATCCGTCCGGCGAACACGGATGCCACGCAACTTCAAGCTTCCTTCGGATACTCCGAAGTTCAGCAACGCGAGATCCAAAGTCCTGGCTCGGTGACCATCATCATCAAGCTTCACGGAGGCAACAAAGAAACCGCCATGCAATGCCTTCACCGCGGCTAACGGTGAAGCGGTGCAGCTTAGCGACCTATCATCGAGGATCCATCCGGGAGGAGCTTACAGCTTCATCCGAAACTTCAAAGGCACCAGCAAGAGGCCCGCCTCAATTGAAGAATTGTGAGCTGCACTCGAGAACGGGTGAATCTATTCGCTCATACATACTACTGGTCTACAACCAAGAACTCCACAGACACATCTCCGAAGCGGGCCATCAACGCCTTGAGGGCGTCAACGCCCGGACTTCAAGGAGAAACTTGGGCGTGTAAAGCCCAAGACACTCGACCAGCTCATGGAAATCGCCATGATTGGTAGGGCGAATTGCATCCAGCAGGCGCAATCGGATGAAGAGGACGACTACGGCGAACGCGAACGCCCTTGCAAGAGGAGATCGCGCGTCTCTGAGGACCGCGACGGACCGACATGGTCGCGCGGCTCGCCGACCGCCGTAATGACAACAGCATAGCGGAGGATACCGCGGAAGCTTCGCGACAACGGACGACCAACACATCGTGTAGCAACGCCGACATGCTGAACACTCAAGATTCGACAAACTTTCGGGTCCATGCACCATCCACTTCTACATCGACAAACAAGATGGCAAAGAAAGCTAGCCACATGCTCAAGGGTATCGCGAGTTCCGAAACTCAGCGAAGGCATGATGCGATGAGGCAACAAGCTCCAATCCTGCGTTGGAAACACACACTGCGCCCGGTGAAATAGCACCGGCTCCTCCACCGCCACCTATTGGAGGCCCAAATCAACCCGATCGCACAGTATCAAAACAACGCCGGTCGCATACCCCCACCAAAAGGAGCACTCAATATGATACACAAGGGCGCCCCACAAATAGGGTGCGTAAGAAAATCACCCGACAAATCAACTTGGTCGTGGCAACTCCGCTGCAATCCTGAGTACCTCGGCGGATCGAGTCACGCATCACATTCACTCGCGGATCACCCTTGCGGATCCCTCGCCCGGTCATCTTGCCACAGTGCTGGGCAGATCGGAGGCTTCGAGATGAGTCGCGTCTTCATGGACGGCGGCAGCGGCATCAACCTAATGTTCGCAAGCACTCTAGAGGCTATGCGGATCCCGCAATGCAGCCTGGAACAATCAGACAGAACGTTCCACGGCATTGTCCCAGGGAAGGGCATATTCCCCCTAGGCAAAATAGGGCTCGGCGTCATCTTCGGGAAGCCGGACAACTTTCGGCAGGAGCGCCTAGAATTCGAAGTGGTGGACTGGCCGTCGCAATACCACGCCATCCTGGGGCGTGTAGCATTCGCAAGGTTCACGCCATCCCACACTCGCATACCTACTACTCAAGATGCGGGACCAAGGCGTCATCACGATCCACGGAGCTTCACCCGATCGGACCAATGCGGCGAGGATTTCAACAAAATCTCCATCCTTGGCATGCAAGATGAGCTCGTAGGCTACGTGAGGTGACGGACAATGGGCTACCCTCACAAGGCGAACACCCGACATGTCCTTCGACTCCACCGTCAACACCAAGAAAGTGCAGGTCCATCCGAGACGCCTCCAAGGCGGCGATCGCCAACGACCTCGGCACCGCATAGGAAGAAGCGCTCGTCGAATTCCTCCATGGCTGGGAAATATTCGCTGGTGTCCTGCGGACATGCCGAGTTCCTGTGAATTCGCGAAACACGCACTCAATGTCTTCCGGACACCAAGCCGGTCAGCGGTCTATCCAGGCGCCAGACCCTGAGCGAAGCTATCGGCAAGGATATCAGCAGTTACTCGCGGCAGACTTCATCCGGGAAATCAAGGAAAGCGAGTGGCTGGAAAATACGGTGATGTCCCGAAGAAGGACACGGACATCCTGCGGATGTGCGTGGACTTCACGTCACTAAATAAACACGCCCAAAGGACCACTTCCTCTACCTCGGATCGACCGGATCATCGATTCGACCGCAGTTGTGAGAAGCTCTCCTTCCTCGGCCTACTTAGGCTATAACCAGTTCGACTCAAGGTCGAAGATCAAGATAAAACGGCGTTCATCACCGTTCGGAGTATTCTGCTACAACACAATGCCCTTCGGGCTAAAAACGCGGTGCCCGCGTACTAGCGATGCATGCGGGCTGCCTCAAGGACCAGATCGGTCATAGCGTCCAAGTCTATGTCGGCGACATAGTCATAAAAACCAAGGAGGCAAGAACACTTATCGGCGATCTCCGCGACGTTCGACAACCTTGATCGCTCTGAGGATCAAGCTCAATCCGAGAAAAGTGCGCCTTGGCGTCCCCTCGGTCATTTGCTCGGGTACTTCATCTCTCAACGAGGATCGGCGAACCGAAGAAAATCAAAGCTATCATGACAATGGAGAAAAAAACCTCAAGGCGTTCAGAGCTCGTAGCGGCACTAAGCGTGTTCATCGGCCGCATGGAGAAGGCCCTACCATTTTACCAACTGCGCCGCGAGACAAGTTCGAGTGGACACCAGAAGCCAACGACGCATTTGAAAGCCTCAAGCAGCTCCTCTCCACCTCGCCCGTTTTGGCCACGCCAAAAGAGCGCGAACCCCTTCTGTTGTACATAGCAGCCACGCACCAGGTGGTCAGCACGGTACTCGTGGTCGAACGACCCGAAGAAGGCAAGACCCACGGGGTACAACGCCCAATTTACTACCTCAGCGAGGTACTCACTCCAACAAAACAGCGGTACCCGCACTACCAGAAGCTGGCCTACGGCGTGTTCATGACGGCTCGACGACTGAGCCACTACTTCTAGGAGCATCAGGTGATGGTCGTCAACGAGGCACCCCTAAACAGCATCCTGAATAACCCAGAGGCCACAGGACGCGTGGCCCTGTGGGGCATTGAACTATCACCCCTGGACATCATCTACGAGAAGCGACACACAATCAAATCTCAAGTCTTTCCGGACTTCCTAGTACACTGGATGGAGCTGCAGCTGCCTGACACCCCAGACATGTCGTGGTCCTGGACAATGCATTTTGACGGCTCCAAACGCGAAGCTGGAGCAGGGGCAGGAGTCATACTAACCTCCCCGCAAGGTGACAAGATGAAGTACGTCCTTCGGATGAAATTCAGAGCCTCCAACAACGAGGCCGAGTACGAAGCCCTCATCCATGGCATGAAGATGGCAAAAATATGTGGCGCAACGCGCCTGGTCATCTACGGTGACTCCAACCTTGTCGTACAGCAGACGATGAATGAGTGTGACACACACGCCGAAAACATGATCACATACCGTGCGCTATACAACGCACTCGAAGGAGAATTCGACGGCTGCGAACTTCGGCACGTTGGAAGAAAGAGCAACGAGGAGGCCGATAGACTCGCCAACATCGGCTCCACTTGTGCAAAGGTACCGCCAGGCGTGTTCCTCGAACAGATCTGCGTGCCATCCATCAAGCTGAAATTCCCCAAGGGATCACCCGAAGCGAGAACACTCGGGGCTACGCTGCGAAGGTCATGAAGGACCGAAAAGTTGGATACCGAAGTTTCCATGGTCAACCTGATGCAGGTCATGGCGTCGAAGAAACTTGGACACGTCCATACCTCCAGTTCACGATAAGCGGAGAATTGCCGACGGCCGACAGATGCCGGTAGCGTATCTCGTCGGTCAAAGCCTTCACCATCATCAGCGGCGAAAGTACAAACGCAGCATTACGGGCGTACTACAGCGGTGCGTCACCATCAACGACGGCAAGGCCATACCAAGATATCCACGAGGGCATCTGCGGCCACCACGGGTAGTCGCCCTCGTCGCCAAAGCTCTGCGAGCAGATTCTCAGCCACCGGCCATGAGCGACGCGAAGACATCGTCCGAAGATGCACGGGTGCCAGCGGTTCGCCGACAAACCGCATGCACAGGTCCGAACTCGACCCATACCCATAGCTGGCCTTTGCCCAATGGGGCCTTGACATGATCGACAACCGCCAAAATCTTGAAAGGAGGACACGTCTTCCTCCTAGTCGCGATCGACAAATTCACCAAGTGGATCGAAGCCATGCGATCACCAACCGGAAGGCAAAACCGCGTCAAGTTCTTGAATCCATTGTCTACAGTTTGGCGTACGCACAACATCATCACCGACAACGGATCGAACTTCATCTCGAAGAATTCCGGGACTTCGTGAAGGCCTCGGGATCAATATCACGTATGCCTCGGTGGCACACCCGCAAACAAGCGAGCAAGTGGAAAAGGCCAGCGGCCTAATCTGCCCGCATCAAGAAGCGCCTCATGAGCTCACTCGAGCACAAAGCTGAACCGGGCGAAGAGCTACCGTCGCCTGTGGAGCTTACGGACTCACGCCAAGCTCCACGGCTACACACCGTTCTTCATGGTACCAGCCGAGGCGGTGCTACCGGGTCAATCGCCATCAGGCTCCACGAGTCGTCGCGTGCAGCGAAGCCGAATCCACGGCTGCACTCGAAGACGCTGTCGACACACTCGATGAAATGCGGGATATAGCAGCCGCTCGATCAGCGGTGTACCAGCAGAGTCTCCACAACTATCACAGCCGCCGGCTGCGCCCAAGGTCCTTCGTCGAAGGAGACCTTGACTTGCGACTCAAGCAAAAGCGACCGAACAAACTCGATTCACCATGGGAAGGACCCTACGCCATCACCGAGGTCATCCCAGGCGGCGCCTATCGCCTCAAGCACGTGGAGTCTGGATTCGCATACTCCAACCCGTGGAACGTCTCGCACCTGTGACGATTCTACCCGTAGCAACCTACTCAGCCGAACCATGTACCTCCTCCATTACGATATAAATAAAGCTAAGTACCTCGCCCCCAACCTTCGGTTGACTATTTTTCTGCAACTTTACTACATGCTACATACGCACTCGGGGGCTCCCCCCACCTCACGATTTCATCGACTGAGGACAGAACGTGTACACCTGAGTAGCTGACCACGTCAGGCAAACGAAAAGGGCACGTACTAAATCAAAGCACTGTGTGCTCGCAAACAAGCAAACCTTTACAACAAAGGGCACATACACGCCCAGCCGCAATATACAAATTTTGCATCTATCTGTTTATTTTCAGGTCCTACCTATTCTGAAGAATAACCTGAGCACGCTGCTCAAACAAATCTACAATTTGTTCGCATATCGCCTTCTGACAGCGTAATGCGGACGCATATTCCACTCGCCACCATCTGGTCGAGGAGGTGGCCCACGCCAGCCAAATCTCGTCGGCGGTGCACCCTCACAAGAGACAAGGCAGCCTTCACCCTACTGACGAAGCTGCCGCACCAGCTCCTTGACATTCTTGACACTCGAAACTTCGTCGGAAGACCGCAAGTCGTTGGCACGGCATCCAACGGAAACATGGCGTGCACCACCGAGGAAAGTGATATGCACTGGCGGAGCACCGCGAAACCTGGTAGACACGATCACGCACGTCGCGGAACTATGGCACGATCACGATCCATCCAGAAGAAGCCGCCGGCCTCCATGTCCTGTTGAGTCAAGCAATTGACTCGAACAGCAATACGCTCCTTTTCTTCCCTCGGAGCAAGATTGGCACCTGCGACAACCGCACAAAACAAGAGTAAGGCCAGCAGGCTCACCCGAAGAACTGAGCTACAACCCGAAAGAAGAATCAACTTACATTGAAGCTGCTAGGACAACTGACCCAGCTCCGCCATCAAATACTCCTCTCTGGCTGCACCACGGTGCCTTTGGATTTCCAAGCGTCGGTAGCACAGTAACCCAAGCAAATCTCTCCAAGCTGCACGCGATCTCGAAGAAAAGCGAGCGAGGAATCATCCAATGATGCTCGCAGGGCCTTCGGATGAAGTGTCAATGGGTCAAGACCAAGGAACCTATAGCAGCAGAAAAAGAAGGCACAGACATTGACCAAGGATAAAGCACAACTCGGAAGAATTCATTAAAATATATAAGGCCACTCATTGGCATAAGGATGGTACTACAGATATTTACAACAAAAGTAGACTACAAACTACCCTAAATGCCTATGCCTAAAGCGGAGGACACCGAGTCGCCTCGAACGGCGCCTAGCTTTGGCCTCGCCTGCTGCGCAATGCATACTCGACTGACAAGTCAATGAGCTTGGGCCCATATCTTCTGCGAGCGGAGTAGGCGGCGAAGGCTACCTCGGATCCATCCATGACCGTAGGCATCCGAAATGTCTGGGCAGGTCCGGCTCCGCCCCGGCCGCCATAACCATCGCGAGCCCGGCAGACACGCCGATGCCCATACATTCTTGCGCTTGCTCGGTAAGCGCTTCAGAGCCTCTGCCAGGCATCCACATCTTCAAGGTGCCCTTGGGAAGAGCTCCTGGTAGAAGCGACCAAGGACCTCTTCGCCTTGGCAAGGGAGTTGGCAGCGGTGCAGCGGTCTTCGACCGCCTGTGGCATCATCTAGAGCACTCCCGTGCTCCAGAGCACCATGATCGAACTCGATACTGCGGCATCTAAGACAAAAGAAGAAAATATGAAGAAAGTCATAGAAGAAGATCCGTAGAAAAAACAAGTCCAAAAGCTTGTACTCACCCGAAATAGCCTTGGCGTGACCATGAGCTTCTCGCCACCCCTTTTTCACGAGCGGCATAGCGGTGGCCAGCTCCTCACGATCTGCGGCCTCCATGCAGACACTCTTTCGCTTGCTGCCTTCGCTCGGCTCAAAGCTCTCTCTCGCACCAGGCTTCGCCTCCGATTGGCCAAGGCTCTTCTTGAGCATTGACCTCACGGAGAGTCGTTATGCTCCTCTGCACTTACAACAAGCAAGTGTCAAAGAACAGGACCAGATAAGCAAGAGAAGTACTACAAGGCGCGAATACCTTGAAGTCGCCGATTTCGCCTCGGCGTTAGGCGTTCCTCCACCAGCTTGGCCTCTTGGACAAAAGGCTACAACGAGCAATAGTAGTAAGAGCAGGACTTGGGGCTCGTCCAACACAAAGAAGCATAAACAACATCGACATACGAAGACACTCGGGGCTCCCCGTAACATCAAGCGAGAAAAACTTACGTGCTCGGCGAACCTGCAGCCGCTGCGAAATTCTGGCGCAACCAGCCTCTCACAGAGGAGGCTGGGCGTCACCGAAGTCGCCACCGCCCGAGGAGGAGGCGACGCAATGTTCGACTCCCCCATCATCTCGCGCGCACCATCACTAGAGCCGTCGGAGGATTGCCTGCATACGAACCAATCAACACAGGTGCAAAAATAACAAGGGAACAAAGGACAACAGTGGCAACAAGAAAACTTATGAGCCCAACACGCTCAGGTCGAAGATAGGAGAAGCCCTTCGGGCCCTCTTCTCCTCCTTTTCTTCCTTCTTCTCCTTCTTCTTTTCTTCCTTCTTCCGCTTTCTTTGGCGGGTCTTGAACAGCCACAGGAATGGCAGGAAGGGGAGATGAAGAACCCCCATGAACATCATCATGACGCTCAAGGCCCAGAGGATTTTTGGGAGTCGGAGGAGTCGAGGCGTCTGACGACTCGCTAGAACTCCGTGCTTGCTTGCGCGAATGGTCCTCACTCGATTCGTCGGCATCCTCCGCTGGGGATCGCGCTGACGGTAGCTCGGACACGGAATCCACCACTTCATTATCCGGGGCATTCGGATACCTTTAGCGCCACGGTGGTGACATGCCCGGCACTCTGCAGCTCCGCAAAAGGAAAAGCAACTTTGTTAGCAAACAAAGGAAAAAGCACGCAGCTGACAAAAACAAAAGGGGAGCACTATGTGCGCAAATCTACACCTTCGATGCGACCAACGTCGAAGAAAGGGAGAAGTCGACTTCCGGGATTTCTTCGTCGCCTTGAACTTCAACGGTAGCGAAGAGCCTTGTCAAGTTCCACCTCGGAGATTTTCTCACTCGAAACCCTCGTCGGATCACGACGCCCAGAGTAAAGAAACATCGGGTGCGCCCTCGCTTGGAGGGGCTGCACCTGACGCTCAAGAAACGTCCGGATGATGTCGACACCGTTCACCTCCTTCTCAGGAATCAGTTGGAGATCCTCCACCCGACGGTACAGGGCCTCTATCTCCGCCACCTCACCGTCTAAGATTTGGTTTTTCCAGGATCTTTTCTTCTCAATCAATTGGGAGGGTCAAAGGAACGAGACCAAAATCTTGCCGGGTAGTCTGAGTCACGGATGTAAAACCATTTCCTCACTTGATCTTGGACAGATTTGGACATGGAAAAGGAAAAGAATTGCACATTGGGACTAAGGAGATGATGAAACCCCCAATGGGATACACACCATCGAACGGATCGCCTCTTCACGGAATAAAGCTTAGGAAGAGGCCAAAGTCTTGACTCAATGCCAAGCCAACACTTCATAGCGTGATAAAACACGCAATGTGGAGAAGGAGTTGGGAGGCAGATGATGGAGTTGAACCCCATAGAAAAAGCGATCCACGAAGGAAGTCATGGACCGGAAAAGAAAACCCGCGAATCATGAAGGCAACAAACATAACCCGATACCCGGATGGGGGACGGGGATTACCTCATTGCCGGGAGTCTCACGCGCCGTGTCTTGCGGGATCGAGCTCGTTCAGCGGTTTGCGGAGATCGCTCTCCGCTCGATCGCCGCCACCACCGCCGGTGACACGGCGATGGCGGTGCCCTTCTTGCCTCCTGGCGCTGGTCCCAAGCCGGATGAGGACTTACTTGTTTTACCCATGGCACTCTGGCGGTGGTGGCGTTGCAACGAAGAAAGACAAAGGAAATGTGGAGGAAACTCTCGACGCGGAAGAATAGCTCAAGAACGAGGCGGTGAATAGATGAACTGCTGCGGTGAAAAACAAACCACAATTTCACCAGGGATTATAACAGCGAAGACGACGCATGCTGGCCGTCCATCGAGAAGACCTAAAGCCAACGGTAGATCTGGCCGTACACGTGTCAGCACCAAAACGAACCGTTGTTACCACGCCGTCCACTACGTGCGGAAATCGAGGAGACGCCGTAATCATCTCCACGCCGCGCGTGACCGGTCAATTCAAAGTCAGCAAGTGGGACCCGCCCGTCGATCAAGTCATCTCTGGCGTAGCAGACGCTTGAGGTCATCGATCGTAAGCACTGACGTCATCAAAAGCTATACTAGCACCACTTCGGCTCCACGGCTAAAAGTACTCACTCGAATCTATGATTCGACTAAATACTTGGGGGCTACTCCTATCAGGAGCTCTGGCCGCGCACCAGACAAACAAATGAGGACAAAATTATTTCTCTGAGTCCTACGTCGAGTTTACGACTCCACTATGGACTCGGAGGCTACTCCCATAGGGAGGATGGATTTAAGCATCCGAAAATTTTCGAGTCCTGCGGACCTAATGATTGAAACAATGCTTGAACTAAAAGTCTCCGTTCGAGTCTACGACTCGAACAGACACTTGGGGGCTACTCCCATAGGGGCGTGGTCGCGCCTATGAAATCTTCATTGCGATCTTTCGGATCAAACGCAAAAACTTTTGGCAACTCTGCCCCAACAAAATCTTGAGTGAGCGACAATCTCCTTGGCCACACCAAACACCTCCGAGGTGATAAATGTTGGATCTTGCGTCTGACGCAAAGATAAGACCCTGAGATATCATCGATGGCACGCAACCTTTTTGCGCTCTGCTAGTATGAATCCGTACCAGCAGGTACGATGAAAAATCCCGACGGACGCGTTGGGTACACCAATTAAAATCACTGGAATTCCACTCCTATAAGTCCTCCGCAGCCTGAGTTGAATTACGCCAGCATATGTTCCAGACCCGGGTTAAGGGACCCGAACCTGAAGAAGATCGTGTTGTTTTGTCCTAAAGACAGTTAACTAACCCTGATCCGTCGGGTGAGTCAGGCACACGCATCAACAATCCCTACACACATATACTATTAAACATATAACTGCTCCCGAAGGATGGAAGAGTCCTCAGCCGAATCTACGATTCGACTGATCACTCGGGGGCTACTGACATGGTGATACCCTATGGGTACGTAACTTCAGCATATCTAGTCCAGCCCAAGGAAGGCCCACGGCAGACATACGTTGGCCCATGAATATTTTCGGGTGGCCAAGGCCCATGACGTCTTCGGATCCTTGCAGAGCAAGACTAGAGGAGATAGGAAATTCAAAGGGGTAAAACCCTAGAACTTGTAACCGACTAGGACTACGCCCGGGACCTGCCTAAGTCTATATAAAGGCCAGGAGGGCACGTCCTAGGGCAACTCGACTCATACTTTCGCACACGCATCCACGCCAGATCGAATCTGCGCACCCTGTAACCTTCGGTTCACCGTAATCAAAGAGCGGAACAAGCGGAGTAGGATTTTCCCTCAGGGGCCTGAACACAGGTAAATCTCGTGTCCCTGGTTGCTTGTCTGTTAACCGTGCCACGATCTCCAAAGATCCCCATCTTCTCCAAAACCCAAGTCCATAACAATGGGCATTGGCGAGATTAAACCTCGTCACCGGTTGCTCAAGGCGTTGAGTGTAGCCCGTCATCTTAATGGCGTGCTCACTAACGGAACTCCTTCCTCCATCTTGCGCTTAAAGAACTTCTCGAGATCTCATATCTCTCGAGCGGGCTGAGAGTCAAACATGGTTTTCAGCTCTTGAGAATCTCAAAGGGCTCGGATAGTCTTCAAACGATTTTGAAGTTCCGGTTCCATAGCAAACAACATGGTGCTCTTAATCACACCAATCATCTTTTCTTGTTCGATAGACAGCTTTGTCATCGGTAGCTTGATTCTTGACAGGGTCACCTAACGCTTTCCCAAGGACATAGTCCTTTTGACCTTGAGAGAATGATTCTCGATTGCGGAACCAATTGGTGAAGTTAGACCCATTGTTTTTAAGCTTTTCCTTCTCAGAAAAGCGTTGAAGTTGAAGTTGGACTTAGCCATTTGATCTACAATATTTGCAAGTACAAATTAGACTATGTTCATGATAACTAGTTCAACTTTTAATCAAATTACTAGATGAACTCCCACTAAATTCAACATCCCTCAAGTTGTTTAGTGAACACGATCCAAATTCACCACACCTAATCCGATCTTCACGAGAAGAGATGTGGTTTCAATGGTGGACAACGAAGTGTCGATCATATCATTCAGATGACTCATGCTTAACCTTTAGGTTCATGTGTTCGAGGCCATGTCTGCAGACATGCTAGGCTCGTCAAGTTAGACCCAAGTATTTCGCGTGTGCAAAAGCTTGCACCCGTTGTATGTGAGCGTAGAGTCTATATCACCCGATCATCACGTGATGCTTGGACACGACGAACTTTCGCAACGGTGCATACTTGGGGAGAACACAGTTTTTATCTTGATCTTTAAGTGAGGAATCATCTTATAATGCTACCGTCGTGATCTAAGCATAATAAGATACATAAAAGGATAAACATCACATGCATATAACTTTATGTGACATGGTATAGCCAATCTTCGCGCAATGATCTCCATCTTGTGCGTTCCGGCATGATCTCCATCACTCCACCATGATTGCCTCCACCACGAATAGCAACTACAACTATTGCTAACTACTTAGCGATAAAGTGAAACTATTACATGGCGCATAATAAGTTGACACACGGGTCATACACAATTATAAAGAAAATCATATGGCTCATGCCGGTTGTGTACTCGTCGACATGCAAGTCGTGAAACATTACAAAACATGATCATCGCATACATTATACACATCACATCTTGGGCCATACCATATCACAGAAAACACTCCCTGCAAAAACAAGTTAGACGCCTCTACTTTGTTGTTGCATGTTTTACGTGGCTTATGGGAGTAGATGCTAAGAACGATTCTTACCTACGGAAAGCCACAACGGTGATATTATGGTTGCCAAACTCCGGTGTTAATCCCATGACAACTATAGGGAGAGAAACCGACATCCACCGCATGTGTGGAACAAGCCACACGTCAAGTGAGCCGGTTTTGACGGCGTTGCGTGGGTTGGCCGACCGCTTCAATCTCACTATCCCGTCATAAGAAGAACACAAACAAGAGGCTTGCAGCAGAAAACATCAACGCCCGCACAACCATGTTATGCGTTACTCGTGAAACACATCTACGCATAGATCTAGCTCGATACCAGAAGGGTTTCGCGGCATAGTAAATCAAAATTTTCTACGGATACGAATAGAGGAAAGCCAAGATCTAATCTAGGAGATGCAAACAACGAGAGATTGGATTAGATCTTCATACCCTTGAAGATTCATACGGTGAGCGTTAAATCGGGCGTGGGTGATGTAGTCGTACTCGCTTCTCCTCCTCGCGATCCGATTCGATCTAGCACCACAAGTGGAGGTGCCTCCGTGAGATGCACACGTGCAGCACCTCGACGTCTCCTCCTTCCTCGGTCCAGCAAGTATGGTGGAGAGAAGGATTGGATCTACAACACGACGGCGTGGTGTATATGGTGGAGAGTTTCTGCAGCAGGGCTTCGCCTACACGCAGTCGGGAGGGAGAGAGAGAGGAGGGCAGCAGGGCGGCTAGCTTTGGAGGGGAAGGTGTGGGGGGGGGTGGTGCGCCCCCAGCACTCTTTATATAGAGGGGTGGGCGGCTGCCCTAGTGTAACACCCTCAGAATCGGACCTATGCAAGTTTGGCAAAATTCACCAAACCCGCATAGAAACGATTCAAAGGTGCCCACCAAGCACTTTCGTGCGGGTGGAAAACGAAGTAATAACATTACACAACAGTCCTCGATGGGACCCACAGAACAGATATATACAACAGCGACTCAAAGAGTCAAGAATACAGATATAATATACAAAGATCCAAATCACCTTGAAAAGCGATAGGCGTCCATTCTACGGACAAGATGCAAATGGGGCTAAGAGCCACGAAGAATAACCAATGGCGTCCATAACCCTGTGCCAAGCGGAAGGGTAACCACCTAACGGCGTCGAACTCAAAACCTGCTTAAACAAAGGGTGCGGCAAAGGGCAAAGGAAAAGAAGAGCGTCGATCGAGGCCGATGCAGCGAGGCTAGAATTCCGGTCCTCGCCTACATAGGTATGGTGGATCAAGCGGCGGCAAAGAAGCACTAAACAACCTATAGAGACTCGATACAACCGGCGGTTATCGAGAGAGGGTAAGCGTAACCTATTCGGATCCAACATGATACTACCATCAAACAAACCCATCGACGCTTTCCCTCGAGACCAAACGAGGAAGTCAACCGAGGAACTCACGGTTGGCGGTTTACTTATTCAGTTATAGTTGTGGCACTTTACTAGTCAGATTTAGATAACTGTCCTGATAAAGTAAGCAGTGGGCACTTTTAATTGACCATTCCGTTATAGTGGCAACAATTACTAATCGAATCTGAGATAGCATGAGATAACCCAAAACCCAAAGATGGTTGGTACTTTTATTCAGCCATTTCGTTGTAGTTGCAATACTTACTAGTCGATACATTTGTCGCATGGCGACAACCAAACAAGCAATGGTGGGCGTATTAATTAGCCATTCCGTTATAGTGAAGCTGATTACTAGTCATTATAAGTCAAATTTATAGCGATAAACTTTAGTTATGCTTGTCTATGATCGAGATCTTGTGCTCCAAGTCGTCCATATCCGCGGACACGGCTTTGAAAGTTTTACCCGGCGGGGTGCACCAATAGCAACACACGCCGATCAACCTCGGAAAAACCAAATCAAAACCCAACGAGGCTTTCACGATTGAACAATCACAGATTCGAAATATTTGAGGCCACCCTTAAGTAGAATCCGCAGCAGTAGACAAGCTCGAGACGGCCTCAAGGTCTTTGGGTGGGCCAGAACGAGCATCGGGAACCCCAAAGCGGGCTTGTCGACACCGGAATCGTGTCCCGATCCTAAAGATGCAGGTGCTATCTGTCGCACAATAAATAAATAAAGCGATAAAGCATGGCATAAATGCAGGATCGTAAATAAAACCTCAAACTAGTTTGTGGCCCCAAGAAATAAGAATGAATCAAGCTCGCTCGGGGGTCCCATATACCTCCGGATGTGGATAGCCGCAAAATCAAGGAACAGTATCAAGTACTCGGGGTCTTACGGGACACAAGTGGGCGTTGAAACCAAATATTATCTATCACCCACCGATGCCTCGCTTATTCCATTTTAGTTGTTAAACAGAAATTAAAGTGACGATAAGTAAAACTAGAATCATCTTCAACATCAACATGCGGCAAAACATCGAAGCGTGGCATATGACGATACACATCAAGACTTGAGCAAGCAACTACGACGCATAAGTCCAACTATCTACCAAACAACGGGTAATAGGGTGTGTCCAAGGCAATATACGGTGCGGGGAAAATTTCAGATGCAGGACTAAAGCATCGCAACACGATAGCAATAGATCAACAGGGGAAATAAAGCACTATAAAAGTAAGATAGGTAGAAAGGGGAGATGCTGCGAAAACATGGTCGAAGGTTCAACCGAAGATCGGGGCGAAGCTCACATCAACTCATCGGTCCAATCCGCGAAGAAGCAAAACACTAGAAGAAACACCGGATGCAATATTTAATACAGGGCAGAAGATCGGCATGATGCATGTATGATGCATGGCATGGCAAGGCGCGATGCAATTAGGTCAAGATTAAGCGGAACCGGGGTCCCGACAATTAATCTGTGGTTCAAGTTGTTTAGATACCCCGCAAATTAAATGTTGTTTATCAAGGCAGAAAGCTTCACCGGTTCGCTACACAAGTTTAAATGAGGCCAATATAAAGCTAGATTTGCCCGCATATGGGCCCCATAGTTAATTATTAGGTGAATCGGCAGAAGGCCCCCCAAACCACATGAATGTATGCATGCATGACCAATTTAATATGTGACAAGTTGTTATGATGTTATAAAATAGGGTCCGAGGAAAAGGGGTCACACATTAGGGTTCGGCGAACTTGGGGGTTCCGGGGGTTCGAGGTCATGAAGGGGAACTTGACATCCATGTAGGCGATCTTGTAGCGGTACCACCATTCTTCATCGGTAGAAGCTCATCCGTAAATCTATATCGAACATTACAACTCGCGGCGCCAGGTAACTAGCAGAACGGCGGTCTCGGCACACATATTCTTGCAAACGGGCCGCGGTGAGCTGGAGGGCGGCCGCTCGGCGACGAAGCTTCTTGGGCAGTGCGGGACCGGTCGATGGAGACGTGCGGCTGGCGGTGGAGCGGCGGCGCTTGGCACGCGGCTTCGCGGACGAAGACGTCTCCGACCGGTCGGAGAGCTCGAGGGCAGTCTGGCGGGCGGCGGTTGAGTCTGAAGCGAGCTCGGGCGCTGCGGCGGGCTTCGGCCAGCGATGGGCGGCAGTGACGGGCCGGGCGGCAGGAGCGCCTTCGGGCTGCGGGCGCTGCGAGGAGCGGAGGGGAGCCAGGCCTGGGGCTCATGCGACGGCGGGCGCCCGGCAGGCCTGAGGCGGTGGAGCGGAGAGGAAGCTTGGCGGCGCCGCGACGCGAGATGCGGCGGCGAGGCGGCAGCGTGCGGGTCGGCCATGACGAGGTCGTGGAGAGGCGCGTGACAGGCGCTGACGCTGAGCTGAGGACTTGGAGCGGAGCAGGATGGCGAGCTCGAGGCGGGGAGGAAGCCGAGGCGAAGTCTGGGCGTCGGCGCTTCATGAGCAGGCGAGCATGGCGGAGGGCAGCGGTGGCGAGGAGGATGGACGGTGGCGGGGTGAGGCGGCCTCGGCTGGGCGACGCTGGCAAGGCCTCCCGTGGTAGGGCCCGTGGAGGCGGTGGAGGCGAGGCGGTGGGCTGCGGAGGAGAGGAGAAGCGTGGCCAGGCCGAGGGGACGTCTTGGGAAGGAGAGAGAGGGTCATGGCGGGTGGTTGGAAGGAAGAGGAACAGTGGCGGTAGGTGGGGGGGTGGTGGGTCCCTGGGGCGGGTCCCGCGTGAGGCAGGTGTGTGTGGCGGGGCAGGGCCAGGGGGTTGGTGGCGTTGTGTGCCTGTGTGCGTTGTGCTGAGAGATGTGAGAGGATTGGGTTAGAGGGAGAGAGAGAGAGGAGAGAAAAAGGGGTGAGGGCGACGTGTCAGGATCTGGTTGGTTAGGGGGGAGGGGGGAGATGATGTGGCGACGTGTGAGAGGTCAGGGTGAGGTGGAGGGTTGGGTTGGGTAGAAAACTGGGTGGGTTTAGGATTAGAAGGGCAGGGGTAGGTGGACCGATTTTATGTATACGGGGGTGGTCGTTCGGGTCGGTTGGCCGTTATCGCCCACTAAAAATTAATAAAACTTTTATTTGTTTTAAACGGGCCGTGTACAACCCGATAGCGGCCAAAACAAAATATTCCGGGGACCCGGTTTTGATAGTTGAATTAAGATGAGGCGTTTGGAAAACAAATCGGGCGTTGCGAAAATAGTTTTGGCAAACAATGCATGATGATGCCGATGCAATGCACAAATTCAACGCGATTTTCTAGTAGTGGTTTTTGCGGGATGCCACACCTAGCCCCTCCCCCAAGTCCAAACCGGCGGCCACAAGGAGGAGGAGTGGGGGGCAAGGAAACCCCCCCCCCCCCTTCTAGAAGGTCTAGATTAGGGTTTTATCCCTCTTGGCCGGCTAGGCCCTATGGGGCCTTGTGCCCCTGGCCCAATGCATCCAGGGCACTCCCTCATAGGACCATGCCCCCTCCCGGAAGGTGGTGCCACGTTGGTCCCCTTCCGGAAGGTTCTAGAAGCTTACAATACAATCTGATTAACTTGGAACAATTCGAACTCCAAAAACTGCATTGCCTTATATGAATCTTATTCTCGGACCATTCGGAACCTCTCGTGATGTCCGGATCCCATCCAAGACTCCAACAAAAACTCATAAAACAATTATCCAATCTATCCTAGCGTCGAGACACGTTAAGTGTGTGACCTCGGTTCGAGAATATGCAGACATGATCTTCTATCAATAATCAACAGCGGGGTCTGGAAACCCATATTGACTCCCACACATTCATCGATGATCATATCGGATGAACCACGATGCCAGGATTCAATCAGTCCCATATATGTATTCCCTTCGTCTCGCGATATTTTACTTGCCCGAGATTTGATCGTCGGTACCGTCATACCTAGTTCAATCTCGTTCACAACAAGTACTTTACTCGTTCCGTAATCCGATATCACTTTGTTATTAACTCCTTAACCACATGATTGCAAGCGGTGTTGATATCGATTACCGAGTGGGGCCGAAGTATATCTCTCCGACTTGGGAGGGACAAATCTCATCTCGATACATACAACCCAACAGATACTTTCCGATCATCTGAGAGACACCTTTATGATCACCCTCTCATAGGATGACGTTTGATGACCTCAAAGCTTTCTTCCGATACCAGGGAGTTGTATTATCTCATGGTCTAAGGAATACAATATTTGACATAGGAAAAGCTTCACAAAGATGAACACGATGACACGATCTAATTGCTTCGCTTAGTTTGGGTCTGTCCATCATATCATTCTCCCAATGATATGATCTCATTATTAATTGACAACTCATGTCTATGGTTAGGAAACCTTAACCATCATTAATCAATGAGCTAGTCCATAGAGGCGTACTAGGGACACAGTGTTGTTCACAAACCACACAAGTATTAAAGTTTCCGCTTAATACAATTCTAGCATGGAATATAAACATTATCATGAACAAGAATTATAATAATAACATCTTTATTATTGCCTCTAGGGCATAATTCCAACACCTATATGGGCTCATAGGTTTGCACGTTAGAGTAAAAAAATAGAAAAAGGATGGACGGATATGACAGAAACCGTCTCCTGAATTTTGGAGCTGCAATAGGGGGTTCTTGATTTGGGACCCCTAAACATTTAAGCATTTGTTGGACACTTATATCTAAAGAAGTTATTTTATTGCGCATGAAAGTTTCCTTAAGACCAATAAATAGGGGTGTAATTGTGTGTGTATATGTTTGCTCCTATTTTAGGCTCTATCCAAATGAGAAGAAAACTTGACAAGATGCTAATAACACTATGTTATAAAATATATGTGCTAAGGAAATCCATGTCCCTTGAGAATGTTTGTCCTACATAAGTACACACTTGATCTTGTCCTCATGCTGCATAGATGATTGGGATTTCTCTAAAAAGATCCATTTACTTTACTTCCATTTACATTACTCACATGACTTTACCAAATCTTTAAATTACTACAAACCATAAACCCAAAAATTCAAAACCTTTCATCTTCTATTATTTACTTGCTAAATCTACTAACCTATTTCTTCAACTCCTGGTGGGTTCGACACTCATTATTTATCGAAAGGTACTATAATTGATCCCCTATAATTGTGGGTCTTTATGGTGTTGCTAACCGACTCCATGCTTTGGGACAGTATGATGGAGAGGGTTGGTGGATCGAGAACTCAATTCACACATGTCAGATGAACCTGGATAGGTTCTAGGTATAGTAGTGGTCACGTGATATTTGTACTCATGCACTACACATGATTTAATAAATAAGGCACGGGTATTACCTATGAATACAAAAATGCGTCCATAGCTCACCCACATGGGTAGGTTGCCTATGGGTACCTATACCCATGGGTAAATTACCATCCTTGCGAGGGATAGCAAATCCCACCAAACATGTGGCCAACGGGTTGATACCCTTATGATTTCTATTTCTCTTTTAGTTTATTTTGTCTTGATTTTTTCCCAAACTCGAAATCAGTACTCTAATTACTACTCCATTTCTTTCTATTAGGTGCATTTTTTTAGATATTTTTGAATTGCTAGGTATATTTTCTTTTTTATGCTAATAAGTGCTAATTAGGACGATGCAATGACGTCAGGCTTCTTCTCTTAGAGTTGACACGTCATATTTTTTCTTAGTTGGAGTAGTGAAAATAAATAAAGTGTAGGTTGTATTCTCTTAGCTAAAAGATGATCCTTTAAAAAATAAGAAAAAGTTATTTTCTCTATTGTATCATATGCCTTCCCTTATTTACATAATTTTTGACTAAAAATTAATTAATTTTTATTATTTTATTAGGGGTGATATCAAGAGATAACTCATCATACAATTTATTTTTTATTGCTTTCTCTATATAATTTGAAAGACTAAGAAAGACCAGTCTTGTCTATCATTATACATGTCCTTATACTCCATCACAAATTAAAAGGATCATTAATTAGCCATGGGTATTTATTTAGTACTATCATAACAATTTTTGTAACTACGAGTACCTCGATCCCTACCTATTTTCCAATCATATTGTTTGTGTCACTATCTAAAAAAATATTCCTAATAAAATGGAACAACGAATGATATACTTTAGGTATTTATGGTATCTTATCCAGGCGGGCTCTAACTCAATGGAATCATATTTCTTTGATCTAGACCCGGATTTACATTGTGGTACACTCAGTTACAACGTTTAACCATTTCTGATGAGTTTTGGTGGGACTTATATGAAAATGTTAAATTCTCTGTAGATTCTACATATAGAGCTTTGGTCCAGCCCGATGTGCGAGTCGATAATAACAAAAAGATCTAGAAGATGAAAGTACCACTAAAGATAAAAAAGTTCTCATGGTACTTGCGTCTAGGGGCGATTCTTACAAAACACAACCTTGTTAAAAAGAATTGGCATGAAAATAAGCAATATGTATTTTGTCAACATGATGAGACAATTAAACATTTACTCTTTCATTACAAATTTGCTTGTTCTATATGGTTAGTCATTCAAGTAGTGTATGTGTTGTTTCCTCCTTGTAGTGTTGCCAATATATTTGGCAATTGACTACATGAAATTGATCACGGGTTCAAAATATTAGGGTGGAAGCGCTTGCCGTTAGGTCGCTGTGGTTATGTAGAAATGTCGTGGTATTGTCGACGAGTATGCGATAGAGGATCCTCATAGCGTGTTTAGAGAGACGTGGATTAAGGCACCGAGTTGGCAGGTACGAGATAACACAATTTATCAAGATTCAGATCCCACAATGACGGAGGAATCCTACTCCTGCTATAAATCACTATAGTGATATGTGGTTCGCTATGCGAGGTTGGGTTGTAAGAACTTGTACCGTAAAGGCTTCCGTAGGTCCAGCTTATAAACATCCTAGAATCTAGGGTTATAGGGCGAAGTTTATACCAGACATGTTGTAGAGTTCTATAGTAATACTAACTAGTCTTTATATTCTAAGGCTCCGGCTTCGTCTACGTCGATACCGTAGCCTTCCTATTTATCCGGCATGAGTCTCTCTTCTGGATCCTACTAACTGGATGGCCTAGTAGGCCATATACCATGCTACCTTCTGTGGACCACCTAGATTAGCCGGAATAAGTTTATCCTATGGTAATATCCATTGTGCATATCCTCCGCAAGAAATGACAATATTTTTAATAATAAAATGTCTTCTCTTATGCAGATTATCTATCAATGCACCGCCATGTTCCGTTTGTGACCGTCTCTATAACATGTAGAGTTCCGAGACATGTGTACGAAGGTGTATAAGCTTAGACGATACATCGAGAGATATTTTCCTGACATGGATTGCAGCGTGATTTTAGAATTATTCGTCCATCTTACTTCTTAGGCGTTATGCAATACCAATGGATTTCATGTATTTCGTCTTCTTTCTATTTTTTTGAATGGTTGGCAGTTTATGCGGGTGTAATGCTTAAATCTTTTAAATAGTATAAAACATCTATTATAAAAACTCTTTTATATAAAAATAATAGGCACCTAAATGTTTCCAAAATTCGAGAAATGAAACCACATTGTTCGTTTCGTCCTATCTTCCGTATCCGAACAACCAGATCCGTGCTCCCCTGGAGAGAGGACCGTCCTCGCGACAGTACTAGCACGACCATTATGTGTTTATTATGTTAGGCTCTATTATCATCTCCCTGTAAATAAATACACCGCTAATAAATTCTTGACAGACGCGTAAATACACGGATACACTTTAGATTCACTCAGATCAGACGTACCACCGTACACTCCTCCCTTCTCATGAATCTCATCTCGATAGGATTTAACCATCACGGGAGCTCATTTTTTAACCAGAGCTGTAACTATCCAAGAATGCAGATGTAAAAAAAAATGATGGATAAGGAGCAGTAAAAAAAATGGTGAAAGGAGAAGCCACTTAAATAGAGGGGAGGAGCCTCTGATCCTCTTCACTCTAGCTCGGTCACTCCCCGCTCTGCTCCCGCTCCGCTCGCCGCCGCCGCCGCCCCCTCTGACCACCGTTGCAGCTTCAGCTTCAGACCACGAGCTCCTTGCTCATCCATGGTTCTTGCTTAAGCTTAACGTATCGCTCAGCACGGCAGGTCAGCGACTAGCTGGTTGTTTACAGTGGGTAGCTAGAGGCCGGGTGAAATGGCGGGGATGGAGGGAGAGGAGGACTTCTCGTCCTGCGCCTTCTCGCTCACGTGCCCCGAAGACGGCGCCGACCTCGGCGACGGAGTAGTGGACGACGGCGACCTCTTCTTGTTCTACGCCGCCGCCGCCGCTGATGACGAGGACGGCGACGATGAGTACGTGGAGCAGCTGGTCTCCAAGGAGGCCAGCTTCTGCTCCTCCTCCTCCTCCCTCGACTCCGGCGACACCGACTGCTCGTCGGCCGCCTCCGAGGACTGGTTCCGCCAGGCGCGTCTCGACGCTGTCAAATGGATCCTCGAAGTGAGCACTGGGCTCCTCACTCACTCTCTCGATTAGTTTGTTGGTGTCAGGATTGATCACTGACGCCATTAGCACCGGCATCTATATGATTTGCCATTTGCAGACGCGGGGGTGCTTCGGGCTCGGCCACCGCACGGCGTACCTCGCCATCGCCTACTTCGACCGCTTCTTCCTCCGGCGGCGCGTCGATGTAATAACCAGTCACCGTAAAACCACGAATTTATCCTCTCTGTTTTCCTCGGAACGGAAGGATGACGTGGTGCATTGTTGCTGCAGAGGGCGTCGATGCCGTGGGCGGCGCGGCTCCTGTCCGTGGCCTGCGTGTCCGTGGCGGCCAAGATGGAGGAGTACGGCGCGCCAGCGCTCTCGGAGCTCGACGCCGGCGGCGGCTACGAGTTCTGCTCCGACTCCATCCGACGGATGGAGCTGCTCCTCCTGTCCACGCTCGGCTGGCGCATGGCTGCCGTCACGCCCTTCGACTACCTCCCCTGCTTCTCCTCACGGCTCGACCGGCATGACGGCGGCGGCGGCGGCGGCGGCATTGGCCATCACCCCGCCCGCGTCGCGCTCGACTCCATCGGCTTCATCTTTGCCACAGCCGAAGGTTCGTCTTCGTCAGCATACACAACAAAATCAAATCAAATCTTGCATTTTGTCTGACTGATCTGTTCTGCCTTCATGCAGCCGGCAGTGTGCTGGATTACAGGCCATCCACTGTGGCTGCAGCTGCTATCTTGGCTGCATCCTGTGGAGCTCTACTGACCAAACAAGCACTGGAGGCTAAGATGGACAATCTGTCTCCATCCTATCTCATTGAGAAGGTAGCTTGAACAGATTAACTAACTAACCCTTTTAAATCATTCTGATCATTACTAATCTTCTGTTTGCTAAGCGTGCACTGGATGTGATCAACTCTTGTATGTTCCATTGATCAGGAGCATGTACATGCCTGCTACAGCATGATGGTTGGGGACTTGAGAAACAGGATGAGCAAATGCAAGAGATCATTGCCATGCTCAGACTCCTATGAAGTTGCCACCAGTACATATGATTCTCTTCTTGCTCATGATGTCGCCGACACCGCCGCCTTCGTGGTGGCCGTGTCCGAAACGAATAAGCGGATCAGGTTGGAGCTGCCAGGAATCCGTTGAGACCGCCGGAGACTCGCGATTTTTTGTCAGATGTCTAAGGGGGGGGACTTGGTTCAGATCTTCCTTTAGTTTTTTCCACCATCAAATTTGCTTAGGTTCTTTCAGCCATTGCCATGGCTGGCATTGGCAATGCTGTTGGATTGGTTTGGATTGGTTTGTGAGAGGGGTAAGAGATGAACAAGATAAGGGCTGAGTTTTTCCTGAGGAGAGGAGAGCTTCAGTGGAGCCCAAATGGAGCACATTTCCTGTGAAATTCACCCAATATGTGCACTGTTTTGGTAATGCCATCTTTGCATTGCATATGGTGAGATGCTGCTGGATGCAGCAGTAGCACTGAAAGGCTGAAGGTTTGGCCATTGTTTATAGAGCCAAGGGAAAAAGGTTTTCTGCAAGTGGATGTGTAGATCAGTGAGTGGTGTTCCACTCAGATGCACTGCACTTGCATGCATGCATGGGTTACAACATTGGTTTGTGACTCTCCTTGGGGAGAGTGGTTGTAACTTGTGTAAAATCTGCTTCTGTTCTTGAGAAATGGGATCAGATTGCATTTTGTGTATGTATGTATCTGTAGTTGTGTGTGTGTGTGTGTGTGCAGGCCTTGATGATCTCTGGGTTTCTTGAGCAGTTCTGCTGTAGGTTTTTCAGTGCCATTCATTCAGACCTGTGCCATTGTTTTCTTCTTCTCTTCCTCTTCCTTTTAGCAGGGATGAGAATCCAAAGGCAACCTTTTCTGTTACTTGCTTGATTCCACATTAGAGTCCCCTATTACTGAATAAACAGGAATATTTGCACTGTTTTGTGCTTGGTTTCATCGCATTTTATTAAAATGTAGTACAAGAATGGGTGATCTTCAAAGAAAGCTCTTGCCAATCATGATCGATAAGTACATTGCATCTTTTTTGTAATTATTGGACATGTCATGAAAAGCATTTCATTGTGCTGCTGGAGGAGCGACAAGTGTCGCACATGAATGGCGTTAGTGCACAACATACATGAGGTTGATACTTTGTATACTATCAATAATTGCCTAAAGATTAAGCTTGACATTTCCAACACTTAGTGGAGCACACAACAAAGGTTCAGTTGAAGAGCCAAACAAAGGCCAACTTTAGATAATAGGAAGTCCTTAGGGGAAAATACCTAGCATTCCTTGATAGACCAAGATTCTTGTATGTGATATCAACACTCAGTAGATTCTCTAACTACATAATAAATGACAATAAAATTTCCTTCAAATATAACACCCCTAATAAATCCATACTCTTCAATGAATGCACTACTACTAGAAAGTGACAAGATTATTCAAGATGCTCTCGCAGGAAAGATGAACATGCACATGCCAAATAATATTACCACTTTCATGTAAACAATAATGATAGTGTCTTTTCATATGCAATGTCCTTTTTTTTCTCTTCTTGGCTTAACCCCAAAACCCTAAAGCTGGTCTTGTGGCCTCATCCACTAACTAATGCAGGTCTTACATTGCACACTGCCTTACAGCTGGTAAAAAGAGCTTTTGCATCTTTCCCTCCTGCCCTGCATCTGCATGCAATGAAAATGCCCCCCATGGGCAATGGAGTGACTTTCTGAGGCACCACCATCACCATCCATCCATGCATGCTGCTGCAATGGAACTATGCATGCAACCCCTCTCTCTTTTTTGTCCTTCAGTGTTACTATAAGAAGGAAAAATGGGGGGATCTTTGCATTGATGCATATAACAAATGTTGATATTCTCAAACATGAGTTCTTTTTCCAATTGGTTTTTAGTGAACTTCCATTTAGTTATGCTAGTGCATGGAAGATGGAACTCTAGTTACTTATTTTGTGTGGGAATATAATACTATCACGACTCACAAGGGCTTTACTTTCGGCCAATTGCTAACATGGCTTATGTCGAACATTCACAATTCATCGTCGAAATTAATTCAGAAGTGTTTATGCACACGGTGTTTTCATTTAGATGAGCATATTAACCTTTACACGATTCTTGAAAACAACTTGTTACTACTAGGACCGCTTCGATCCTGATCCTATATTCCCTATGCAAGATCTAGATTAAGTGCCAGCTGTATAGATAAAACAAAGTCTTTTCCCTAATAAGGAAATATATATTAATATCAAGCCGTTAAGTACATTCGACTTCCACGACAACAAAGTATCAAGAGCTAGTCAAAACATAAAAAATGCACACAAAAATCATAACAAAAAGGTAAAAACGTGACTTAACATGACATGCCGAAGCGATCAACAGCACACAACAACAAACATTGGCACCAACCACCACCTCTGGCAACAATCGGACTGCGAGAAAGGTTCTCAAAATAAGATGCTTCCAAGTCTTCACAAACGCCGTCATAACTCGACCCAACTATTCCCCAGGTATAACTAGTGAAGGTTAGACCTAGAGTTTTCACGGTGGAGTTGGAGACACGGTACTCAAACAACACCAAATTGAATTCACCTTGTGTTATCCCTACATTTTCCTAACCAACAATAACATACTTCCCAACCTTGACGACGCCCGAACACGAACTGAATACCCGCGCGGCTACTTACGCACCTTATTGGGTACCACTAGGCAGCAAACAAAAAGTCATCAGCCTCGCACACGAAATTAGGACACGTGGAAGGGCCGTCAAGGTTTGTTGAAGTTTGAAAGTCCGTCAGCTAAGCCAAATATATGAATGAAAGAAGTTGTTGCTGCAATATTTTTTTTCTTCTCCAGAGGAAGAGCACTTCCACATCATTGACTCGATGAGGATCTGGAAACTCCGACCCCATCCGTGGAATACGCACCCGCCGAGACATTATAATGTATCCCTTGTATTATTGTATAGTACTAAAGATTTGGGTTCCTCGAGTCAGCAGGACACATTGGTTTTCATCCTGTCCAACCCAAATCCTTAGTTTTATCATCTACAAGACCTCAGAAGTTGAGCCGGTCAAGAAGAATGGAGCTGATCAAATCGAAAATTTTGAATGGTTTTTCTTGGACAAAATGAACTGTTATACAATGTTGAGGTGACAAACCAAGAGATAACCATACTACTCCCTACAATACATGCATGGTCCATCCACCAGTGGTAACTTGCATCTGAAGTGCAGAGAGAATATACTATCTGCCTCCCTTCTGAATCTTGATTGCCCATTTGTTGGGTGGATGGAGATCAGGATCCTGGCAAAAGGATTTAAATACCTGTATACCTTCTCAGTCACCAATGCAGTCAAAAACAGGCTTGGGGACAAAGCTTGGTTAGCATTCTGTTGGTTCAAAAGAGTACCACGCTACTACCACCTAGGAGTGTGTGGGCACCTCACTGCCTTGGCCGGCTGCCTGCCTGCCTGCTGCCTGACCCAAGCAAAGAACCACTAGTACTTTTTTTTTTCAAACGCCTCATTGTATATTCAGCAGTAAAAAAGTTACCAAACAAATTTACTTAACATCAAGTTAATCAGAATTAATGTGTTGATCTGAGTTCAGGTGTCATAAAGCAGCACTTTTTTTTTTCCATATGAGAAAAATTACCTTGGGGGAATAAATGTACACATCAATATGTCATACATGAAAAGGAAAGCCAGGGCAGGAGAGTGATGAGGTATGGCAGTTGGGAGGATGTGTGTACAGCTGTGAGTCTTCAGCTCAACTGAAAGCCTGAAGCAAAGATGGCCTTGCTTGCATCAATGGCAGAGGTGTGGCCCTAGCTAGCACACAGGCAGGCAAGGGCAGCAGTGCACAAAGACAAAGATGCAAACACAAAGATATCTTCCCATGCATCACACTGCACACAGTAGCAGCCACACATACACATCTCCTGATCTGGTCAAAGAGACATATGTGGTTTTGTTTCCTATTGCTTGTTTTGGTTTTTTATGCTGGCAGTGGCAAGATAGTACTGGTGCTGTGTGATGAACTGTCTCCTTTGTACAGCTTGGGGGGTAGTCGTGTAGTAGTATGCAGGGATGGGGACTTATTTTGGGGGTCCAAAACTCATCATGTAACTCTATGGTAGATGTGAGCAATTGATAGTGGTAGATTCTACTTTCTTGAGTTTATTTCTTCTTGGTTGATATACTTTTAATGTTTTGTTCATGGTAAACACGTCTACATTTGTCGACACTTCGCGTAATAAATACAAAACGTAAAAACTTGAAAGTAGGTCAAGGTTTTGATTTCGATGAACTAGTATCTTTGATTTCAATAGATTTTCTAACGGAAATTTTAGGATTTTAACTGTTTGGGATCTTCCGATGTGGGTTGTTTGATTCGGAGAACTAGTCTATAGTATTTTTTATAGAAGGGATTACTTGACATCATGTTTTATGAGGAAAATATCATTTACTTCAGTCTTCTGTAAAGCTTCTTATGTTTCTTCTACGGTGCATCTGAACAAAGTTTGCTCGAAGTTTCCTTCACGGTAATGGCATGACGACTTTCCGGTTGTATATTATCCCTGCATTGTCTTAGAACATTGTGAATAAAAAAAAGTCCTAATCGAAAACCCTATCAAACTACGTGCCTTTGAGAGCATGGAAACACCTTCTGCTATTTCAAATACCTAATTTTCCAGTCGAATGCCAAAGCTATCAAAGGAAGGAACACTTGAAGCCGACAAGAAGCTTTTGAGTGGATTACCTTCAATCTATGATGTGCTAAAAACTTTCATTTTCTAAAAAAAGTAACTTGTATGTCTTTTCCTGACATTTGAATGGGAATCAGTCTAAGCATTCCAGTACAATGTGCGATAGTGTGCAACATTTGAATGGACAGTAATTGATCAAGCATATTGTTTTCTTAATCTAAACATAGCATACTTAACCAAAACAGAGCTAGTTGCACCTACAATACAATGGTGCCTCTACAGAGTTAATTGCAGCACAGCTGTTATTACATACCCCTACTACTCAGAGTAATGCACTTGTACGTGGCTTACACGTAGGCATGCGTCCGTTTGCCATTTGGTGGTTGTTTGAACTTTGTTTTTGCTTCTCATGATTCCGATGGAGCTGCTTCCCAGCTACTAGCTGGCTGGGTGGTCAACCTCGAGATCGGCGACAGCATGCATGCAGCCCCTACTCCATCAGAAAACCATGCTTGTCTCGGCAGCATCACCCTGCTTCTTCTGCCTCGCGTCGGTTCTTGGGCCGGCCGGCTCTACATGTGGCTAATTATCTTTGGGTTTTTTTTCCAAGAACTCTCAGGGACCAGCGGGTCTATATATTAAGATAGAGAAGAAAATTATCTTTGGGTTGGTGCAGCACTAATTTCTTATGGATGGAGTACTTATTACTTGGTGTCACCATGATCATTTTACAGTCTGTGATAGTCGAAATAACATTTCTTGACATATTTTTTTTTATTTACATCGATGCACAATGCACAATACTAATATTGGAGTTACTTGATAATCCATGGAATATACCAGATTGCGAACGAGCCAAAAGCTTGGAAAATCTAGACTAAACTCGGTTCCGTTGGGTTTGTACGTGTAATGAAGGGGGTAAGCTTATCCCGAAAAAAAAGAAGGGGGTGAGCTTAATTTAACTCGATCTGATGGTCAACAGCTACAGAGTTGCCTCATACTCGACCTGCATGATCTCGGGTCAAACTACTTTCGATCTAATTAAATAAGCAAATTATCAAAACACAAATGTTGTCAGAAGTAAAATTTGTTGGTTATGACCACAACAATTGAACAACCACATAAGAAGCGGGCGATAATGTGTGTTAATCTAAATGGTGGCAAATATGGCTACCTTTCCTGTCTTGGGGATAACTCCCGGTAGGGTCGTAAGGGATAAAATATTACCCAGCTTGGTTTAGGCCGGAGTCAAGAAAATACCAGTCGGATCTTAACGATCGGGATATGAAGCCTGTGTAAGGCCGACATAGAAAGTATGTCGACCCGCACAGGACAAAGACGTTTATATAGCAGGTAACGACAGGCCGGATCTCACAAGGGAGGGCCGAGTCAAGAAGGACGCGTGGCCCGTTTCCGAGTAAGATCCAGGAGAGACCATGTTAAAGCATGGTCAAAAGAGAAGGGCGCCGTCGAGTGACAACAAAAGAGCCGTGTGGCGCTAAAAGCACGAAGTGACGTATAAAGCACTGTATGTCGCTGTAGAGCTGGCATCTACGTACGAAAGGACCGTTGGCTGTATAGCTTTATTGACTGGGTCAAGGGCCTAGGGCTGACCCATGACCTGGCCCGCATAGTAAGGACAAAGATCCAAACAGTAAACCCTAGTGCCTAAAACGGTAACCTAGCTATTCCATTTGTCTGTCTAAGGAGGAGCATAGCTAGGGTTTAGGGAGATCGATCAGGAAACAACCAGTGCCACAGTGTTATGCTAAAACAACTCGAGGAGCACTTGTAAGTTTCCAAGGAAAAATAAAAACACAAGTCTGGAGAGTTCATCGTGTTCATCGTGCGCGGCAGGATCGTGCATTCCCTTCCCGGTTACCTCAAGCGTCCATTCGGCCCCCAACTTAAGCCTACCATGGCATCTGCCGTGACACCACCACGACATTTCCATATTGGTGATTCCATGTAAAACAATAATTATCTCAGGCATAGCATACTCTATGTAAAATATTATTTCATGATAACATACCTACATTGGTAATTTATGATTTTATCCTATGTACCAATGCTAACATACCTACATTGTTAATATAAACTACGTAGAGTAGGAAATGATCGAGCTATCAGCTCAATACACTGTCATTCAGTCTTAACTAAAAATTTGGTTCAGTTTTTCCATGGTTCATAGGATTTTTAAAGGATTTGTACGGGATTGAAATCCTATGAAAATTATCCTACCGAACACATTGATACATATTTGATTCATATAATCATATCCTATAGCAAATTATCCTATAAGAATCTTGTAAAGTTCATAGGGAAAAGCCCGAGGTTGGACCTCATAAAAATGTCTTCACCACGATCAAAGAGAATTGCTCTTCCTATAGGATTTAGTTAGAGATAGCATTCAGGGTGTGTTTGATTCAAAAGATTTGCTTAGGAAATTTATAGGATTAAATCAAATAAGAAATTTTCCTATCTTGGTTGTTTGATTTGTAGAATTGATTCCCAGTAATTTTTCTAAGGATTCTTTGCACTAGATTTAATAGGAAATCAAACATCCACTCCTACCTCTTTTTCAAAATCATTTGTTTTTTCTATGGTGAGTCAAACAAATTTTGGTTCATACGAATTCCTATAGGATTGGAGTGGACATGACATTGCAATCCTATATTTTTCCTATTTCTATGTTCTTTTGTATCCTATAAATCAAACAGGCCCTCAAATTGTATGCGGTTCCTATTCCTACACTTTTCATATCCTATAAATCAAAGAAGACCTAAAACTGAATTTACCGTACTAAATTATGTCTATCATTAAGCTCGGTGAATAGGATTTTAGTTCTAGTTGATTCGGTTTTGGCGCTCCATGTTCAGCTTTTATGCCTGCCTCTACAATACAAATAAATGTCCACCATCTCGGAGCAGGCCTTTAGCGGTATCAGATTTCACATTGGCTTGTACACCTAACATAAACCATGAGCTACACATGTGTTGATAATAAGGTGGTTGGCTCAATAAGATTATCTACATGGGGTTAATTATCTTTGGGTTTTTTCGAGAACTTGCAGGACCAGTGGGTTATATATTAAGATAAAGAGAATTAATTCTTTGTGTTATTCTATGGATAGAGTACTTATTACTAAGTGTCACGACGAGTTGATCATTTTACAATCTCTGTTGGTCAAATTAACATTTATTGACATAAAAAATTACAACCATGCTCAATACTAATATTGGAGTTACTTGATAATCCAAGGAATATACCAGATTGCAAATGAGCCAAAAGCTCGGACAATCTAGACTAAACTCGGTTCTTTTGGGGTTGTACGTGTAATGAAGGGAGCAAGCTTAATTTAACTCGATCAAACTATTGAGCTACAAAGTTGCCTCATACTCAACTTGCATGACATCGAGTTGAACTACTTTCGATCTAAGCAAATTATCAAAAAAAAAAATGTTGCCAGACGTAAAAAATTAAGGTTAGGATCACAACAATTAAAAACAACCACATAAGAAGCAGGCGATAATGTGTGTGATAGTTTAAATGGTGGCAATATGCCTACCTTTTCATATTGGTCTTTCCATGTAAAACAATAACGGAATAGCAGGTATAACATATTTCAATGTAAGGAATTATTTCATGATAAATTTAAAAGTATGTCATATTTTATGATGTTATCCTATCTATCAATGTAACATACCTACATTGTTTACTTAAGCTACATTGAGTAGGAAATGATCGAGCTATCATCTCAATACAGACACTGGCATTCGGTCTTAATCGAAAAATACGGTTCAGTTTTTCCATGATTTGGGTAACAAGAAATGACTGTCAAAATTACATTTTTTTTAGTTAACGGGTGGTTAGGTTCGGTGTTCAATTTTAAACCCATTTTGGATAAGTGGAATATATTACTATCACGAAGATACCAATTACACTCAGCCTCTGCACAAACAATATGTTCAAAGACATCAAAGATGCTCACATCCAATACCAAAATAAAAAGAGACAAATAAAAACCAAAGACCCCCTGCGGTGACAAAATGCATATTTCGTATTACCAATGCTCCATACATAGAATTTACAAAAAAAATACTACCATTCTCATGTAGAATCCATCTAAACTCACCGGCTCTATGTGACAATTGCATTGTGGCTAAACATTGCAACAGAGCGTTCCATGATGCAAGACTCGGTCCAATTAAATCTCTTATGAGTATCACATTCGGTGAAAAAGATTTCAAAACCGTGGCAATGGTACCACCCTTGTGACGAGCAATGTTGTATGGATATTGCTCCCGAAGTGTAGCATTTTCAAGCCACTTGTCCTCACAGAAATGATTTTTTGAACCATCATTAATAGAAAATGATCCAAAGTTGGACCTCATAAAAAAATTCTTCACCGTGCTCAAAGAGAATTGCTCCTCCCATAGGATTCAGTTAGACATGATATTCAAATCATATGCAATTCCTATTCATGAACTTTTCCTATGCTATAAATCAAAGGAGACCTAAAACTGAATTTACCGAGCTAAATTTGTTTATCATTAATCTCGGTGGATCAGATTTTAGGTCTGGTTATAATCCGGTTTTGGCGCTTGGTGTTTGGCTTTTATGCCTGCCTCTACAAATAGATGTGCACAAGCTCGGAGCAAGTCTTTAGCGGTATCAGATTTCACACTGGGCTGTAACGTAAACCATGGGCTACAATACATATGTGTTGATAATAAGGTGATTAGGCTAGAATTAGCCCATTTCATTTTGGTGTTGGGCTTAGAATCGATAGTAACGTAAGCCATTCATAACCAATTCAGCTCAAATGTGAGCTTATGAGGAATGAATATTCCTATAGGAAGAACAATAATTTTCTAAAACGATTCAAGAAAAATGTTCACCTACAAAACATACAATGCAAAACAAGAAGATAAACGAGTATTTGGAACATAAATAGTTCCCTTCATTATCATCCAATAGGACCAACTGATGGTCCTGCTTTTGCAACCTCTGCTTACACATGGAAATCCCTTTTATCAACAAAACAATTATTTCCTATCTTCTACAACTTCCGTCTTAAAATATAAGTAACCTACCAAAACATCATCATATATTTAGAAACAGAGGTAATAACTGATTTCGAACAAAAAGTAAGTGGCAAAAAAAATACCAAGTGTTTTGGAACGCTAGAATTTTACAGAGATTTAACAGCGAACACTTCATCTCCTACCAGAACATGGTTTTGGTTCATGCAGATAAGCAAAGGAAGAAGGGTTTGAAATATACATTCTGGCCCAGTTCATCGATCCAGAACAGTGTTCATCGATCCACATAATATATTTGTTTTTTCAGGTCTGAATCAAGCAGACACCAACCTTACAATTCCTGCTGCACCAGCAAGCACACCCTGAGACCCCAGCACCAACCACAAATGTGCCTTAAAAAGTATGATGCAATCTCCCACATTGATATGCTTACCAAATCTGTCCAGTGCAGCTCTTCTCAGGCTTGTTCAGTCTCCATGCATCCCAAAAGACTCTGCATAGAGGGTTCAGCTCCGCACAAAATACCGAACTGGTCAAACTCTGAGCCCATGCTTCGCGTCGTGGAGAGACCGTCTTCATCAGGAGGACCCAACAGGAATGAGCTTGACGACAACGGCGATGGGCATCCCGACGAGGCCAAGGAGCACGCTGGCAAGCCACTGGAGACTGGTGAGAGGCGTCGTGTTGGCGAACTCGCCGAGGAACTGGACCATGATGAACTGGAAGACGACCGTGCTGGTGAGGACACACATGAAGACATAGTTGTCCAGCATGCCCTTCAGCACGTTGAGCTTCTCCATCTCCCTCGAGCTTATCTCATTGAACACCTGAGATAGCATATGACAAATCAGTGACAGACTTGGTTCGCGACAAGAAAGAATGTGCAATCTCATTTCAGAACTTTGACACCACAGATCTGCATGCTGCACAACACACCTTGTGTCCACGAAATTCATATTAACCCTCTACCGCCCGTGACGAGTTACCTAAGTCTATCACGGCACTGGGCTATTGCATTATATTCTTTAAAGTTCTAGCACACTGCTTTTCGAAGTCATCACAGGCTGCAACACAAAACGAGGGGACTGCATGAAAGAAAATGGCTTGCCCTCTTGCCTTTGGTTCTATCATGTTATCTCCCAAGTCCTAGTAAGCAGATAATCAGTAGAAAACACAGGATTTGCAGAAGTACACATACCTGGCAGAAGACAAATGAGTTGAAAATAATTGTATTTAGCACAATATCAGAGTTAGAGCCTTCAAGCCCAAAAAAGGTTTTCCCTTGCGTCTGGAGAAACCACATAACAACAAATTGGTAGATAGACTGCCCAAAAATGTTCCTCCACATTACATTTGTGATGAACTTCCCTGTTCTTCCTACTGGCTCCCTCTTCATCAAGTCATTATTAGGTGGTTCGGTGGCTAACGCCAGCGCACCAAGGGTGTCCATAATCATGTTGACCCAAAGAAGCTGGACAGCTGTCAGTGGCGCATTTCCTGTCATTGCGAGTGTAAATAATCAGATAAGGGGGTATGGGTATCTGAAGTTAACAGAATCGTCACGGCCACGGGGTTTACCTGTAAAACAAGCAGAGGAGAAGTTGACTAGTAAAGCAACTACATTAACAGTCAGCTGAAACTGCACAAACTTTTGAATATTGACATAAACAGAGCGTCCCCATCTGGCAACAGTTACAATTGTAGAGAAGTTGTCGTCCAGAATGATGACATCGGCACTCTCTTTCGCCACCTGAATAAGCTTATATTAGGTCTAGTGAATAGCATGAATTAAATAGCAGGATACAATGTCAAATTAGCAATATTTAGTTCCAGAGAGGCTGAATAAGTTGCATATAAAGATACGGCATGATATATCTTGTACTCCCTAAGTTGCATAGTTGCATAATATTTAGGTCTAGGTCTAGTGAATAGCATGAATTAAATAGCAGGATACAATGTCAAATTAGCAATATTTAGTTCTGGAGAGGCTGAATAAGTTGCATAATTGCATATAAAGATACGGCATGACATATCTTGTACTCCCTAAGTTGCATAGTTGCATAATATTTAGGTCTAGTGTGTAGGTTGTCTAGATACACTCCTTTCACAAATCTAAAACATCTCATATTTTGAAACAGAGGGAGTAGCTGATTGATATCATTAACAGGTGTGCTCTCTCTAATGGTTAAGCATTCTCACCTCAGTCCCGGCAATGCCCATTGCAAGTCCAATATCTGCTTCATGCAGAGCAGGAGCATCATTTGTGCCGTCACCAGTAACAGCAACAACTTCATTGAATGTTGTGCGTAGATGCTTTACAAGTGTATGCTTGTCCAGTGGTGATGATCGGGCCATTACCTTCAACACACATAATTACGAGATGAGACTTCTACACAGATGGTAAGGACTTCTAGAAGTCATTAAGATACTATGTGCACATCAAACCTGGATTTTTGGAACTATTTCAAGGAGTTCCTCTAGGCTTTTCTCCCTGAACTCTGGTCCCTCAATAGCCAGACCATCTTCGGTGAGTATACCACATTCACGAGCAATCGCCTTTGCTGTATTTATATTGTCACCTGTGACCATTCTCACCATAACTCCAGCAGATCGGCAAATTGCAACAGACTCTCTCACACCTGGGCGAACAGGATCTTTAATACCCACGATAGCAATGCATGTGTACCCTTGAAGTGGTAATTGCTCTCCAACCGAAAAGCCTTCTTCCATTTCCCTGTAAGCAAGGCACAATGTCCTAAGAGCTTCACTAGCAAAGCTGTCAATAATACAATTGAGCTTATCCGCAGTTGCTTTATCAAGAGGAGCAACACCACCTGTCTCGTCTATGAACTTATCACATGCAGCCAAGACTATTTCTGAAGCACCTTTACAATGTGCACGGTATCCTCCTTCAGCAAGCTCAAGAAGGACACACATCCTCTTTTTTGTGGAATTAAAAGGCTCCACTTTCGCGATCTTAGTTTCAGCACGTTTTGCCTTAAAATTTCCACCTATTGACATTGCAAACTCCAAAATAGCTGTCTCTGTTGGGGTGCCCAGGCTCTGGTATTCCCCATTTTCGTCAATAACAATCTCACCACCTGTATTGTTAAATATAGACTCCAGAAGAGTTTTGACAACATTTTCTGGAAGTTCTGAACACAGCTTAGACGCATTCTGAGAATTGTTAACCTCTCTAATATTTCCACAAATGCAGGTCTTGACAACAGTCATATGATTGGTTGTGAGTGTTCCTGTCTTGTCGCTGCAGATGGTAGTAGCTGATCCCATAGTCTCACATGCAGCTAAGTTGCGAACCAGTGCCTTGTCATTCATCATTTTCTTCATTGCAAACGCAAGACTCAGTGTGACTGCTAAGGGCAATCCCTCAGGAACAGCAACAACAACAATGGTAACTGCAATAGCAAAATGCTCCAACATCGCCATTGCATCATCTCCTGACCAGCTCAAAAGCAGCCCATCGTGATATTTTTTGCCGATCAACCCTTGAGACAGGACAATGAAAGTTATGACAGCGAAAAACAGTCCAATCTGACCAATGATGGTTGCTACTCCATTAAGTTTGACCTGGAGTGGGGTTTCATCATCCCCGCCTTCGCTGAGAGTAGCCATTAGTTTTCCCCATTGGGTCCGCATACCAACTGTTGTAACAAGCATCTTGCAGGACCCATCTTGGACTTTGGTACCCGACAAAAGAAAAGGATTATCTTCATTTACAATGACAGGTTCGCTCTCGCCAGTTAGGCTAGATTCGTTAATCAACAGAGAAAACCCAGAAATGAAGAGACCGTCAGCAGGAACCTGGTCTCCGATTGCCAGATTGACGACATCTCCAGGAAGAAGATCGTATATCGATATCTTTTGCCTGAAACCTTTCCTTGTAACTTGCACTTGTATTTTTCTTTTCTCCTTATCCAGGTCCTTGAATTGCAGGGACTGTCGATAATCACTCGTCGCAGTAACAAACACGACCAATAGGATACTTGCAACAATCCCCAGACCATCATGAGCACCTTTGGGCCATCCTTCCATCACAATACCGACAACCAACGAGACAAAGGCACAGACAGCAAGGATTATGAGAGTTGTATCCTGAAGCGCCTCCCACACAAAGACCCAGAAACTGCGGATCTCGCTTTCTGTGAATTTATTGATTCCATATATGTCCTGCCTGCGCCTCATGCTGTCCTCGTCCGTACTTAGCCCATCGGTCGGGGATGTCGCAAGCTTGTCTGCTATTCCAGCAGCCCCACCGTGGGTGATCAACTTCTTACCGTCATGGCCCTCCACAATGGACCCGAGTTCATCGGCGCAAATCTGAAACCCTGCAGCCTTGACTTCTTCTGGGACAACATATTCGCTTCGAAATTTGAGGCCTGGGCAAATGTTTTTGTCAGTGGCAGCTTAGATACTTACTAGTAAAGAGGAACAAGATGGATTTAGGCAATCAGTCATTACCATGTATAAACTGGAGCGCGGCTTTCGACACGAGCACAGCAACCCGCAGCTTCTCCTGTGACACATCCACAGTATGGAGTTCAGTAATAACATCTTAAAACAAGCTCGGAGATAATGGTAGTATACAGTATCAGAGCAGCAACTCTAGCAACAAATATTCCAAATTTAACCACTTAATGATCAGCTTCTTCAGTGCAGAGTATACACAAACCAAGTAAGACGGAGGACACTATTGTGAGAAAGAAATCTAGGAAAGCATGATTTCAAAACAGCCACTCCCAAGCCCCAGCATCCTAAGGAATGACTTCGCTCAACGGAGGTTTAAATTAGCGGTGCTGAAACATGGCGCAAACACGGCATGTCTGTAGCAACCTCGCACTGGTTTGGCGCCGAATTTGCACAAGCGGCAGCGAACACCAACCCTATGTGGCTAGGTAGCTCATAGGCAGGCTTTACTAGCAGCCATCCCGATCGATCGATCCCAGTATCGGAAGCTAAATCTAGCGCGAGGACGCGGCGGCGATCTCTCAGCCCGGCATAACGCCGAACGAGCTCCGCGCACCGGAGCGAACCCAAGCAAGCTCCAGATCGCGCAGATCCCGAGCGGCGCAGAGGATCAATCCAATCAAACCGCAGGAAACGAAAGGTAGCAAGCGGAACAGAGAGAAGGGAGAGCGGAGGACATGGACGCACGTGGTTGGCGTGCTTGATGGCCTGCGCCTCGTCGCGCTTGTCGAGGTTGGCGGTGAAGCGGAACCTCCGCTTGGGGTTCTTGACGACGCTGCAGAGCTTGCGCCAGCGCCGCAGCGCCTCGTCGGAGGAGTTCTTGCCCTTGACGTCCCCGAAGTTCTCCAGGTAGCTCTCCATCCTGGTCCTGGATCCCCTCCCCTGCCTGGCTGCTGCTCCGGCGGACTCCTCCTCGCGCGCGCGCCCGGCGCGAATCCGGGGGGCGTCGGGAGTTGACGCGTTGGTTGCTGGGGAGGAGGATGGATGGGGGAGTGTGTGTGCGTGGGAGTGGCGACCAATCAGAAAGCGCGGTCGTACTCAGAAGAGAAGAGTACCCAGCAGCAGCAGCCTCACTGGAGTCGAGTCGGTCACTGGCGATTGGCGAAGCAGAGTAGACAGAGCGCGCAGCTCTGGTCTTGGTCTTCCTTGGGACAGGTACGGTTTTCTTTTTCCCTCGTTTTGTGGACGTCACTGGTGCCTTTTCTTCGCACACTAACAGAAAACATAAAGCATGTATAAATAAACATAATAAAGAACAAAAATATCTCGGAGATAGTGGGTGAAACGCGTAGAAGGTCACATGCATAGGATTATTATTTCTGTGTGGAATATACTCAGGAATGATATCTACTCCCTCCGTTTTAAAATATAAGATGTTTTAGGTTTATAAAAAAATGTATCTAGATTTTTTTATATAGGTTTTGGAGTGAATCTACACACTAAAAAAAGTCTAGATATTTTTTTCACAAACCTAAAACATCTTATATTTTAAAACAAAGGGAGTATATAGAATTATTGATTGAGGGTTGAGGCGATACAAATCCGTTAGCCCGGTAGGAAAATTGTGATGTTATGCTTCATAGAAAAAGAAGTTTGAACCATAGGAGAAAGCTATATGTTACTACAATTTGCAAAAAAAAATGGTGTAGGAAAAAAAAGGAGAGGTGGAAAGGCAAGGTTGTAAACGAGCAACTCGCTTAATCCCGTGGAAATAGAAAGCTAGTGTAAAGTAGAGTGACTTGCAAAAAAAAATCCACAGCTAGATTAAGTGATTTTGACTACAAAGCGGTGCAGATTGGATGCTGCTCTATAGCCTACAAAAAAGATGTTGGATCATGTCCCTTCACATGAAGGTTGTATTAGCACTCCAACATCAGCCCGTGAAGTTTAACATGTTTTAAGGTTCATATCCAACAACCGAGATACTTCTTGACAGGGAAGTGTAAATAAAATCCTAGACTCCTAGTCAAAAACACCACAACCTAGTGCGTTAGTGTGATCAAACAAGCCGTCGTGGATGATTTCGTGAGAGAACATGCAAAAAACACCACAACCTAGTGAGAAGAGAGGAAGAAAAATGATATGTGATTTATGTTCAATTTTTCGAGTTCTCATAGGTCTGACTTGAAGCTGGTGTTTGAAGCTCAAAAGTGCTTGGATTGCCTCCAAACGTGATATGAGCTTGTTTCTCACTTTGAGTATTTCAATTCGATTTACTTCCTCTGATCCAAATTAATTTTCTCAGTTTTGTCTAGATTCAGATGTATATGAATTTAGACAAATTTGAGAATATTAATTTGGATCGACGGGAGCAGTTGGTTTAAGATTTGGGTCAGCGTAGCATCATATTTGGAAGCGATTTAGTTAGTTCTTATTTCTGCAGATTCAACACAGAGCAGTTTGGGTAGACGAACAGTTTGCAAATAGCATCCAATTGCGACGAAATTTGGTGTCTATGTTGGGAACACATGTGTGTGCTTGTATACCGAGTTTGGTGCTGATTGGATCTATGATTTAACGCAGTTTGATCACCGAAGAGGACAGACCTTGTGATCTCTTTGTTTTGCTGTAATATTGCATCTTGTGGTTGCAGAAAGGAGATTCTAGCATGCACGATTATTTCACGTGCAATGTTTTAGTTTGTATCATTGCAATTTAATTTGGCTCAGATTGATAAAACTTGATGAAATGGTGGAGCACGAATCCTAAAGCAGCATATCAATGGCTTCTTGTGGTTATGGTTGTTGTTATTGCCGGTTAACAACGTGCTGAGTTTGTTATACATCTCTACATGTTTAAGAGAAGACTTTGTACCTAGATTGCTCTTAGTGAAACTTGTGTGAAACCGGTTAGTCCATAGATGTGGTTTATCCTTCTCAAGTTGAGATGATTCTTCTAGGTAACTCGTGTGCCACTTATGCGCCTAATCGTTGTTTTATTTCTGCTGTATATCTGTTGTCACTTGAATCTATCTTCAAAGTTTATTGAAGACTCCCCACAAAAAAAAAAGAATCATTGTAGACTAGCGGAGAGAAAGAGAAGCATGGAAACAGGGAGTATCTTTGCACAAGCACCGTCCACGTCCACGTCCACGGATCACGATAAGACAAATGCGTATCGATTCTTTTGTTCCGGAACAAACAGACGGAGGAGGAGGAACATCGTGAGCCGTGGGGGCGGCCGGTGCACGATTTACACGCCGCCGTGTGGAGCGAACGTACGTATCCATGATTAGGATCTGGACCTGAAATAACACCCCCTCGCCCTCTCGCTCGGTGTGTGGAGCCACCGTGGGATGGGACATGATTTGATTATCATCGCACACTAATAATCCTCACATTCACCTACGCACTACGTGGTTAATTAACTAACGATTTTATAAATAAGTTTACCGGACCTTGATCTCCGTGACGTGACGCGTTTTCGTCCTGCTTGTGATTAAACTAGTATGGTGGCGCTCGTTTTCTCACCATCGATGTTGTGGCTTGCTAGCTCATGTCAACCAGGTGCTTTCTTTTCTCTTTTCGAGCCTGTCGGTCTCTCGTCTCACGCCTTGTTCGCACATGCCGGCCACGTGAAACCTCATGAGCCACCAATCAATCGTTCCTGCCAAACCGCCAACTGCCATGTTCCTATACGTGGACGTGGATGGATGGATGGACTCGTTGGTTTCAACCATCTCACATGAACATATATCTAGGTGTGTCCCAAACGAAGCCCGGCAATCATGCCATGTTTGGAACACGTCTGTTACCAGGTGCGTGTCCCAAATGACATTTCTACACGTAAATATTTTATTCAAATTGGTTTTGCAAAACTTGATATGTGGACACGAAAATAGAAATGCAACTAGAAAGAACAACGGGCTGAAACCTAAAGAGATTTCCAAACCTAAACTAGAGGCTTCTCGTCGGCGGTGCCGCTCACATAGTTGTTGTCATTGTCGTCATCGTTGTCCATGTTTTAGTGTCTACAGCATATCGTGTCGTTGAACACCTTCACGTCAAGCACGCCATCGCCTTCACGTGAGAAGTCCGGGATGCAGCCAAGATGCACGTTGCGAGCGGGCGAACTTCCCCTAGCCATTGTCGAAGAGCACCTCCACGCGTTAGAGCCATGAGCGGGCGAAATGCGGCTCGCACGTCCTGCTTATATAAAGGTCGAGCAGACAAGCAACCGTTCCATTGATGGGGCGCAGGGCTCGAGCGATCGGCATTCAAGCGGAGCTGGAGAAACCAAACTGCCTCCAGTGAGAACAACCATTGGAAATGAGACATGGTGAAAATGATGCAAACACAAAATGAGAACAACCATGACATTTTAGCTTGTTTCATGAACGATAGTTAGATACTGGAGTGAAAATCCTCCCGAGTCTTTGAAAACACGTTGGAATTTCAGCCTCATCTCCGATACAAATATTGAATTCGAGGCACGAGAAAAAAAAGATAATCGGAGAAAGAAACAGCTAAGTTATGAACAACTCGGAGCCGGGCTGCACAGGTCAGGTCTCCATCCATCTGCAATTCTGCATCGACAGCTTCCCTTCTCTGGTAAGTCCATTCAAGTGCGATGCAGATACCGCATTGGAACCTGACCTCGTCAGACATAAAAGAAGAAACAACATTTGGCGTCCGGCCGATCTAGATCCAACCTGAAACATGGCCAAAATGTCACAACATTTGCATGTGGCACGCTGACGCAGCCCATGCCTAACGCATACGCACCATTTCTGCTCAACATAAAACCAACACCCACGGGATCTCCCAGATCCGATCTTCAGCTTCATATCATGAGGTACATACATGAGCATATTCCACAGCTGCGTCCACATCCATCGTACACGTACCACAACAGTTCAGCCCAAACCAACAAAAACAGAACAAAAAAGTGCCCTGTATCAGCCACGCCGTATGTCTTTGTTCATGGAAAAAAGCGAGGTAAATCTCACGACACGGTCAATCATAGTCGGAATCCGACGTTAGCCCGTCCTCGGGGTGGAACGCGCGGACCATCTTCGCCAGGTGCTCGCCCATGTCCTCGATCTCCTCCTTCCCGAAGCCCCAGTCACGGAGTATCTGGGTCCCCAGGGCGCCCCTGGCCACGCCGAGCTTCTGGAGGCCCAGCGAGCGCCTCTCTATGAAGGGCAGGACCGCGTTGCTTGATCTCAGCCGTGCTGCCATCGGTATCGACTCGACGTCGAGTGGACCCTTTGGCAGGGTTCCCTCTGAATGGTTACCGAGGATCTCGCCGTGCCGGCCGATGTTGCTCCTGAAGAACGACGGGAACGGGAGAGGGATGGGGAGTGGGCAGGGTGACACTGAGAGATGGGAGAACTTTGGTCTCGTGGATCTGTGTTCAAAGGCTGAGCACACAGAGTCTTTCACTTGTGATGTCGATGCCCTTTGACCACCTGTACCAAAGAATTTATCTAAGTGACTATACTTTCTAGATGTAAATGTACAAATTCAAACAGCAATGCAGCTAGGAAAAGGAAGGAACTCAAGTAGTAGAAAAGTAGCTTGTAAGGCAGTAACAAATTAAATGGATCCCAAGGCTTAAGATAGACAAACCTGTACGCAGAACTCCGTGAACCACCAGTGATTCAACAGAGTAAGGATCTTCTTCTTCATCACTGATTTCAGGGGTCAGTGAGTGCAGGCTCTTTATGTTCCACATATCATTTCCATCTGGGAATTATGAGTAAGCAGTTAGCAAAAAAGATTAAATTCTCACTGAAGTCGGATCAAACAGGGCATATACTGTGTACCTTTCAGAGAAGGTGCAGGCATTGCTACATCCAGAGCAGTAACCATGTTCTGCCTACCCTGATTAGATATCATGTGCACAAGTTCACGTACATCAATATTACCAGATGAATGTGCCATGTTTGAAGATGGGCCGGCATTTTGTAGCCTAAATGGTACAGTTACTGAATGAATAGCTGCAGCAGAAATGGCACTGGAGTGGAATGGTTTCTTGTCTTGTATTGAAAGGAAGGGTGACAGATAACCTGATGAAATAAGTTACATTTAGTAAGCTCTCTTATGCACTTGAAATAATTCTAAGTTGGATAATGTGAGAAATAAATAAATAGACATATACTCTGTGAAGCTACTTTATAGTACGATAAGATGAGCGCTGAATTCACACACAAAAATTACGCAATACAAGTAAAGCTGAGTTAATGAGTTGATAGTTCAAGGGAAATGTGATCAAGAGTAATTGTTTCATAAATGCACAGGAAATTAAACACCAGTAACACCAGGATACTGCAAAGAAGTATGGTGCAGTCATAAATGAATAATAGCATAGGATATCTTTCTGCTTGTTTAGCAAATAATATATGATAATTCACACATCTAATCATACAAGAATGGAAATACTTGAGAAAAGCACAAAATCAAATACAGCAGTCTGGTAAATAAAAGCATACTTTGACTAAGAGAAGGCAGTCCTATTGGAATCATCAAACTGCAAAAGGACGAAAGCTTTGAAAATGAAATAGCATCATGCAACGATCTTGTAATGGTCTCCCTTTGATTCCTGGATGGACCATGGGTAACTGGATCCCTCACACAATAAAGCAATACAGGAGTGTTTGTGTAATCATCAGCAATGGTTTCCAAAAACTGTGCAGCAACACTAGAAAAACCTCCTGAATCGTCCACAGTAAACTGGATACCCTGTAGTAAATTACGGATTAATTCAAGACCTCAGCAAAATGCAGATGGGAGAAGTCATTCAAAAAATCATGTATTGCAGAAGTAAACATAAACTATAGTATAAACTGTAAATAGAGTATTCAATTATACTTATTGGGAAATGATAGGACCTGAATATGGTCGCATTCTTCAATAAAGAACCTTAGCCTCTCATTCATCTCCTCCATTTGAGACCATTCTGAAACTACCTCCCTTGCAGTCCCAAAGTTATCAAACTTTTCAAAGTCTGTCCATGACCCATTCATTTCATACAAGCTTTGAGGGTGATACTGAACCTTCGTATAATCAGTCCAAAAGTTGACGTCATTCTCTAGGCACTCGACCAGATCCTTATCTTCTACACTTTTCTGGGAGTTATTCCCACCATTGCTAGTGCTTGCATTCTGATCTTCAGCTAAGCTTTGCAGAAACAAGTTTCGCCCATGAGGTTTTGCTACAGATCTTGTTACATTTCCAGACCTACAACAATTAGAATGGACTCAGCAAGGTAATTTCTGAGCCTCGTACAATCTCACAGACAGGCACTCTCTAACTGGAGTTGATCATCGGCAACATTAGCATGTAAGACTCACTCATAGCATCATTTGTACAAGAACACAGTTATCAGTGGCTAATCCCAAATCTGAATGATGCTCTACAAAAAGAGTACACTTATGCCATGCAGAAATGATGAGAGCGACCGGAAGAGTGTATGCATCATCAGAATCTCCAAAATGATCATATTATTTATACAGTGAAGGCTACAGATTGCAATCCATTGCTCCTACAGGTTACGACAATATTATAAAGCACAGATCTATACAGCGAAGGCTATATTCTGATATGCCTTTGCTTTGGCAATTTAGATATGTTCCCTCAGTTTTTTTGTAAAATAAGCTCTGGATATCCAAAGTTACTGCTATTAGTCAGCTAGTTTATTTCTGGCCCAGTTGCACAAGCAATCCAAAACCACACTAAAATAACCAACCCCTGCGTCTTCTATTTAGCTCATATAAATGACCACAACATCAACCAAGTAACCAACTATGCATGACAGACCATAGCAAGCAAACCAGACATGGAGACAAATTCAAGAGAAGTTAGAGTGTCACTTGCCATGTAGGGACGTTGAGCTGGTCCGAGGCAGAGCTACTCGGGCCAGGAGCACCAGAAGAACTTAAAGAGCCAAGAGACCCTGCAAATGGTATCATTATGTAACATACTTGGAGTGAGCGCTAAGTGGAAGTTCCAGTAATAAGCTTGTTACACATTGCTACACTTGGAGTGAATTCAGCACTACATCACATACAGAATTTAAGAACAGCAGCTAATTACCTCGAGAACCAACAGACACCAGACGGGGGCAGTAGGTGGGGATCCCCTGACAAAATTTTAGCAGTGTGACTAAGAGGATCCGATGGAATGGTACGTGATTTAAGAGAAGCGCTTAGCCGGGCTCTACCTGGAGCGTCTCTCCAGTGCGGTACAGGACGTCCATGTCGAGCGGCTCGATCCTGAAAGCGGCGTTGGCGGCGGGGTCGTCGGCGAGCCCGAGTAGCTCATCCTGAAGAGTAAGCAGAGAAACAGGAATTGAGTACTAGAGCTACAGGGTAAAGTCATCTAAGAGATGGTACGGTTTAGTGTGTTGCTGAGGCAGGACCTGGAAATTCCAGAAGTGGGAGCCGACGAAGTTAGCGTAGCCGCCGACCTGCACAGTCACCACCTCCCTCATTTCTCCCGCCTCACTGATGCTTTCCCGGAGATGCTACGGAGCAGTGGCGGAACCAGGACTGGAGCGAGCCCCGGGCTAAAAACTAAGCGCAAAAAAAGCTTTGTAATGGCACAATTTTTTTGTACGATTGCAAGATAGTATATATTTTCAAATCCATTGTTTATCTTCTCCTAAAACATGATACTGATTACAAAATGTTAAATAAACGAATCAGTTTAGTTACAAATAAATCCAACAATCCAGTTGAACTAGTGAAGAAATTACCTAGCTGAGGCCTGAGGGGGATCCACAGCTGAGTGAGGAGCAATCAGCAATTCAGCAGTGCAGTTCAGCACGTCTGGTCGTCAGCAACAACCAAAAGAGGGAGGTTGGAGCAGAGGATGCATAACCGCACGCACTCAGCAATCGGGCGTCGCCGGCCGAAGGTCAGGCAGCGGAGACTGGAGGAGGGCGGGCAGGACCGCGGGAGGCCAGGAGGCGGCGGCCAAGCAGGGCCGGGCAGCGATGGGCGGGTGGAGCCGCGTTGAGGACAGGCGGGTGCGGACAGGCAGGGCGAGACGGGATCCGGGGAGGCGGGGAGGTCAGGGGACGGCCAGAGGGGTGCAGCCTACTCTCTGCTGGCGTGGCCGTGGCTGCGCCGGCGCGGTCCTCCTCCTCAGCGAGCAGGCGAGCGAGAGGAGGCAGGGTTTCGTCGCGCTCGAGGGAGGCAGGACTGGAAAACGGGCCGTGCCGGTCGCAGGCTGGCCCGAAACACGTGTGTCTGGCTCGTCATCGGCCTGGCACGCCACATGGCTTAACGAACCTGGCCGTGCCTGGGCCTCTACCTCGAGCCCTTGTGTCAGCACGCCAGTTAAGCTTTTTTATTTATTTTCTTATTATTTTATAGTATTATATATTTAAAAAATAGCCTGGTTAAATACCTATCAGCTCACCGTGCCATGCCCAAGTCTTGGGATGAAGTACACGTGGCGGCACGGCACGACCCAGTTACTAACGCTTCGTGTGGGTCAGTGGCGGATTTAGGATTAGATCAAGCCCCGGGCCAAAAACTAAACATATAATACACAAACTAAGCATGCAATACACGTGATGACATTGTGGCCGTCGGCGTCGTGGATGGAAGAGGTTTTTCTCTTCGCTTCTCGCCCTGGAACCGGCAGCTCCAGGCGGTGCGGAGGTCGCTTCGTTTCCGTGCGCACTTGGAGCTTACGGGGATTCCGGCGCACGCCTGGAACCGTTCCACCGTGGTGGCCCTGCTCGGCTCTGCGGCATGGGTGGAGCGTCTAGGCGCAGCGACCGCCAATCGTGAAGACCTCGGCCGTTTTGGTCTGATGCGGATCGGCGACCGGCGCTTGCGGCGTGAAGGCTCGCCATCGAGGAGCGGATGCACGATGGAGGACGAGGGCTGGTCTTTGCTGGCGATCTGGCGATCGGCTGGAAAAGCACATGCTGCGCTATGTGATAAAGCTCCAGCTGGTCCGGGCGGAGGATATGTCTTCGGGCGGCTTAGGCCCGGCGCCGGGAGGTGGGGGTGGTGATGGCTCCGACGCTAACGACCATGGCCGTGACAGGGGTCGTGGCAGAGATGACCGCCGTGGTGGCGACCATGGGCGGGACTCGAGCCGCCACCGGGGATCTAGTGGCTCGTGGGATGCTGGAGCTCGCGCAGGTCTCCAGCGTCGTGCTTCAGATGTTGGCTGGAGTGGAAGCCGTCGCGTCGCCGTTAACTCAACGGTGGAGGTTCAGCATTGGCCGGAGGTGGAGGGGGAAGTTTTCGATGATGCTGCTGGCGTCGCTGTGGGGCCCGTCCGGGGCCGCCGTCACCCGAAAAAGCGCGGAGGTTGCGGGTACGGGCTCGTGTCACGGCGTCTGCTTTTGACCGAGTCCGATCGCGCCTCCTCGCCAACGTGACTGGTGGCCCGGGTCCGCAAGCCGTGGGGACCCCTTCTTCCCGGTCCCAGGTGGGTTGTTCGTCGTTCCGCGCCAAAGACCTGGACGCTGTGGGCAGACCTGCCTGCTTGTCGACCAGGGAGGCACCAGCCGCCTTTGTGGACCGTTCTCCCCCCAGCGCGAACACTCCTGCTGTTGTGGGGGAATCTCCTTCGTCTCCTAGGAAAACGCCAGAAGAGGGCCAGCGCTTGGTTTTGAATTTTGAATCCAGCGAGCTTTTTTCTACTCCAAGGCATCAGAGTGGAGCCTGCCAGCTTCCTTCTCCAGGGTTGCTGTCACACGTGGACCTTTCTTCTGAGATGATCTGGCAGCCATCCCCTAACCAGCTGGATTCTCCAAAATCGGTCCTGGACATGTTGGACGTTTTCTCTGTTCACCTCTCCCCGGTGGATGATGGTTCGTGTCGTCCGCGTGGGTCTGTTGACGGAGTGTCGGCCGAGACGCTTGTGGCCTCGTGAGACTCTGCTGCTTTTCGTGGGGCGTGCAAGATACCAATCAACTCCGTCCTTAGCCGTCCGGTCGCCAAGCGATGTCAAAGCAAGAAGAAGTACTCTGGGCCGGTGAGGAGGAGTGGGGCGGATCCGGGGACGGTTTGCCCCTGGTACGCCGATTCGGCAACAACAACGCACCCTCATCACCAGGCTGGGGATTGCCCGGGAGGGTGAGGTGATTGGGGATGAGGCTTTGGATGCCTATCTGGACATGTTCGCGAGACCCCTGCGCAGCAACACATCGATGTGATCCTTCGACTGTTCGGCTGGATGCTAGATGCACTGCCCTTGTGCGAGGATGCATCAGTGGAATGCCTAGTCTGAGTTAGTCTTCACCGGCCTCGAGTTGTTTCCCCTTCAGACATTTCCTGTAATTTCCGGTGATGGATGACCCTGACTTTTGTATTGGCATATGGAATGCGCATGGCTTGAATTCCCTGGCTCGTCGCGTTGCCGTTTCTCGTGTTCTGGCGCCCTCCAGGGCTGCGGTGGTTTGTTTGCAGGAAACCAAGATGGAGGTCATCACGGACCGCGTGGTGAGGGAGTGCCTCGGGGCATCCTTCGATAAGTTTTTCTTCCTGCCTGCTGAGGGAACTCGTGGGGGGATCCTGCTCGCCTGGCAATCTAGCCTGGTTTCAGTGACCCACCCACACCTTTCCGATAACGCTATCACGACCCGCATCTCGACGGGTGTGGATCATAGCTGGTGGTTCACAGGCGTGTACGGGCCTCTGCATGAGGAGGACAAGCGGGCCTTCCTTCAGGAGCTTCAGGACATTCGGGACCTCCACGCCGGCCCATGGATCGTTGCTGGTGATTTCAACCTCATTGTCAACCCTGAGGACAAGAACCAGGGCCCCCTCCACCGCCGCATGATGGCTAGGTTCAAACGAACTCTTGCATTTCTAGAGCTCAAGGAGCTATACCTTAACGAGCGCAGGTTCACTTGGACAAACGAGCGGGCGCTACCGACCATGGAGAGACTTGACAGGGTGTTCGTGACGGTAGACTGGGAAGTTTGCTACCCGGATGCCTTCCTTTCGGCGCTGTCATCGGGACCATCCGACCACTACCCCATTTTGCTTTGCCTGGTGCCGGACCTGCAGCGCGGCCGTCGTTTCCAGTTCCAATCCTTCTGGCCCAAGGTGGACGGTTTCATGGAAGTAGTTCAAGAGGCTTGGACCTTGTAGCCATGGCAACCCAACCCATTCAAGAGGCTCGATATTAAGCTCAGAGCCGTGGCAAAGATGCTTTCTGCATGGAGCTCCAGATTCATTGGCAATGTCAAGATGCAGATTCTATTGGCCACAGAGTTGATTCTTCGTTTCGACGTTGCCATGGAGAGTAGACAGCTCTCTCCCGAGGAGCGTGGATTGCGGTGTCTACTCAAAAAGAAGCTCCTGGGACTTGCCTCCCTCGATAGAACTTTAGCCCGCCAGAGGTCGAGGATCCTTTGGCTCCGGGAAGGTGACGCATGCACACGTTTCTTCCACACCCATGCCAGCCACCGCAGGCAAAAAAATTTCATCAGCCATCTCCTAGTGGACAATGTTCGGGTCTCAGAACATGATGATAAGGCTGAGGCCGTGGACCGTTTTTTCGATGACCTTTTGGGGACTTCGGGTGACCGACCTTTCTCCCTTGACCTAGACTTCCTAGGTCTGCAGTCGGTGGATCTACAACACCTTGACAGCGAATTTTCTGAGGAGGAAGTTTTGGCAACCATCAGAGGGATGCCTCTGGACAAGTGCCCGGGGCCGGACGGCTTTTCCGCCCTTTTTTCGTGACTTGCTGGGGCATCATTAAAGATGCCTTCAATTCGCTCTCTAGGCGCGACTGTCAGGGTTTTGCTGCGGTCAATGGTACCCTGATCTCGCTCCTTCCCAAGAAGCCGGGTGTGGAAGAAATTCGTGATTACCGCCCGATCAGCCTGATCCATGGGATTGCCAAGTGGGTGTCCAAGGTGATCCCGAACAGGGTGGCGCCGGTTCTCCCGCAGTTGGTAGGGGTACATCAGAGTGCATTCGTGCGTGGACGTTGCCTACATGACAACTTCATGATGGTACAAAAGGGACTTCCCGTAAGCTCCATTCTAGCAAGACCCCAGCCGTGCTCCTCAGGCTGGACATTACAAAGGCCTTCGATACAGTGGACTGGGCTTTCCTCTTGGAAATCCTAAAGAAGCTGGGCTTTGGAGAGCGTCTCCTGTCATGCATATGTGCCCTGCTCTCCACGGCCATGACGCGTGTCCTGATGAATGGTTGCCCTGGGGCAAAGGTGGCGAACAGACGTGGTCTCCGGCAAGGGGAACCCCTCTCCCTGCAGTTGTTCATCCTAATCATGGAGGTTTTTCACCTATTGATCGTGAAAGCAAAAAGTTTGGGCCTTCTCACCAGGCTCGCCGCCACAGGACTCCGACATCGGACCTCGATCTATGCAGATGGCGTGGTAACGTTCCTGCGGCCATTGAGTGTGGACTTTCGGGTGATCTCCGGGATCATCGAGGACTTCGGCGCAGCGTCAGGTCTACGGATCAACTTTGACAAGTGCTCGGCTAGCCTGATCAGGTGCTCCGCCGAAGACAGGGAACTCGTCTCCCGAGAACTACAATGCCCGATCACACCTTTCCCGCTCCGCTACTTGGGGCTGCCGCTGTCCCTGTGGAAGCCTTCCGTGGCGCAGTTTCGATCCCTTGTTGACCTGGTGGCAGCGAAGCTGCCATCGTGGAAGGCCGCCATGCTCAACCGAGGAGGGCGTCTCGAATTGATAAAGACAACGCTTTCGGCCATCCCAATCTTCACCATGATGTCCCTCGACATTCCCATTGAGACCATCGTCGCCATTGAGAAGATAATGAGTGGTTTCCTCTGGAAAGGGAGGAAAAACATTCATGGTGGCCACTGCCTTGTGGCGTGGGACAGGGTGTGCATGCCCAAGGAGCTAGGAGGGCTCGGCATACCTAACTTGCGGCTCATGAACGTCACGCTCAGGGCCAGATGGTTGTGGTTGAAGCGAGTGGAGGTCGACAGGCCTTGGCATGGTCTCGACATCTAGGTCCCAGCGCTTTCTGAACAGCTGTTTGACGCCGCGACTGCCTCGGTGCTGGGGGATGGAGCTACTACTCTCTTCTGGTCGGATAAGTGGCTGCCGTGTGGACGGATCAAGGACGTGGCGCCTAACCTCTTAGCGGCAGTCCCAACAAACGCTATCTCGACTCGTCGGGTGCGTGAGGGCCTGGACGAGGCCTGGTTGCATGATGTCCCCCCGACCTGAGCGCGGTGGCCATTAGATAGCTCCTCGAGGTAGCAGACCGGCTGGAGGAGATTACCCTGACAGAAGGTTCACAGGATGTTTTCATGTGGAGCTGGGATCCCACAGGCTGCTACTCCACAAGGTCCTGCTACAATGCCATGTTTGTGGGTCGTACGTCGATGGCCAGAGCGCTACAGATATGGCGCTCTCGATCCCCTGCCAGCTGCAAGATCTCGCTCTGGCTTGCAGTGCGGAATAGGTGCTGGACGGCAGATAGGTTGCGGCACCGTGGGCTGCAACACCCGGCGGCGTGCCCCTTCTGTGACCAGTGTGGTGAAACTATTGACCATCTCCTCATGGGTTGTGTCCTGGCTCAAGAGGTGTGGTCTTCTTGCCTCGGCTGGTGGGGCAAAGGTCAGTGGACGCCTGAGCACGAAACGAAGCTCGTCACCTGGCTCCAGGGCAGGCGCGGGGGTTAGGGCCGCGAGCGCGATATCTGGACTAGTATCTCACTGGTCTGCTGGATGCTCTGGCGCCACCGGAACGATGTCGTCTTTGAGGACGCCACCCCATCTTCTGCTTTGGTCATTCAGAGGATCTCCACGGAGGCCGAGCTTTGGAGAGGTGCGCGACTCTTCCGTGATTGCCTAAGCCGAGCGGACATGTGGAGATGTCGCGAGAAGTTAGTTAGTGTGTGTGCTGCCCTCTGGGCAGTGTGGGGTTGCGTTCGTGGCGCCTGTGCCACGCCGCATTGTATAACTCTGGCCTCTTGGCCCTCCTTCTATGAAAACGATACGTCTCCCAGGACGTATCCTTGAAACTAATAAAAACGCCTTGTAACATCAGTAAAAAAATTGATATGCTTGCAAAGGTGAACATACATTTTCAAATCTGACTGAAAACTAGAAATAGAAGTACAACGATGACTAAAAACAAATGGTAGTATGGTGATACTAGATTCGAGGACATTCTTCAGTTTGAGGATTTTTGGACTTGTTGATTGGTTTGGTTTTCCTAAAAAATGAAATTGATTACAAAAAGTTGTTAAATTAATGAACTACTTCACTTACAAATAAACCCAACTATCCAATAGTGTATACAATCAAACTATGATGAAATTACCTAGCTACACCGTCCGAGTTCAATCGACTCCTTGTGAGTAGCTGAGTAGAGGAGGTCGTAGGAGGGAGGATTGGAGAAGGGCCGTCCAGAGCCGCACGATGTCAGATACCCTGCTACTTACAGAATAAATAAGATGGACAGTGACGATGAAGCTCACTTGAAGACGCCATGTCACTCTTTTTATTTTGTATTGTTTTATATTTTATTATCTGTAATAACCGAACCGGCTATTAAGCCTCCCATCTGGGAACAGACAAAGCTATCGAATGAAAAACCCTAATGTTTTCCTTCTGTTCTTACATTATCACATTAGGAAAGTAGCTGTAGAAATCCCCAATTCATAGAGGGGTCTCCAAATCAGGAGTCTAGTTAGATCTTGACTAGAGGGATCTGACAAACTGGTATCAGAGCAAGCGCTCCTTGGCCAATTTTTTTCTAATCGCGATCTCAAAGGAGAAATTCCGGATCGTGGAGGCGTGACGAATTGGGACGCGAGGGTGGTTGGGATCTCTCGTAAAATCCCTGTAGGGTTCGCAGCATAGAAAACAAAAATTTTCCTACGATGGGAACAACTATGTACCAAGATCTATCTACTAGATACAAACAACGGGCGGATGTACATCCGTAGAGAACATACCCTTGAAGACCGACAAAGCTTAACGAGTCCAAACTCGTGGTTGATGTAGACGATCTCTTGCCGATCTCAAGATCGAGAGGAAGTCCTAGCGCCGCAAACAATGACGCATCCGTGCTTTCGCACACACGCTCAGGCAGAGAGCAACCTCCGCCTCCTCGCTCAAAGCGATGCAGCAAGCACAACTCTTTATTGCCGAATAGCCACGGGAACATGTATCTCGCTAGTCCGAGACCATGTGGAATAAATTCTAGAGGAGAGAGATCCTTCACGAGGAGGTGTGAGAGACAAGTGAGGAGGGGGCTCCTTTTATAGGAGGAGGGAACCCCAAGGAGGTGGCGCATGGGGGCTGCCCTCCCCTCTTCATGTGGGTGGACACTCCACTCACAAAACTCCTCTAAATTCCCTCCACTCAAAAGTCCACTCAAAATCCCATTAAATTTCCACCAAATTTAATGCAAACTCTCATTAAATAAAACTCTTTTATTTTATTCAGAATTTTGTCAATTACTTTAATGACAAACATTCACAAATAACCCCTTGCTAGAATTCTATTTCACATGCATAACCACTTTATGCAATTTCACCCGAAAACCTGTTTCGGTATCTAGTGAAATAAATTCCTGCGCTTGTTCATTCTTTCGGCATGAAACATTTGCTCCAATTGGATGTCGGTGTCTCTTAAGTGTGTCACCCTACGGTTCGTGAATAATGCGGACATGATCGAGACCCCTCTCAGATCAATAATCAGAAGCGGGATCTGGAGACCCATACTGACTCCCACACATTCAACGATGACTTTCTTGTGATCGTCGGAACCTTTTACGCTAGTATCTTAATCCTTTTGTTTCGCGATATATTACATGTCCAAGATTCGATCATCGGTATCTCCATACCTAGTTTGATCTCGTTACTGACATGCACTCTTTTCTCGTTCCCGTGATATAACATTCTAGTGATCAAATCACTTGCTTGCAAGCTAATCAATGTGATATCACCGAGAGGGCCCAGAGTATATCTATCCGTCATCGGGATGAACAAATTCCACTCTCGATCCATGGGCCTCAACATAACACTTTAGTAGTTCTGAACCCATCTTTATAATCACCTGTTACGGTGTGACGTTTGATGTTATCAAGAAACTCTTCCGGTGTTAGTGATTGACATGATCTCATGGTCTAAGGATTAGGATCACTTCGTAAGATGTTATAGCAATATAAACTCAATGACTTTGATCGTAATGCTATACTTCGGATGAATGTTCATCACACCATTACACTAATGTTGTGACCTCGTTATTAACAACATCCAATGTCCATGATCAGGAAACCTTGATCATCTTGTTAATCAACGAGCTAGTTTATGAGAGAGGCATAACTAGGAACTTTCTGTTTGTTTATTAAACACACATGTATTAACGTTTCCGTATTAATACAATTATAGCATGTACAATAAACATTTATCATAAATAAGGAATATGATAATAACCACTTTATTATTGCCTCTCGGGCATATTCCCTTCAATCCCACCCTTCCCTCCCTCTTCGCGGTGGCGGAGTGTGGTCGACGGCGGCGTAGGCGGCGGTGACGTCCCTTTCGACGTAGTCGACGGCGGCGGCACAGCTCGGGCGCAAATCGAGGATTGGGGAAAGGTTGCCGGAGAATACCTCCTCCGGTGGTAAAATTCCTGTGACCGTCCAGATTCGTGTGCTTCTGGTGGCGAATCTCACGGCGGCGGTAGAATCAGCTCCAGCTTCCCCTCCACATGGGGAAATCCAAGACCACAGAGATCTCGGAGGCTGCGGAACTGGCCATGCTCAAGCTCGACATGGAACACGTCAACACGAGGACGGAAGAAATTGGTGCCAAGATGGATGGAGTGGAAGACAAAGTATCAGCCTTGAGTGACCAATTAACCAGGCTCGAAGCTCTCTTCACTGCTGATCGAGGCAAGTTTGTAGAACAAGCAACTGTCGCACTCAACGTTGCTCCAGAAGCACCAATAGGCAGTGAACCTATCAGGGGAAATTCTCAGCCTCCACATTGGTGTCCTAGGAGTGCTGCCCCTGATCCACCAAGGTATGACTACCAATTCACTGAGCAAGAGGACCAAACCCAGGGACAAACTGACTATTACCATGAAGGACAACATCAGGAGCAATACCAGGAAGTTCAGTACACTTACCAACCAAATCCTCACCAAAAAAATTCATACCAGTCCAACTTTTACCAGCAAAACCAATACCAGCCAAATCCATACCAACAAAACCCATAACAGCCTCCAGAAACTTGTCCTCCTTGGTACCAACCCTAGTTCCACCCGCCATCTCACCACCCCCTTTCCCACAACCATTCTACCCAGAGCCATACAATCCACCATACTACCAACAACAACCACCACCAAATTGGCACAACCAACAACACCAAAACCCACCTATACCACTACCACACCCACCAGAAACCCAACAACCACACCATTACCAGCAACAAGATAGACAATATGATCACAATGATAGAGGCAACCAGTTTAGAGGCAATAGAAACAATGAGATGGACAGAGATGCTCAATTTTACAAATCAATTGCCAAGGCACCCAAGATGAACTTTCCTAAGTTTGATGGTAACAACCCCCAAGAAAGGCTGAGAACAACTGAGAAATATTTTGCTATGGTCTATGTTCCAGAAGAGGCAAAATTCGACTATGCCCAGATGTATATCACTGGTAAAGCTGACACTTGGCTCAGAAACTCTAGTGTCCTTGATGAAGACCTCTCCTGGACACAATTCTGCAAGATCTTGGTCCAAAGATTCACTGAAATCAGTGCATATGATGTGGTGGATGAGTATAATACCATCAAGCAGGGAAGCCAAACTGTCAATGAATATACTGACAAATTTGAAGAGAAGAGAGCAAATTAAAAAAAAGAGAACCCTGATGTGAAAGAAGCATACTTCGTTAAATGCTACATCAATGGGTTAAGACCTGAGATCAAGCACTATATCAAACCTCTTAAACCCACCACAATATATGATGTTGTGGAACATGCCAGAGACATGGAGAAAGCAGTCTCTGCAACCAACCAGCAAAATACTAGGAAATTCTCCCCTACAAGTAACTACCAGAGAAGCAGTTTCTCTAGTCAACAGCAGTACAAACCAAAACCTGCTACTGAGCCAGTTCCCAAAAGAGATGGGGACAAAAGCATTCAAAAACCTAAGGCTAAATTCAAAGAACCAAATCAATGCAGATATTGTGGACAGAAATGGTTCTTTGGACACAAATGTCAGCTGTACAAGTCTGTCAACCTCATGACTGCTGATCACACTGATGATTTAGAGGAGTAAATGCTATCAGAAAAAGAGCCAGAGGAATCACAGGAACACCCTGCTACAAGTCCTACAGAACAAGAACAGCTAATGCACATATCATTGCAGGCAGTTAAAGGGCAAAGCTCCAAGAACACATTCACCCTATCAGTCCACATTGCTGGCAGAACAGCAGTAGCACTAGTTGATAATGGGAGCACCCGTACCTTCATTGATCTCAAATTTACTACAAAGATCAATTGCCAGACCACCAGTAATACATTGCAACACCACAGCGCAATGGTGTGTCTGAACGCCGGAATCGAACCCTATTAGATATGGTCCGATCGATGATGTCTCTTACTGATTTGCCGTTATCATGTTGGGGTTATGCATTAGAAACCGCTACATTCACTTTAAATAGGGCACCATCTAAATCTGTTGAGACGACACCGTATGAACTGTGGTTTGGTGCTAAACCTAAGTTGTCGTTTCTTAAAGTTTGGGGATGCAAAGCTTACGTCAAGAAGTTGATGCCGGACAAGCTCGAACCTAAAGCGGAGAAATGCGTCTTCATAGGATACCCTAAGGAAACTATTGGGTATACCTTCTATCACAGAACCGAAGGCAAAGTGTTTGTCGCAAAGAACGGTTCCTTTCTTGAGAAGGAGTTTCTCTCGAAAGAAGTGAGTGGGAGGAAAGTAGAGCTAGACGAGGTTGTTGAACCTTCTCTTGAGTTGGAGAGTAGCGCAGCACCTGAAATTGTTCTAGTGCCGCCTGCACCAACAATAGAGGAAGCTAATGAAAGGGATCATGAAGCTTCGGACGATGCTGCTACTGAACGTCGCAGGTCGACAAGGTCGCGTGCCCCTGCTGATTGGTACGGCAACCCTGTCTTGACTGTCTTGTTGGTAGAAGACAGTGAACCTATGAACTATGAGGAAGCGATGATGAGCCCAGACTCTGAGAAATGGCTGGAGGCCATGAAATCAGAATTGGAATCCATGAGCGAAAACCAAGTATGGACTTTGGTGGACCCTCCTAGCGACCGAAAGGCCATTGAGTGCAAATGGATCTTCAAGAGGAAAACGGACGCGGATGGTAATGTTACCGTCTATAAAGCACGGCTTGTCGCGAAAGGTTTTCGACAAGTTCAAGGTGTTGACTACGATGAGACTTCTCTCCCGTAGCGATGTTTAAGTCCATTCGGATTTTAGTAGCAATTGTTGTGTTTCATGATTATGAAATATGGCAGATGGATGTCAAGACTGCGTTCCTCAATGTCAACATTGATGAAGAGTTGTATATGATGCAACCCGAAGGTTTTATCGATCCTAAGGATGTTGATAAAGTGTGCAAGCTTCAGCGTGCCATTTATGGACTGAAGCAAGCATCTCGGAGTTGGAACCTTTGTTTTGATCAAGTGATCAAGAGCTTTGGATTTGTTCCAAATTGCTATGAAGCTTGTATCTACAAGAAAGTGAGTGGGAGCTCAGTGAAATTTCTGGTACTATATGTGGATGGCATATTGATTATTGGAAATGACATTAATATGCTTAACGATGTGAAGAGTTATTTGAACAAGTGTTTTTGAATGAAAGACCTAGGTGAAGTTGCTTATATATTGGGCATCAAAATCTATAGAGATAGACAAAGACGCCTGATAGCTTTAAGCCAGAGTACATACCTAGACAAAGTTCTGAAAAGGTTCAGAATGGATAAGGCAAAGAAAGGTTCAGTGCCTATGTTGTCAGGTAAGATATTGAGCAAGGCTCGGTGTCTAGCTACGGTAAATGATAGAGAAGCTATGAGAAAAGTGCCTTATGCCTCGGCCATAGGTTCTATCATGTATGCCATGCTGTGTACTAGACCGGATGTGTCCAATGCTCTTAGTTTGACGAGCAGATACCAAAGTGATCCAGGAGTGGAACACTGGACAGCCGTGAAGAATATCCTAAAGTACCTAAATAGGACTAAAGAAATGTTCTTAGTCTATGGAGGTGATGAACAACTCGTCGTAAAGGGTTACGTCGACGCTAGTTTCGACACCGACAAGGATGATTCTAAATCTCAGACAAGATACGTTTATATTTTGAATGGAGGAGTGAGTGGAGAAGTCGCAAGCAAAGCGTGATCGCGGGATCTCTGATGAGAAGCGGAATACATGGCCGCAGGTTGGCCAAGTGAAGGAGTTTGGATCAGAACTTCATCATCGAGCTTGGCGTGGTTCCAAGTGCATTGGACCCACTGGAGATATTGTGTGACAACACTGGCGCCATAGCACTCGCTAAGGAACCAAGATATCATCCAAAGACCAAGCATATCAACCGCAAGTTTCATATAATCCGAGATTATATAGCAGATGGAGATCTGAATATTAGCAAAGTACATACAGATCTGAATGTCGCGGATCCATTGACTAAACCTCTTCCACGTGTAAAACATGATCAGCACCTTAGTGCCATGGGTGTGAGATTGTTGCCAAATGTAAACTAGATTATTGACTCTAGTGCAAGTGGGAGACTGTTGGAATTATGCCCTAGAGGCAATAATAAATATGTTATTATTATAATTCTTGTTCATGATAAAGTTTATATTCCATGATAGAATTGTATTAAGCGGAAACTTTAATACTTGTGTGGTTTGTGAACAACACCGTGTCCCTAGTGTGCCTCTATGGACTAGCTCATTGATTAATGATGGTTAAGGTTTCCTAACCATAGACATGAGTTGTCGATTAATAATGAGATCATATCATTGGGAGAATGATATGATGGACAGACCCAAACTAAGCGGAGCAATTAGATCGCGTCATCGTGTTCATCTTTGCGAAGCTTTTCTTATGTCAAATATTGTATTCCTTAGACCATGAGAGAATACAACTCCCTGGTATCGGAAGAAAGCTTTGAGGTCATCAAACATCATCCTATGAGAGGGTGATCATAAAGGTGTCTCTCAGGTGATCGGAAAGTACCTGTTGGGTTGTATGTATCGAGATGGGATTTGTCCCTCCCAAGTCGGAGAGATATACTTCGGGCCCACTCGGTAATCGATATCAACACCGCTTGCAAGCATGTGGTTAAGGAGTTAATCACAAAGTGATATCGGATTACGGAACGAGTAAAGTACTTGCCGTGAGCGAGATTGAACTAGGTATGACTGCATCGACGATCAAATCTCGCAAGTAAAATATCGCGAGACGAAGGGAATATATATATGGGATTGATTGAATCTGGCATCGTGGTTCATCCGATATGATCATCGATGAATGTGTGAGTCAATATGGGTTTCAGACCAGTTGATTATTGATATAAGATCATGTCTGCATATTCTCGAACCCGAAGGGTCACACACTTAACGAGTCTCGACGCTAGGATAGATTGGATAATTGGTTTATGAGTTTTTGTTCGGAGTCTCGGATGGGATCCGGGACATCACTAGAGGTTCCGGAATGGTCCGGAGAATAAGATTCATATAAGGCAATGCAGTTTTTGAAGTTCGGAATTGTTTCGGGTTAATCGGTATTGTACCAGAAGCTTCTAGAACCTTTCGGAAGGGGATCAACGTGGCCCCACCTGCCGGGAGGGGGCATGGGCCTATGAGGGAGTGCCCTGGCCGCATTGGGCCAGGGGCACAAGGCCCCATAGGGCCCAGCCGGCCAACCTAGGGCAAAACCCTAGGGGAGCTGCTAGAAAGGGGGGAAACTTGCCCCCCCACTCCTCCCTCCTCGGCCGCCGGCCCTAGGGCTAGCCGCCCACCCCTCTATATAAAGAGGGCTGGGGGCGCACCCCCTCAGACACCTCCTCAAGCCCTAGCCGCCCTGCTGCCCTCCTCTCTCTCTCTCTCCCTCCTGACTCTACGTAGGCGAAGCCCTGCTGCAGAAACTCTCCACCACTTGCACCGCGCCGTCACGTTGTAGATCCAATCCGTCTCTCCACCATACTTGCTGGACCGAGGAAGGAGGAGACGTCGAGGTGCCGCACGTGTGCATCTCTCGGAAGCATCGCCACTTGCGGTGTTAGATCAGATCGGATCGCGAGGAGGAGAAGCGGGTACGACTACATCACCAATGTTCCATCGAACGTTCCGCTGTGCGAATCTTCAAGGGTATGAAGATCTCATCTAATCCCCCTCGTTGTTTGCATCACCTAGATTAGATCTTGGCTTTCCCGTTCGCATCCGTAGAATTTTTTTGATTTACTATGCTGCGAAACCCTTCACTGTGACCACTCCATTCCATTAAAAGCTAGATCTGAACCACCAAGAGTCAGACCCTACAGAGTCCCACACAAACAAAACGAAGAAATGGAACAACAAATCAAGCAATTACTAGAAAATCCTGTCATCAGACCAAGCAAAAGTCCATATGCATCCCCAGCAATCCTGGTGAGGAAAAAGGATGGCTCTTGGCGCCTATGTATTGATTACAGGAAATTGAATTTGCAGACTATAAAGGACAAGTTTCCAATACCTGTAATTGAGGATCTCCTTGATGAGTTAAATGGAGCAAAATTCTTCACTAAGCTAGACCTCAGATCTGGCTACCACCAAATAAAGATGAGGGAAGAAGATGTGCACAAAACAGCATTTAGAACATATTTTGGACACTATGAGTACTTGGTAATACCATTTGGGCTCACAAATGCACCTGGCACCTTCCAATCCCTGATGAACAAGGTGTTTTCAGGATTAATGAGAAAAATCATGCTTGTGTTCTTTGATGACATCCTCATTTACAACAAAACAAAAGAAGACCACCTACAACATATCAAGATTGTCCTGGAGGTGCTGAGAAAGAATAAATTATTTGCTAAGAAAAGCAAATGCACATTTTCCACCAAGCAAGTGGAATATTTAGGACATGTGATTTCAGCAGCTAGTGTAGCAACTGATCCTCAGAAAATAGTTGTTGTTAAGGACTGGCCAATTCCCCAGAACATAACCAAACTCAGGGCCTTTCTTGGCCTCACTGTGTATTATAGAAGGTTTGTCAAGAACTATGGCTTGATATGCAGACCTCTCTATAACATGCTCAAGAATGACTCCTTTAAGTGGACTGAAGAACAAACCAAAGCATTCAATCAGTTGAAAGATAGCTTGATCTCTGCCCCTGTCATGGCTTTACCAGACTTTTATCTACCCTTCACACTTGAGACAGATGCAAGTGGCACTGGTTTGGGAGTTGTGCTCATGCAAAAAGGAAGACCATTGGCTTATTACAGTAGAACAATTGGCCCAAGAGCAGCTGCCTTGTCTACCTATGATAAAGAATCTTTAGCCATCTCAGAAGCACTGAAAAGATGGAGACATTACTTCCTAGGTTCTGAATTACAGATCAGAACATACCAAAAAAGCCTCAAATTCATCACTGAGCAAAAAGTAGCTGAAGGCATCCAACATAAGTTGCTTCTCAAACTCCTTGAGTTCAACTATAGCATCGATTACAAGAAGGGAAAAGAAAATAAAGCAGCTGATGCTTTAAGCAGGAGGGACTCTATACTGATGCCCATCACCTTAATTCAACCAACTTGGATTGACTTAGTCCAGAGCAGTTATCAAGAGGATGAACACTGCCAAGATCTACTCAAAAGGCTAGCAATTGCACAAGATCATGATGGCGTTTATTCAAAACATGCAGGGATCATCAGATACAAAAATAGGGTGTACATTGGTGCTGACCCTGACCTCAAAACACAACTCCTCGGCTCTTTCCATGCATCTGCACTTGGGGGACACTTAGGAATGGTGGATACATACCATAGACTAAAAAGAATTTTCTATTGGCCTGGCATGAAAAAAGACACACAAAAATTCATCTCAGAATGTCCTGTCTGCCAAAGAGCAAAGACTGAACATTGCCCTTACCCTGGATTTTTGGAACCTTTGGAAATACCTGACATGGCCTGGCAACACATTACCATGGACTTTATTGAAGGGCTCCCTAAATCCAATGGAAAATAAGTCATCCTAGTGGTTGTGGATAGAATGAGTAAGATGGCACACTTTATCCCTCTGTCTCATCCTTACTCAGTCAACACTATGGCTCAAGCTTTCATGGATAATATGTTTAAATTACATGGCCCACCTACAAGCATAATCACTGACAGAGACAGGATATTTACCAGCAATATGTGGCAAAAGGTGTTCAAATCCCTCAATGTCCAACTGAAGCTAAGCACAACATACCACCCATAAACTGATGGGCAATCAGAAAGAGTGAATCAGTGCCTGGAATCTTACCTGAGATGCATGGCATTTCAAGAACCCAAAAAGTGGGCTTCCTGGCTGTCCTTAGCTGAATGGTGGTACAACACCTCCCACCACACTGCAATTAAAATGTCTCCCTTCCAAGCACTATATGGCTATGCTCCACCAATGATAAATGAAATTGCCTTACCTGGTCCTGAGGATACTGAAGCCAGGAACTTCTTACAAGAGAAACAAAACATGCTCACACAACTCAAGGAAAATTTAGCTCAAGCCCAAGAGGGAATAAAGAAACACGCAGATAAGAAAAGGACTGAGAGAATATTCGAAGTTGGTGATATGGTATATCTTAAAATGCAACCATATCGGATGACTGCTTTTGGATTGAGACAAGCAATCAAACTGACCAGCAAATATTATGGACCATTCAGAGTTCTTGATAAAATTGGCAATCTTTCCTACAAGATACTACTTCACGAAGGAGTGCAAATTCATCCTGTTTTCCATGTCAGCCAGCTCAAAAAGCATGTGGGCAAAAATGCTGTTCCACAGGAAGGTCTTCCACTGGTTACCACTGATGGTAAAATCAAAACAGAGCCAGTAGCAGTCCTGGAGACTCGTTCCTTACCCAGAAACAATGTGCTGGTCACTCAGTGGAACATTCAATGGGGCAATTTAGCTCCTGAAAATTCTTCTTGGGAGGATGCTAACTTCATCAAGAAAATTTTCCCTGAGTTATACGCTGCAACTCTTAAATCTTGGTTCCCAAACAACACTTGAGGACAAGTGTCATTTCAAGGCCCCGACATTGTCAGATACCCTGCTACTTACAGAATAGATAAGATGGACGGTGATGATGAAGCTCACTTGAATATGCCACGTCACTCTTTTTATTATGTATTGTTTTATACTTTATCATCTGTAATAACCGAATCGGCTATTAAGCCTCCCATCTGGGAACAGACAGAGCTATCGAATGAAAAACCCTAATGCTATCCTTCCGTTCTTACATTATCGCATTAGGAAAGTAGTTGTAGAAATCCCCAATTCATAGAGGGGTCTCCAAATCAGGAGTCTAGTTATATCTTGACTAGCGGGTTCTGACACACGACCGTATGAACTGGAGGCAGCACCGCGGCGGCCAGACAGGGCGGGCGGAGGGACAGGGTATGGGGAGCAGGGGAGGCCGAGGATGGGTGTGGCAGGTAGCCTGCCGACGTGGGAGTGGCGGCGCGCTCCTGTCACAGCAAACAAATAAGTGGGGCCGCGGGGAGATGCTAGCAAGAGTAGGGTTGCAGATGCGGGCCCGCTTAGGCCCGCAAAACATGACAGACAGTACAAATTGTACTACGTTCGCAAATTGAAACCCTTCTATAAATTGTACTAGCTGACATGAGCTGTACTAAATTGATTGCCCGCTTACCCGCCCCGCTTGCAACCCTAAGCAAGAGGAATGCCTGAGAGAGCTCTCTCACGGTCGAGGGGAGCGACAAGTTGGCCACACCTGGGTTGTGCTGAATTCTTTTTGTTATATGTATAGTAGGCTGGATTTTGACCTGCGACCCGGGCCATGGCCCTGGTTGTCCTGGGCCTAGATCCATCCCTGGGTTGAAAGGGCATCTCTACCAGGCGACCTAAATGGTCTACGCGTGTCTGAAACTGTCCGCGTGACATGTGCGGCGTCCTAGCGTGGCGACGCATCCGGCGAAACGCGTCCGGTTCGATCTATCCATGCATCTAATCTGGGCTCGGTGCGTCAGCCTAGACGCGCATGGACATCGCAGGGAATCGTCCACATGCCCACCCGTTAGCTACCGCTTACAGGTGGCATTGAATCAGACGGTCAGCGGCACCGAGATAGACGCCACCGCGGCAGCGATTCAGAGACGCTTCGCGGAAGGCTGACATGCGGGAGCCTGCGCGCATCAATGGAGACGAGACGACGCGCTCACGCAACCTGTGTTCCCGCGCCGGCATTGATGGCGAAGGAGCGGGAAGCTGCGCGCGTTCACGGGTGGCCAGGCTATTTAACCTTGCGCCCATCAGTGTTGTCATCCTCATCTCTCGCCATTGCAAAGCCTAACCCGCCGCCGCCACCACCGCCACCACCACCATCAACAATGAAGACCCCGTCCTGGCTGAAGCGGAGCAAGAACAACCACGAAGCATCTGGCAGCCGTGGCTCTCGGCTGTCGGCCTTCCTCCGCGGAACGTCCTTGCCGCCTCTGCCGTGGCCTGAGGAGTTCTGGAGCGACCCCATGGGGGACTACCCGCCACCGCGGGAACGCCGCACCCGGCGATACTACCGCGTCAGGGAGTGCGAGCGCCTTTGGAGGGAGGGTCGCAGCATCCAGCGCAGGGATGTCTCCCTCCCCACCGGCTGGCACCTCAACCCGGGACCGTGTCCCGGTACCGCCACCGCCCAAGGCAGGCAGAGGCCTGGCAGAGGAGATCCGCCGGCAGATCAGCAACCTCTCTCAGGACCAACGGTGGGAGATGGGCTACCACTCTGAGGCCTACTAGGTCAAGTTCCTCAAGTGGGAGCACAAGGCGCTGCGCGCCACCATCGTCCGCCGCGACCTGCAGCCGTGGGAGGTCTACGACGTTCCCGACATCGACTCGGATGAAGAGGGCGCCCACAACCACTCCGACGCCGACCCAGCAGCGAGTACGGTAACGACGATTATGACGACGACATCATCGTCAAACAGGAGGCGCATGACAACGTCGCCGCGAACCTGCCCCCGTAGTACCGCGAGGTGCTGGCTCGGGGATACGATGAGGACGTCTTCACCGAGCAGGCCATTGCGGACAGTGCGCGCGAGGAGGAGGCCTAGTGGCGCGGCTACGAGGAGGCCCTCCAGCTCACCCGCATGTTGGCGGAGACGAACGTGCAGCTGCCTCCACCGCCGCTGCTACCGGGTTGGGCGCCTATGATCGCGTCGTAGGTGGGGATGGAGCTGGTGCACCTCCAGCACGGTTGGGATCCATGGCTTGGGCAGGTGGTCAACCCGCATGCTCCCGCTCCTACTCCGGCCTTGCCGCCGTCCAACCGCTGGACGCCGCCGGAGTACATCGACCTTGACCCGTAGATGGTCGAGGCGGCGCAGGCGCGCGTAGTTTAGTACCTAGGGCTAGTAAATTAAGTTCAAATCTGGCATGTTTTAGCGCGAACTGTTTGTGTTTTAAAAAAGTTGCCTCGCCCAGCGCGGACAAATGGATCGCACCGTTGGGCGCGGCTGACCAAACATGCCAGACTCCTATCCATACTAACCGTGGACCGACCCAACGGGTACAAACGGACCTTTTGGGTGACCGTATTGGTCGGCCCGGTAAAAATGCCCTAACGTGTCACACATTGTAAATGCTTGACAGGTTGTGCCCTACTGTGGACCGGTGTTTGGATATGAGTGAGCTACTTATGCTAGACGAGACCTCCTTTTATGGGATCAATTAGATCATAAAAAATAGGTAGGTACCATCTATACTCATGTCATAGTTAGGTATAATATAAACTTTCTTAACTATATTAACACTAGAATCTGTGAAAGCATACTTATATGTTCGTTTTGCGTCAATATAAAAACATGTGATGCTAATAGAAACATTCAAATCAAAGTCAAATCATGTGGAATGGTATAACTATGATGTTCTTATGCCCCTAAGAACTACGTCTCATACCGAGGATGCTAAAAGTGTTATAATCAGATTGTAAAATTCCTGCACCATTGCTTTGAAATTGAGATCAAACATGTCTTACTCCTTTGAAATCGAGATCAAACAAAATTTGTCTGTATTTTTCTCTACCAAATTATTCTGAGACAAATATTCTGAGACAAATAAATGGTTACACCAAGGAGAAAAAATTCTATTTAGTACCTATGATTCACTTTTCTATGAACAGAGGTAGTACCAAACTGAGCAATCAGTAATAAATTTAAATTAATCATCACCTGATTTAACCGGAAAGATCATAGTACAATATCAGGTGATGTAACATTTGTCATCTCTGGCAGCTATTACTATTTTTTTAGGGCAAAGCTATGCTTTATTATTGATTACTGTTGGGCAAATCACCCATTACAATCACAGCTACACTCGTTGGGAGATCATCATCCCACACATTCATCATACCAGGATCACATCCCGACCCAATCCTTGCTAGTTCATGGGAAACCCCATTGGCACTTCTTTTACATGTGATAATAGAAGAGTGGGAGAACCAATTACGACACTGTAACTTCAGATCTTTTAATAATCAGTGCCGCTTGGGAATAATCTTCGCCTGTATTGTTCATAGCAAACATCACCGTCTGGGCATCGGTCTCCAACTTGACTCGGATTGCCCCGAGGCTGGTGGCAAGGTTGATACCCTGCTCTAGCGCCGCCAGCTCCGACATGAACGCACTCCTTGCCTCCTTAACTCACTACGGGAATAACCAAATAGGCCGACGGCCTTTTTATACGCCGACGGCAAAATATCAGGGCCGTCGGCGTAGCTTGACGGGTCGTCGGCCCAGTTTTGCTGTTGGCGTAAACAGGACCGTCGGCATAGCCTATTGGCTAATGGCAGGGCAACAGCATCAAGTCTACGCCGACGGCTTCAGACCTATGCCGACGGCTTTGCCGTCGGTGTAGCTATTTTTCTTTTTTTGCCACATTAATCTTAGAAAAATCATAACTACATCATTTAAATTTAGAAAAATACATATAATATATCAAAATTTACAGAAAAATAAGATCTATCTATATAAACTCAAATACTATATATTTTTATTCAAAAAATACATAAAAATACAAATACTTTCGTATAACATATTTTTCATTTTCCGAGTGCAAAAAACGGGTTGTTTTGTGAAACAACCACCAAAATAAAGTTTTAAAATGATAATACCACATTTAAAAAAAATACTAGACCATATTGAATGGACAATTTCTCAACCTAGGAATCTCAAACCTTTCCGTTCACCTCTCGTGAAAAAGACAAATTTCTGCCGAGTCGGTAGGAAATGAGTTAGATTTGAACTACAGGTATATGATATGTTACTCATAATTTTTTGCAAAAATCATTTTTAGGTTCACAATATGCTATTTCATCAGAGATCTAATGCAAGTTTAGTGAGGCTCAGCCCCGATATAAGAATCTTCATGCCCCTTGATTTAGAAAATTTGACAATAGTTTGAAATGGGCATAAAAAAATTTAAAAACGATCGAAACAATGCAAAACCTTCGCGTGGTGTCATATTATATGACATAGTTGCACGAAAAAATACCAGACTTGGTATATTCATTGAGTCTCAAAAAACCCTTCACAAATGACCTATCTCAATCGAGGTTTTCTGGATTTTAGGTCAAATGACCAATGTTATTGCTAGAATCGCGGTATAATTTTGTGATAATGTGTCCATATTATGCACGTGTGCGTATCATGGGATGGTGAACAATGTTGCAGGAGGAAGTTTTCCTTTTCATCGCACCAAAAAGCCATTTTTCATTTTCCGAGTGCAAAAAACAGGGTGTTTTTGTGAAGCAACCACCAAATGAAAGTTCCAAAATGATAATACCATATTTTTAAAAAATACTAGACCATATTGAATGGACAATTTCTAACCTATGTATCTTAAAAATACTAGACCATATTGAATGGACAATTTTCACTTTAAGTTTTCTTTTTCGTCGCACCAATAAGCCATTTTCCTTTTTTTCGAGTGCAAAAAAGGGTGTTTCATGAATCCTAATATAGTTTCGGTTGTTTTAGTGTTAAAAAGATACGATATATAATTAAATATATGATATGGATGTCATATTTGGATTCCTCTTATTTTTCTGATCGATTTGGATATATTATTTGTCGAATTATGATTTACGGATTTGTAGTTGTCAATTATTCAATATTAAATAAAAAAGGCAAAATAAATAAAATTTGTTTTATTTTAATTTGAATTCAAGATTAATATTACTTATTCATTGTTGTTTTCTTAAATAAATATTTGAAAATTTAAAAATAAATGCGCGCGATACCATCCTCCAAGGGTTAATAGGGTTGATATGGTAATATTATCAACAAGGTCTAGTTTCCTGAATGGAAGCTTATCTCGAAGGAACACAGAAGTTAAGCGTGCTGAGGCTAGAGTAGTGCTAGGATGGGTGACCGACAGGGAAGTTTGACCATTAGTATAATTTAACCGAAAATTAATTATGCTTAGTGTTAAAAAAATACTTGTGAGATTAATGAGTCAAATAATTACAAAAATGCTTGTGAGATTAATAATTCAAAACAAAAAATTGGAATTTTTTGTTGGAAAAAAATTAAAAAATTGAAGAAAGATAGGCCGACGGCATTGTCGTCGGCGTAGCTCCAGCCAAAACCTCTAGGCCGACGGCATTGCCGTCGGCGTAGCTGTCGCCAGGGCAAACAACCGTCAACCCTGTCATGTGGGTCCCACATCCTTTATGACGACGGTATACTCTACGCCGACGGGCAAACGGGCTACGCCTACGGGGTCATACGCCGACGACATTCAGGGGCTACGCCGACAGGGTCTGGCCGTCGGCGCCTTACCTGTTTCGTGTAGTGCACTCACCCAACAGCCGATGATAGTAACTCCAGTATGGTTTTATCCGTTCTTTTCATTCGTGAATAATTATAATTACCGGAGAGGGCCGCCGGGGATCGAGTTAGCACATTAGATCTTTTATAGAATCATACTCTGTTTGAATATAAAACTTGACATTCAGAGTAGTTCTTCCAAGTGATATTGATTTTCCTTTGTTTGGTTCCCCAATTAGAAAAGCAGAGGTATTTATGCATCACTGGTTTAAGCTTAGGTTGATTTTGTAGTTTCATCTCATGACTCAGTGCAGGTGTACTTATGGTTTGCTTGCGTGTTTGTGTTCTACAGAGATTTCTCTGAACTTGGATTTCTAAGGGTTTTCTCTGATGGTACTCCTCCGATCTAGTTTATTAAGCACACACGTTGTTTAAGAAAATGTTTGACCATCAATTTTGACCAATAAAATATGCAATATATGTTCCAAAAAATATACCATTGAAAACTACTTTTGAAGATGAATCCGATGATATAATTTTTATGACATATTGTATAAATTTTGTTGACCAAAATTATTGGTCAAAGTTGTTCTTAAACTACGTGTGTGCCTAATAAACCGGACCAGATGAAGTATAAACATCGGTACTACGTAGTAAGGCTAGTCATAGTGAGAGTATCATAATACTAGTATGATACTAGTATCATGATACTATGTCTCTAGTGCATTGTATCATATAGTAATATCATAGTAGTGATATATTTATTGATTTGTAGAATCTATATGCAAAATGTGTATACAAGATTTACTTGCCATTATGATATCTACCTATGATACTCTAACCACCTCTCTCTTCATTAATTGTGATGCCACATCAGATTTTTGTTGGCATGTATGATACACCTTATGATACTAGCATTAGGACCAACCTAAGTGCATCACCAAACTAAAGCAAATCAGTCCTAAAAAGAATTAACACCTACAATGTAAGTGTCATGTAACGCCTCATAAATTATATAGCTCGTATAGCCCTAAAGATATATCAAGTACTCAACATCAGCTCAGTTAACTTTCAGCACATTCCACCTAAAAAAATTCAGCACAATCCACCTAAAAAAAACATTCAGCACATTCCACCTCAAAAAAAACACACCTCCCAATTTCTGAATCTCTGATTCGCTGTACAGAAAGCCTCAATCCTGAATCATCAGTAGGGTGTTGCTGTTCAGCTCTCGCCGTGTTCAAGATGACGACGACGCCTTCGTGCCGTTCTGCCGCTGCATCTCCCAGCTGTAGCTCGCCGACCTGCCGTCCTCTTCCTCCTCTTGCCCGCCCTCGCAGCTGTCTCCGGCGGTCACCGAAAGCGCGCGGCTCGACCCGGTTGTTAGCTGCAAGGGCCCCTGGGGCGAGCCGGACTGCGACGTGCTGTGCTGTGACGTGGTGTACTGCTCCGGCGGTGGCCAAACGCCGGCAGACTGCTGCTGCCGATCACCGTCAGATGTTCGCCGCGTGTGTAGCCTGTATTTCTGCAGGAAAATGACCGGACATTCAGTCAAGTGTCCAAAGCTAAATCTTGATTGATCATAGTAGTAGCAGCAGGTATGGTGTGAATTCACTGGAAATGTTAGATAAGAATCAGATGGGTGTGAAGGCGGGAGGTTAGGAACAAACCTGAAGGTGGCTCTTGACCTCGTCATTCGTGAGCCCATCCACCTTCATCATGTCCCTGATCTGCTTAGGAGTGGCAACTGCATCAACAGCAATCGCAAGAAAAGAAAGGTTCAGCACACCAATCAAGAACAACGTACTGCTGCTGTTGATTCTTCAGAGCAATACCAGCAATCAACAATGTGATTAAGCAGTGGGTCTCTCACCATGCGGTCCGCCGAGGCGCTGGAGCGCGGCGACGAAGCGGCGGTGCAGCTCCGGCGACCAGCACCTCCTGGCCTTCCGGGACTGCTGCCTCTGCTGCTCTCCGGCGTCAGTGACCACGCTGCTGTTGGCGCTCGGGACACCCGGGCAAGGGGCGTCGATCACGGGGGAGGAGAGGGACAGCTCCGGGACTACCATGGCGGCCGCCTCTGGCCTGTCTGAAGATTTTGCAGAGGTTGGCAAGCCTGTCAGTGGCATGAATGCATTGGACACCTGGTGGAATTGAAATGGACAACACAAGTTAGAAAAAAATGAGGGTACACATATATGAGTTGGCACTTTTGATATTGACATCACAAGGAAAAGATATTATTGTTTTTATTGTGATGGAATGCAAATTCTATAACTTATCCTTCAAGAAAATGGCATCTGAATAAAACTAAACATGACCTAAAAATAGCATGACAGACACATGTTGGGTGGAGTATGATTGAGGATGCCAACTGCGTTTAGTCATGCGATTGGATGCAAATCTCAATAAGCTTGGAATGAATTTGACATCTTGATAAAATATATAGAAAAAATGGCATCTGAAAAAACCTAAACATGATCTAAAAATAGCATGACAAACACATGTTTGTGTTTTATATGATGTAGTAATAAAATCTCTAAAAAAAACATGGAACCGCAAGTTTACTGGAGAGGCCCACTCCCCTATTTTTTTTTCTCTCTAGGTGCTACTGTACGGTCCCTACTGTACCACCAAATTGGCCAACTTTTTACTGAACAGAAGAGTTGTAAAGTCTCCTAGTTTTTCAGTGTCACATAATTAAATTCGCCATCTTTTCTCGAACAAACAAGCCCTTGCATTATTAGTTATTGTCATCACTACTCGAAACAATTAGTATGTGACACATCTCTACCTTTTGCATTTTTTTCTCTAGTTTTGCTTTCTTCCTTTCAAAACAATTTCTTATTAAACTAGTACTGGCGGTTAGCAGGATAAATTAAACAAAAACCGCCAAAAATAAAAACAAAAACATGTTCATCTTCTTTCCATGTTCCACGAGTAATTTGCGTTTCACGTCTCTACCTTTTGTGCCTGTCTCCTGTCGCCGCCGCCATTGCTGGTGCTGGCGCTGCCGTGGCTCCCGCAGGTCCACAGCTGCGCGGAGCTCATCCAGCTCCTCTTGTCGGTGCCGTCGGCCTCCGTCTTGACGCCCTCCGCCTTCCTCCTCGCAGGCGGCGCCGGCGATGGCGAAGGCGACAGGGCGAGCAGCTGATCCGGCGCCGGCCTCCGGTGCTGGGCCACCTCATCTTTGAGCCACTCGATCACTGCACGGGACACGCGAGAGGGAGAAAAAAAACTCAGCCAAGAAACCAGGTGGCTAGCAGACGGTGCTGCGTGCTAGAAGGGAGGACGGATGGACGCACCGTCGGCGATGAGGTGTACGCTGATGGGGAGCTCGCGGCGGAAGACCTCCATCTTGGCCTTCTCGGCCTCGAGGCTCCTCGCGCACTCCTCGAGCCTGGCGACCTTCTCCGCGGCGCCGGACCTGGCCACAGCCGCCCTAAGCGAGTCCGTGGCAGTCCTCGCCGCCATCGCACGAAGGCGGCGGTGGTCCTCCTCCCCCGCTCCGCCTCCGCCGGCGTCCTTACTGACCGCAGACGATGGCCCCATCGATCCGATCCAGAGTTCACAAGTTGCAGCACGATCGAGATCCCTGGCTGGTTTGCACGGGTCCGCGACGAGGAGGAGGTTGCAGTTGCAGTTGCAGGGGAGGGAAATGGGAATGGTGGTGCCGTCCTCGTGCTGCTCCTGCGTTTATACCAGACGGACGGAGGGAGAGACGGTTCAGGTGGAGGGGCAGAAGGGTCATTCCGCCAAGGAGCAGCACAGAATCGTCCACGGAAGATACTACTCCGTGTCTTCTTTCTTGACCCACACTCTCCTCTTTATTCTCCGTCAATCAAGCGAAACTTAATTACTGTCCACACAGATTTTACCAGGCTGTCTAGCTAACTTAAACACTAAGTCGGTAGCTCCTGAAACAGTGCGCAACACGTTAGTGAAAATTTTGCAGGACAGTTGGTTTCTGATATTCGATCTAAAAAGAGTTTTGTGATAAGAATATGTTTTTTTTCACTAATCCCTTTTTGTGTAAGTTTGGCATGGGCTGTTTTTCTTTGATGAGGGTGGCAGGGGGTAGTATGGTAAATTGGTGGAGGGAGGTGGGAGTCGGAGAAAAGAAGATGCGGCAGCGCCTGGGTGTGGGTGTGGGTGTGGGTGTGGATGTGGTTGGCAGGGGCGTTTCGTCGCGTAACACGGAAGAGGCGTCCAGATACCGCCTGCTCTGACTCTGCTATCCCTTCACGCGCCCGCGGTGTGCCCCGTCTGCCCCGAATCTTTTCTCCCCACCATTTTACGCTGCGCCCCCTCTACATTCCTGCCAGTCGGGACAGGTCCTTGTTGTCTAGTATATTCTGTTCGTTTGCCTAGTACTTTTCTGATTTTCTTATGCTGTGACCGCAATGCAATATCGAAATACTTTAGGGGCTCTAGAATAGGACGATAGCTGGAAAAAGATTCCCTTTGCTTTGGCTGCCGTTGGCTAGCCTAGCCATGAGTTTCGTGCCTCTCTATTCCGTGGTCCATTCCACCAAGGAATCGTGGTGTCTCCCGTGTTGAGATTCGGCTGGTGAAGGAGTTGTTGGTGAGGGGTAGGTGTCGAATCGCAGCCGGGATAATGCACTTGAATATGTGCCTCCTACTCCTCTCTCTGTTTCTAAATATAAGATGTTTTAGGTTTGTGAAGAACCTAGACTTATTTTAGTGTATAGATTCACTTTAAACCTTAGTAAACTTAGATACTAAAAGAAATTTAAATATATTTGTTTCACAAAGCTAAAACATTTTATATTTTAAATCAGAGAGAGAGTACAACGCAAACGATGGATGGACGTCACAACTTCTCTTTATTCATCATCTTTGTGTTCAAACCTAGGGAAAGCAAATTGTCAAAACTAAATTGTCTCACGAGCAGAGCTTATAGCATCTCCAAAAACTTGTTGGATGCCCTAAGTCCTACGCCCTACAATGACAACTGACCTGCTGGAGATGCCCTTAGAGTATCTCCACCGGTGTCGTCTAACGGGTGCCCGATAACTGTGTCGGCAGGCCATTTGGAGGCACCGACACGAACTATCCACATCTTTTGGGTGGGCTTCCCAAACAGGCGCACTCGAACAATCAACCCCAAATTGATTTTGGTTTAAATAAACTTAGTTTTTATAGATAATTCCCGTAGGCTTCATCCTCCGCCACCCTTCTTATTGCGACTCTTGCCTCTAAGGCCTCACGGTGTGCCTCTGCACAGTGGCCTGACGCCGATGGAGCCTTGCCATGGACAACCACTCCGTGTGACGCCACCAATGTAACATTATGATGGTTCCTCTCCGCTACCTTCGTCGCTGCCGACGAGGACTCTGCCTCATCCTTGGGTATCCACGCCATCTCCTTAGCTCCGCCAACGCCTGGCTCTTCTCACAAAGAACTGGCAGTCGCGCTCCTCCTACCTTGTTGTTTGGCAGGAGAGTTCCATAACGGCCGCCTCGTCCTACCGGTGGATTAGCTCCTCTGCCTAGAACCCGTATTCTGATTGGATGGAGGCAAGGAGCACCCGTTGGTCGATTGGCTCATTCGCCTGCTCGTAGTAGTCGTCGAAGTCGAAGTCGAAGTCGTCCTCCTCATCATCGATGGCGGCGTCGACCTCTTCTGTCTCTTCTTCCATGGCCTCCTTCGCCTTCGATTGCGGATCCGACTGCGGCTTCGGCGGTAGGTAGCGAGCGTGAGCGGCCGCTAAGAGTTGAGCCCAGGTGGTGGGAAGGCGGCGAGGCTTGGTGTTGTGGTGCACCGTTTCTAGCTGGGCTCGACCCTTCTTTTATAGACGACGGTAGTGGTGCAATGACCTATGTGCCGAGAGCGACATGGGAGTGCCGGACAGTTTCTTGGGCTGTCCGTATTGTCAACACAGGTTAAGGGCTTCCGGTGCAGGGCCGGGATATGCTCTTAGTTATGAGGAGGCTAGATACTCCATTTCCTTGTCCAACCAATTTGTCTAGTACATATCCCGACCCGTACCGAAAGCCCTAACTATAGCTGAAGCCAAAGCACCGGGTCCCCACCTCCTCCCGTGACCGGAGCGGCCAACGGAGAAGGCAGGACACGTGATGGCGATGAGGTTAGTGGCAGAAGGAGATCGCCCGTGAGATCCTACTTCTCAAGAGCGACCAAGTTGACAAAACTGGATGTGCTCTTAGTTACAATGAGACTAGATACTCCATTTCCTTGTGCAACAAATTTGTTATTCTCAGTCAACTTAAAATTAAATTGGTGGTTTAATTACGAGTAGTAGTATGACCAAGTAAACGTGCGTTATCAGTAGGCCTTGTGGATTGAAAACGAAATTTGTTCATCCGTCCTACCAATGGCCTCCCTCCACATGGTGGGGTTTTTTAGTGCCTGGAGGGACCATCTTAATATGGTGTTCCCCTATGAATTTATTTATGGGCAAGCGATAAGAGCATCTCTAGTGGCTCGTCTATATAGTCGTTCAAATAAATTTAGACGATCGTGAGTTTAAAAAATGTCCCAGTGGCTTGTCTATAGCATTTTCTAAATTTAGACGACCTCCAAATCTGCTACACATCGTCCATACATATACGACGGAGCCACGACGTCCAAAGTCAACCGCTTGCTCCAGAGACTTCCCTCCCGCGCGGCCACGCCCCTGCCCGCCGCCCACCCCACAAGATCCCCATCCGGCTCCCGTCTGCCGGGCCGAGCTACGATTCTGCTAACTTTTTTCAGAGATAGAGAGATTGAGAAAGATTGAGCAGAAGATCTAGATCCTGCTGTCGATTGCGGCCGGCCGCCACCGCGCTGGTGGGGAGAGACGGGGCGGCGTCGGGGTGGGCAACCATGGATGGGGTGGGGTGTGGGAGGGGGCGATGGCGTGGTTGGTCAGCGGTAGCAAGGGACGCCGTGGAGGTGAAGCTCGGCTAGGCTGGAGCAGACGGAGGATGTCGCGGTGCTCGCGATGCGTGGGAATGCATTGCTTGCAGGTCGCTGATTGCAGCTTCGAGGGCTGCTATTTGTGTGCCTGGGATTTTGGAATCGATTGCAACGAGTTGAGAAGATATGTACTGGATTTTTGTTGTAGGTGGACGCGGCTGGGATGTACTGAATTTTGGCAGAGATACAGGGAATTGGTTGTACTGATTTTTTACCTGCTGTTTATTTATACTGAGACCCGCTGCTTTTTTTTTGCTATTGAAAATTGCAAAGTGATCATTGTTCATTGTGTGATCTAGCATGATAACTTGGAAATATTGCAGTGCTGAACCCAAATGGCAGTTATAAGATACTATTAAAATATATGAGAGAGAATATAGACGATCCAAGATATAGACCTTCCGCTGAAAAACTGCGAAGGTCTAAAAATGAATCTCTTTAGACAGTCGTCTATATGAAGATATAGAAGACCAAATTTAGACCTTCCACTGGAGATGCTCTAAGGATTCCATGTAGTACGAGTGGGCCAGTGGAGAGGGACGATAGGGCAAGATCTTGTTTCTGCCATTGCTGCGATGTCACGGCAAGGGGCGGGACGGATTCTCTCATCCTCTCTTTCTCTGTAGTATAGTGAATGGAAGGAGACAGACTAACGTCACCTTCTGGAGCTACAAAGATTCCTCCGTTTCTACTAGTTCTCGAAGCCACCAGAAAGATTCTGCGAGTTCCTATCAAATATATACAGTACGCACGTTTTGGTGCGGACGATGATTTTTTTTTTGAAATGGGGATCGAAACCCCGGTCTCTGCATCAAATGATGCACACATCCTTTTATTACAAAGCTCATTGAGTACGATGTCTTATAATCATGAATTAGTTATGGTTGAAACATGTATTAATCAACGAAAAAGGACAAGCAACATGTATCGATCCATTTCGATTCTACTAGTATGCTTCCAGCCGATAGTCCAGAAAAAGAAGTCATAAGCGACCGTCAGAAGCCAGGAGCATCCAGTAGCCATAGTCTCTCACTGATCCTCCGAGAGAAGTTACGACCATAGTTGAATCCAATGCGCCGCCAAACGAGTAACATGCACAAAGCCTATACAATGTTATTTCTCGACATCCAGATGGACCAACATAAAGCCGATACTCCAATGCGTAGTCTAGCTTTATTCTTTTTATCAGCTCCATTAAGCCAATTTCCAAACATATTCGAAATATTGGAGGATGGAGGTATGTTATAAGTGAAGAAAACCATACGCCAAATAATACAAGCAAAAGAGCAAGAAATAAAAAGGTGTTCAATGGATTCCAATGAATCACAAAAACAACATTTTTGGCATTCATCCCAATTTCTTTTGGCTAGGTTATCTTTTGTTAGTAAAACTTTATTGTTAAGAAACCACATGAAGATCTTAATTTTTAAAGGGGTTTTTAACTTCCACAAATAGGATTGTAAAAATCTAGTATGACCATTCAATTGGTTTTGATATAAAGATTTTACGGTAAAAAACCCCGTCGAAGTAAGCTTCCAAATAAATTGATCTGGAGTATCATTTAGCTGAACAATCATTAGTTTTTGGCATAAGTTTAACCAATCGTCTAAAACTTAAATTTAGAGGAGTTTGACTAAGGACATCTGCCACCAAGTCATTCTTCCTTTGAACAATATTATATAATGTCGGATATTGTTGTGATAATGACGTATCCCCCAACCATATATCCTCCCAAAACCGCACACTCTCTCCATCTCCAATTTTGAAATAGCCATTAGTGAATATCATTTCCTTCACACGCATGAGGCCCTTACAAAAGGGGGAATATGTAGGTTTGGCTCCTACTTGGGACAAAGTTTTGCTTTGCAAGTATTTTTTTTGAAGTATTTGTTGCCACATGTCATCTTCAGTAAGCAACTTAAATAGCCATTTGCTAAGGAGGCATCTATTTTTTTTATCTCCGCCACCTCAATTCCTAGACATCCCTGGTCTTTGGGAAGACATATGATATTCCATTTAGATAATATATACTTCTTTTTCACATTATCACTTTGCCAAAAGAATCTAGATCTAATAGAGTCCAATCTTTTCCTTACGCCTTTAGGAATTTCTAAGAATGAGAGCATAAACATCGACAAACTAGTTAGAACCGAGTTAATTAAAACTAGGCGATCCCCATAAGAAAGTAATTTTCCTTGCCAGCATCCTAGCTTAGAAACAAATCTACTCTCCACGGGATTCCATTCTGAGTTTTTAAATTTTCTATAGTGGATAGGTACTCCAAGATACCTGAAGGGTAGGCAACCGGACTCGCAGCCAAAAATCTGCTTGTATTCATGTTCCATCTCCTTCGCATTACCAAAACAAAAAATCTCGCTCTTATGAAAGTTTATTTTCAACCCCAATAGTTGATAAAAAATGCATAATATTAGCTTCATATTCACAACCTTTTCTAAGTCATGCTCAAAAACAATATGGTATCATCAACATATTGTAAGATGGATACCCATCATCAACTAGATGAGGTATGAGACTACCAATTTGGCCATCCCCCCTAGCACGAGCGATAATAATAGCCAACATATCAACTATGATACTAAAGAGAATTGATGACAAAGGATCATCGTGTCTCAAACCTTTCCGTGTATGCAAATAATGGCCAATATCATCATTGACCTTATTCCTACGCTATCTCAGTGCACATAATGATTGATCCATTCACACCACTTAGGATCAAAACCTTTTATACGCAAAAACTTATTGTAACAAAGGCCATTTCATCTTATCATAAGCCTTTTCAAAGTCAATTTTGAAAAGCACCCCATCTAGCTTCTTCTGGTGAAGCTCATGAATAGTTTCGTGCAGTACGAAAACTCCTTCAAGGATATGCCGTCCTGACATAAAGGCGGTTTGGGTGGGACTAATCACTTTTTGGGCCAATTCCAAAATGCAATTAGTAGCCACCTTAGTAAAGATCTTGAAGCTAACGTTTAGAATACAAATAGGTATATATCATTGAATTTGAACCGCATTCTCTTTTGTTCTTGGGCAGGTCTAGTTCGTAATCATATGATGCTATTCAATTTTAGTTGTAATCCCATTTGTAATATGGATTTTTTTAGTTGCAACCTCATTTCTAACCGAAAAATCTTGGTTGTAATCTCACATGCAATTAAAAAATCTTAGTTGTTATAATAAAATCCAATACCTTATCTCACCTGATTGAGCATTAACTTAATTTCAGTCGACTGAGATTTAGCAAAGATATTTGTTCAATTGAAAATTCTCGGTTGCACCTAAATTGCGATACAAATTCAATAGCTTAGCAACTGAGTGAGCACTAACATAATTTTAAGTCTACTAAGAATTAGCAAACACATTTGTTCACACTTTTGGTCTGGTAGTGTTAGATGGTAATAATACCGGGTAAACCCCATTCACCTTTTTTGTTTCACTTTCACGGATTGGCTAACGTTTTCAATTTTCATGCATTTCGATCAAATGAATCTATCACATCAAGGTTCTTTGCAGCACTGGAAATGGGGAAGCTACCCCGTTTTACAAGAGAGAAAATAAAACAAATTCTTTACTGCTGCACCAAAAAGCACATGAGATTTTTCATCAATGTCAATTTTTTTTCATCAATGTCAAATTAGTTTTGCGCTGGACTTTAGGCCGCATGAAAGGGCAGATTGAAAGACACGCACGCATGCCGCATGCACACCGGCCTGCCTGCTTAACTCGTAGGGCATGATTAGGTTTCGATCCCTGGAGATTCTGAGGGTGCCCCCACACATGCATCATCAGATGCCTTTGGACGCAAGCATGGGATACCGAGGATTTTCAGAGATGCCCCCGGCCGGATCTGGATTCCTTGCTTCGGTAGTACAACAACAGCTTAATCTCGCCGATGAACAGCTAGCTTGTCGTACCAAGGAATCTTGGAGAGGTTCGATCGGTCGGTGGCTCGATGCACCGCATGCATGCCCGTCAACACGACAGTGAAGTTTTGGTAGTATCATATCTAATGGACGGTTGTCCTCATCCTAAAATATGGATTCAGTCCAAGTAGAAAAAAACACGGATAAAATCCAAGTAGTACTAGAAGATTTATAATTTAGCATTTTAGCAATATTTGTGTAACAATCGACAAAACAGGCAAAAAAAGAAAACTCCATGCGCGACATACTTATATATCATTTCGGTATAATAACAAAAGTTCTTAGTTCACCGCCCATGATCGATCAAGGGCGTCAATTCAGTAACACATCAAGTTGGTACGGCAATATCTAAAAAAAAAAAAGTTGGTAGGGCAATGTATCGACGGATCATGACGGGAGGTGGCTGTTCTTAATTTGTTGTTGTGTTTAGCTCGATGCATATGCGGCACTACTATAACATAGTTCAGAGTTAAGACCATTGTATATGTATATAAGTGATCATCCCGAATGATCGTACAATCATTAGGGATAGCTTCGTGATTGCTTTAAGAAAACCGTTCATAGAGTTGACCAAGTTCAAACAATTCGGCACAGATTTTGTTAGGACGGTGATGAATTGGCCAGATTAGTCAAATCATAATGACCTAAGGATTCGCAAAGAAAAATTGACCTAAGGAAAAGTGAAGTTGCGACGTGAGCTATTTGGTCGAAAATGTGTTTTTTTTAATGAAGCATACATTAATATCAAATGATACCAATTACATCCAGCCTCTGCAACAACGCATTGCTATAGCGGCGATACAGATGCACACAACCAAAAAAGAAAGAAAAAATATATAAAAAAAATCCTGCTATAGTGGCTCATTCATTTCAACAACAGTACTACCAACACCAAGACATCACCAGAAGTCCAGCTTCTCAAAAAACGACGTCTCCAAAGAAGGGAACAGTGCACAAACACCGTCATCGCCCGATCAAAGATCTTAGGTTTTCACCCTGAAAAAAGTCCATACTCTCAAAACAATGCCTTCAACAAGGCCCTTGTCAGGCACAACCAATTAAGACCAGACCCTGGATTTTCACCCTGAAAGATAGAACCGTGAACCTCTCCTGTGCAGCCGCCCCCACTTGCATACCACTGCTCCAAGTCAAGAATCACCAAGCCAATTCCTCATCATCACCCAGAATCGAACCACCATTGTGAGTTCATAGATCTTGGTCTCCATGACATTCTTCGTCAGCACCATGGAACGAGAACATGCCCCATGATCTTAACAGCCAACAAAGATTCGAAGCGCACTATCTGAAACCAAACGATCAGAGTAAAACATGGATGCGTACGACCGAATCCCATCTGATCCAACAATCTCTCGGCATGATCGCACTTATGGAGTACGCCGATGGCGCCTTTCGGAACACGACACAGTAACTAGATCAATGTAGAGAAACATCAGGAGGATCTTCGTCTTGGCTTGAAAGGGATCAAGGACCGTCACCTTTATTAGGCAGATCGTCGGCCCCCGCGCCGCCACCCGCTAGCTCCCCATGGGACCGGCCGCCCAATTCCCCATCAGCTAGGCCGACAGAGGAGTAGGCAGCCCGGGCGCCACGACCGTAACCTGGCGCCAAGAGACATGTGGAGATCCTCCGAAATCCAAAGATCGGAGGCGGGGGCGGGCGCATCTAGGACAAGGGCCAGGCGACCACACCCACCAGAGCTCCATCGGTCATCCCATCGCCGTCCACTATGGCGCCCACCACCAGCCTCCACCTACGCCTGCCACACCGGCGATAGCCCGTACTCCCGGCGACAATGGCCTGTGCCGCACCACCATCTAGGGAAGAGGGATCCCTGCTGCCACCCTCCTTGGGGCGCCTGGGCTTTTCCCACCGCCCCCTCTGGCAGTAGTGAGGAAGAGGAAGAGGCGACGGTGGCTCCTAGGGTTAGGCTGCTTGGAATCCGTGGAAGGTGATCGTCAGGAGGAGCAGGCAGCAGGAAGGGAAACAGCCAGCCAACACGGTGCCTCCAAAAAATGTGTTACATGATCTTAGTTTTCCCAAATTCCAGGGTATAGGCCAACAAACTCACCTACACCATGAGATTTGGCGAAACTAAGATCATATGGCACATTAGAACAAAATCCCAGTTATAGAAAATAAACACCAGGAACAACTATGGCGTGATAGGCCCTGCTTCCCACAACCCGTGTGATGCATCACTTGTCAGCACACCTCTTGCCGATGCATGCAAACACCCGCGGCCAAGCCCCTTCATGCTTTAAGACTACCTTCCGCGCATTTGCTTCTTACAAATCCCCGTGGCCCCCGTGGACACAGTGGAAGAGTTTTAAGTTTTCTTCTTCTTTGTACCATAAAATATGCACAACTCATGACATCTTTGATTCAAAGAATTTTAGTAGAAACTTTTGATATTTGAATCCTTGCGAATTTTTGTGTGATAGTCGTTTGGTTTTTAGGGTTGAATCTCACATGGTTCTTGCTAAGAAATGATTTGCATTATATTTCATAGGAAACTGAATCCACTCAATCCTCTTGGTAAAAGACATCTATTTTTTTTGTGATAAAATCTACCAATTTTTGGTTGGTGAAAAGAAAATCCTGTAATATTGGAATGTATAAGGCGTTGCAATCTACCAAGTCCCTATACTTGTTGGCACACAATCATATCTCTCTACATGGATGGATCGGGGATGGATAAGTAGTGGTGGAGTCGATTGTTGATGGGGCCAGTACGTGCAAGCAACCAAGATAATGCATTATGCTGCCACCCTTTACAGGGGCCGTGGCTTTTGGTAGAAAGGGATCGACATGCAGGCCGGGCGGGGCACGCGTGAATTGCGCACTTCCGCGCGGTGCAAACATCCATCCATCACACACATTCTTTTGCTGATAAGGCCAGGAAGAGATTCCATCCCATTGATTGAAGGGGACCAAAGCAAGATGCTAAGATAGCAATAGATTACATTGTCAATTGCTTTGCCGCAACCTTAGGTGTATCTTATAGGGTGGATCCTATGTGTATTTCCCCAAAGGAAAAAAGATCACATCCTTGCAAATGATCAAATGTGTGAAATGGAAAACCTTCGTGGGTATCAAGTCCTTGGCCATGCCTACTCTCGAGAGAATATATAGCTAGGATATGGACGCCAAGAAATGTGCTGCGGGGACTAGCTATGTCGTACAACCATAATTTTTGAGAACTGAATAATGGCTAAGGCATCTACAAGTCAAAACTTGAAGTACAAGTTAAATTTCGTCGACGGTGATGAAGTCTGGCGAGCTGAATAATAAGTCAAACCAAACATAAGAAAAAGATTTTGCTAAAGGGTGTTCAAAGTTGTTGGCGATAATGCGGTGTGCCTAAAAAGAGGAAATATAGGTCCACGTTAATTATCAACAAATTGGTCCTGCACCTATCGAGATCCTTATCGTATCTCCAAGTCAAATGTGGTTGCAAGCATAGGGCACTAGCTATATCTGGTTAACTTTTTGCGATGGTGTTTGTCGGTGTCATGGTAAGTGCCCTTTCAAACCACTTTAGATGTTCCCTTAAAGCTTGGCCACATTACCGAGCACTAGAAGCCACTCTTGCGGGTTAATTGTAGTAACAAACTAATAAGTGGAATTTTCCAGGTGCTACCTGATGTTAATGACGGTATATACTATACACAAAATTTTATTGAATGTATCTGGTATATACGTAGATTAACAAGATTCCATGAACATGTTTCCTTTTTATTTATGAGTAGTACCCCATTTCAAAAATAATAATATTAGTAGTACTATTCAAACGATGCAATGAGCTGGCTCTAAAGAAAAGCACAAAGTCCAGATAGCACATCTGCAACCTGAACATGTGGATCGGCAATTGATAATTAATTGGCAAAGTTTGCCCTTTTAGGCCCCAAGAGCCACAAGAAAGACTAAGACCAACTTGAAGGGCATAAGAATCTGTGAGATCCCTGGATTTTACTCCGAGGACTCGTACCACTTGTCTTCTTTCCCTCTCTCCATTGAATTATGCGCATGGGATTAGGATTCTGTAGAAAACACAACGCAAGAGATTGTTTTATGTTATCTCTTATCTTATCTTGAACCTAATTTATTAGTGGGGATGAGCTGAGATCAGATTCTAATCCCTTCCTTATGGTTGGACCATAGAAGCTTGGAGGTGCATACTAAATATATCCTTTTTATGGTGTGAAGGTGATGCCATGGGGCACTTACTAAAGATTCCTCTCACGAGATTGTGACAGGGCACCGCCCAACCCATTACTAATTAAGTCAAGGGATCATCCTTAAGTCTATCTCGTCTCATTTTTCTTAATTGTATGGAATCTTAAACTAACAAAGCAAACACAATGCCAACTAATTGCTTAGAATCAAAGTTACAACATAAATCATACTTGTAGTGGTTGCAATAGTCGAGACGGCTGCAAATCAAGATAAGGGTTAATGACAATAACACAGTGTTCCAATTTTGTGGACGCGCTTCTTAGAACAACTTGTGCCACAAATTTATTCGCATGAAAGGTTTTTGGCATAATTATGTGAAGTCCAATTCTCAAAAAAAATTATTTATAAAAGTTGAAACAGATAATTTAGTAGCATAACACAAAGTCCAAAATGAACTATTAACGTTTATAATTGAAAGGTACAGAAGTTGCAAGGCAAATAGGCTACTCTAACCAAAATGGTTGCTTATAATTTCTTTTTTGTGTGTGTTCTATGCATCTAATTTCTATTTGAGAAGATTCTTCCAAACTCATACTCGAGGTAGTCCAAACAATGCCCATTTTAAGACATTATCTTGGTCAAAATTTAAAACTTTGACTTCATATATGTGTTTAAAATCGTATTGGATGAAATCCTATATCTAAAGTACTATTATAATATAACCTTCGTTCAAAAAAAGCACTATTATAATATTACCCGCAAAAAAACACCGTTATAATACCCTTTGTCTAGAAATAACTGACTTGAGTTTGTCTAGATTCGAATCGTATCTAGGTCTAGATATGATTCGAATCTAGACAAACTCACGTCAGTATTCTAGATATGATTCGAATCTAGACAAACTCACGTCAGTTATTTCTAGATGGAGATAGTACAATCTTTCTCCAATATTACAATTATATTGTAGTATGAAATAACTACTACCTCCATACCGGTTTATTGGGCTAAGCCGGAGTTAAAGAAAAAATTGACCACAAAATTGGTCAATAAAACATGATATATATCTCGCAAAAATTATACAATTTGATTTATATTTAAAATATATTTTCAATGATATAGTTTTTGTGACATATAATTCATATTTGGTTGATCAAATTATAGTGAAATATATTTTTTAAACTCTCGGTAGCCTAATAAACCAGTATGAAAGGAGTATCAAAATTAGCAACTTGTGAGTGCTGGTATAATATAATTCTTATCCGATATTACAGGTGTATTGTAGTATGAAAGACCTATCGAAATTAGGAACTTGTGAGTGTGAATACTGCAAAAAAAAAAAAGGGAGAAATGAAGGCACCAGCTAGAAAAGCAGCAAAGGGAGATTCTTTCCGCGGGGAGAGGGAATCAGCGAGGTGGACTCGCATCGCATGCATGCATCTTGCTTGTGTCGGCTTCTCTCTGGCACGCCACGCAGGCAGTGGCCGTCTGTCAGCGAGACTAGCGCATCGAATCGCCGCGTAGGCGGGGCCCACCACTATAGGAAAGAGGAATATATCTACTCGTACCTGTGAGTGGCATGGATAATGGCCGCTCGCAAAGGAAAGCAGAGGAAGATGGATGGATATGCGGCAGTTTGCGACCGTCCGCATGCGCAGCCGCACCGAAATTCCCCACCAAGAAAACGAGCTTTGGAGATTCTGCTACTAGTATATGTTCTCACTGTGAAATAAAATTCCTGTGGGAATTTCATGCGACCGAAATCCTGTGCCAATTTTTTTCTCTGTAGATTTTGATAATTTCATTGTACCAATCTTCTTATGACTAAAAAACTTTCCTTGCTCAAGTATCAAATGTTTTCATGCGTTCATTTTTTTTCTTTTGTAAAGCATCTGATTCCGATGAACACACATATGTGGTCATCATGTATTTCCTTTTTTCATAGGATTATATGGATTGGACATCCGGTTACAATTTCCTTTTCTACGTTTCGTTATTTATTAACTTTATATTGAAAGTATCTTTTTTTGCCAGCTACAATTCTTGGAATTTCTTAACTTGTGAACTCAATTGTTATTCCCCGAAAAAGATAATACTCGAACTCAATTGTAGTTCACCGCTACATAAAATGCTGCTATCAGCCTATCACCGCCAACGCCAACTCATTTTCAACCAATACATTTCTCCTGGTAACTGTTAGATTGATGAAACAGGTACTAGCAGTACCAGCAGTACCGAGGAAAAGATGTGCAGCACTAGATATGTGCACATCAAGCCGGAGAGAAATTCCTTTCGATCGGCTAGCTGCTTTTTGTGAGAATCTTGTGGGTGAGTTGCAGAGAATATTTGGGCCACCAAGGGTTGATGGGCACCACCGCTGATTTCTCATTCTCTTTTCTTGGATCCTGACTTTAGGGCCGCCGCAGTGTTTGCTTTATGCAGAGATGCAACAGACTATAGGGGCGCTGGTGCTTTTGCTTTGTTAATTTGTGGACTTGCATGGCAGTTCTAAAGAAGTATCTCTTACCCTACGTTGCAAAACTAAAACAAACATGCGAGTGTCTCTGAAAAAATATACTCCCTCTGACCCGTATCAGTTGACTCATATTTGTATAGATTTGTATGAATCTAGACACTATTTATTATATAGGTTCATCAAAATTTTGACAAATTCAAATTAACTAATAAGGGTCAGAAGAAATACTTATTTGCTTTAGCTAGTGCAGTTCTAGAGAAGAATCTGTTACCCTACATTGCCAATCTACTCGACTCTAGAATCACTCACTTGGAAGTTGGAACACTCATGGTTGATGCTGCATTTTCTTGCATTTTCTCAATCACGTTAACTTCATTCACCTTTGCCTTTAAGACGAAAACAACCTAAGTATTTCTGGTATTCTAGAGATAAGATGTTAGTCATGATCTCAATCGCTCCATTGGATGAACACTCAAGCTGTGTCCATCTTCATCCACACACGGTGAGTCATATTATTATGTGACTCCAACTTCAATTTTTTTTTATCTTGGCATATGCTACTACAAATGAAAATAAAATTTTGGATCTGATTTGAACAAGAAAATTTTACCAAGAACAATTCGATCCGAGGAAGCTTACTTTGTAGTTCCACCAAGAAAGAATATGACATGTTGGAACGAAAATATGAACTCGGTCCTGGTACCTTTGAACCCTATTTATAAAAACAAGTTGCACCTGTTTTTTGTAAAAAAAAAATGTACATGTATATTGGGATGCATAATAAATGCACTAGATAAAAAAGTACATTGTCTCCAATCCATAAAGCGAGTAATTTTAAAATTTGTATTGGTCAAACATTTCAAGTTTCATCATCTATGAAGAAAAACCTAATAGCATCTAAACCATCAAATTGATACTTTTCAATTTATCATGTAATCATGTTGTTATAATGCATAATGTTTTATACTCCCTCTGTTCCAAAATATTAGGAAAATAAGATTAGTCAAAAGTCAACATATTTTGAATTTGACCAAGTTTATACACAAAAATATGAACATCTACAATACCAAATTGGTACCAATGGTTCACCCATAAAGTATATTTTCTCAATGTATCCATTGTATATCGTAGATGTTGATATTTTTCTAACACCGTGTTTGGATGTTGGAAAATAAGCTTGGAATTGAATTGGGCTAAAGATTCCAAATCCATGATGGAAAGTAAATGGCCTTGATTTCCAATTCTGGCGTTTGGATGTGTATGGAATTTTCTGTTGGAATCATAGGGTAGTACCCAATTCCAAATCATGTTTGGATGTACACAACATGGAATTGAATGTTTTTTTTGAGATTTCACAATATAAATTTCTCTTCACATGTATGCACAATTGTATATTATATTAGATGGGGGCTTCCGATTGGAATAGTTGTAGCAAGAAATTGAAGAGGACAAGAAGAAGAGGAGATACACTGGATGACTGGCCTCAGCAAGACTAGGAACCGCTGCCTCCCGCTATGGTTGAGCACCCCTGCCTCCCGCTGATGGACGCAGCCGCCGGCTCACCAGGGTTAGGGGCGGGCTCCCTGATATGTCGAAAACGTATCTATAATTTTTTATGCTCCATGTTTGTTTAGTATCTACTTTTCTTTGCTCTGTCTACACTTTGAGGTGCTTTTTACATGTTTTCTGGAACTAACCTATTAACAAGTTGCCACAGTGCCAGTTGCCTATTTTCTGTTGTTTTTGGTTCCAGAAAAGCTAGTAAAGAAATATTCTTGGAATTGGACGGGACAAACGTCAAAGTCAATAACTTTCCGTAGGGAACAAGAAGTCCAGAGGGAAGACGGAGATGCGTGCCAGGGCGCCCAGACCCCCCTAGGTGCGGGTGGTCCCTTCCCCGCGCCTAGGCAGGGTGTGGGCCCCCTGGCCACCGCCTCGGCCTCCCCCTTCGCCTATAAAAAGCCCCCGATGCAGAAACCCTAAGTACCCGATCAATGTTCCACGAAACCTTCTGTAGCCGCCACCACCGTCGTCCCTAGATCGGGGGGGGGGGGGATCTGAAGTTCTTCCCGGCACCCTGCCGGAGGGGAGATCATCCCGGAGGCCTTCTCTCCGGTATGATGCGTGAGTAGTTCCACCTTGGACTATGGGTCTATGTAGTATCTAGATGGTTGTATCTCCTCCTTGTGCTTTCATGTATAGATCTTGTGAGCTCCGTTCATGATCAAGATCTAATCTACTTGTAATCATGCATGTTGCGTTTGTGGGGATCCGATGGATATTGAGATTATTATGTTGGTTTGATTAATTGTTTTGTATTTATGATTCTATCATGTCTGTGTTGTTTGTGATCTTGCATGCTCTCCGTTGTTAGTAGCTATGTTGGCCAAGTAGTTTTAGTGACTCCAAGAGGGGTATTTATGCTCGATAGTGGGTTCATGCCTCTAGTTTCCAAGGGAAGTGACAAAAATCTCTTCGGTTGTAGATGTGTTGTTGCTACTAGGGAGAAAACAATGTCTCTTGTTCATGGAACATGTGGACTGTTTACCTTACACACTTTGCTTAAAGAAGTTGTTTGTTGCTTGCAACTTAATACTGGAGGGGGTTAGAATGATAACCTGCAGGTGGACTTCTAGTCATAGATGCAGTTGGATGGCGGTCTATGTATCTTGTTGTATTGCCCAATCGAATCTCATAGGATCTTTCTGTCAACACTCGGATTTTTAATCCCAGATGCCTGTTATGCCATACATCATAATCCCAGGATTACCATTTTTGCGGGACATAAATTTTTTGGATATCACAGTAAATCATCCATTACAAACCATACATAAGGTCTTACACAAATAAGTATCTCATGATCCAGTTCTTAATACAATTCAAGCAGCGGAATAATGTAAAGATAACGATAGCGTAGGCGAAGCTCCATCTTCGGGGTCACATGCAATGCTGACGATGGGAGATGATCCTAGTTGTCGTAACCTTCTTGCGGTCCATCATCCTGATACTCCTATTCATAGTCTGGCCATGGGAATAGCCAGGGACAAAGCCATGAGTACTCTTTAAGTACTCGCAAACTAATACTAATAAGTTAAGGGGGTTTTTGGTAGTAGGATACTAAGCTCTAGGGTTGTTTTGCAAAAAGCCAGATTTACCTCTACTCAGTTCAGAAGCAAAGAAAAATAGTTGAAAGTTTTATAACACCTAAGGGGGGATTTGAATTTCATATCACAACTCTGTTGTGGTCAGGTCAAAGTCACATTTCATTTCATAAGTCATTTTGAAAACATCTGACGGGGGAACAATATGGCCACTCCAACTGTCCGTAACCGTGGACGCGGATATTCGAATAGTTTGACACTCTGCAGAGATTATACACTTTCACCACAACATTCGATACATCTGTCAGGAACAAATCCTAAATTCACCATACTCAGTATGCGGATAATCAATCCTAACCTTTCAATTACACGCCCTAGTATAGGCACCTCTCATGTGAGTTTGGCCTCCCAACCATGACCAACTGTCATCTGGGGTACTACATAGGTGGATAATCTTCACAAGGTAGCCTCAGCTCAGACCTTGGCCGCGAGGGAACCCATACTAAGGTATATAAATTTCCAGTCAAGCCCTACCCAATTTTCGGGTATTGTGGTTGTACGGTAAAATTGGAATGGTATCGCATCCAGACAACCATCAGTTTTATAAAGGGCTAAGGCTCATGCCTCAACATTTTCATCATCCAAATCATCTAGTGTTCGGAAACACATGTCAAAACATTTCAGTAAAATGACTCATCATTCTAACGTTTTCATAACCATTTTCACCAAGTATTCCCATCTAAAGTCGATCAAGTTTTATGCTTAGCATTAGCATCTACAAGTGGTGGTAAATACTAATGAGGGGTGGTAAACAAGTGGTGATTTGCTAGGTTCAATCTCATGCCTTAGGATGACATCAAGATTATCTAACTTAGGCCAAATTTTATGCTCTTTATGCTACCTCTAGTTATCTTTCTAGAATCTACAAGTCACCATGTAAACTCTAAGAGAAAGCTTTGATAAAGAAAATAAAGTATTAAGCTTGCAAGTAAAACTAGGATTGGGTTATCAAGTGGGTATGATCACATATGCTTAGGGCATATAGTTGTCATGGTAACACACAAGTATTAGCTTGCATAAATTGCAAGGGTTAGCTTGCAAGGTTTCAAGTATTGGCTTGCCTTTAGCAGAGCAGTGGTTCAAGTTTTCCTCGGCTTCTTCCTCGTAGTATCCTCCTTCCTCCTCGTATCCTTGGTCGGTACTAGCGTCTATAAATAAATACGAGGTACACAATCACCAAACAATACTTAACTATTCAAAGGTTCATACTAGGTGGTCTAGCATCATCACTATCATCACAAGGATTAAAGCACTTGTCTTATTTATTTTATTTAAGAAAAGTAATTTCTACTTATTGAAAAACTACTTAAGATTTAATATTCTCCAACTCAAACATGGGATCATGTTGACACATGTAATCACCACATATTTTAGTACATGGGAATGTGATTTAAAGTGGTGTCACAATTTAATGAGGTTTAACCTTTTTATTTTAATTAAATAAAGTGACTAGAAATTCCTATGTAGCATTCCTTATTAATTGAACATTATCTCTGTAAGTAAACCCATATGTTTTTACATATTCTGAAAGGTATGATCAACTGTGATTTTTAAGAGTTTGAATCAACTCAAAAGCTTTTGTGGTTGAATTTTGAAAAATGTTTGAATGCAGAAAAGCTTCTGCCTTGTTATTTTTACCATGGTTGATCTACAAATCTAAATGGTTTGAATCCAACGGGCTTGGATTAAGCATTTCAGTACCTTTCTATCAAAATTGGTTTCATGCATTTTGGTTCAGTGAATCGAGCTGGGTTGATTTTTGAATCTAGGTACATAACTATGTTTGAAATTAAATGAATAAAGCTTAATTTGAATTGTTGGGTCGCGCGGGATGTTTTACTGGGCTGGGCCACTACACACAGCGCGTAAGCGGTCTGGTTAAGTGACTGTCCCCACGCGTTAGTGAGACGGGGAGGGGCGAAGCGGTACGGGGAAATGTGAACCGTGGGATCTCGTTCTAATCGAACAACTACGGTTCATCGTCCACGTCGGACATCTCCGGTGAGACAGAACCCTAACACGACAGGTGGGGGTCGTGGGAGGCTCACCGGGGCTCAGGCGAGGGTCAACGACGAGGGCGAACGACGAAGTCGACGACGACGGTTCTCCTAGTACCGGCGGCTTCTCTGAAGGGTTTCGCGACATAGTAAATCAAAATTTTCTACGGATGCGAACAGAGGGAAATCCAAGATCTAATCTAGGAGATGCAATCAACGAGAGAGATTGGATTAGATCTTCATACCCTTGAAGATTCGCACAGCGGAATGTGGGTGATGTAGTCGTACTCGCTTCTCCTCCTCGCGATCCGATCCGATCTAGCTCCACAAGTGGCGGTGCCTCCGTGAGATGCACACGCAAAGACTCGGCGTCTCCTCCTTCCTCGGACCAGCGAGTATGGTGGAGAGATAGATTGGATCTACAACACGACGGCGTGGTGTATATGGTGGAGAATTTCTGCTGCAGGGCTTCGCCTACAAACAGTCGGGAGGGAGAGAGGAAGGTAGCAAGGCAGCTAGGGCTTGGAGGAAGGTGTGTGTTAGTGGTGGGGGGGAGGGGGCGCACCACCCCTCTATATATAGAGGGGGGGGGCAGCCCTTGCCCCTCCTCCAATCCTATCTCTAGTTTAAACAATTTAAACTCTCTCTTATCTAGAAATCCTATCTCTAGTTTAAACGATTTGAACTCTTCCTTATCTAGAAATTCTATCCCGAGATTTAAACGAGTCAAATCTCTCTAGAATCGGCTGGGCCCTATGGGGCCTTGTGCCCCTGGCCCAAAACGGCCAGGACACTCCCTCATAGGCCCATGCCCCCTCCCGGAAGGTGGGGCCACGTTGGTCCCCTTCCGGAAGGTTCTAGAAGCTTCCGGTACAATACCGATTAACCCTAACAATTCAACTCCAAAAACTGCACGCCTTATATGAATCTTATTCTCCGAACATTCTAACCTCTCGTGATATCCCGGATCCCATCCGAGACTCGAACAAAAATTCATAAACCAATTATCCAATCTATCCTAGCGTCGAGACACGTTAAGTGTGTGACCTGCGGTTCGAGAATATGCGTACATGATCTTCTATCAATAATCAACAGGGTCTGGGCACCCATATTGACTCCCACACATTCATCGATGATCATATCGGATGAACCACGATGCCGTGGATTCAATCAATCCCATATATATATATTCCCTTCGTCTCGCGATATTTTACTTGCCAGAGATTTGATCGTCGGTACCGTCATACCTAGTTCAATCTCGTTCACATCAAGTACTTTACTCGTTCTGTAATCCGATATCACTTTGTGAGTAAATCCTTAACCACATGCTTGCAAGCGGTGTTGATATCGACACCGAGTGGGCCCAAGTATATCTCTCCGACTTGGGAGGGACAAATTCCATCTCGATACATACAACCCAAGATACTTTCCGATCACCGAGAGACACCTTTATGATCACCCTCTCATAGGATGACGTTTGATGACCTCAAAGCTTTCTTCCGATACCGTGGAGTTGTATTATCTCATGGTCTAAGGAATACAATATTTGACATAGGAAAAGCTACGCAAAGATGAACACAATGATACGATCTAATTGCTTCGCTTAGTTTGGGTCTCCATCATATCATTCTCCCAATGATATGATCTCATTATCAATTGACAACTCATGTCTATGGTTAGGAAACCTTAACCATCATTGATCAATGAGCTAGTCCTTAGAGGCGCATTAGGGACACGGTGTTGTTCACAAACCACACAAGTATTAATGTTTCCGCTTAATACAATTCTAGCATGGAATATAAACTTTATCATGAACAAGAATTATAATAATAACATCTTTATTATTGCCTCTAGGGCATAATTCCAACAGTCTCCCACTTGCACTAGAGTCAATAATCTAGTTTTCATCGCAACAATATCACACCCATGGCAAGGTGTTGATCATGTTTTACAGGAAGAGGTTTAGTCAATGGATCTGCGACATTCAGATCCGTATGTACTTTGCTAATCTTCGATCTCCATCTATATAATCTCGGATTATATGAAACTTATGTTGATATGCTTGGTCTTTGGATGATATCTTGGTTCCTTAGCGAGTGCTATGGCGCGATGTTGTCACACAATATCTCCAAGGGTCCAATGCACTTGGAACCACGCCAAGCTCGATGATGAAGTTTCGATCCAAACTCCTTCACTTGACTTCGCAGCAGCCATGTATTCCGCTTCCATCGTAGATTCCGTGATCACGCTTTGCTTGCAGCTTCTCCACAGCCTCCATTCAAAATATAAACGTATCCCGTCGAGATTTGGAATCATCCTTGTCGGTGTCGAAACTAGCATCGACGTAACCTTTACGACAAGTGTTCATCACCCCATAGACTAAGAACATTTCTTTAGTTCTATTTAGGTACTTTAGGATGTTCTTCACGGCTGTCCAGGTTCCACTCTGGATCACTTTGATATCGCTCGTCAAACTAAGAGCATTGGACACATCCGGTCTAGTACACAGATGGCATACATGATGGAACCTATGGCCGAGGCATAAGGCACTTTGCTCATAGCTTCCCTATCATTTACCGTAGCTGGACACTGAGCCTTGCTCAATATCTTACCTGACAACATAGGCACTGAACCTTTCTTTGCCTTATCCATTCCGAACCTTTTCAGAACTTTGTCTAGGTATGTACTCTGGCTTAAAGCTATCAGGCGTCTTTGTCTATCTCTATAGATTTTGATGCCCAATATATAAGCAGCTTCACCTAGGTCTTTCATTGAAAAACACTTGTTCAAATAACTCTTCACATCGTTAAGCATGTTGATGTCATTTCCGATAATCAATATGTCATCCACATATAGTACCGTAAACGCCACCGAGCTCCCACTCACTTTCTTGTAGATACAAGCTTCAGAGCAATTTGGAACAAATCCAAAGCTCTTGATCACTTGATCAAAACGAAGGTTCCAACTCCGAGATGCTTGCTTCACCATAAATGGAACGCTGAAGTTTGCATACTTTATCGCATCCTTAGGATCGACAAAACCTTCGGGTTGCATCATATACAACTCTTCATCAATGTTGCCATTGAGGAATGCGCCTTGACATCCATCCGCCATATTTCATAATCATGAAACGCAGCAATTGCTAATAAAATCTGAATGGACTTAAACATCGCTACGGAGAGAAAGTCTCATCGTAGTCAACACCTTGAACTTGTCGAAAACCTTTATGCAAGCCGTGCTTTATAGACGGTAACATTACCATCCGCGTCCGCTTTATTCTTGAATATCCATTTGCACTCAACGGCCTTTTGGTCGCTAGGAGGGTCCACCAAAGTCCATACTTGGTTTTCGCCATGGATCCCAATTGATTTCATGGCTTCCACCATTTCTCGTAGTCCGGCTCATCATCGCTTCCTCATAGTTCGTAGGTTCACCGTCTTCTACTAACAAGACAGTCAAGACAGGTTGCTTTGTACCACTCGGGAGGGGCACGCGACCTTGTCGACTGCGACGCTCAAGAGCAAAGATCGTCCAAGCTTCATGATCCTTGTCATTAGCTTCCTCTATTGTTGGTGCAGCAATGGAACAATTTCAGCCGCTACTCTCCAATTCAAGAGAAGGTTCAATAACCTCGTCTAGCTCTACTTTCCTCCCACTCACTTCTTTCGAGAGAAACTCCTTCTCAAGAAAGGAACCGTTCTTGCACAAACACTTTCGCCTTCGTGATAGAAGGTATACCCAATGGTTTCCTTAGGGTATCCTATGAAGACGCATTTCTCCGCTTTGGGTTCGAGCTTGTCCGCATCAACTTCTTGACGAAGCTTCGCATCCCCAAACTTTAAGAAACGACAACTTAGGTTTAGCACCAAACCACAGTTCATACGGTGTCGTCTCAACGGATTTAGATGGAGCCCTATTTAAAGTGAATGCAGCGGTTTCTAATGCATAACCCCAAAATGATAACGACAAATCAAGAAGAGACATCATTGATCGGACCATATCTAATAGGGTTCGATTCCGCTCGAGACACACCATTATACTGCGTGGTGTTCCGGTATGGAGTTGTGAAACGATTCCACTTGCTTTAAGATGCGTGAGAAAATCATAACTCAAATATTCACCTCCACGATCGGATCGTAGAAACTTAATCTTTCATTACGATGGTTCTCCACTTCATTCTGAAATTCTTTGAACTTTTCAAAGGTTTCAGATTTATGTTTCATTAAATAGATATACCCATATCTACTTAAGTCATCAGTAAAAGTGAGAAAATAGCGATATCCACCGCGCGTCGAAACACTCATCGGTCCGCATACATCGGTATGTATGATTTCCAACAAGTCCGTTGCTCGCTCCATCATACCGGAGAACGGGGTTTTGATCATCTTGCCCATGAGGCATGGTTCGCATGTGTCAAATGATTCAAAATCAAGATACTCCAAAAGTCCATCAGAATGGAGTTTCTTCATGCGCTTTACACCAATATGACCTAGACGACAGTGCCACAAATAAGTAGTATTATCACTATCTACTTTGCATCTCTTAGCCTCAATGTTATGGATGTGTGTTTCATCCCTTTCGAGATTTAGAAGAAATAAACCATTTACAAAAGGTGCATGACCATAAAAGATGTTACTCATATAAATAGAACAACCATTATTCTCCGATTTAAATGAATAACCGTCTTGCAATAAACACGATCCGGAAATGATGTTCATGCTCAACGCAGGCACATAATAACATTTATTAAGGTTTAAAACTAATCCCGAAGGTAAAACTAAGGAGAGCGTGCCGACGGCCATCACATCAACTCTTGATCCGCTAACGCCAAGCATCGTCACCTCATCCTCGCAAGCCGCCTATTCCGTAGCTCTGCTTTGAGTTACAAATATTAGCAACCGAACCCATCAAATACCCGTGCACTACAACGAGGGCTAGTAAGGAAAACATCAATAACATGTATATCAAATATACCTTTGATGGTGCCATTCTTGTCCGCTAAGTATTTCGGACGATGCCCAAAGGACCCTTGTCCTTGCAATAGAAGCACTCGAGGTCCGGCTTGGGACCGACCGAGCTTCTTCTCAGCAGAGCATTGCTTGCCGCCCCTTCTTGAAGGGCTTCTTTGCTCCTTACCTTTCTTAAAGGAGGGCTTGTTGACCATCAACACATGATTATCCTTCTTGATGTCCACTTCCCAGCCTTCACTGCGAAGAGCTTGGTGATCGATCAAGGAACCAATCTGATTATGAGTCACTACAAAACTTTTGTAGTTGGGAGGAGTGATTGCAGAACCTGTCAATCTTGAGCTCCTCCGAATCGCGGCATTCCAGTTGCTCAAGGCGTTGAGTGTAGCCCGACATCTTTATGGCGTGCTCACTAACGGAACTCCCTTCCTCCATCTTGCAGTTAAAGAACTTCTCAGAGATCTCATATCTCTCAGAACGGGCTTGAGTCTGAAACATGGTTTTCAGCTCCTCGAGAATCTCAAAGGGCCCGGGATAGGTTTCAAAACGATTTTGAAGTTCCGGTTCCATAGCAAACAACATGGTGCTCTTAATCACACCATAATCATCTTTACGCGACTGATAGACAGCTTTCTCATCAGCCGGCGCAGTTGCAGCAGGGGGGTCACCTAACGCTTTACCAAGGACATAGTCCTTTTGTCCGCCAGACAGAATGATTCTTAGATTGCGGAACCAATTGGTGAAGTTAGACCCATTGTTTCTAAGCTTTTCCTTCTCAGCAAAAACGTTGAAGTTGGACTTGGCCATGTGATCTACAGTATTGGCAAGTACAATTTAGACTATGTTCATGATAAATAGTTCAACTTAATCAAATTACTAGATGAACTCCCACTAAATTCAACATCCCTCAAGTTGTTTAGTGAACACGATCCAAATTCACCACACCTAATCCGATCATCACGAGAAGAGATGTGGTTTCAATGGTGGACAACAAAGTGTCGATCATATCATTCATATGACTCATGCTTAACCTTTCGGTTCTTGTGTTCCGAGGCCATATCTGTACATGCTAGGCTCGTCAAGCTAGACCCAAGTATTTCCACGTGCAGTAAACGCTTGCACCCGTTGTATGTGAGCGTAGAGTCTATAGCACCCGATCATCACGTGATGCTTGGACACGATTTAACTTTCGCAACGGTGCATACTTGGGGAGAACACAGTTTTATCTTGATCTTTAAGTGAGGAATCATCTTATAATGCTACCGTCGTGATCTAAGCATAATAAGATACATAAAGGGATAAACATCACATGCATATAACTTTGTGTGACATGGTATAGCCAATCCTCGCGCAATGATCTCCATCTTGTGCTCGGCATGATCTCCATCACTCCACCATGATTGCCTCCACCACGAATAGCAACTACAACTATTGCTAACTACTTAGCGATAAAGTAAAGCTATTACATGGCGTATAAGAAGTTGACTCAGGTCATACACAATTATAAAGACAACCATATATTCTGCCGGTTGTGTACTCATCGACATGCAAGTCGTGAAACATTACAAAACATGATCATCGCATACATTATACACATCACATCTTGGGCCATACCATATCACGAAAACACTCGCAAGAACAAGTTAGACGCCTACTTTGTTGTTGCATGTTTTACGTGGCTTATGGGAGTAGATGCTAAGAACGATTCTTACCTACGGAACCACAACGGTGATATTATGGTTGCCAAACTCGGTGTTAATCCCATGACAACTATAGTGAGAAAGCGACATCCACCACCGCATGTGGAACAAGCCACACGTCAAGTGTGGAGCGGTCTCGAACGGCGTCGCGTAAGGTTGGCTGGACCGCTTCAATCTCACTATCCCGCGTCATAAGAAGAACACAAACAAGAGGCTTGCAACAGAAAACATCAACGCCCGCAACAACCATGTTATGCTCTACTCGTGAAACACATCTACGCATAGATCTAGCTCGATACCATGAAGGGTTTCGACATAGTAAATCAAAATTTTCACGGATGCGAGCAGAGGAAAGCCAAGATCTAATCTAGGAGATGCAATCAACGAGAGATTGGATTAGATCTTCATACCCTTGAAGATTCAAGACATGAACGCTCGTTTTAACGTGGGTGATGTAGTCGTACTCGCTTATCCTCCTCGCGATCCGATCCGATCTAACACCACAAGTGGCGGTGCCTTCGTGAGATGCACACGTGCAGCACCTCGACGTCTCCTCCTTCCTCGGACCAGCGAGTATGGTGGAGAGATAGATTGGATCTACAACACGACGGCGTGGTGTATATGGTGGAGAATTTCTGCTGCAGGGCTTCGCCTACAAACAGTCAGGAGGGAGAGAGGAAGGTAGCAAGGCAACTAGGGCTTGGAGGAAGGTGTGTGTTAGTGGTGGGGGGAGGAGGCGCACCACCCCTCTATATATAGAGGGGGGGCGGACAGCCCTTGCCCCTCCTCCAAGCCTATCTCTAGTTTAAACAATTTAAACTCTCCCTTATCTAGAAATCCTATCTCTAGTTTAAACGATTTAAACTCTCCCTTATCTAGAAATTCTATCCCGAGATTTAAACGAGTCAAATCTCTCTAGAATCGGCTGGGCCCTATGGGGCCTTGTGCCCCTGGCCCAAAGCGGCCAGGACACTCCCTCATAGGCCCATGCCCCCTCCCGGAAGGTGGGGCCACGTTGGTCCCCTTCCGGAAGGTTCTAGAAGCTTCTAGTACAATACCGATTAACCGAACAATTCAACTCCAAAAACTGCCTTATATGAATATTATTCTCCGGACCATTCCGGAACCTCTCGTGATATCCCGATCCCATCCGAGACTCGAACAAATATTCATAAACCAATTATCCAATCTATCCTAGCGTCGAGACACGTTAAGTGTGACCTGGGTTCGAGAATATGCGGACATGATCTTCTATCAATAATCAGCGGGTCAGGCACCCATATTGACTCCACACATTCATCGATGATCATATCGGATGAACCACGATGCCAGGATTCAATCAATCCCATATATATATTCCCTTCGTCTCGCGATATTTTACTTGCCCGAGATTCGATCGTCGCATCGTCATACCTAGTTCAATCTCGTTCACAAAAAGTACTTTACTGCTCCGTAATCCGATATCACTTTGTGATTAACTCCTTAACCACATGCTTGCAAGCGGGGTTGATATCGATTACCGAGTGGGCCCGAAGTATATCTCTCCGACTTGGGAGGGACAAATTCCATCTCGATACATACAACCCAATGATACTTTCCGATCACCTGAGAGACACCTTTATGATCACCCTCTCATAGGATGACGTTTGATGACCTCAAAGCTTTCTTCCGATACCAGGGAGTTGTATTATCTCATGGTCTAAGGAATACAATATTTGACATAGGAAAAGCTACGCAAAGATGAACACGATGATACGATCTAATTGCTTCGCTTAGTTTGGTGCCCATCATATCATTCTCCCAATGATATGATCTCATTATCAATTGACAACTCATGTCTATGGTTAGGAAACCTTAACCATCATTGATCAATGAGCTAGTCCTTAGAGGCGTACCAGGGACACGGTGTTGTTCACAAACCACACAAGTATTAATGTTTCCGCTTAATACAATTCTAGCATGGAATATAAACTTTATCATGAACAAGAATTATAATAATAACATCTTTATTATTGCCTCTAGGGCATAATTCCAACATTCTCCTGGGCGGCTCCAATCGACGGCTCCCTTCTCCTCCAGCAGCGGCGGGTTCCGGTTAAATTCCGGCGATGCGCTGATCGCCTTGCTCCGGGAGTGAGGTGGGGTGGTTCTGGGTGAGAGGGGAGTGAAATGGTGTGGCGAATACGAGTGGTGGAGGCCTCTATTTATAGTGGCGGAAGGGGACTGACGGGCGCGGGCTGAGCTCGTCGTGGTCGACGACACAGAGGGCTATCGGCATGGGTGACGGTAGGGGCGGTGCTGTGCTCCCTGGCGAAGCTCAACGGCGTGTTGGCGAGGCGTGGGGTGGTGCTGATCGGTCAGAATGTCGTGGTGCTCTAAGCGGGTCTGATGACGGTTTTAATGTCGCACAGCGCGCGTGGTCCGCACGGCGAACGTATGTCCGGGCGGTCTTTGGGTCTTGGTGATCATCCGCAAGCGACGAGGGCAGCGGTCTGCGGGTGCCGGGTGCTGGTGGCGCCTCGGCCTCAAGATCACATAGAGGTTTGGCATGGGCGTGTCGTGTGGTCCAGGGGCTGGCATTGCTCGGGGATGGGACAGAGAGTGGCGGTGGATGGTGGGATGCTTGCTAGACATGCTGGCTAGGCTTAGTGTTGCTCGTAGCTTGATGTCGACCATGGGTGGCAAGGTGAGGCTCGGCCTGCTTTCCATTAATGGCTAGGCTTGCTCACAGTGGTGCTAAAGATTGTTAAAGAGTCTAGATGATCTACTAAGGGCTGGTTGCAACCAGAGAGGGAAAAAGTTAGGCCAATTTTACTGTTGCAAATAGTGTTAGATGTTTGTTTGATTTGAATCTGCAAGGTGTTTGATGAAATGGCCGCAAGAACTTTAAATTTGAATTTTGGATTCAAACTTTGTGGGTTTGCTAGGCACATGCTAGGGAGTATCTAGTTAGTTGGATTAGTCAAGGGGCATTGGTTTGGTTGGATTTTGAAAATGGATGATCTTCACATATGAATAACATTCAATTTTGAATTGTGATTTGAATGAGGTTTCCAAATGTTTCTGCAAGTTTAAAAGGTGGGCCTTGATTCACTTTTACTAGTTATATCAAGGGGTGAAAAGAGTTGGAAAAGTTTCTGTTTGAAATGTTGGACTAGAAATACTCAAAGTGACCTAGTGGGCAAGATTGGCAAAAATGACCATTTGCTTTATTTTATTTGTTTTTTATTTTCTCTTGTTTTGTTTCTGCATGGAAATGTTTTATATGATGTTATTTTCATCTTTGAACCATTTCTTGCTATTTGGATTAATCACACAAGATTATCCATGCATTAATAAAATCATCACATTCACACATGCATTCATATGGTTTAAATTAATCAAAGTTTTTGTTAACCCTAATTTTTGTGATTAGAGTTTGATGATCATTGTTTCATATTTTGGGGATGTTACAAACCTTCCCCCCTTAAACAAAATCTCGTCCCGAGATTTGAAAAAGGACGAAAAATATTACCTAGGATTTAAAGAGATCGGGAAACTCCGTCCTGATGTGATCTTCGCGCTCCCAGGTAGCTTCTTCTTCAATGTGGTTGCTCCACTTAATCTTGAGAAACTTGATGCTTCGGGTCCTGGTGGTCCTGAAAGCTTCTTCCAAAATACGGACGGGTACTTCGGGATAGGTCAGGTCATAGTTGATCTCTATGGTCCGGTGATCAATGTTCTTGAAAACTTCAGTCTTCTCCGGAACTTCAAGGCATTTGTGAAGTAACGATATATGGAACACATTGTGCACTGCTGACATTTCTTCTGGCAGTTCCAATTGGTATGATACTTCTCCTCGAATATTCAGAATCTTGAAGGGTCCGATATATCTGGGGGCTAACTTTCCTTTGAGCTAAAAATGTTGCATTCCCTTCAAAGGCGACACTTTGAGATACACAAAATCTCCGATATTGAAAGCGAGGTCTCGAAGTCTCTTTTTGGCATAACTCTTCTGTCTTGACTGGGCGGTCTTGAGGTGCTCACGAATCTTGTGAACCTTCTCCTCTGCTTATCGTAGGATGTCGGGTCCGAAAATCTGATTTTCTCCTACTTCCGACCAATTCAAAGGGGTGCGACACTTCCTTCCATACATGAATTCAAATGTGGCCATTTGCAAAGTAGCTTGATAACTGTTGTTGTAAGAAAATTCTGCGAAAGGTAGACAATCTTCCCATTTAGATCCATACTCTAGCACACATCCTCTCAACATATCTTCGAGTATTTGATTTACTCGCTCTGTTTGTCCATCGGTCTGAGGGTGATAAGTTGTGCTGAAATCTAGTCGGGTTCCTAATCCTTCTTGGACTTTCTTCCAGAATCTCGAGGTGAACTGGGTTCCTCGATCCGATACGATGTTCTTGGGGACTCCGTGCAAACTGACGATTCTAGTGATGTATAACTCCGCTAGCTTCGAACTCTGATATGTGGTCTTAACTGGTAAGAAATGGGCGACTTTGGAAAATCGGTCTACTATGACCCAGATAGAGTCATTTCCCCTACTAGAAGTAGGCAATCTGGTGATAAAGTCCATTCCAACTGAATCCCATTTCCATTCCGGAATTTGTAGCGGTTGCAACAGTCGTGCAGGTCTTTGATGTCCCGCCTTGACTCTCTGACAGATATACACCTTGGCGATATAGCTTCCGATTTCTCTCTTCATCTTATGCCACCAAAATTGTTCCTTCAAATCCGGGTACATCTTCGTTCCTCCGGGGTGGATAGAATAAAGAGTATCATGGGCCTCTTAAAAATTACTTCTTTCAATTCCGAATCTGCTGGTACACAAAGGCGTCCTTTGTACCACAGAACTCCTTCTTCGTCTTCGGTGAATCCGGGTACTTTGCCTGTACCAATACGACGTTTGATTCTGTCGATACTAGCATTTCCTTTCCGCGTCTCCTTGCTATGACTGATCAAAGTGGGTTGAAGTTCTATGCTAGCCAAAAATCCTTCACTTACCAATTCCATTCTGAAATCTTCCATCTCTTTGTGAAAACTTGGTTGCTCCTTCAAAATCATGGAGTTCAAGCGACACGACAATCTGCTAAGGGCATCTGCTACCACATTGACTTTACCGGGGTGATAGTGAATGTCCAGATCATAGTCCTTGATTATCTCAATCCATCTTCTCTGTCTCATATTCAGCTCCTTCTAAGTGAATATATACTTCAAGCTCTTGTGATCCGAATAAATCTCAGAACGGTTTCCCATGAGATAATGCCTCCATGTCTTCAGGGCTAGAACTACGGCTGCGAGTTCGAGGTCATGGGTTGGGTAGTTCTGTTCATGCTTTTTCAGTTGTCAGGATAGATAAGATATAGCTTTTCCTTCTTGCATTAGCACACATCCGAGACCGATCTTGGATGCGTCACAATACACATCAAAGGGCTTCGTGATATCCGGCATGATCAAGATTGGGGCTGAAATCAATCTTCTCTTGAGTTCTTAAAAACTCGCTTCACATTTGTCCGTCCATTCAAACTTATTGTCCTTCTTTAGCAATTGGGTCATGGGTCTGGCGATACTCGAGAATACTTCTAAGAACTTGCGTGCGGTGACCCAGCATACCACTGCATGTGTAGTATACTATAGTCATTGACATGACATCCAGAGAACACCGTTCCGTAAATGTCACATCCCTCAGAGTGGTACAACAGAAACATTGCGGGTCCATATTACAAAAGTACACACATTATTATTATTACAATACCGGAAGTTCAAGACTTCCAAAAGATTCAAGTTACAAACCAAAATATAAAGTGTTTCAACGGAATTTAAAAGTAGCAACCCCGACTAGGAGTTGAGATCAACAGCTTATTCTATAGAGTTCATGCTGCTCGGCTCCGTTGGTTACTACTAACTAGGAATACTTAGTTGGACTCGTTATCATCGACACCATAGCGGATTTCGTAATCCACTCCTTTAACACCTCCGGACAGATCGGGTTCCTCGTAAAACACATCTTCTTGACATTGGGCTGCATACATTGGCACGTCTTCGGGATCCTCAGAGTCTAAGCAAGGGATCAAAGGAAAGAATGAGTAACAGCGTTACCCAACAAGTTCATTATATGCAAGGTGGGAAGTTTGATGCTCTAACTACCACCTCGGATTATAAATCCTTGGTACTATGCAATTTTTGTAAATCTTTCTTCAAAGATTGGTTTTATTCTGAAAAACTATGACAATCAGCCTTCACAGGTTGACGAGAACTTTCATGGAGTTCATTTCCTGCCGCGTTCATAGCTCCTTCCCGGAACAGGGAGTAACAAGTTACAATTCTTACACTCTGCAGAGGTGCGTTACTTTACCCATGAGAGAACAACTCCTTGTTGCACAACCGGGCGTACTTTCCCGTCCACAATTCCATGATGTGGGGCCCAGTAGTTGGTCCAAGCCAATCACTGCCCCCTTCGCGACCCCGCATGCCTCCTTGGTGTACACCATGCCCACATAATGAATTACGGCAATGGTTTGTATAAACCGTTAGATACCCGAACTATCGTGGGACTATGAGGGTTCCCACCCATATGCTGCATATCCTCTACGAATTACCACTTAATATGCACGCTGCGAGGATAACAACCATGACCTGCACATCCGGCTTCATGCGAGAGGAAGAAGATACAACTGACTTCTTTGTCCCATTCCAAATATCATGGCTAACGCGTAATATATGCTAGAATCACTGATGTCAGGGGTTATTAAGTCCCTACTTGATCATCATTGTTGCAAATATAACCCTAAGTTCTATTGCTCCATTATATCACCACTTAGGATGATATCTATGATTTCTTTATTTGTGAAATTAATATTTTCTTTCTTTTATAGCATATATGATAACACACAATTTGCAAATACTTTGATAAAGACTCTTCAAAGGACATGAGCAAGTGATGAACTTGCCTTGTGATGGCAAGGTAGTGAAGTCTGATGCTTGCACTGGACCTTGAGCTTCTAGTTCTACAAAAACATCATTATTGCCCGGTAAGGACAATATTTAAAGAAGCAAAATGATTATGCAATAATGTAATGCATCATTTAACTTGATATGCATTCACCCCATTATTATAAAAAGTTCTTTTTAATAATAAAGGATTTATAAATATTACTTTTTAATATTTATAACATATATTGAATTATTTTATTTTATTTTATTTCTCTTTCATTTGACTTTTATTGATTTAATAATTATTTTAGGAATTATCAATTAAACATTAAAAAAATTTATTAAATATTTATTTTGGTATTTTTCAAAAATACTACAAGATTAATGCATAATGAAAGTGAATTTTAATTAATTTTATCACCTTTCAGTAATTTTGTAAAATTCCATAAGGAATATATAATTTACAAAATTCCTAATAAGATTTAAATGTCTAAATTTTTATATTTTAATTTAATTGGTTAGTGTGGATTATTGTGAATCCAAAAATATTTTATTTATAATTTTTGGACTTTATTTTATGTTCTAGAATTTAATTAAGTTCAGGGGTATTTTGGTCTTTTCCTTTTTATTTAAACAGGCCTTTAAAAGATTCCTGGGCTGGCTTAATCTTATTGGGCCCTAGTGGACCATTAGACACAATCAAAACAGCCACCCTGAAGGGTCTGGCCCAACTCAGCCCACTCCACTGCTGCCTCTCTCCCTCGAGCTCATCCTGTCCTCCCCTGACCTCGACCCCATGGTCGGTGATGTCGCCGCCGGTGATTCCTGCCATCGTGGGCCGTTCTGGTCGCTGCCGTGGTGCAATAGGAGGTTGTCGACGACGCTCGTCCTTCCTATCCAACTAGATTTTGGTATGGTGCTCTCCTGCGGCGGATCGATGTCGTCCCGAACCCTAGGGTTTGGGGGTTGGCGTGGATCTTGGTGCTGTCGCCGTTGTCGTGCGTCGTGGTGATGCTCCTCGCCTCTATGCGTGTTCATGGTCGCCGCCGTGGCACCGTATGGGTTGCAGCGCCCCCTCTGGGGTGCTCCCCGTGCCGCCATGGTTGTCAGCCCCTCTGCTTCCTCTTCTAATCTCCAGCGAGGACCTACGGTGAGTTCATTTCCTCTCCCCTTGTGCTCTCTGTGCTTGCTCATCCATTCTAGATGTTGGCAATGACCTCTCTGGTTACTGTCTTATCCTGATTAAGATAATTATTCCATTTAGGGTTCTTATCATGTGATTGATCATGTATTGGATTATATCATGTGTGGATGGTTTGTAAGCATTCTAAATGGTTATTGGCCTGAGGCTTGTTGCTTGAGATGAACTATGATGTTTCTGGTGGCTGATTAGATGATTTTATGTTGTGATTGCATAATGATTCAGATGGTATATTGGCTTTGGAATCCATGCTTGGTAAAGTCAGTGACTTGATAACTTTCCACTGTCATTTCTTGGTTTCTGATCATGATTATGGTGTGATGAAATCACTATCTTAATGCTGTTGGATTAGAAATTAATATGTGGTTCATGATCTCAAACAGTGAAGATTAACATAGGAATATCCTAATTATGATTCCTGTATTAACAGGAAAATGATTAGTAAGTTGCTTGTTTGAATCTATGATTATTAAATGTTTATCCTGATTCATGTAGAATTGTTCTTGTGACACCATCTTGGTATGGCACACAAGATTAATTCTTATTCATTGATTGGGTTGGTTTGAGCTTAAGACAAGATTGGCTTCATCAGTTAAATAGAAATGTTCTTCTTTGAAATCCTAAGACCAATGATGTTGGTCTGAGGCTTAGAGTGTTGTGCCTTCTCTAGTTGATTCATATAGATAGTCCTGGTAGTGGTACCAGCTATTGTTTCTTGAATCAAAGCTTGGAAAAAAATGATAGTAAGCTTGACCATTATCTGGATCCAAAGGATTAGTTTCTAAGGTGCTACCCTTACTTTAGGGATGTGCCTAGAAATTATATCTTAGCTATATTTATGCTTGAACTATAATATATAGCTTGACAACCAGAGCAATGATGTTGTTCTGAGCTCTGGTTGGATTATGGTACTTGGCTGTTTGCTTTTAGAGTTTAAAATCTCTATGATGGATTCACCCCACTTGGGTGCTTTCTGAGAGTTTGTTCATAAAACAACACATGCTTCTGTCTAGATAAGATGATTAGATCATGTGAGGGTTTTATGATGCTCACCACAAAATCTGATGACTGTGGAGTAATTTGGTGATGATCTTGATCTGGTTTTGATGGACTCATATGCTTGCTCTTGAGCTAGCCCGTTCCTCCTAGCTTCTCGACTTGATCTTGCTGTCCACCTGATCCTTCCCCCTCCTTATGTCACCATCCTGGTGATGAGATCTGGGCTTTGGTTACTGGCTATTGTGCTTGGTTTAGCTGCTGCCTAAGCTAGCTGTTCTTGTGTGTGTGCTGTGAAAAGATGCTCTAGTGCCTCTCGTACGTCTTGTTGGTTTTGGTGTGTTGAGTTTGTGTGGTGACAGCACAACACATGCATTTAGTTGTGTGTCCTGCTTGTGTGCTTGCTGTGCACTTGTGGATATGTTCAGAATTTTGAAACTTACTGTTATCTGGTTACTTTTATCTGGCCGGTGAAACTTGCCCCTTTTGGCTGTCATTTCACCTCTGGCCTAAAATTTATGAAAGATGAATTCTTTCATATTGGTGAAACTTGCCCCTTTTATAATTTTCTCAATGATGAACTTGCTCAGTGCACCTCACTGGCATGTCTGAGAGAAAAACAATTCTAACACTAACCTTTTATTTTTCTACTTAGTTTCTGTTTGTTTTGTAGGTATAGATTTAAAGTGAAGATTTTAGTTTAGGTTTAGTTATAGAATAGTCCAATGTAATCTTCTTCATATTTTTGTAACTTTCATTTTATTATTTTGTAATCTTCATTTTATTCCTCTGTAATAAAGATTATATAATTTTCAATAAAGAAATATTCTTATTCTTTATTCATTTATTATTGTGAAGTTTGGAGATGATTTCAATAAGTTACATTTTTGTAACTTGTTTATATATTGCTAATATGAAATAAGTTTTCATATTCTTTATTGTTTTCTTTAGATAAGGTTTAAGTTAAAATAGTTAACTCTTAATTAGATTAAGATTCAAACCTTATTCCTAATTCATTTGAATTATAATTCAAACATTCAAGTTTAAAATTCAAATTTACTTTTCAAACACATAATTCCTCAAAGATCACATCAAAGTCTGTAGCAATCATTCCTTAAGATTAAACCTAATCTCAAAGTATGAAAGAAACATTGATCACTTATGGTTTTTATTTGGCGAAAATTTTACCCACATTTTCACAGATGAATGCATGCAACATTCCAAATTATTAAATATACCCTTCGTTAGTTCCTAAATGTCAGGATGTTACATTGAGGTAGTATCCCGCTAATCCAAGAAATGCGCGAACTTGGGTTTGGGTGGTTGGGGCTTGCCAATCTTCGACATCTTTCACCTTTATAGGGTCAACGACAATTCCTCCGGCTGATACAATGTGGCTGAGGAATCCTACCTCCTATAACCAGAATTCACATTTGCTAAACTTGGCATACAACTGATGCTCTCTAAGGGTTCCAAGAATGGTCCTTAGGTGTAGCTCATGCTCTTCTTATGATTTGGAATAAATCAGAATGTCATCGATGAAAACAACGACAAACTTATCCAGGAAGTCCATAAAAATCTTATTCATGAGATTCATGAAATAAGCGGGGGGCGTTGGTTAATCCAAAATACATGACAGTATATTCGTATAATCCATATCTGGTGGTAAAGGCAGTCTTTGGAATATCCTCTACGCGTAGCCTGTTCTAAGATCAATCTTAGAAAACACTTTGGCACCAGTCAACTGGTCAAACAAATCTTCTATCTTTGGCAACGGGTACTTGTTCTTGATGGTGACATCATTCAACTTCCGATAATCAGTACACAGAGGGTTACCTCCATCTTTCTTGTCCACCAACAAAATAGGTGATCTCCAAGGTGACGCACTTGGTTGAATCAATCCAATTTCTAGCATGGCATCCAGTTGTTTCTTCAGTTCTGCTAGTTCTGACGGGTTCATACTATATGGTCTCTGGGCTATGGGTCTAGTTCCAGGGATTAGTTCAATGATAAACTCGATATCCCGATCTGGGGGCATACCGGGCAAAACATCTGGAAATACCTTCGGGTATTCAAGACTATCCGGACTTGGTCAATGGTAGGCTGGTCTATACTCTTGTTGCACTTGAATTGACGAGGCAAGGTTTCAGATATATGCTCGACTGATATTCCGGCTGTACTGGTCATGGTTATGGCTTTCTTGGCACAGTCAATTAATCCTTTGTGTTTGGACATCCAATCCATTCCTAGTACTACTTCCAAACCTTTTGTTCTGAGTACTATTAGATTAGCATAAAAATCTATGCCATGGATTCAGATAGGGACGACTTTGCAAATTTGCCTAGCTTTGGTGGTTGAACCAGGTATTTGAACAATCATAACATGCTTCAATTTGGTTGGTTGAATCTTACTAGTGCATGCAAATTCTTTAGTGACAAAAGAGCACGATGCTCCAGAATCAAACAACACTCTTGCAAGTACTGAGTTAACAGAAAACATACCCAACACGACATCTGGCGCTTCCTCGGCTTCTTCAGCATGCATGAGAAAAACACGGCCGTTGCGGTTGAAAGAATTCCCTAGGGCAAACCTTCTTCCGGGATGAACACGACGCTGCTGCTGAGCTGGGGCATTTGCATTGGGGGCTGCGGCATTCTTCTTGGGGCACTCATTGGAGTAGTGACCCTTGGTTCCACACTCATAACAAGTCACTTGCGACTTGTCCTTCGCTGCAACAGGCACGACATTGCTTCCGGTCCTTGGGGTAGTGTTGGTGTTGGTGGCGGCATTGTTGTTGTTGAACTTGGGTGGTGCACGGTTGAAATTGCTAGAGTTGCCGGGGTTGTTGTGGTTTCCTCCGGGCCTTGGGTTTCCACGGTTAGGATAGGTCGGACGGTTCATAGGGGGTCTGTTGTTTCTTGGGGCAAATCCTGGAGATGGGTTGGGGCGATACTTTGGTATCTGGTGGGTTCCTGGTTGATGCATCATGCGGCGCTTGCGGTTCTCATTGGCTTGGTTGATCTTTCCTTCCATCTAAATGGCAGAGTCGACTAGGGCTTCAATATCAGCAAAAGGGATATTGACTAACACCGTCTGCATCTCATCGTGCAGACCATTCAGGAATCTCTCTTTCTTCTTGGCTTTAGTGTCGATCTCATTCGGGGCATACCTAGCTAATGACAAGAATTTGTCACGGTATTCCACTACGGTCATCCTTCCTTGCTTCATTTCTCTGAATTCATCTCTCATCCTCTTGATCAAACCAGGTGGCACATGGGTTCTGCTGAACTTGACCTTGAATTCCTCCCAAGTCATCATCTGACCTCCGGTCATTGCAAGAACGCTGTTCCACCATGCTCTTGCATCTCCGGCTAGATAGTGGGTGGCGAACAAAACTTTCTCGTTAGCTTCCACTCCTGCGACTTCCAGATTGTTCTCCATGGTTTGCAGCCAATCATCAGCATCTAAGGGATCTTCCGACTTAGCGAAAACAGGTGGATTGGTGTTCTGGAAATTCTTGAGCTTAGATCCATGGTTGTCCTAATTTCCATGGCCTTGATTGTTGTTGGCCATCTGGGCTATCCGTTGAAGGGTGGCTAGGTTGGCCTGACGTTCTACTCTTTCGGCTTCGCGGTCCAAAACCATCATTTGCAAGAGTTGCAAAATCGGGTTCGGGGCTGAACCACTTCCTCCGCGAGGTATCTGAAGATTGAGATAGGTCATGAGAAAAGAGGGAAATTTATAAGGTTCAGAGGTTGTTGAACAGTTTTTAAAGTTTGACTCAGATTTTTCTAGCAACTTGTTTTTCATTCATTCATAACACACAATACAACACACACCACAACAAAGAAAAACAGATGATTTTAAGAACCATTCTGTGAAGCTACGATACAGTGGGACCAAATACAATTCACTAATGCTAGTGATCGAGTGCTACTACTCCTCGGAATCAGTGTACTCATCATCCTCATCGGTGAAGAAGTCCATGGCCTGATCCTCCAGAAAGTCATCATCATCACTGAGATAGGAGTAGGGGTCTGCACGAAGGTCTTCTCCGGCATTCTCCCTTTCCTCCAACTGCATGTCTCTCTTGTGGATGGTCTCCTCCAAATCCGTGATCCGGTGGCGAAGACGGGCAATGATGCGCTCCTTCTTGTCGAGCTGATGGCGACGCGACTTGCGGTCCTTCACTAACATGGCGAGGGTCTGATCCTTCTTCTTGGCGATGGTGTACTTGTGGTTAGCGTAGGCACGTACATTGTACAACTCCTTCTGATGGTCGTACATCATGAAGCTGAGGTGGTCCAATTGAGTCTTCAACTCGGGATGATATGGGGCCTCCAGTGGCTGTCCCATAACATCACGCCTTGGGTAGAACTCAAAACGGGTACCCTTGATCTGATTGATACTCTGCCCACACAGACGGGCAAGAGCTTCCTACATGGCCCTGGCAAGTCCATCGAGCCAGTTGTTCTCTCTTAAGGTGAAATGAATTCCCTCTGCAGTGGGAGGTTCAATCTTTCCTCAGAGACTTGCAACAACTAGCCACTGCAGGTCTTCTCCTTCCTGATCATTGAGATGAGCCCCGAAGAACTCGGGGTGCGGACGCTCCAGAAGTTCCGAAAGCTGGTCCAAGTCACGCTAAAAAATGAGGTCTCCTCCATTCCCCAACTAATAAAACTTGCTATACTTCACGTCCATCTATAAGAGTATAGGATGAGTAAGTTAGTAGAGTGATCAAGTGTGTCAAATTTTATGTATTTTGCAAGAATTTTTTGAGGAACATGAAATTTTGATGAAAGAATCCAAGTGATAAGAATGGGAACAAGTTTTTGTAAATACTCACTTCCTTTGGTTTTGAAACTAAGTTTTTGATTGAAACGTCCATTCTAACTAGGGTCTCCTATGGTCAGGATGGCTCTGATACCAACTTGTCAACACCCGGATTTTTAATCCCAGATGCCTATTATGCCATACATCGCAATCCTATGATTACCATTTTTGCGAGACATAACAGATTTGGATATCACAGTACATCATCCATTACAAACCATACATAAGGTCTTACACAAATAAGGATCTCATGATCCAGTTCGTAATACAATTCAAGCAACGGAATAACATAAAGATAACAATAGCGTAGGCGAAGCTCCATCTTCGGGGTCACGGGCAATGCTGACGATGGGAGATGATCCTAGTTGTCGTAACCTTCCTACGGTCCATCATCCTGATACTCCTCTTCATAGTCTGGCCACGGTAATAGCCAGGGACAGAGCCATGAGTACTCTTTAAGTACTCGCAAACTAATACTAATAAGTTAAGGGGTTTTTTTGGTAGTAGGATACTAAGCTCTAGGGTTGTTTTGCAAAAAGCCAGATTTACCTCTACTCAGTTCAGAAGCAAAGAAAACTAGTTGAAAGTTTTATAACACCTAAGGGGGGATTTGAATTTCATATCACAACTCTGTTGTGGTCAGGTCAAAGTCACATTTCATTTCATAAGTCATTTTGAAAACATCTGACGGGGGAACAATATGGCCACTCCAAGCATCCATAATCATGACGCGGCTATTCGAATAGTTTGACACTCTGCAGAGATTGTACACTTTCACCACAACATTCGATACATCTGTCAGGAACAAATCCTGAATTCACCATACTTAGTATGCGGATAATCAATCCTAACCTTTCAATTACATGCCCTAGTATAGGCACCTCTCCTGTGAGTTTGGCCTCCCAACCATGACCAACTGTCATCTTGGGTACTGCACAGGTGGACAATCTTCACAAGGTAGCCTCAGCTCAAACCTTGGCCGCGAGGGAACCCATACTAAGGTATATAAATTTCCAGTCAAGCCCTACTCAATTTTCGGGTATTGTGGTTGTATGGTAAAATTGGAATGGTATCGCATCCAAACAACCATCAGTTTTATAAAGGGCTAAGGCTCATGCCTCAACATTTTCATCATCCAAATCATCTAGTGTTCAGAAACACATGTAAAAATATTTCAGTAGAATGACTCATCATTCTAAGGTTTTCATAACCATTTTCACCAAGTATTCCCATCTAAAGTTGATCAAGTTTTATGCTTAGCATTAGCATCTACAAGTGGTGGTAAATACTAATGAGGGGTGTTAAACAAGTGGTGATTTGCTAGGTTCAATCTCATGCCTTAGGATGACATCAAGATTATCTAGCTTAGGCCAAATTTTATGCTCTTTATGCTACCTTTAGTTATATTTCTAGAATCTACAAGTCACCATGTAAACTCTAAGAGAAAGCTTTGAAAAAGAAAATAAAGTATTAAGCTTGCAAGTAAAACTAGGATTGGGTTATCAAGTGGGTATGATAACATATGCTTAGGGCATATAGTTGTCATGGTAACAAGCAAGTATTAGCTTGCATAAATTGCAAGGGTTAGCTTGCAAGGTTTCAAGTATTGGCTTGCCTTGAGCAGAGCAGTGGTTGAAGTTCTCCTCGGCTTCTTCCTCGTAGTATCCTCCTTACTCCTCGTATCCTTGGTCGGTACTAGCGTCTATAAATAAATACGAGGTACACAATCACCAAACAATACTTAAATATTTCTAATAATCACACAAAGGTTCATACTAGGTGGTCTAGCATCATCACTATTATCACAAGGATTAAAGCACTTGTCTTATTTATTTTATTTGAGAAAAGTAATTTCTACTTATTGAAAAACTACTTAAGATTTATTATTCTCCAACTCAAACATAGGATCATGTTGACACATGTCATCACCACATATTTCAGTACATGGGAATGTGATTTAAAGTGGTGTCACAATTTAATAAGGTTTAACCTTTTTATTTTAATTAAATAAAGTGACTAGAAATGCCTATGTAGCATTCCTTTATTAATTGAACATTATCTTTATAAGTAAACCCATATGTTTTTACATATTCTGAAAGGTATGATCAACTGTGATTTTTAAGAGTTGGAATCGACTCAAAAGCTTTTGTGGTTGAATTTTGAAAAATGTTTGAATGCAGAAAAGCTTCTGCCTTGTTATTTTTACGATGGTTGATCTACAAATCTAAATGGTTTGAATCCAACGGTCTTGGATTAAGCATTTCAGTACCTTTCTAGCAAAATTGGTGCAGTGAATCGAGATGGGTTGATTTTTGAATCTAGGTACAGAACTATGTTTGAAATTAAATGAATAAAGCTTAATTTGAATTGTTGGGTCGCGCGGGATGTTTTTCTGGGCCGGCCCACTACACGCAGCCCGTACGCGAGCTGGTTAAGTGGCTGTCCCCACGCGTCAGTGAGACGGGGAGGGGCGAAGCGGTACGGGGCAATGTGAACCGCGGGATCTGGTTCTAATCGAATGGTTATGGTTCATCGTCCACGTCGGGCGCCGAGCAGATGAACCCTAACGTGGCGGTGGGGCGTGGGAGGCTCACCGGGCTCGAGAGAGGGTCGGCGATGGGGACGACGGCGGTTCTCCCTGCCGGCGGCTTCTCCCGGGTGGCTCAATCGGCTCCCTTCTCCTCCAAGAGCATGGCTCCGGCCAAATTCCGGCGATACGCTGCTCGCCTTGCTCCGGGAGTGAGGTGGGGTAGTTCTGGGTGAGAGGGGAGTGAACTGGTGTGGCGAATACGAGCGGTGGAGGCCTCTATTTATAGTGGCGGAAGGGGACCGACGGGCGTGGGCTGAGCTCGTCGTGGTCGACGACACAGAGGGCTATCGGCATGGGAGACGATAGGGGGCGGTGTTGTGCTCCCTGGCGAAGCTCAACGGCGTGGTGGCGAGGAGTGGGGCGGTGCTGATCGGTCGGAACATCGCGGTGCTTTGAGCGGGTCCGACGGCGGTTTTAATGTGGCACAACACGCGTGGTCTCCGCGGCGGCGAACGGGCATGTCTGGCAGGGTGCTGGTGATCACCCCTGCAGCGGCGAGGGCGAAGCACGGTCTGTGGGTGCTGGTCGAGCGGGGCGCTCTGACGCGCTCTCGACATGGTCACAGAGAGGTTTGACATGGGAGTGTCGTGTGGTGCAGGGGCTGGCATTGCTCGAGGCTGGGACAGAGAGTGGCGGTGGACGGTGGGGTGCTTGCTAGACATGCTGTCTAGGCTTAGTGTTGCTCGTAGCTTGCTGTCGACCATGGGGTGGCAAGGTGAGGCTCGGCCTGCTTGCCATTAATGGCTAGGCTTTCTCACAGTGGTGCTAAAGATTGTTAAAGAGGATAGATGATCTACTAAGGGTTGGTTGCAACCAGAGAGGGAACAAGTTAGGCCAATTTTACTGCTGCAAATAGTGTTAGATGTTTGTTTGATTTGAATCTGCAAGGTGTTTGATGAAATGGCCACAAGAACATTAAATTTGAATTTTGGATTCAAACTTTGTGGGTTTGCTAGGCACATTCTAGGGAGTATCTGGTTAGTTGGATTAGTCAAGGGGCATTGGTTTGGTTGGGTTTTGAAAATGGATGATCTTCACATATGAATAACATTCAATTTTGAATTGTGATTTGAATGAGGTTGCCAAATGTTTCTGCAAGTTTGAAAGGTGGGCCTCAATTCACTTTTACTAGTTCTATCAAGGGGTGAAAAGAGGTGGAAAAGTTTCTATTTGAAATCTTGGACTAGAAACACTCAAAGTGACCTAGTGGGCAAGATTGGAAAAAATGACCATTTGCTTGATTTTATTTGTTTTTGATTTTCTCTTGTTTTGTTTCTGTATGGAAATGTTTTATATGATGTTATTTTCATCTTTGAATCATTTCTTGCTATTTGGGTTAATCACACAAGATCATTCATGCATTAATCAAATCATCACATTCACACATGCATTCATATGGTTTAAATTAATCAAAGTTTTTGTTAACCCTATTTTTTGTGATTAGAGTTTGATGATCATTGTTTCATATTTTTGGGATGTTACACTTTCTGACTAGTAATTGCATTGTTATGCCTTGCTCAGTTCCTGTCAATGCCCTCCTGTAATTTGTTTACCTTCATGCCATGTTGTTTATCTAAGGAGAGCACCTCTAGTGAACTATGGACCCCGGTCCAATCTTTACCATTGATACATCTTCCACCGTTACTTGCTGTAAACCACCATTACCTTCCACACCATATGTTTAATCCTTTGTTACAGCAAACAAGTGAACTTGACAACCTCACTGATTCGTTGGGGCAAAGCCTTGAGTTTGTGTTGTGCAGGTCTCCGCATTGCTTGCAATACCTGTGTGACGTTTCCTTCCTCCTACTGGTTCAATAACCTTGGTTTTTCTTACCAAGGGAAAACTTGATGTTGTGTTTCTTCACACCTTGCTCTTGGGGTTCCCAACAAAGCGCTCCTACATCAACTCAGCGCTGCATCAAGCTTTTCTGGCGCTGTTGTCGGGGAGGCTAAGGACGTCTTCACTAGGGGAGTCCTTCACTTCCTTTCTCTTTACTTTGTTTTTAGTTTGCTTTGTTTCTTTTGCTTGGTTTTGTTTGCCTCTTTCCAAAAAAAACCAAAAAAAATTAGTCTAGTTTGGTTTGCCTGCTTTATTCAAAAACACACAAAAAAAAATTAGTCTAGTTTGGTTTGCTTGGTTTTGTTTGCCTCTTTTCAAAACCCCCCAAAAAATTAGTCTAGTTTGGTTTGCTTGTTTTATTCAAAAACATAAAAAAATTAGTTCCTACTCTAGTTGCCACCATGTCTGGTGATACGTCCAAAACGTATCTACTTTCTCGAACACTTTACTATTGTTTATCCTCTAAACTTGTGTGATTTGGATACAACTAACACGGACTGACGCTATTTTCAGCAGAATTACCTTGGTGTCTTGTTTTTGTGTAGAAAATCAACCTTCAGGAAAAATCCCGGAAAACATGCCAAAAATGATATTTCACCAGAAGATCCACGGAGCCAGAAGACGAGACGGAGAGGAGGCCTGGGGGGCCCACACCCACCCTAGGCGCGGGCCCACCACTGGCCACGCCTGGAGAGGGTGCATCCACCCCAGGCACCCCCTCGGCCTCCATTTGCGCCTATAAGTTGCCTTTCGACTTAAAAACAAGGGGGTTTCGATAGTTTCCACAAAGAGTTCCGCTCCTCCGCCGCCACCAAAAACCAAGATTCGGATCCAGGAACTCTGTCCTGGCACCCTGCCGGGACGGGGAATTTGGAGAGGATCATCGCCATCGTCAGCACCAACGCATCTCCATCAACCATCGATGTTTCCCTCATCCATGAGTGAGTAATCCCCCGCTGTAGGCTTAGGGATGGTAGGGATTGGATGAGTTCTATCATTTAATCGAATAAGATCTGTTAGGGCATAGTGCATAGTATCTCTATTAGTTCTATTTGACTTTGTTGAAACTTGTTATGCTTAATGCTTGTCACTAGGGCTCGAGTGCCATGATCTTAGATCTGAACTTATTATTGAATCATTATGATAGTATTGTTTGTGATCTTATCTGCAAGTTGTGTACACATATCATTGTCCGGATCCAAAGGCCCCAAAGTGACAATAATTGTGACAACCGAAGGGGATGACCGTGGTGTGAGGATCACATGTGTTCACGGAGTGTTAATGCTTTGCTCCGGTGCTCTATTAAAAGGAGCACCTTAATTGTCAGTATTTCCCTAGAGGACCCGCTGCCATGGGCTGGCTAGACAAAAGATGTTGTGCAAGTTCTCATTGCAAGCACGTATGAATATATTTGGAGCACATGCTTAGGATTGTTTAGTACTTGGATGCTTGTTATTATTTATCTGCAATGCCTTAGATCTTGAAGTTACATGTTTATACTCGTTCATGCAACGCCCGTCCATCCATCCCTATGCCTACCGCACTCGAATCCTATTGTTACCGTTACTGTTACTATTGCTCATGTTTCACTTCGATGTTCTTTGTTGCTACTAAATCATTTACTTGATAAACTTCTGTGAGCAAGAACTATTTCCAGGTGCAGCTGAACTGACAACTCAGTTGTTAAGGCTTGCAAGTATTCTTTGGCTCCCCTTGTGTCGAATCAATAAATTGGGCAATACTACCCGCGAAGACTGTTGCGATCCCCTATACTTGTGGGTCATCATCTGGTTTTGGACCAATCTTTGTTTCACCTATGGAAGAGATCTCCAGTTTTAAGCAAAAAAGTGAAGAGAGTTTTAAAGAAGCTTGGTCTAGAATCTCCGCTTTACAGAGAGAAACCGAGCCTAAGATGAGTCTTGGCTTGGTTATTGATAGTTTCTACCATGGTATTGCTCTTCGTTATAGATATGCTTTGGATGCTGTGGCTGAGAAAGATATTTTGCTATGCACTGAGGATGAAGCTTTTGATGCCATAAAAAAGTTGATTATAATCTATGGGACACCTGGCAAGTCTGATTCCTCCTTCACAAATATTTTTGCTAGGTTGAGCACTCTTGAGACCAGTATTGCTGCTATGAATAGTTGCTATCACACGCTTAGGGCTTACCATGATTATGTTCCCATAAATTCCGAGCCATCAAAGTGGTTCCCCACAATCAAAGTCTCTATAAATACTACACTTTTTGATGCTCGCTGTGATATCATGTCTGAATTTTGTCTCATGCCTAAAGATATTTATGATTCTTTGAGTCTTTGGGGGCTTATGAAGGAGGAGAGGAAATCTCTCTTACTAATAATGCCACCTTATTGCCCATAGGAATAGCTGAAGGTATGTTTACAAAAAAATTAGGGAAAATGGTGTCTACTGATTATCTTGTTATTGAATGCGTAGGTAAACGCCAGATCACACTTGGAAGATGCCTACTGAAACACCTTGGAGCGGTAATAGATGTGGGAAAAGGCATTATGGATTTTGCTACTCCTGTAAGCAATCATATCTTCCCTAAAGAAAAGAAGAAAGGTAATAAAATAAAGAACAAGAGGGGTAATGCTTCTTCATTTGAAAATACTTGATTCTTCTTGCTTCTTGTGCCTAACTTAAAGGCGTTAAAGAAAAGTACTTGTTGGGAGATAACCCAAGAGTTTACTTGAGTTTTGGAAGTTATTACTTCAATAATGACCTCTCCTTATCCTTTTTGTTTTGTTTTTTATGCCAAGAATGACCTCTAATGAGAGGGAAGTAAGATTTGGGGAGTTGCTGTCTCGAAACAGATTTCTGTCCTCCACCATAAAAATTCGTGAGGAGTATCCATAACTCCGATTTGAGATCAAAATTTACGAATAAATCCCCCAGTATGTTATATAACTTTAGTTAGTTCAACACTTTTTGATTTGAGCAACATAAGGTCTTCGAAAAAATAGGTTTTTACCTGCTGGTCTGTTTTGACAGATTTCTGCCATTATTTGCATTTGCTTCTTATTCATTCCTTTTTGAGTTCTCTTTAGGTGAATTGAGATTTTTGAAGGATTTGATACAGTAGCTTGTGTTTTTAGTGAAAAGACTTGCTGTTCCAAAGCTTTGCCAGAGGTCTAATATATTTTGAATAAACTAATGTTGCTAATGAAGATTGTGTGAAGTTTTGTATGAAGGAAAAAAATCAGGTGTAGTGAGAGAATGATGCAATGAGATGAATAATGGACAAAAGATCAAGCTTGGGGATGCCACCATGGTGTCACCCCAAGAAATATCCAAGAGGTACAAGCGTCAAAGCTTGGGGATGCCCAAGGCATCCCCTTCATCAATAAAAAGCTCAGGTCTGTCTAGACACTTCGTTTTTATTGTCTCATGCAGAATTGTGTTGTTCTTGGAGTGTCTTAGTTTTTGTTTGCTTTGCTTAGGTTATTTAGTTTGCTTGAATAAAGTAGTTTGGACCCCCGTTATCGCTGTGTTGTTTTGCAAATAAGTTGCTTGGTGTTGGAACAGAGTAGTAAGTTCTTGCTTGAAAGTGCAAGAGGAGTTTGCATTGACTGTGACTTAGACTTTAGCATGACATGCTAGGTGTTGTTTTGACCTTATGCTTAGTGATTTTTTCTATAGCATGTCTTGTTCCAAACAATTGGGATTTCTTAGTGTGCCTTGAAGAAATTATGCGTTGTTTTAGCATGCAAAAGCATAGTATTGTGGTATTCTCCTTTTATGCTTTGCTTGGGTTGACTTGGCACATGCTCACACCAAGTTATGACTATGACAAGTCACAATTAGCCTCTATGATCATTTAGTCCTTGACTTGTAGTACCACTCTATGCTTTAATTAGTAATACTTTGTTGCACTGCATGATTATGGCCATTATTACTCTCTTAGTTGGTGCTCCCAGTATTTTGCTAGCCTCCACTTGTATGAGTAAGTTCTACTCATGCTTCCAACTCCCAAGAAACCAAGTTATTCCAAAGTGTCCACTATAAACTCCTATGCATGGTGTGTTACACCATTTCAAGTATATTCTTGTTTTTAGCTATCTTCCAATTAAAAACTATTTTGTTATGCGAAAACTTAGCGATTTAAGCCCTCACGCACTTTATATTCTTTGCCCCTAATAAAATTGAACCATTGTGTTATCTATGTTGTATATGCTTGCATTGATACATTGGAATTAGCAGAACCGTGCTGCCACAGGGAACGTTTTCAACATTGCACTTGTACTTTGTACTCAGTTGATATCATGCTCTCTTGTCTATGGATGTCACCGGTGTGAAATAAAGAGGGAACTTGTAAGTCCATGGAGTTTGTATTTTGTGTTAGAGAAACGCCTGGGCCGCTAGCCTAAGCCATGCCTAATCATGGTGGAAACTTGCAGCATCACCATAGTGAGCTATCTATGAAGCATCCTTAATAAAAATCTATGCATATGGTAAATAAAAAGATTGCTGAGATGCTCATTGTCTGCTTGCCTTGTCATTTTGGTTTTGGGAAAGCTCCTGTACCATGTGAAAGGGGTATCCCATTGTTACAATGACAAGAACTTACATGTGACTAAAGTTGAGTTGCATGAGGTGTGGCCCTCGTATTCAAGGGACTTGAGATTGCCAACTTATACTTCGTCAAGCATATACTCCATCTTTGTTCACTTTAACCTTAATCACTTCAAGACGCTTATGATAGGGGCAATGAGGGATGAAATCTAACAAGTACCATAATTTTTGGAAGCTCTTTTTGAAACTTGAAATCCATGCTTACTTTATAAAAGGTTTTTCTTCCACCACTATTGAGTCTCCACCTTCTACCTTTAGGCACCATTAAGAGAGCATAGTTTTCATTCTGTGTGCAGTGTTCCAAAGCTTATTGATTAATGCATATTGTGATATTACTTGTTCTTGTGCTATTTGTTTCTAGTCACCCTTGTGAACTTTGAAGGTGTCCTATGCATCTATATAGTTACTCTATGAGGGACAAGCTGAATGTCACTATGCTATGTTTCATGTATGTGAAACAAACAAACATTTTTCAATGCATGTTATTCATGATCTTTGTTTGTAGCCTTTCATGTTGCATGCATAGTTACTATGTCCTATTGTTAGAACTCCATCTTTCATGCACATGTTTAGAGTTCTTTGATCCCAGTTTTCAATGCTTGCAAATGGTTGGATCTTTATTGTGAGAGTGCATGTCACCTCAAAAATTATTATTTTTATCACTTACCTACTCGAGGGTGAGCAGGATTTAAGCTTGGGGATGCTTGATACATCGGAAATGTACCTATAATATTTGATGTTCCATGCTTGTTTAGTATCTACTTTGCTTTGCTTTGTCTACACTTTGAGGTGCTTTTTTACATGTTTTCTAGTACTAACCTATTAACAAGTTGCCACAGTGCCAGTTTCCTGTTCTCTCCTGTTTTTGGTTCCAGAAAAGCTAGTAAAGAAATATTCTTGGAATTGGACGGGACAAACGTCAAAGTCAATAACTTTCCGTGGGGAACAAGAAGTCTAGAGGGGAGACGGAGAGGCGTGCCAGGGCGCCCAAACCCCCTAGGCGCGGGTGGGCCCTGCCCCACGCCTAGGCAGGGTGTGGGGCCCTTGGCCACCGCCTCGGCCTCCCCCTTCTCCTATTAGAAGCCCCCGATGTAGACACCCTAAGTACCCGATCAATATTCCACGAAACCTTCTGTAGCCGTCGCCACCGTCGTTCCTAGATCGGGGGATCTGAAGTTCTTCCCGGCACCCTGCCGGAGGGGAGATCTTCCCGGAGGCCTTCTCGCCGGTATGATGCGTGAGTAGTTCCACCTTGGACTATGGGTCTATGTAGTAGCTAGATGGTTGTATCTCCTCCTTGTGCTTTCATGTATAGATCTTGTGAGCTCCGTTCATGATCAAGATCTAATCTATTTGTAATCATGCATGTTGTGTTTGCGGGGATCCGATGGATATTGAGATTATTATGTTGGTTTGATTAATGGTTTTGTCTTTATGATTCTATCATGTCTGTGTTGTTTGTGATCTTGCATGCTCACCGTTGTTAGTAGTTATCTTGGCCAAGTAGTTGCTAGTGACTCCAAGAGGGGTGAAAGAACATGTGGGCCCCCATGTGTGGTTTTGGTAATTAATGACAATCTTCATGGACTAATGTGTGTATTGAGCTGTACTTGTAGGAATAGTGCATCGACATCGCTTGGAGCATGTGTTGTCTTCAAGGTCGATGAAATTAGAAGAAGATGTGTTGTGCAAGCTCAAAATGCGCCATTTGTAGAAGATCTCATGTTTGATGCTTTCCATCCTCGGTGATCATGGATCGATGATGAGGAATCAAGAAAGGCGTTCCATCTTGAGAAGGGCAAGATCGTCTACATCGAGCTCAAGTGGAATGCTCAAGGCAAAGGTATAATCTTTATAGGTTTTCCCTTTTGCCGGTCTCATATTGTTAGTAGGAGACCGGGTTTAGGATAGATAACCGTACTATCAAGAGGGGCTCTCGAATGAGTAACTCGGTCACATCGTTCGGAGAGAGCTCAAACCTTTGCATATTTGCATCATCATATTTGGTTGTTATTTGGTCTTATCCATGTGAGGATATAGAGCTTGTGGTAATCTCCATAACAAGCTCTTGTTCATAAAAATCGGATCTTCCGTTTGTATCTTGCTGCGATTTTGATCTTGGCGGCTTTTCGGTTTCTCACCAAGTGAGGTATCTCACATTATTATAGATGATACATTCTCACTTGGTGATAACCAATATTTTCACCTTTCATATGGTATCTCATGTCGTCCTTTTTCCAACGCAATTGGAATTGAGTCGATCGGAGTTACCAATCAAAAGTTATAGAGGTTTGAATTTTCCTAGGTACCAAAATACGGTAGTACCGCATTTTAGTACCTAGCGCGGCAGTAGGTTTTGGAAAGTTGCCAAATTCCACTGCCCTCCTAGGTACCAAAATGCGGTAGTACCGCATTTTAGTACCTAGCACGGCAGAAGGTTTTTGACAAGTTTCCAAAAGCCACTGCCGGGCTAGGTACCAAAAAGCGGTAGTACCGCATTTTAGTACCTAGCACGGCAGAAGGTTTTTTACTTGTCATTTGGATCTATCCTCCCTTGCTGGACTATGATGTTTCTTTGCATGATCTTGTAGAAGTTGTTGTCCTCTTCGAAACGATCCCAAGATCATCGAAATCGGAGTCCGGATGCAAAAGTTATGGCTGTTTTCGTTCTATGATGACCGGTAGTACCGTACCAGGATCCGGTAGAACCGGGGTCCGGTAGTACCGGGGTCCGGTAGTACCGCATTTTGGTACCGGGGAGCACAGAGAAAAATGCATTTGGAGCCCTAGGAACCCCAAGAAATGTCCGGTAGTGCCGGGAATGTCCGGTAGTGCCGCGAAAAAGTCCGGTAGTACCGGGAATCGCGTTTTTTGGCTGCAACGGTTGGATTTTGGAGGGACCTATATAAGGGGCCTTCTTCCCCAATGGTTCCTCAACTATTCTTGCAAGTTTTCCCCTCCATTGTTGACCTTCTTGAGCTTGCTTCCTCTCAATCCCTCCTATTATTCTTGCATATTCTTGAGGGATTTGAAAGAGGAGATCTAGATCTACAATCCCACCAATCAATCTCTCCTCTAAGTGAGGGGAACATATTGGGATCTAGATCTTGGAGTCTTTTGTGGATTTCCTCCATTGTTCTTCCTCTCTTATTCCCCCATAAGCTTTTGTAGCTTTGGTGGAATTTGGGAGAGAAGGATTTGAGCACTTCTTGTGTCCTTGCCATTGCATTTGGTGCATCGGTTTGTGTTCTCCTCGGAGGATTTGGTTTGAGTTACTCTTTGGAGCTTGTCCCTCTTGGGTTCTTGGAACCCTAGACGGTTTTGTGGCCTTGGTGGCATTGTGGCCTTTTGTGGCATTTGTTGGGAGCCTCCAATTAAGTTGTGGAGAAGTGCCCCAACCTTGTGAGAGGTTCCGGTTGCCACCGACAAGTGCACTCATAGTGTAAGCGTGGATGGATCCCGTTGGGGTGAGATTCACCAGAGAATAAGGGAGGCCTTTTGTGGCGTTTGTGGTTTGATACCACCCCCTCTCCAAACAAGAGTTACTCCATGTTGGGAGGAACTCGGTAAAATATCGGTGTCCCCGCGTGCCTCGGTTATCTCTATACCCGAGCTCTTTACTTATGCACTTTACATTGTGATAGCCTTCGTGCTTGAAGTAATATATATCTTGCTATCACTTTGTTGCTTGTATTGCTTAGCATAAGTTGTTGGTGCACATAGGTGAACCTTAGTTGTTCTAGGTTGTGCTTAACAAAGTAAACACTAGTTTTATTCCGCCTTTGTTGAGCCACTCTAGGAAAAGTTTTAATCGCCTATTCACCCCCCTCTAGGCGACATCCGTATCCTTTCAATTGGTATCAGAGCCCGGTCTCTCATTTTAGGCTTCACCGCCTTGAGAGTAAATATGTCGGCTAGAGGATTAGTGCACAATGACATGTTCACATTCGATGGCACAAATTATAATATATGGAAAAATTGCATGCTCATTCATTTTCGGGACATGGACCCAAATTTGGAGCGTGTTGTAGATATAGGTTTTTCTCCTCCTATGGATTTCAAAAAAATCTATCATCTGAGGATTAGAAAAACTTATATCTCGATGCTCAAGCTTCTAATGTGCTTGTTAATGCTTTGAGCTATGTAGTTACCTCTTTAATCATTCCTTTTTGGAGTGCTCGTGAGTTATGGACAAAACTTCAAGATAAATATGTTGCGTCCAACATTATTGAGGATGATTGTGTTGCTTCCACTTCCGGTCGAGATGATTTCTCATCCTCTACCACTTCACCAACATGTGACTTTTCACAAGGTAATGATATGGTGAGTGGTGATAGAAATTGCAATATGGATAGTGTGTTCACTATTTGTAATACATCATATATATCTAGTTGCAATGATCTATCTTTGGACCTTAACACTTCTAGCACTCAAAATTCTTTATATGCTTGTGTTAATAGTCCTTCCATATCATGTAGAAATGACTTGAATAAATCTCATGATGATATGCTCATGTTGTCTTGTTGCCATGATAAAAATGCTTCTATTTCCTCTAGTGCTTGTGTTGCTAACCATGTAGAGGAAAATGAAGAACCTATGGGCCTAGACATGGTCTTGAATGAAGCCACAAATTTAATCTCATCTTCACCTTCTTCCGGTACCCACTTATGCCTTATGGCTAGGGATTCAAAGGTAACTCCTACTTTGGAACCCATTACCTCTTGTGATGAGGAAGATGTGGATAATGTGGAAGAATATATTGATATTGATGATTTATATGAAAAGGGTGAGATTGTTTATCGTGCCCTTGTTAAAAAGGATATTGCTATCTCTAACTTTGTTGAAATCTTGGACTTTGCTATTAAGAGCAAAGAACATATTGATAAGTTAGAAACACAAATTTAGGTGCATGATAACAACTTTGATAAAATGGGTAGTCTTGAGCGTGAGTATGCTAATGAAGTTGCACAACTAAAGGACTCCCTTGAATAAGAACAAACCACCAAAGAATCTCTTGAGGAGACTTTTACTCTAGAATTATCTAGAGTAAAGGAATACCATGATAGAGAACTTGCGGTGGCAAAATCCTTCAAGATTAAAAATGATGAACTTGAAGGTGCTTATGCTAAACTCCTTGAGGATTTTGAGCACCTCAAAAATGGCTCTAGGGTCATCAAGGGTGAGCTCATCAAACTCACCGAGTCACATGAGCAACTTAAAGCTTCATATTCAAAAGAGCTTACCAATTTGCCCTCACCTCTTGCTAATAATGATGATGCTTGTGCTACTAACTCCATTTATTGTGAAGCATCTATTTCTAAGGAGAATGTTGAGCTAAAAGCTCAACTTTCTTTGCTAACGAGCAACTATGGGAAATTAGAATAAAGTCATGTTAAGCTCTCGAGCTCGCATGAGGATCTTCTAGTATCCCATGGTAGGATAAAGTTAGCTCATGAGGCCATTGTGTCAAAGGTAACATCGAGTGGGCCTCATGTGGACATTAGCACTATATCTACTCCGAGTGTAATATTGCCATGTGCTAGTCCTTGCAATTCATCATCTCACAACCATGCTATATCTCGTGATGAATTACGTTCCATGCCTTGTTGCTCTAACAATGTAGCATCTACTTCCTCTAGTGTCTTTGTTGAAACTAACCATGTAGAGTAAATCAAAAAGCTCAAGGCTCAAGTCACTGCTTTGAAGAATGACTTGAAAAAGGGTCATCAAGGGAAGGTCGCACTCAACAAAATCTTGAGTGTGCAAAATCCCCCAATGACAAGAGTGGGCTTGGATTCAACTCCAATGTCAAGAACAAGCCCACTATCAAGTTGAAGCACAAGGACAACAAGACAAATGTCCAAGATCAAGTCAAGAATCCGGCCAACATTGTTTGCTTCAAGTGCAAGGAAGAAGGGTATCATGTCAAACATTGCCCATTAAAGAAGAAGTTCCTTGGCAAGAAGCAACAAGGGAAGCGGCCTCAAGCTCTACATCTTTCTAGAGATGGGCCTCCTCCCAAGAAGACTCAAGCTCTTCCTCATGTTGTTGCTACATCCAAAAATAAATGTGGAAAGAGTAGAACTTGCTACATTTGTCGTAAGAAAGGGCACATTTCTTCCTCATGCACTATTGGTATCTCCTCATCCAACCCTAGCATTATTGATGATGCTTATTATCTTTATAAGGATGAGGTTGGCAATGTGTTTGCCAAATTTGTTGGTTCCCAATGTGGTGTCAAGAAAAGATCCATTTGGGTTGCCAAGCCTATTGTGACTAACCTCTTAGGACCCAACTTGGTTGGGGACCAACTAGCCAAAACTTGATCAATAGGTGTATTTTGGAGGGCATTGGAGTCTTGGATACATTATGAAGAATTGAGGGATCTTCATCAATTATTATTGTCAAGCCAAGCCATTTGGATTATCATGATTATATTATATTTCCAATATTCCTCCTTGCGGTAACATATGATAAACTCATTACGTTGAAAGTTACTCGCCCCTTGTGCATGTGTTGGTTTTGTATTTTCCATGCTTTTGTACATGTTGCGCTTTCCACTTAATTATCTTTAGGTATCAAGTATATTTGTATATGATTAGGTGGCACACCATGTATGTGTGTTTCTTGTATTGAAGCCTTAATTTATTATATTTGATATCTTATTTGGCTCTTTTGAGAGATTAATGGATTATCCCACTTTGGGGGAGTGTTATGCTTGGGCATTCCACAATCCTAAAAATTGTGTGTACATGAGGAATACCACCTAGTATTTATATTGGATTATTTTCTAGTCTCTGTGTGGTATAATTCTCATGAGAAATTTAATTTTATAATGTCCATTAATTATCTCTATTTGTATCATTTTGCCTCGTGTTGGTTTTATGGTAGTATCACATTATGGGGGAGTAATATTCTTAGTGCATATCACAATCCTATAAATTGTGAATATTCGAGGTTGTGTCACTTAGAATTGATATTGATAATTATCTAGCACCTATGTGACACATTTGCTCATACAAGTTCCAATTTGCCTGAATGTTGTTGATGATCATATTTTGGATCTTGTATATGAGAGTGTTTCTTGGTATGTGTTTCCTCATATTTAGATCTCTATATTGTCATGGAAAACATTTGCTTCAAGTCACTCTAATCACTATGATTGTGTGACTACTGGAAGCTACCAAGAATCTCTAAGCATCAAACTTAATTTGTATACTTTGTTACATGCTTATTTGTGTGAATATGATCTTGGATATCCATATGAACTGCCTAGGGAAGATTGTTCTCAATTCTTCTTGTCCTTGGACAATTAGTACCAAATTTATGGTAGACTTTATTGATCATATTCACTTTGGCCTTTGCTTAATATTGTCCTATATTTGGCCAAGTAAATGTTTTGTGTGCTCCCATGTATTCCTTGCTACTTTTGGATCCTTTTATTTTTATTGGTATCCTCTTGTGTTTTATTCAATGTAGGTAGTAGTGATGATCTCATTTGTGTGCATTTTGCATTCAAAAGCAAAAATTCTATATAATGTACTACTTATGGGTGAGCTCTCCTATATTATCTAGAACAATCCTTTTATGCTTCTTTGTTTGATCCATATCGAGTTTTATGTGCTTGGATGCTCAATCTTTTCGTTTTGGTATTTTGTGCCATCATGAAAAATTTGGGGAGTTTGGTTTCTTGTTGGAACCTTGCTCTTTTTGGGAGTTGGTTTTGTCTCATTCCTTGTTTCATGATTTTACCATTTTAGAATGAGATAAATCCTTGAGCATTTTTATTTCTATCTATCTTTTTCTCTTTTGGCTTTATCTTAGTTCATTTGTCAAACTTGTGACCTTTCATGTGTTGGATTGGTTCTTTGATACAATTTGGAAATCGTTTCTCATGTCACACTCTTGTGTGTGCAATCTCGATTTACTTGGTGTTTTTTGTTCAAATTGTATCTCTGTTTTGGTTCTTGAAAGCTTTATGCATGCATATTTACTATATGTTTATATTATGGCATGCTTGCTTTCTTTGATCCAATATATAGGGGAAACTCCGCCAAATCCCATTGGCTAAGTTGTGCATGAAATTCAATTTCATATCAATATGCACATATTTATGTGGAGTCTCTCCTATGTATTGTAGTTGCACTAACTACATTGGACCCAATAAGTTTGGGGACCATTTTGTACTTAAATGTGTTTTAGGTACATTGGAGATAGATTGGATGGTTGTCTCTCAATTTTGAAGAAATTATGCATACATGAAAATTGGAGGCAAGCTATAGGATGTTCAACGAATTCATATCCTCTACATCCTACCAATTATACCTCGGTAACAAGTACCTCTTTCTCATGCTCATATATCTTGATTCCAACCGTTTGTCGGTTGCCTTCTAGCATGAATTTTTGTTATTGTATTTATTGTTGTATCTATATCCATGGTATTAAGAGAACTCTCTGTTGTATATGTGTATAAGTTGAGATGAGTGCATATAATTGGGACTATACAAAATCATGCATGTGATCCGTCAATCCCAAATATGTCAATCTAGCAATTTTATTGCCTATCTTTTCCTCAACTTCTCTCATGTGCAATAGTGAGATTTTGCTAGTTTTTTATTCCTTGTGTTATTTGTTGCTTTTCTCCATATATTCCAACCTTCTCCTTTTCCCTTGGTGATAGTTGTAATATATGTAGTGTGTTGGTGTTTGAAGTTCATTAATGTACAATAAGATATATTTGAGCCTTTGGCCATGCTTTGAAGCAAAAATCTTATTGATATATGTTATGACTTCATTTTTGCCTTTTATGTGATTTATTGTATGTATTCTTTATGTGTGCATATTTCTTTGTTGGCATATGTCTTTGTGATGTTTTCCACTTAGAGACATATACACATATGAGAAGATAATTTTAGTTGATTTTTAATCCTTGGAGACCACCTTTCAATTCCTTTTGATTTTTTGGTGGCTTCCAAATTTAATTTCCTATGAGTGCTTGTTCCTCTTGTTTGCATCTTTGGGCACTCATATTTATTCTCTCATGCCTTATGGCATCCCGCAAAAACCACTACTAGAAAATCGCGTTGTTTTTGTGCATTGCATCATCATGACCTCATCATGCATAGCATTTTTACTTGAAAATATGTTGCGAAAGACTATTGTTTGCTGAAACTAGCCCTCCTTCTATTTCAAATTAAACCCCCGGATGTATCCGGATATTTTGTTTGTCTAAAACTAAATACAAAAGCTATTTTTAAATTAAATAAAAACCTTTAATTATTTTTAGGGGGGCAGTCGAACGGGCCGACCCGACCCAGTCGACCACCCCCAGTACAAAAATCGGTCCACCCTAAAACCCTTTTTGCACCCAGACCTAGTCTACCCACCCTACCTCCACCTCACCCCCACCTATCCCAGGCCGCCACATCACCCCTGGCCATTCCCCCACCCTATCAGCTGCTGCCACCTCACCCCAACTCTCTCTCCCTCCACCCACCTCAACCGCCGGCTCCACCCACACACCCTGGCCACACGCACACACACCGGCACACACGCCAGCGGCCCTGCCCTAGGTCCCACCCTGGTCCCACCACCAGTGCCTGTTCTTCTTCCTCCTCTCCCTCCCTCTCTCCTTCCTCACCCGACGCGCACCGCCCGCCTCCCTCCTTCTTCTCCTTCCGCCGCTCGCCTCCGCGCCTCCCGCGCCTTCTTCCTCCTCCTCTTTCGCCTCCGCGCCTCCCGCGCCACCGCCTCCTTCCGCCCGCGGTCGCTCCCCCACCTCTCCCCTCACCTTGGCCCGCCTGTCGCCGCATCCTCTGCCCTTCTCGCCCGGCCTCTGCCCGTTCCAACCGCGAGCTCGCCGTCGCCTCCCTGCTGCCGCCTCCTCCCTGCACGGCTTTCCGCCTCCGCTGGCCGCGTCCTCTCTCCCCATCCTCCGCTCCGCCAACCTCGCCTCGCGGACCGTCGCCGCCGCCTCCTCCTCCAACCGCCATGCGCCCGCCTCCTCCGCGTCGCCGTCCCGAAGCTTCGCCCGCCTCGCCCGCGTCGCCGGACGTTGCCCAGCACCCTCCGCGCGCCGTTCTCCCCGGCTTCAGCGCCTCCGCCGCCTTGGGCTCCTCTCCGTCGCCTCCCGCCGCCCCGCCGCCCGGCCCGGCCTCGCACCTCCCTGGTTGCGTCCGTGGCCCAACCGCCTCCTCGCTCGGGCTCGCGTGCGGACGTCGCCCAAGACACCAACCTCCCCTCGGCCCGGCCCTTCGCCCGGGTCGCTGCCGCTCTGCGCCTACGTCGACCTCGCCGGGTTCGCTGTTCTGCCCTCGATCTGGCGCCCAAGCTCCGGCCCCTTTTGCTCCTTGCGCGCGTGCGTCGCCTTGGACACATGTCCCCGTTCCGGTCGTCTCCATGGCCGTTGGTTGCTCGGTTGCTGCTACCGGTTCGAGTACATGACGAGATGGCCACGCCTCCTGTGAAGTGAATGTTGCAAGACCCAGCTCATGCCCACCCCTACAAGATCTACCGGTGTCGAGACCCCCAACCCGAAGATCGATTCCGTACCCGGTGCCGCGCCAAGAACTCCGAAAAACCCCGTTACCGGACAAGTTCGCCATCGACCTCGAGAATGCCTACACGGAACGACAAGATCGCCACACGGACGCGAACCCCAAGACCCTGAGGCCCCGAACCGAAGACCGATCTGAAGCGCCAAGGCCTCCTACAGGGGAACCGACCAGTTCGCAGAGAAACGCATACGAACCTGAAGGACGCCAAGAACGCCACAAGTACGACAAGTTCTACTTCCGAACGACAAGTTCTCCGTCTTGTATCCGCTCCCGCCGAACCCATCGAACCCTGAACCCCGAGACCGAACCTCGAACCCCCGGAAGCCAAGATCGTCGAACCCCGATGTGTGACCCCTTTTCTCGAGCCCTATCTTATAAAAGTAATAACAAATTGATGCATATTAAATTGTCATACTCGCATGCATATTGTGTGGTTTGGGGGCCTTATGCCGATTCACCTTATAATTAAATATGGGGTCCATATGCGGGCAAATCTAGCCTTATATTGGCCTCATTTAAATCTGTGTAGCGAACCGGTGCTATCTTTTGCCATGTTAATACAACGTTTAATTTGCGGGGTAGTTAAATAACACGAACCACCTAATTAAATGTCGGGACCCCCGGTTCCGCTTAATCTGGCCTAATTGCATCGCATCTTTGCCATGTCATACATCATACATGCATCATGCCCGATCTTTTGTCGTAGCATTAAATAGTGCATCCGGTGTTTCTTCTAGTGTTTTGCTTCTACGCGGATAAGGCCGTTGAGTTGATGTGAGCTTCGCCCCGATCTTCGGTTGAACCTCCTGCAATGTTTTTCAGGCGAGCATCTCCCCCCTTTCTACCTATCTTACTTTTATAGTATTTATTCCCTCCTGTTGTTCTATTGCTATCTGTGTTGCGATGCTCTAGTTTTCGTACCCGTGATATCCCTTGCAACCTTATATTGCCTTGGACACACCCTATTACCTGTTGTTTGGTAGATAGTGGGACTTGCGCGTCGTAGTCGCTTGCTTAAGTGCTGTTGCGTGTCGTCAAGTACCACAGTTGTTGGAGTATTGCCGCCTGTTTGATGTTGGAGATGATCATGGTTTTACTTATCGTTCACTTTACTTCCTGTTTAAACAACTAAAATTGAAGTAAGTAAGCAGAGGCACAGGTGGGCAATAGATGTTATTTGGTTGTTAACCGTCCACTTGTGTCCCGTAGGACCCCGAGTGCTTGATGCCTGTTCCTTGATTTATCGCGCTATCCACATCCGGGAGGATTATGGGACCCTCCCTGAGCCAGAGCTTGATTCAGTCTTATTTCTTGGGGCCACAAACTAGTTTGAGGTTTTATTTACGATCCTGTCCTTATGCCATGCTCGCTTTATTACGATTGTGCGAGAGCACCTGTACTATTTAGGTAAGCGGAATGTTTTCGCGGTATCGACAAGCCCAGTTTGGGTTCCCGATCGTTCTGACCATTGTCGCAAACCTTGAGTCCGTCTCGAGTCACCGGCTTCGTTAATGGTCTACTCAATGGGGTGGCCCCCTGAAATATTTCTGAATCCTGTGATTGCTTTGTCGTGAAGGCCTCGTTGGGTTTTGATTTGGTTTTTCCGAGGTTGATCGAGTGTGTGTTGCTATTGGTGCACCCCGGCCGGGTAAAACTTTCTGAAAGCCGTGTCCGCGGTTATGGACGACTTGGAGCACAGTATCTCGATCATAGACAACTATAACTAAAGTAGTGCTATAAAATCTGACTTTATCATGACTAGTAATCAGCTTCACTATAATGGAATGGCTAAATAAACCTGCCAACAATTGCTTGTTTGAGTGGTCGCTTGCGACCATTGTACCTGACTAGTAAGTATGGCAACTACAACGGAATGGCTAAATAAAAGTACCAACAACTGCTGGGTTTTGGGTTATCTCATGCTAATTGTATCTGACTAGTAAGTGTTGCAAGTACAACGGAACGGTTAAATAAAAGTGCTCACTGCTTATCTCTATCAGGATGATTATCTAAACCTGACTAGTAATTGCTGCAACGACAACTGAATAAATAAAACTGCCAACGGTGTGAGTTCCTCGGTTGACTTCCTCGTTTGGTCTCGAGGGGGAAATACCAGGATGGGATTGTTTGGTGTTAGATGCAGGTTGGATCCGAATAGCTCTTTCTTATCCCTCTCTGATAGCCGACAGTTGTATCGAGTCTCTATAGGTTGTTTAGTGCATGCTGCGCTGCCGCTTCAGTCCACCATACCTATGTAGGCGAGGACCGCCGAATTCTAGCCTCGCCGTGTACTGGCCTCGATCTTGGCTCCTCTTTTTCCTTTGCCCTTTGTCGGCACCCCTTTTGCTTAAGCAGGTTTTGAGATCGACGTCGTTAGCAGGGTTACCCTTCCGGCTTGGCCTGGGCAGGGTTATGGACGCCATTGGTTATTCCTCAGCGCTCTTAGCCCCATTTGCATCTAGTCCGTAGCTGGACGCTCTATCGTTTTCAAGGTGATTTGGATCTTTGTATATTATATCTGTATTCTTGACTCATTGAGTCGCTGTTGTATATATATATCTGTTCTGTGGGTCCCATCGAGGGCTGTTGTGTAATGTTATTACTTCGTTTTCCACCCGCACGAAAGTTGATGGGGATACGCCTACTGGGGTATACTCAGCGGGACGTTTCCGACTGGCCCAAGGGCTGGCGAGTGGGCCTGCAGAACGGCGAGTGGATCAAAAGCCCAGCAAGGTATCAGGCGACTGGAAGTTGAAGGCCCAGGCGAGTAGATAGGCCCAGTCGGTCTAGGTTAAAGCGATTGCAGGCATGAATCGAATCGGTTGAGATATGTAAACCCTAGGGAGGTGAGCCTATATAAACCTCCCTGGGGTGAGTAGAGACGTTCCCTCATACACCCAAGCAACTCGCCGCCTAGTCGCCGAGTTCGCCCATTGTAAACACCTCCATAATACAATCTAGCGAGTAGGTCTTTACCCTCGGGGCGAACTCAGGTAAAACCACATGTCTCGCCTCATCTCGCACCGCAGATGGCTGGCCCTTGCCCCTCGTTCTACTACTACTGCCGATTGCGGCGTGCCGTGGTCATTCCCACGGCGGTGGCGCCCACCGTGGGCCTGGCCGGTCTGGCGGTGTTCGCGGCGAGATCCAATCTGCCCATCAGCGAGGCGGTCGCCACCGGCGCATGATAGCGATCGGAGATGCTCCAGATCTTGCCGGTAGCTACGTCCGCGGCGCGACCGTCACGCCGCGTAATCCTGCCAATCGGCACGATCAGTCTCTTCGTCGGCCTCACCGGCGTCATCACCTCGGAGGACTCGACTCGCATCCGCGATCGCCACCACCGATCGGCTCTCGAGAGCCGGTCCGACGATCCACCGCCTCGCCTCCGAGTACAACTCGGCCCGACAACGTGGCGGGAACTCAGCGGCCGCGAAGATGCGGACCTCACCGACGACGCCGACTCGGCGACCGGCGTCACTCGCGGATCCATCACCATGACCTCATCCGCGGGCTCCATCGCCAGGTCTCCAGCGGAGATTTGAGACCCCTCCATCCTCGGGATCTTGAATTCGAATCGGGTCGGAAAACTCACGACCTCCACGACGGAACCGATCGCCATGCCGTGACCTACATGGCCACCGCGCCGATCCGCCGGAGGATCCTTTCTCCACCCAATCCCTCCTAACGCCACGGCAACGGAGGTGAGGAACTCCTGAAATTGGCGGGCGATGCGTAAGAGCGAGGCGGCGAAATTTCGCCTCGAGCAAGTGACAGCGAGGAACTCACGCTACCACCAGCAGCGGATCAGGTCACGCTGAACCCCGTTCAGGGCGCCCGAACTTCGGCAACGACCCGGCTCGCATAGCGACGCGATCTGCGAGCGCCACCAGGGAAAGCGCCGGCCCCAGATCGACGGCGATGGGTGCCCCACCACCACCCAACCGCACCCCGAGGACCAGCGGATAGTCGTCTCCTCACGGGAGCGAGACGCGAACGGCCTCCACCGTTTCTCCACCCCGATGGACAACCTCGTGGCGGGCCGAAGCGGCCGATAGCATCACGGCCACCGGCGGCGCCACAAATCCGATGCGTCAAGGCCCTGCTGCAAAGGCCGTGGAGCAGCAAAGCGGGCGCCGACTCGCAGGCGAGTATACTCGCGTTCCTCGAAGCGGGCGGCCTCAGCGGCCGCCCGGCGGCAAACACCCTCAATTGCCCGCCACGAGCCACTACAGCTCCAACACCGACCATGACGCGGCACTCTCCACCAACGACCCCAGGGCGAACAACTTCGTCGCCTTCGGAGAACCCATCGGCGCCGCTCACATCATCAACAACCAAAATGCGCGCCGCCGCCCGGCGACTGCGGCACACCTAACTAACGCGCGATGGCGAGCCTATGGGTCGCCGATCGACTAGGGCCCAAGTGCTTCGGACCAATGATCCGGCGAAAAGTACCGCCAAACTTCAAGGCGCCAAGGAGATAGAAAAATCGACTCCTCGTCGACCCGCGATGCGGCTCGACACATACCTCATGGCAATGGGGATCGCGGGTCACTGACCTACTAGCCGCCGTTACCTCCCGCGATGATGGAGGGCGTGCGGCAATGGATCAACACGCTCCCCGGGCGATGTCGACTCACGGGAGGAAATGCGAGCAGCCGTCGGGCACCAGTGCTCCTACACCCGCGCCACCACCATCGAAGACACAGGCGATGCGTCCGGGGACCTCGCGAGTCGACTCGCAACTGGGTCCAACGGTGGCAAGAGCTGGTACAGCGGTCGGCATCCACCGGACACCGCGATCCATTGCTTCAAGACCTCGTGTCGCTCGAGCCTCTAGTCGCCAAGCTCAGCGACACGCCCGCACTCGACAACATCCCGACCTCCTCGAGATCGCCAAGCATGCGAGGAGGACCCCAACCAAGAAATCGACGGCGAGTCGGGAGGCAACCGCCGGGCGACAACGACGGTGGGCGCCGAACCGACCTCGCTATAGCGGCACCGCCTCACGGCAGCGCGCCGCAACGGCGGGCGACGACTGTCGCCCAGCTGAGCACGCTGCGCGAGCCCAAGAGCTACCGCCGTGGCGGAGGGCAATGCGATGGCGGAAACTACAAGAACAAGCCAGGTTCGATTCGCGGCCCTCCTTAACAAACCATGTGCGTTTCCACGGCGGGGAAGGAAAGCCCGCCACGCACCACCGCCACACCCTCAGGGAAATCGAGAAGGCACGACACGCGCGGGAGGACCCCGACAACGACCCGCCACATGGCAGAAAATTAGACAAAGTAGCCGGCCCGCTCCACACCTTCACAGGCTTCAACACGAAGCGCGAGAAGAAGGTCATCGCCCGCGCGTCAGCCGTCGCTGCGGTGGCCCAACAGACGTCCAGTTCCTCAACTGGTCGAACAGCCCATCACCGAGCGGCAAGACCACTCGCCTCGCATCGAGTACCGGGGCGAGTCGCCTTGGTGGTCAAGCCCAAGGTTGGCGACTCTCGACTCCCCAAGACAACGATGGGCGGCGGCAGCTCCATCAACATCCTCTACCTCGACACCTTCAGATTACGACTCCGCGATCGATGATCGAGACAACCCACACCACGTTCCACGGTATCGTCCCTGGTCGGGCGTACCCGATCGGCAAAGTCACGCTACCCGTCACCTTGATACTCGGCAAACTTCCGCACCGGCGGATCGTCTTGAGCTGGTGCCCTTCGACAGCCCACCGCTGCGTCTGGGCGCGGTTCGCCAAATTCATGGCAGCGCCCCGCTCTGGCATAACGCGATGAAGCTCCCCGGGCGTGCGGCATCATCACCATCAGCGACCCGACATGGCGCGAATGCGAGGCCAAAGGAGCCGAGCTCGCCGACGCCGTCATCGCGAAGCTAATCACGCCGACGAGCTCGCCAAATCGGCGGGGTCAACAATGACGACCCCACAATACTCAAGAAGCCCAACTCGGAGGCACAAACACCTCAACCTTTGAGGCCACGGCGAACACCCGCGCGTCGAGCTGGTCCCGGCGACCCCAGCCAGACGGTGGCGATCGGGACAGTATGAGCCCAGCATAGGAAGGCGCTCATCGAGTTCCTTCGTGAGAATAGGGACATCTTCGCATGGAAACCCTCCGACATGCCTAGTGTCCCTAGGGAGCTCGTGAGCACAAACTAACGCCGACCCCAAAGTGCGACCCGTCAGCGATCGCTCTGACCCTTCAATGAATAACGCCGTCGAGCAATCGCCGAGGAAGTGCGGCGCTGCTTTCGTAGCTTCATCCGGCCAATCAAATACTCAAGTGGTGGCAAACCCAGTCTGGTCGAGAAAAGCGGGACTTGGAGAATGTGTATCGACTACACAAACCTGAGCGCCTGCCCAAAGGAGCAGTTCGCCCTCCCGCGGATCGACCAGATAATCGACTCAACCGCGGGTTCGGAGTCGCTATGTTTCCTCGACGCCTACTCCGGGTACAACCAGATCAAAATGGCGGTCGAGGATGAGGAGAAGACGGCGTTCATCACGCCATTGAGCCTTACGCTACACCGCCATGACCTTCGGCCTCAAACGCGGGGCAACCTACCAGCGGTGCATGCAAGAATGCCTCGCGAGCCAAATTGGCGCAACATCCACGTCTACATTGACGGCGTGGTCGTGAAATCCGCCGCCAAGGCGACCTACTCGCCGACCTGGCGGAGACCTTCCAATGTGCGGAGGTACAAGATAAAGCTCAATCGAGCAAGTGCACCTTGTGTACCGGGCAACTAAAGTCGTCGTCTCCAAGCGAGGGATCGAGGCAAACCCAACGAAGATCGACACGATCGCCGGCTCGGCAAACCGAGTGCCTACGCAGCGTCGAAGCTGGCGGGCGTGTAGCGGCTCTCGATCGCTTCATCCCCGGCGGGCGAAAGGCGATGCCCTATACCGCTGATCGCAAGAACCCCACCTTCGATGGGACAAGGCGACGGCGGCGCTCGCGACCTTAAAAGGTGCTACTCGCTGCACCACTACTCGCCGCACCCGACAAAGAGCCTATGCTGGTTTACGTCGCGGCGATCGCGTCGTCGATGCCGTAATGGTTGTCGGCGACCGAGAGGAAGGAAAGGCGCCGGTCCAACGGCGGTGTACTACATCAGCGAGTTCTCACCGAGTCGCGCCGATACCCACAATATCAAAAGCTGGTATCGCGGTCTTGAGGGCTCGGCGCTGCCGCACTACTTCGAGCACCCGATCACGGTCGTTTCCTCGGCACCACTACAAGACATCATCCACAATCGCGAGGCGACGGGCGGAGTCGCCAAGTGGGCCGTCGAGATCGGCGTCCACAACATTAAATCTGAGCCACGAAGGCGATTAAGTCGCGAGCATGGCGAGACTTCATCGCCGACGGGAAGAGGCCCAGCAGCGGAGAAGCCGTACCTCCATTCTGGAGCACACTTGACGGGTCCAAGAACGCGGCGGCGCGAGGCGGGGATAGTGCTGACCTCACCAAAGGCGACAAGCTCCGCTACATCCTCCGCCTCGAATTCACGCCTGCACCAACAACATGGCTGAATCGAGGCCCTACTCCTGGCATGCGAGCCGCAAAGGAGATGGCGTCAATCGCCTTGATGCTACGGAGACTCCGACCTCGTTGCGGGACAAGTCGCGGCACCGCGACGCCGTCTCCCCACCATGGCGGCGTCGCCAAGAGGTGGACAAGGTGGGCGGCCACTTCACGGCTACTCGCCGAGTGGATCGACGGGAGAAAAAGCGAGGCCGCCTCTCTCGCATCGGGTCGGCTCGACAGCACCACCGCCCGTGTTCCTCGACACAATCTTCAAACCATCGGTCTCTCCCCCAGAGGAGATCGACATCGGAGTCCCGGTCCAACCAGAGGCAGCCTTGGTCGCACTCATCACCGAGCCAGACGACTGGACCAAGCCCTACATCGCCTACCTGGAAACCGGCACCCTGCCAGCAGACGAGACAAACGCTCGAATGATCGCTCGATGCAAGTCTTACACCATCATCGACGGCGAGCTACAAGCACAGCGTCACGGCGTGTTCAACGTCGCGTCCAACCGGTGAAGGCGCAAAATCCTCCACGACATCCACTCGGTATTGCGGCCACGCCGCCGCCTCCCTGGTCGCCAAGGCTATGCGACCACGGCTTCTCGCCCACCGCTGCGCCGGCGCTGTCGACATCGTCTAGCGATGCGCGGGTGCCGGCGCCAATCGACGCGCGCGTCGAGCTCGGCGCTCAAAACAATCCCATCACCTGGCCATTCACTGTGTGGGGCATGGACATGGTAGGCCCCTTCAAGAAGGCCCCCTCTGGCTACACCCACTTGCTGGTCGCCGTCGACAAATTCACGAAGTGGGTGGAGGCCAAGCCAGTCCGGAAATGCGACGGGAAGACCGCCACTAAGTTCTCTGAGCTCATATACCGCTACGGGTTCCCCAACATCATCACGGACAACGGCACAAACTTCGCCAAGGGAGCAATGGCGAATTCTGCGAAGAGCACCACATCCGGCTCGACCTCGCGTCGATCGACACCGAGTCCAACGGCAGGCGAACGAGCCAACAAAGCATCCTCCACGGCTGACGCGACTCCAAGTACCACTTGAGCGCCGCTGGATCTTTGGGTCGAAGAGCTACCCTCTCATCATCTGAAATCCGCACCTCGGTCAGCGGTCGACGATTCACTCCTTCTTCATGGTCTACTGGCCGAAGCGATCATGCCCACCGACCTCGAACACGACTTGCGCTGGTCGTCCACTATCTGAGGCGCCAGCGAGCTGGCCCGCCAAGATGGGCTCGACCAACTCGACGAAGCACGCGACCTCGCCCGATCGCGTATCGCCATTTATCGGCAAAGGGCTCCGCCGCTACCACAGCCGACGGTGAAAACCCGCACCTTCCGTGAAGGCGACCTGGTGTTATGCCTCATCCGGGACAAGAAGGGCATGCACAAGCTCTCCCTCCGTGGGAAGGCCCGTTCGCTATCGGCGTGCCGCAACGATGCCTACTACCTCATCGGCGTCGCGGGGATGGCGAACTCGGCGTCAGCGGCCATGGAACGTAAATCTCCTCGGAAGTTCTACTCCTAGAACCCCACACATGTACTCTCCATCGCTATGAAATAAAAAGCGGTTCTTTGCAAATTCGTCTACTCTCCATGCCTTGTGCCACTACTTTTCGTAATAAGCGTCATGCTAAAATGCAGAAGTCAACCTTTGGTACAGCGACCGGCACGGCTAAGTAGTGCGACGTAAGAGCACTGAGTCATCTCAGGTCTTGTGTTGTCCACGAAAAACGCCAATCCGGAGCCCCATTGGAGTCGCCTAGCTCGACTGGTTTTGCGAACCAAGACAACTGCCCTCGCTTCTCACAGCGACCTTGGTCCTCCGCATCCTCGGCGTAGCGACTCGAACGGCTAAGTACCACGCTCGGGGACTGAAAACCAGTTCGTCGCGAGCGGTCAGGGAAAACGCCAAGTAAGAGAGCATGCCCAGGACTCGCCACGCGACTGACCCTCCGGGCCAGGCAGGAGTGACGCGCTCACACCAACGCGCTAAGTCCTCAACCACCCTCGAGTCGCGCCTTGAACTACCAAGTACCACGCTCGGGGACTCGGCCACCCGACCCCGTTCGCGTACGGAAAGCGGTAAAATCTGAGCACTCAAGGAGTCGCCTTGCGGGCTCTCGAGCTCGGTAGTCGACTAAACTAACAAAACACATGATAACAACAAACATCATATCTGAGGTGAACCCCACAAAAGGCGGACGCGCTCGGGGACTCGTCCAAAATCAATCCAAAACACACAAATAAATAGCAAAATGGACACAACGTCCCATTCAATCGCATATCGCATTGTCTTATATTACAACTTATGCCCGCTTGGCAGAACTGCTGCTAACACATCTAGGCAAACTACCCTATTCTGCGAGCTTGACGACGGCCAGAATCCGGCGCCCTGGATGAACGCGGTGTACGGGTTTGAGCGGATCGTCGTCGGCTCGCCCCATCGCCCGGCGGAAAGGTTGCTCAACCTTGAAGTCACGATGCGGCGGCTCGGTCGTTTAGGCGACGACCGTTCTGGTAGGGAAGGTCGCCCATCGCCCAGAACACGCTCGAGTAAGCGGCGGCGTTCTGCAGCTTGAGAACCTCGGACAGATCCACGCGGTCGGCGAAGGATACCCACTCGTCACATCGTCGAGGTCGAAGTCCTCGGGGAAGTGGGCGAGTCAAGGCTCATTGTCGGCGCTCCACGAAGCGCCGACAGCGTCATGAACTCTCGACCGCGGAGCTTTCTCCAAATACTCCACACCTCCACGAGGTCACTCGAATAACCTCCGTGGGCGACATCTCTTGAAGGTAGTAGCGGATGCACGTCGCCCGAGTCGACAAGCATGCTTACGCACTCCCTCGCGTCAAGAGATCGCTTCTTCTTGGCTACCAATAACACGACCTGCGAAGGAGACAATTATGAGTACCATGGAAACCACAAACAATACAAGCGAAAGGCGGAAGCGCACTCACCAAGCAGCGGGCGAGTCCGTGATGAAGCACTGAAGCGGCGTATAATCGTCACGAAGCCCAACAACGAGGGCTTCCGACACCTTGCGGTCTTCCTCGCGGCGCAATGGCGGCCTTAGCTCGCCTGTTCGCCGAGCTTGCTTCTTCTTTGCCTCCGCGATTCGCGCTCGGTCGGCGACCCTACGCTCGGCGCACTTAACGCAGATCGCACCGCCACCAGTTCACCAAAGGGACAAGCTCTGGCGAGCCACCTCCGCTTGCAGCAACGGCTGAAGCTCCTTGTTTGCTTCTCGGATAGTGTCGCTCATTTCAACTGTTGTTCGCAGCCAATCGCTCCGCCGACTCCATCTGCAGACCCTGCACATCATCAAAGTCAGCAAACACGAAAATTACTCAGTGCCCACCCGCTAAAATTTAGCGAGTGCGCACTCGGGGACTGGCGATCACGAAAATTGCTCAGTGCCCACCCGCTAAAATTTAGCGCGTGCGCACTCGGGGACTGGATGCGAAAGTACAAAACGAAAAACTATAAGAATCACGCCGCTGCTAAGCACCGATCCTCGGGGGTGAGGTACGGATAGCTGCACCAAGCATGCCGTGGAGTTGTATTGCGTCCACGAGGCGCCAGCCGGCGTATGCCATGACGTTAGTCGACTTCAGCGTCGGTGGTCCCGGGCGAGCTCGGGCGCAGCCCGCTGCCGTGGCGCCTTGGTTCTGGCGGGGAAGGTAGCGATCGAGGCACCGCCCCAAAGGAAGTCGCTTCCTCCGGTCTGAAGGAAGCGCCATCCTTTGTAGATGCGGTTGCTTCCACTCGGCCGGTCGCGGCGCTGCGTCGTCGAGGCGATAACGATGGCGTCGCCCTTGGCCTTCTTGCCGCCTTCTGCGAGGCGGCGACCTCGTCCACTTTCCTCTTGCGGGAAGGATCCTCCTCGCTCGCGGAGGTACCTTAGCCGCAGTCGGGTGGCCCATCTTTTCACTCCGGTCACCATATCGGATCAAATCAATAAAAGACAAATGAGTACTTATAGAAAATAGAAGGCGAATGCACTCACTTGGCGGCTGGAATGAAACGTAGCCCGATCTGAAGGCGGCGGTTTTCCAGCTCGGGGCCCAGTTTGCGACTAAGCCCCAGTTCCAGGACGTCGTGGGCCCAAGACACGGACGGCTTCTTCGTCGTTGAGGCCGCGGCTGGCGCCTCTGGGACACCTTCGGCGGGGGCCTCCTCGCGAATTGGAGCCGCTGCGGTCGGAGCCTCCTTGCGGGGAGAGACCGCCACGCTCGGGGCCTCCTTGCGAGGCGAAGTCACCACAGCCGGAGCCTTCCTTAGCTCAGAGACCGGCACGAATGGCGGAGGCATCGAGGCTAGCGGCACTTCCACAGATGGCGCGTCTAGCGCGGTTGCCGCCGGGGTCGCGCCGTCACCGGCCGAGCTGTGGCCATCAGAGCTGCTCGTCGAGTGCGGCGGCGAGGCCATCTTCGGCGGCTTCGTTTTCCTCCTCGGGGGGGCCCTCGCCTCCTTTTCCTTCTTCTTCTTCGAAGGAGTGGGCTGGCGGCGCGAGGTGGTCTCTGGGAGCTCGTCGTCATCATCATGACGCTCGAGGCTCCTGCTCGCTTCGATTTCGCGCTGACGTTGCCCACGGGTCTTTCGGACCAGTGGGGCAATTTCCTCTTCGGACTCGTCCTCGTCGTCCTCGTTGCCCTTCGCGGGCGGCGACTCGCTTGTATCCTGGGTGGATGGCCCCGGGCTCTCGTCATCGGCGGGTGGGAGCCACCCTTCCACCACTTGGAACAGCTGCGATGAATACGAGACAGAGTTAGAATTACCGCGACTGCATACGCTGCGACTGCGAACAAGATAAAGAAATTACCGTCGGAGCCGGACGCTTCGCGGTGTAGGGGGGGACCCCGGCCTGCACATCCGCATACACCACCTGGGTGATCTTCTTCAACGCCGGGATATAGTCCTCCAGCTTCCATTCATCGAGGCAGGCTTTCGTCGAGTCTCCTCGACCCGTGTACTGATACATGTAATGGTCGCGTTGGGCGAGCGGAACGAGCCGCCGCCCAAGCCAACAATTGTACAAGTTTATCGTGGGCCCTTCTTCTTGAGACCACGGATGGCTGGAGCATCTCGTCGACGACCATCCGCTGGTCGCCGGAAGCTTGCCGACACGGAGATGGCGTGGCTCGGAACGGTTGGCGAAATCGCGGGATCGCCGCCTCGTCCTCGAGTCGCCTCGGTCACATAGAACCATGACTTCTTCCGATTTGCTTTGGCGGCGCATCAGGTCGAAGGAAGCTTTGGACTTGAGCTGGAGCGTCGGCCGCCCGCGGCTAGCATTGGGCGCCCGCCTCCTCATGGTGACCCATCCATGGAACAGATCTTGCCACAAGGGAAAGTAGGGCGGCAGCCCAAGTAGCACTCATGAGCGCCACGAAGATGGCGAGCTGCTCGATCTTGTGGGGACCCCGGTCGAGGCTGGATCCGTAGTAAGCGCAAAAGCGGAAGAACAGAGATGTGGAAACCCTAACCCCGCTCGAGATGGGTGAAGACAAACTCTCTCTCTCGCGGGTTTGGGGTTGTTTCTCGGCTGAGGATACGCCAACAGCGGCTCATGATTCCGGCCTCCTCGAGCGAGGCCACCGCCCTTGTGCATTTGGATCTGCCCAAGGTTCGGTGGAAGGGCCATGGCGAAGAGGTTGGTTGGGGATCGAAAGATTTGTCGATTGGATCGCGGAGCAAAGGAAGGAGATCTGCGCACTCGGAAGAAATGGTGGGCGGTTGGCTCTGCGATAGCCTACCATTCATCTTATATAGCGAGTTGCCCGCCAAATCGGGCCGTTACATAGCGATGATTACGCCGAAGTTACCGTTGAGTTACCTTAGCGGCTAGTTTGACCACGCTGACGGTCCAACTCCAGCCACTCGGCTCGTTAAGTCACTCGCCGAGACCGTCTCGTTGGCTCGACTCGCCCAAGACGCGACTCGGTTCACGGATTTTTCCTTTATCTGAGGCCGCCGACGATTATTTGGATGCCAACTTGAAGCCGTATACTCCATTGCCGGCCACTCACGCCTAATCAACGGCGGCCTCGGGGACTCTGATGGGGATACGCCTCTGGGGTATACTCGGTGGGGCGTTCCGGCGGCCCAAGGGTGGCAGTGGGCCTGTGAGCGGAAGTGGATCAAAAGCCCAAGAAGGTATCAGCGATTGGAAGTTGAAGGCCAGTAGTAGATAGGCCCGGTCGGTCTAGGTTAAGCGATTACAAGGCTGTAACCAAATCGGTTGAGATATGTAAACCCTAGGGAGGTGAGCCTATATAAACCTCCCTATGGGGTGAGTAGAGACACGTTCCCTCATACACCCAAGCAACTCGCCGCCTAGTCGAGTTAGCCCATTATAAACACCTCCATAATACAATCTAGCGGAGTAGGTCTTTACCCTCCGGGGCAGACTGGGTAAAACCACGTGTCTCTGCCCTCATCTCGCACCGAGATGGCTGGCCGCCTGCCCTCGTTCTACTACTACTGCCGATTGCGGCGTCTGCGTGGTCATTCCCACGACAAAGTGCACAGTGGGCACCTTTGAATCGTTCTATGCGGGTTTGGCGGGTTTCGCTAAAACTTGCATAGGGCCGGTCGAGGTGTTCTGAGTGGTATCGAGCTCGGATTGCGATACCCCACAAGTCCAGCCTGTAGGATAACCTAGCTAACGGCCGAAGTAGAGTGTCAAAAATACTTTTGCAAAATCGGTTGGATAGATCTGATTAGGTCTGTTTTACTCCTTACCCCTCTGCTATCCTCCTCTTATCTCGACGTGTTTTGAATCCGTTCTCTTCTCTCTCTTCGAGTCCAGGAATTCTCGTGGTTGGGTTTTCGTCGTACCTTCAGGGTTTCGCTTCCTCCTTTGGTAACGGTGTTGCTACATCCGGTCTTCATGCTATCCGAGGAACCCTTCGTCTGGTGGACTTCTGTTTGTTCCTTCTCGTGCCTTCCGGTCTCTCCGACGCGACGACATCATCTACGCCAGATCCGATGCGGAGTCTGCATCACTCCTTTGTTTCCGAACCTCGTTTGTCGAGATCTTCAGTCTGATTCCGAGAGTTGGTTGCATAATCCGCCTATTCGTGTGCAGAGTAATGGTTTGCGTGCGGGATGGAGTAGCTACCATACCACTACTCTTATCATTCGCTCTTGTATATCGAATCAGTGGATCCAGCGATTTTACTCCGTCCACGGAAGCTAGAGGTGACTTTATTTGTTGATGCCTCTACCTTCGACCTTTTGTTTCCGGAGTGTTCTCTCGACGATCACGGAGAACGACCTCTTGTTAGTGGTGTCGCGAAGATCTACACGAAGCGAGAAGATTCAGATCGCCGCCCTTCTTCCCGGTACCATGAGGCGGATCTCGAGGGCGAGATCCATTGTTAGTGGTGTCGAATTGTGGCATCCCGCAAAAACCACTACTAGAAAATCGCGTTGTTTTTGTGCATTGCATCATCATGACCTCATCATGCATAACATTTTTACTTGAAAATATGTTGCGAAAGACTATTGTTTGCTGAAACTAGCCCTCCTTCTATTTCAAATTAAACCCCCGGATGTTTCCGGATATTTTGTTTGTCTAAAACTAAATACAAAAGCTATTTTTAAATTAAATAAAAACCTTTAATTATTTTTAGGGGGGGCAGTCGAACGGGCCGACCCGACCCAGTCGACCACCCCCAGTACAAAAATCGGTCCACCCTAAAACCCTTTTTGCACCCAGACCTAGTGTACCCACCCTACCTCCACCTCACCCCCACCTATCCCAGGCCGCCACATCACCCCTGGCCATTCCCCCACCCTATCAGCTGCTGCCACCTCACCCCAACTCTCTCTCCCTCCACCCACCTCAACCGCCGGCTCCACCCACACACCCTGGCCACACGCACACACACCGGCACACACGCACCACGCCCCGACAGCCCCTGCCGCCCTAGGTCCCACCCCGCGGGTCCCACCACCTGCCCCGTGCCCTGTTCTTCTTCCTCCTCTCCCTCCCTCTCTCCTTCCTCCCCCGACGCGCACCGCCCGCCTCCCTCCTTCTTCTCCCTCCGCCGCTCGCCTTCGCGCCTCCCGCGCACCGCCCGCCTCCCTCCTTCTTATCCCTCCGTCGCTCGCCTCCGCGCCTCCCGCGCCACCGCCTTCTTCCGCCCGCGGTCGCTCTCCCACCTCTCCCTCGCCCTGCCATGCCCGCCATCCTCATCCCCTCGCCCATGTCCCCATTCTAACCCTTGAGCTCATTGTCGCCCTCCCTCTGCCCCGTGCCTCGCCCTCCCTCACGGCGCGCCTCCACCCAGGCCAGCTGTCCCTTCTCCTCCCCATCCTCGCTCCCTTGACCTCGCCTCGCCGGACCGTCGCCGCCACCTCCTCTCCAACCCTTGCCGGTGCCGCCCGCCTCCTCCGCCCGCCCGTCCCAGGCTCGCCCGCCTCGCGCGTCCGTCGCCGGCGGGCGTCCCAGGCACCCTCCGCGCCTGTTCTCCCGGCTTCAGCGCCTCGCTCGCCTGGGCTCCCTCTCCGTCGCCTCCCAGCCGCTGCCCGCCTCGGCCGGCCCGGCCTCGCACCTCCCTGGTCGCGTCCGTGGCAACCGCCTCCTCCCGCCCGCTCGGGCTCGCGTCGCGGACATCCGCCCCAGCACGCCAACCTCCCCCTCCGGCCGGCCCGCCGCTCGCCTCGGGTCCGCTGCCGCCTCTGCGCCCTGCCGTCGACCTCGTCGGTTCGCGCCGCCGGGGCCCGGCCGTTCTCTGCCTCAGTCTGGCGCGCCCCCGAAGCTCCGGCCCCTTTTGCTCCTTGCGCGCGTGCGTCGCCTTGGACACATGTCCCCGTTCCGGTCGTCTCCATGGCCGTTGGTTGCTCGGTTGCTGCTACCGGTTCGAGTACATGACGAGATGGCCACGCCTCCTGTGAAGTGAATGTTGCAATACCCAGCTCATGCCCACCCCTACAAGATCTACCGGTGTCGAGACCCCCGACCCGAAGATCGATTCCGTACCCGGTGCCGCGCCAAGAACTCCGAAAAACCCCGTTACCGGACAAGTTCGCCATCGACCTCGAGAACGCCTACACGGAACGACAAGATCGCCACACGGACGCGAACCCCAAGACCCTGAGGCCCCGAACCGAAGACCGATCTGAAGCGCCAAGGCCTCCTACAGGGGAACCGACCAGTTCGCCGAGAAACGCATCCGAACCTGAAGGACGCCAAGAACGCCACAAGTACGACAAGTTCTACTTCCGAACGACAAGTTCTCCGTCTTGTATCCGCTCCAGCCGAACCCGTCGAACCCTGAACCCCGAGACCGAACCTCGAACCGCCGGAAGCCAAGATCGTCGAACCCCGATGTGTGACCCCTTTTCTCGAGCCCTATCTTATAAAAGTAATAACAAATTGATGCATATTAAATTGTCATACTCGCATGCATATTGTGTGGTTTGGGGGCCTTATGCCGATTCACCTTATAATTAAATATGTTGCCCATATGCGGGCAAATCTAGCCTTATATTGGCCTCATTTAAATCTGTGTAGCGAACCGGTGCTATCTTTTGCCATGTTAATACAACGTTTAATTTGCGGGGTAGTTAAATAACATGAACCACCTAATTAAATGTCGGGACCCCCGGTTCCGCTTAATCTGGCCTAATTGCATCGCATCTTTGCCATGTCATACATCATACATGCATCATGCCCGATCTTTTGCCGTAGCATTAAATAGTGCATCCGGTGTTTCTTCTAGTGTTTTGCTTCTACGCGGATAAGGCCGTTGAGTTGATGTGAGCTTCGCCCCGATCTTCGGTTGAACCTCCGGCAATGTTTTTCAGGCGAGCATCTCCCCCCTTTCTACCTATCTTACTTTTATAGTATTTATTCCCTCCTGTTGTTCTATTGCTATCTGTGTTGCGATGCTCTAGTTTTCGTACCCGTGATATCCCTTGCAGCCTTATATTGCCTTGGACACACCCTATTACCTATTGTTTGGTAGATAGTGGGACTTGCGCGTCGTAGTCGCTTGCTTAAGTGTTGTTGCGTGTCGTCAAGTACCACAGTTGTTGGAGTATTGCCGCCTGTTTGATGTTGGAGATGATCATGGTTTTACTTATCGTTCACTTTACTTCCTGTTTAAACAACTAAAATTGAAGTAAGTAAGCAGAGGCACAGGTGGGCAATAGATGTTATTTGGTTGTTAACCGTCCACTTGTGTCCCGTAGGACCCCGAGTGCTTGATGCCTGTTCCTTGATTTATCGCGCTATCCACATCCGGGAGGATTATGGGACCCTCCCTGAGCCAGAGCTTGATTCAGTCTTATTTCTTGGGGCCACAAACTAGTTTGAGGTTTTATTTACGATCCTGTACTTATGCCATGCTACTACTTTATTACGATTGTGCGAGGAGCACACTGTACTATTTAGGTAAGCGGAATGTTTTCGCGGTATCGACAAGCCCAGTTTTGGGTTCCCAGTCGTTTACAGCCATTGTCGCAAACCTTGAGTCCGTCTCGGAGTCAGCTGGCTTCGTTGCGGGTCTACTCAATGGGGTGGCCCCCTGAAATATTTCTGAATCCTGTGATTGCTTTGTCGTGAAGGCCTCGTTGGGTTTTGATTTGGTTTTTCCGAGGTTGATCGAGTGTGTGTTGCTATTGGTGCACCCCGGCCGGGTAAAACTTTCTGAAAGCCGTGTCCGCGGTTATGGACGACTTGGAGCATAGTATCTCGATCATAGACAACTATAACTAAAGTAGTGCTATAAAATCTGACTTTATCATGACTAGTAATCAGCTTCACTATAATGGAATGGCTAAATAAACCTGCCAACAATTGCTTGTTTGAGTTGTCGCTTGCGACCATTGTACCTGACTAGTAAGTATGGCAACTACAACGGAATGGCTAAATAAAAGTACCAACAACTGCTGGGTTTTGGGTTATCTCATGCTAATTGTATCTGACTAGTAAGTGTTGCAACTACAACGGAACGGTTAAATAAAAGTGCTCACTGCTTATCTCTATCAGGATGATTATCTAAACCTGACTAGTAATTGCTGCAACGACAACTGAATAAATAAAACTGCCAACGGTGTGAGTTCCTCGGTTGACTTCCTCGTTTGGTCTCGAGGGGGAAATACCAGGATGGGATTGTTTGGTGTTAGATGCAGGTTGGATCCGAATAGCTCTTTCTTATCCCTCTCTGATAGCCGGTTGTATCGAGTCTCTATAGGTTGTTTAGTGCATCTTTGCTGCCGCTTGATCCACCATACCTATGTAGGCGAGGACCGAATTCTAGCCTCGCCGTGTCTTGGCCTCGATCTTGACTCCTCTTTTTCCTTTGCCCTTTGTCGGCACCCCTTTTGCTTAAGCAGGTTTTGAGATCGACGTCGTTAGCAGGGTTACCCTTCCGGCTTGGCCTGGGCAGGGTTATGGACGCCATTGGTTATTCCTCAGGGCTCTTAGCCCCATTTGCATCTTGTCCGTAGCTGGACGCTCTATCGTTTTCAAGGTGATTTGGATCTTTGTATATTATATCTGTATTCTTGACTCATTGAGTCGATGTTGTATATATATATCTGTTCTGTGGGTCCCATCGAGGGCTGTTGTGTAATGTTATTACTTCGTTTTCCACCCGCACGAAAGTGCCTGGTGGGCACCTTTGAATCGTTTCTATGCGGGTTTGGCGGGTTTCGCTAAAACTTGCATAGGGCCGATTCTGAGGGTGTTACATGCCTTGTATTGTTAAATGAACTTGGATGAGTGAGGATTCCATGATTATGCACCTTGTTCCCAAATAAAATTATCATAATTGGTGCATTATCTTTGGGGAGCTCATCTAATTCATTTAATAATGCTCATTTGTCTTCCCTCTCATTTATTGTGCCTTAAATGTTTATGGTGGAGGGGGAGCGAGGATTCCATATTTTTGCATTATGTATTCCAATGCATTTATTTAAAACACTCTTTTGCTCATATCATAATATTTTGTTGTTTCCTTTTGGACTCATTCGTTGTTTTCAATTGGTTTGTCGGACCTTGTAATTGCTTGCATCATTTGCTAATGCCTCTTATTTTTTTATTTATTTTGGAAATCTTTGGGTCCTCGATATAGTCCTACTTCATATGTGTGAATGCACACCTTTGGAGGATTTATCACTATATTGGCCTTCTAGAACTTGTCACTCATTTCGGCAATCGATGCCAATGGGGGAGAAATTTTAGAGGGTTTAAGGGAAATGGTTTATGCTTTGAGTTTGTTCTTAAGCATTTTCCTTTCATGCTCTTGCATCTTTGTTGTTTCTTAGCATGTGGTATATATAGAGGAAACTCCACCAATGATAATGATTGGCAATATATGCAATGAAATTCAAGTTCATCACACATGCATAGTATTGTGGGGGAGTGTGCTATATATAAGGCGGTGGTACCAATATCACATACTTATGTAGTACTTTATATTGGTGTTACCATTTTACTCATTAATATTCCTTATATAAACCCTCTTAAAGGGATTGTCATCAATTACCAAAATGGGGGAGATTGAAAGAACATGTGGGGCCCCATGTGTGGTTTTGGTAATTAATGACAATCTTCGTGGACTAATGTGTGTATTGAGCTGTACTTATAGGAATGGTCCATCGGCATTGCTTGGAGCATGTGTTGTCTTCAAGGTCGATGAGATGAGAAAAAGATGTGTTATGCAAGCTCAAAATGCGCCATCTGTAGAAGATCTCATGTTTGATGCTTGCCATCCTCGGTGATCATGGATCGATGATGAGGAATCAAGAAAGGCGTTCCATCTTGAGAAGGGCAAGATCGTCTACCTCGAGCTCAAGTGGAATGCTCAAGGCAAAGGTATAATCTTGATAGGTTTTCCCTTTTGCCGGTCTCATATTGTTAGTAGGAGGCCGGGTTTAGGATAGATAACCGTACTATCAAGAGGGGATCTCGAATGAGTAACTCGGTCACATCGTTTGGAGAGAGCTCAAACCTTTGCATATTTGCATCATCATATTTGGTTGTTATTTGGTCTTATCCATGTGAGGATATAGAGCTTGTGGTAATCTCCATAACAAGCTCTTGTTCATCAAAATCGGATCTTCCGTTTGTATCTTGTTGCGATTTTGATCTTGGCGGTTTTTCGGTTTCTCACCAAATGAGGTATCTCACATTATTATACATGATACATTCTCACTTGGTGATAACCAATACTTGGTGATAACGCAATTGGAATCGAGTCGATTGGAGTTACCAATCAAAAGTTATAGAGGTTTGAATTTTCCTAGGTAGTACCGCATTTTGGTACCTAGAACGGCAGTAGGTTTTGGCAAGTTGCCAAATGCCACTGCCCTCCTAGGTACCAAAATGCGGTAGTACCGCATTTTAGTGCCTATCACGGCAGAAGGTTTTTGAAAAGTTTCCAAAAGCCACTGCCGGGCTAGGTACCAAAAAGCGGTAGTACCGCATTTTAGTACCTAGCGCGACAGAAGGTTTTTACTTCGTCATTTGGATCTATCCTCCCTTGCTGTACTATGATGTTTCTTTGCATGATCTTGTAGAAGTTGTTGTCCTCTTCGAAACGAGCCCAAGATCATCGAAATCGGAGTCCGGATGCAAAAGTTATGGTTGTTTTCATTCTGTGATGACAGGTAGTACCGTACCAGGATCCGGCAGTACCGGGGTCCGGTAGTACCGCATTTTGGTATCGGGGAGCGCAGAGAAAAATGCGTTTGGAGCCCCAGGAACCCCAGGAAATTTCCGGTAGTGCCGGGAAAGTCCGGTAGTGCCGGGAAAAAGTCCGGTAGTACCGGGAATCGCGTTTTTTGGCTCCAACGGTTGGATTTTGGAGGGACCTATATAAGGGGCCTTCTTCCCCAATGGTTCCTCAACTATTCTTGCAAGTTTTCCCCTCCATTGTTGACCTTCTTGACCTTGCTTCCTCTCAATCCCTCCTATGATTCTTGCATATTCTTGAGGGATTTGAAATAGGAGATCTAGATCTACAATCCCACCAATCAATCTCTCCTCTAAGTGAGGGGAACATATTGGGATCTAGATCTTGGAGTCTTTTGTGGATTTCCTCCATTGTTCTTCCTCTCTTATTCCCCCATAAGCTTTTGTAGCTTTGGTGGAATTTGGGAGAGAAGGATTTGAGCACTTCTTGTGTCCTTGCCATTGCATTTGGTGCATCGGTTTGTGTTCTCCTCGGAGGATTTGGTTTGAGTTACTCTTTGGAGCTCGTCCCTCTTGGATTCTTGAAACCCTAGACGGTTTTGTGGCCTTGGTGACATTGTGGCCTTTTGTGGCATTTGTTGGGAGCCTCCAATTAAGTTGTGGAGAAGTGCCCCAACCTTGTGCGAGGTTCCGGATGCCACCGACAAGTGCACCGATAGTGGAAGCGTGGATCGATCCCGTTGGGGTGAGATTCACTGGAGAATAAGGGAGGCCTTTTGTGGCGTTGGTGGTTTGGTACCACCCCCTCTCCAAACGAGACGTACTCCATGTTGGGAGGAACTCGGTAAAATATCGGTGTCCCCGCGTGCCTCGATTATCTCTATACACGAGCTCTTCACTTATGCACTTTACATTGTGATAGCCTTCGTGCTTGAAGTAATATATATCTTACTATCACTTTGTTGCTTGTATTGCTTAGCATAAGTTGTTGGTGTACATAGGTGAACCTTAGTTGTTCTAGGTTGTGCTTAACAAAGTAAACACTAGTTTTATTCCGCCTTTGTTGAGCCACTCTAGGAAAAGTTTTAATCGCCTATTCACCCCCCCCTCTAGGCGACATCCGTATCCTTTCAAGGGGATATTTTATGCTCGATAGTGGGTTCATTCCTCTAGTTTCCAAGGGAAGCGACATAAATCTCTTTGGTTGTAGATGTGTTGTTGCTACTAGGGAGAAAACAGCGGTCTCTTGTTCATGGAACATGTGGACTGTTTACCTTACACACTTTGCTTAAAGCAGTTGTCTGTTGCTTGCAACTTAATACTAGAGGGGGTTCAGATGATAACCTGAAGGTGGACTTCTAGTCATAGATGCAGTTGGATGGCGGTCTATGTATCTTGTTGTATTGCCCAATCGAATCTCATTGGATCTTTCTGACTAGTAATTGCATTTTTATGCCTTGCTCAGTTCCTGTCAATTGACCTGCTGTAATTTGTTTATCCTTCATGCCATGTTGTTTATCTAAGGAGAGCACCTCTAGTGAACTATGGACCCCGGTCCAATATTTACCATTGATATATCTTCCACTGTTACTTGTTTACTTGCTGCAAACCACCATTACCTTCCACACCATACGTTTAATCCTTTGTTACAGCAAACCGGTGAGCTTGACAACCTCACTGATTCGTTGGGGCAAAGTCTTGAGTTTGTGTTGTGCAGGTCTCCGCGTTGCTTGCAACACCTGTGTGACGTTTCCTTCCTCCTACTGGTTCGATAACCTCGGTTTCTTACTGAGGGAAAACTTGCTGCTGTGCTGCTTCACACCTTGCTCTTGGGGTTCCCAACGAAGCGCTCCTACATCAACTCAGCGCTGCATCACTCCCCCAGCCATTCCGAGAGGGAGAGGAGGAAAAGAAGGGGGAGAGGAGGCTGGGAAGAGGGATAAGAGGATGGGGAAGGGGAGAGGTAGGAACTCACTGTGGCGGTGCCAGGGAGGGCCAAGGAGCCGCCATCGTTCATCCTTCCACCTCCTTTCCTCTACCGCCACCGGCCTTCGCTATTCCCCATCTCGCCCAGAAACTCACCGAGGCAGCGCCAGGGAGGGCCAGGGAATGGAACAGGAGAGGGAGAGTAGGACGGGGAATGGGAAGGCAAGAGGGAGAGGGAGCTGGGAAGGGGAGAGAGGGAAGCGGGAAGGACTTGCCAGACGGCCGCTGCCGGTATCTCCTGGTCGCGGGTCAAGAGCAGCGGGGGTGCGGGAGCTTCTGTTTCATGTATTCGCTCGTGAAACAGTACGTGGGGTGCACGAGCTTATTTCCGAGCGTTTTCGATGCTCTAAGCTCAAAAAATCGGGAGGCTGGGTTTGCACATGGGTGAGCTTAGCTCGGAATCGCGATGAGTTTCCACGGCTCAATTCCATCGCCACCCAAACAACAGATTTCGGCTCAGGAGATTCCATAGGGACGATTCCAAGCCGTTTTTCCAACATCCAAACACAGTGTAAATATTTTGTCAAACTTAGTAAGATTTGACTTTGAAGCTTATTTTCCTTATATTTTGGGATAGAGGGAGTATGTGTCCACCTAAATGTCATCATACCATCTTGAAGACCATGTCAATGTCCAAAAAACATACTTGTTGATTGACGTATTATAAATAAATGCCAACTTGTGTCCATAAAAAATAAATTGCATAGATATAAAATAACATCATGTAGATTTCATTACAGCACCAAATGTCTTAAACAACACAAACCAATTAAGTGATAATGTTCAATCAATAATTATGTCCTCTATTTTCAGCGGTGGAATGCCAATATTAGTTACAGGACCATCTCAACTCCCTTTTATTGTGGTTATTTTCTGACAAGTTTTCAATCATCTCCCTACAAATTCTTTCACATTATGTAGCTGCATGAAATTAATAATATAATCCATAGTAATTCCTTGCAGTTGTTTTCTGCCATTTATCATATATATCATCTTCCTCATTTGGCAAAAAAGCCGACTTGATAGGGGGTGAGATGTGGGATCTTATTTGTTGCTAAACCATTTACGCTCAATCTGTTGTATGTTCAATCTTGTATAATATCCAACTACGAGTTTAAATCCACTTTTCTTATACTATCACCCCACATTTATTTTTGATGTTTAGCACCTCGGTAGAAATCTAACCAGTACTCTGTGCGGAACTCCACTTTCGGTCCCTCACCAACCACTTTTAGTTCAAACATATATATATATATATAGACACAATGCTCAGTCTTCCTTCTCTATTGAACTACATGTCTATCTATGGAAGGGATCAACATATATACATGCATATAGAGTTGCTCTATCATCTCGTACACTGCTCAATTGTACACATCTCTAGTTAAGTAGGAATGAGAGATAGTGGGATGATTTCAAGCCCACCTCTTTTAAACAGTATAAGGCAATTGTTTCCACAATGGCAATATCTTATGATTCATCTACTAAAATGTGTGGCATCATTATTAGATTAATTTGCACCAAAATGGATTAAAACAAATATCCAAAGTAATATCTATTGCATCACCATCGATGTTCTAGATTGTTTCAGGTTGTATAATTTCCGTTTCCTTAACTTCTCAAAAGCGCCTGCATTAGATATATTAAGGAAAAATTGTGTTTCATCAATTTATTTTTTGGCCAAGGTTAGTTGAATATGACTAATATTGAATCCACACTAGCCTTCTCGCCTCTCTCACTTGCCTTCGGTTGTAATCGGTTTAAACAACCTTTCGACTACCAAATTCAATTTCGTGCTATATATCTCCCTCCTTAATTTCATGGAAAAATCCTATAACCTCATCTTCTTCCTTAATCTACATCTCAAAACATGGCTAGCTAGCCTGGATGAGTTGATCTCTCCATTACTTCCTTTGTATGATACCCAATCACATTACACAAAATAGGTATGAGAGACCTAAGAAACTAACCCTTCCTTTTTTTAGGGAAATAGAGATGAACATTCATTAATCAGCAGGTGTATTACAATCAATGGATTCACTCGCGCTTTCGGGGTACAAGACACTATCCAAACCTTTGTTCTTTCTCGACAACTCGTGTAGGAAGAAGATCATGACCAAACTTATTATAATGCCTACTAGTTTTTGCAACTTTAATTTCTCTATCTTCATTGGGGAGTACATAGAATTCATTAAGTAGATGAACATTTCCAAGGGTCATGTGCAACTTTATAATCCACTCGAGATTTGGAAGTAGCCTCTGTTATTTCCACCGCACAATTTGATTATAGAATAATGGTATGTGTCGTCTACTGTAGTGCAATGATAGGCTCTTCACAACAAGCGTCGATCTTCATTTCCAGGCGTCTTGTGCATGTTCTCACTGTACTAAATACACGAAAGATCATCGTACCATCAGACTCATCCTACACTACCAGTTGAAATAACATTTCATGATCTCTAGTGTTTTGTGTGTTAGATAACAATATCAAGAATTATTTATTGTGTGTTTGATAGGGATACGCCTACTGGGGTATACTCAGCGGGACGTTTCCGACTGGCCCAAGGGCTGGCGAGTGGGCCTGCAGAACGGCGAGTGGATCAAAGCCCAGCAAGGTACCAAGCGACTGGAAGCTGAAGGCCCAGGCGAGTAGATAGGCCCAGTCGGACTAGGTTAAACGATTACCGAAGCTGTAACCGAATCGGTTGAGATATGTAAACCCTAGGGGAGGTGAGCCTATATAAACCTCCCTATGGGGTGAGTAGAGACACGTTCCCTCATACACCCAAGCGACTCGCCGCCTAGCCGCCGAGCTCGCCCATTGTAAACACCTCCATAATACAATCTAGCAGGAGTAGGTCTTTACCCTCCGGGGGGCCGAACCTGGGTAAAACCCTGTGTCTTTGCCCTCATCTCGCACCGCAGATGGCTGGCCGCCCTTGCCCCTCGTTCTACTACTCGCTGCCGATTGCAGCATCTGCCGTGACCATTCCCACGACAGTGGCGCCCACCGTGGGGCCTGGCCGGTCTGGCCGGTGTTCTGCGGCGAGATCCAATCTGCCCATCAACGAGACGGTCGCCACCGGTCGCATGATAGCGATCGGCGAGATGCTCCAGATCTTGCCGAGCAGCTACGTCCCGGCGGCGCGACCCGTCACGCCTGGCGTAATCACCAATCGGCACGATCAGCCTCTTCGTCGGCCTCACCGGCGTCGCCTCGGAGGACTCGGCTCGCATCCGCGAAGTCGCCACCACGCGATCGGCTCTCGAGAGCCAGGTTCGCCACGATCCACCTCGCCTCCAGTACAACTCGGCCCACGCAACGTGGCGGGAACTCGGCGACGCGAAGATGCGGCCCTCACCGGCGACGCCGACTCGGCGACCACAGCGTCACTCGCGGATCCATCACGCGGCCTCATCCGCGGGCTCCATCGCCCTAGGTCTCCAGCGGAAGACTTGAGGACCCTCCATCCTCGGAATCTTGATTCGACTCGGGTCGGAGAATTCCGCCGACCTCCGAAGGAGCTACCGATCACGCGGCTTACATGGCCACCGGCACCGATCCGCCGGAGGACCCTTTTTCCACCCCAATCCCTCCTAACGCCACGGCAACGGAGGGCGAGGAACTCCGCTTGAAACTGGCGAAGGCGGTGCGCAAGGCGGTAGCGAAAAATTCCGCCTCGGCGGTGGCGGCGAGGCTGTCACGCTACCACCAGCGGCGGATCAGGTCACGTTTGAACCCCCGCGTTCAAGGCGTGCCCTGAACTTCGGCAACAACGACCCGGCTCGCATAGCGGCCGCGATCTGCGAGCAGCGCCACCAGGGAAGCGCCCGCCCCGGATCGGCGGCGATGGGTGCCCCACCACCCAACCGCACCCCTCGAGGACCAGCCGCGGATAGTTGTCTCCTCACGGGGCGAGGCGCAAACGGCCTCCACTGTTCTCCACCCGATGGACAACCTCGTGGCGGGCGAGCGGCGGCCGATAGCATCACGGCCCGGCGGCGGCGCCTACGGATCCAAGATGTCGGGGCCTGCTTGCGAAGGCCGTGGAGCAGCAAAGCGGCGCCGACTGCAGGGCGAGTATACTCGCGTTCCTCGAAGCAGGCGGCCTCAAGCGGCCGCCCAGCGGCAAACACCCTCAACTGCCGCCACGAGCCCACTGCAGCTCCAACACCGACCAGCGAGCAGCACTCTCCTGCGATCCCCGGCGACCAACCGTCGCCGCTAACGGACAACCATCGACGCGCACCCACATCATCAACAACCAAAGCTGGCGCGCCGCGCCCGGCGACTTGCGGCACACCTAACTAATCGCGCGATGGCGATCCCATGGGTCGCCGATCGACTTGGGCCTAAGTGCCCGGACCAATGATCCGGCGAAGTACCGCCAAACTTCAAGGCGCCAAAGGAGATAGAAAAATCGACTCCTCGTGCGACCCGCGATGCGGCTTGACACATACCTCATGGCAATGGGGATCGCGGGTCACTGTGACCTACTCGCCGCCCGTTACCTCCCACGATGATGGAGGGGCGTGCGGTGGATCAACACGCTCCCCGGACAGTATCGACTCACGGGAGGAAATGCGAGGCAGCCGTCGAACACGAGTGCTCCTACACCGCGCCACCACCATCGAGGACCTGGAACGATCGTCCGGGGACCCAGCGAGTCGACCCGCTGGGTCCAACGGTGGCAAGAGCTCGGTACAGCGGTCGGCATCCACCGGACACCGCGATCCATTGCTTCAAGACCTCGTGCGCTCTGAGCCTCTAGTCGCCAAGCTCAAGCGACACGCCCGCACTCGACAACATCCCGACCTCCTCGAGATCGCCAAAGCAGTGCCGAGGAGGATCCAAACCAGGAAATCGACGGCGAGTCGGGAGGCAACGCCGCGGCGCGGCGGCGGCGACGCCGAACCGACCTAAGCTACGGTGGCACCCGCCTCACGAGCAAGCGCCCGCGGCGGCGAGTCGACTTCGTCGCCCAGCTGAGCACGCTGGCGAGCCCAAAGCTACCGCCCGCGACGGAGAAGCGGCGCGATGGCGGCAATTACAAGAACAAGCCAAGGTTCGATCCGGCCCTCCTTAACCAACCATGTGCGTTCCACACAGGGAAGGAAAGCCATAGCGCACACCACCGCCGCGCCACCCTCGGAAATCGAGAAGGCACGCGCGCGGGAGGACACCGACAACGACCCGCCAAATGGCGGAAAATTCGCAAAGTAGCGGCTCGCTCCACACCTTCACGAGCTTCAACACGAAGCGCGAAAGCGGTCATCGCCCGCGCCGTCGCCGTCAGCGGTGGCCCAAACAGACGTCCCCGGTTCCTGAACTGGTCGGGCAGCCCATCACCGGGCCGGCAAGACCACTCGCCACGCGCCAGTACCGGGGCGAGTCGCCGGTGGTCAAGCCCAAGGTTGGCGACTCGGCTCCCCAAGACAGCGATGGGCGGCGGCAGCTCCATCAACATCCTCTACCTCGACACCTTCAGGCGGCTGCGGCTCCCGCAGTCGATGATCGAGACAACCCACACCACGTTCCACGGCATCGTCCCCGGACGGAAGGCGTATCCGATCGGCAAAGTCACGCTACCCGTCACTTTCGGTACTCCGGCAAACTTCCGCGCGGCGGATCGTCTTGAGCTGGTGCCCTTCGACAGCCTTACCATCTGCGTCTGGGCGCGGCGTTCGCTAAATTCATGGCGCCCCACTGGCGTAACGCGATGAAGCTCCAGGCCGTGCGGCGTCATCACCATCAGCGGCGACCCGACATGGCCGCGAATGCGAAGCCAAAGGAGCGAACTTCGCCGACGCCGTCATCGCGGCGAGACTAATCACGCCGACGAGCTCGCCAAATACGCATGCGGGGTCAAACATGACGACCCCACCATACTCAAGAAGCCCAACTCAGAGGGCGCAAACACCTCAACCTTTGAGGCCACGGCGCACACCCGCACCGTCGAGCTGGTCCCAGGCGACTCCAGCCAGACGATGACGATCGGGACAGGCATGAGCCCAGCATAGGAAGGCGCGCTCATCGAGTTCCTCCGTGAGAACAGGGACATCTTCGCATGGAAACCCTCCGACATGCCCGGTGTCCCTAGGGAGCTCGCTGAGCACAAATTAAACGCCGACCCCAAAGTGCGACCCGTCAAGCAGTCGCTACGGCCCTTCAATGAAGAACGCCGTCGAGCAATCGCCGAGGAAGTGCAGCGTCTACTCGCTGCCGGCTTCATCCGGCCAATCAAATACTCCAAGTGGCTGGCAAACCCAGTCCTGGTCGAGAAAAGCGGGACACGGAGAATGTGTATCGACTACACAAACTGAGCAGCGCGCCCAAAGGACGATTCGTCCTCCAGCGGATCGATCGGATAATCGATTCAACCGCGGGTTCGAGTCGCTATGTTTCCTCGGCGCCTACTCCGGGTACAACCAGATAAAATGGCTGTCGAGGATGAGGATAAGACGGCGTTCATCACGCCATTGAGCCTTCGCTACACCGCCATGACCTTGACCTCAAAACGCCGGGGCAACCTACCAGCGGTGCATGCAAGAATGCCTCGCGAGCCAAATTGGCGCAACATCCACGTCTACATCGACGGCGTGGTCGTGAAATCCGCTCGCCAAGGCGACCTACTCGCCGACCTAGCGGAGACCTTCGCCAATCTGCGGAGGTACAAGATAAAGCTCAACCCGAGCAAGTGCACCTTGATTGTACCGCGGACAACTCTTGAATGCGTCGTCTCCAAGCGAGGATCGAGGCCAACCCGAAGATCGACACGATCGCCGGCTCGGCAAACGAGTGCTGCGTGGCGTCGAAGCTGGCGGGCGCGTAGCGGCTCTCGGTCGCTTCATCCCCGCTGGGCGAAAAGCGATGCCCTATACCGCTGATGCGCAAGAACCCCACCTTCCGATTGGGACAAGGAGGCGGCGCTCGCGACCTTAAAAGGTGCTACTCGCCGCACCACTACTCGCCGCACCCGGCGACAAGAGCCTATGCTGGTTTACGTCGCGGCGTCCGGCTGTCGTCGTCTGCCGTAATGGTTGTCGAGCGACGGAGGAAGGAAAGGCGCCGGTCCAGCGGCGGTATACTACATCAGCGAGGTCCTCACCGAAGTCGCCGGTGATACCTGATATCAAAAGCTAGTGTCGCGGTCTTGAGGCTCGGTGCGCTGCCGCACTACTTCGAGAGCACCCGATCACGGTCGTCTCCTCGCGCCACTACAAGACATCATCCGCAATCGTGAGGCGGCCGGGCTGGTCGCCAAGTGGGCCGTCGAGATCGGCGTCCACAACATTCTGAGCCACGAAGGCGATTAAGTCCGCACTGGCAGACTTCATCGCCGACGGGAAGGCCCAGCAACGGAGAAGCTGCCGTACCTCCATTCTGGAGCCTGCACTTGCGGGTCCAAGAACGCAGACGGTGCGGAGCGAGGATAGTGTTGACCTCACCAAAGGCGACAAGCCGCTACATCCTCCGCCTCGAATTCACGCCTGCACCAACAACATGGCTGAATCGAGGCCCTACTACACGGCATGCGAGCCTCCAAGGAGATAAGCGTCAATCGCCTCGATGCTACGGAGATTCCGACCTCGTCGCGGGGCAAGTCGCGGCACTGACGTCTCCCCCCCACCATGGCGTGCATCGCCAAGAGGTGGACAAGTTGGTGACCACTTCACGGCTACTCTGTCGAGTGGATCGACAGCGAAAAACGAGGAGGCCGACGCCCTCTCTCGCATTGGGTCGGCTCGCACCACCCGCCGGCGTGTTCCTCGACACAATCTCAAACCATCAGTCTCTCCCCGAGGAGATCGACATCGAGTCCCACTCCAACGAGGCAGCCTTGGTCGCGCTCATCGCCGAGCAGACGGTGGACCAAGCCCTACATCGCCTACCGAAGCGGCACCTGCCCAGCGAGGCAGACAGGCGCTCGAATGATCGCTCGCCGATGCAAGTCTTACACCATCATCGACGGCGAGCTACACAAGCGCAGCGTCACCGGCGTGTTCCAACGTTGCGTCAACCGGTGAAGGACGCAAAATCCTCCACGACATCCACTCGGTATTGCGGCCACTGCGCGCCGCTTCCCTGATCGCCAAGGCTATGCGACACGGCTTCTCTTGGCCCGCTGCACGCCCGCTGTCGACATCGTCAGCGATGCGCGGGTGCCAATGCATGTCAGGGCGCGCGTCTCGAGCTCGGCTCAAAACAATCCCCATCACCGCCATTCGCTGTGTGGGGCATGGACATAGTAGGCCCCTTCAAGAAGGCCCCTCTGGCTACACCCACTTGCTAGTCGCCGTCGACAAATTCACGAAGTGGGTGGAGGCCAAGCCAGTCGAAATGCGACGGAAGACCGCCACCAAGTTCCTCGCGAGCTCATATACGCTACGGGTTTCCCCAGCATCATCACGGACAACGGCACAAACTTCGCCAAGGAGCAATGGCGAATTTGCGAAGAGCACCACATCCGGCTCGATCGCGTCGATCGCCCACCGAATCCAACGGCCAGCGGAACGAGCCAACCAAAGCATCCTCCATGGCACGAAGCCGCGACTCCAAGTACCACTCGAGCGCGCTGGATCTTTGGGTCGAAGAGCTGCCCTCCGTCATCGGGGAATCCGCACCTCGGTTAACAGGTCGACGGATTCACTCCCTTCTTCATGGTCTCTGGCGCCAAGCGGTCATGCCCATCGACCTCGAACACGACTCGCCCGGTCGTCCACTATCTGAGCCGCATAAGCAGCTGGCCCGCCAAGATGGGCTCGACCAGCTCGACGAAGCACGCGACCTCGCTCGATCGCGCACCGCCATTTACCAGCAAGGACTCCGCCGCTACCACAGCCGACGGGTGAAAACCCGCACCTTCCAGGAAGGCGACCTGGTGTTACGCCTCATCCAGGACAAGAAAGGCATGCACAAGCTCTCCCCTCCGTGGGAAGGCCCGTTTTCTATCGGGCGCGTACTCGGCAACGACGCCTACTACCTCATCGACGTCCGCGGGGACGGCGAGCTCGACGTCAAGCGGCCATGGAATGTAAATCTCCTCCGGAAGTTTTACTCCTAGAACCCCACACATGTACTCTCCAGTCGCTATGAAATAAAAGAAACGGTTACCGCAATTTGCGTCTACTCTCCATGCCTTGTGCCACTCGCACTCGTAATAACAGCGTCATGCTAAAATGCAGAAGTCAACCTTTGGTACAGCGATCGGCACGGCTAAGTAGTGCGATGTAAAACCTTGAGTCATTCAGGTCTTGCGTCGTCACAAAACGCCAATCCGGAGCCCCATTGAGTCGCCTAGCTCGTGGTTTCTGAACCAAGACAACTGCCCTCGCTTCTCACAGCGACCTTGGTCCTCCGCATCCTCGGCATAGCGACTCGAACGGCTAAGTACCACGCTCGGGGACTGAATACCGGTTAAATCGCGATCGGTCGAGAAAAGCGCCAAGTAGGAGAGCATGCCCAGGACTCGCCAAGCGACTGACCCTCCGGGCCAGGCATGAGTGACGCGCTCACACCAACGCGCTAAGTCCTCAACCACCCTCGAGTCGCGCCTTGAACTACCAAGTACCACGCTCGGGGACTCGGCCACCCGACCCCGTTCGCATACGGGAAAACGGTAAAAATCTGAGCTCTCCGAGCGCGGGCGAGTCGACTAAACTAACAAAACACATGATAACAACAAACATCATATACGAGGTGAACCCCACAAAAGGGCGGACGCGCTCGGGGACTCGTCCAAAATCAATCCAAAACACACAAATAAATAGCAAAATGGACACAACGTCCCATTCAATCGCATATCGCATTGTCTTATATTACAACTTATGCCCGCTTGGCAGAACTGCTGCTAACACATCTAGGCAAACTACCCTATTCTGCGAGCTTGACGACGGCGCGAGAATCCGGCGCCTCGGATGAAGCGGTGTACGGGTTTGACGGATCGTCGTCGCCGCCCGCCATCGCCCGGCGGAAAGGTTGCTCAACCTTGAAGTCACGATGCGGCGGGGTCGTTGGCGACGACCGTTTCCTGGTAGGGAAGGAGGTCGCCCATCGCCCAGACACGCTCCGAGTAAGCGACACGTTCTTGCAGCTTGAGAACCTCGGACAGATCCACCGCGCCAGTCGACGAAGGATACCCACTCGTCACATCGTCGAGGTCGAAGTCCTCGGGGAAGTGGGCGAGTCCAAGGCTCAGCGCTGTCGACGCTCCACGCCGAAACGCCGACCGCGTCATGAACTCTACGACCGCGGGCGCTTTCTCCAAGTACTCCCACACCTCAACGAGGTCACTGGGAATAACCTCCGTGGGCGACATCTCTTGAAGGTAGGCGCGGATGCACGTCGCCGACAGCGTCGCCGAGTCGACAAGCATGCTTACGCACTCCCTCGCGTCAAGAGAGTTCGCTTCTTCTTGGCTACCAATAACACGACCTGCGAGAAGGAGACAATTATGAGTACCATGGAAACCACAAACAATACAACTGAAAGACAGGGAAGACGCACTCACCAAGCAACGGGCGGGCGAGTCCCGTGATGAAGCACTGAAGCGACGTATAATCGTCCTGAAGCCCAACAACGAGGGCTTCCGACACCTTGCGGTCTTCCTCCGCGGCCGCAATGGCGGCCTTAGCTCGCCCGTTCGCCGAGCGAAAAGGTTGCTCGACCTTGAAGTCACGATGCGGCGGCTCGGGGTCGTTCGGCGCGACGACCGTTTCATGGTAGGGAAGGAGGTCGCCCATCGCCCAGACACGCTCCGAGTACGCGGCGGCACGCTCCTGCAACTTGAGAACCTCGGACAGGTCCACCGCGCCAGTCGACGAAGGATACCCACTCGTCACATCGTCGAGGTCGAAATCCTCGGGGAAATGGGCGAGTCCAAGGCTCAGCGCTGTAAACGCGCCACGCCGAAACGCCGACCGCGTCATGAACTCGACGACAGCGGGCGCCTTGTCCAAATATTCCCACACCTTGACAAGGTCGCTGGGAATAACCTCTGTGGGCGATATTTCTTGAAGATAGGCGCGGATGCACGTCGCCGACAGCGTCGCCGAGTCGACGAGCATGCTTACGCACTCCCTCGCGTCAAGCGAGCTCGCTTCTTGGCTACCAATAACACGACTGTAAGGGAGACAATGATGAGTACCACGGACACCACAAACACTACAACCGAGAAAGGGAAGACGACTCACCAAGCAGCGGGCGGGCGAGTCCGTGATGAAGCAAGCGACGTGGTCGCCCGAAGCCCAACAATGAGGGCTTCGACACCTTGCGGTCTTCCTCATGACGCAATGGCGGCCTTAGCTCGCCCGTTCGCCGAGCTTGCTTCTTCTCTCGCCTCCCGTAGTTCGCGCTCGAGGTCGGCGACCCGCTGCTCAGCAGCACTCAACGCAGATCGCACCGCCACCAACTCACCAGCAGGGACAAGCTCCTGGCGAGCTCCCTCTGCCTTCGCAGCAACAGCCTGAAGCTCCTTATTCGCTTCTTGGAGGGTGGCCAGCTCCTTCTCAGCACGCTGTTTCGCAGCCAATCGCTCCGCCGACTCCAGCTGCAGACCCTGCACATCATCAAAGTTAGTAAACACGAAAATTACTCAGTGCCCACCCGCTAAAATTTAGCGCGTGCGCACTCGGGGACTGGCGATCACAAAAATTACTCAGTGCCCACCCGCTAAAATTTAGCGCGTGCGCACTCGGGGACTGGCGATCACGAAAATTACTCAGTGCCCACCCGCTAAAATTTAGCGCGTGCGCACTCGGGGACTGGCGATCACAAAAATTCCTCAGTGCACACCCGCTAAAATTTAGCGCGTACGCACTCGGGGACTGGATGCGAAAGTAAAAAACGAGAAATTATAAGAATCAAGCCGCTGCTAAGCACCGATCCTCGGGACCGAGGTACCTGGATGGCTGCACCTAGCATGCCATGGTGTTGTATTGCGTCCACAGACGCAAGCAGCGCCGGCGTGTGCCCGCGACGTTGGTCGACTTCAGCGTCGGCGGACCCTGGAGCGAGGCTCGGGGGCACAGCCCCGCTCGCCGTAGCCGCCTTGGTCACGAAGCGGGGGAAGGTAGCGATCGAGGCACCCGCTCCAAAGGAAGTCGCTTCCTCCGGTCTAGGCAAGGAAACGCCCTCCTTCGTAGACGTGGTTGCTTCGATCAGGTCCGCGGCGGCCGCCGTGTCATCAGAGATAGTGATGATGTCGTCGCCCTTGGCCTTCTTGCTGCCCTCCGCTGAGGCGACGACCTCGTCCGCTTTCCTCTTACGGGAAGGATCCTCCTCGCTAGCGGCGGAGGGTACCTGAGCCACCGTCGGGTGGCCCATCCTTTTCACTCCGGTCCTGCACATCAGTCGAATCAGTAAAGACAATCGAAACAGCTATAGAAAATAGAGAAGGCCGAACGCACTCACTTGGCGACTGGAATGAAACGTAGCCCTGTACGAAGGCCGGCCGGTTTTTCCAGCTCGGGGCCCAGTTTGCGACTAAGCCCCAGTTCCAGGACATCGTGGGCCCAAGACACGGACGGCTTCTTCGTCGTTGAGGCCGCGGCTGGCGCCTCTGGGACACCTTCGGCGGGGGCCTCCTCGCGAATTGGAGCCGCTGCGGTCGGAGCCTCCTTGCGGGGCGAGACTGCCACGCTCGGGACCTCCTTGCGAGGCGAAGTCGCCACAGCCGGAGCCTTCCCTAGCTTAGAGACCGGCGCGAATGGCGGAGGCATCGAGGCCAGCGGCACTTCCACAGATGGCGCATCTAGCGCGGTTGTCGCCGGGACCGCGCCGTCACCGGCCGAGCTGTGGCCATCAGAGCTGCTCGTCGAGTGCGGCGGCGAGGCCATCTTCGGCGGCTTCGTTTTCCTCCTCGGGGGGGCCCTCGCCTCCTTTTCCTTCTTCTTCTTCGAAGGAGTGGCCTGGCGGCGCGAGGTGGTCTCTGGGAGCTCGTCGTCATCATCATGACGCTCGAGGCTCCTGCTCGCTTCGATTTCGCGCTGACGTTGCCCACGGGTCTTTCGGACCAGCGGGGCAATTTCCTCTTCGGACTCGTCCTCGTCGTCCTCGTTGCCCTTCGCGGGTGGCGATTCGCTTGTATCCTGGGTGGATGGCCCCGGGCTCTCGTCATCGGCGGGTGGGAGCCACCCTTCCACCACTTGGAACAGCTGCGATGAATACGAAACAGAGTTAGAATTACCGCGACTGCATACGCTGCGACTGCGAACAAGATAAAGAAATTACCGTCGGAGCCGGACGCTTCGCGGTGTAGGGGACCCCCGCGCATCCTCATACACCGCCTGGGTGATCTTCTCCAACGCTGGGAGATAGTCCTCCAGCTTCCACTCGTCGAGGCAGGCTTTCGTCGAGTCTCCTCGGCCCGTGTACTGATACATGTAATGGTCGCGTTGGGCGAGCGGAACGAGCCGCCGCCCAAGCCAACAATTGTACAAGTTTATCGTCTGGAGCCCCTTCTTCTTCGGACCACGGATGGCTGGAGCATCTCGTCGACGACCATCCGCTGGTCGCCGGGAAGCTTGCCGACCTGGAGATGGCGTGGCTCGAAGCGGTTGGCGAGTAATCGGGATCGCCCGCCCTCCGGAGTCGCCTCGGTCACGTGGAACCATGACTTCTTCGATCGCCGCTGCTTTGGCCGGCAGATCGATCAAGAAGGAAGCTTTGGACTTGAGCCGAACGTCAGCCGCTGCGGCTAGCATTGGGCCGCCCGCCTCGCTCGTGACCCGTCCATGGAACAGATCTTGCCACAGGGAAAGTAGGGCCGGCAGCCAAGTAGCACTCGCAGAACGCCACGAAGATGGCGAGCTGCGATGCTGTGGGGACCCGGATCCGAGGCTGGATCCGTAGTAGGTAAAACGCCGGAAGAACAAAGATGTGGGAAACCCTAACCCCGCCGAGATGACTGGTGAACAGACGAACTCCCTCTCTCGCGGGTTTGGGGTCGTTTCTCATGCGGGAATACGCCAAGCTCGCAGGATTCCGGCCTCCTCGAAGGAGGCCAGCTGCGCCCTTGTGCACTTGGATCTGCCCCAAGGTTCGGTGGAGAGGGCCATGGCCGAGAGGTTGGTTGGAGATCGGAGGATTTCGGGTCGATTGGATCACGGAGCAAAGGAAGGAAGATGTGCGCACTCGGAAGAAATGGTGGGCGGTTGGCTCAGCGATAGCCTACCATTCCTCTTATATAGCGGGCGTTGCCCACCAAATCAGGGGGCCGTTACCGCGCGATGATTACGCCAAAAGTTACCGTTGAGTTACCTTAACGGCTAGTTTGACCACGCCTGACGGTCCAACTCCAGCCACTCGGCTCGCTAGGTCACTCGCTGCGACCACGTCCCGTTGGCTCGACTCGCCCAAGACGCGACTCGGTTCACCGGATTTTCTCCTTCATACAGGAGCCCGTCGACGATTCGACTGGATGCCTACTTTGAAGCCGTATACTCCGACTGCCAGCAGCCACTTACGCCTAATCAACGACGGCCTCGGGGACTACTGATGGGGATACGCCTCCGGGTATACTCGGCGGGGCGTTCCGGCCCAAGGGCTGGCGGTGGGCTGCAGAGCGGAGTGGATCGAAGCCCAAAGGTACCAAGCGACTGGAAGTGAAGGCCCAGCGGTAGATAGGCCCGGACTAGGTTAAACGATTACAGCAGAACCGAATCGGTTGAGATATGTAAACCCTAGGGAGGTGAGCCTATATAAACCTCCCTATGGGGTGAGTAGAGACACGTTCCTCATACACCCAAGCGACTCGCCGCCGAGCTCGCCCATTGTAAACAACTCCATAATACAATCTAGCAGAGTAGGTCTTTACCCTCCAGGGGCGAACACAGGTAAAACCTGTCTTTGCCCTCATCTCGCACCGCAGATGGCTGGCCGCCCTTGCCCCTCGTTCTACTACTCGCTGCCGATTGCAGCATCTGTCGTGACCATTCCCACGACAGTGTTGAAGTGTTGCATATCTTAACAATGTCAAAAGGAGCTTCAAAGTGTTTTTTGGGGCGGATAATCTGCCCCTGCCAGGGGCCGGATAATCTGCCCCTCCACCAATCACAAAGGGCGTAAGGGATCGTCTCTCTGTGTGGGGCGGAATATCTCTCGGATTGTTCGGCCAGGGCCGGAGTTTTTGCCCAGGCCGGATAATCCGCCCCTCAAGGGGGCCGGATAATCTGCCCCCCAGGACTTCTGCAAAGTGTGCCACGACGTGGCTCCTAGTGAGGGGGGCGGAGTTTCCCCCGGACTTTCCGGATCTAGGGCGGATTTTCCCCAGGGCCTATAGTTTGCCCCTTGGGGGGATACTCCGCCCCTCGAGGATTTTCACCAAGACAAGCTCAGCATGGCTCTGTGTGTGGGGGGTGGATTTCCGCCCGGACTTTCTGGCTCTAGGGCGGATCTTTCCCCCAGGGCGGATAGTCCGCCCCTAGTGGGGGGGAGGATAATCCGCCCCCAAAACGCTCCAACGGCCAGTTCTGCGCAGAGGGTATTTAAAACCATATTCCCTCTCCTGCTAGAACTCTTGGTTCATTCGAAAAAGACAAGATCTGCTCCTCAAGTTCCATCCAAGAGATCTCCACCTTCATCCACCCAAAGGCCTCGTTCTTTGGGGAATCGAAGGAGGAGGGATCGATCTTCATCAACATCAATCAAGCACTTCACTTCCCCTCCATTCATTTGGAGGATCCTCGATCTAGTATTTCTTGCAAATATCTAGATCCCTGTTTTGATTATTTTGATAATCCTTATTCTTGTGGCAGCTTGTTGTCATTACGGGAGCCTCCAATTTGGTTGTGGATGTGTGCCCCGCTAGAGTTATAAAGGCACCGGTTCCCGCCTCGAAGGGTACCAATAGTAGAGAGGTGGATCAGCCTTTCGTGGCGAGATCCATCGGAGAATAGGGTGAGGCCTATTGTGACGTGGTGGTCTTAGAACCGCCCACCCCTCCAACATAGACGTACTTCCCTTAACAAGGAAGGAACTATGGTAAAACAAATCCCTGTGTCTCCGCGTGCTCCACTACGGTTTCCTCGCTCCTCTCTTTACGTGTTTAGTAGATAGGTTTGCATATAGGGAAATTCTTGTAGTTGCATATCTAGAGAATTTACTTTGTGTCAAGCCTAAAATTAAAAAGGAACTAAAAATTGAGTAGCACCTATTCACCCTCCTCTAGGTGCCCATATGATCCATTTCACCAGTTCCAGACGAGCCTCCCTTTTTTGTAAAAGATCCATCAACATTTATCTTAGCCCATCAAACATTAGGTCTATACCATGTATTGTGTTCCATCTCCGTTGATGCCCACAACCCCACCTGTTGCAGCAGGGCACCATAGACCCAAACATGTTTTCCTTTAGACACATTGGATGTTTGGTGTTGCCTTATTTGCATATTACAATCAACATGGCTACATCAAAAAATGTTTAGAGCATAAGAGCATTTGTGAATTCCTTATGGAAATGCCAAATTGTCCATACGAGCATAAGCACCATAACTCTTATTCTTGACCAACCTCTCCAATATGTCCAAGACTCATTCAACCCATCTATGGAAGGATTGCACAGGCAAACCCAATATGTTCTAATGGCCATTGCCATAATGCATGGAAGGAATTCTCCCTCTCAATACCAAAAATCATGCATAAATAAAGGCTTGCTTGGGTGGTTAGGGTGTTACTCCCAAGTTTCTAGCCAAAAAATATAATTCTTGGAGAGATGCACTTCCATCTTAGACTCCGGCATGATGATCTAGTTGACCCCATCTGGTCTACTACTCATATCACTAACCTCTTGCACATCTATCTCAGGTTATATGGTAACTAAGGTACGTGCTATGCACATGGTGACTGATGATCATGAAGAAAATACGATTACAATATTACATCACATCTTATACCGATAAAAATAATAATAAAACATGCGTTTGTGTGTTTAAGATTACCAAAATTTATTGCCAGACGTGTTGAGAAATGGTTATCATGTTCTCGCTTCTCAATTCAAGTCAGTCATGTACTCTGAGCTACTTCTGTGTTGATTGATTTGTTAAAGCTGCATCGTATTTGGTTGTCAGATCTTCATATCTATGTGTTGATTACTTGAGCAGTTGAGCTCACAGCAGCCATAGGAGATCTTAAACAATACCAAGTTTTCCCATCTGTGCATAGTAGGGTTACTGTATGGTCATGAGGGTTCCGGATAGTTCTCGGCTGGCCTCATTTTGGCGCGCGTTTGTACAGAGCGAATCCAAGAAATATTAGTCGTTGGATCAATTAGATGAGGAATTGATAAGTGGTTGATATTTACCATGTGATACAAAATAAACGACTAAAAATTGATAGCAAGTCATGCTGATAGCCAATCTGGATTCAAAAACTGGTGTACTATATAGTGGTATAGATATTGCTGAACAAATAGAGAAGAATCCATTCTTATCCGGGTTGCACGCTAAGAAATATCCATCATTACGTATAGATGGTTTAATATTGAGAATTCTTTCAACATCTATTGGCAATAATTACCGGGCAATAAGCTAAACTTTCCAATTGCCTGCAAAATCCAATAAATCAGATACTTATCTTAATCGACACCGGCACCCTTTCTTAGTAAATGGGTTTAACATGTGATCTCAAGGAATCCATTGGTCTCGCTACATATGGATACTTATATTTTTTCCTACATGCCAAAATAGGATTTTTTTTGAAATCGCAAAAGAGGAATTCTTTAGGAGTTCTAACACATGCTAGGTGGAAGAGCCGTTCCCTTAAATATAATGTCTTGCATAGTAATATTTGGGAAGTATTTAGCTGTCTAGACTTGTCAAGTAGGACTATATGGTGATTGTGTCAGACGCCACGCATGTTGAGAAAGTGTTTGGTCGAAAATCTACATGTCTGTGATACCATCCCACTTCTATCTTTAGGTCTTAGGGCCTGTTTGGTTGGGCTTAAATCTAGCATTTGGAGTTTGTCTTACAAGTCACAAAAGCACCAATATAGATGTGTTTGGCTTTTAACTAGACATAGTAGTATGATGGTATAAGCCAAAATCCAAAATGAAAAGCACATGTTTAGGTGCTTTTGTGGCTTATAAGCCAAAATCGAAAAGCCATAAATAAGCACAACCAAAAAACCCCTTAACATGTAGTCACAGAGATCCACTAGGCCTTTCCTTTCCTCTTTCCGAAGCCCTGGAGTAATATTTAATCAATCCAGTAAGATAATCACATAGCCTAACTACTCCCATGATATAAACCGGTATATCTTGCAAAATTAACTTATTTTTAACCTCCTTTCTGGTATTGGATAAATGATTGTATCCATTTGATCACCCACTTGCATACCTTCTCCCGCATGTTTTGGAATTTTTTTTCTTTGTTCATTCCACCTTTCGGAGTTGGGAGCCCAAGATATGGCTTCAAAGGCGGTAGGGACCACTCTTAGTGTACCATTAATCTTGCCTTGCCGAATGATCGAGCAAAGTGGACTAAACAAAATTTTAGCATTTTTGGGGGTTTGATCAACTGGTCAGTTGATTGTTCCCATTCTGAAATATACGCTACTAGAGTCGCACCATAATTCCAAGAGAAAAGAGAGCTTTTGAGAAATTACTAGATTCCCATTCTGAAATAGAATTTCTGCAGAAAATTCTTGTGATTGTAATTGTATGATAATTTTATATATAGAATATTTTGATAAATGCAAGATAGACTCTAGAATGTCCTTGAAAGGATTATCCTTTCCCACCCATTTTCAATTAGATGATTAGAGTAATATGCACCGGAGGTCCTAAAAGTTTGGACTAAATCATATGTAGGTCCTAAAAGTTTCAACTTGTATACCTGAGGTCCTAATTCTCAGTAAGTTGTGCAATGCAGGTCCTAGTTCTCAGGTAGTTATGCACCGCAGGTCCTAATTCTCAGCTACATCCCTTGCTACAGTGCACATGGATATGAGAATTAGGACCTCCGGTGCACAAGTTGAAACTTTTAGGATCTGGATACATTTTCGTCCAAACTTTTAGGATCTCTGGTGCATTTTACTCTTATTGAAAATCTTTGCTCAAACGCGATGTTTTCATGTTTACAAGTGTAATGCAAATTGTCTCATTTCCTGTGTTTAGTTAAGAATGGTTTTACGTCAAATTTTCTATGCATTCAGTCCAAACTTGTTTGCTATTTCCCTTGTTTCGGTTTCTAGAAGGATTCCACAATATTGGATAACCAAGTGTAATTCCTATACAAGGGTCGAAATCCTTTGAAAAATTGGCAAAATAAAATAAGGCACCTATTAATTTCTTAAAAGGTTGGGTAAGAAACCAAATTTGTATTTACAAAATGAAAGGGACAGGCTTTTGAATCTTAGTGATAGCTTAGACTTGAAAGCATAAAGTACTCCACTAAATGCTTCTGAAAGAGAGGCTATGCGGGAGGCAAATGATAAGGTTGCTAAACTGTGATGAAGAGACCAAGTGGGCTCAGTGTGCCAAAGTAAATCATATTCAGGAGGGGTAGTAATACCAAATAGTTTCACCTGATAGAAAACGGAAAAAAAAACGACGAAAGAAGATCTTTCATCTAGAACAGGATGAAGGAACCTTAGTTTGCCAAGACAACATTAAAATTATGTCACGGATTTCTACAAAAAATATTGTTTTGGGAACATGCCCAAAATAATTTTATTTAGTAGAAAATCAAATAGCCAACATCCCCAAAATTTTGGAGGAAGAGAACGTTGTTCTCACAACCGACTTCGCAGAGAAGGAAGTACGTGAGGCCATTATGCAAATGGGACAAAACAAAGCACCTGGGCAAATAGGTTTCCAACAGAGTTCTGTAAGCCTTTTTTGGGAAATTCTTAAAGATGATTTGAGGAATATGTTCTTTAAGTTCCAACAAGGGGATTCACAACTCTTTCGTGTAAATAATGGGACTGTTATTATCCTTTCAAAGAAACAAAATGCTATACAAATTCAACAATATAGACCCATTCGTTTTCTTAATGTTAGTTTTAAAATCTTTACTAAGGTTAACACTAATAGGAATATAGAGGTAGCTCATAAAGTAATCAGTCCAACTCAAACTGTGGATACTTATTATTAAGGGGTACTTATTCTTCATGAAACTATCCACGAACTTCATAGGAAAAAAAATGAATGGGGTTATCTTGAAGATAGATCTTGAAAAATATTATGATAAAGTGCAATGTCCTTTCTTACAACAAGTGTTGAGAATGAAGGGGTTTGATCGTAAATGGTGACATGGAATTGACAAGTTTTTCAGCCTGTTAGTTTAGGGATCAACATAAGTGATGACATAGGTCACTATTTTCAAACTCAAAAAGACCTAAGATAGGGGATCCGTTATCTCATATTCTTATATTTGGTAGATGATATGTTGGCTATCTTAATTTCTAGAGCAAAAGAATATGGACATGTTGAGGGTCTCATAACTCATCTAGTTAAGGGTGGAGTGTCGATACTTCAATATGTTGATGATATAATCATATTTATGAAACATGATCTAGAGAAAGCTTTAAACATGAAACTTATCCTATGCATCTTTGAACGCTTGACGGGACTCAAGATAAAAAAAATCATAAATGTGATTTTTTTTTGCTTCAGCAAAGCAAATTGGATTTTGTTCAGTTGTGAATTTGGAACGTCTATTAGATATTCAGGAATTCCTATCCATTACCTTTCTAAGAGAAAATTATCAAGTTGGTTAGACAAGATGTTATTGCATGGTGATCGTATGAACTTGACAAACTTAGTGTTAACGAGCCTTCCAATGTTCATCTTTCGTTCTTTGAAATACACCAAGGGGTAAAAAAAGAGTAGATTTATTTAGATCAATATTTGTTTTGGCAAACCGATGACCACAATTGTAAGTACAAACTTACTAAGTGGAATATTATTTGCAGGCCAAAGGATAGGGAGGCTCGTTGTAGAGGTTTTATAGATTAAGAATAAATATTTAATGAGAAAGTTTCTCTTCAAACTTTTAAATTAGAATGTTGTATGGCAAGAGCTAATACAAAATAAATATTTACACTCTAAACCCTTGTCGCAAGCGAAGTGAAAACCAACGAATTCACCATTTTGGAGGGGCCTTTTGAAAGTCAAGGACGAGTTGATTGATAGAGGCTTCTTTAAAATACAGAATGGAGGTGATACATGTTTTTGGTAAGATACATGGTTAGGGGATTTTCCTTTAGCTCATCAATATACCTCACATTATAATATTCTGCAAAGAAAATTAGTTTCAGTTGCATTTGATATATCTCATAACCCTCTAAACATTACATTTCAAAGAGCGTTAACATGCAACAAATGGTCAAGATGGCTTCATTTAAACCATTGTTTAATAGATATTCAGATTTTAGATGAGCCGGATACTTTTGTTTGGAGGTTAACTACATCGGAATCTTTCATGGTCAAGTCATTATTTTTAGATCATATGAATGACCACACGATATTTTCTTCGCAAGTACATCTAGAAAATGAAAGAACCACTTATAATCAATATATTTATATGGTTCTTATACCATAGTGTCCTACTCACAAAGAACAATTTTGCCAAAATAAATTGGCGAAGGAGTAGAAAATGTTGCTTCTATGATCAAGAGGTGTACAACCTTTGTTTATAAATTTTCATGTTGTGAGTGGTGCACATGTCCTTTAATAAAACACCCCCACTTAACATTACTATTTTGTTTGTAAATTGGCTAAGGGGTGTTGCAGAAAAAGATAAAGCATAAACCCTAGTGGGTATGTGCGCTTACTTTGGGCCATTTGGAATTAATGTCCGGAATGATTATATTTTTAACAAGGCAAAGTATTACTCTTCCATGCATGTTAATTACCCCGTAGGCCACACACTAGATCCGTATGTGATCATTTCTACAGCCCATGGACATGTTGGAGATATGCCCTAGAGGCAATAATAAATGTAGTTGTTATTATATCTTTGTGTTTATGATAAATGTTTACATTCATGATATAATAGTATTAACAAGGAAACATTGATACTTGTGTGATTTGTAAACTTAAATTGAAGTCCCTAGTATAGCCTCTATACATCACTAGCTTGTTGGTTGATAAGTGATTGTGGTTTCCCTATCATGAACATTGAGATGTTATCAACAACAAGATCATATCATTAGGAGAATGATATGGTGGACATACTCCTATAGATAAGCGTAGCATAAAGATCAAGTCATTTTAATAGTTCAATTGCTATATGCTTTCTGATACATAGTAATCTAATTCCTTCGACCATGAGATCATGCATATCACCTTTACCGGATGGATTCTTTGATGACATCAAACACCACACCGTAACTGGGTGGCTATAAAGGTGGCATTGAGTGTTCAGAAAGTATTGGTTGAAACACATGGATCAAGAGTGGGATTTGTCCATCCATATGACGGATAGATATACTCTGGGCCCTCTCGGTGAAATGTCATCCAATTATCTTGCAAGCATGTGACTGGCTCACAAGGGATCACATATCACGGGAACGAGAAAAGAGTACTTATCGGTAACGAGGTTGAACTAGGTATGCAGAGATACCGACGATCATAACCTCGGATAAGTAAACTATCGTGAGACAAAGGGAAATTGATATCGTATGTAAGTGGTTCATTCGATCGCAAAGTAATTATAGAAATATGTGGGAGCCATATGAATTTCCAGATTCCTATATTGGTTATTGATCGGAGAAGTGTCTCGATCATGTCCGCGTAATTCACGAACCGTAGGGAGACACACTTAAGGATTCGACATTGTTTGAGTAGTTATGGAATGATGAGAAAGAGACCGAATGTTGTTCGGAGTCTCGAATGGGATTCGGGATATCACGAGGAGATCCGGAATGGTCTGGAGAATAAGATTCATATAAGGAAAGTCCTGTTTCGGAGTTGGAGAATGGTTCCGGTGTTTTCATCGGGAATGTTCTAGAAGGTTCTGGAATGTCCGGCACTCCAGGGGGGAAGGGTACATGAATGTGTCATTTCAAGTTGGAATGATTGCATCATGTACTAGGTGTCATCGTTGTCCAAAATAAAGGGTTTATTCAAATCCTAGTTTGAAAAGTCAAATGGCTGGTTTGAAAGTCAAACGGCAAGTTTTGGAAAGAGGAGGAGTGGGAAACCGAGTTGGGAGGGTTTCCCTCCTCCAACTGGCGGTGCACCACCCAAGCCGAGTTGGGAAGGGACTACCCTCCCTCCCCTTGGCCGGCCGGCCCCTCCACCTATATAAGGAGGGGCAGGGCTCCCTCCTAGACACACAAGATCCTCTCCTCCAAACCCTAGTACCAAGCCGCCGGCGGACCTAGGGCACTCGCCGCCGCCTAGGTGAAACCCTAGCCGCCGGCCTAGCCCCCTCCTCGGCGTGTCTAAACCCTAGATCGTCGAGGGACTCTCTCATACTCCACCATACTCGCTCCGGCTTAAGGCGAAGCCCTGCGAGATCTCCCCTCTACTTCCGGTACCACGCCATTGTGCTGCCGGAATCGCGAGGAGAGTGCTACAACCTCCATTTTGCTTTGGAACAAGGGAGAGGAAGGTCTTCACGAGTCAACGAGCGTGTGACCGATTGGGGAGCGCCGAACGCCTTGGGAAGGATCGTCTACGCGATCTTGAGATCGGGAAGAGTACGACTACATCACCCACGAGAATCTGCTCTCGTTAAACACTTTGGAATCTTTGAGGGTGAGTTATTCTATCGACTCGTTGCTACAATCTAGTAGATAGATCTTGGCTTGTTTGTTTGTATGCGGTAGAAATTTTTTGTTTTCCATGCTACGAAACCCTACAGTGGTATCAGAGCCGTGTCTATATGTAGATCTGTTGCACGAGTAGAACACAATGGTCATTGTGGGCGTTGATGCTTTTATTGTCGATTGCTTCTTGTGTACTTTGCATCTTGCGGTATGTTGGGATGAAGCGGCCCGAGCTAACCTTACATGACATCGTTCATGAGACTTGCTCCACGCTTGACATGCAACTTGTATTGCATAAGTGGCTTTGCGGGTGCCTGTTTCTCCTAACATAGTTAAGATCCAATTTACAACGGGTGATTAACAATACTAGTATCAATGTTGTGGTTCTTGTTCATAAGTTAGAACGACACTTATTGAAAGCCCCAAACCACGTAAAATATGCAAAGAAAGTAGAGGCGTCTAACTTTGTTTTGCAGGGGTGTGCTGTGATGTGATATCGCCATGATTGTGATTATATTTGATGTATGCAATGTTCCTTATTGTAAGTTGGCAACCGGCAGGAGCCATATGGTTGTCTTTAATTTATGTTAAGACCCGCATGTCTATTCAAAGTAGTTGTAATAGTTGAAGCCGGTGGACGACAACCATGGAGAAGCGTCATTGACCTTGATGCAATGTCGGTGATGATGGATATCATGTTCGTGCTAGAAGATGGAGATCGGAAGCACAAAGAAGAAAGGCCATATCATATCACATATTATGAATTGCATGTGATGTTAATCCTTTATGCATCTTGTATTGCTTAGTAGACGACGGTAGCATTATAAGATGATCCCTCATGCACATGAATTTCAAGTCATAAAGTGTTCACCCTTAGTTAGCACCGTTGCTAAAGCTTGTTGTTTCGAAGCATCACGTGATGATCGGGTGTTAGATTCCAAGTGTATACAACGTGAGCAAGCCAGATTTGCTCATGCGGAAACTAAGGTTTGATCTTGACGAGCCTAGCATGTACAGACATGGTCTCGGAACACGGATCACCGAAAGGTAAAGCATGAATCATATAGTAGATATGATGAACATGTCGATTGTTCGCCATTGAAACTATATCAACTCTCGTGATGATCGGTGTTGATGTGGTGGATTTGGTTCGTGTGATCACTAAAACAATGTGAGGGATATTGTTTTGAGTGGGAGTTCACCTAGATTAATTTTATTATTAATTTGAACTCAATTTGTCATAAACTTAGTCTAAACTATTGCAAATATGTTGTAGATCAATGGCGCCCCCTACCATCAATTTTAATGCGTTCCTAGAGAAAGAAAAGTTGAAAAACAATGGAAGCAACTTCGCGGATTGGTTCCGCAATTTGAGGATTGTCCTCACAGCTGGTAATTTGACCTATGTCTTTGGATGCACATTGGGTGACCCACTGCGTGATGCTACCGATGAAGTAAAGAATGTTTACCTTGCTCGGAAGAATCGGTACTCCATAGTTCAGTGCTATCTTGTATGGTTTAGAATTGGAGCTTGAAAAGGTTTGAGAATTCAGACCCATATGATATTGTCGAGGATCTCAAATTGATTTTTGAGACTCATGCGGCAATTGAAAGCTATGAGGCTTCTGAAAAGTTCTTTAACTGCAAGATGGAAGAGGGCAGCTCCGTCAGTGAGCATGTGCTTAAGATGTCTGGGCACGCAAACAAACTTCAAAGCTTGGGTATAGTGATTCCTAATGCTTTGGGGATTTACCGTGTCCTCCAATCACTACCACCAAGTTACAAGAACTTTGTGATGAACTACAACATGCAGAACATGAACAAGCAGTTGCCAGAACTGTTTGCCATGTTGAAGTCTGCAGAAGTGGAGATCAAGAAAGAGCACCAAGTGTTGTTAGTCAATAAGACCACCAAATTCAAGAAAGGCAAGTCTAAGCAAAAGGGACACTTCAAGAAGGGTGGTAAGAAAGTTACCACGCCGATGAAGAAGACCAAGGCTGGACCTAAGCCTGATACTGAGTGCTTTTACTGCAAGGGAGAAGGTCACTGGAAGCGGAATTGCCCAAAGTACTTGGCGGATTTGAAGAACGGCAACATCAAGAAGAAAGGTATATCTGATATACATGTTATTGATGTGTATCTCACTAGTACTCGTAGTAGTGCCTGGGTATTTGATACTGGTTCGGTTGCTCATATTTGTAACTAGAAACAGGTGCTGCAGAATAAACGGAAGCCAGCGAAGAACGAGGTGACGATGCGCGTGGGAAACGGATCAAAGGTTGATGTGATCGTTGTCGGCACGCTACCCCTTCATCTACCATCGGGATTAGTTTTATACTTAAATAATTGTTATTTGGTGCCTGCGTTGAGCATGAACATTATATCGGGATCTTGTTTATTGCGAGACGGTTACTTGTTTAAGTACGAGAATAATGGTTGTTCGATTTATATGAGTAATATGTTTTATGCACATGCACCTTTGATAGATGGTATATTCTTGTTGAATCTCGATAGTGGAAATACGCATATTAATAACATTGAGGCTAAACGTTTGAATCGAGCGATAACTCGACCTATATGTGGCACTGTCGTCTTGGTCACATTGGAGTGAAGCGTATGAAGAAACTCCATTCCGATGGACTTCTTGAATCACTTGATTTCGAATCACTTGATAGATGCGAAGCATGTCTGATGGGTAAAATGACTAAGACTCCATTTTCTGGTATGATGGAGCGAGCTACGGACTTATTGGAAATCATACATACCGATGTGTGTGGTCCAATGAGTGTAGCATCGCGCGGTGGTTATCATTATGTTCTTACCTTCACGGATGACTTGAGTAGATATGGGTATATCTATTTCATGAAACATAAGTCTGAAACTTTCGAGAAGTTTAAGGAATTTCAAAGTGAGGTAGAGAATCAACATAACAAGAAGATTAAATTTCTACGTTCTGATCGTGGAGGTGAATATCTAAGTTACGAGTTTGGCGAGCATTTGAAGAAATGCGGAATACTTTCACAATTGACACCGCCGGGAACACCACAGCGTAATGGTGTGTCCGAACGTCGTAATCGAACTCTCTTAGATATGGTTCGTTCTATGATGTCACTTACAGATTTACCGCTATCATTTTGGGGTTATGCATTAGAAACAGCTGCATTCACTTTAAATAGGGCACCGTCTAAATCCGTTGAAACGACACCGTATGAATTATGGTTTGGGAAGAAACCTAGATTGTCGTTCCTTAAAGTTTGGGGGTGCGAAGCCTATGTAAAGAAGTTACAGCCGGACAAGCTTGAACCCAAAGCGGAAAAATGCGTCTTCATAGGATACCGAAAGGAAACTATTGGGTATACCTTCTATCATAGATCCGAAGGCAAAATCTTCGTTAAGAATGGATCCTTTCTAGAGAAGGAATTTCTCTCGAAGAAGTGACTGAAGGAAAGTAGAACTTGACGAGGTTGTCGAAACTTCTCGAAATTGCGAGTAGAGCAGACCGAAGAAGTTCCTGTGGTGCCTGCACCAATAAGAGAGGAAGCTAATGATGATGATCATGAAACTTCGTTGAAGTTGCTACAGCCTCGCAGTCAATGAGAACTCGTACCACTCCAGTTGGTATGATCCGTTATGAGTGTCATGTTGGTGGACAACACCGATGACCCTGAGACATATGAGGAAGCGATGATGAGCCCAGATTCCAATAAATTGCAAGAAGCCATGAAATCCGAGATTGGATCCATGTACGAAAACCAAGTATGGACTTTGGTGGACTTACGGATGGCGGAAGGTGTCGAGAACAAATGGATTTTCAAGAAGAAAATAGATGCGATGGTAATGTTATCGTCTATAAAGCTCGACTTGTCGCAAAAGGGTTTCGACAAATTCAAGGAGTTGACTACGATGAGACTTTCTCACCAAGAGCGGCTAAAGTCTGTGAGGATTATGTTAGCAATCGCTGCATATTATGATTATGAGATATGGCGGATGGATGTCAAACAAAGATTCCTCAATGGAGACATTGATGAAGAGTTGTATATGATGCAACCCAAAGGTTTTGTCGATCCTAAAGATGCTAACAAGGTATGCAAACTTCAACGGTCCATCTATGGATTGAAGCAAGCATCCCGAAGTTGGACTCAACGTTTTGATAAGGTGATCAAAAGTTTTGGTTTTATACAAACTTATGGAGAAGCTTGTATTTACAAGAAAGTGAGTGGGAGCTCTGTAGCATTCTTAATACTATATGTGGATGACATATTGTTGATTGGAAATGATGTAGACCTTCTTAATAGTGTCAAGGAATATTTGAATAATAGTTTTTCAATGAAGGATCTTGGCGAAGCAGCTTACATATTAGGCATAAATATTTATAGAGATAGATCGAAACGCCAAATATCATTGTTACAAAGTACATATTTGGACAAAGTTCTAAAGAGGTTCGGAATGGAAGATAGCAAGAAAGGGTTCTTGCCCATGTTGCCCAATACGACCTTGAGTAAAACTCAAAGTCCGACATCGGCAGAAGATAGAGAAAGGATGAGTAAGACTCCCTATGCCTCAGCCATAGGATCTCTAATGTATGCCATGCTATGTACTAGACCCGACATTGCATATGTTGTTAGTTTAACTAGCAGATATCAAAGTGATCCAGGAGTGGATCATTGGACAGTGGTCAAAAGCATCCTTAAGTACTTAAGAAGAACTAAGGATATGGTTCTTTCTTATGGAGGTGATGAACAGCTCGTTGTTAATGGTTACACCGATGCTAGTTGGAACACCGATCCGGATGATTCTAAATCACAATCTGGATACGTATTTATTTTGAATGGTGCAACAGTTAGCTAGAGGAGTGCAAAGCAAAGCGTTGTGGCAAGATCTTCAACTGAATCGGAATACATGGCTGCTTCGGAGGCTTCACAAGAAGCGATATGGATGAAAGAGTTCATTACAAAGCTGGGTGTGGTTCCTAGTGCGCTGGACCCAATGTCTATCTACTGTGATAACATGGGCGCCATAGCCAATGCGCAAGAACCAAGGTCACACAAGAAGCTGAAGCACATCAATTTACGTTTTCACGCTATTCGAGAACATATCCAAGATGGGGATATAAAGATTTGCAAAGTACACACAGATCTGAATGTGGCGGATCCATTGACTAAACCTCTCCCGAGGGCAAAACATGACCAGCACCAAACTGCCATGGGTGTTCGGTATATTACCATGTAATCTAGATTAGATGACTCTAGTGCAAGTGGGAGACTGTTGGAGATATGCCCTAGAGTCAATAATAAATGTAGTTATTATTATATCTTTGTGTTTATGATAAATGTTTACATTCATGCAATAATAGTATTAACAAGGAAACATTGATACTTGTGTGATTTGTAAACTTAAATTGAAGTCCCTAGTATAGCCTCTATACATCACTAGCTTGTTGGTTGATAAGTGATTGTGGTTTCCCTATCATGAACATTGAGATGTTATCAACAACAAGATCATATCATTAGGAGAATGATATGGTGGACATACTCCTATAGATAAGCGTAGCATAAAGATCAAGTCATTTTAATCGTTCAATTGCTATATGCTTTCTGATACATAGTAATCTAATTCCTTCGACCATGAGATCATGCATATCACCTTTACCGGGTGGATGCTTTGATGACATCAAACACCACACCGTAACTGGGTGGCTATAAAGGTGGCATTGAGTGTTCAGAAAGTATTGGTTGAAACACATGGATCAAGAGTGGGATTTGTCCATCCATATGACGGATAGATATACTTTGGGCCCTCTCGGTGAAATGTCATCCAATTAGCTTGCAAGCATGTGGTAGCTCACAAGGGATCACATATCACGGAGCGAGAAAAGAGTACTTATCGTAGCGAGGTTGAACTAGGTATGCAGAGATCTGCGATCATAACCTCGGATAAGTAAACTATCGTGAGACAAAGGGAAATTGATATCGTATGTAAGTGGTTCATTCGATCGCAAAGTAATCATAGAAATATGTGGGAGCCATATGAATTTCCAGATTCCTCTATTGGTTATTGATCGGAGAAGTGTCTCGATCATGTCGCGTAATTCACGAACCGTAGGAGACACACTTAAGGATTCGACGTTGTTTGAGTAGTTATGGAATGATGAGAAAGAGACCGAATGTTGTTGAGTCTCGAATGGGATTCGGGATATCACGAGGAGATCCGGAATGGTCCGGAGAATAAGATTCATATAAGGAAAGTCCTGTTTGGAGTTGGAGAATGGTTCGTGTTTCATCGGGAATGTTCTAGAAGGTTCCGGAATGTCCGGCACTCCGGGGGGGAAGGGTACATGAATGTGTCATTGCAAGTTGGAATGATTGCATCATGTACTAGGTGTCATCGCTGTCCAAAATAAAGGGTTTATTCAAATCCTAGTTTGAAAAGTCAAACGGCTGGTTTGAAAGTCAAAGTCAAACAAGTTTTGGAAAGAGGAGGGAGGAACCGAGTTGGGAGGAGTTCCTCCTCCCACCGCTGGCGCACCACCAAGCCGAGTTGGGGAGGGAATCCCCTCCCCTTGGCCGGCCCCCTCCACCTATATAAGGAGGGGAAGGGCTCCCCTCCTAGACACAGAAGATCCCCGCCTCCAAACCCTAGTACCAAGCCGGGCGGACCTAGGCACTGCCGCCGCCTAGGTGAAACCCTAGCCTTGGCCTAGCCCCCTCCTCGGCGTGTCTAAACCCTAGATCGTCGAGGACTCTCTCATACTCCACCATACTCGCTCCGGCTTGAAGCCTGCGAGATCTCCTCTACTTGGTACCACGCCGTTGTCTTGCCGGAATCGCGAGGAGTGCTACAACCTCCGTTGCATCTTTGGAACAAGGAGAGGAAGGTCTTCGTCGACCAGGCGATGTGACCATTGCGGGAGCAGCTTGGCCGGAAGGATCGTCTACGCGATCTTGAGATCGGGAAGAGTACGACTACATCACCCACGAGAATCTGCTCTCGTTAAACACTTTGGAATCTTCGAGGGTGAGTTATTCTATCGACTCGTTGCTACAATATAGTAGATAGATCTTGGCTTGTTTGTTTGTATGCGGTAGAAATTTTTTGTTTTCCATGCTACGAAACCCTACAGGACAAGCTAGAGGTTTTGTATACCGAGTGCAATATTATGAATATGGTCGCACGGGATTTATACAACCAATGCAACTGGCTTTTGATCAGCGGATAACATGCTGATACAAAGTTACTCAATGTGATAATTACTTTTTATATGGTTGATTCATGTTTCAACCTTGTATGACCTATGATGTAATCCTTTTGTAATAACAACACCCTTTTTAATAAAGCAATAAGATTGGCTACATGTATCAATCAATACGGAGGAAGAGGCTTCATACCTTTTCAGAAAAGAATGCAATTCCTATTCTAGGTTCATTATTTCTACATTTCAAATTGGCACGAAAAATTATTCTATGTTCTATAATCCTTGAAACCCTAACTTTATGTCTATTATAATTGTGGATCGCCACTAGAAAAAAGACAAACGCCAAATCATTTTCGTGCGTAAATTAAGTTTTCTTGGTAACTGTTAGATTAATGTAATGTAGTAGTAGCAAGGAAAAGATATCCAGCACTAGAGATATGCATGTCGAGCTCAGATGCCACAGTCATAAAAGGAGTAAAGAATTTCCTTTCGATCAGCTGCTTTCTGTGAGAATCTTGTGTGCAAGTTACTGGGAATATTTGATCCACCAAGGGTGATGGACACGCATGGACCATGCTAACTTTGATTCTTTATTTTTTTTGTTCTTGGACATTGACTTTAGGGGCATTTTTGGTGTTTGATTTTATGCATATATGGAAGAAACTAAATCATACTTTGTTATCCAAATTGTAGGTACTCCTTGTGTTTGTGTACTTTTATAGAATGAAGTTTGCTCCAGTGCAACTCTCTCAAAAATCATTAAGGGTAATATGGTCAATATCCTTAATTAAATAATTTACAAATAACAGGCTAACTCATATCACGCCTTAGTTAACCCCTCCCAAAATTCATTAAGGTAATATGGCCTAATATGTGGTTTTGAGAGGGAAGATACATATCACGCCTTAGTACACTGTCCTCATGCGTCGGCACTATGGGATGCAATGGGTGAGGTTTAGAACATTTCGAAAATAACTGAGAAGGGAGATGACTGGCTTGAGAATTGGCTGCTCCATATGCCAATGCAGACTCGTGGTTGTGTACCGATGATTGTTTGGCGTGTTTGGCTTGCACATAATGAAATCATTCATGATAAGCCACCACCAGCGATAGAAGGTTTAAAAAGATTTATCTGCAGCTATGTCCACTCCCTGGACATTATTAACCAAACGTCTACTAAGGATATAATCAAGAGCAAGCTACCTTATGCTGGACAGTTCGTTGTTTGTCCTCTCATGTGAGTGTAGCGGTGAAGGAGGTATGGCCTAGACCCCCTGATGGTGTTCTTAAGTTAAACGTGGATGATGGAACATTTGTTATCCAGACGGGTTCAGCTGGAGCGGGCATGATTATTCGGTGTAGTGACGGATCATCGGTCTATTATGCTTGCCGATCAATCCAAATGTGTTCCTTGGCTCTTGAAGCAGATCTCTTGCATGGAGGGAGTCCGCTTTGATCTTGACTTGAGCCAGGAAGATGACCACACTATGATAGAAACAGGTTGTCCGGAGTTAGTAAGAATGAGGACAAGCATATCAAGGGATAGATGTGTCTTGAAACATTTGGTAGTCTTAGGCTTTTCCTGGTCTATGATCGTATTTGTTTGATTGTTAAAATCCCTCGATGAAGGAACGCTGCTAGTCATGATCTAGCTAGGTTTGGAATGTTAGAACAAAAGACTCGAGTGTGATTAGGTTTGGTTCCTCAATTTCTTCTCGATCGTATCGCACGGGATTGTAATGACTATATAATTGTTTAATACAATATCGTTTCCCCTGAAAAAATACCCTAGCTAACTCATATTCACGTATGAGTATATAACATTTCCTAGGATCACCGACAGCACGTTAACCTCATGCTCACCCTCGACCCGCTCGCCACCAACCACTTGGCATTCCCACTTATTGTCGACCACCATGTCACCGCAGATCCTACGGCAATGGGTTAACTCCAGCCACCTTCACCTCGTGATTGCCGTCGGATCAGCCTCCATCTTAGGTCCTTGGCAGCTCCTCCCGAGGTTGCGCATGTGGATGTCGCATCAGACTACCTCCAGATCTCGGCGTCGTAGCTGGACATACCCGGTGATATTTATTTTGAGAGTTCATATTCTCATGACCGGACAAGTAACCAGACCGTCCGGTGACACCTCCGTCGTGCGTGCAGCATCAGAGCATGCATGTGCATGTACATATTCTGGACGTACTCGTGTACATACACATACATAGCGCTATCGATTTAACTAGGCCATAGGATTTTTACACTGCTACACACAAATTAATTAATTATTTGTTAAATAGCATGATACTCTTAATTACGAAGGGGTATCGAACGATTTTATCGTTTGTTGTGTTTAAGTTTGGTTGAGTTTGGAGAAGAGGTTGTACCAGCAAACCCCTATAGAACAACTAGTATAGTTCTCGAGAAGAATCTTGTAAGCTGTTCGGTTAGGTTGTCAGTTAACTCGGTAAAATACCGTCGACTCTAGGACCATTTACTTGCAATATACCGAGGTCGCAAAAATAGGTGAGCTACTACCCTCGCCAATTCTACTTCTCCTCCATAAAGCACCATGGTCATGGTTGATGCGGCAATTTAGTGTATGTTTCACACTGGCAACGTGTGTATCCATATACTCTTTGCTTTGTTGAAGACGGCCAGTGAACTTTCATTTCGTTTAGCCTTTCGAAGGAAACCAGGCGAAATATTCGTGGGGAAATAAAGATATGTTAGTCATAATCAGATCTAGTGAAATCTCAATCGATCTATTCAATGACCACTGAAGTTGCATCCATCCTCATCCACACAAAGGGATTATATACCTCGACATCATTTTGTTCTGCTCCTAGGATATGCTACTACAAATAAATTGATGTCTCGATGGGACCTCCTTTGAACACGATTTTTTTATCAGGAACAAGTCAGTTAGTTTTATCAGGAACAAGTCGGTTAGTGGGAAGCTAACTTTGTAATTATGTCAAGAAATAATATGGCATGTCGGAAGGAAAATACGAACTTGATCCTGGTGCCTTTGATCCCTATTTCTCCCATGTTCTTGCTTTTTCTAAACAAAAAGGTGTAAGTGCATATTGTGATCCTGGTGCCTTTTATACCTATTTAGGTGTGAAGCCAAAAATGCTTCGGATTCGAAAAGGAAGTATTTTTGGAATTTATATCAGTCAAGCATTTCTAAGCTAGTTTGATCATCTATAAGGAAAAACTTACTAGCATCGAATTGATCTTTCTGGATTTATTATGAAATAAGTTGCTACAATGCAAAAAATATATTATATGTCTTCACACCTAAATATCTTGCAGACCATATCGATGTCCAGAAACTCACTTTTGGATTGATATGTTATAAATAAGTACCTATTTATGTCCCATACAAAGTAATTGCATGTAATTAAATTATATATATCACGATGTTGCTCTTTTTTGCGTGGCGTCTACATGGAACTACCATTCATCAAGAAATTATAGATTGAACTATGCACACCAAAATTTCCAAACAACACAAAGAGTTAAGTTCCGAAATGTTGGGATAATGATCAATCAACTATTATGACCTTTATTTTTCATTAGTGGCATGCGTATTCTAGTTACCAGACCATATCAACTCTCGGTTATTTCATTAATGAGTTTTGATCTTCTCCATCCAAACACTTTAATTGGTTTCACTTTATGTAAATGCATGAAACTAAAAATCTGTAGTAGTCCATCATAGTTGTTCTCCCATTGTTTACCTTACATCTCATCTCTTTTTTTCTACAAAACTAATAGATGTAGGTTCTTATTTGTTGTTGTGCCATTTTCTGCTCAATCATAGTATTTTATACCTTGTACAATATTCATTTTGTTGCTCTACCATCTCCTCTCTTGGCAGACCCACTCCTCAGCTAGGAGTTTAAACATCCATTTTCTTATACTATCAACCCCAAATTTATGTTTATGTTTATCACTTTGGCAGGAAGAAATCCAAACAATACTCTGTGTGCAACTCCCATTGATGAGTTTGGGTCCCTTGCCAACCACTTTTAGTTCAACCGCCTATACATAGATAGCATGTTCACCTTCCTTCTCTAGTGAACTACATGTCTAGTTGGAGAAGGGATCTATCATATATACATACATATATAGTTGCTCTATCATTTCGCCTACTTCTCAATTGTACGCATTTGTAGTTAACTAGGAACGAGAGGTGTCGGGAAGATTTCTAATCCGCATGTTTTCAACAGTACAAGCAATTGCCAAGAAGTCATCAGAAATCTACTAGAATATGGCATCATTGTCCAACTTGTACATGATTCAATAGAAAAAAATGAGGGACTATATGTAAGAGATCTAACCTTTGTCCAATCGCATGCAAGGCTAGATAGACGTTCCCTGTAAAAAAAATAGCTTGCAGTGGACCAATTGGGAAGCATTAAGCTTTCAATACTTGACAAACCATGTCATGGTTGATGCGACATTGTAGTTCGGGATGGCAGGGTGTGCATCCATTCTTTGCTTTGTTAAATACAGAAGAATCTCGTGAACTTCTATTCAGTTTACCTTTTGAAGGAAAACAACGACGATATTCGTGGAGAAACTAAAATCAGATCTAGTGAAATCTCAACCAATCCATTGAATGGCCACTCGAGTTGCATCCATCCTACGTCCACACATAGTGAGACATATTATTGTGTGACTCCAACTTAATTTTGTTCTGGTCTTGGCATGTGTTGTTACAATTAAAAATAGTGTTTTGCATCTCTGATTTGTACAAGAAAACATTATTACGAAGCGATTTGGTCCGCGGTAAGCTTTCTAGTCCTACGAAGAAATAATATGGCACGTTGGAAGAAAAATATTGTACCCAATTGATCAATGGTTCATTTGAGCCCTGTTCATATGAACATGCTCAACATATTTATTAATAAAATCATAGTTGTATATTGGGATACACAATACATGCACTAGCACAAAAAGTACACTGGCCACTTATGGTCCAAAAAGTAAGTGACTTCCGCATTTGTATCAGCAATACATGTATTACAACATCTAGAACGTCAAATTGATAGTTTTTCATCTATCATGAAATATGTTGTTATAATTCATAATTATTTTATGTGCCCACACATAATTAAACAAGGTGATACCATCTTGAAGACTATGTCAATGTCCAAAAAACTTGGTTTGGATAGAAGGTATTATAAAGATATGTCAACTTGTGTCCCATGCTAACAAAGAAATTGCATACAAACAAAATAACTATATCATGATTTTTTTATAAACACACACACAAACAGGGGCCTATCACTGGCCAAAATTCATAGATTGCATTATACACCAAAACTTCTGAATAACAGAACCAATTAAGGTCTGGAATGTCATTATCATCTCCTTCCACCTTCATCTGTTTCACATTATTTAATTTCATTGAATAAGAACCCTAGTAGTTCCTCGTAGATGTTCTCGCGATCCTTTACCATATATCTCATCTTCCTCATTTGCTATAGAAATGACTAGACGGTGTTGAGATGTAGGAACTTATTTGTTGTATCGTTTCCACTCAATCCACTGCTCGGTTATGCACGTGTTTAAACTCGCCTCATCTCCATTATGTTGCTCTACATCTCCTCTCTTGGCAGACCCACTCCAAAACTACGAGTTAGACATCCATTCAGTTTGACAGTGTGTAGAGACAACAACTTCTCCCTCCTCCTTTGTTAAACTACATCTCTCGCTAGAGGGGATCTAGCATATATACATGCATATATCTGTTGCTGTATCATCTCGTCTATTTCTCAAGTATACACATCTAATTAATTTGGAACGGAAGTTGCCAAGAATATTTCTATACCACATGCCTTAAGCGGTACAAGCCAATTGTTTTCACTACTGCGTGCAATTTTCTCTACATCTACTGTTTGCAACAACCAGGAAATGGAAAAGAATATCATGCTCTAGCTGTCCTAAATTAGAAGCATAGATATATATGAATGTAGACAAATCCGCGACATCTAATTCGAGAAGGAGGAAGTACAAGTTTCAGGTTGTTCCATTCTCAGTTCACGGCTGTCCACATCCACCACACCAGAACATCTTTTTTAGCTTTAGAAATAGGTCACTACTCTAAAGGCCCTCAACTACTCGATTATAGAACCATTCAATCGCAACACTCAGCGTTTATATAGGGGGAATGCGTCGTGTGTGCATCGTCCATACAAGCAATGCTATTACATTCCTTTTGCTTTGTTGGATGATGGAAGAATCTTGTGAATTTCCCATTTAGCTTTTCCTTCCGGAGGAAAACAACCGAAATATTGGAGGAGAAATGAGGATATGTTGGTCATGATCGGATTTTTTGAGATTTCAATCACTCCATTGGACGGCACTCATCAAGCTGCACCTTTCCTCATCCACACATAGTGAGCCATATTACAAGAATGCAACATCTACGGACTACTTCTATGGAATTTTGTTACGGAAGCCAGCTGGTTCAGCACGATTGGTAAGGCTGTAACAGTTATTCCGAAAAATCCCAACTCATCCCGTAAGTGCTGCCCGTAAGAAATTCCTCCCTAGATGTTCTAGTGATGTTCCAGTGGAAATCAAGATGGATGCGTTCAAAAACTTTTGTCTCTTGCTACAGCTACCCAATGTTGATTAGTATCGGTATTACATGGCCATGCCTGGACCCAATTTCCTTGACAGCAATACTAGCTAGCTACTCCCTCTGTTTCACAATATAAGCCTTTTTAGCAAGCTATTTTAGTTTGCTAAAAAGGCTTATATTGTGAAACAGTATTTAGGAACTGCAAATATAAAAGTTTCAGAATTTAGAATACGATTGTCTTTTCTATCTACATTCAGCTCTCTATCAGTCTGAAAAAATTAACAATCTGACTCAAAGGTGACCTCTGGTCAATTTTCCAAATACCATCCACTACTTGATATAAAAAGGCAGGCAGCTTAGATTGAGCCCATCACACAAGTACAGCTAGAGAATTGCAAGTTTATTTCATAAGTATTCAAGACTAGAAGAGACAGTGCAAAATACATCAAGTGCCCAGGCCAGATGCAGAAGCTGACAGTTTCAGAATAGAAAAACCTCAAAAGCTGAGCTGTGAAGGACAACGATGCAGAAGGTACACGGAACAATTGAAGTGATGATTCAGTAAAAGATTAACATCAAGAAAAGCCATCTTAATGACTGCAGCTACAAAAAATAATTAGTGCTCAGTGTTAATCATAAAACCAAACCACCCAGACATATATTTTATTACTCCCTCCGAGGCAAAGTTTTGCTTAAACCTATGGCAATTAAACCAGATCAGAGTTTGTATATATCTTGGCAATACTGCATAACAAAAGCACCAGAACTACATACCCACACAGATAGGTGGTCTGCATCCAGGTATCCATCAGTCTATGTCTGGTACTGGAATCAAATAATAGTAACTTGTTTACATATCACATGGAACATCACAAACTAGTGGCACAAATAGTAGCATGACAAGATGACAAAAGGTTCGGATAATACAAAGATAGGAAGACTACTACAACCATGAGAACTAATCAAATTTGGACAATGCACAAAATGAGATCCGCTGATTATCAAGAAATAGCTCCGAAACAAACCAAACCCTGAGTAAACAACATCAACACGCGAATGGGTCAGGTAAATTAAAATCATGGATATCCTTGATTTCCCGAATATTGCGCACACACATGTTGGTTATAAACTGAAACCGAGCGCCTCTTGAAGCCCTGTTCTCCAGCTGCAGCTTCCTACGATGTTCTGCCAAGAACTCCTCGTTGTAGTCCCTGTCTTGGATACGAAGTGTCATTGAGTCCAGCGCACTCGCATTCAACACAAAGAACGTCACAAAGTTAATCTGCGACCTGATGCCCCAATACCACTCAAACACTATTTTCTTCAGACGTATGTCATGACATCTGATCAGCTTCTTGTGTTTACGAAGCCACAAATTGTTTGGCCCTGAGTTAGATGTCTGAAAAGAACATAAAGACATCAATAAATTAGCCTCTTCAGAACAGAAGCAGATAAGAACAAACTAAGAGTGATGCAGCAGCACCTGGATGTACAACTTCTCCAAGGACGGAAAGCATTTCATCAAGTCAATAACTGTATCAAGACTCAGAATACCCATATCAACAGCTAAAATCTTGATACTGTGCACAGCCGTCGTAAGGCTATAAATTTTCGCCCCCTTAACCAAGCATGCAAGAACAAATTAGGCTCGGAGGATATGCAATATTGCTACATGCAGAAATGCATGTTTGAAGCCTTGTAATGGCCAGAAGTAGAAAGACTTTAGTTACCTGAATAACCGTGGAGCCAAACATGATTTTGGCGGGGGAATACGAATGGCAATACAAGGTCTCCAATTTAGGTGCGAAGTTAACCGATACATGCAGATGACTCCTGAAAACAAGCTGAAGCAAGCTCTGAAGAGAAGGGGCATTGTCAATGTCAAGTTGCTTAAACTCGGGCTCATCCTTCCAATAATATTGAGCACGCACGCTGATGCTTCTCAGGCTAACGGAATTGATCCTGACACAACTGAAGCCAAAGCTCTCGTGTATCATCAAGCACTCCAGAACAGGGCACCCGGCAATCATGTGCTGCAGGGAACACTCCGAGATCCTGACCTCTTCAAGTGTGAGCTGCTTAAGGTTGGGGAACTGAAGCCCTTGGAGGACGTCAGGGAGCTGGCAACTAGTAATGGTGGCACCACAGAGAGTCGTGGAAAACCGGAAAATGGATTCAGACAGCAGCTGCACAGGTAGGTGATAAGCTGTCGGGTAACATAAAAAAAGCTCCTCGAGGTTGGCCACGGCGGGTGACCGGAGCCAGGCGTCAAGGGTATCCGCTCCGTAGCTGATCGGTCTCCTGGGGGTGCAGAAGCGTCGGCCGGGGCCTTGGTGGGAGGAAAGGATGCGTGATACGACACCAGCGAGTTCATCCTCACGCTTGACGAGACCACGGCAATCTAGGTTGAGAGGGGCGGAGCGCCAGAGGTGGCGCCACCGGGACGCGAGGATTTGGGTGCGAGCGCCTTCCTTGGTGGGGAGGAGGGAGATTATGTCGCTGAGGACGTCATCGGGGAGGTCGCTGATGCGATCGGTGCCTCCTCCATGAACCTCACCCACTCTCCTCCTCCTCCTTCTGCCTGAACTAGGGCCGCCCGCCTCCATTTCCACCGAGGGGAAATCTAGGGTTTACTTCCTCGGTTCAAGGAGGATCAATGTAGGGGGTAGCAAGAGAGCATGGGGCTAGGGAGATGCGGAGGATTAGTTGGAGGCGTTACCAGATCGAGCACGGGAGGAGAGGCGGCGGTGTGTACGGCGGCAGTCGGCGGCGTGGTCGGGTGGATGGCAGGCGGCGACGGTTTGTTACTCGACAGAGGTTGGTACCACCCCGACCTCACTCTTAAGGGCTCAGGCCATCTTCACCCGGTCACTCGGTTACTCTAAACTGTCATTTGAATCGGGTCCTGATCAGTACGGATAGGCGATTTATTTGTCCTTTTTTTTAAAAAGAATCCGTATTTAGCTAGGGCTGACCAGGGATTCATATGTTTGCAAATATTATTATATAATTAATTTTTAGGATACAAATAAACTAGACTAGGTAATAAAATTGAAATAGTGCTTACAAATATATAGTTCAGTCTCGCATGGTTTGATGAAAAATAACTAAACCGTTAATTAATTACACAAAACAAATAATGGATTAAACATTGAGATTTCAGCCCTTATATACTCAACCAAATCCAGTTGAAGCTGACGCAAATTTTCATGCACTTGCATGAAATCTTTTCAAGACGCTAGACTTGGCTCTGGCTCAACCAACTGACCCTGAAAGTCCCAGCCTTGGTCCAAGATGTCGTCATCATGCTCGTCATCGACGATCATGTTATGCATGATGACATAAGCAGTCATCACATCCCACATCCTTGCCGTGCTTCAGGTTCTAGAAGGGTACCGAATAATAGCCCACCTTGACTGAAACACACCAAATGCTCGCTCCACATCCTTCCTAGTAGCCTCTTGCTCTTTCGCAACCTCTTGCACTTCTCATCTCTAGGATTGCGGGTTGTCTTCACAAAGGTGGCCCAAGAGGAGTAGATACCGTTAGCAAGATAGTAACTCATATCATATGGATTGCCATTGATCTGATAAGAAACATGTAGGGCATTGCCTTCTGCCAGCCTAGCAAACACCGGAGACCGCTGCAGCACATTGATGTCATTATTTGATCCAACCATGCCAAAAAAGGAGTGCCAAATTCAGAGATCATGTGATGCAACGGCCTCTATTAAACGTTTAGGTTTTCCGCACGAGCCCATATATGCTCAACCAAATCTAGTTGAAGTTGATCATGGGTTCGCCTGTGACATCAATTTTCATGCACTTGCATGAAATCTTCCCAAGACGCTAGACCTGGCTCTGACTCAACCAACTGACCCTGAAAGTCCTAGCCTGGTCCAAGATGTCGTCATCACACTTGTCCCCGACGATCATGTTGTGCATGATCACACAAGTAGTCATCACATCCCACATCCTCTTGGTGCTCTAGGTTCTAGCAAGTTATCGAATAATAGGTAACCTTAACTAAAGCACACCAAATGCTCGTTTCACATCCTTTCCAGTGGCCTCTTGTTCTTTCGCAGACCTCTTGCATTTCTCATCTATAGGGTTGTGGATTATCTTCATCAAGATGGCCTAGGAGGGATAAATATTGTTAGCTAGATAGTAATTCATACATATTGATTGAAATTGATCTCATAGGATACGTGAGGGGCATTGCCTTCTGCCAGCCTAGCAAACACCAAAGACCGCTGTAGCACATTGATGTCATTGTTTGATCTAGCCATGCCAAAAAATAAGTGTCAAATCTACAGATCCTGTGATACAAGAGCCTCTAGTATGACGTTGCACCCCTCTGCATGCCCTTTAAACTTTCCTTGCCAACCAAAAGGACAGTTCTTCCACTGTCAATGCATGTAGTTGATGCTGCCAAGCATCCCAGGAAACCCATTTATCTCGTTGATGGACAAAAGGCGGGCAGTGTCTTTGGTGTTTGGCTCTCTCAAGTAAACTTTGCCAAACACCACAATAACTGCGCTGCAAAACCGGTACATTGCCTCATGGCATGTGGACTCGCTCATGCGCATGTAGTCGTCGAGGAGATCACCGAGTACTCCATATGCAAACTGTTGAATGACAGCGGAACATTTCTAGTAAGAGTAGAAGCCAATCTTACCAGTACAATCGTACTTGGTCTCGAAGTATTCATCGTACTCCCTCACCCCATTGAGAATGTCAAAGAACAAGTTCTTGGACATCTGATAGCGGCAACAAAATGCCTTCTCTTTGAAGACCGGATTAGTTGGGTGGAAGTAGTCCTTGTAAAGGCGTATGTGTCCTTCTTCTCGGTCGCCCTCATGGTTAGCTTTGTGCCGCTTGGCCGAGCCACCTCTACGTGGCGTCCGAAGTGCAGCATCTATGCAGATGCCAATAGAATTTCAATCTCACCATTGAACTCCTCCTCAAACGATGACTCCACAAAATTCTTATAAAAGGACTCCATTGCCCTTCGACTGCTACCCATCTGTAAAGTATACGGCCATCAATGGCGATGCCAACTCCTGCAGCGGGACAGATAACCTAGAAAGGACCTGCGAGCGTACATCAACCGCGGTTAGGCAAATGACCGAGCAGGTTATGTGCCACGCAGAGGTTGTCGCGTGTCTAGTCGACATGAGGAGGTCGGGGCAGAGGGATGGCCTGCGGCGCGTCCAGACAACTCGGGAAACGCGTGTGTCCTGCGGTGCTACTCGCGTGGGGCGTCGGCAACAACGGGCAGTGGCGGCGACGACGATTGCGCATGCTTTGGTGACGACTGTATACGCACATCCTGTTGGAAACCCTAAGAGCAAGGTGTGAAGCAGCAAGTTTTCCCTCAGTTGAGACCGAGGTTATTGAACCAGAAGGAGGAAGGAAACGTCACACAGGTGTTGCAAGCAACACGGAGACCTGCACAACACAAACTCAAGACTTTGCCCCAACGAACAGTGAGGTTGTCAAGCTCACCGGTTTGCTGTAACAAAGGATTAAACGTATGGTGTGGAAGGTAATGGTTTGCAGCAAGTAAACAAGTAGTAGTGGAAGATGTATCAGTGGTAAAGATTGTACCGGGGTCCCTAGTTCACTAGAGGTGCTCTCCTTAGATAAACAACATGGCATGAAGGGTAAACAAATTACAGCAGGGCAATTGACAAGAACTGAGCAATACATAACAATGCAATTACTAGTCAGAAAGATCCTATGCGATTCGATTGGGAAATACAACAATATACATAGACCGCCATCCAACTGCATCTATGACTAGAAGTCCACCTTCAGGTTATCATCCGAACCTCCTCTAGTATTAAGTTGCAAGCAACAGACAACTACTTTAAGTAAAGTGTGTAAGGTAAACAGTCCACATGTTCCATGAACAAGAGACCGTTATTTTTTCCCTAGTAGCAAAAGCACATCTACAACCGAAGAGATTATTGTCACTTTCCTTGGAAACTAGAGGCATGAACCCACTATCGAGCATAAATACTCCCTCTTGGAGTCACTAGCAACTACTTGGCTAAGATAGCTACTAACAACGAAGAGCATGCAAGATCACAAACAACACAGACATGGTAGAATCATAAAGAAAAAACCATTAATCAAATCAGCATAATAATCTCAATATCCATCGGATCCTCGCAAACACAACATGCATGATTACAAATAGATTAGATCTTGATCATGAACGGATCTCACAAGATCTATACATGAAAGCACAAAGGAGGAGATACAACCATCTAGCTACTACATGGACCCATAGTCCAAGGTGGAACTAATCACGCATCATATCGGAGAGAAGACCTCTGGGATGATCTCCCCTCTGGCGGGGTGCCAGGAAGAACTTCAGATCCCCCCCTGATCTAGGGATGATGGTGGCAGCGGCTACAGACGGTTTCGTGGATATTTGATCGGGTACTCAGGGTTTCTGCATCGGGGGCTTCTTATAGGCGAAGGGGGAGACCGAGGAGGCGGCCAGGGTCACCAAACCCTAGCCAGGCGTGGGGCTGGGCCCACCCACGCCTGGGGTGGGTCTGCCCCCCCCTGGCTGGCCCCTCCGGCTCCCCTCTGGACTTCTTGTTCCCCACGGAAAGTAATTGACTTTGACATTTGTCTCGTCCAATTCCGAGAATATTTCTTTACTAACTTTTCTGAAACCAAAAATAGCAGAAAATAGGCATCTCGCACTGTTGCAACTTGTTAATAGGTTAGTACCAGAAAACATGTAAAAAGCACCTCAAAGTGTAGACAAGCAAAGCAAACTAGATACAAAACAAGCATGGAGCATCAAAAATTATAGATACGTTTCCAACGTATCAACATCCCCAAGCTTAACTCCTACTCGTCCTCGAGTAGTTAAGTGATAAAAAGAATAATTTTTGAGGCCACCCTCACAATAAAGATCCAACCATTTGCAAGCATTGAAAGTTGGTATCAAATAACTCTAAACATGTGCATGGAAGATGGAGTTCTAACAATAGGACATAGTAACTATGCATGCAACATGGCAAGCTACAAACAAAGATCATGAATAACATGCATTGAAAAACGTTTGTTTGTTTCAGATGCAGAAAACATAGCATAGTGGCAATCAGCTTGTCCCTCATAGATTAGCAATATAGATGCATAGGACACCTGCAAAGTTCACAAGGGTGACTAGAAACAAATAGCACAAGAACAAGTAATATCACAATATGCATCAATTAATAAGCTTTGGAACACTACACAAAGAATGACAACTATGCTCTCTTAATGGTGCCTAAAGGTAGAAGGTGGAGACTCAATTAATGGTGAAAGAAAGGCCTTTTTGTAAAGGAAGCAGGGATTACAAGTTTCAAAAAGAGCTTCCAAAAATTATGGTACTTGTTAGCTTTCAGCCCTCATTGCCCCTATCATAAGCATCTTGAAGTGGTTAAGGTTAAAGTGGCAAAGCTGGAGTATATGCTTGACGAATTATAAGTTGGCAATCTCATGTCCCTTGAATACGAGGGCCACACCTCATGCATACTCAACTTTGGGTCCAGGTAAGTTCTTGTCACTATAATTATTTGCATATCATTGAGAACCGCCAACCGGGTACCCCTTGCACATGGTACAACAACTTTCCCATAACCAAAATGACAAGGCAAGCAGACAATGAGCATCTCAGCAATCTTTTTATTTACCATTGGCATAGCTTTTTATTGAGGATGCTTCATAGATATCTCATTATGGTGATGCTGCAAGTTTCCACCATGATTAGGCATGGCTTATGGTAGCGGCCCAGGCATTTCTCTAACACATAATACAAACTCCATGGACTTACAAGTTCCCTCTTTATTTCACACTGGTGACATCCATAGACAAAATAACATGATATCAACTGAGTACAACAAGGTACAAGTGCAATGTTGAAAACGTTCCCCGTGATAGCACGGTTCTGCTAATTCCAACTTATAAGTGCAAGCATATACAACAAAGTTGTCACAATGGTTCAAGTTTATTAGGGGCATAGAATATAAAGTGTGCCATCAAGTTCGTGAGGGCTTTAATCACTAAGTTTTCACATAACAAAATAGTTTTTAATTGGAAGATAGTTGAAAACAAGAATATACTTGGAATGGTGTAACACACCATGCATAGGAGTTTATAGTGGACACTTTGGAATAAATTGGTTCTTGGGAGTTGGAAGCATGAGTAGAACTTACTCATGCAAGTGGAGGCTAGCAAAAGATTGGGAGCAACCAACTAAGAGAGCAACAATGGCCATAATCATGCAGTGCAACAAAGCATATTAATCAAAGCAAAGAGTGGTACTACAAGTCAAGGACTAAATGATCATAGAGGCTATTGGTGACTTGTCATAGTCATAACATGGTGTGAGCATGTGCTAAGTCAACCCAAGCAAAACATCAAAGGAGAATACCACAATACTATGCTTTTGCATGCTAAAACAACGCATAATTTCTTCAATGCACACTAAGTAATCCCAATTGTTTGGAATACGACATGCTACAGCAATAATAACTAAGCATAATGCTAAAACAACACCTAGCATGTCATGCTAAAGTCTATGGCACAGTCAATGCAAGATCCTCTTGCACTTCAAGGAAGAACTTACTACTCCTTTCCAAACACCAAGCAAACTTATTTGCAAAACAACACAGCGAGAACGGGGGTCCAAACTACTTTATTCAAGCAAACTAAACAACCTAAGCAAAGCAAACGAAAACTAAGACACTCCAAGAACAACACAACTGTGCATGAAATAATAAAAACGAAGTGTCTAGATAGACCTGAGCTTTTTATTGATGAAGAAGGGGTGCCTTGGGCATCCCCAAGCTTTGACGCTTGTACCTCTTGGATATTTCTTGGGGTGACACCATGGTGGCATCTCCAAGCTTGAGTTTTTGTCCATTCTTCATCTTATTGCATCATTCTCTCTTTACACCTAAAATTTTTCCTTCATACAAAACTTCACACGATCTTCATTAGCAACATTAGTGTATTGAAAAGATATTAGACCCCTGGCAAAGCTTTGGAACAACAAGGCTTTTCACTAAAAACACAAGCTACTGTAGTAACTCCTTCAAAAAGCTCAATTCACCTAAAGAGAACTCAAAAAGTAATCAATAAGAAGCAAATGCAAATAATGGCAGAAATCTGTCAAAACAGACCAACAGGTAGAAACTGACTTTTTCGAACATCTTCTGTTGCTCAAATCAAAAAAGTGTTGAACTAACGAAAGTTAGCTAACATACTGGGGAATTTATTCATAAATTTTGATCTCAATCTGAGTTACAAAGCCTCCTCACGAATTTTTGGTGGAGGACATAAATCTGTTTCAGGACAGCAACTCCCCAAATCTTACTTTCCTCTCATTAGAGGTCATTCTTGGTACAAAAAGCAAACAAAAAGTATAAGGAGAGGTCATTACAGAAGTAATAACTTCTAAGACTCAAGGAAACTCTTGGGTTATCTCCCAACAAGTACTTTTCTTTAACGCCTTTAAGTTAGGCACAAGAAGCAAGAAGAATCAAGTATTTTCAAATAAAGAAGCATTAACATCAAATCTTGCTTTCAAAGGAGGAGCAAAAAACAACTTATCTCTCCTCATAGGTAAGTGTTCAATTCCTTTCTTGAATGGAAAATGATATTTAATGGTGCCTTCTTTCATATCAATGATGGCACCTACTGTTCTAAGAAAAGGTCTTCCCAAAGTGATAGGACAGGAAGCATTGTATTCAACATCCAAAACATAGAAATCCACAGGGACATAAGCATTGTTAACCATGATGAGAACATCATTAGTACTCCCCATGAGTTTCTTCTTAGAATTATCATTGAGTGGGACATCCAAATAACAATCTTCCAAAGGTGGCAAATCAAGCATTTCATAAATCTTCCTAGGCATAATAGAGACACTAGAACCAAGATCACATGAAGCTTTGAGATCAAAGTCATCCACTTGCATATTAATAATGGGTTTCCAACTATCTTCTACTTTTCTAGGAATAGAAGCTTTGTGGTTTAGCTTTTATTCCTTAATTTTAACAAGAGCATCTGTAATGTGTTTGGTAAAGGCGACATGCATATCACTAGCATCAGGACTTCTAGCAAGCTTTTGCAAGAACATAATCACTTCAGAAATATTGCAACCATTAATATCAAAGTCAAACTTGGCATCACTAGTAGTAGGCTCAATAGGCTTAGGCATAGTAGGAGTAGGAATAGGGACTACTTGTGGTTTAGTGGTGATAGTGCACACACTATTGTTTCTATCAATTTCAGCTTCCCTTTCCCACTTAGCATGAAGTTGATCTAACAGCGTAACATTTTCATCAATAGTTACTTGTATAGCATGAGTAGTAGCAAAGGTGTTTTCCATAGTTTCAGGTTTAGCAGCCATTTTATTAATCAAAGAGGACTGAGCTTCAGACAAAGAGGATATATTTTTCTCAACAGTTAAAAGCTTTTCCTCTATAGTCTTATTGAAAGTGGTTTGTTTACTAATAAAGTCTTTGAGCATGAATTCAAGTTCAGAGGGGGCACTTCTAGCATTATTGTAGGAGCTTTCATAGGAATTGCCATTATTAGGAGGATAAGGCCTATAATTGTTGTTGCTACCAAAATTGTTCCTATAGGCATTGTTGTTGAAATTGTTGTTTCTAATGAAGTTCACATCAACTTTCTCTTCTTGAGCAACCAAAGAGGCTAAGGGAACACTATTAGGATCTAAATGAGCTTTCCCATTAACAAGCATAGCCATAATAACATCAATCTTTTCACTCAAAGAGGAAGTTTCCTCAACGGAATTTACCTTCTTACCATGTGGAGCTCTCTCAACATGCCATTAAAAGTAGTTAATCATCATATTATCCAGGAGCCTTGTTGCAGCACCCAAAGTGAGGCCCATAAGGGTACCTCCAGCAGCTGAATCCAACATATTTCTTGAGGAGAAGTTCAAACCTACATAAAAAGTCTGGGTAATCATCCAAGCAGTGAGTCCATGAGTAGGGCAATTCTTAACCAAAGATTTCATTCTTTCCCAAGCTGGAGCAACATGTTCACTATCAAGTTGTTTAAATTTCATAATATCACTTCTCGTAGATATAATCTTGTAGGGGTTCGTAGCATGGAAAACAAAAAATTTCTACCGCAGGCACACAAACAAGCCAAGATCTATCTACTAGATTGTAGCAACGAGTCGATAGACGCACTCACCCTCGAAGATTCCAAAGCAGTTAACGAGAGCAGATTCTCGTAGGTGATGTAGTCGTACACTTGAAGATCTCAAGATCGCGTAGACGATCCTTCCGGCGCCGCGTTCCGGCAGCGCTTCCGCAGTCGGTCATACGTTCGGTACTCGATGAAGACCTTCCTCTCCCTTGTTCCAGCAGGCAGCGGAGGTTATAGTTCTCCTCTCGCGAATCCGGCAGCACGACGGCGTGGTGTCGAAAGTAGAGGGTAGATCCCGCAGGGCTTCGCCTAAGCCGGTGCGAGTTATGGTGGATCTAGGGTTTCCCTGTGATCTAGGGTTTAGAAGATCGGGAGGAGGAGGAGGTGTCGGCGGCGGCTAGGGCGGCGGCGACGATCAAGCGCACAAGGCGACATCGGAAGCGTCAAGGCGTGGGCAAGTGGCCAGGCGGCACGGGTGGAGAGGGGCTAGGGCTTGTGGTGTTGGAGCAGCCCCTCCTATATTTATGAGAGGGGGCAGCCTTGGGAGGGGTGGGTTTGAATCCAAACACAAACCCAAACCCAAGTTGGATTGAGAGAAGGACTTGTTTCTTCTCCCACTAGGAAACCATTGCTCCAGTTTGACTTTTCAAACTTCCCGTTTGACTTTCAATTTAGAGCTTTAGTTTTCTCTTACAAATTCCCACACCAGGTGACCTAGGATATGATCCAATCATTCCACTTACCCATGAAACATTCATGGACCATTCTCCTTCCGGATCGGTGAACCTTCTAGAACCTCTCCGATGAAAACATCGGAATCTTTCCCGAACTCCGGAATCGGACTTTCCTTATATGAATCTTATTCTCCGGAACATTCCGGATCTCCTCGTGATCTCCCGGATTCCATCTGAGACTCCGAACAACATTCGGTATCCCTATAACATTCCATATCTACTGAACAACATCGAATCCTTAAGTGTGTCTCCCTACGGTTCGTGAATTATGCGGACATGACTGGGACACTTCTCCGATCAATAACCAATAGAGGAATCTGTAAATTCATATGGCTCCCACATATTTCAACGATTACTTTGCAATCGAATGAACCACTTACATACGATACCAATTTCCCTTTGTCTCACGATAGTTTACTTATCCGAGGTTTTGATCGTCGGTATCTCTACACACCTAGTTCAACCTCGTTACCATAAGTACTCTTTTCTCGTTCCCGTGATATGTGATCCCTTGTGAGCCAGTCACATGCTTGCAAGCTAATTGGATGACATTCCACCGAGACGGCCTAGAGTATATCTATTCGTCATATGGATGGACAAATCCCACTCTTGATCCATGTGCCTCAACCCATACTTTCCAAACACTCAATGCCACCTTTATAGCCACCCAATTATGGTGTGGTGTTTGATGTCATCAAAGCATCCTTCCGGTGATGGTGATTAGCATGATCTCATGGTTGAAGGAATTAGGTTACTATGTATCAGAAAGCTTATAACAAACGAACTATTGAAATGACTTGATCTTTATGCTACGCGTATCTATAGGAGTATGTCCATCATACCATTCTCCTAATGATATGATCTTGTTATTAATAACATCTCAATGTTCATGATCGAGAAACCACGATCATCTATTAATCAACAAGCTAGTATTATAAAGAGGCTTTACGAGGGACTCTAATTTAGTTTACAAATCACACAAGTATTAATGTTTCTGGTTAATACTATTATAGCATGAATGTAAACATTTATCATAAACACAAAGATATAATAATAACCACTTTTATTATTGCCTCTAGGGCATATCTCTAACAGTCTCCCACTTGCATTAGAGTCAACTAATCTAGATTACATGGTAATATACCGAACACCCATGGCGGTTTGGTTCTGGTCATGTTTTGCCCTCAGGAGAGGTTTAGTCAACGGATCTGCCACATTCAGATATGTGTGTACTTTTCAAATATTTATGTCACCATCTTGGACATGCTCTCGAATAGCGTGAAAACGTAGCTTGATGTGCTTCAGCTTCTTGTGTGACCTTGGTTCTTGTGCATTGGCTATGGCAGCCATCTAATCACAGCAGATATACATTGGGTCCAGCGCACTTGGAACCACACCAAGCTCTGTAATGAACTCCTTCATCCATATTGCCTCTTGTGAAGCCTCCAAAGCAGCTATGTATTCCGATTCAGTTGAAGATCTCGCCACAACGCTTTGCTTTGCACTCCTCCAGCTAACTGCTGCACCATTCAAAGTAAATACGTATCCAGATTGTGATTTAGAATCATCTGGATCGGTGTTCCAACTAGCATCGGTGTAACCATTAACAACGAGCTGTTTATCACCTCCATAAGAAAGAACCATATCCTTAGTTCTTCTCAAGTACTTAAGGATGTTTTTGACTGTTGTGCAATGATCTACTCCTGGATCACTTTGATATCTTCTAGTCAAACAAACATCATATGCAATGTCGGGTCTAGTACATAGCATGGCATACATAAGATATCCTATGGCTGAGGCATAGGGAGTCTTACTCATCCTCTCTCTATCTTCTGTCGTTGCAGTACTTTGAGTTTTACTCAAGGTCGTATTGGGCAACATGGGCAAGAACCCTTTCTTGCTATCTTCCATTCCAAACCTCTTTAGAACTTTGTACAAATATGTACTCTGTGATAATGATATTAGGCGTCTCGATCTATCTCTCTAAATCTTTATGCCTAATATGTAAGCTGCTTCGCCAAGATCTTTCATTGAAAATATATTATTCAAATAATCTTTGACACTATTAAGAAGGTATACATCATTCCCAATCAACAATATGTCATCTACATATAGTATTAAGAATGCTACAGAGCTCCCACTCACTTTCTTGTAAATACAAGCTTCTTCTTAAGTTTGTATAAAACCAAAGCTTTTGATCACCTTATCAAAACATTGATTCCAACTTTGGGATGCTTGATTCAATCCATAAATGGATCGTTGAAGTTTGCATACCTTGTTAGCATCTTTAGGATCGACAAAACCTTTGGGTTGTACCATATACAACTCTTCATCAATGTCTCCATTGAGGAACGCCGTTTTGACATCCATCTGCCATATCTCATAATCATAATATGCAGCGATTGCTAACATAATCCTCACAGACTTTAGCTTCGCTACCGGTGAGAAAGTCTCATCATAGTCAACTCCTTGAATTTGTCGAAACCCTTTTGCAACAAGTCGAGCTTTATAGACAGTAACATTACCACCGGCATCTGTTTTCTTCTTGAAAATCCATTTGTTCTCGACAGCCTTCCGACCATCCGGTAAGTCCACCAAGTCCACACATGGTTTTCATACATGGATCCAATCTCGGATTTCATGGCTTCTTGCCATTTATTGGAATCTGGGCTCATTATCGCTTCCTCATATGTCGCAGGGTCATCGGTGTTGTCCACCAACATGACACTCATAACGGGATCATACCAATCAGGAGTGGTACGAGTTCTCGTTGACCTGCGAGGTTCCGTAGTAACTTCAACCGAAGTTTCATGATCAACATCATTAGCTTCCTCTCTTATTGGTGTAGGCACCACATGAACTACTTCCGGTGCTGCGCTATTCGCAAGTTCGAGAGAAGGTTCAACAACCTCGTCGAGTTCTACTTTCCTTCCGGTCACTTCTTTCGAGAGAAACTCCTTCTCTAGAAGGGATCCATTCTTGGCAACGAAGATTTTGCCCTCAGATCTATGATAGAAGGTATACCCAATAGTTTCCTTCGGGTATCCTATGAAGACGCATTTTTCTGCTTTGGGTTCAAGCTTGTCAGGCTGTAACTTCTTTACATAAGCTTCGCAACCCCAAACTTTAAGGAATGACAATTTAGGTTTCTTCCCAAACCATAATTCATACGGTGTCGTTTCAAAGGATTTAGATTGTGCCTATTTAAAGTGAATGCGGTTGTTTCTAATGCATAACCCCAAAATGATAAAGGTAAATCTGTAAGTGACATCATAGAATGAACCATATCTAAGAGAGTTCGACTACGACGTTCGGACACACCATTACGTTGTGGTGTTCCCGGCGGTGTCAATTGTGAAAGTATTCCGCATTTCTTCAAATGCTCGCCAAACTCGTAACTTAGATATTCACCTCCACGATCAGATCGTAGAAATTTAATCTTCTTGTTACGTTGATTCTCTACCTCACTTTGAAATTCCTTAAACTTCTCCAAAGTTTCGGACTTATATTTCATGAAATAGATATACCCATATCTACTCAAGTCATCCGTGAAGGTAAGAACATAGCGATAACCACCACGCAATGCTACACTCATCGGACCACACACATCGGTATGTATGATTTCCAATAAGTTTGTAGCTCACTCCATCATACCATAAAATGGAGTCTTTGTCATTTTACCCATCAGACATGCTTCGCATCTTTCAAGTGATTCAAGAAGTCCATCGGAATGGAGTTTCTTCATACGCTTCACTCCAATATGACCAAGATTACAGTGCCACATATAGGTCGAGTTATCACTCAATTTCAAACGTTTAGCTTCAATGTTATTAATGTGTGTATTACCACAATCGAGATTCAATAAGAATAGACCATCTATCAAAGGTGCATGCGCATAAAACATATTACTCATATAAATCGAACAACCATTATTCTCGGACTTAAACTAGTAACCATCTCGCAATAAACATGATCCGGATATAATGTTCATGCTCAACGCAGGCACCAAATAACAATTATTGAAGTATAAAAATAATCCTGATGGTAGATGAAGAGGTAGCGTGCCGACCACGATCACATCAACCTTTGATCCATTTCCAACGCGCATCGTCACCTCATTCTTCGCTAGCTTCCGTTTATTATACATCACCTGTTTCGAGTTACAAATATGAGCAATCGAACCAGTATCAAATACCCAGGCACTACTACGAGTACTAGTGAGATACACATTAATAACATGTATATCGGATATACCTTTCTTCTTGATGTTGTCGTTCTTCAAATCCACCAAGTACTTTGGGCAATTCCGCTTTCAGTGACCCTCTCCCTTGCAGTAAAAGCACTTAGTATCAGGTTTAGGCCCAGCCTTGGTCTTCTTCGTCGGCGCGGTAACTTTCTTACCGCCCTTCTTGAAGTTTCCCTTTTTCTTAGGTTTGCCTTGCTTCTTGAATTTGGTGGTCTTATTGACCAGCAATACTTGGTGCTCTTTCTTGATCTCCACTTCTGCAGACTTTAACATGGAGAAGAGTTCGGGTAACGACTTGTCCATGTTTTGCATATTGTAGTTCATCACATAGTTCTTGTAACTTGGTGGTAGTGATTGGAGGACACGGTGTGTGGCATCCCGCAAAACCACTACTAGAAAATCGCGTTGTTTTTGTGCATTGCATCATCATGACCGCATGCTCATGTCATCATGCCACATTGCATTTGAGCATCGTCATCATCTTGCATTTGCTTGCATAAAACTATTTATGAAAAACCTGTTTTTGTTTTCTAAACGCCCCATCTTTATTCAAACACCAAAACCCGGGTCTCCGGATTATTTTGTTTTGTCTGCTATCGGTTTGCAGAAGCTTTGTTTTAAACAAATAAAATATTAAATTATTTTAGTGGGGGCAGTCGGACGGGCCGATTCGACCCGGACGACCACCCCCAGAATAAAACGGTTCGCCCGAAATCCCTAAGCTACCCAACCTAATCTACCCACCCTTCAGCCACATCACCCCGACCACTCCCCTCGTGCCACCTCACTCCACCCCTCTCCCTTGCCCAACCCAGCCCGCCACCTCAGCTGGCCCCATCTCTCCCTCCCTCTTCCCCTGCCTCTCAACTGCACTCAACACGCACGCACACAGAGCACACACCCCACGCATGCACCCAACCACCCCACCTGCCCGGTCAAACCCCGGCCCCACTCCTGCATCCGGTCCCACCCCGCTCGCCCGCTCCTCTCTCCCACGCGACCCTCTCTCCCCCCGGCGCGTCTTCCCCCTCACCAACGGCCTCCTCGCCCGCCTCCGTCAACACCGCCCCGGCCCCGGCCCCTCCCCCTCCTCGGGATCCTCTCTTCCCCACCACCTCGCCTCTCTCTGCCTCGCCCGCAGCCCCTCCGCCGCCTCCTCTGTTCCTCCTCCCGGTCGCCCTCTGCAGCAGCCTGCCGCCGTCCGCAGGAGCTCCCCCGGCCGCCTCCTCAACCCCCTCGGCTCCGGCGACAACAGCTCGATCCAGCCGCCTCCGCCCCGCTGTTCTCCGACCCGACCTCAACCGCCTCGCCCGACCCTCGCCGGCCGCGCCTGCCGCCAACTCCGGCGTCGACCCACCGAGCCGCGCCCGTCCTCCTTCCTCCGGCAGAGCTCACTCCGCCAGACGCTTCGCCCGTCTGCGTCGCCCAAGCCCGCCTTGCCGCCAGCAGCACGCCCCGCTCCGTCAACCTCGCGACTGGCTGCGTCCTTCCGCTCGCCTCGCGTCTGGCCCGCATCGCCGTTGGGGCCGCCCTGAGCCGCCGTCTGACGCCCTCTTCGACATGGAGTCGCCCCATCGTCCTCGTCATCAAGATGGTTTGCGTTTGGTTGGTGAAGATTGGATGGCAGTGTGAAGCGACTGCATGTATGCATCTACAACGACAAGAACAATAACTGGTACATCAGGAACAACCAATGCAAGATAACCCGAAGACCGATACCGCCGAAACCGAGCGCCAAGATCGCCTTCCTGGACCCCTGAAGACCGGTCCGAAGCACCAAGGCCTGGACCCGAAGACCGCCAAGAACGCCACCGGTGCGGCAAGCACTTCTTCCCGGATCTGATGCCGAGAACCCGGACGCCCAAGTCGTCGACACGGATACGCCAAGTTCGTCCTCGAGGACGCCAAGTTCTTCCCCGAACGTCAAGTCTGACCCGAACCGCGGACCCGACAAGGTCTTCACGACGACAAGAACGACAGCAACCAGGGCGAGTCCGATGCCCCGACGCCAGACCAAGTACTTCCTCCCGGAACGCCAAGATCTCCGCGTGAGACGACAAGACCGACAACATGACCCGAAGACCACGGATGCGCCAAGATCTACCCCGTTACCCGAGAACGATCCCGTCGAGACCGAACCCCAGACCTGAACCCTAAGACCGAACCCCGAACCCCGGAACACCAAGATCGCCGAACCCTAATGTGTGACCCTTACCCGAAAACCCTAATTTTTTTATAAATTGCCAACTAGATAAATTGGTGCATATTTAATTGTCATACTTGCATGCATATTATCATGTGGTTTGGGGGCCTTATGCCGATTCACCTCATAATTAAATATGGGGCCCATATGTGGGCGAATCTAGTCTTATATTGGCCTCATTTAAATTTGTGCATCGAACCGTTGTCATATCTTGCCTTGTTATTACAACATTTAATTGCGGGGTAGCTAAACAACATGAACCACCTATTTAAATGACGGGACCCCGGTTCCACTTAATATTGACCTAATTGCATCGCACTTTTTCCATGTCATGCATCATACATGCATCATGCCGATCTTTTGTCGTAGTATTAAATATTGCATCCGGTGTTTCTTCCAGCGTTTTGGTTCTTCGCGAATAAGGCCGTTGAGTTGATGCAAGTACCGACCCGATCTTCGGTTGAACCTTCGACAATGTTTTCAGGCGAGCATCTCCCCCTTTCTACCTATCTTACTTTTATAGTATTTATTCCCCTCCTGTTGATCTATTGCTATCTGTGTTGCGATGCTCTAGCTTTCGTACCCGTGATATCCCTTGCAGCCTCATATTGCCGTGGACACATCCTATTACCTGTTGTTTGGTAGATAGTTGGACTTGCGCGTCGTAGTCGCTTGCTCAAGTGCTGTTGCGTGTCGTCAAGTGCCACAGTTGTTGGAGTAATGCCGTATGTTTATGTTGGAGATGATCATGGCTTTACTTTTCGTTCACTTTAATTACTGTTTAACAACTAAAATTGAAGTAAGTAAGCAGAGGCATCGGTGGGTGATAGATAATATTTGGTTTCCGACCGCCCACTTGTGTCCCGTAGGACCCCGAGTACTTGATACTTGTTCCTTGATTTATCGCGCTATCCACATCCGGGAGGATTATGGGACCCCCCTGAGCCAGAGCATGATTCATTCTTATTTCTTGGGGCCACAAACTAGTTTGAGGTTTTATTTACTATCCTGTACTTATGCCATGCTACTACTGTATTTACGATTGTGCGAGGAGCACACTGTACTGTTTAGGATCGGGACACGATTCCGCGGTGTCGACAAGCCCAGTTTTGGGTTCCCAGTCGTTCACAGCCGTCCACCCAAACCTCGGGTCCGTCTCAGAGTCAGCTAACTTCTATGGTGTACTCCAAGGGTGGCCTCAAATATTTCTGAATCCTGTGATTGCTTTGTCGTGAAGGCCTCGTTGGGTTTTGATTTGGTTTTTCCGAGGTTGATCGAGTGTGTTGCTATTTGTGCACCCCCGGGTTAAAACTTTCAAAGCCGTGTCCATGGTTATGGACGACTTGGAGCACAAGATTCTAACATAGATAACTATAACTAAAGTAGTCTTGTAAATTTGACTTTATAATGACTAGTAATCAGCTTCACTATAATGGAATGACTAATTAAAACTGCCCACAATTGCTTGTTTGGTTTGTAAACACGCTATACAATTGTATCTGACTAGTAAGTATTGCAACTACAACGGAATGGCTAAATAAAAGTACCAACAACTGCTGGGTTTTGGGGTTATCTCATGCTATTTGTATCTGACTAGTAAGTGTCGCAACTACAATGGAATGGTTAACTAAAACGGCCCACTGCTTATTTTATCAGGATGATTATCTATACCTGACTAGTAATTGCTGCAACGATAACTGAATAAATAAAACTGCCAACTGTGTGCGTTCCTCGGATGACTTCCTCGTTTGGTCTCGAGGGGGAAATACCAGGATGGGTTTGTTTGATGGTAGCATCAGGTTGGTTCCGAATAGGTCTTTCTTATCCCTCTCTGATAGCCGCCAGTTATATTGAGTCTCTATAGATTGTTTAGTGCATGCTGCCGCTGCCGCTTCAGTCCACCATACCTATGTAGGCGAGGACCGCCGAATTCTAGTCTCACCGTGTACTGGCCTCAGTACTGACGCTCCTCTTTTTCCTTTGCCCCTTTGTCGGCACCCCTTTTGTTTAAGCAGGTTTGAGATCGACGTCGTTAGCAGGGTTACCCTTCCGGCTTGGCCTGGGCAGGGTTATGGACGCCATTGGTTATTCTTCAGGGCTCTTAGCCCCATTTGCATCTTGTCCGTAGTCGGACGCTCTACCGTTTTCAAGGTGATTTGGATCTTTGTATATTATATCTGTATTCTTGACTCTTTGAGTCGCTGTTGTATATATATATATGTTCTGTGGGTCCCATCGAGGACTGTTGTGTAATGTTATTACTTCGTTTTCCACCCGCACGAAAGTGCCTGGTGGGCACCTTTGAATCGTTTCTATGCGGGTTTGGCGGGTTTCGCTAAAACTTGCATGGGGCGATTTTGAGGATGTTACACGGTGAATCCCCAAATCATTAGGAATCACTATACCCAAGATTTGAAGCTTGCTTGCGTGCCCAGACATCTTAAGCACGTGCTCACTAACGGAGCTGCCCTCTTCCATCTTGCAGTTAAAGAACTTTTCAGAAGCCTCATAACTCTCAACTGTCGCGTGAGCCTCAAATATCATTTTGAGTTCACTGATAATATCATGTGGGTTGGTTCTCAAACCTTTTCTGAAGTTCCGATTCCAAACCATACAAGATAGCACACTGAACTGTGGAGTACTGATTCTTTCGAGTGAGCAAAACATTCTTTACCTCATCGGTAGCATCAGCTGCAGGCGGGTTACCCAGCGGTGCATCCAGCACATAGGTCAAATTACCAGCATTGAGGACAATCCTCAAATTGCGGAACCAATCCGTAAAGTTGCTTCCATTGTTTTTCAACTTTTCTTTCTCTAGGAACGCATTAAAATTGATGGTAGGGGCCACCATTGATCTACAACATATTTGCAATAGTTTTAGACTAAGTTTATGACAAATTGAGTTCTAATTAATAGTTAAATTAATATAGGTGAACTCCCACTCAAAACAATATCCCTCACATTGTTTTAGTGATCACACGAACCCAATCCACCACATCAAAACCGATCATCACGAGAGTTGATGTAGCTTCAATAGCGACAATCAATATGTTCGTCATATCTACTATATGACTCATGCTTTACCTTTCGGTGATCCGTGTTCTGAGACCATGTCTGTACATGCTAGGCTCGTCAAGATCAAACCTTAGCTTCTGCATGAGCAAATCTGGCTTGCTCGCGTTGTATACACTCGCAGAATCTAACACACCCGATCACACGTGGTGCTTCGAAACAACGAGCTTTAGCAACGGTGCTAATTAAGGATGAACACTTTAAAACTTGAAATTGTGTGCTTGAGGGATCATATTATAATGCTACCGTCGTTAATTAAGCAATACAAGATGCATAAAAGGATTAACATCACATGCAATTCATAATATGTGATATGATATGGCCTTTCTTCTTATGCTTCCGATCTCCATCTTCAAGCACGAACATGATCTCCATCATCACCGGTGTGGCGTCAAGGTCAATGGCGCCGCTTCATGGTTGTCGTCCACCAGCATCAACTATTACAAGTACTTTCAATAGACACGCAAGTATTAACTAAATTTAAAAGACAACCATATGTCTCCTGCCGGTTGCCAACTTACAATAAGGAACATTGCATACATCATATATAATCACAATCATGGCCATATCACATCACAACACACCCCTGTAAAACAAAGTTAGACGCCTCTAATTTTCTTTGCATATTTTACGTGGTTTGGGGCTTTCAGTAAGTGTCGTTCTAACTTACGAACAAGAACCACAACGTTGATGCTTGAAATATCAAGTGCCCGTTGTAAATTGAATCTATACTATGATGGGAGAGACAGACACCCGCAAAGCCACTTATGCAATACAAGTTGCATGTTAAGCGTGGAGCAAGTCTCATGAACGATGTCATGTAAGGTTAGCCCGGGCCGCTTCAACTCATCATACCGCAAGATGCAAAGTACACAAAAATCAATTGATAATAAAAGCACCACCGCCCATAATGACCATTATGTTCTACTCGTGCAACAGATCTACATATAGACACGGACCTGAGACCACTGTAGGGGTTCGTAGCATGGAAAACAAAAAAATTCTACCGCATGCACATAAACAAGCCAAGATCTATATACTAGATTGTAGCAACGAGTCGATAGAAGCACTCACCCTCGAATATTCCAAAGTGGTTAACAAGAGCAGATTCTCGTGGGTGATGTAGTCGTACACTTGTCGATCTCAAGATCGCGTAGACGATCCTTCCGGCGCTGCGTTCTGGTAGCGCTTCCGCAGTCGATCACACGTTCGGTACTCGATGAAGACCTTCCTCTCCCTTGTTCCAGCAAGCAATGGGGTTGTAGTTCTCCCCTCGCGAATCCGGCAGCACGACGGCGTGGTGTCGAAAGTAGAGGGTAGATCCCACAGGGCTTCGCCTAAGCCGGTGCGAGTTATGGTGGATCTAGGGTTTCCCGGTGATCTAGGGTTTAGAAGACCGGGAGGAGGAGGTGGTGTCAGTGGCGGCGATGAACCGACGGCGGCGAGCGGTGGCGGTGGCGCGCGGCGGCGGGTCGGCGGCGGCGGCTCGGGTGGAGAGGTGCTAGGGCTTGTGGTGTTGGGGCAGCCCTCCCCCTCTATTTATGAGAGGGGGGAAGCCTTGGGAGGGGTGGGTTTGAATCCAAACCCAAACCCAAGTTGGATTGAGAGAAGGACTTGTTTCTTCTCCCACTAGGAAACCATTGTTCCAGTTTGACTTTTCAAACTTCCGGTTTGACTTTCAATTTAGAGCTTTAATTTTCTCTTGCAAATGCCCACACCAAGTGACCTAGGATATGATACAATCATTCCACTTACCCATGACACATTCATGGACCATTTTCCTTCCGGATCAGTGAACCTTCTAGAACCTCTCCGATGAAAACAGCGGAATCTTTCCCGACTCCGGAATCGGACTTTCCGTATATGAATCTTATTCTCCGGACCATTCTGGATCTCCTCGTGATATCACGGATTCCATCCGAGACTCCGAACAACATTCGGTATCCCTACTAACATTCCATATCTACTAAACAACATCGAATCCTTAAGTGTGTCTCCCTACGGTTCGTGAATTATGCGGACATGACTAAGACACTTCTCCGATCAATAACCAATTGAGGAATTTGTAAATTCATATGGCTCCCACATATTTCAACGATTACTTTGCAATCGAATGAACCACTTACATACGATACCAATTTCCCTTTGTCTCACGATAGTTTACTTATCCGAGGTTTTGATCGTCGGTATCTCTACATACCTAGTTCAACCTCGTTATCGATAAGTACTCTTTTCTCGTTCCCGTGATATGTGATCCCTTGTGAGCCAGTCACATGCTTGAAAGCTAATTGGATGACATTCCACCGAGAGGGCCCAGACTATATCTATCCATCATATGGATAGACAAATCCCACTCTTGATCCATGTGCATCAACCCATAATTTCCAAACACTCAATGCCACCTTTATAGCCACCCAGTTACGGTGTGGTGTTTGATGTCATCAAAGCATCCTTCCGGTGATTGTGATTAGCATGATCTCATGGTCGAAGGAATTAGGTTACTATGTATCAGAAAGCTTATAGCAAACGAACTATTGAAATGACTTGATCTTTATGCTACGCTTATCTATAGGAGTATGTCCATCATACCATTCTCCTAATGATATGATCTTGTTATTAATAACATCTCAATGTTCATGATCGAGAAACCACGATCATCTATTAATCAACAAGCTAGTATTATAAAGAGGCTTTACCAGGGACTCTAATTTAGTTTACAAATCACACAAGTATTAATGTTTCCGGTTAATACTATTACAACATGAATGTAAACATTTATCATAAACACAAAGATATAATAATAACCACTTTTATTATTGCCTCTAGGGAATATCTCCAACAAATCTTAGCAGGAGGATAGTACTTTCCAATAAAAGTATCTTTGCACTTAGTCCAAGAATCAATACTATTTTTAGGCAAACAAAGCAACCATTCTTTAGCTTTTCCCCTCAAGGAGAAAGGAAAAGGCTTGAGCTTAATAATATCTCCATCTACATCCTTATACTTTTGCATCTCACAAAGTTCAACAAATCTATTAAGATGGGCAGCAGGATCATCAGAACCAACACCAGAAAATTGCTCTCTCATCACAAGATTCAACAAAGGAGGCTTAATTTCATAAAAAGGTAGCATCAGGAGCAGGTGGAGCAATAGGTGTAGTAAGGAAATCATTGTTGTTGGTGCTAGTGAAGTCACACAACTTGGTGTTCTCAGCAGAGTTCATTTTGGCAAAGGTGGGCAAACCAAAAACAGCAGCAGCAGCTAGAGCAGGAACTATTTTTTTGTGTTTCTGAATAAAGCAAGCTAACCAAACTAGACTATTTTTTGGGTTTTTTTTGAAAAGAGGCAAACAAAACCAAGAAAAGGAAACAACGAAAACTAAAAAAAAAGTAAAGAGAAAGGAAGTGAAGGACTCCCTTTGTGAAGACATCCTTAGCCTCCCCGACAACGGCGCCAGAAAAGCTTGATGACTGTCTACGCATAGCCTGTTGGGAACCCCAAGAGCAAGGTGTGAAGCAGCAAGTTTTACCTCAGTTGAGACCGAGATTATCGAACCAGAAGGAGGAAGGAAACGTCACACAGGTGTTGCAAGCAATACGGAAACCTGCACAACACAAACTCAAGACTTTGCCCCAACGAACAGCGAGGTTGTCAAGCTCATCGGTTTGCTGTAACAAAGGATTAAACGTATGGTGTGAAAGGTATGCAGCAAGTAAACAAGTAATAGTGGAAGATGTATCAATTTTAAATATTGTTCTGGGGTCCATAGTTCACTAGAGGTGCTCTCCTTAAATAAACAATATGGCATGAAGGGTAAACAAATTACAGCAGGGCAATTGACAGGAACCGAGAAAGACATAACAATGCAATTACTAATCAGAAAGATCCTATGAGATTCGATTGAGCAATACAACAATATACATAGACCGCCATCCAAATGCATCTATGAATAGAAGTCCACCTTTAGGTTATCATCTGAACCCCCTCCAGTATTAAGTTGCAAGCAACAAACAACTGCTTTAAGCAAAGTGTGTAAGGTAAACAGTCCACATGTTCCATGAACAAGAGACCGTTGTTTTCTCCCTAGTAGCAACAGAATATCTACAACCGAAGAGATTATTGTCACTTCCCTTAGAAACTAGAGGCATGAACCCACTGTCGAGCATAAATACTCCCTCTTGGAGTCACTAGCAACTACCTGGACAAGAGAGCTACTAACAACGGAGAGCATGCAAGATCACAAACAACACATACATGATAGAATCATAAAGACAAAACCATCAATCAAACCAACATAATAATCTCAATATCCATCGGATCCCTGCAAACACAACATGCATGATTACTAATAGATTAGATCTTGATCATGAAAGGAGCTCACAAGATGTATACATGAAAGCACAAAGGAGGATATACAACCATCTAGCTACTATATGGACCCAAAGTCCAAGGTGGAACTACTCACGCATCATACCGGAGTGAAGGCCTCTGGGATGATCTCCCCTCCGGCAGGGTGCCCGGAAGAACTTCCGATCCCCCCGATCTAGGGACGATGGTGGCGGCGGCTACAGACGGTTTCGTGGATATTTGATCGGGTACTCAGGGTTTTTGCATCCGGGGCTTCTTATAGGCGAAGGGGGAGATCGAGGAGGCGGCCAGGGTCACCAAACCCTATCCAGGCGCGGGGTGGGCCCACCCGTGCCTGGGGTGGGTCTGGCCCCCCTGGCTGGCCCCTCCGGCTCCCCTCTGGACTTCTTGTTCCCCATGGAAAGTAATTGTCTTTGACGTTTGTCCCGTCCAATTTCGAAAATATTTTTTTACTAACTTTTCTAAAACCAAAAACAGCAAAAAACAGGCATCTAGCACTGTTGCAACTTGTTAATAGGTTAGTACCAGAAAACATGTAAAAAGCACCTCAAAGTGTAGACAAGCAAAGCAAAGTAGATAGAAAACAAGCATGGAGCATCGAAAATTATAGATACGTTTCCAACGTATCATCTGGTCACGGGATATGGAGGGCGATGGTTTGGGGGAGGAGAGTGTATGTTGTGCCACTAGCGAGAGGGCCTAGTCAAACTAGTGGGAGGACGCGTGAGGACAAGTGTGATGTCCGAGTCGACCCAAACGAGGCCCAAATTTGGTGCATGGATGGGTCGGTCCGCATGGGTTTGTCCGAATTGGTCGCCCCACTCGGCCATCGCGCACCAGTCCGCCAGTCTGATCGAACGAGTTCGGACGTGCAAGGACGGGTTGAGTCGGCCTGGGATGTGTACTTGGAATGTGCCATGACATTGTATTATGGTTACATCATACCATAGTTCACTTGGCTGGGCAATGGGAGAGAGAAATCAAACTCTAGTCTGAATAGTCAAATGCCAGAAAGTCAAATCCCAACATGATTGCCTAGTGGAGGAAGGAGAGGAAACCTAGTTTGGGAAGGTTTCCCTCCCTCCCTTGCCGCCGGCCACCAAGAGGAGTTGGGGGAGGACTCCCCTCCCCTAGCCTCATCTACCACCTATATAAGAATGGGTAGGACGCCCCCTTGGATCTCAACCCCAAACCCTAGGTCGGCCGCCACCCCCCTCTAGTTCACGCTGCCCTAGATCTCCTCTAAACCGCCGCCGTATAGCTAAACCCTAGCCGCCGGCCACCTCCACCCCATGGCCTCTAAACCCTAGTTGCCGAGGCTCTCTCTCTCCTCCACCATACCCGCCCCAGCTTAGGCGAAGCCCTGCGGGATTTCCCCTCTACTTCCACCACCACACTGCCATGCTGTTGGAATCGCGAGGAGAGATCTACAACCTCCGCTGCCTGCTGGAACAAGGGAGAGGAAGGTCTTCATCGAGTACCGTACGTGTGAACGACGGCGGGAGCGCTTCCGGAACATGGCGCCGGAAGGATTGTCTACGCGATCTTGAGATCAGCAAGTGAACGACTACATCAACCACGAGAATCCGATCTCGTTAAACGCTTTGGATCTTCGAGGGTTAGTACTCTATCAACTCATTGCACCGGTCTAGTAGATTAGATCTTGTCTTGTGTGTGTTCATGCGATAATTTTTTTTATTTTCCATGCTACAAATCCCTACAGATCTTTCCTGGTCAAGTCATCATATTTAGATCATACGAATGACCACACGATATTTTCTTTGCAAGTACATCTAGAAAATGAAAGAACCACTGATAATCAAGATATTTATATGGTTCTTATACCATAATGTCCTACTCATAAAGAAAAATTTGGCCAAAATAAATTGGCGGAGGAGTAGAAAATGTTGCTTCTGTGATCAAGAGGAGACAATACAACCTTTATTTATAAATTGTCCTGTTGTGAGTGGTGCACATGGCCTTTAATAAAATACCCCCACTTAACATTACTACTTTCTTTGGAAATTTTCTAAGGGGTGCTGCGAAAAAGATAAAGTATAGACCCTAGTGGGTATGTGTTCTTACTTTGGGCCATTTGGAATTAATGTCTCGGAAAAATTATATTTTTAACAAGGCAGAGTATTAATCTTTCATGCATGTTAATTATCCCGTAGGCCACACACCGGATCAGTATGTGGTCATTTCTACAGCCCATGGACAAGCGAGAGGTTTTGTATACCGAGTGAAATATTATGAATATGGTCACACGGGATTTATAAACCAGTGCAACTGGCTTTTGATCAGCGGATAACATGCTGATACAAAGTTACTCAATGATATCTTTACTTTTTATATGGTTGATTCATGTTTTGTGGCATCCCGCAAAACCACTACTAGAAAATCGCGTTGAATTTGTGCATTGCATCGTCATCATCATGCATTGTTTGCCAAAACTATTTTTCGCAACGCCCGTTTTGTTTTCCAAACGCCTCATCTTAATTCAACTATCAAAACCGGGTCCCCGGAATATTTGTTTGGCCGCTATCGGTTTGTACACGGCCCGTTTAAATCAAATAAAATTTATGTTGTTTTTAGTTGGGGCAGTCGAACGGGCCAGATCGACCCGAACGACCGCCCCAGAAAATAAACTCGGTCCAGCCTAGGCCACCCCAGAAAACTTTTCCTACCAACTAATCTACCCCAGCCTCCTCTCCACCTCACCCCGCCCTATAGCGCGCTGCCACCTCACTTTTCCCTCAACCCTCACCCACTCCTAGCCTGCCACATGGCTCTCTCTCTCTCTCTCCTCTCTCTCACTCAGCCACCAACCCCTCCCCAAAGCCCACACACTCTCTACACTACACACACACACCGCAGCGCACACGGCCACTCCCCCAGATCCCACCTCCACTACCGCGCGTCCCCCCCCAACGCGGGACCCACCGCGTGGCCCACGCGCTCGTCCCCTCCGACCCGTCTTCCTCCTCTGCTCCTCTCTCTCTCCCCGTTGAGCACCTCCTCTCTCTGAACCCCGCACGCGCCCAACGTTCCTCCCCGTCCGGCCATCTCCCCTCCTGCCGGCGCCTCCCTCGCAGCGCTCACCACTCCGCTCAGGCAGCTCGCCGCCGACCCCCTCTCACCATCCCCTCGCCGCCCACCTTCTCCCTCGCCGACGCCGTGCGCTTCCTCAGCCATGGCTCTCTCCTCCGCCGCCTCTGGCCAAGGCTCGCCGGTGCCCGGCCGCCCCTCGCCGTCCAGCGGCCGAGGCCGCCTCTCCGGCCACTGCCCGCTTCGGCCTGTGCGCTCGACGTGAAGCCCAGGCGCCGCCCAGGCCCGCCCTGGCCGCCTCGTCCTTCCTCCGCGCCAGAGCAGCCCAGCGGCGAGCTCATGACCCGCCGCCTGCTCCGGCCGCCTCAGCTGAGCCGCCATGCGACCACCGACAGCGCCCCGCCGAAGCTCACGCCTCCTGCGTCTCCGCTCCCATGACGCCGAGAGCTGCCGCCACGCCTCTTCCTCTGCCTCAGGCGTTCCTCTCCGCAAGCTCGCGTCGGCCGTCGCGAGCCGCCCCCTGGCCGTCGGCCTTCCCTTGTCCGGCGTGGCCTGCAGCAGCTGCCCTCCGGCGTCGTCGCTAGCCTCCTCCAAGCCCCCACCTGCCACCTCTTATTTGTGTGTTCCTCGCAGTGTTGGCCAGCAGAGTTCGTCCGTCTCTTAGTTGGTGCTCGACACATGGATGTATCGGTTGTCGGAGAGGATAGAGAGGTGTGTGGATGTTGGCGATGCCGCGGTAGTGCTCGAGACAGAAGCCGTGAGCTCCTTCAGGATCAAGACCCCGACAAGTTCTACGGCCGCCAAGATCGCCACGAGACCGACAAGCGCTTCACCCCGAAGACAAGATCGACGTCCCGACACCCCGAGTACCACCACCCAGGATCCGATGGTCGTACCTCCGAGAACTCCGCCGCACACCAAGTTCTTCACCCCGGAACCGACCCCGGCGCTCGGAGTCGAGAGCCCCGACAAGAACTTCATCACGGAACCGAGGATGCCGCGACCCGAACGCCAAGTCCGCCTCACGAATCCTGGACGCCAAGTACTCCTCGGATGCGATGCTCGAGAACCCGGACGATGAGAACATCGACGCAGAACGCCAAGTACATCTTCCCTCGCCAAGACCGCCTCGATGGCGCAGGCTCGATAAGACCCTCGCAACGGCAAGACCTTCGCGATGACGAGAACGGCACCGACCCAAGTTCTGCTCCCCGGACGCCGAGAACCCCCGATGCGACAAGCACTTCCCCCTGAACGCCATGACCGTCGACATGACCCCAAGTCCCGCACCCGGATGCGCCAAGACCTACCCCGATGCAGAGAACGTTCCGTCGAACCCTGGACCCTGGACCCTGTCGAACCCCGGACCCCGGAAACCCCGAGATCGTCGAGAACCCTAAATGTGTGAACCCCCTTCCTGAAAACCCTATTTTATAACATAATAACAACTTGTCGCATATTAAATTGTCATCTTGCATGCATATCATTGGTTTGGGGGCCTTTTGCCGAATCACCTAATAATTAAATATGGGGCCCATATGCGGGCAAATCTAGCCTTATATTGGCCTCATTTAAACTTGTGTAGCGAACCCGTATTACCTCTTGCCTTGTTAAACAACATTTAAATTGCGGGCTTTCTAAATAACATGCACCACCTAAGTAAATGTCGGGACCCCGGTTCCGCTTAATATGACCTAATTGCATCGCACCTTGCCATGCCATCCATCATGCATGCATCATGCCGATCTTTTGCCGTGTATTAAATATTGCATCCGTGTTCCTTCTAGTGATTTGCTTCTTCGGATAAGGCCGTTGAGTTGATGTGAGCTTTACCGATCTTGGATGAACCTTTCGACAATGTTTTCAAAGAGCATCTCCCTTTCTACCTATCTTACTTTTATAGTCTTTATTCCTCCTGTTGATCTATTGCTATCTGGTTATGCGATGCTTTATTTTCCGTACTGTGATATACCGTGCAGCCCTATATTGCCTTGGACACACCCTATTACCTGTTGTTTGGTAGATAGTTGGACTTGGCGTCGTAGTTGCTTGCTCAAGTCTTGATGTGTGTCGCCATATGCCACGATTCTTGATGTAATGCCGCATGCCGATGTTGGAGATGAATTCTAGTTTTACTTATTGTTCACTTTACTTTACGTTTAACAACTAAAATTGAATAAGCGAGAGGCATCGGTGGGTGATAGATAATATTTGGTTTCCAACGCCCACTTGTGTCCCGTAAGACCCCGAGTACTTGATACTGTTCCTTGATTTTGCGCTATCCACATCCGGAGGTATATGGGACCCCCACAGAGTAGCTTGATTCATTCTTATTTCTTGGGGCCACAAACTAGTTTGAGGTTTTATTTACGATCCTGTACTTATGCCATGTTTTACCGCTTTATTTACGATTGTGCGAGTCTTTGCACACTGTTAGGATCGGACCACGATTTGGCGGTGTCGACAAGCCCGTTTGGGGTTCCCGATGCTCACACCGTCTAGCCAAACCTTGAGGCCGTCTCGAGCTTGCTTACTCCGTTATGGATTCTACTTAAGGGTGGCCCCTGAAATATTTCTGAATCCGTGATTGTTCAATCGTGAAAGCCTCGTTGGGTTTTGATTTGGTTTTTCCGAGGTTGATCGGCGTGTGTTGCTATTGGTGCACCCGCCGGGTAAAACTTTCGAAAGCCGTGTCCGGATATGGACGACTTGGAGCATGATCTCGATCATAGACAAGCATAACTAAAGTTCTTGCTATAAATGTGACTTATAATGACTAGTAAGCAGCTCCACTACAACGGAATGGCTAATTAATTCTGCCCACAATTGCTTGTTTGGTTGTCGCTTGCGACAATTGTATATGACTAGAAAGTATTGCAACTACAACGAATTGGTGAATAAAAGTAACAACCACTTTGGGTTTGGGTTATCTCATGCTATCATGCACGATTAGTAATTGTTGCCACTATCACGTAATGATTAACTAAAATGACCCATTGCTTATTTTATCGGGATGATTACTTAAACCCGACTAGTAAAGTGCCGCAACTATAATCGAATAAATAAACTGCCAACCGTGTGAGTTCCTCGGTTGACTTCCTCGTTTGGTCTCGAGGGGAAACGCCAGATGGGTTTGTTTGGTGTTAGCTTGAGTTGGATCCGAATAGGTCTTTCTTACCCCTCCGATATCCGCCATTGTATCGAGTCTCTATAGGTTGTTTAATGCGTCTTGCCACGCCGCTCACCACCATACCTATGTAGGCGAGGACCGCCAATTCTAGCCTCGCCGTGTCTTGGCCTCAAGATCTTGACGCTCCTTCTTTGTTTTCTGCTTTGCCCTTTGTCGGCACCCCTTTGTTAAGCAGGTTTGAGATCGACGCCGTTAGCAGGGTTACCCTTCCGGCTTGGCCTGGGCAGGGTTATGGACGCCATTGGTTATTCTTCAGGGCTCTTAGCCCCATTTGCTTCTTGTCCGTAGTCGGACGCTCTATCATTCTCAAGGTGATTTGGATCTTGTATATTATATCTGTATTCTTGACTCTTTGAGTCGCTGTAATATATATCTGTTCTGTGGGTCCCATCGAGGACTGTTGTGTAATGTTATTACTTCGTTTTCCACCCGCACGAAAGTGCCTGGTGGGCACCTTTGAATCGTTTCTATGCGGGTTTGGTGAGTTTTGCCCAAACTTGCATAGGTCCGATTCTGAGGGTGTTACAGAGTGGTATCAGAGCTCAGCAGTTGCGATACCCCACAAGTCCAGCCTGTAGGATAACCTAGCTAACGGCCGAAGTAGAGTGTCAAAACTATTTTTGAAAATCGGTTGGATAGTTCTGACTAGGTCTGATTTTACTCCTTACCCCTCTGCTATTCTCCTCTTATCTCGACGTGTTTTGAATCTGCTCTCTTCTCTCTCTTCGAGTCCAGGAATTCTCGTGGTTGGGCTTCCGTCGTACCTTCAGGGCTTCGCTTTCTCCCTTTTGTGACGGAGGTGCTACGATCATCAATCTGCAACTTGTCTGTTGTACTCTTCATCCGATCTTTTGTTCTTGAGCTCTCTATCCATGTGTGTTCCTTGCCGGATATCAGTGTCGTTGAAAAACATATGAAAAGGACGAGCATTGGTGAAGTTGGAGTATACCTTGAGCATGTGTTGTTCATGCCAATGGCACCCTCGCGAAACCTAATCATTGTGTCTTTCATACGATTTCTGCTGGCAACATTCCTTTGATCCGGATACCGCCTGTGAAGATCTTCAGTCTAAATCTCGAGAGTTGAGTTGCCTGATTCTCCTACCCATGTATAGAGTTGATAGTTGGGTCCGGGATGGACTGATCACCCTACCCGACTCTTACTGTTCGCTCTGTACATCGAACTGGTGGATCAATGCAACTTTTCCCTCTTCTAACGGAAGTCAGAGGTGGCCTTACCTTTAACTTCATCCTTTGTTCCCCGGAGTGTTCTCTCGACGATCAGGAACAACGAACCTTTGTTGGTGGTGTCGCCGTTTTCCCGGATGAAGAAGGAACCATTGTTAGTGGTGTCGCGAGGATCTACACGAAGCGCGAAGGATCAGATCGCCGACCTTCCTTCCGGTACCATGAGGCGGATCTCGAGGGCGAGATCCATCGTTAGTGGTGTCGAATTGTGGCATCCCGCAAAACCACTACTAGAAAATCGCGTTGAATTTGTGCATTGCATCGTCATCATCATGCATTGTTTGCCAAAACTATTTTTCGCAACGCCCGTTTTGTTTTCCAAACGCCTCATCTTAATTCAACTATCAAAACCGGGTCCCCGGAATATTTGTTTGGCCGCTATCGGTTTGTACACGGCCCGTTTAAATCAAATAAAATTTATGTTGTTTTTAGTTGGGGCAGTCGAACGGGCCAGATCGACCCGAACGACCCCCGAAAATAAACTCGGTCCAGCCTAGGCCACCCTGAACTTTTCCTACCAACTAATCTACCCCAGCCTCCTCTCCACCTCACCCCGCCCTATAGCGCGCTGCCACCTCACTTTTCCCTCAACCCTCACCCACTCCTAGCCTGCCACATGGCTCTCTCTCTCTCTCTCTCTCCCTCTCTCTCCTCTCTCTCACTCAGCCACCAACCCCTCCCCAAAGCCCACACACTCTCTACACTACACACACACACCGCAGCGCACACGGCCACTCCCCCAGATCCCACCTCCACTACCGCGCGTCCCCCCCCAACGCGGGACCCACCGCGTGGCCCACGCGCTCGTCCCCTCCGACCCGTCTTCCTCCTCTGCTCCTCTCTCTCTCCCCGTTGAGCACCTCCTCTCTCTGAACCTTCGCGCCCAACGTTCCTCCCCGTCCGGCCATCTCCCCTCCTGCCGGCGCCTCCCTCGCAGCGCTCACCACTCCGCTCAGGCAGCTCGCCGCCGACCCCCTCTCACCATCCCCTCGCCGCCCACCTTCTCCCTCGCCCGGCCTGCTTCCTTCCCGCCCGCCATGCGCTCTCTCCTCCGCCCGCCTCGGCGCGCTCGCGCCCGCCCAGCTGCCGGTGCCCGCCCGCCCTCGCCGTCCATGGCCGAGGCCGCCTCTCCCGGCGCTCCGCTCCGCCTGGCCGTGCGCTTCCCGACGCCATGAGCTCGCGTGGCGCCGCCCAGCTCGCCCCTGCGCGCCGCCGCTCCGCCTTCCTCCCGCCGCCCGCGAGCAGCCCCAGCCCGGCGAGCTCCGCGCCCGCCCGCTCGCCTCTCCGGCCCGCCTCCGCGCGGAGCCGCCCAGCCGCTGCGACCACCGGCGCCCGCGAGCTCCGCCCTCGCCTGCGTCTCCCGCTCCCGCCCGCGACCGCTGAGCCTGCCGCCGCCGGCCTCTTCCCCTCTGCCCGTGCGCGTTCCTCTCCAGCAGCTCGCCGTCGGCCGTCTGGTCTGTCCTGCGTCGGCCTTCCCTTGTCCGGGCCTGCAGCCGGCCCCGGCCTCCCGAGCGTCGTCGCTAGCCTCCTCCAAGCCCCCCAGCTGCCACCTCTTCGCTGTGTGTGTTCCCTGCAGGTGTTGGCCAGCAGAGTTCGTCCGTCTCTTAGTTGGTGCTCGACACATGGATGTATCGGTTGTCGGAGAGGATAGAGAGGTGTGTGGATGTTGGCGATGCCGCGGTAGTGCTCGAGACAGAAGCCGTGAGCTCCTTCAGGATCAAGACCCCGACAAGTTCTACGGCCGCCAAGATCGCCACGAGACCGACAAGCGCTTCACCCCGAAGACAAGATCGACGTCCCGACACCCCGAGTACCACCACCCAGGATCCGATGGTCGTACCTCCGAGAACTCCGCCGCACACCAAGTTCTTCACCCCGGAACCGACCCCGGCGCTCGGAGTCGAGAGCCCCGACAAGAACTTCATCACGGAACCGAGGATGCCGCGACCCGAACGCCAAGTCCGCCTCACGAATCCTGGACGCCAAGTACTCCTCGGATGCGATGCTCGAGAACCCGGACGATGAGAACATCGACGAGCGCCAAGTACATCTTCCCTCGCCAAGACCGCCTCGATGGCGCAGCTCGATAAGACCCTACAGCGGCAAGACCTTCGCGATGGCGAACGGCACCGACCAAGTTCTGCTCCCGGACGCCGAGAACCCCGATCGACAAGCACTTCCCCGACGCCATGACCGTCGACATGACCCCAAGTCCCGCACCCGGATGCGCCAAGACCTACCCCGATGCAGAGAACGTTCCGTCGAACCCTGGACCCTGGACCCTGTCGAACCCCGGACCCCGGAAACCCCGAGATCGTCGAGAACCCTAAATGTGTGAACCCCCTTCCTGAAAACCCTATTTTATAACATAATAACAACTTGTCGCATATTAAATTGTCATCTTGCATGCATATCATTGGTTTGGGGGCCTTTTGCCGAATCACCTAATAATTAAATATGGGGCCCATATGCGGGCAAATCTAGCCTTATATTGGCCTCATTTAAACTTGTGTAGCGAACCCGTATTACCTCTTGCCTTGTTAAACAACATTTAAATTGCGGGCTTTCTAAATAACATGCACCACCTAAGTAAATGTCGGGACCCCGGTTCCGCTTAATATGACCTAATTGCATCGCACCTTGCCATGCCATCCATCATGCATGCATCATGCCGATCTTCTGCCGTGTATTAAATATTGCATCCGGTGTTCCTTCTAGTGATTTGCTTCTTCGCGGATAAGGCCGTTGAGTTGATGTGAGCTTCGCCCCGATCTTCGGATGAACCTTTCGACAATGTTTTCAGGCGAGCATCTCCCCCTTTCTACCTATCTTACTTTTATAGTCTTTATTCCCTCCTGTTGATCTATTGCTATCTGTGTTGCGATGCTTTATTTTCCGTACCTGTGATATACCGTGCAGCCCTATATTGCCTTGGACACACCCTATTACCTGTTGTTTGGTAGATAGTTGGACTTGCGCGTCGTAGTTGCTTGCTCAAGTGCTGATGTGTGTCGCCATATGCCACGATTCTTGATGTAATGCCGCATCTTGATGTTGGAGATGAATTCTAGTTTTACTTATTGTTCACTTTACTTTCTGTTTAACAACTAAAATTGAATAAGCGAGGCATCGGTGGGTGATAGATAATATTTGGTTTCGACGCCCACTTGTGTCCCGTAAGACCCCGAGTACTTGATACTGTTCCTTGATTTTTTGCGCTATCCACATCCGGAGGTATATGGGACCCCGAGCGAGCTTGATTCATTCTTATTTCTTGGGGCCACAAACTAGTTTGAGGTTTTATTTACGATCCTGTACTTATGCCATGTTTTACTGCTTTATTTACGATTGTGCGAGGTACTGCACACTGTACTGTTTAGGATCGGACCACGATTCCGTGGTGTCGACAAGCCCCGTTTGGGGTTCCCAGTCGTTCACAGCCGTCTAGCCAAACCTTGAGGCCGTCTCGGAGCTTGCTTACTCCGTTGCGGATTCTACTTAAGGGGTGGCCCCTTGAAATATTTCTGAATCCTGTGATTGTTCAGTCGTGAAAGCCTCGTTGGGTTTTGATTTGGTTTTTCCGAGGTTGATCGAGCGTGTGTTGCTATTGGTGCACCCCGGCCGGGTAAAACTTTCTGAAAGCCGTGTCCGCGGATATGGACGACTTGGAGCACAGTATCTCGATCATAGACAAGCATAACTAAAGTTTACTGCTATAAATTTGACTTATAATGACTAGTAATCAGCTCCACTACAACGGAATGGCTAATTAATTCTGCCCACAATTGCTTGTTTGGTTGTCGCTTGCGACAATTGTATATGACTAGTAAGTATTGCAACTTCTAGCAATTGGCTGAATAAAAGTAACAACCAACTGCTGGGTTTGGGTTATCTCATGCTATCTGCACGATTAGTAATTGTTGCCACTATCACGTAATGATTAACTAAAATGACCTTTGCTTACTTTATCAGGACGATTATCTAAACCTGACTAGTAAAGTGCTGCAACTATAACTGAATAAATAAAACTGCCAACCGTGTGAGTTCCTCGGTTGACTTCCTCGTTTGGTCTCGAGGGGGAAACGCCGGGATGGGTTTGTTTGGTGTTAGCTTCAGGTTGGATCCGAATAGGTCTTTCTTACCCCTCTGATATCCGCCATTGTATCGAGTCTCTATAGGTTGTTTAATGCGTCTTGCGCTGCCTTGATCCACCATACCTATGTAGGCGAGGACCGAATTCTAGCCTCGCGTGTCTTGGCCTCGATCGACGCTCCTTCTTTGTTTTCTGCTTTGCCCTTTGTCGGCACCCTTTGTTAAGCAGGTTTGAGATCGACGCCGTTAGCGGTTACCCTTCCGGCTTGGCTCGGGGGTTATGGGCGCCATTGGTTATTCTTCAGGGCTCTTAGCCCCATTTGCTTCTTGTCCGTAGTCGGACGCTCTATCATTCTCAAGGTGATTTGGATCTTGTATATTATATCTGTATTCTTGACTCTTTGAGTCGCTGTAATATATATCTGTTCTGTGGGTCCCATCGAGGACTGTTGTGTAATGTTATTACTTCGTTTTCCACCCGCACGAAAGTGCCTGGTGGGCACCTTTGAATCGTTTCTATGCGGGTTTGGTGAGTTTTGCCCAAACTTGCATAGGTCCGATTCTGAGGGTGTTACATGTTTCTACCTTGTATGACTTATGACGTAATCCTTTTGTAATAACAACACTCTTTTTAATAAAGCCATAAGATTGGCCGAATGTATCAATCAATACTAAGGAAGGGACTTCATACCTTTTCAGTAAAGAATGCAATTCCTATTCTAGGTTCATTATTTCTATATTTCAAATTGGCACGGACAATTATTCTGTGTTCTACAATACTTGAAACCCTAACTTTAAGTCTATTATAATTGTGGATCGCCATTAGAAAAAAATACCAACTGCAAATCATTTTCATGCGTAAATTAAGTTTTCTTGGTAACTGTTAGATTGATGTAATATAGCAGCAGCAAGGAAAAGATATCCAGCACTAGAGTTATGCATGTCGAGCTCAGCTGCCACAATCAGAAAAGGAATAAAGAGTTTCCTTTCGATCAGCTGCTTTCTGTGAGAATTTTGTGTGCAAGTTAAGGTTGATCTCCACACGATCGAGCCCAACGGCTCGACCGAACCTTTGACCACGTCCTGATCAGGGACGTCCAACCCCTCTGGCTGGTGGGCCCCTGTCACCTGCGCATATATATATATATATATATATATATATATAGAGAGAGAGAGGTGGGGTCCGGTGGCACAACCAACGAGGTTCGCCGTGCCCCATTCCCCACGCCCTTCCGATCGAGGGCTCGCGTAGAGTGACAGAAAGCACCACCGACGCTGCCTCGCTCACCCACGCTCACGCCATCGCCCTCTACCATGGCCACTAGCTCGGTATGTTTCTCTTCCTCACTGATCTCTTTCCTCTCCTCTCAGTTCTTGGACAAGATCTTGCATAGGCAAAAGCAGCTACCGAATCGATCTACCCTAGATGATCCTAAGGAAATTCTAACATTGGTATCAGAGCGCTTCTAGGCTCTAGATTGTTTCCGGTAGAGATAAATCACAGAAAAGTTTCGATTTCAAAACCCTAGTTCATCCCCAAAAGAAATCCCCAAATCCCGAAAATAAAAGGAAAAGAAATCCCGAACCCTAATCCTAACAGAGAGAAGGGGAAGGGTATAACCTTACCTGGCAGCCTCGTGCTCACTGGCAAAGAGCGTCGTCGTTGGACCGCGCCATTCCTCTCCAACCGACGGGCATTGGCAAGCCGAGCCGTCGGAGGAAGAACATGGCAGTGGAGGGGGCACCCCGCCTCCGCCACAGCCAAAAGGGAGTGACCCCTTCGGGGGCAAAGGCACGCCGCCGACCGTTGGGCCGACGGGGGCACCACCAGACCGAGCGTACGCCGAGGGTTCACCGGCCACCGCCAGGAAAAGGGCACCGCCGCCTGGGCCGCTTGACCACGGCGCACCCACCCAGGGTGGATGCGCGCATCGGCAAGGGGCCAAGGGAGGCGCCATTGCTTGCAGCTCCTCTCTGCACCATTTCTTCGCTGTGGGGGCGCCGCCATGCTCTCTCTCTCGCCTGCGGTATGCGTTGAGTGGGAAAGGAAAAGAAAGAAGGGGTGGAGGGAATGCTCGCCGCCGCGGGGTCGCGCCCTCGACGGCAGGCCGCCGGCGTTGGCTCTTCTTTTCTCCCTGGAGCCACCGCCGTAGCGGGACAGAGAGACGCGCGAGTGGGAGCGAGTGAGGCTAGGGTTTCGAAGGGGGTCTGGTCGGGGTCGTTTTTGATCTCGCGAAAACGACGCTCGGCCGTCAGATCTTCATCGTGCGACCAGGAGAAAGCGGCGACTGGAGCTGGTGGGCTGTGGGCATGGGCTCGCTGAAGCCCGCAGTCATGGCCTTGACATAAGCAGACGCATGCATGCGACGGATAAGCAGGCGGCGGCCGGCGGGTCGTGGGCTGTTTTCCAGGCCCAGAAGGGCAATGCGCGCATAGTTTTTCTTTATTTTATTGACAGAAGCTGTTTTTTGACAATTTTTTGATGAAATTTTAATGAAATCTGCCATAGTTTTTCTACTCAAATTATTCCAACGAAAATTTGTTTAGAAAATTCAAAAGTGACAGAAATATTTCTGTAAAGTATAAAAGTTCATGAATTTTGTATTCCTATTCCGCTGCAAATAGTTAAAGGCAATTGCTTAAATGCAATAAAGTGGTAATTAAATTCTCAAAAGATGTGATAAAGTGATATTAAAATGTGATTATGATTATGTTATTATATAACCAACGCTATTAATATCATGATCATGATTTGTTGCTTTATGATTAAAGTGATTATTGAAACAATTATGGTTCTGTTATTATATGACCAATGTTATTAATAACATGATCATGTTTTGTTGCAATAATATGTGCATTTATCTCTATTATCTGCCCAATGGTGATATAGATTTAATTGCATAGACAGTTGTATGTTTTAATTTATACCAACGTTGGATTAATGCATGCAATTGTTGTTATGGTTACACATCATTGTGTTTTAAATAAGAAAAGATGATGATATTGCATGGCAGGATAAGAAAAAGGACCATGCTCTATCGGAGATGGCATATACCTTAGAGAACCAAAAGATGTTTAATGCCAACAAAAGTTGCATTATTTTTATAAAGAACACAATTGAGAACGCTAATGCAGGATCAAGTGCAAAGTGTGCTTCCGCGTGGGAGTTTATAGAAAAGATAAATAGCGAGTTCACTGGATCTTCAAAAGGCATATGCCCCATCTGCTGAAACAGCTGGTGATAGAAAGGTACAATGGAGGTGCACATGGCATAAGAGACTCCGGATGAGCAACATGGCAACTAAGCTTAAGACCATGGATGCTGATTTGGAGCTAAAGGTTTTACTAGTTGTTCACTTGGTGATGGCTTCACTACCTCAACAGTTTGACACCTTGTTGTCGATTATAACATGTCCCCATAAAATTGGGACATAGAAAAGACTAAAAGCCTTCATTACATAGAAACTTGAATATGCCGTGTGGACAAAGACATGGCAAGTGTGCCATATCGTTTAATAATGCTTATGTGGGTGTTGTTTTGCTTCACAATGTGCCTTATTTTGTATCACTATGTGAAAAAGTGTTTCCTGTGTGAACAAAAGAAAAGAAAGCAAACTCATGACTCGTCGAAGTTATGGCACTGTCGATTAGGCCATATTTCGAGAAAAAGAATAGAAATCCTCGTTAAAAATGATATTCTTCCTCCGTTAGAGTTCTCAGATATCGAACAATGCATAGATTGCATAAAAGGAAAATACGTAAAGCAAATCAAAAAGGGTGCAAACCGAAGTATCGCTACACTGATATTTGTGGACCATTTCTTGTGAAAAGTGTGGATGGCTATGATTCATTCATAACATTTACGGATGATCACTCCTGGTATGGTTATATTTATCCAATTAAAGAAAGATCTAAAGCATTGGATAAATTTAAAATTTTCAAAGCTGAAGTAGAAAATCAGCATGATAAAATAATTAAGATAGTCCGGTCTGACCGTGGGGGGAGTACTACGTTCGGCATACTCCATATGGTCAAGTACCAGGACCCTTCGCAAGGTTCCTGTAGGAAAATGGAATAGTCGCCCAGTATTCCATGCCGGGCAAACCTCAGCAAAACGGAGTAGCTGAAAGGCGTAACCGTACCCTTATGGATATGGTGCGCAGCATGATGAGCTATTCCACCCTACCATTGGGATTGTGGATGGAGGCGCTTAAAACCGCCATCCACATTCTCAACAGAGTACCAAGTAAGTCGGTGCCCAAAACACCGTATGAATTGTGGACAGGCAAAGTCCCCTCTCTGCACCACTTGAGGGTCTGAGGGAGCCCAGCTGAGGCAAAAGTTTTCAATCCAACCATTGCAAAGTTAGACCCCAAAACAGTATCTTGCCACTTTATTAGCTATCCAGATAAGTCAAAAGTCTATTGTTTCTACTGTCCTGACAGATATACAAAGTTTATAGAAACGAGACATGCAGTCTTCTTGGAGGACGAATTGATGTGGGGGAGCACGGTAGCTCGGGAAATTGATCTTGAGGAGAAGAGGGTGCATGCACCTAATCCGATGACTTAGGAGCCATTTTTCTCTCTACCTATTGTGCCACCGTCTACAACCCCTGAGGTTGTGGTGCCGGCACCTGTTGTGATTCCACACGTGACAACAATGGGCGAAAGTTCGGAACCTGTCCATCAGGAGACACCAGAACCCACTGTTGAGCACGAAAGGGAGCCAGAACAACCACATACTGTAAATGTGCCTGAACCCGAGGCAAGAAATAAGCAAGAGTCTGATGAAGTCAGAAGGTCTAAAAGAGAACAAAGTGTTGGAGATATGCCCTAGAGGCAATAATAAATATAATTATTATTATATCTTTGTGTTTATGATAAATGTTTACATTCATGCTATAATAGTATTAACAAGGAAACATTAATACTTGTGTGATTTGTAAACTCAAATTGAAGTCCCTAGTAAAGCCTCTATACATCACTAGCTTGTTGGTTAATAAATGATTGTGGTTTCCCTATCATGAACATTGAGATGTTATTAACAACAAGATCGTATCGTTAGGAGAATGATATGGTGGACATACTCCTATAGATAAGCGTAGCATAAAGATCAAGTCATTTTATTAGTTCAATTGCTATATGCTTTTTGATACATAGTAACCTAATTCCTTCGACCATGAGATCATGCATATCACCTTTACCGGATGGATGCTTTGATGACATCAAACACCACACTGTAACTGGGTGGCTATAAAGGTGGCATTGAGTGTTCGGAAAGTATTGGTTGAGACACATGGATCAAGAGTGGGATTTGTCCATCCATATGACAGATAGATATACTCTGGGCCCTCTCGGTGAAATGTCATCCAATTAGCTTGCAAGCATGTGACTGGCTCACAAGGGATCACATATCACGGGAACGAGAAAAGAGTACTTATCGGTAACGAGGTTGAACTAGGTATGCAGAGATACCGACGATCATAACCTCGGATAAGTAAACTATCGTGAGACAAAGGGAAATTGGTATCGTATGTAAGTGGTTCATTCGATCGCAAATTAATCGTAGAAATATGTGGGAGCCATATGAATTTCCAGATTCCTCTATTGGTTATTGATCGAAGAAGTGTCTCGATCATGTCCGCATAATTCACGAACCATAGGGAGACACACTTAAGGATTCGACGTTGTTTGAGTAGTTATGGAATGATGAGAAAGAGACCGAATGTTGTTCGGAGCCTCGTATGGGATCCAGGATATAACGAGGAGATCCGGAATGGTCCGGAGAATAAGATTCATATAAGGAAAGTCCTGTTTTGGAGTTGGGGAATGGTTCCGGTGTTTTCATCGGGAATGTTCTAGAAGGTTCCGGAATGTCCGGCACTCCGGAAGGGAAGGGTACATGAATGTGTTATATCAAGTTGGTATGATTGCATCATGTCCTAGGTGTCATCGCTGAACAAAATAAAGGGTTTAACCAAATCCTAGTTTGAAAAAGTCAAACGCCAATTTGAAAGTCAAACGACTATTTTGGGAAGTGGAGGGGAGGTGGAAACCGAGTTGGGGAGGATTCCCTCCACCTCCACCGCCGGCCCACCTTGGGTCCGAGTTGGGGAGGGACTCCCCTCCCCTTGGCCGGCCCCTCCACCTATAAAAGGAGGGGCAGGGCTCCCCTCCTAGACACCCAACACCTCCACCTCTAAACCCTAGCCACGGCCGCCACCCACCGCCGCCCGCCTAGGGCAAACCGCCTAGATAACCCTAGCCGGCTTGCCCCTCCTCGGCGTCTAAACCCTAGATCGCCGAGGTCTCTCTCATAGTCCACCATACTGCCTCGGCTTAGGCGAAGCCTGCGAGATCTCCCTCTACTTCCTGCCACGCCACTGCCGGAATCACGAGGAGAGTGCTACAACCTCCGCCTCTTTGGAACAAGGGAGAGGAAGGTCTTCGTCAATTAACGATGTGACCGATCGGGAGCGCTGCCGGAACGCAGCGCCGGAAGGATCGTCTACGCGATCTTGAGATCGTGAAGAGTACGACTACATCACCCACGAGAATCCGCTCTCGTTAAACACTTTGGAATCTTCGAGGGTAAGTTATTCCATCGGCTCATTGCTACAATCTAGTAGATAGATCTTGGCTTGTTTGTTTGTATGCGATAGAAAAATTTTGTTTTCCATGCTACGAAACCCTACACGAAGACCAGCCATTTCCAAAAAAAATTACAAAGTCTACAACATAGTTCATATGGAGGGCGATCCTACCTCATATGAAGAAGCCATGAGTAGCCCTCACTCAGCCAAGTGGGTGGAGGCAATGGAAGATGAAATGAAATCAATGAGTTCCAACAATGTTTGGGACTTAGAGGAAATTCCTAAAGGATCCAAAACAGTAGGATGCAAATGGGTCTACAATACAAAGTATGACTCCAATGGGAATGTAGAAAAGTACAAAGCTAGACTTGTGGCAAAAGGCTTTACGCAAAGAGAAGGCATAGATTACAATGAGACTTTTTCTCCGGTCTCATGTAAGGACTCCTTCGGAATCATCATGGCACTAGTTGCACATTTTGATTTTGAGTTGCATCAAATGGATGTTAATACGGAATTTCTAAATGGAGATTTAGAAGAAAATGTTTACATGAAACAACCCAAGGGTTTTTTCATGGAGGGGAAGGAACATATGGGATGCCGCCTAAAGAAATCCATTTATGGGTTAAAGCAAGCCTCTAGGCAGTGGTATTTAAAGTTTAATGATACAATTAAAAGATTTGGATTCAAGGAAAATGTTGAGGACAACTGCATTTATGCAAAGTTCAAAAGTGGGAAATATATTTTCCTAATTCTGTATGTGGATGACATCTTGCTTGCTAGCAGTGATTTTAGTCTACTACTAGAAACAAATAAGTTCCTGTCATCAAATTTTGACATGAAAGACCTTGGTGAAGCTTCTTATGTTTTGGGCATAGAAATTCATCGAGATAGAAAGAATGGAGTGTTAGGACTGTCGCAGAAAGCGTATTGTGAAAAGTTTTTAAAGAAATACAATATGCATGCGAGTAATGCAACACCTGCTCCCATAGTCAAGGGAGATAGTTTTGGGAAATCCCAATGTCCAAATAATCAATATGAGATCGATCAAATGAAGTCAGTACCATATGCTTCGGCTGTTGGAAGCTTACAGTATGCACAAGTGTGCACTCACCCTGACTTAGCTTTTATCATCGGGGTACTCGGTAGATATCTAGAGAATCCAGTCATAGAGCACTGGAAGATGGTAAAGAAAGCTTTGCGTTATGTGGAAGGCACAAAAGGCATCATGCTAACATATAAAAGATCTGATTCCCTAGAGATAAAAGGGTATTCAGATGCAGATTTTGCGGGAGATAAAGACGATAGAAAGTCCACGACAGGATATGTCTTTACTCTCGCAGGAGGTGCTATTTCGTGGAGAATCACCAAACAGTCGATAGTTGCATCATTTACGATGTGTGCAGAATTTATAGCATGTTATGAGGCCATGGGACAGGCGTTATGGTTAAAGAAATTTTTGCCTGACTTGAAAGTGGTTGACTGCATCAGCAGGCCACTAAAGATGTACCGTGACAACGAGCCCGCAATATTCTATGCTCACAACAACAAGTCGAGTAATGCTACAAAGTCTATAGATATAAAGTATTATGTTGTGAAGGACAAAGTCCAGGATCAAACTATAATACTCGAGCATATAAGGACAAAGGATATGCTTGCGGATCCGCTAACGAAAGGCTTACCACCCAATGTGTTCAAGGAATACATAGCTGGCATGGGTTTAATGGAAAGCCTATGATTCCTGGACTACTGAGGCCCGAAAGTAACAGGATTTGTTTCAAAATAGAAAAGTATATAGTGGCTGTCTGATTCTATCGGCAATTGAGCCGAGACGATGAAACATGCTCTATGTATCGATCTAAGATGAAACGAGTAAACTATAAAGTTAAGAGTAAAGTTGAGATCAAGGGGGAGAACGTAAGGTTGATCTCCACACGATCGAGTCCAACGGCTCGACCGAACCTTTGACCACGTCCTGATCGGGGACGTCCAACCCCTCTAGTTGGTGGGCCCCTATCACCTGCGCATATATATATAGAGGTGGGGTCCGGTGGCAAAACCAACTAGGTTCGCCGTGCCCCATTCCCCACGCCCTTCCGATCGAGGGCTCGCGCAGAGTGACGGGAAGCACCACCGACGCTGCCTCGCTCACCCACGCTCACGCCGTCGCCCTCTACCATGGCCACTAGCTCGGTATGTTTCTCTTCCTCACTGATCTCTTCCCTCCCCTCTCAGCTCTTGGACAAGATCTTGCATAGGCAAAAGCAGCTACCGAATCGATCTACCCTAGATGATCCTAAGGAAATTCTAACAAATATTTGATCCACAAAGGGTGATGGACACGCATGGACCATGCTAAGTTTGATTCTTTATTTTTTCTGTTCTTGGACATTGACTTTAGGGCACTTTTGGTGTTTGCTTTTATGCATATATGGAAGAAACTAAATCATACTTTGTTATCCAAATTGTATGTACTCCTTGTGTTTGTGTACTTTTATAGAATGAAGTTTGCTCCAGTGCAACTCTCTCAAAAATCATTAAGGGTAATATGGTCAATAGCCTTAATTAAATAATTTACAAATAACAGGCTAACTCATATCACGCCTTAGTTAACCCCTCCCAAAATTCATTAAGGTAATATGGTCGTAATATGTGGTTTTGAGAGGGAAGATACATATCACGCCTTAGTACACTGTCCTCCTGCGTCGGCACTATGGGATGCAATGGGTGAGGTTTAGAACATTTTGAAAATAACTAAGAAGGGAGATGACTGGCTTGAGAATTGGCTGCTCCATATGCCAATGCAGACTCGTGGTTGTGTACCGATGATTGTTTGGCGTGTTTGGCTTGCACATAATGAAATCACTCATGATAAGCCACCACCAGCGATAGAAGGTTTAAAAATATTTATCTGCAGCTATGTCCACTCGCTGGACATTATTAACCAAACGTCTATCAAGGATATAATCAAGGGCAAGCTACCTTCTGTTGGACAGTTCGTTGTTCATCCTTCTCATGTGATTGTAGCGGTGAATGAGGTATGGCATAGACCCCTTGATGGTGTTCTTAAGTTAAATGTTGATGGAACATTTGCTATCCAGACGGGCTCAGCTGGAGCAGGCATGATTATTCGGCGTAGTGACGGATCATCGGTGTATTCTACTTGTCGATCAATCCAGATGTGTTCCTCGGCTCTTGAAGCAGATCTTCTTGCTTGCATGGAGGGAGTCCGCTTTGCTCTTGACTTGAGCCAGGAAGATGACCACATTATGATAGAAACTGGTTGTCTGGAGTTAGTAAGAATGACGACAAGCATATCAAGGGATGGATCTGTCTTGGGACATTTGGTAGTCTTAGGCTTTTCCTGGTCTATGATCGTATTTCTTTGATTGTTAAAATACCTCGAGGAAGGAATGCTGCTAGTCATGATCTAGCTAGGTTTGGCATGTTAGAACAAAAGACTCATGTGTGATTAGGTTCGGTTCCTCAATTTCTTCTTGATCGTATCGCACGGTATTGTAATGACTCTATGATTATTTAATACAATCTCGTTTCCCCTGCAAAAAAATACCCTAGCTAACTCATATTCATGTATGAGTATATAGCATTTCCCGGGATCACCGACAACACGTTCACCTCATGCTCACCCTCGACCCGCTCGCCACCAACCACTTGGCATTCCCACAATCCCACTTATTGCCGACAGTCATGTCACCGCAGATCCTACGGCCATGGGTTAACTCCAGCCACCTTCACCTCGTGATCGCCGTCGGATCAGCCTCCATCTTAGGTCCTTGTCGGCTCCTCCCGAGGTTGCGCATGTGGACGTCGCATCCGACTACCTCCAGATCTCAGCGTCGTAGCCGGACATGTCCGGTGATATTTATTTTAAGAGTTCATATTCTCATGGCCGGAAAAGTAACCAGACTGTCCGGCGACACCTCCATCGCGCGTGCAGCCTCGGAGCATGCATGTGCATGTACATATTCTGTACGTACTCGTGTACATACACATACATAGCCATATGGCCATAGGATTTTTACACTGCTACACACGAATTAATTAATTAATTATTTGTTAAATAACATGATACTCTTAATTACAAAGGGGTATCGAACGATTTTACCGTTTGTTGTGTTTAAGTTTGGTTGAGTTTGGAGAAGAGGTTGTACCAGCAAACCCCTATAGAACAACTAGTACAGTTCTCGAGAAGAATCTTGTAAGCTGTTCGGTTCGGCCGTCAGTTAACTCGGTAAAATACCGTCGACTCTAGGACCATTTACTTGTAATATACCGATGTCTCAAAAATAGGTGAGCTACTACCCTCGCCAATTCTACTTCTCCATAAAGCACCATGGTCATGGTTGATGCGGCAATTTAGTGTATATTTCACACTGGCAAGGTGTGTATCCATACTCTTTGCTTTGTTGAAGACGGCCGGATTTTGTGAACTTTCATTTCGTTTAGCCTTTCGAAGGAAACCAAGCGAAATATTCGTGGGGAAATGAAGATATGTTGGTCATGATCAGATCTAGTGAAATCTCAATCGATCTATTGGATGACCACTGAAGTTGCATCCATCCTCATCCACACATAGGGATTATGTACCTCAACATCATTTTGTTCTGCTCCTAGGATGTGCTACTACAAATAAATTGATGTCTCAGGAACAAATCGGTCAGTGGGAAGCTAACTTTGTCATTATGTCAAGAAATAATATGGCACGTCGGAAGGGAACTACGAACTTGATCCTGGTGCCTTTGATCCCGATTTCTCCCATGTTCTTGCTTTTTCTAAAAAAAAGGTGTAAGTGCATATTGTGATACATGATAAATGAAATAGCCAAAAATGCTTCCGATTCAAAAAGGGAGTATTTTTGGAATTTATATCAGTCAAGCATTTCTAAGCTAGTTTGATCATCTATGAGGAAAAACTTACTAGCATCGAATTGATCTTTCTGGATTTACTATAAAATATGTTGCTACAATGCAAAAATATATTATATGTCTTCACACCTAAATATTGTTATATCATCTTGCGGACCATATCGATGTCCAGAAACCCATTTTTGGATTGATATATTATAAATAAGTACCCATTTGTGTCCCATACAAAGTAATTGCATGTAATTAAATTATATGTATCACGACGTTGCTCTTTTATGCGCGGCGTCTACATGGAACTACCATTCATACAGAAATTATAGATTGAACTATGCACACCAAAATTTCCAAACAACACAAAGTGTTAAGTTCCGAAATGTTGGGATAATGATCAATCAACTATTATGACCTTTATTTTCATTGGCGGCATGCGTATTTTAGTTACCAGACCATATCAACTCTCGGTTATTTCATTAATGAGTTATGATCTTCTCCATCCATACACTTAATTGGTTTCACTTTATGTAAATGCATGAAACTAAGAATCTGTAGTTGTCCATCATAGTTGTTCTTCCATTGTTTACCTTACATCTCATCTCTTTTTTTCTACAAAACTAATAGATGTAGGTTCTTATTTGTTGTTGTGCCATTTTCTGCTCAATCATAGTATTTTATACCTTGTACAATATTCATTTTGTTGCTCTACCATCTCCTCTCTTGGCAGACCCACTCCTCAGCTAGGAGTTTAAACATCCATTTTCTTATACTATCAACCCCACATTTATGTTTATGTTTATCACTTCGGCAGAAATCCAAACAATACTCTGTGTGCAACTCCCATTGGTGAGTTTGGGTCCCTTGCCAACCACTTTTAGTTCAACCGCCTATACATAGATAGCATGTTCACCTTCCTTCTCTAGTGAACTACATGTCTAGCTGGAGAAGGGATCTATCATATATACATACATATATAGTTGCTCTATCATTTCGTCTACTTCTCAATTGTACGCATTTGTAGTTAACTAGGAACGAGAGGTGCTGGGAAGATTTCTAATCCGCATGTTTTGAACAGTACAAGCAATTGCCAAGAAGTCATCAGGAATCTACTAGAATATGGCATCATTGTCCAACTTGTACCTGTTCCAATAGAAAAAAATGAGGGACTATGTAAGAGATCTAACCCTTGTTCAATCGCATGCTAGGCTAGATAGACGTTTCCTGTAAAAAAAAATAGCTTGCAGTGGACCAATTGGGAAGTATTAAGCTTTCAATACTTGACAAACCATGTCATGGTTGATGCGACATTGTAGTGTACATTTCGAAATGGCAGGGTGTGCATCCATTCTTTGCTTTGTTAAATACGGAAGAATCTCGTGGACTTCTATTCAGTTTACCTTTTGGAGGAAAACAACGACGATATTCGTGGAGAAACTAAAATCTGATCTAGTGAAATCTCGACCAATCCATTGGATGGCTACTCGAGTTGCATCCATCCTACGTCCACACATAGTGAGACATATTATTGTGTGACTCCAACTTAATTTTGTTCTGGTCTTGGCATGCGTTGTTACAAATAAAAATAGTGTTTTGCATCTCTGATTTGAACGAGAAAACATTATTACGAAGCGATTTGGTCCGCGGGAAGCTTTCTAGTCCTACGAAGAAATAATATGGCACGTTGGAAAAAAATATTGTACCCAATTGATCAATGGTTCATTTGAGCCCTGTTCATATGAACATGCTCAACATATTTATTAATAAAATCATAGTTGTATATTGGGATACACAATACATGCACTAGCACAAAAAGTACACTGGCCACTTCTGGTCCAAAAAGTAAGTGACTTCCGCATTTGTATCAGCAATACATGTATTACAACATCTAGAACGTCAAATTGATAGTTTTTCATCTATCATGAAATATGTTGTTATAATTCATAATTTTTTATATGTGCCCACACATAATTAAACAAGGTGATACCATCTTGAAGACTATGTCAATGTCCAAAAAACTTGGTTTGGATAGAAGGTATTATAAAGATATGTCAACTTGTGTCCCATGCTAACAAAGAAATTGCATACAAACAAAATAACTATATCATGATTTTTTTATAAACACACACAAACAGGGGCCTATCATTGGCCAAAATTCATAGATTGCATTATACACCAAAACTTCTGAATAACAGAACCAATTAAGGTCTGGAATGTCATTATCATCTCCTTCCACCTTCATGTGTTTCACATTATTTAATTTCATTAAATAAGAACCCTAGTAGTTCCTCGTAGATGTTCTCGCGATCCTTTACCATATATCTCATCTTCCTCATTTGCTATAGAAATGACTAGACAGTGTTGAGATGTAGGAACTTGTTTGTTGTATCGTTTCCGCTCAATCCACTGCTCGGTTATGCACGTGTTTAAACTTGCCTCATCTCCATTATGTTGCTCTACATCTCCTCTCTTGGCAGACCCACTCCAAAACTACGAGTTAGACATCCATTTATGTCTATGTTTAGTACTTCGGTAGAAATTCAAACAGTACTCTGTGTACAATTCCCATTGATGAGCTTTGGTCTCTCATCTACCATTTTCAGTTTGACAGTGTGTAGAGACAACAACTTCTCCCTCCTCCTTTGTTAATCTACATCTCTAGCTAGAGGGGATCTAGCATATATTCATGCATATATCTATTGCTGTATCATCTCGTCTATTTCTCAAGTATACACATCTAATTAATTTGGAATGGAAGTGTCAAGAATATTTCTATACCACATGCCTTAAGCGGTACAAGCCAATTGTTTTCACTACTGCGTGCAATTTTTTCTACATCTACTGTTTGCAACAACCAGGAAATGGAAAAGAATATCATACTCCAGCTGTCCTAAATTAGAAGCATAGATATATGTGAATGTAGACAAATCCGCAACATCTAATTCGAGAAGGAGGAAGTACAAGTTTCAGCTTGTTCCATTCTCAGTTCACGGCTGTCGTCCGCATCCACCACACCAGAACATCTTTTTTAGCTTTAGGAATAGGTCACTACTCTAAAGGCCCTCGACTACTCGATTATAGAACCATTCAATCGCAACAGTCAGCGTTTATATAGGGAATGCGTCCTCCATACAAGCAATGCTATTACATTCATTTTGCTTTGTTGGATGATGGAAGAATCTTGTGAATTTCCATTTAGCTTTTCCTTCCGGAGGAAAACAACTGAAATATTCGGGGAGAAATGAGGATATGTTGGTCATGATCGGATTTTGTGAGATCTCAATCACTCCATTGGACGGCACTCATCAAGCTGCACCTTTCCTCATCCACACATATTGAGCCATATTATTGAGTGACTCCAGCTGACGTTGGAAGGGAAAAATACCAACTTGACCAATGGTACATTTGAGCCCCATTCGTAAAAACAAGCTCCACGTGTGTATATTGATAAAATGTACTAGATGCATATCGTCGTCATACACCAATCAGGAAATGAAAATATACGGAAAGCAAGTTCTATAGCTGCATGATCACCCAATGTTTGATGTTCTAGCCAGTTTAAGATTGTACGGTAGCGGTTTCCTCATTCTTTCCAAAACTAGCTGTATTTGGAGTACAAGAAATATTAACATCAAGAAAAGCTAGCTTCACTGACTGCACCTACAAATACTATTAATTAGTCATCAGTGTTAATCAAAACCAGAACTACCTACCTACACGGATAGCTTGTCTGCACTCAGGAGTACTAGTGAAAACAGCACGACATTTTCCTCATTCCATCTACTCCTTGATCCGGTTGAGACTAACTTGGCAATTTGACTCAAAGCACAAGAAACACCAAAATGACCACACCAAATTAACCCGACAAGTAATAATCACTCAGTCCTAGTGATGTTCAACCCGAGAAGTAATAATCACTCAGTCCTAATGATGTTCCAGTGAAAATCAAGATGGATACGTTCAAAAACTTTTGTCACTTGCTACAGCTACCCAATGTTGATTAGTCTCGGTATTACATGGCCATGCCTGGACCCAATTTTCTTAACAGCAATACTAGCTACAGTATTATTTAAGAACTTTCAGTCATGATCAACGCAAATATAAACGTAAATTTCAGAATTTCGAATACGGTTGTCTTTTCTGTCTACATTCAGGTCTCCATCAGTCTGAAAAAATTAACATCAAGAAAAGCCATCTTAATGACTGCAGCTCCAAAAATTAATTAGTGCTCAGTGTTAATCATAAAACCAAACCACCCAGAGACATATTTTATTACTCCCTCCAAGGCAAAGTTTTGCTTAAACCTATGGCAATTAAACCAGATCAGAGTTTGTATATATCTTGGCAATACTGCATAACAAGAGCACCAGAACCACATGCCCACACAGATAGGTGGTCTGCATCCAGGTATCCATCAGTCTATGTCTGGTACTGGAATCAAATAATACTAACTTGTTTACATATCACATGGAACATCACAAACTAGTGGCACAAATAGTAGCATGACAAGATGACAAAAGGTTCGGATAATACAAAGATAGGAAGACTACTACAACCATGAGAACTAATCAAATTTGGACAATGCACAAAATGAGATCCGCTAATTATCAAGAAATAGCTCCGAAACAAAACCAAACCCTGAGTGAACAACATCAACACGCGAATGGGTCAGGTAAATTAAAATCATGGATATCCTTGATTTCTCGAATATTGCGCACACACATGTTGGTTATAAACTGAAACCGAGCGCCTCTTGAAGCCCTGTTCTCCAGCTGCAGCTTCCTACGATGTTCTGCCAAGAACTTCTCATTGTAGTCCCTGTCTTGGATACGAAGTGTCATTGACTCCAGCGCACTCGCATTCAACACAAAGAACGTCACAAAGTTAATCTGCGACCTGATGCCCCAATACCACTCAAACACTATTTTCTTCAGACGGATGTCATGGCATCTGATCAGCTTCTTGTGTTTACGAAGCCACAAATTGTTTGGCCCTGAGTTAGATGTCTGAAAAGAACATAAAGACATCAATAAATTAGCCTCGTCAGAACAGAAGTAGATAAAAACAAACTAAGAGTGATGCAGCAGCACCTGGATGTACAACTTCTCCAAGGACGGAAAGCATTTCATCAAGTCAATAACTGTATCAAGACTCAGAATACCCATATCAACAGCTAAAATCTTGATACTGTGCACAGCCATCGTAAGGCTATAAATTTTCGCCCCCTTAACCAAGCATGCAAGAACAAATTAGGCTCGGAGGATATGCAATATTGCTACATGCAGAAATGCATGTTTGAAGCCTTGTAATGGCCAGAAGTAGAAAGACCTTAGTTACCTGAATAACCGTGGAGCCAAACATGATTTTGGCGGGGGAATATGAATGGCAATACAAGGACTCCAATTTAGGTGCGAAGTTAACCGATACATGCAGATGACTCCTGAAAACAAGCTGAAGCAAGCTCTCAAGAGAAGGGGCATTGTCAATTTCAAGTTGCTTAAACTCGGGCCCATCCCTCCAATAATACTGAGCACGCACGCTGATGCTTCTCAGGCTAACGGAATTGATCCTGACACAACTGAAGCCAAAGCTCTCGTGTATCATCAAGCACTCCAGAACAGGGCACCCGGCAATCATGTGCTGCAGGGAACACTCCGAGATCCTGACCTCTTCAAGTGTGAGCTGCTTAAGGTTGGGGAACTGAAGCCCTTGGAGGACGTCAGGGAGCTGGCAACTAGTAATGGTGGCACCACAGAGAGTCGTGGAAAACCGGGAAATGGATTCAGACAGCAGCTGCACAGGTAGGTGATAAGCTGTCGGGTAACATAAATAAAGCTCCTCGAGGTTGGCCACGGCGGGTGACCGGAGCCAGGCGTCCAGGGTATCCGCTCCGTAGCTGATCGGTCTCCTGGGGGTGCAGAAGCGTCGGCCGGGGCCTTGGTGGGAGGAAAGGATTCGTGATACGACACCAGCGAGTTCATCCTCACGATTGACGAGACCACGGAAATCTAGGTTGAGAGGGGCGGAGCGCCAGAGGTGGCGCCACCGGGACGCGAGGATTTGGGTGCGAGCGCCTTCCTTGGTGGGGAGGAGGGAGATGATCTCGCCGAGGACGTCATCCGGGAGGTCGCTGATGCGGTCGGTGCCTCCTCCGTGAACCTCACCCACTCTCCTCCTTCTCCTCCTTCTGCCTGAACTAGGGCCGCCCGCCTCCATTTCCACCGATGGGAATTCTAGGGTTTACTTCATCGGCTCGAGGAGGATAAATGCAGGGGGGAGCAAGGGAGCATGTGGCTAGGGAGATGCGGAGGATTAGTTGGAGGCGTTACCAGATCGAGCACGGGAGGAGGGGCGGCGGTGTGTACGGCGGCAGTCGGCGGCGTGGTCGAGTGGATGGCAGGCGGCGATGGTGTGTTATTCGACAGAGGTTGGTTCCACTCCCACCTGACTCTAAGGCCGTAGGCATCTCGACCGGGCCGACCCATCCGAACTGCGCGTGTCCAAAACTGTGCGCGACATATTAACGTGCTGACCCATCCTGCAAAACGTGTCCGGTTCAACCTATTTATGCATCTAATCTGGGGCTCGGTTGCGTCGGCCCGGATGCGCGCTGACAGCGCAGGGACTCGTCCACAGGCCCATCTCGCCCACCGCCACCAAATGACATTGATTCAGACAGACGACCGGCGCGAGACGCGTTGCGTGGAAGGGCGGCGGCGGATGCGCATCAATGGCGACGAGACGACACGCTGACGCCGCCTGGGTTCCCGCGCCGGCATTGATGGCGAAGGAGTGGAAAGTTGCGCGTGTTCACGGGCGGCTGGGCTATTTAACCCTGCGCCCGTCGGTGCTGTCATCTTCACTTCTCGCCATTGCAAAACCTAGCCCGACGCCGCCACCACCACCGCCACCACCACCATCAACGATGAAGACCCCGTCGTGGCTAAAGCGGAGCAAGAACGACCACGAAGCATCTGGCAGCTGTGGCTCTCAGCTGCCGGCCTTCCTCCGTGGCACGTCCTTGCCGCCTCTGTCGGGGCCGGAGGAGTTCCGGAGTGACCCCGTGGGGGACTACCCGCCACAGCGGGAACGCCGCACCCGGCGGTACTACCGCGTCGGGGAGTGCGGGCGCCTTTGGAGGAAGGGTCACTTCATCCAACGCAGAGATGTCTCCCTTCCCACCGGCTGGCACCTCAACCGGGACCGTGTCCCGGTGCCGCCACCGCCCAAGGTGGGCAGAGGGCTGGCGGAGGAGATCCTCCGGCGGATCAACAACCTCCCCCCAGGCCCAACGGTAGGAGAGGGGCTACCACTCCGAGGCGTACTGGATTAAGTTCCTCGAGTGGGAGCACAAGGCGTGTCGCGGGACCACCGTCCGCCGCGATCTGCAGCCATGGGAGGTCTACGACGTCCCTGACATCGACTTAGATGACGAGGGCACCCACAACCACTCCGGCATCGACCTCGGCAGTGAGGACGGAAACGACGATGACGTCATCGTCGTCAAACAGGAGGTGCCAGACGTTGCCACGAACCTGCCCCAGGAGTACCGTGAGGTGCTGGCTCGGGCTACGACGAGGACGTCTTCACCGAGCAGGCCATTGCGGCCAGCGCGCGCGAGGAGGAGGCCCAGTGGCGCGGCTACGAGGAAGCCCTCCAACTCACTTGCATGGTGGCGAAGACGAACACGCAGCTGCCTCCACCACCGATGTTGCCGGGTTGGGCGCCTACGATCGCGCCACAGGTGGGGATGGAGCTGGCGTACCTCCAGCACGGTTGGGAGTCGTGGCTTGGGCAGGTGGTCAACCCGCCTGCTCCCGCTCCCGCTCCGGCCCTACCGCCGCCCAACCTCTGGATGCCACCGGAGTACATCGACCTTGACCCGTAGATGGACGAGGCGGCGCCGGCGCGCGTAGTTCAGTACCTAGGGCTAGTATTAGTTAAAATCCGTTTTATATATTTTAAATCTAAATTAAGTTTGAAACTTGCCTGTTTTTAGTGCGAACTGTTTCTATTTGAATCTGGAAAAAATGTTGCCTCGCCTAGTGCGGACAAATGGGTCACACCGGTGTGCGCGGCCGGCCGGACAGGCCAGATCCCCTACCAAATTGATCGAGGCCCGATCCAAACAGACAGAAATAGAACGTTTGGGGTGACCGTATGGGTCGTCCCGGTGAAGATGCCCTTATTTATTTCTCTCGTATTTTTACGAACCCGTTTGTGTTTGTTGGGTCAGCCCGGCCAGCGACGCGATCTAATTGTCCGCGCTAGCTAGAATTTTCATATTTTACAAATTTAGCACAAAGTATCTAGATAAATATATATTTTGATAAGCAAATAAATTAGATTAGGCAATCTAATTAAAATAGTGCTTACATATGATTAGTTCACACTCGGTCCGATAAAAACAATCAAACGGCATTCAAACTACAAGAAATAAATAAGGGATTAAACGTTTAGGTTTCCCACACGAGCCCATATATGCTCAACCAAATTTAGTTGAAGTCGATCATGGGTTTGCCCATGACGCAAATTTTCATGCACTTACATAAAATCTTCCCAAGATGCTAGACCTGGCTCTGGCTCAACCAACTGACCATGAAAGTCCTAGCCTTGGTCCAAGATGCCGTCATCACGCTTATCCTCGGCGATTATGTTGTGCATGATCATACAAGCAGTCATCACATTCCACATCCTCTTCGTGCTCTAGGTTCTAGCAAGTTATTGAACAATAGGCCACATTAACTAAAGCACACCAAATGCACGTTCCACATCCTTTCCAGTGGCCTCTTGTTCTTTCGCAGACCTCTTGCATTTCTCATCTATAGGGTTGTGGATTGTCTTCATAAAGGTGGCATAGGAGGGATAGATACCGTCAGCTAGATAGTAACCCATATCATATGGATTGCCATTGATCTCATAGGATACCTGTGGGGCATTGACTTCTGTCAGCCTAGTAAACACCAAAGACCGCTGCAGCACAATGATGTCATTGTTTGATCCAGCCATGCCAAAAAAGGAGTGCCAAATCCACATATCATGTGATGCAACAACCTCTAGTATAACGGTGCATCCCTTTGCATGCCCTTTAAACTTCCCATGACAACTAAAGGGACAGTTCTTCCACTGCCAATGCATGCAGTCGATGCTGCCAAGCATCCCAGAAAACCCACTTCTCTCATTTATGGACAAAAGGCGGGCAGTTTGTTTGGTGTGTGGCTCTCTCAAGTAAACTTTGCCAAACACCGCAATAACTGCGCTACAAAACCGGTGCATTGCCTCATAGCATGTGGACTCGCTCATGCACATGTAGTCGACGAGGAGATCACTGGGTACTCCATATGCAAGTTGTTGAATGACTTCGGAACATTTCTGGTAAGAGTATAAGCCAATCTTACCAGTACAATCGTAATTGGCCTCAAAGTATTCATCGTACTCCCTCACCCCATTGAGAATACTTTCTTTTTGAACACCGAATTAGTTGGGTGTAAGTACTCCTTGTAAAGGCGTATGTGGCCTTCTTCCCGGTCGTTCTCATGGTTATATTCACGCCGCTTGGCCGAGCCACCTCTACGCGGTGGCCGGAGTGCACCATCTATGCAACTGCCAATAGAATTTCGGTCTACCGTGGTGACTCCTCCTCAGACGATGACTTCACAAAATTCTTATAGAAGAACTCTATTGCCCTTCGACTGCTACCCATATGTAAAGTATATGGTCGTCAATGACGATCCCAACTCCTGCAGCGGGCTAGATAACCTAGAAAGGACCGGCGAGCGTACATCAACCGCGGTTAGGCAAACGACCGAGCAGATTATGTGCCACGCAGAGACTGTCGCGCGTCCAGTCGACACGAGGAGGTCAGGAGGGAGGGATGGCCTACGGCGCGTCCAGACAACTCATGCAACGCGTGTGTCCTGTGGTGCTACTCGTGTGGGCGTCCGCGGCAGCGGGCAGTGGCGGCGGCGACAATTGCGCCTGCTCTGGTCGCGGGATATGGAGGGCGATGGTTTTAGAGAGGAGAGTGTCTGTTGTGTCACTGGTGAGAGGGCCCATGCGAACTAGTGGGAGGACGCGCGAGAACAAGTGTGATGTCTGAGTTGACCCAAACGAGGCTCAAATTTGGTGCATGGATGAATTGTCAGGTTTGTTCGAATGGATCGCCCTGCTAGGCCGCCATGCACCCGTCTGCCAGTCCGCTCGGACGAGTTCAGACGTGCAAGGACGGGTTGGGACGGTCCGGTGGTGATGCCCTTACCCACCAGTGCAATATGCGAGAATTTGATGTTCATCCAATACTTTTCGATCCCTCGGGAACACTCTTCTCTGAAAATAAAGAAGAGTTTTCAATCTAGACAAAAAATATGAATGATTTGTGAGGTTATGCTGAGATTATTCCGGCCAAATCCGGCATGATAAACGGACTACAAGAATTTTGCGAGAATTAAAATAATTCCCTATAATCCCTGCGAATACACTAACGAATATGAATACGAGAGAAGTAAAACGAGGCCCAAAACAATGCTTCCATGATTTTAAACCGTTCCAATTCACATTGAATTTCTTTCATACAATTCAGTGTGACTTTTGAGCACTACTTCACAGTAGGGGAAATTTTATTATTGAACATGTTGGATTAAAATGCATCATAGCTCGGAAATTTCCATCTTCGTTTCTTTCTTTGTTTTATTCATGGTCATGCTACGGCACTCCTATGCCATGCATAAATTAAGATGTGATTGCTCCTAGATCTAGAAAATCAGCTTAATTTGTATGCTACTTGGATTCCATGTTGAAATGTGAATATGGAAAATATTAAATCCCTACAATATTGTGTTATATTGTAATGACCCTTTCGGGAATTTATATAGAGTTACACAGGATAGGTGGAGACTTAGAGTATAAGATGTAGAGTCCTAGTCTATCTCTAGCCCATACACATATATGTATTCTAACATTCTTTCGGTCATAGAGAGAGTGAAGCGGACACTTGCGACTGGATTTAAAGTCATGCTCTTGCGTTGTCTTCTCCTCCTTGCCATCATCACCTGCGTGGACGTGATCATGGCTGACACCTAGGGGCGGTGACTGTGTCCCCATCTAGTGCCTCTCTTCCCTTCCGCAGTCATAGCGGGAGTGGCGTTGACGCAAGTGACCACGCGAGCGCTGTTAGCTGGAGTTGTTGAGTTGTTGTAGACGTTGTTCTTGATGTCGATGTCGAGGTAGCCGGTCGTGATGTAGCTGTGGTCAAGGTTGTCGAGGTCATTATGGCCGATAGCATTGTAGGCGCGAAAAATTGCACGGTTTGTGCCGTTGGGTTTTCGGTTTTTGTGCGGCGGCGGGTATCATAGTGCAGCGGCATCAGGAATATGCGGCGGGTTTCTTGGTCATAGTGCGGCGGCGGCAGTAATCTACGACAGCAGTGGGTTTTTGTGCGGCGGTGGCAGAGATTTGCGTTGGCTGCAGGTTTTTGGTTGGAGGGTTTTGGAGACAGCGGTCGGGGTGACGATGTAAATGACTTACTGACACGTGTGGGGTCGATGGCATCGGCTCGGTATAGTGTAGACTGTCATGTAGCAGCCTTCACGGATGTAGCGACGGAAGCTCATGCATGTCCGGTGAATTATTGCTTCACGTGCGTTTGGAGATGGCGTGTGTAGCCGGGCATGTTGTGCGCCTCTGGATGTAGCGTGCGCAGATGCACGTTGAGCGGAGCACCATCTGGCCGGTGTGCCGTGCGCCACTGTTAGGGCATCTTCATCGGCGAGATGTAAACGAACGTCTCAAACGATTCATTTCTATCCGTTTGGGCCGGGTCGCAGTTGATTTAGGGTTATGGTTCGGCCTGTCCGGTCAGCCGCGCACAGCAGCGCGATCCAAACGGACAAAAACGGACAGACCAGCCTACAGTAGAAGGCCCATTGTGTCTGCATCTGGGCTAGCATGTGTCCGCGTCTGTTTGGACAGACCCGTCCATGCATCTGATCTGGGTCAGAAATGGGTCGGTCCGGCCTGATTAGTCCGGATGGGTCCTGCTGCTGGGGCACCGCGCACGTCCCGCGCGTCCGCGTGGACTGATTAGGACACGCGCGGACCGTTTGCGTATGCCCTGTGGAGATGCCCTTAAGTAGGATCGATTTGACGGAAGCTTTTGCACTCATTTGCACCGGACAAGATTATTTTTAGGGATTTATTGTATAACTAAACTGGATCTAATCTAACAGAATAGGGCTTTTTTTAAATCTAATCTAATCTAAAGGACCGGTCCAATCTTTGATCGAGACATGGTGTTGCGCACCTGAGGAGAAAAGATTGATCTCACTGGGGGCGTCCCGACGCGGAAGTGGTGAAAAGTCTAGGATCGACGATGTGAGGCTAACTGCTCTGATACCATAAAGATCGATCTAATGGAAAGAGGGTAGGCAGTATATTTATATTCAACACTCCCCTCGCATCTGGCCTATTTTAGTTCTTAATGAGGGATAGGAATAAGTCACAAAATCTATTTTCCTCTTTTTTAATTCTGCGTGATCAGGGTCTTGAACTCAAGGCCTCTTGGCTTTGATACCATAAAGAATTTATGCATTAACCAATTATCTCAAAAGACTTATCCAATGAAAAGAGGCTATGCAGTATATTTATATTCAACGATGAAATGTCAATGCCGCTCTTCGCGAGTTGAGACTAAAAATGAAGAGAAAACAATACCGGATATGTATGGAATGGAAGCGTCAAAAGTAGACACTTTTGTTGAGTTGTTAAAGAGCATTTTCGCCTACTGGTCCAGCAGTGCGGCTTAAAAAGTCTGACCCGGCCGTGCGGATAGGAGGACATGACACACAATTCCAGCATCACCAGCCAAATGGACTGATGATGGTGTGTCACTGTAGAGCTTCGTTGGGAAACCCCAAGAGGAAGGTATGATGAACACAGCAGCAAGTCTTCTCTCAGAAAGAAACCAAGGTTATCAAACCAGTAGGAGGAAGGAAACGACTCAAAGGTGTTGCTAGCAACTTGGAAACCTGCACAACACAAACTCAAGACTTTGCCCCAACGAACAGTGAGGTTGTCAATCTCACCGGTTTGCTAAAAACAAAGGATTAACTATATGGTGTGAAAGGTAATGGTAACTTGCAGAAAGTAAACAGTAGCAGTGGAAGATGTATCAATAATAAAGATTGGACCAGGGTCCACAGTTCACTAGAGGTGTTCTCCTTAAGATAAACAACATAATATGCTGGGTAAACAAATTACAGCAGGGCAATTGACATGACAGTGCAAGGCATAGCAATTCAATACAAGACATTCATGATCCTATCATTTGATTGGGCATTACAACAATATACATAGACTGCCATCCAACTGCATCTATGACTAGTAATCCACCTTCAGGTTATCATCCGAATCCCCTACAGTATTAAGTTGCAAGCAACGGATAATTCCTTTAAGAAAAGTGTGTAAAGTAACAATACAATTGTTCCATGAACAAGAGATTGTTGTTTTCTCCCTAGTATCAACAACACATCTACAGCCTTAGAGATTTCTGTCACTTCCTTAGATTCAATAGAGGCATGAACCCACTATCGAGCATAAATACTCCCTCTTGGAGTCACTAGCATCTACTTGGCCAAGATAGCTACTAGAAACGGAGAGCATGCAAGATCTCAAACAACACAGACATGATGTAATCAACAAGATAGAATTATTAATCAATCTGACATAGTAATCTCAATATCCATCAGATCCCCACAAACACAACATGCATAATTACAAATAGATGATCTTGATCATGAACGGAGCTCACAAGATCTAAAAATGGTAGCACAAAGGAGGAGAAACAATCATCTAGCTAATGTATGGACCCATAGTCCAAGGTGGAACTACTCACGCATCATACCGAAGGCTGGCATGGTGATGCAAAAGGCCTCCGGGATGATCTCTCCCCTCCGGCAAGGTGTCGGGAAGCGCTTCACATCCCCCCGATCTAGGGACGATGGTGGCGGTGTCTATGGACTGTTTCGTGGAAGATTGATCGGGTACTTAGGGTTTAGGCATCGGGGGATTCTTATAGGCAAAGAGGGAGGCCGAGGGGGTGCCTGAGGCGGCTGCACTCCCCTAGGCGCAGGGTGGGACCACCCGAGCGGCCAGGGGTTGTGGCCCCCTCGACGCCCTCCTCCGTCTCGTCTTCTGGATCTGTGTTCCCCATAGTAAGATATTGACTTTGGCTTTTGTCCCGTCCAATTCCGAGAATATTGATTTTTCTGCCTTTCTGGAACCAAAAACAGAAGAAAACAGGCAACTGGCAATGTGGCATCTCGTTAATAGGTTAGTACCAGAAAACATATAAAAACACCTCAAAGTGTAGACAAAGCAAAGTAGATACTAAACAAGCATGGAACATAAAAAATTATAGATACATTTCCGACGTATCAAGCATACCCAAGCTTAACTCCTGCTCGTCCTCGAGTAGGTAAGTGATAAAAGAATAATTTTTGAGGTGACATGCACCATCAAAATCAATATCAAACCATTTGCAAGCATTGAAAGTTGGGATCAAAGAACTCTAAACATGAGCATGAAAGATGGAGTTCTGACAGTAAGACAAAGTAACTATGCATGCAACATGAAAGTCTACAAACAAAGATCATGAATAACATGCATTGAAAAACGTTTGTTTGTTTCACATACAGAAAACATGGCATAGTGGCAATCAGCTTGTCCCTCATAGAGTAGAAAATAGATTCATAGGACATCTTCAAAGTTCATAAGAGTGACTAGATACAAATAGCACAAGAACAAGCAATATCAACAATATACATCAATCAATAAGTTTTGGGACAATGCACATAGAACTAAGAATGTCAACTATGCTCTCTTAACTGGTGCCTAAAGGTAGAAGGTGGAGACTCAATATAATAGTGGAAGAAAGGCCCTTCATAAAGGGAAGCAGGGATTTCAAGTCTCATAAAGAGCTTCCAAAAATTATGGTACTTATTAGCTTGCAGCCCTCGTCGCCCCTATCATAAGCATCTTGAAGTGATTAAGGTTAAAGTGAACAAACTATGGAGTATATGCTTGAAAAAGTATAAGTTGGCAATCTCATGTCCCTTAAATACAAGGGCCGCTCCTCATGCTACTCAACTTTAGTCACCTGTAAGTTCTCGTCATAGTAAGTACATGTGTATCATAGAGAACCGCCAACGGGGTACCCCTTGCACATGGTACAGGAGCTATCCCACAACCAAAATGACAAGGAAAGCAGACAATGAGCATCTCAGCAATCTTCTTATTTACCATGGGAAAATGGTGCCTTTTTTCTCTCTTCCCTCTTTTCAATATGTCTCTTTTTTATAGTCACTATGGTGATGCTGCAAGTTTCCACCATGATTATGCATGGTTTAGGCTAGCGGCCCAGGCGTTTCTCTAACACACATACATAACTCCGTGGACTTACAAGCTCCCCTTTTATTTGACATCCATAGACAAAAGATCATGGTATCAACTGTGTACAAAGTATAGGTGCAATATTGAAAACGTTCCCCATGATAGCACGATTCTGCTAATTCCAACGTATAAGTGCAAGCATATACAACATAGATGACACAATGGTTTAATTTTATTAGGGGCAAGAAAAATAAAGTGTGCCATCAAGTTTGTGAGAGCTTTAATCACTAAGTTTTCACATAACAAAATACTTTTTAATTGGAAGATAGATGAAAACAAGAATATACTTGGAATGGTGTAACACACCATGCATAGGAATTTATAGTGGACACTTTGGAATAACTTGGTTTCTTGGGAGCTGGAAGCATGAGTAGAGCTTACTCATACAATTGGAGGCTAGCAAAAGACTAGGAGCGACCAACTAAGAGAGCAATAATGGCCATAATCATGCAGAGCGACAAAACATTACTAATAAAAGCATAGAGTGGTACTACAAGTCAAGTACTAAATGATCATAGAGGCTATGGTGACTTGTTCATAGTCATAACATGGTGTGATCATGTGCCAAGTCAACCCAAACAAAGCATCAAAGGAGAATACCACAATACTATGCTTTTGTATGCTAAAACAATGCATGATTTTTTCAAGGCACACTAAACAATCCCAAATTGTTTGGAACAAGCCATGCTATATCAATAATCACTAAGCATAAGGTCAAAACAACACCTAGCATGACATGCTAAAGTCTAAGTCATAGTCAAAGCAAGCTCCTCTTGTATGATTTCAAGCAAGAACTTTCTACCCCTTTCCAACACCAATCAACTTATTTGAAACAACACAACGAGAACGTGGGTCCAAACTACTTTATTCAAGCAAACTAAGAAAACTAAGCAAAGCAAAGAAAAACTAAGATGCTCCAAGAACAACACAACAATGCATGAAACAATAAAAACGAAGTGTCTAGAAAGACTTGAGCTTTTTATTGATGAAGAAGAGCATGCCTTGGGCATCCCCAAGCTTTGACGCTTGTACCTCTTGAGTATTTCTTGGGGTGACACAGGGTGGCATCCCCAAGCTTGAGCTTTTGTCCATTCTTCATCTCATTACATCATTCTCTCTCTACACCTAAAATTTTTCTTCATACAAAACTTCACACAATCTTCATTAGTAACATTAGTGTATTCAAAAGATAATAGACCCTTGGGTTTTAGCTTTAGAACAGAAAAACTTTCACTAAAAGCACAAGCTACTGTAGAAATTGCCTTAAAAAGCTCAATTTCCCAAAAAGAACCCAAAAAGGAATCAATAAGGAGCAAATGCAAATAATGGCAGAAATCTGTCAAAATAGACCAGCAGGTAGAAACCGATTTTTGCAAAGACCTTATGTTGCTCAAATCAAAAGTGTTGAACTAACGAAAGTTAGCTAACATACTGGGAGATTTGTTCGTAAAATATTAGCTCAATCCGACTTACAGAGATTCTGCACGAATATTTACGGAGGAGCACAAAAATCTGTTTCGGGACAGCAACTCCCCAAATCTTACTTCCCTCTCATTAGAGGTCATTCTTGGCACAAAAAGCAAACAAAAAGGATAATAAGAGGTTATTACAGAAGTAATAACTTCCAAGACTCAAGAAAACTCTTGGGTTATCTCCCAACAAGTACTTTTCTTTAATGCCTTTAAGTTAGGCTTGATAGCTTGAGAAGATGCTCACATAAGAAATATGAATTGATGTAAAAGAGAGCATCAAGAAGCAAATTCAAAACACATTTAAGTCTAACCCACTTCCTATGCATAGGAATCTTGTATGCAAATAAATTCACAAATAACAAAGTGATAGGCATATAAAGATGAAACAAGAGTAACTTCAAAACTTTCAGCACATAGAGAGGTGTTTCAGTACCATGAAAACTTCTACAACCATATTTTCCTCTCTCATAATTATTTTTAGTAGCCTCATGAATAAACTCAACAATATAGCTATCACATAAAGCATTCATTTCATGATCTACAAACACATAATTTCTATCAAGCTCATAAATAGTGGGATTAAAACCTTCACAGGTGTTACCCAAAGTAGATATTTCAAAAGGATCCACATGAACATAACATTCATCCTCCTTTGGTAAGCATGGTGGACAATCAAATAATGTAAGGGATAAAGAGTTACTCTCATTAGAAGGTAGGCATGGGTAGATAATCCATTCTTCCTCTTTTTGTTCATCACTCTCCTCCTTTTCATCTAACGATCTTCTAGTTTCAACAATTTCTTCTTCCATAGGCTCCTGCAAGGCATTAGTCTTCAATTTGTGGAAAGCATCTATTAAAATATTCAAGAATATAGCCATTTTCTTCCTTGTAATTATCAAAGCAAAATTTAAGTACCTCATAAACCTCATATTCATAAGGTGCATCATCAGTATTTTCAAGCAAACTGGCAAGTTCAAATGCACCCTTGAAGGAAATAAATTCTTCAATTTTTTCCACATCACAAAAGTCATAATTTCCTTTACCATAAGAGGATATGGTAACATTACCATTATACTCACATTGAAAAGGGAGGTGTTTATACCTCCTACAGCAACAAGCTTTATCAAAGCAATAAGTAACATTATAAGTAGAGCACACCTCTCTAGCAATAGTATTCAATTTATCAATTTGTTCCCATAGGTGTCTCCCTTTTTGTGACAAATGGTGTTCCTTATAATAATACTTTTGTTCTTCTGTGAAACCACCATGCCAATAAGAACTAGTTTCAAAGAAACCATCCATTGATAGAAAGCATGACAAAGCAAGGCAATTACAAACCAGCAACTAGAGTAGGAACTAATTTTTGTGTGTTTTTATAAGAGAAAGCAAACCAATCTAAACTAACTTTTTTGGAGTTTTTGATAAAAAGAGGCAAACAAAACCAAGAAAAAGAAACTAAGCAAAACAAAAACAAAGTAAAGAGAAAGTTTGTGAAGGACTCCCCTTGTGAAGACGTCCTTAGCCTCCCCAGCAACGGCGCCAGAAAACTTGTTGATGGCACCTAAGAGCGCTTCATCGGGAAACCGCAAGAGCAAGGTGTGAGGAGCACAACATCAAGTCTTCCCTCAGTAAGAAAACGAGGTTATCGAACCCGTAGGAGGAAGGAAACGTCTCAAAGGTGTTGCTAGCAACTTGGAGACCTGCACAACACAAACTCAAGACTTTGCCCCAACGAACAGTGAGGTTGTTAATCTCACCAGTTGTTGTAACAAAGGATTAACTGTATGGTGTGGAAGGTGATGGTAACTTGCAGAAAGTAAACATTAGCAGTGGAAGATGTATAAATGGTAAAGGTTGGACCGGGGTCCATAGTTCACTAGAGGTGTTCTCCTTAGATAAACAAACATGGCATGCTGGGTAAACAAATTATAGCAGGGCAATTGACCGGACTGAGCAAGGCATAACAATGCAATACTAGACATCATGATCCTATGAGATTCGATTGGGCAATACAACAATATACATAGACCGCCATCCAACTGCATCTATGACTAGAAGTCCACCTTGGGGTTATCATCCGAACCCCCTCAAGTATTAAGTTGAAAGCAACAGATAACTGCTTTAAGCAAAGTGTATAAGGTAAACAATCCACTTGTTCCATGAACAAGAGAACGTTGTTTTCTCCCTAGTGGCAATAGCACATCTACAACCTTAGAGATTTCTGTCACTTCCCTTAGATTAAATAGAGGCATGAACCCACTATCGAGCATAAATACCCCCTCTTGGAGTCACTAGCAACTACTTGGCCAAGATAGCTACTAACAATGGAGAGCATGCAAGATCACAAACAACATAGACATGATAGAATCGATAAGACAAAACTATTAGTCAATCTAACATAGTAATCTCAATATCCATCGGATCCCCGCAGACAGCATGCATGATTACAAATAGATGAGATCCTGATCATGAACGGAGCTCACAAGATCTAGACATGAAAACACAAAGGAGAAGATACAGCCATCTAGCTACTACATGGACCCGTAGTCCAAGGTGGAACTACTCACGCTTCTTACCGGAGGCTGGCATGATGAAGAAGATGGCCTCCGGGATGATCTCTCCTCCGGTAGGGTGCTGGGAAGAGCTTCAGATCCGATCTAGGGATGATGGTGGCACCGGCTGTAGACAGTTTCGTGGAATAATATTGACCGGGTACTTAGGGTTTAGGCATCGGGGCTTCTTATAGGCGAATAGGGAGGCCGAGGGGGTGCCGGAGGCGGCTGCACCCCCCAGGTGTGGGGTGGTCCCACCCGCGTGGCCAGGGGGTGTGGCCTCCTCGAGGCCCTCCTCCGTCCTATCTTCTGGCTCCGTGTTCCCCACGGTAAAATATTGACTTTGGATTTTGTCCTGTCCAATTCCGAGAATATTGATTTTCTGCCTTTCTGGAACCAAAAACAGAAGGAAACATGCAACTGATACTGTGGCATCTTGTTAATAGGTTAGTACCAGAAAACATATAAAACACCTCAAAGTGTAGATAAAGCAAAGCAAAGTAGATACTAAACAAGCATGGAACATCAAAAATTATAGATACATTTCCGACGTATCATATCCCCTTTCATTTCACAGCGACGACATCCATAAACAAAATAGCATGATATCAACTGGGTACAATGTACAAGTGCAAAGTTGAAAGCGTTCTCCGTGACAGCACGGTTCTGCTAATTCCAACGTATAAGTGCAAGCATATACAACATAGATGACACAATGGTTCAACTTTATTAGGGGCAAGAAAAATAAAGTGTGCCATCAAGTTTGTGAGAGATTTAATCACTAAGTTTTCACATAACAAGTTTAATTTGGAAGATAGACAGAACAAGAATATACTTCGAATGGTGTAACACACCATGCATAGGAATTTATAGTGGACACTTTGGAATAACTTGGTTTCTTGGGAGTTGGAAGCATGAGTAGAGCTTACTCATACAAGTGGAGGCTAGCAAAAGACTGGGAGCGACCAACTAAGAAAGCAATAATGGCCATAATCATGCAGAGCGATAAAACATTACTAATCAAAGAATAAAGTGGTACCAAAATTCAAAAACTAAATGATCATAGAGGCTAAGTTGACTGGTTCATAGTCATAACATGGTGTGATCATGTGCCATTTCAACCCCAACAAAGCATCAAAGGAGAATACCGCAATACTATGCTTTTGTATGCTAAAACAACACATGATTCTTTCAAGGCACATTAAGAAATCCTAATTGTTTGGAACAAGTCATGCTACAGCAATAATCACTAAGCATAAGGTCAAAACAACATCTATCCTGGCATGCTAAAGTCTAAATCAAAGTCAAAGCAAGCTCCTCTTGTACTACTAAAGCAAGAACTTTCTACTCCTTTCCAACACCAATCAACTTATTTGAAAGTACACAACGAAAGCGGGGGTCTAACTAATTTATTCAAGCAAACTAAGCAAACAAAAACCAAAAACAAAAACTAAGACGCTCCAATAACAACACAACTATGCATGAAACAATAAAAACGAAGTGTCTAGAAAGACCTAAGATTTTTATTGATGAAGAAGGGGATGCCTTGGGCATCCCCAAACTTTTTGACGCTTGTACCTCTTGAATATTTCTTGGGGTGACACGGGGTGGCATCCCCAAGCTTGAGCTTTTGTCCATTCTTCATCTCATTGCATCATTCTTCCTCTACACCTGCAAATTTTCCTTCATACAAAACTTCACACAATCTTCATTAGCAACATTAGTGCATTCAAAAGATAACAGACCTTTGGGGTTTAGTTTTAAAAACAAAAAACTTTCACTAAAGACAAAAGATACTGTATCAATTCCCTAAAAAAGCTCAATTTCCCAAAAAATAACCCAAAAAGGAATCAATAAGAAGCAAATGCAAATAATGGCAGAAATCTGTCAAAACAGACCATCAGGTAGAAACCAATTTTTTCAAAGACCTTTTGTTGGTCAAATAAAAATGTGTTGAACTAATGAAAGTTAGCTAACAACCTGGGGGATTTATACAGAACATTACAGCTCAATCCGACTTACAGAGATTTTACACGAATTTTTACAATGGAGCATAAAAATCTGTTTCGGGACAGCAACTCCCCAAATCTTACTTCCCTCTCATTAGAGGTTATTCTTGGCACAAAAATCGAACAAAAAGGATAAGGAGAGGTTATTACAGAAGTAATAACTTCTAAGACTCAAGAAAATTATTGGGTTATCTCCCAAGAAGTACTTTTCTTTAACGCCTTTAAGTTAGGCTTGATAGTTTGAGAAGATGCTCATATAAGAAATATGAACTGAAGTAAAAGAGAGCATCAAGAAGCAAATTCAAAACATATTTGAGTCTAACCCACTTCCTATGCATAGGAATCTTGTACGCAAATAAATGCACAAAGAACAAAGTGACTGGCTTAGGAAGATAAAACAAGAGTAACTTCAAAACTTTCAGCACATAGAGAGGTGTTTCAGTACCATGAAAACTTCTACAACCATATTTTCCTCTTATAATAATTTTCAGTATCCTCATGAATAAACTCAAGAATATAACTATCATAATAAGCATGTTTTTCATGATCTACAAACACATAATTTCTATCAAGCTCAAAAATAGTGGTATTAAAACCTTCAAACCTACTTTTAACAATTCTATAACAAGGTGACTGATCATTCAACATAGGACCATCATCTAGAGCTTTATCGTAAAAAAAATCTAAGAAAAATTCTTTAGTACCATGCATTTCTAAGTTAGGCACAAATATAGGATTATCATAGATAACAGAAGCATAACTATTATCACAAGTTTTACCCATAGTAGATATTTCAAAAGAATCCACAGGAACATAACATTCATACTCCTTTGGTAAGCATGGAGGACAATCAAATAATGTAAGGGATAAAGAATTACTCTCATTAGAAGGTAGGCATGGGTAGATCAATTCTTCCTCATTTTGTTTATCACTCTCCTCCTTTTTTCATCTAATGAGCTTCCCGTTTCAGCAATTTCTTCTTCCATAAGCTCCTACAAGGCATTGGTCTCTTCTGTTTGTGGAAAGCATCTATTAAAATGTTCAAGAATATAACCATTTTCTTCCTTGTAATTATCAAAGAAAAATTTAAGTATATCATAAACCTCATATTCATAAGGTGAATCATCAGTATTTCAAGCAAAATAGCAAGTTCAAATGCACCCTTCCAAGCAATAAATTCTTCAATTTGTTCCACATCATAAAAGGCAGAATTTCCTTTAACATAAGAAGATATGGTAACATTTTCATTATACTCACATTAAAAAGGGAGGTGTTTATACCTCCTACAGCAACAAGATTTATCAAAGCAAGAAGTAACATTATAAGTAGAGCGCACGTCTCTAGCAATAGTATTCAATTTATCAATTTCTTCCCATAAGTGTTTCCCTTTTTGTGACAAGCGGTATTCCTTGTAATAATACTTTTGTTCTTCCATGAACCACCTTGACAATAAGAACTAGTTTCAAAAAAACCAACCATTGATAGAAAGCATGACAAAGCAAGGCAACAATAGACCAACAACTATAGTAGGAACTAATTTTTTTGAGTTTTTTGTAAGAGAAAGCAAACCAAACGAAACTAATTTTTTTATTTTTTGATAAAAAGAAGCAAGCAAAACAAAGCAAAAGAAACTAAGCAAAACAAAAAACAAAGTAAAGTGGAAGGTTGTGAAGGACTCCCCTTGTGAAGCCGTCCTCATCCTCCCCGTCAACGGCGCTAGAAAACTCGTTGATGGTGGCTCAGATCACTGTAGAGCTTCGCTGGGAAACCCCAAGAGGAAGGTATGATGAGCACAGCAGCAAGTCTTCCCTCAAAAAGAAACCAAAGTTATCGAACCAATAGGAGGAAGGAAACGACTCAAAGGTGTTGCTAGCAACTTGGAAACCCGGACAACATAAACTCAATACTTTGCCCCAATGAACAGTGAGGTTGTCAATCTCACCGGTTTGCTGAAAACAAAGGATTAACTGTATGGTGTGGAAGGTAATGGTAACTTACAGAAAGTAAACAGCAGCAGTGGGAGATGTATCAATGGTAAAGATTGGACCAGGGTCCACAGTTCACTAGAGGTGTTCTCCTTAAGATAAACAACATAACATGCGGGACAATTGACAGGACAGAGCAAGGCATAACAATGCAATACTAGACATTCCTGATCCTATGAAATTTGATTGGGCATTACAACAATATACATAGACCGCCATCCAACTACATCTATGACTAGTAATCCACCTTCAGGTTATCATCCGAACCCCCTCCAGTATTAAGTTGTGTAACATCCCAAAAATATTAATCAAGGTTCTCAATTCCAATCACCCAAATTTAGGGTTAACAAAAACTTTTGTGAATTAAAATCCATATGAATGCATGTGTGTATGTGATGAATGCATGAATGCTTGAATGGACTTGTGTGATTGTTATGAATGGCAAGGATTGGTTTAAATATGAAAACAACATCATCTAAATCATTTCCAAGCAGAATCAAATCAATAGAAATTCAAAAACAAACAAAATAAGCTAATGGTCATTTTGCCAATCTTGTTCACTAGACCACTTTGAGTGTTTCTAGTCCAAGATTTCTAACCGAAACAAATCCAATTCTTTTCACCCCTTGCTAGACCAAGTGAAAGTGAACCCAATCCCACCTTGAAAACCACCAGAAACATTTGGCAACCCTATTCAAATGTCATTTAAAAATTGAATCTGGTTCATATGGTAAGATCACCATTTCTCAAAACCCCACCAAACCAGTTCACCTTGACAAATACAATCAACCTGATACTCTCTAGTATGTGCCCAGTACACTCACCAAGTTTCATCCAAAAATTCAAATATGAATTTCTTGCGGCCATTTCATCAAACACCTAGAGACACAAACCAAATTCTGCCAAACTTCACTGTTTTAAGCAGTAATTTTGCCAAACCTTGTTTCCTACTGATCGCCCTTGTCTCCCCTAGTGAAAACCAGTGCTTTAAACCAGCCTAGACCCCTACCAATGCACCATGTCGTGCATGCCCGAGCAAACCCTTGCCAGCCGACCATGGCAAGCTAGAACAAGTCAGCGCCGCGCCTAGCCACCATGTCCAGGAAGCATGCCACCGTCCATCGCCACCCCTGTCCATCTCTCGAGCCTTGACAAGCAGTGGACCACCAAGAACACACGTGCCCAGTTTGTCTCTGCCATGTCCAGAGCGCGCAAGCTCGCCGCGCTAGACACGCTCGCACAAACCGCGCCTCGCCTTCGCCGCCCGTGCCTGCGATCACCACCGTCCTAGGAGACCACCAGACATCCCTGTTCGCCGCCGCGCGACCAGGAGTGCTTGTGTGTTGTCAAAAACGCCGTCGGTGCCACTCAGAGCACCAGTGCGTTCCGACCGAACCACACCGCCCCTTGCCGCGCCATCAAGCCGTTGAGGACCGCTAAGAGACCGCGCACCGCCCCCTAGCCTCAGCCATGCCCGTAGCTCGCTGTAACCCTGATCCTGACGAGCACTACCCATGACGCTTGGCCTCTCTCGCTCGCCTATAAAAGGAGGCCTCCCCCGCTCGTTTTCTTCAGACCAGTTCACTCCCCACCTCTCACTGATCCTTCCCACCTCTTCTCGGAGCAAGGCGAGCTCTCCCTCGCCGGAATTTCGCTGGAGCCTGCCGCTGCTGGAGGAGAAGGGCCGTCGATTGGAGCCACCCCAGGAGAAGCCGCCAGTACCAGGAGAACTGCCATCTTCGACTTCATCATTCGTCCCCATCGCTGACCATCGCCTGAGCCCGGTGAGCCGCCCCATACCCTCACTGGCCGCGCTAGGATTCGAGCCCGTTGTGTTCTGTTCGACGAGGACGATGGCCGTGAGCCGTTGATCCTTAGTCTAATCCTACGGTCGTAATTGCCCCTACCCCTTCGCCAACCCCCGTCTCACTGACGTGTGGGGACACCACTTAATCAGCCCCTGCGCGCGCTGTGCGTAGTGGACCGACCCAGTTAGAATTCCCGCGTGACCCAGTAGTTTGAATTTAGATTTATCTATTTAGTTTCAAACCTAGTTCTGGCAGTAGATTCAAAAATCGATTCAGAAAGTTTTACTGAACCAAATAGCATGAAACCAATTTTGTTAGAAATGTATGAAAATTCTTAATCCAAGCCCGTTGGATTCAAACCATTTGAATTTATAGATCACCTATAGTAAAAATAACAAGGCAGAGACTTTTCTGCATTCAAACATTTTTCAAAATTCAACCATAAATGCTTTTGAGTTAATTCCAACTCTCAAAAATCACATTTGATAAGACCTTCTAAATATATAAAGATATCTAGGTTTACTTGCAGTAATAATGAACAAGTAATAAAAGAATGCCCCATAGGCATTTTAGTCACTTTAATTAATTAAAATAAAAAGGTTAAACCTTATTAAATTGTGACATCACTTTAAATCACATTCCCAAGTATTGAAATATGTGGTGATGACATGTGTCAACATGATCCCATATTTTAATTGGAGAATATTAAATCTTAAGTAGTTTTTCAATGAGTAGAAATTACTTTTCTAAAAATAAAACAAATAAGACTATTGCCTTAATGCTTGTGATGATTGTGATGATGCTAGATCATCTAGTGTGAGCCTTTGTGTGGTAAATAGAAGTAGTTAAGTATTAATTGGTGATTGTGTACTTCATATTTATTTATAGATGCTAGTACCGACCAAGGATACGAAGAGGAAGGAGACTACTACGAAGAGGAAGCCGAGGAGAACTTCAACCACTGAATTTCACAAGGCAAGCTAACACTTGTAACTGTGAAAGCTAGATAACCTATGCAATGCATTAGGCATGCTTTGATTAGACAATCTTGAGTATCCTAAATCCCAATTTTACTTGCCAGCCTTATTCTTTTATTTCTTTATCAAAGCTTTTTATTTATGTTTACTTAGTGACTTGTGACTTTTGGAAAGATATTGGAGATAGCATAAACAGCATATAACTTGGCCTAAGCTAGGTAGAACTTGATGTCATCACGAGGCATGAGATTATACTTATATAAGTCACACTTGATTATCACCCCTCATTAGTGTTTACCCCCAACTTTAGTGGCTAGTGCTAAGCATAAAACTTGATCACTTTAGATGGGAATACTTGGTGAAAATGGTTATGAAAACCTTAGAATGGTGAGTCATTCTAATGAAATGTTTTGACATGTGTTATTGAACACCAGACGACTTTGATGATGAAAATGTTGAGGCATGTGCCTTAGCCCTTTATAAAACTGATGGTTGTGTTCGGATGCGATACAATTCCAATTTTACCGTACAACCATAATACCCGAATGCTTGAATGGAAGTTTATATATCTTAGTATGGGTTCCCTTGTGGCCGAGGTTTGAGATGAGGCTACCTCGTGAGGATTGTCCACCTATGCAGTTCCCAAGATGACAGATGGTCATGGTTGGGAGGCCAAACTCATAGGAGAGGTGCCTATACTAGGGTGTGTAATTGAAAGGTTAGGATTGATTATCCACATACTGAGTATGGTGAATTTCAGTATTGTTCCTGACGGATGTATCGAATATTGTGGTGAAAGTGTACCACCTCTTTAGAGTGTCAAACTATTCGAATAACCGCGTCCGCGGTTATGGATAGTTGGAGTGGCCATACTATTCTGTCGTCAGATGTTTTCAAAATGACTTGTGAAATGAATCACGACTTTGACTTGACCATAATAGGGCTGTGAAAGTAAAAGCTAAGTTCCCACTTAGGTGTTATAAAACCTTAAACTAGTTTTCTTTACTTCTGAACTCAGCTAGAGATAAACCTGGCTTTTTGCAAAACAACCTAGAGCTTAGTATTCTGACTTGAACCACTTTACTTGTGAGTGATAGTTTGCGAGTACTTAAAGAATACTCATGGATTTGTCCCTGGCTATTCCCGTGTCTAGACTATGAGGAGGACTACTAGGATGATGGACCGCAGGAAGTCTACGAAAACTAGGATCATCTTCCATCGTCAGTATTGCCTGTGACCATGAAGATGAAGCTTCACCCTCGCTACCGTTATTATATTATTCCGCTGCGTTGATTGTACTAAGACTAGATCATGAGATCCCTTATTTGTAAGACCTTTATTATGGTTTGTAATGGATGATGAACTATGGTACCAATCTATTATGTCTCGCAAAAATGGTAATCCTGGGATTGCGATGTATGGCATAACAAGCATCTGGGATTAAAAATCCGGGTGTTGACAAATTGCAAGCAACGGATAACTGCTTTAAGTAATGTGTGTAAAGTAAATAATACAATTGTTCCATGAGCAATAGATTGTTGTTTTCTCCCTAGTAGAAACATCACATCTATAACCTTAGAGATTTCTGTCACTTCCCTAGATTCAATAGAGGCATGAACCCACTATCGAGCATAAATACTCCCACTTGGAGTCACTAGCATCTACTTGGCCAAGACAGCTACTAGAAACGGAGATCATGCAAGATCTCAAACAACACAGACATGATAGAATCAACAAGATAGAATCATTAATCAATCCGACATAGTAATCTCAATATCCATCGGATCCCCGCAAACACAACATGCATGATTACAAATAGATGATCTTGATCATGAACGGAGCTCACAAGATCTAAACATGTCAGCACAAAGGAGGAGAAACAACCATCTAGCTACTGTATGGACCCATAGTCCAAGGTGGAACTAATAACGCATCATACCGAAGGCTGGCATGGTGATGAAGAAGGCCTCCAGGATGATCTCTCCCCTCCGACAGGGTGCCGGGTAGAGCTTCAGATCCCCCCGATCTAGGGACGATGGTGGCGGCGGCTATGGACTGTTTCGTGGAAGATTGATCGGGTACTTAGGGTTTAGGTATCAGGGGCTTCTTATAGGCGAAGTGGGAGGCCGAGGGGGTGCCCGAGGCGGGCACCCCAGCGCTGCCAGGCTGGGCGCGCTGTGGTGTGGCCCCCTCGAGGCCCTCCTCCGTCTCGTCTTCTGGCTCCATGTTCTTCTTGGTGAAATATTGACTTTGGCTTTTGTCCCGTCCAATTCTGAGAATATTCATTTTCTGACTTTTCTAGAACCAAAACAATGAAAACAAAAACTGCATCGCGTGGCATCTTGTTAATAGGTTAGTCCCAGAAAACATATAAAAATACCTCAAAGTGTAGACAAAGCAAAGCAAAGTAGATACTAAACAAGCATGGAACATAAAAAATTATAGATACATTTACGACGTATCAACTGACATTGCGCGACATTCAAAATTTGGGCCACATACACGTATAGCTAGAGGCGCGGCGGACCGCGCGTGTGTTCAAGCGTCGGACGTTGGGGCCCGCATGGCAGCGTCCCACAAACTGTACCGCCATGAAGGCTGGCTAATGAAAACTGCCTTGGCCATCAATGTCGTTGCTGACAGTATGTGATGTCGCTTGGACTCCTACGTCGGTATCAATTCCTCTACCGCTGTCATTGGAGCTTGCGATGGCATTGATGTCCATGAAGTCTTATACAGGCCATGTGCGCCCCTCTCTCCCCCCACACCGTGTTTGCATCTTTTCCCGTTCGAGTCAAGCACTCCCATACTCGCCCTAGCAACCATGAATATGTCGTCTTGGCTCGAGAAGATGCTCAACGACTACGAGGCTAGATCGTCCTCGGGGCGGTGCCACTCTCGACGCTCGTCAATGCCACCGCCACTAACTCCCCGCTCGGACACACGTTGCCACCACCTCCACCGGCGGCAGATTTTGCTAGGCCACACATGCGGTTGCGCCGCGCCATGTGTTCTGGCGCCCACTCGACCGGACCATGGTCGGTACATCCTAGTCCCCGAGTACACACAACGGTGGGAAGAGGGGCATCCCTGTGACCACAACGATTTCATCCTACCTGTTGGCTGGCACCTCAACATGACGAAGGTGCCACCCGTGCCGATAGATGGGCCGACGCTGGACACGGAGATCCAACGTCACCGCACATTGATCCCGGAGGCGTTGCAACACGAGTGTATGTACCATCAGAAGGATTTCTAGTAGTCCATCCACACCCAGGAGCACGATGCACGGCAGGCGCGCTCGTGGTTGGGCGATTTCTAACCGAATATCGACTACGGCGAGCTCCCCACAACCTCCAACGATGACACAAGCGTCGTCGTGAAGCAGGAGGGCAGGTATGATTGGCCCCTCCTGCCGCCAGACTACGACGAGAAGGAGGCCACGCGACGCACCTTGGATATTTCTAGGGCGAAAGAGAAGGCGCTCTGGCAAGGGAAGCAGGAGACCGTCCAGCTCTCTGCGATGGTGACGAAGCACACTGTTGCCATCACCGTTGTCGGCGCACGAGTCTCCACATGCCGTACTGGCCTGATGAAACAGACATCGAATTATTTCCTATCCGTAGACTAATCCAAACAGACCATTTAAAACACATTGGTTGTTAGAAATGGTCACACCCATGAATATGCGCTAACCCTCCTGCCACAGGGTTTATTGGAGCATTCGGACACTTGTCTGTCACTAAAGGTGTTAGCTGCCCCGGGCCACACCATATAGTGGAAAAAAGTGCCACCATGTTTGTATTTTTTGCCAAATCTTCCCAAAGCGACAAAGTTCAACTGAATCTGCCCCCGGGGTAGAACTAATTTGGAATCTGACCCCTCACGTCGGTGCCATTTGAAACTATAAGAGGTCCCAACCTTTAATAAGGTAGAGATCCCTGTGTTTACAATGCTAGTCCCTGGATCAATAGCTAGCATCCATAGTTAAGATGTAATATCAAGAAACAAAGGTCATAATACAACTTTATAGCCAAGAATAAAATAATTCATTACATCTTACATAGCTCATTTGGCTATCTCATTACAATGCAGCAGAAATAAATATGTAGCATGGAGTCCTTCATCTTCAAAGTTACACAGGCAATCATGTTGGTTGTATACTTGTAATTCTAATCAACACACTTCACTAACATCAAACAAACCTGCAACATAATAATTTACAGCCACAAGGGTCAATACATTTGAATTTTATTGGCAAGTGATACTATGATAGAATAGTGGTATCTATCATCTATATGCATTTGGCTAAGTGGAGCTTAGGATTTCTTTGCTCAAAATAGGTTTTCATTATCATTTTAAAACACTAAGTTTTTGTTTGGCAAAAATCACCCAAGGCATCTACCAATAATGGATTGAAGATCCTTTAACCCTTGTTCAACCACAAGTTTTTAACTTAGAAATTGGGATGAGGAGATCCTTGATAGCTTCCATGTCCTGATGCTCAAATTGTCCATTGCCAGGGACACGACTAAGTACTTAGATTTTACTCTCTCGAGAGGTGGTGCACTTTCCCCACAAGACTCGACATGCATCGAGACAAGATCTTTCAGAAGCCTTCCCTTAGACCAAAATGGATGCGTTCCAAACCTATCATCCCCTACCACCAACTGTCCATCTGGCTAAGTTATTGCAACCTATATGATCCAGGCAGAGCCCATAATGCCAAGTGGCTGCACTTGAAGCATGTCAACATTTGACATCTCAAATATCTTTGTTCCTGGGTGGCATTCCACAAGTGTGATACACAAGGTTCACCAGTTTACTGGCTCTGTGTAACCACTCAACATAAATCCACACCATTCCACCCAGGTGATTCATTCACATAGTTTTTTTATTAAACAAAACACAAGTATTTGACTTAGAAATATTTCATAGCATGAATATAATCCACCCTTGTTTTCTACTAGCTAAGATAAGCATGATAGTAGTAGGGATCTTAAGTTAGGGAAATTCTACTAATGCATCATCTACTAGGATTTCCCATGGCATAGCTTATACTTAGAAAATTCCATGCAAGTCCTACTTTGAAATATCACTAATGCATAGTGAAAATAATGGGGCAAAAGTATGAAGCACCACTTTCCTTTTTGGTATAGAATATAAGTTCCCTCCTTGATTTTTCAATAGTCACACTCTTCAAATTTCACTACAATTCAATCAAGGCACAAATTCAATCTAGCATTCAAGCAATTCAACACATAGAATAATAAAAACAAAGCAATGCATGCAATCATGCCAAAGATTATTTTATTTGGAAAAGTGGTTTCTAATAGACTATAAACATTTTAAAACACCTATTGTTCATTTATAAAAGTGGCAAAACCATTTGATATTAAGTTAGTGAAATTGGCCACTTTAAATCATTTTTGTTTTGCTAGAAATGATTTAAATCAAAGTAGCAATTTCTAGTGTTTGACAAATATATTTTTAAACACAAGTGTTAGTGTTTTAAGGTCAAGTGTTTAATATTAAACCATTTGCCAAAGGTTTTATCTAAAAACCATTTTTAAATCAAAGCAATATTTTATTTTGCTAGAAATGCCTTTAAACAAAGTAATAATTTTACTAGGGTTAATCAAATACATTTTTAGATCCAAAACATATTGTTTAGGGTGAGAGAGTTTAAATCAAACCATTTTCAAAAGGTTTTACTCAAAAAGCATTTTAAACCATAATCAATATTTTTATTTAACTAGAAATTCTTTAATTCAAAGGAATAATTCCTAAGTGTCACAAAATATATTTTAAATCCAAAAGTTGGTTCCTATGGTCAGTAGGTTCAAAACAAACCATTTACAAAATATTTTACCCTAAAATCATTTTTAGAATAATTTTATACTCATTTTACGCCTACACATGTTTCTGCAAAAACAACCAATTTTACAGAAGCAAAACATTAAACAAATGGCATGGTTGCAAATTACTCTTTTTGGTGATTCCATTGATATAAAGTTTGCAATTTTTGGACCTGTAGATTAAAATTTATGAATTTTACAAAATCAAACTTCTAATAGATTCATTTCTGTTTTTAACACAACAGACTGGCCACGTGTCTGAATCTTATTCGCCGGTACCGGTTAGTGTGGATCGCGTGCTGTGGATCATTGGATTTAAAGTTAATCGTGCAACACAGATCAGAGCATACCCCTTTGAGTTAAGTTTCTATGGTACCCATCAGATCAAGATCCTACGGCCTGAAACGACTTGATCAAACTCTGGCGGCGCTTGACGGTGGCGTGCGGCGGCGATGCTCGGCTAACGGCGGTTTCAGCGAAGCAGGAAGCAAGGGGACAAGAGAGATGGCTCACCGTGTTCGCGTGATGTGGCTGATGCTCGACGTGTCCTTGGTTGGCGAAGGGGCGCACAGTAACGACGTTAATCGCTCGCCGGAGAAGCTTCTGGCGGCTGGCGCTCACTGTCGATGACAGAGGCGTTGTTACGGTGCGAGCTAGGACATGAAAACGGCAGCGTTAGTTGCGTAAGAGGTCACTGGTCACACTCATATCATCGGGAGGTAGAGGGGTGGTCAGAATGTTACCAGGGGCGTCGCCGGAGTTGAGTCAGACGGTGGCGTCGCTCTGTTGTCGAGGTTGCCGACATTTCAAAGCACGCACGAGTGAGCTGGTGCTACTGGGAGAAGCACAAGAGGCTGGGGAGTAGGCTCGTGGGTTCCAGGGAGAAAGGGGAGGCGAGGAGTGGCCGGAATCGTCGTCGGAGGGTCGTCGGGGCAGTGGGGTTCACGCAAGAAATTGGAGCAGCCTGAGGGCGATTGTGTGCGGGAGAATGGGAAAACAGAGAGGAGACCTGGGCGATTAAGAGGGCGTCGATGCTGGGCGTAATTAGCATGGCATTGATGCTGATTTCAAGCGCGCATTCATTTGGTAGAAACAACAACGGGGGGGAAGAATGGGTCGCGCGGGTGAGGAAGACGACTGGCAGGTGGGGTCGGTTGGTCAGCGAGTGAGGGGGTTTCCAGTGGGGTCTGGTTGTCAGCGTCTGTAGGGATAATTGTTCTGGTGCGAATCGTTTTCTGCAGGGAGAAGGGAGATGGGCTAGCTAGGCTTAGTGGGCTGGGCTGGTTCTGGACTGGGTTGTTTTCATTTTTTTCTTCATGTTTATTTTTCTTTTTCTGTTTCTTTTATTCTCTTTTGAATTTGTTCAAACAATTCAAACAAACACTTGAATTCAGAACCTTTCAAACTTTTCTGTAAGCTTTTAATATCGTTTATCAATGTATTTAGAATTCCATTCTAGAATAATTCTTTTATTCATTTATGGTTTATTATTTATTTATAATAGGCACTTGTCTTTATTCAAATAAGATTTTAAATATATTTTCAAACTCTTATTTAAATTTTAATTTTCACCAAACCTTTTTAGTAGGTTTTATTTATTCAATAGGGTGTTAGATAATTCACTTTGAATTATTTGAAATATTTTTAATATGATTTATTAATCATTTAAATTGGGAATTTGTCTTTATTCAAATAAAATAGGATTTTAATCCCATTTAGATTTTATTCAAATAATTCTTTGATTCCATTCAAGTTAATTAAATAACTTTTATTCCACTTGGGCAAATTCCAATTTATTATTTTCTCATGATTTAATTAATCATTTCTATTAGGGATTTTGTCTTTATTAAATATAATTGGAATAGGGTTTAATCCCATATAGTTTTATTTGGTTATTCTTTGTCCCTTTATTTTATTTGGATTTGGATTATCTTTATTCCATTTGCTTATGGATTTAAATCAAGGTTTAAATTGTCTTCTAAATAATCTTCTTGGAATTTATTCTTTAGGCAATTTATCTTTATTTAAATAAAATTGAATATAGTTCAATCCTTATGATTTTATTTAAATAATATTTTATTCCTTTATATTATTCAATAATCTTTCATTTCATTTGTTTGGCAAATATTTAATTTGGTTTTTAAATATTCCTTATTTATTTATTTATTTATTTATTTATTTATTTTCTTCCTTTGCCTTATAAAATCCATATCATTTTATTTAAAGATCCAAAATTGGTGATTCCAATTTGTGGAATTTTATTTAATATTTTTTTATCTTTTTAAACCTCTTTAGGATTATTTTTCTCACAATTTGTTATGGAATTTAGATAGGAGCTTTATTAACTTTCGAAATTATTTCCTTTTATCTTAATAAATTCATAAGTTTTTATCCATGGCTCCAAATTAAATGAAACTAATTTCTATGGTTTTATAATATTTTTATTTATCATTTTTGATCATTTATAAATGTTTATTGCTAAATTTTTATATGGATGAAATCCATAGTCTTTGAGAAATCTTTGGAATGATTTATTCCATTAGGGTTTTAGGGTTTTGGTTTATTTTTCCAAGTTTTTAAATTTCAAGATACATTCAGTGATGATTGCATTTCACTTGATTGAAATTTGTTGGATTTCTTTTTATTCAAATTTTGTTCATGTAGGGTTTTGATGTTTATATTTAGAAACAAAAAGTTTTATTCACCCTAATTTTCAACAATTATTTTTTTTTATATTTTTTTTCACATTTCAAAATTTGGAAAATTTTGGGATGTGACAGAAATGGTGCCGACCTAACGCATGTCGGTGATGGCGCCGAGATAGCGATGCAGGTGGGTTGCCTGGCTGACGTGGCCGCTATGTCGGTGCCATTTGAAATGGCGCCGACCCTAGGGTTATAGCCAATCGACCACTCCTATTCTCCCCTATCCAATCAACTCATCCCCCACCTGCATCTGGCCACTCCTATCTCCCTCGCGACGCTGGACAGCTGCACCACCTCTGGTCGCTCCTCCACCGGGCTCTCCACCTCCGGCCTCCTCCGCCGCACCACCTCCACCGGCACGCCGGTGGCCGCCCGCACGTAGGTCACCGGCTGCCCGCACGCACGCAGGTGGACTGCCTCTCCGACGTGGAGGGTGGGATGCTCCTCTCCGGCTTTGAGGGTGGGATGCTCCTCTCCGGCCGTCTTCCTGTCCCTTCCCTCTCCCCTCCGGCCATAACTCCTCTGCAGGTACCTCTCCCCTCCCCTCTCTCAAATCCCCTCCCCCCAATTCCAAAGTAGTTTGTCCATTGTGGTATACTCCATTGTGAAAAGGTTCTAGTTAACTGATGTAAATATTTCACTTAGATTAAGCATTTCAACGTATGATCATGAGCTTGTAGGAGTAGGATATTTCACTTAGATACATTGTTAGTAATGTAACTTAGGATATTCCAACATATGAGCTTGAGCTTGTAGGAGTAGGATATTTCAATTAGGATATTTCAACATATGAGCTTGAGCTTGTAGGTATACTAGTGTTAGTAATGTCATTATGTCACTTAAATGATATTGGTAAATGTCACATGTGCTTGAAATTGTAGGAGTAGGATACATTGTGAATATTTTCGAGCCTGTAGGAGTTTCTACATTGATTGGTGTTTGTATTTTCGATTGGTAGTATTGTGTTGAAAGCATGTGCAACATATATGAGTGATATTGGCTAGTTTGTGTGTATGAATGGCTATGGCAGTGCAAATTGAGTAGGTTAGAGCAATGGTTGCACATTGTAGATGGCTTGGTATTATTGGTTACACATTGTCGCAATTTGTCGGATAATGCATTCTCTAATAGATGCTTTGGTATTTGTTTCGGCTATTAATATAGATGGCTTATGCAAAAGTCCTTCATGTGCATCACCATGGGTGCGTTGTGCAATCGGACTGTGGTGTTGAGTTTGTTGATATGGCAAAGATTGTGATATTTTTTTCAACTAGTCCTAGTATTCATGAGGTTGTTGTCAAGGTTAGAGACATGCTTGGATGGAGTGACAAAGGCGATGAAGTTGTGTTGGAAGGAAGATACGATGCGGGTGGCTCTAGATCTTATACTGAGATGATACCGATCAACGGTGACAATGAGTGGGATCTATACAAAGAGCTAGTGGACAACTCGCAAATAAAATCTTTGGTCGCCGTTGCCGTCAAGGTCACTGGGCATGCCCATCTTCTCATCGACTTGAATAAGCGGCCCTCGGTTATCAAAACAAGCAACAATGACCGTCTTAAGTATGTGTATGATGCGGGTCCAATCCAACCGCATGTGTGGGACACAGAAAATCAACAAGATGAAGATTACTTGGAGGAGATTATGGAGGAGACAAGTTTTGTTGAAAGAGAACGAGTAGAGATCATGGAGGAGAAAATGAATGTTGAAACCTTAGAGCCGATCGAGGAAGAGTTTGTAGTTGTCTCGCCAATCAACATTCCATCATCGCCTTGTGTACCTTTGGTGGCATCCTCGATGCTTTAGGGAGATCCATATACATATGAAGATCACAATGAAGAGGACGAGGGGTATGAACATGCTTGCGTTGTGGACTCGGACAATGATCGTTCGGTTCCCAAGTTTTCGGAGAAGGAGACCGATGCATTTGTCAAGGTGTGGGGCAGAGATACTAATGTTCACGAGTTCAAGGATGTTAGGGAGGCTCACCTAGCCGTGGTAGACTCTAACCTGCGGGTGTATGGGCTAGAGCGACCTAGACCCTCACCGAAGACGAGGCAAAGAGTCGACCTAGGGCACGGCCTTTGATATACCCGGGGCTAAAATTCAAGGCGATGTTGGACATGCAAGTATGGTTCCAGGAGTATGACAAAAGTCATCATCGACCCTACATAGTGTTTAAGTCCGACCAAAATGAAAGATATGTTTTGATATGCGATAATGAAGATTATCCTTGGAAGGTATGGACAAGGAATAATAAACCTTAAGGTTGGTGGAAGATAAATAAGTATGAAGGCCCACACACATGTGGCAATGCCATCCCGGAGGTCAACAAACACCGGCAACTGATATCTACCTTTATTGCACACCGGTGTGCCAATGCCATCAAAGCTACGCCTACCCTGCAAGCGGCCTCTTTGGTACAATTTGTGAAACTCATATTTGACTATCATATCAAGTATGGAAAGGCTTGGAGGACTAAGCAAATGGCTATGAAGATGGTTTATGGTGATTGGGAGGAAGCATATGGAAGGCTACCCAGGTTGTTAGCGGCGATGGCACATCGAAACCATGGAATGACGCACATTGTGCAACCGCATCCAATCGAGACTCGCATGGTCGAAGGTGTCAAGTACCGAGTGTTCGGACGAGCATTTTTGTGCTTTCTCCCTTGTGTTGAAGCATTCAAGCATTGTCGTCCATTTCTTTGTGTGGATGGCATGTTCCTTACACGGAAGTTTAGGGGAGGGCCTTCTTGTTGCGATCTCTTGCGACGTGGACAACCGATTGGTCCCGCTTGCCTTTGATCTTGTGGAAAAGGAGGACAACTTCAGCTGAACTGGTTCATGCACTTGGTGAGGACCACGATTGTTGGCCCCGAAAGAGAAGTCTGTGTCATTTCTGACCGGAATCCGGCCATATTGAATGCCATGAGGGCAGAAATACCCAGGCATCCCTTGTTAGGCACTATTGGTGCATAAGGAATTTTGTGGGTAATTTCTACCATGCTTATCACAATAGATAAATGACCGAGTATCTCCGTAGGATTACCTTGGTGTTCGAGCCGACGTTATTTGAATAGATATTCAATGAGTTGTATGGCTTGAAAAATGAGAAGGGGAAGGGTTTTATTAGGGAGAATTTGCCGAAGAAACACCTATGGTCTCAAGCTTTCAATGAGGATGGGGTTCGGTATGGTCACATGAAAAGTAACATGGCCGAGATATTCAATAAGTTGCTAAAGGGCATCTGCACGCTATCGGTAACTGCCATCACATCCTTTACTTTTGACAAGTGCAACGAGTATTGGGTCACAAGGAACAACAAAGTCAATGTCCTAATTAATGCCAATAAAACATGGTCAAAGACCGTGGAAGAAGAACTTGGATACCAAGCTACAAAGTCTTGATACGTTGTAAACGTATCTATAATTTTTTATGTTCCATGCTTGTTTAGTATCCACTTTGCCATGCTTTGTCTACACTTTGAGGTATTTTTATACACATTCTGGGACTAACCTATTAACAAGTTTTCATAGTGCCAGTTGCCTGTTTTCTGTTGTTTTTGGTTTCAGAAAAGCTAGTAAAGAAATATTCTCGGAATTGGATGGGACAAAAGCCGAAGTCAATATTTCACCGAGGAGAACACAGAGACCAAAGGGCGACCGGAGGGGAGCCATGGGATGGCCACACCCTCCCACGCACGGGCCCACCCTGGGCCCTGCCTGGGCAGGGTGTGGGCCCCCTGGCCGCCTCCTGCCTCGCTCCTTTCACCATGACAGCCTCCAGTGTGATGCGTGAGTAGTTCCACCTTGGACTATGGGTCCATACAGTAGCTAGATGGTTGTTTCTCCTCCTTTGTGCTACCATGTTTAGATCTTGTGAGCTCCGTTCATGATCAAGATCATCTATTTGTAATCATGAATGTTGTGTTTGCGGGGATCCGATGGATATTGAAATTTCTATGTCAGATTGATTCTATCTTGTTGATTCTATCATGTCTGTGTTGTTTGAGATCTTGCATGCTCTCCGTTTTTAGTAGCTATCCTGGCCACGTAGATGCTAGTGACTCCAAGATGGAGTATTTATGCTCGATAGTGGGTTCATGCCTCTATTGAATCTGGGGAAGTGACAGAAATCTCAAAGGTTATAGATGTGCTGTTTCTACTAGGGAGAAAACAACAATCTCTTGCTCATGGAACAATTGTATTGTTTACTTTACACACATTGCTAAAGCAGTTATACGTTTCTTGCAACTTAATACCGGAGGGGGTTCGGATGATAACCTGAAGATGGATTACTAGTCATAGATGCAGTTGGATGGTGGTCTATGTACATTGTTGTAATGCCCAATTAAATCTCATAGGATCATGAATATCTAGTATTGCATTGTTATTCCTTGCTCTGTCCTGTCAATTGCCCTGCTGTAATTTGTTTACCCAGCATGTTATGTTGTTTATCTTAAGGAGAACACCTCTAGTGAACTGAGGACCTCGGTCCAATCTTTACCATTGATACATCCTCCACTGTTACTGTTTACTATCTGCTAGCCACCATTACCTTCCACACCATACGTTTAATCCTTTCTTTTCAGCAAACCGGTGAGATTGACAACCTCACTGTTTGTTGGGGCAAAGTCTTGAGTTTGTGTTGTGTAGGTTCCAAGTTGGCTAGCAACACCTTGGAGTCGTTTCCTTCCTCCTACTGGTTCGATAACCTTGGTTTCTTACTGAGGGAAGACTTACCGATGTGCTCATCATACCTTCCTCTTGGGTTTCCCAATGAAGCTCTATATTGATCTCAGCCGCATCAAGTCTCATGACCAAACATGGACTTGTTTCGATAAGGAGGTCTAGAAGTATGAGGTTTTGAAGGTAGGAGGTACCAACTCGGGTGGTGAGCAGTATGGTGGTCGCAAATATGTTGTTGTGCTTTCTCAATACTCTTGCATGTGCTAGATGCCTTTACAGATCCATCTACCGTTCTCTCATATAATGATTGTGTGTTGTGTTCAGGCCGTGGACCCATACACGTCCATCTCACGGTTCTATAATCTTGAATTGCTATATCGCACATGGGCTGGTATATTTGAGCCTTATCTAGACATGGCCCAATGGCCGAAGTATACCCGGCCGGTGTATTTACCAGATAGCAAGCTAATGATCGACACAAAAGGGCAAAGAGCGACTAAGCGGTTCAAGATTGACATGGACCAAGCCAGAGGAGATACAACCTTCAAGAGACCACGTCCAAATGATGATTTTGTGGAGGAATCCGTGTAGAACCGTTGTTCGGTATGCAGCGAAGAAGGCCACAAGAACACAAAAAAAACTAAGTTGTGAGGATCGGAAGAAGAAACTAGCCACGGAAAAAGCAGCGGCGGAAGCCGCTGCCGCCGTGGCCGCTAGTAACCCTTCTTCAAGCGGGCGTGATAGAGGCCCTAAGAGGCCTCGAGGTACTAGACATACGAAATGTTATCACCATCGTCCAAAGGTGATAGGGAAATTAGCCAAGGCATTACAACGGGTTAGAAAGGTTATATTTTGTCCTATACATGCTTACATTTGTTTTGAACACATTATTATTGTTAGGTGTTCTCATTTATATGCTATAAATTATCTTCCAATTATAATTGCATGTTTCTCAAACTCACTAAAATAACCTCTTCTTTGCAGGATGGCGGGTCGGTACCATCTTCTTGAGGCGGAGTATGATGAGAGCCACCGAGGTCGCCTACTCTCGGAAGGCCAGGTATTGTCTAACATGATCATCACTAAATTAATTATTGTTCTGTATTACTATTTATTACTTGCTTAACCAATTAAATTGCTTAACTAATTTAGACATACCAAAATATTGGTAGGCTCTACTACCCCTTCGCATACGTGGCCACAAGATCAATATAGAGCAAATGTATTTTGATGAGAGGTACACACCCTGCTTACCGAGGGAAAATCTGATTGGCTTTGTGACCATGATTGAGCACAAGCTGCTGACCTACAACAATGTCGCTCTTACAACGCTAGTCAACAGATGGCACATGGAGACACACACGTTCCACCTTCCATACGGCGAGATGACTATAACTTTCCAAGACATGGTGATGTTGACTGCCTTGCCTATCTCAGGATGGGCTACAATTGGAAAGATACAGGCAGACAGATTTAGGAACATGGTTAAAGAGCTGCTTGGAGTAAGGCCACGGAGAAACAGGCTGGGACGAAGGGGAGCAAGACAGGTGGGCTCAGATTTACTTGCGTAGAGCACCACTTTGGGCATCTTCCCCTCGAGGCCGACGAGGAGACCGTATCACGGTATGCTCGAGCGTACGTGGTGTATGTGTTTGGGAAGGTGCTTTTTTCAGACTCCAGGGGTAGCGACGTGTCATGGATGTATTTGCCTCTACTACATGTCTGGGACGATACTAGGAGATACAGCTGGGCTTCGGCTGGGTTGGCTTACTTGTATCGGCAGCTTGATGAGGCTTGTAGGAGGAGAAAGGGTACATCAAACATGGGTGATTGTGTTCTGGTCTTACAGGTTGGTTTAATTTGACCATCATAATTATTTGCATAACCTATTTGCTTCTTTTCAGGTTTGGAGCTGGCTTAGATTTCCCATAGGACGACCCACCACCTACACACCTAGGGATTGGGAACACCCGGATCAAGACCGTGCACCCATCGTTGTGTACTTTTATGAGGATGTATCTACCAAGTGGGGACCTCCGATAATCTCTACCGGCAATACACCGAGGATTTTGACTCTTTGCGTCGGGGGCAGGTGAGTGTCATATCACCTAGCGCCGAATAGTGCAACCTCGGCGCCTTTTGAAGTGGCACCGAACTTTGGCGCTTATTTGGTTCATTGGCGGCAAACCAGGCACATAAGGGGTGTCGAATCCCCAATTCCTGCCCCACAGGTCGGCGCCATTTCAACCGGCGCTAAATAGTGCAACCTCGGCGCCATTTAAAGTGGCGCCGAAATTCGGCGCCTATTTGGTTCGTCGGCGCCAGACCAGACACATAAGGGGTGCAGAAGCCCCAAATCCTGCCTCAGAGGTCGACACCATTTCACCCGGCACCGAATAGTGCAATATCGGCGCATTTAACATGGCGCCGAACTTGGGCGCCTTACCAATTCAATACAACAACACACAACCTTATTCTTCCAAAATATTTAATTATTGGACAAATTGAGAATTATAGAAACATACATGGTTCGCCACCTTATTCTTACAGAATCTTTCATCATCTTTAATTATTGGACAAGACGATTTTCTTATAAATCTATGGTTCGCCACCTAAATTGCGAAGCTGCGTCTTTAGCCTTTCAATCTCCATATGATTGTTGTAAATTAGAACTCTAGCTTCTAGAGAGAACTCCTCATCTTTGTACTGAAAGTGGATGCATCGGTATCCCTACTAATGAAATATCATGATATCCATAGTGAATATTCAACCCTAACAATTGGCCATGTTAATTGCGCGTACCTCTAGTTTGACACATATTGAGAATCTTCTCCCTGCATTCTCAAATGACCAATCATATTCAACCCTAACAATTGGCCGTGTTAGACAATGATAGCGTATACCTGGAATACTTGGGTAACGATAAGGATCATATGGATTGACCGAACTACCTGGAAGAGCACGGTTTCTAGACATGGTGCTAGTAATTGTGAGTTGAACACAAGAGTGCATGGCCATTTATAGTTGAAGGAAAGCAATGAATTAGTGTTGTGATGAATTTCCTGCTCCTGCAACACTCACATGACTACGAAGCTTTGAATCATTGATCACCGAGTCACTGAATCAGAGCACCGAGTCAATAAATCAGTGAATCATTAAACCATTGAAATTATTGTGCACTGAGTCACTGATTTAGTGAATCATTGAACCATTAAAATTATTGAGCACTAAGTCAGTGATTCATTGAACCATTGTAATAAATGAGCACTGAAACACCAAGCAATGAAAATTATTGAGCACTGAAGCACTAAACACTGAGATCACTGTGCACTGTATCACTAAGCAAATCATTATACTACACACATCTCACTTAGCCATGTGATTTGGATAGCACACTGCTGCTGGTAGTACTACACATGAGAAGAGTGATAATGCAGTGTACATTTGATGGTGACTACACACTGTTTACAAGTTTATCAGTTGCACTCAACGAAAATAAACATACCCATACAATAATTTAGAAATGTGTAACTATATATATCACTCGTACATAATGTTTTCTGTCTCACCTACAACAACACAACAATGGCAGACCTTCGATGATTTTGGTGCGACTGCAACTTTGAAGCTAGGCTTTGTTATGACTGTAGGTTCCAAAATGCTGGCCAAAGTTATTGGGATTGTCCTGGGACAGACAGTCGGGTATGTACTTACAACCATCATATTTACAAATATATTGCCTATGTGTGCTATATTTAACCATTGTAGAAAATTTTGATAGGGTAGTGGCTAGTATGGATTCTTCCAGTGGTGTGACGACCCGTTTCCTGTTGAAGCACGAGTCCTAATCATGGGTCAACATGTCGAGATAGAAAATTTGAAGGCACGTATCCGGGAACTCAGTGGGGAGCCATAGTATTGTTTTAATTTATCCCGTGTGTAAAATTTACTTATGTGACGTACCATTATGTTCCTTAGAATTATGTTTCTCCCTTTATTTGCTGACACATTTATAAATTATTTATGAATCATGTGATCAATAAATTAGTGGGCTAATCTTTCTCTATATATATCCTTGTATTCCTTTAACTCTCGGCCGATGCGTCCATCATTCCTCCATAAATAGCACCCGGGTGGTTGTCTGTCTTCGTATTCACCTCAATCAACCTCTCTCTATCTCTCTCAGCCAACTCCTCTCACTCTCTATCTCTTTTATCCAACACCACTCATGGCCGGTGCAAGATCCTCTTTAAGGAAAGAGAAGGAGATAGCCAATGAACTCGTAGGGCCTCGTACTGGTACATTCCTCCCACCAGACATGCCACCGATGAATGAACTAGATGGTAATGTTTCGTGGATCATCCAATGTGATTGCATGGTGGGACGCTGCTACACAGCTGATAAAGCCAAGATCAAGAGCGGCTTGGCAGAAAATGGGGATTTGTGTGTGGCCATGCCTGGGGTCCTGCACCCTATTTCGTAAGAACTCTCTCCTCACTCAATTTTTACTTTTAGTTGAATTACATGTTTACGCTAAAAATTTATATTATTCAATAGGCGAGATCGCAATGCGACGAGGATTTCTGGTTTGAAGACCAAAGGCAGTACGAAGTTTACTGGTATGGGAAAAAATATGTGCAGAAAAAAGAGGCCAATGAGCTAGAGGAGAAAATAAAGAGAGAGCACACACAACAAAACCAAAAAACGTTCGAGGAGTGGTGTGATAAAAACATGGCCAACAAACGAAACAATTAGGATGAGTACGAAAATTGCTAGACACTTTTATTTCCTTCTAATTTAGTTTCCATTTCAAAAAGGTGCTCTTGTATCTTTGATTTAGAGGGGTCAATGGTTTCCATTCCCCGAGCACCAGTAGTAACAACAAATAAATTGTACCATCTAACAATTTATCATCATTACGTGCTATGCAATGTAATTATCATCTAAGTAGAAAACAATATGAGCTGCAAATATTTCACCGACTGCATCATCTCAAGTACTCATTACAAACATAATAAAAACGGTGCCAAATTAGTTTCACATCTTACAACCAAGCCTAATACATGATGATATCAGAATATGCTCAATAGTTCCACAGCTTCCACTTTGTGTTTTCCTTATCCAACCAAGCCTTGATATCATCCCACTCTTTCCTTCTCTTCTCTTCCCTTTGTTCTTCTTTCTTCCTTGCCTCTTCTTCTTTCTTTCTATTAGCTTCTAACTCGTACTTTCTTGAGCGCTCCTTCCGTGCTTCTGCAATCTCTTGCAACTCCAAGTGTATTTCATCCTCATGCTTCTTTTTCTCCTCATCGAAAACCTTCCAAGACTCCTCCAAAGTGTCGGGCCTGTAAAGGGGACACCACTGTGTCATATCTTGACAATGCTCACACCAAACAAGTGGAGAAGCCTTGGGTGTGGTCTCGTGTAATTTACAATACTTAGGTGGAGATGGAGGAGGACGCACAATGTGTTTCCACACTCGGCTGGTTTTGGGTCCAAAAGAATGCTAATATCCCATGAGAGAATATAGTCATCATAACTCTCAGGTCATCGATCCACTGGAAGAAATAGCATGTACAATGTTTCTGTAAAATAAACTTTACCATATCAACAAACAATGATGAATCAAGTATGATAAATACCATGTCACAAGCCAACAAAACTTACGCGTGTATCGGGGCAACGGTAGAATGCGCGGCCAGCAGTACTATGGTAGTTAGATTGTTGGATATGAGAAGGTTTACCACGACAAAAATTTGGTACCGGATATATTGGTAACACCGGAGCATCTTTCCATGACATATTGGGATACTGGCCTTTGGTACTTTCCGCAAACTTCATCTGACGTGCAATCTTCGTCCACATGTCCGGAAAATCTACAAACATTGTGATAATTAACATAGAAGGGATTGACACTATCACTTATAATGTCCTAAGCTATATTATTATACAATCGGATAATTTCCCATTGAAGTGCTCCCCAACATAGCAAACACTATAGCAAACACTAAGACAAGCTCTATCCAATGCATACATACACTAGAAAACACAATAGAAATAAATCCCTACAAATATATTCCCACATGTGCATATTTTGGTTTTGGCATATGTAAACTAAAATAGAAAACACTAAGACAAAGCTCATATCCAATGCATATATACACTAGCTACACTTCGTTCAAACAAATATTAGTTACAAAGAAATCTAGATAACATATCTATGATCTTCTAGGGATTCAACAAAAAAGAGATGAAATTTGACATTGTAATAGATGAAATCAAAGGGTATTTGAGAGAGATTACCTCTAAGAAGACTTGTCATGGTCCCAACTCAATAAATCTTTGAGTTTCAACAAGATTTGAAGAGAGGGCGAAAAACAAGAGAGAGAGAGTACTGATACTAACAAGATTTGAAGACTTGTCATGAAGGCACTACAGGTCAAGTGCCAGTCTGACTTTCTCTCGGACGATATGTTGGCTGTGGTGACTGGCATGGAAACACTGTCGTTGTATGAGGCAGAACAAATATCCTTGAATGCGTTGAGGGGTACTGATACTAACAACACAATTCGTTTGCCAGCTAAGATGAACAATTTGTCTATGTTGATGTTGGTGGATTCAGGCAGCACAACTAGTTTTTTGGATTCTTATATGGTCAGCAAATTAGGACTGGTTCCTCAATCTAAATCACCTGTGTATGTGAAAGTGGCCAATGGAGATAAGTTACTATGCAATACATATGTTCCAGCTTTTACTTGGTATACATAGGGGGTCAAATTCACTCATTATATGTAGGTGTTGGATATGGGTGGGTATGATGCTGTTTTAGGCATGGACTGGCTGCAGCAATTTAGACCTATGCAGTGTGATTGGGTGGCCAAGTGGCTTGAATTTGAGCATGAGGACCACTTGGTGAAGCTTCAAGGCATTCTTCCTACTCATCAAGATCATTTACCCGAGACTTCTCTTGAGCAAGTTATCTAATTACACAGGAACAATGAGCAACAGTCCTGGAAACCACCTCTGAAATTTCAGCAGTGGCAGTGCCAGCGATAGTGACTCAGTTTTTGCAACAATTCAAAGAAATTTTTCAAACACCCACTGAGCTACCTCCATCCAGGTCCATTGATCATACAATTTCTCTTGTACCTGGTACTACTCCCATTAATACACGTCCATATCGATATTCACCCTTACAAAAAGATGAGATTGACAAGCACATTGCTGATATGCTCAAAACTAGAGTGATCACTGCCAGTGTGAGTCCTTATGCATCTCCAGTCCTCTTGGTTAAAAATAAGGATAGCCAGTGGAGATTCTGCATTGACTATAGGAAGTTGAACTCAGTCACTATCAAAAATAGGTTTCCAATTCCAGTAGTGGATGAATTACTGAATGAATTGGCTGGTACCAAATATTTTCCAAGCTGGATTTGAGAAGTGGGTACCATCAGATATGAATGGTGGAACAAGATGAAGAAAAAACTTCCTTCAAGACTCACCATGGACATTTCCAATTCAGAGTGCTGCCTTTTGGTCTTACAAATGCCCCAGCTACATTTCAGTGCATTATGAATTCCTTGTTTGCTGGATATATCAGGAAATTTGTGTTGGTCTCCATGGATGATATCTTGATTCACAGCAAATCTCTATCAGATCATCTTCAACACTTGCAATTGGTCTTTCAGATTTTATTGCAGAACAAGTTTTATGCCAAATTGAGTAAATGTCAGTTTGCTACAACTCAGTTAGAATATCTGGGCCATATAATTTCTGATCAGGGGGTAGCTACTGATAAAACTAAGACTGAGGCCATGCTGCAGTGGCCAGTTCCTTCTAACCTAACAGAATTAAGGGGTTTTATGGGATTGACTGGCTATTACAGGAAATTTGTCAAGAACTATGGGCTGTTAGCCAAACCTTTGACAGATCTTCTGAAACAACATAAATCATTTGTGTGGATAGAAGGTGCCAATCAAGCTTTTAACAAACTGAAGCATGCCATTTCTAACACACCTGTGTTAGTGTTACCAGATTTCTCCCTCCCTTTTGTGATAGAGACTGATGCTTGTCAGGATGGTATTGGAGCTGTGCTGTTACAACAAGGTCACACTATTGCCTATCTCAGCAAAGCTTTGGGGGTAAACAATCCGAAATTTCCAATTTATGAAAAGGAGTTCATGGCAATAATGATGGCAAGTGGATAAATGGAGAGCTTATTTGCAAAGAGTTCCATTCACTATTAAGACTGATCATAAGAGTCTGTGTTGTCTGGATGATCAGGTTTTGCATACATAGTTGCAAAAGAAGGCTATGATAAAACTTATAGGTCTCCAGTACAAGTTTCAGTATAACAAAGGAACTGACAATACACCAGCAGATGCTCTGTCCAGAGTTGGCCTTTCCTTTGTAGTGCAGGCCATATCTGTGGTGCAACCAGTCTGGATACAGGAGGTGGTGAATTCTTATATAGTGGATCCTATTGCTCAACAAATTGCTACATGAATTGGCTGTTTCTAGCTCAAATTCTCAAGACTTTGCCCTTTCTGATGGCTTAATATATAAGGATGGCAAGCTGTGGGTGGGAGCCAACATTGGGTTGCAAACAAAACTCATTACAACTTTTCATTCCTCAGCACTGGGAGGACACTCTAGTATGTAAGCTACTTATCAGAGACTAAAAAACCTTTTTTCTTGGAATGGTATGAAAGTGGTTGTGGAGGAATTTTTTAAACGGTGTACCATCTGCCAGCAGGCTAAGCATGAAAATTGCAAGATACCAGGCTTGTTACAACCATTGGAAACTCCTACTGCTCCCTGGCAGTCTATGTCTATGGACTTTATTGAAGGCTTGCCCAAATCCAGTGGCTACTATGTCATTTTGGTGGTTGTTGACAGGTACCCTAAATATGCCCACTTTTTACCACTCAAACATCCCTTTACTGCAACACAAGTGGCTACTTGACGACTGTCTATGCACAGCCTGTTGGGAACACCAAGAGCAAGGTATGAAGCAGCAAGCAACAAGTTTTCCCTCAGTTGAGACCGAGGTTATGAAACCAGAAGGAGGAAGGAAACGTCACACAGGTGTTGCAAGCAACGCGAAGACCTGCACAACACAAACTCAAGACTTTGCCCCAACGAATAGTGAGGTTGTCAAGCTCACCGGTTTGCTGTAACAAAGTATTAAACGTATTGTGTGGAAGGTAATGGTTTGCAGCAAGTAAACAAGTAACAGTGGAAGATGTATCAATGGTAAAGATTGGACCGGGGTCCATAGTTCACTAGAGATGCTCTTCTTAGATAAACAACATGGCATGAAGGGTAAACAAATTACAGCAGGGCAATTGACAGGAACTGAGCAAGGCATAACAATGCAATTACTAGTCAGAAAGATCCTATGAGGTTGATTGGGTAATACAACAAGATACATAGACCGCCATCTAACTGCATCTATGACTAGAAGTACACCTTCAGGTTATCATCTAAACCCCCTCCAGTATTAAGTTGCAAGCAACAGACAACTTCTTTAAGCAAAGTGTGTAAGGTAAACAGTCCACATGTTCCATGAACAAGAGACCGTTGTTTTCTCCCTAGTAGCAACAACACATCTACAACCAAAGAGATTATTGTCACTTCCCTTGGAAACTAGAGGCATGAACCCACTATCGAGCATAAATACCCCCTCTTGGAGTCACTAGCAAGTACTTGGCCAAGATAGCTACTAACAACGGAGAGCATGCATGATCACAAACAACACGGACATGATAGAATCATAAAGACAAAACCATTAATCAAACCAACATAATAATCTCAATATCCATCAGATCCCCGTAAACACAACATGCATGATTACAAATAGATTAGATCTTGATCATGAACGGAGCTCACAAGATCTATACATGAATGCACAAAGGAGGAGATACAACCATCTAGCTACTACATGGACCCATAGTCCAAGGTGAAACTACTCATGCCGGAGAGAAGGCCTCCGGGGTGATCTCCCCTCTGGCACGGTGCCGGGAAGAACTTCAGATCCCTCCCGATCTAGGGACGATAGTGGCGGCAACTATAGACGGTTTCGTGGATATTTGATCGGGTACCCAGGATTTCTGCATCGGGGGCTTCTTATAGGCGAAGGGGGAGACTGAGGCAGCGGCCAGGGGCACAAAACCCTAGCCAGGCGCAGGGTGGGCCCCACCCGTGCATAGGGTGGGTTTGGCCCCTCTGGTCGGCCCCTCCGGCTCTCCTCTGGACTTCTTGTTCCCCACGGAAAGTAATTGACTTTGTCCTTTGTCCCGTCCAATTTTGGGAATATTTCTTTACTAACTTTTCTGAAACCAAAAACAGCAGAAAACAGGCATCTGGCACTGTTACAACTTGTTAGTAGTTCAGGACCAGAAAACATGTAAAAAGCACATCAAAGTGTGGACAAGTAAAGCAAAGTAGATACTAAACAAGCATGGAGCATCAAAAATTATATATACGTTTCCAACGTATCAACATCCCCAAGCTTAACTCCTGCTCGTCCTCGAGTAGGTAAGTGATAAACAGAATAATTTTTAAGGTGACATGCACCCTCACAATAAAGATCCAACCATTTGCAAGCGTTGAAAGCTGGTATCAAAGAACTCTAAACATGTGCATGAAATATGGAGTTCTAACAATAGGACATAGTAACTATGCATGCAACATGATAAGCTACAAACAAAGATCATGAATAACATGCATTGAAAAACGTTTGTTTGTTTCACATGCAGAAAACATAGCATAGTGACAATCAGCTTGTCCCTCATAGAGTAGCAATTAAATGCATAGGACACCTGCAAAGTTCACAAGGGTGACTAGAAACAAGTAGCACAAGAATAAGTAATAACACATTATGCATCAATTAATAAGCTTTGGAACACTACACACAGAATGACAACTATGCTCTCTTAATGGTGCCTAAAGGTAGAAGGTGGAGACTCAATAGTGGTGGAAGAAAGGCCTTTTTGTAAAGGAAGCAGGGATTACAAGTTTTGAAAGGAGCTTCAAAAAATTACGGTACTTGTTAGCTTTCATCCCTCATTGCCCCTATCATAAGCATCTTGAAGTGGTTAAGGTTAAAGTGGCAAAGCTATAGTATATGCTTGACGAAGTATAATGTAACACCCCAGTTTTAGATAAACATTATTTAGGGTTTGTTTGTGCATCATGAGCATCATGCTTTAAATTGTGCATTGAAGGAATTAAGATAAAACCCTAAAACCCTAATATTCCCCTCTATTTAAAAATACATTCAAATGGTTTTGATTTTGACAAACTACCAAAATGTTGGAGCCCAAATAGACTAATAGGGCCCCACGATAATTTCCTATGTTTCAAAAAGGTCTGGTCTTTTTGAATTACTCCAAAACAGAATTTGAATCTGAAATACAAAAGAGAACAGCAGAAAACCAAAAAGGAAAAATAGTTTTAAATAAAAAACTAGAACCAGAGAACAGCCAGGCCCAGCCCAGTCCACCTTTGCCTCTCCCCTTTTCTCCCCGTTGCCCTGCGCAGCAAACTGCAGCACGCAGCCAGCCCAACATGGCCTAGCCCCGGCCCATACCCCTTCGATCTCCCTGCCGTCGTCTTCCTCCAGACAGGCAGGCAACTGCCTGTCATCGCCGGCGCCATCGATCCCGCCGCTCATTCTCGGCCGTCTGTCGCCCTCCGGAGTGAAGATAAGAACTCCACGATGACTCTCCTTCGCCCTTATCCCCTCCGTCTCTCCCGGACGACCCCCTTCTCTCCCAGGTTTCCCCAACCCAAACCCTAGCCCCAGACCTCGCTGACGCCCCGATGTTCTCGACCTCCCCACACTCAACCAAGGCCACCTCGAGCTTCGCATCGTCGTTCTGACCCTCCCCTCCAATGGAATCGAGCCTTGGCGCTCTGTATTGTCGCCCCCGACCTCTTCTTCCTCGATCACAACGAGGTTCGCCGCCATCAATCAGCTCGATTCCGGCCTCCCCGCGACCCTCTGAGGCCTTCATCGGTTCCACCGTGAGTCATTTGTCCTCCGGGACCCCTCTGAACCCTCTCTTGCGCTCTGGCCCGCTCCCGCGTAGCGCACCGTCATCTGCCTCCACCGGCCGTCGTGGCTAGCTAAGCTCCGGTGACCCTTTTGGGGGGGCGCTGCCTCTTTTAGGTCCGCCTCGACGCGCTGAATCGAACAAGCAAAGCCACGCAGCCCGCATCGCCTCTACCGCCGTCCCCTTTGCCTTTCTGAGGCTCACCGGCGACAATGACGTCACAGTGACGTCACCCCGACGTCAGCACGTGGTCTGACCCTGTCAAAACAGGCCGCAGGCCCCACCTTGCCAACGTGGTCGATGATGTGGCCTTGGGCCCATCGGTCAGTCACCTGGGTTAGCTGTAGCCTGGGTGTAAAAAGTATTTCCCATTTTGTTATAATTTCCAAAAATTGAATAAAACTTGTAAATTTAATAACTTATTCATTTTAAATCAGAAAAATACAAATAATATATCAAAATGTTCAGAAAAATGAGAACTATCTAATTACAATATAATCATGCATTTTTCAACAACTTAAATGACAAGTATAATTAGAAGAACATAGTAACCCCTCTCATGTGTTTCCGGAGTTTCCCCGAGTTAGGGTTTTTACCCCTTGGAACCCTGATTAAATTGTCGAGCATGCCTCAGGGTTACATTTCAATGCAAATTAACTTGTCATATCATCATACTTGTTTGAGCATTGCATCAATGCCATGTGTTGATTGTTTCCCTCTCTTTCCGGTGTTGGTTCTTCCTGGTAGAATACGAGATCAAGATCGATATCGAAGACCAAGATCAACACCATCGAAGATCGACGAACAATACTTGACCAACTGTAACCAAGTCGAGTACAAGCTTCCGAAGATCTGCGTATCTGTTATCAACTGGAAAAGGCAAGCATAGCCCCACCATGATATAATCCTATGATTTTGAAAGAATTTCAATTCTACCATGTTGCATAAGATTCTACTGTGGTATTTTATCGATAGATAAAGTATCCTATCTATTGCATTACTCCATTTGAGCTGATATTACCTGATCAACTCCTCCTAGCATAACTAGGTCTGGCTTGTGTGCACTGCTAGAGCTTATATTTGTGTCTTGCTTAGGCCATGCATAGCTGTCAGTGCTGGTTCATCCAGATGATGTATCAGATACAGATAATCTAGTATGATAGGAGAACGTGATGAGATGAGATTAGTGATATGAGATTAAACATGCTAAGGCTTGTATGGGAGGCCACAGTGGGATGTGGTTTTTCTAGTCCCATGCTCGCCACCCTTAGGACTTGCCTCTTGAACCAAGACGAGCGTACAACCACACAGGGTAAATGGGGACCCCATGATTGACTAACTTGCCTAGTAGATTCCATGAGTCACATAGTTCAGGCGTTACATTCGACATACGCATTGAAAATGTTTTCGAAAGAAGGGGGTGAAGGAGATGCATTCATACAGGTAGGGAAGCGTGGACCGGGTAGCTTGGAGTTGATGGCGCCCCTGGTAAACCAACCTCGCCTCACATTTTTAAGTACCGGCTTCGGGATTTGACCCATTACGGAGGAACAATACTTATTGCGTGACTCATGGTCTCGGCGAAAGCAAGGTAAAGGTCGTGTCCAACCACACCCTATGTCAGCACACCAAGGAAGTGTGTCAAGTGGCATTAAGAGTCGGTTGGTACGTGTGGGTAAAGTTGTACACCATTGCAGGGTAATAATCTTTCGAAAAGCCGTGTCCACGGTTATGGATGACTTGGGAATGGATGGGAGATCATAGATAACATGAACCTAATCGTAAAACTTGGCAACTAATGTTTGTTAAGTATGCTTCCTCATGGGTACGAGGGGGTGATCCTAGTTGGTAGATGATGATGATTGGTGGATATCAAAAGATGATGATCAATATTTCGGATATGTCGCTCTCTTATCCCCTTTTAAAATACTCTGACTAGACGAGCTTCTTCTCTCTCTTGTTTTATAAAAAAAGATGGCTTTATGCAAAACAACTCCACCAGCCATAAGTCTTGCGGAGTACACCTTGTACTCACCCTTGCTTTGTTGATAATTTTGGCAGAGTAAGTGTTCCCTGAAGATCAGTTTGGTACTACATGGACATCGACGAGTAGCTTGGGGTTTCCGACCGGCAGCCTGGAATCTATGGGCTGGGACGTCATCGTTATGCTTCAGGACTCTTAGGCCATTTGTTAAGTTTGCTATACTTAATAGCATAATTTTCCTTCCGTTGTTTGATGTTTGTGGTTAGTGACCTCTGCTTGTAATAATTTGGTTCTCTGCTCAGTTATGAGCTTGCTGCAATAAATTTTGTGTCGTAGGGTCACTGTTGTGTTATCAATTATTCACTAGATATTCTCGAGCTCAAGGTTAAGCTTATGTCAGACGGAGGTCTGGGATTTGTTAGCCCTGATCCCGGGGGTGTCACAGTTCTTGGTATCAGAGCAGTACCGACCATAGGAAAACCTTGCTATTGGTCGATTTTGATTCTAGTGCTTGTGAAAACTATTTTCAAAGATGAAAAGTATTTGCGAAAACTCTAGTATGCTTCTTTCACTCCTTATCCAGTTTCACTCTAACTCTGGGTTATCTTATCTCGTGTTGATATTTGAAAAGTTTTGATATCTCTTCTAGTTTTTCAAAGCTCAGGTGCCTTCTTGGCATGTCGTTTCTAAGCCAGTTAACGTAGTGTTAAGTTCTCTAGAGTTGTGTGTGTTGTGAATTCCTTGTTCCCCTTGCTCTTGTTCATCTGAGAGATTCCTTTCCATCATGATCTCTCTACCTTCTGGACCCGCAATATCATATTGTTGGATCCACAGTGTTATGTTCTAGGCTTCGAGGTTTCCTTTCGCCTCATGTGCCTCCTTTTTGTTTGTTGGGTACTTCAGAAGTCTTGTCTTATTTTGGAAGCTACCTTGTGGTTACTACCTTGAAGTGTACGCTACGTCACTCAAGCAGTAGTTACTCTTCTCTCGGTTTTTAACCCTTGGCCTTGAACCTAAGATCCCCGATTGTTCTTGATTTTGGTGTAGTGAATCTTGTACATGAAGCTGACGTTTAAACCAAGATCCATTCCTTTGACCCCTATCTTTAATGTTCATACATTACCTCAGGATGGCTGGTACTACAATTCTATACTTCAAGTTTGTGGTCTTTGTCGCGATTAAATTGTGACAATGAAGGACTTCCCCTACCACATTCTATGGCAGATGTTCTTCAATGGAACCAAATAGATTATGACAGGAGTACTCCTCGTGAGTCTCGCATCTATACTCGTGACTTTGCCATACCTTTTCCCTTCCTTGCATTGGTTTTCGGAAGATTGTTGACTTATGCATCCACATCTTGGGATTCCATCCTGAGCATGTTCTTCCGACCTTTGTCTACCCGTTGGTAGCCAAGTAGTATATGTGCATCGATGTCTTCCGATGTAAGATACTCTTGTGGTCCGTCAAGACAAACCATTTTGGAATGTCTAGGAGAAACAAACTCTAGTACCTCGTCATATCTAGGACCAGGTAAAAGTGTTGTAATCCGTAGATCAAGAGGCATTGATTAGCTTCTTTCTGTTCTATCTTGAAGTATCACACTCTTTTACACTAAGAGGTCATGTTGAGTTTCATGAACCCTTAATGAAGTGATGCTCTTACACATCTTTACCCACCCTTCCTCGAGCTTTCGCGCTCATGAGTGATGTGTGTGCGTAATAATGTGGCTATCTGAGATTCTTAGCAATTATTATTGTTTTGAACTCTAAGGACATTCAAGTCATTCTTAGTGTGATTTGTTAACCCTATCACTAAGCAAAGGATGATCGTGCTACCAAGTCCGTTATTCTGGTACGCTCCCTTCGGTCAAAGAGTTAGGCCTGTGCCGAAGCTCCGAGACTATGTCTGCTTGCCTTACCAAGAAAGTTCCCTCTCAAACTAAGTGACATATCGGTGGTACGTGATATTCTAGATGTCTACTAGAAGTGTCGCCATGTTGCCACATGACCGTGTTGTCAAGTTCTTGAGCAAGCAAGTTCTCTGAACCGTTCTTTTCTTCAAGGATCTGTATTGGATACCCCTGAACTAGTTGGTTGAGCTTAAACAACAACTTGGAGAGTTGTAAGACAAAATTTATATCTGACTTTGTTCCTTCTTAAAGGGTTGTCTAGTTTTGTTCGTTTGAAGAAAGATAGTATCTCCTTTGTGGATATGTTATCTTCCCCCACCTTTGATCTAATTTGGGTTATCGTCAAATCAAACTCAGTTACAAGGACTATCTTGATGATGTTCCTTCTCGTGGTGTTTCACTCGAGTGCATCTTCATGTTCTTTGGTCTGACCAATATTCTTGCCTTGTTCACGCAACATATGAGTACATCTTCTCGGAGTGTTTTTATAAGTTTGTTGTTGATCCCATCAATGACATCCTTATCTTATCCATGCTAGAAAAGATTCATATGGAACAATTGACATTAATGTTGGAAACTTTCGAGAACCATCTTCGGGTCATTTCAAAGTATGTGTTCTGGATGTGAGAAGTAACCTTCTCTGGTTCACGTGCAATTATTGAAATATGTCGACATGGATTCGAGTAGAGTTAACTCCGTTCCTTAAGGACACATGTGTGTTTTATTGTTAGTACTTTATGTGTGCACAGCTGTCTTCCGACAAGTTGCTCAATACATCGGTATAGCAATCTAGCTCATCTTTTGAAGCTTCACACTGTAGCCCATATCTTGAGAATCTAGTGACTTTACCTTTGTGGTAAATGTTGCAAACTTTCTATTCGGACATTGAGTCTGAAATATCATCTCGCCTAACCAAAGCTGAATCTCAAGCAGCAATGATGGTTGGTGTTCCTCAAGGTTTTGACATAGGTTTCTTTGTAAATCTGGCAAGAATGATGTAATGGTTGACACACTTAGCCGGAAAGACCTTTTGCCATATTTACTTGAAGTCAGCAATAACAACCACTCTTCATGAGGCTTCTTCTATAATTAATTATAGGAGTTGTGCTTACGGTTTCCTTGTATCCGAAGTTCGTCCTTTACTTGATGCTTCGTGTCTCGAACATCAAGGAGAATATTTAAGTAGTGTTGCTAAATGTCTCTCGGTCAATCCTCCAAACCCTTTATCTTGGCAAGCGTCTTGTTGTGCCAAGTAATTGAAGTTTGAGAATGAAGTTTCTTTCTTCTCGTGTCATCAGGAATCTTCTTAACTATTCATCCTAGTGGTGTAAAGTAATATCATGATCTTGGCAAGGATTTTGGTATACGTGGATGAATAAAGAGTTTCCTTCGTTTTCTTAGCAATGTTTTAAGAGTGACTATGATTTTAGTAATCAATAGTTTCTTTTGATACATGTTTCCTGAGACTCTTACGAGTCCTCTCCACCAAAACACATTTCTGTCTTGGCCTTCTATTGAATGAAAGAGTGAACCTTCTGTGTCAAAAGTAGTTCAACAGCTTGGTTTTGTTGATCCACATATCTGCAACCTGAAATCTCTACTTAAGCCGTTTAGTAGAGGTTCCATATCGAAGTATGTGGTCATGTTCTTTCTGTTGGAAGCTTTCTTCTTCAGAAGCTTCAAAACCTCATGTAAGTTCCATGGTCTCAATCCTTATGAAGACCAGCTAACTAACAACTTGAAACCATCTCCTGTTGTTTCCTCCTTTACCTTGACGTGTTCCATGTTTGTCATCTCAGAGTTGCTTCTAAACACTCCATCCATGAGATGACCATGAGATACTCGGTGTGTTGTTTAGTGTGTTTCCCTCTTATCTTTAGAGTGGCCTTGTTTCTTTCTATCTCTGTCTCTTTTCCTACCTTTGGAATCTCGGGTCGAGATTCTCGTAAGGGGGATAGAGCTGTAACACCCCAGTTTTAGATAACATTATTTAGGGTTTGTTTGTGCATCATGAGCATCATGCCTTAAATTGTGCATTGAAGGAATTAAGATAAAACCCTAAAACCCTAATCTTCCCCTCTATTTAAAAATACAATCAAATGGTTTTGGTTTTGACAAACTACCAAAATGTTGGAGCCCAATTGGACTAATAGGGCCCCACACTAATTTCCTATGTTTCATAAAGTTCTGGTATTTTTGAATTACTCCAAAACAGAATTTGAATCTGAAATACAAAAGAGAACAGCATAAAACCAAAAAGGAAAAATAGTTTTAAAGAAAAAAACTAGAGCCAGAGAACAGCCAGGCCCAACCCAGTCCGCCTTTGCCTCTCCCCTTCTCTCCATGTCGCCCTGCGCAGCAAACTGCAGCCCGCAGCCAACCCAACACGGCCCAGCCCCGGCCCATACCCCTTCGATCCCCCTGCCGTCGTCTTCCTCCAGAGAGGCAGGCAACTGCCTGTCATCGTCGGCGCCGTCGATCCCGCCGCTCTCTCTCGGCCGTCCGTCGCGCTCTGGAGTGAAGATAAGAACTCCACGACGCCTCTCCCTCGCCCTTATCCCCTCCATCTCTCCCGGAAGACCCCCTCTATCCCAGGTTTCCCCAACCCGAACCCTAGCCCCAGACCTCGCCGCACCCCGATGTTCCCAACCTCTCCACGCTCAACCAAGGCCACCTCGAGCTTCGCATCATCGTTCTGACCCTCCCCTCCAATGGAATCGAGCCCTGGCGCTTTGTATCGTCGCCCCCGACCTCTTCTTCCCCGACCCCGACGAGGTTCGTCGCCGTCAATCATCCCAATTCCAGCCTCCCCGCGACCCTCTGAGGCCTTCATCGGTTCCACGGTGAGTCGTTTGTCCTTCGGGACCCCTCCGAACCCTCTCTTGCGCTCCAGCCTGCTCCCGCATAGCGCGCCGTCGTCTGCCTCCACCGGCCGTCGTGGCTAGCTAAGCTTCAGTGACCCTTTTGGGGCGGCGCTGCCTCTTTTAGGTCCGCCACGACGCGCTGAATCGAACGAGCAAAGCCACACAGCCCCGCATTGCCTCCACCGCCGTCCCCTTTGCCGTTTTGAGGATCACCGGCGTCAATGACGTCACGGTGACGTCACCCCGACGTCAGCACATGGTCTGACCCAGTCAAAACAGGCCGCAGACCCCACCTTTCCAACATGGTCGATGATGTGGCCTCGGGCCCATCGGTCATTCACCTGGGTTAGCTGTAGCCTGGGTGTAAAAAGTATTTCCCATTTTGTTATAATTTCCAAAAATTGAATAAAACTTGTAAATTCAATAACTTATTCATTTAAATCATAAAAATACAAATAATATATCAAAATGTTCAGAAAAATGAGAACTATCTAATTACACTATAACCATGCATTGTTCAACAACTTAAATGACAAGTATAATTACAAGAACATAGTAACCCCTCTCATGTGTTTCCGGAGTTTCCCCGAGTTAGGGTTTTTACCCCTCGGAACTCCGATTAAATTGTCGAGCATGCCTTAGGGTTACATTTCAATGCAAATTAACTTGTCATATCATTATACTTGTTTGAGCATTGCATTAATGCCATGTGTTGATTGTTTCCCTCTCTTTCCGGTGTTGGTTCTTCCCGGTAGAATACGAGATCAAGATCGATATCGAAGACCGAGATCAACACCATCGAAGATCGAAGATCGACGAACAATACTTGACCAACTGTAACCAAGTCAAGTACAAGCTTCCGAAGATCTGCGTATCTGTTATCAACTGGCAAAGGCAAGCATATCCCCACCATGATATAATCCAATGATTTCGAAAGAACTTCAATTCTGCCATGTTGCATACGATTCTACTATGGTCTTTTATCGATAGATAAAGTATCCTATCTATTGCATTACTCCCTTTAAGCTTATATTACCTGATCAACTCCTCCTAGCATAACTAGGTCTGGCTTGTGTGCACTGCTAGAGCTTATATCTGTGTCTTGCTTAGCCATGCATAGCTGTCTGTGCTGGTTCATCCAGATGATGTATCAGATACAGATAATCTAGTATGATAGGAGAACATGATGAGATGAGATCAGTGATATGAGATTAAACATGCTAAGGCTTGTATGGGAGGCCATAGTGGGATGTGGTTTTTCTAGTCCCATGCTCGCCACCCTTAGGACCCTAGGTTCTTGCCTCTTGAACCAAGATGAGCGTACAACCACACGGGGTAAATGGGTACCCCATGATTGACTAACTTGCCTAGTAGATTCCATGAGTCACATAGTTCGGGCGTTCCATTCGACATACACATTGAAAACATTTTTGAAAGAAGGAGGTGCATTCACATAGGTAGGGAAGCGTGGACCGGGTTGCTTGGGGTTGATGGAGCCCCTGGTAAACCAACCTCGCCTCACATCTTTAAGTATCGGCTTCGAGATTTGACCTGTTACGGAGGAACAATACTTATTGCGTGACTCATGGTCTCGGCGAAAGCAAGGTAAAGGTCGTGTCCAACCACACCCTATGTCAGCACACCAAGGAAGTGTGTCAAGTGGCATTAAGAGTCGGTTGGTACGTGTGGGTAAAGTTGTACACCCCTGCAGGGTAATAATATTTCGGAAAGCCGTGTCCACGGTTATGGACGACTTGGGAACGGATGGGAGATCATAGAGAACATGAACCTAATCGTAAAACTTGGCAACTAATGTTTGTTAAGGATGCTTCCTCATGGGTACGAGGGGGTGATCCTAGTTGGTAGATGATGATGATTGGTGGATATCAAAATATGATGATCAATATTTCGGAGATGTCGCTCTCTTATCCCCTTTTAAAATACTCTGACTAGACGAGCTTTTTCTCTCTCTTGTTTTATAAACAAAAGATGGCTTTATGCAAAACAACTCCACCAGCCATAAGTCTTGCGGAGTACACCCTGTACTCACCCTTTCTTTGTTGATACTTTTGGCAGAGTAAGTGTTCCCTGAAGATCAGTTTGGTACTACATCGACATCGACGAGTAGCTTGGGGTTCCCGGCCGGCAGCCTGGAATCTATGGGCTGGGACGTCATCGTTATGCTTCAGGCCTCTTAGGCCATTTGTTAAGTTTTCTATACTTAATAGCATAATTTGCCTTCCGTTGTTTGATGTTTGTGTTAGTGACCTCTGCTTGTAATAATTTGGTTCTCTTCTCAGTTATGAGCTCGCTGCAATAATTTTTGTGCCGTAGGGTCACTTCTATGTTATCAATTCTTCACTGGATATTCTCGAGCTTAAGGTTAAGCTTATGTCAGACGGAGGTCTAGGATTTGTTTAGCCCTGATCTCGGGGGTGTCACATATAAGTTGGCAATCTCAAGTCCCTTGAATACGAGGGACACACCTCATGCATACTCAACTTTGGGTCCAGGTAAGTTCTTGTCACTATAATTATTTGCATATCATTGAGAACCGCCAACAGGGTACACCTTGCACATGGTACATGAGCTTTCCCATAACCAAAATGACAAGGCAAGCAGGCAATAAGCATCTCAGCAATCTTTTTATTTACCATATGCATAGCTTTTTGTTGAGGATGCTTCATAGATAGCTCATTATGGTGATGCTGCAAGTTTCCACCATGATTAGGCATGGCTTAGGCTAGCGGCCCAGACGTTTCTCTAACACAGGATACAAACTCCATGGACTTACAAGTCCCCTCTTTATTTCACACCGGTGACATCCATAGACAAAAGAACATGATATCAACTGAGTACAACAAGGTACAAGTGCAATGTTGAAAACGTTCCCCGTGACAGCACGGTTCTGCTAATTCCAACTTATAAGTGCAAGCATATACAACAAAGTTGTCACAATGGTTCAAGTTTATTAGGGTCAAAGAATAAAGTGTGTCATCAAGTTCGTGAGGGATTTAATCACTAAGTTTTCACATAACAAAATAGTTTTTAATTGGAAGATAGTTGAAAACAAGAATATACTTGGAATGGTGTAACACACCATGCATAGGAATTTATAGTGGACACTTTAGAATAACTTGGTTTCTTGGGATTAGAGGCATGAGTATAACTTACTCATACAAGTGAAGGCTAGCAAAAGACTGGGAGCAACCAACTAAGAGAGCAATAATGGCCAAAATCATGCAGTGCAACAAAGCATACTAATCAAAGCAAAGAGTGGTACTACAAGTCAAGGACTAAATGATCATCGAAGCTAATGGTGACTTGTCATAGTCATAACATGGTGTGAGAATGTGCCAAGTCAACCCAAGCAAAGCATCAATGGAGAATACCACAATACTATGCTTTTGCATGCTAAAACAATGCATAATTTCTTCAAGGCACAGTAAGCAATCCTAATTTTTTGGAGCAAGACATGCTACAACAATAATCAGTAAGCATAAGGTTAAAACAAAACCTAGCATGTCATTCTAGAGTCTAAGTCACAGTCAATGCAAGCTCCTCTTGCACTTCAAGCAAGAACTTACTACTCCTTTCCAAACACCAAGCAAACTTATTTGCAAAACAACACAGCGAGAGCGGGTGTCCAAACTACTCTAGCAAACTAAACAAACTAAGCAAAGCAAACGAAAACTAAGACGCTCCAAGAACAACACAATTGTGCATGAAACAATAAAAACGAAGTGTCTAGACAGACCTAAGCTTTTTATTGATGAAGAAGGGGATGCCTTGGGCATCCCCAAGCTTTGACGCTTGTACCTCTTGGATATTTATTGGGGTGACACCATAGTGGCATCCCCAAGCTTGAGCTTTTGTCCATTCTTCATCTCATTGCATCATTCTCCCTCTACACCTGAATTTTTTTCCTTCATACAAAACTTCACACAATCTTTATTAGCAACATTAGTGTATTCAAAAGATATTAGACCATTGGAAAAGCTTTGGAACAGCATGAATTTTCACCAAAACACAATCTACTATAGTAACTCCTTCAAAAAGCTCAATTTACCTGAAGAGAACTCAAAAAGGAATCAATAAGAAGCAAATGCAAATAATGGCAGAAATCTGTCAAAACGGACCAGCGGGTAGATACCTATTTTTTCGAACATCTTTTGTTGCTCAAATCAAAAGGTGTTGAACTAATTAAAGTAAGCTAACATAATGGGGGATTTATTCGTAAATTTTGAGCTCAATCCGAGTTAAAGAGCCTCCTCATGAATTTGTTTGGTGGAGGACAGAAATCTGTTTCGGGACAGCAACTCCCCAAATCTTACTTCCCTCTCATTAGAGGTCATTCTTGGCACAAAAAAGCAAACAAAAAGGATAAGGAGAGGTCATTAATGAAGTAATAACTTCCAAGACTCAAGGAAACTCTTGGGTTATCTTCCAACAAGTACTTTTTTTAACGCCTTTAAGTTAGGCACAAGAAGTAAGAAGAATTAAGTATTTTCAAATGAAGAATTTCCCCTCTTGTTCCTTCCTTTCTTACCTTTCCTTTTCTCTTTAGGTAAGATATGATTGCTTACCGGAGGAGAAAAGTGCATGATGCCTTTTCTCACATCTATTACTTCCCCAAGGTGTTTCAGTAGAGATCTTCCAAGTGTGATCTGTCCTTTTCCTACACATTCAATAACAAGATAATCAGTAGTTACCATTTTCCCTGAGATTTTTGTAAACACACCTTCAGCTATCCCAATGGGTAATATAGTGGCATTGTTGGTAAGAGATATTTCCTCTCCTCCTTCAATAAGCCCCCAAAGACTTAGGGAATCAAAAATATCTTTAGGCATGAGACAAAATTCAGACATGATATCACAGCGAGCATCAAAAAGTGTAGTGTTTATTGAAACTTTGATTGTGGGAAACCACTTTGAAGGCTCTGAATTTATGGGAACATAATCATGGTAAGCCCTAAGAGTGTGATAACAACTATTCATAGCAGCAATACCGGTCTCAAGAGTGTTCAACCTAGCAAAATATTTGTGAAAGAGGAATCAGACTTGCTAGGTGTACCATAGATCATGATTAATTTCCTTATGGCATTAAAAGCTTCATCCTCAGTACAAAGCAAAAAATCTTTCTCAGCCACAGCATCCAAAGCATATCTATAATGAAGAGCAATACCGCGGTAGAAACTATCAATAACCAAGCTGAGGCTTACCTCAGGCTCAGTTTCCCTCTGGAAAGCAGAGATTTTGGACCAAGATTTCTTAAAACTTTCTTCATTTTTTTGCTTAAAAGTGGAGATTTCTACCATAGGGGAAATAAAGGTTGATCCAAAACCCGACATGGCAGCAACTAGAGAAGGAACTAATTTTTTTGTGTTTTTTGAAAAGAGGCAAACAAAACCAAGCAAAAGAAACAAGGCAAACTAAAAACAAAGTAAAGAGAATGGAAGTGAAGGACTCCCCTTGTAAAGACGTCCTTGGCCTCCCCGGCAACGGCGCCAGAAAATCTTGACGACTCTCTACACATAGCCTGATCGGAACCCCAAGATCAAGGTGTGAAGCAGCAAGCAGCAAGTCTTTCCTCAGTTGAGACCGAGGTTATCGAACCAGAAGGAGGAAGGAAATGTCACACAGGTGTTGCAAGCAACGCGAAGACCGGCACAACACAAACTCAAGACTTTGCCCCAACGAACAGTGAGGCTGTCAAGCTCACCGGTTTGTTGTAACAAAGGATTAAACGTATTGTGTGGAATGTAATGGTTTACAGCAAGTAAATAAGTAATAGTGGAAGATGTATCAATGGTAAAGATTGGACCGGGGTCCATAGTTCACTAGAGGTGCTCTCCTTAGATAAACAACATGGCATGAAGGGTAAACAAATTACAATAGGGCAATTGATAGGAACTGAGCAAGGCATAACAATGCAATTACTAGTCAGAAAGATACTATGAGGTTGATTGGGCAATACAACAAGATACATAGACCGCCATCTAACTGCATCTATGACTAGAAGTCCACCTTCAGTTTATCATCCGAAACCCCTCCAGTATTAAGTTGCAAGCAACAGACAACTGTTTTAAGAAAAGTGTGTAAGGTAAACAGTCCACATGTTCCATGAACAAGATACCATTGTTTTCTCCTAGTAGCAACAGCACATCTACAACCGAAGATATTATTGTCACTTCCCTTGGAAACTAGAGGCATGAACCCACTATCGAGCATAAATTCCCCCTCTTGGAGTCACTAGAAACTACTTGGCCAAGATAGCTACTAAAAATGGAGAGCATGCAAGATCACAAGAAACACAGACATGGTAGAATCATAAAGACAAAAACATTAATCAAACAAACATAATAATCTCAGTATCCATCGGATCCCCTCAAACACAACATGCATGATTACAAATAGATTAGATCTTGATCATGAACGAAGATCACAACATCTATACATGAAAGCACAAAGGAGGAGATACAACCATCTAGCTACTACATGGACCCATAGTACAAGGTAGAACTACTCACGCATCATGCCGGAGAGAAGTCCTCCGGGATGATCTCCCCTCCGGCAGGGTGCCGGGAAGAACTTCAGATCCCCCCGAGATAGGGATGATGGTGGCGGCGGCTACAGACGGTTTCGTGGATATTTGATCGGGTACCTAGGGTTTCTGCATCGGGGGCTTCTTATAGGCGAAGGGGGAGACCGAGACGGCGGCCAGGGGCGCCAAACCGTGAGCAGTGAGGTGGGGCCCACCGCTGGGTGGGTCGCCCTCTAGCCTGCCCCTCCGGCTCTCCTCTGGACTTCTTGTTCCCCACGGAAAGTAATTGACTTTGTCGTTTGTCCTGTCCAATTCCGAAAATATTTCTTTACTAACTTTTATGAAACAAAAAACAGCAGAAAACAGTCATCTGGAACTATTTCAACTTGTTAGTAGGTTAGTACCAGAAAACATGTAAAAAGCACCTTAATGTGTGGACAAGTAAAGCAAAGTAGATACTAAACAAGCATGGAGCATCAAAAATTATAAATATGTTTCCAACGTATCACTACTCTGTTCTTAGACAATGTGGTGAATTTGCATAGTCTACCTAGCTCCATTATTTTTGACAGAGACAAGATTTTCACAAGTCACTTTTGGCAGAATTTATTCAAAAACATGCATACTAAGCTTAATCTGAGTACATCCTATCCCCCATAGTCTGGACAAACTGAGAGGGTGAATCAATGCCTAGAGATGTTCTTGCGGTGTGTTGTTGCTGCATCACCTACCAAATGGTCAAGCTGGCTTCCTCTAGCAGAGTATTGGTACAATACGACATTTCATATAGCTATTGGGTGCTCCCCCTTCAAAGTGTTGTATGGTGTGGAACCTACACATGGCTTGTTTCCTATTCCTATGGGCTCGTAGTCTACTGATGCTGACACTTTGCTTCAGGAGAGGCATGAGTTATCTGAATTTCTACAACATCAATTGGCTAGAGCTGGTCAGAGGATGAAGACAATGGCAGATGAGTGTCGCTCTTTCTGAGAGTTTCAAGTTGGGGAGCAAGTGTTACTCAAATTACAGCCGTATGAGCAAAGATTGGTCGTTCATCGTCCCTACCCGAAACTCTCTTTCAAGTACTTTGGGCCGTACATAGTTTTGGAGCGGTATGGTACAGTGGCCTACAAGTTGGATCTCCCGCACTCCAGTCAGGTACACCCGGTTTTCCATGTGTCATAGCTGAAAACTTATATTCCTGACCACACTCCTATCTATATGGAATTACCTTCCCCTGTACAACTGGATGTGGCAGAGCTGGATCCAGAGCAGATCTTAGATAGGTGTCTCGTTAAGAAAGCCAATGCAGCCTACCTTCACGTCCTGATCAAATGGTCGACGATGTCGGTGTCATTGGCTACTTGGGAAGATTATACCGTACTTCAGCAGCGTTATCCGACAGCAGCAGCTTGGGGACAAGCTGCAACTCCAGCAGGCGGCAGTGTTACACCTGAGGTGCCACCAGGTGCAGCGGGTGCATCCACGTCGGCGGAAGGTGACGACACAGAAGGATGAGGTGGTGAGTAATGATTGGAGGTTGGTAACCTGCGTGTTTTTGTAGGTTAGCGAATGCCAGTTGTGTTTGGCAAGAGGTTAAATAGCAGAGCAAGGAAAGGGATAGGCAGAAAAAGAATAGTCATGTTCTCCTCTCGTTAGTCTCTCCTCTCTTCTTCCCGAAGACAAACGTACTTCCTCTGTAATCCATTGTATCGAAGGTTTGGTGAATCTAATTCATACACCTTGGGCATAACACTCATCTCATCTCTATTTTGTTGCTTTACCTTCCCCTCTCTTCCCAGACCCCCTCCAGAGGTAGGAGCCTTTTCTTTTTTTGAAACGGGAGGTTGAAGCTTAAACAACTACAGTATTTGCTTAACATTGCAAAGAAAATACAAGAACGACGAAATCTTGAATATCCAACCCCACACCTCTCCTACCTTGATCATTAATTTTGGGTTAATTCTCCAGTTATATTTATGTCTACCACTTGGCCAGAAAATCCAAACACTTCGTGTGTAACTTCCATTGATGAGTTTACGTCCCTCACCAACAACTTTCAGCTGACTCCGTATAGATAGGGTCTGAGACATACGTACGCCGCATGGGCTGCTCTTGGGGGAGGCGGCACGGGCAGAACCCCAAGCCGCCGCCGCTCTCGACTCCTCCTCCCGCCTCTCCCCCGCTGCTACCGGAGGATGCCAGCGGGCAAAGCCCAGCCGGCTGACGGTGGCGGCGGGGCTGCTTCCTTGTGTGGTGGCCTCTCCCCCGCAGGGAGCCCCTTGGGAGCTCGAAGGTTGTCGCCCCGACGATGATCTGATGGCGGCGGGTCTGGAAGCCGGGGCGACATCCTCGGGATTTAATTGAGGTTCTCCCTCGATGGATGGCGGCGCGGGTCGCATCTGCTGTCAGGGGCATAGTCCTAGGGTTTCTCTCACGCCAAGACGAAGATCTACCTTTAGCCTGTTTTGATTGACCTGGTGGCAGTGTCGTGTTCCGGAAGCCTACGCCGGCAAACTCCCATGGGCAATTCATGCCTGGAGATTGTTGGAACGGATGGTATTCGGTCGCGCGCAACCTGTGTTTTTCTGACCGTTTGGTTTTAGAGGGAGCGAAGCGAAGCTCTGCAGTCTGTTGCCATCGTGGAACATGTCTTTAGTTCCATGGTGAAGTCAGTGCGGAGAATGTCTGGAAGCCAAGAATTGTGGACTAGCTATGGTGGATCGAGTCCTGGCGGCGATGCAAAATTGGCTTGGTGATTCGTGAATTGTAGCAGCGGCATCAGAAGGTGGGGGCGACAACACTGGAGGAGTTCACAATCTTACCTTGCAGGGTGAAAATCCAAGGTCTGGCCTTAATTGGTTGTGTTTGGCAATGATTTTGTTGAAAACATTGTTTTGTGAGCGGGGACTTTCTCCAGGATGAAAACCTATGATCTTTGATCGAGCAATGACGGTGCTTGTGCTCTGTTTCCTTCTTGAAGGCGTCACTACTAGAGATATTGGACTTCTGGTGTTGTTCTGATGGGGTTAGTGTCGCTGCTATCTTATCGTTGTAGCGGGACTTTACTTTTGAATAATTCTATTTTTTTGTGTGTGCATCCGTAATGCCAATAGGATAATGTGTTGTTGCAGAGGCTGGGTGTAATTGGTATCATCGCGATATTAATATATGCGTCTTTCATAAAAAAAAACTTTCAGCTTTATATATAGTATATATAATATTGACAGCATGTTCCCCTCTCCTCCGTTGAACTACATGTCTAGCCTGAGAAAGGATCTAGCATATATACATACAAATATCCGTAGCTCTATCATGTCGTCTATTGCTCAATGATACACAACACTAGTTAATTAGGAATCAGATGTATCCAGAAACTCTCTAGACTGCATGTCTTAAACGATGCAAGACAACTGTTTTTACAATGTTCAAAGTCAGTTCGTGCATCTACAAGATGACATTGTCTATCCGTGAGGAGTTTGACCCAATGTGAAATGAAAAATATGTGAAGCTAGTTTTATTGCTCCATGATCACCAGTTTGTTTTAATGGCTGGTTTGAGGTTTCAGACAGCGGTTTTCTTAACTGCTAAAAACTGGTTGCATTGGACATAATAAACATTCAAGGACAACTTGTCTTTCTTCGGTTCATCTCTTCCATCGAGTGCTAGTCGGGGTATGACTAATACGGTAACCACACTAGATTCCTCTTCCCTCTCATGTGTTGAATAAAAGAGCAATTTACCAAGTGAATTATCCATAATAAACGCTAGATGAAACCTGATTAGAATAATAGGCAATATACTAATCATGTGAAATAGCGAATACATATTAAGACATATAACCAATCAGACTGCAAGACAAAGATCTTAAGATGCGATCAGAACAAGTTTGAGAAAGAAAACATACACGGCAGCAGCAGAAGAGGAACCACCGGTGTTCGTGTTGGCACCGTCGTTATCCATGTCGTCGAGGAAGAGGGTGCTGATGTCAAGGAAAAATTCGGCGCAATCGCTATCCGAGAGGGAGTCCGTGATGAAGCCAGTAGACGCGCCGGTAGCGCTCCCCAAAAACCTTATCACCCTTCTCCCGTACAGGACTCGAAACGGCGGGGTCAACTTCTGTACGACTGCTCATATACCATTCATGCGTGGCAAAATAAAGCTCGGCTCGACGAGATTCCCGCAACCCGCAGCGCGCACCACGCCGCGACGCGACGTGGCGAGGCGTGGCGAGACGAGGCGTGGCGAGGCGAGGCGTGGCGAGGCGAGCGAGAAGGAGGAGCGCGCGTGTGGAACTCTCTTCTTCTCCTTCTCATCCTTTTTACCAAGTGGTAGGAGAGCTCACCTTATAAGCTGGTCCAACTTCCACTCAACTAACAATGTGGGACTAAACATTTGTCCCAGCTCTTGCCTTGCATGAATGGGCCAAATGGGCCTCTAGGATTTCAGGAATTTATTGGCATATAATAAATGGGTTGGGGCCTAATTAGGCAAAAATTCCAACAATCCCCCACCAGATCCCAGAGGCACATGAAGTTTGCCTTTGGTTCCAAAACATTGTTTATATACCGGTACTGTAGTGGAGACTGTTAAGTTGAACTTCCATCTAGAGTTTTATGTTATACTAGGCTGCAACTTGTACAGTGGACTATGTCTTGAACTGCAAGTTTGCTGTAAACCTAGCTTCACAAAAAATCTTGACCGATACTAGGCTACCGTGGGACTTTCCCGCGTGTGGAGCTTATACGTCATACTCCATGACCTTTCATGAGTTTATTAGAAAGCACCCTACTCTCATAGACTGCGACGTTTTTAACAGTCAGACTCATATAGGTGTGTTCTTCAAAAGATGTTCTGCAGGACAACATATTTGCTTAGGATAAGCCACTTAGAACATATTAAGATAATAAATCAACATGTCGTGCAGAATAGGAAAGTATTGCATCTTTATGGAGTGGTGTTTATTAAAGTAGGGATATTTTCTCCCAGCTAACCAACATCTTGTCTCCCAATTCTAATTCACGGGATCTCCGATCACATAGAATGGTTTAGCACTATGGAAAGCTCAATTGTGGGTCTCATACCCATCTCCTTCGATGCATTTTCTATCATGTTGCGTGATAGACCCTTTGTGAAAGGATCTGCCAAGTTTTTAGATGTTTGGATATAATCCAATGCAATAACTCCGGAGTTTCTCATTTTCCTGACAGATTTCAGTCTCCTCTTCACATGTCTTGATGACTTCATATTATCCTTAGAACTATTTACCTTGAAAATCACAGTTTGATTATCGCAGTTCATAAGGATTGCGGGTATTGGTTTTCCAACCACAGGTAAGTTCATCAAGAGTTCACGAAGCCACTCTGATTCAACAGTGGTTGTGTCTAATGCTGTGAGTTCTGCTTCCATAGTTGACCTCGTTAAGATGGTCTTCTTGCAAGACTTCCAAGAAACAGCGCCACCAGCAAGTGTGAATACATATCCACTTGTGGCCTTTATCTCGTCAGCATCAGATATCCAATTTGAATCACTATAACCCTCTAGTACCCTCGGATACCCGGAATACTCTCCCAAGAGCATGCTAGTGATCATCTCCTGGATTTGAAACAAATCGACTGAGTTTGCTTACAGCAAAGGCGATGTCAGGCCTTGTGGCACTAGCTAAATACATAAGCGACCCAACAATTTGAGAGTATCTCAGTTGGTCTCTAGCATTTCCTCGATTCTTTCGAAGCAATACACTAGGATCATACGGTGTAGGAGAAAACTTGACGTCGCTATACCCAAAATGACTCAAGACCTTTTCCACATAGTGGACCTGAAGCAATGTAATGCCACCATCATCATCTCTCAATATCTTGATGTTCAGGATGACATCAGCTACTCCCAGATCCTTCATCTCAAAGGAACGAGATAAGAAATCTTTGACCTCCTTAATTGCATTAAGGTTGGTTCCGAAAATCAGTATGTCATCAACATACAAACAAAGGATGACTCCCTCACCCCCACCATGGCGATGGTACACACATTTATCAGCTTCATTTACAAAAAAGCCTGCAGCAGTTAAAGTTCTTTCGAACTTCTCATGCCACTGCTTAGGGGCTTGTTTTATACCATATAAAGACTTCAACAACTTGCACACCTTTCCTTCTTGACCATTTACCACAAAGCCACCTGGCTGATCCATGTAAATTTCCTCATCCAACTCTCCATTAAGGAAAGTTGTCTTAACGTCCATTTGATGAACGAGAAGACCATGAGAGGCAGCCAATGAGAGTAATACTCGAATGGTGGTCAATCTGGCAACAGGTGAGTAAGTTTCAAAGAAGTCTTCACCTTCTTTTTGAGTATATCCCTTGGCCACAAGCCGTGCCTTGTACTTCTCAATAGTACCATCAGGTCGAAGCTTTTTCTTAAACATCCACTTGCACCCTACAGGTTTGCACCCATAAGGGCGATCAGTGATCTCCCATGTTCCATTAGCTCAGATGGAATTCATCTCACTATGGACGGCTTCCTTCTAGTAGTCAGCAACAGGAGATGCATATGCTTCTGAAATGGAAGTGGGAGTGTCATCCACAAGGTACACAATGAAATCATCACCAAAGGACTTTGCAGTCCTTTGTCTCTTCCTCCTTTTAGGAATTTCATTATCATCCTCCTTAGGACTTTCAGAGTGTTCAATTCGAATGTAGGTTCAGAGAATTTAGCAAATTCCTGATTAGATGAACTAGGTATCTCCGGATTTGATGAGTTAGGTTTATCTTTCATTGGAAAGATATCCTCAAAGAAAGTCGCATCAGTCGACTCCATGATTGTACCGACATGAATGTCAGGCACTTCAGATTTTACTATCAAGAATCTATATCCAATGCTATGAAAAGCAAAGCCCAGAAAAACACAATCAATGGTTTTTGGTCCAAGCTTGCGCTTCTTGGGGATTGATACATTAACCTTTGCCAAACAACCCCAAGTACGTAAGTAAGAGAGTTTTAATTTTTTCTTATCCCATTCTTCGAATGGAGTAATTTCTTTGTTCTTTGTGGGAACTCGGTGTAAGACATGACACGCAGTCAATATTGCCTCCCCCCACCATTCCTTAGAAAGACCCGATGCGTCTAACATGGCGTTAACCAAATCTGTTAGAGTACGGTTCTTTCTTTTGGCTACTCCATTTGACTGGGGTGAGTAGGGAGACGTCCTCTCATGAATTATGCTATGTTCTGCACAAAAGGAATCAAACTCGTTGGAAAAATACTCTCCACCACGATCAGACCTAAGCCTCTTAATCTTTCGATCAAGTTGATTTTCTGCCTCAGCTTTATAGATTTTAAAGAAACTCAAAGCCTCATCTTTTGATTTTAGAAGATACACATGACAATATCTCGTAGAGTCATCGATCAAAGTCATGAAATATTTCTTTCTACCTTTTGTCAACACACCATTCATCTCATAAAGATCAGAATGTACGAGCTCTAGTGGTGTGAAATTTCTCACTTCTGCAATCGTATGTGACTTCTGAGGTTGTTTAGCTTGCACGCAAACTTGGCACTTAGATTCCTTAAAATCAGGGATTAAATTCATTTTGGCTAGCCGCGTCATACAACCAAAATTAATATGACAAAGACAAGAGTGCCAGACATTTGATTCAAAATTCGTGTAAATATGATTAATAACTTTATTAAAAATGTCTGACAGAGATAAGCGGAACAAGCCTCCGCACTCATAGCCTTTACCAACAAAGGTTCCATACTTCGAAATTACAAATTTATTGGACTCGAATACAATCTTGTAGCCATCTCGACACATAAGAGATCCGCTAACAAGATTTTTATTTATTGAGGGAACATGATGCACGTTCTTCAGGCGCACGGTCTTTCCCGAAGTGAACTTCAGATCAACCATACCAACACCATGAAGAGAAGCATGCGAGCCATTCCCCATCAGCACGGTTTGAGTCCCTCTGACCTGATATGAAGAAAACATGAAAATATCAGAACAGACATCTACATTAGCGCCCATGTCAATCCACCAATCAGGAGAATGACATAATGAAAGAACAGTAAGTATTATACCATACCCAACATCTTTCATCTCAACGTCGCCCATGACAACATTAGCAGTCTTGATGCCCTTCCCATGCTGGCGCTTGTCAAAGCGGTTGGGACAAGCAGGAGCCCAATGATCAGGATCACCGCATACATGACAAACACATTTCCTCTTATCAGTCTTCTTCTTGAAGCTGGTAGACTGTGAGGCCTTGTTCTTTACATCGAACTTCCCTTTGCCGTCAAACTTGCCTTTGTTCTTGAACTTATGAGGCTGGAAGTTCCTTTTTTGTACCAGATTGGCATTAGAACCTCCCTCGGTAACTCGAGCATGTTTGTCTTTTGCTCTCACCTTCTCTTCCCCATCAAGATTCCCAATGAGATCTATCACGGAGAACTCTTGTCTCTTGTGCTTTAGAGAAGTAGCAAAATTCCTCCATGACTGAGGAAGTTTGGCAATAATGCCTCCGGCAACAAACTTGTCCGGTAACACACAAGTGAAGTGCTCAAGCTGCCTGGCAAGTGAATGTATCTCATGAGCCTGTTCCACAATGGGGCGGTCATCAACCATCTTATAGTCATAGAATTGTTCCATGACATACGCCATCGCCAAAGATCGGAGACTCCAAATTTTATCTCGAGCGCATCCCACATATCCTTGCCATTGCTAAATGACAGATATGAATCGACAATATTTTCGCCAAGGATGCTGATCAAGGCAGCCTTGAAAGTGGTATCAAGTTTTTGGAATGCCTCTTCCTGAGCGGGATTAAGTTCTCCCTCAGATGCGCCATAGATGGCGTTATAGCGGCTCATGGTCTGAAACCAGAGCACTGCTCTCGCACACCATCGTTTTTAATTGACACCTTCGTACACAGGTGGCTTCATAGAAGCAACAAAGCCACTTGGGGCAAATTGCCTGAAATAAGGTTTTTGGATTGTTGAATAAAAGAGCAATTTACCAAGCGAATTATCCATAATAAACGCTAGATAAAACCTGATTAGAATAATAGGCAATATACTAATCATGTGAAATAGTGAATACATATTAAGGCATATAACCAATCAAAATGCAAGACAAAGATCTTGAGATGCGATTAGAACAAGTTTGAAAAAGAAAACATACACGACAGCAGCAGAAGAGGAACCGTCGGTGTTCGTGTTGGCACCGTTGTTAGCCATGTCGTCGAGGAAGAGGGTGATGATGTCAGGGAAGAAGTCCTTGTTGGGGAAGACCGTCGGCGCAATCGCTATCCGAGAGGGAGTCCGTGATGAAGTCAGTAGTCGCGTCGGTAGCGCTCCCCAAAAACCTTATCGCCCTTCTCTCGTACAGGACTCGAAGCAGCGGGGTCTCGGAGGCCTACTGTTCCGGTTCGCGGTGCACGCCGCAAGACGGGATGGGGAAGATCTAGGTAGCGCAGTGCTCTGGAACTGGGGGCGCAAAGGATGTGTGGCAGTGTATCTGAGAGGAGGCACGACCTCTATATTATATAGACACAGAGGGATAGGCAGACAGGCTATGCAGAAGATGAAACGAATGGACATAAGTTGAAGCGAACAGACGGCAGCCCACCGGACAGCCTCCACTCAGTTCATATTTATTTAGCTCATATTAAAAGTCCACTCGAGCAAAACGTTTCAACTTCTGTACGACTATTCATATACAATTCATGTGTGGCAAAATAAAGCTTGGCTCGGCGAGATTCCCGTAACCCGTAACCCGCTACGTGCGTCGCGTCGTGGCGAGGCGTGGCGAGGCGACCGAGGAGGAGGAGGAGGAGCGCGCGTGTGGAACTCTCTCCTTCTCCTTCTCATCCTTTTTACCAAGTGGTAGGAGAGCTCACCTTATAAGCTGGTCCAACTTCCACTCAACTAGCAATGTGGGACTAAACATTTGTCTCAGCTCTTGCCTTGCATGAATGGGCCAAATGGGTCTCTAGGATTTCAGGAATTTATTGGCATATAATAAATGGGTTGGGCCTAATTAGGCAAAAATTCCAACATAATGTTCAGTAGTAATTAGTCCGAACAACCTTCTAACCACCAAATTCAACTCTAGACTAGTGTACATCCTCCTCCTCGATCTCATGGAAAACTATCCCCTTCTCTTCCGCTTCCTCCCCCTCGATCTGCTTTCTCACATGACTAGATAGGTTGGAATGTGATGAGCCTTCCTCTCTCATTATTTTTGCATGAGGTTCAATCACAATACACTGTGTAGTGATGAGAGACCTCAGAAACTAACCCTCCCCATGAGTGTAAAAACATATGAGAGCCTTCCCGGCAGCTCTATTCTCATTAGATCAACACTCTTGCGCCATATGACACTTCAGGTCAACTTATAGAAGTATACAAGGCTCAAGAGTTCAAAGAAGAAGTACCTAGTGGCATCTCAAATTCTCATGGAATAGAGATAACCTAATTAAGATGAGTGGCTTTTCCAATCTGGGTGCCAATTCTAAATCTATGTGATAGCTAGCTAGCTGAGGGTCCCTAGAGAAAAGTTGTAAAAATGATAAGATAAAATCATAGATGTAAACTGTTTGAATTTGTCCACAGATCGACTACATCAAACTAGACAAACAAGCATGCTCGAAAAATATTATGACCAACTGACCGCAAATGTTTGTCGTGCCCGTCCTTTTCTTTATTTTCTATTTAACTCAAACTCACAGTACAACTCCACGCAATACCTCGTGTATATATAAACGAGACCAACTGACCGAACTCTCCTAAACCTGACATAAATTCTAAACCTACATGTACACAACTTCCTAGCACTACACGGACAACAAGTAAACTCACGTCCGGGTATTACTAGACTAACATGCACTTTCCTAATATAGACTCTTACCTTTACTAGCTAACCTAGTAGGATACGTACTAGCTAACCTAGTAGGACACGACAAATTTTTCAAATAAACTATTTGCTAATTTTTAATTAGACTCAAACTAATCAAGATTAATGCTAACAATCTCCCCCTAATCTTAACTTGACGTCTTCTCGCGCTCCCCCTGATCTTGACTCCTTGCAACTTTACGACCTCTTGACTCAACTCAATATATGATCCATACTTCCAGTCACGCTGTCCGGCGACATCATCAGCCGCCCCTAACGCAATACATGCCAACGATGATCACCATATCCTCTTATGTAGAGATAGGTCCTCATTGAAGAGACTCCCCTTCACTAGTCATTGTCCCACTATGCACTTGAGCATCATCCTCCCCATCGAGACCCTTGGTCGCACCTAGCACCAGATAGCAACACGACGTGACACGCTTTAACTACAACGGATCCTTATAGAGACGAACACTTGCCAACCCGCACGCCCATGACTTTTTGACTCTTCTAACTCCCCGGTTGACGATCTTGACGAGACTCCTGGCACCACACCTTAGCACCTCCTCTCCCATCAACGATCATCCACCTCCACCACTTCCGACATCAGCGTCCTACCGTCTCCCTCGTGTCGCTCCGCCGGACCACCACCGCCCGCCATCTTCCTCCTCGCCGCTCTGACGAGCGACAATATCGCCCGCCATCTTCCTCCTTGTCACCCTCCGAACGACGATCGCCCGCTGCCTCACCTATGACGCCATGCTCGCCGCCTCCACCCGGTAGCCCGCCCCGAGGCACTAGTCGTGTCGCCTTCCCGGGGCAAGCGTGGCTTCAAATCTTGGACCTTGCTTTGATACCAATTGTTGGAATTTGCACATAGATTGACTACATCAAACTAGATAAACAAGCACGCTCGAAAAATCTTATGGCCAAGGGCACGTGTCATGCCCGTTCTTTTTTTTATTTTCTTTTTAACTCAAACTCACAGTATAACTCCACGCAACATCCCGTGTATATATACACGACCAACTGACCGAACTCTCCTAAACCTGACATAAATTCTAAACCTACATGTACCACAACTTCCTAGCACTACACGGACAACAAGTAAACTCATGTCCAGGTATTACTAGACTCGCATGCACTTTCTTAATATAGACTCTTACCTTAACTAGCTAACCTAGAAGGACACGTAATAGCTAACCTAGTAGGACACGTCAACTTTGCCAAATAAACTATTTGCTAATTTCTAATTAGACTCAAACTAATCAAGATTCTACTATATAATTTGTCTAGAGGTGGTTTTCGTCTCCTTTTTCGTCTGTCAAATTTTTGGACGGTTTTACCCCTGGACCAGTTAAACAATTACCCACGCCGCCATGTCCCTTTCTGTCCCGATCTCCTCTTTCCCGAGCACCGGTCCCTAGATTCCCTTAATCCCTCCCTAGATCCTGACCGAACTACACCATCGTCTGGAAAAATCCCCAAAAATTTGTTCCGTTCCCTCGCCGCGGACGCCCGGAGCCGTTGATCTCACCTTCTCCTCGTTGCACCGGCTCAGGCACAGCGAGCGGCGTCGGCGACAATAGACGGCGCGGTCCGTGTTTAGGATCCGAAGGCTACCCCGGCGCGTGGCGCCCCGGAGGAGGAGCTAGGGGCATCGTGCAGATGGGGGTAGTCATGTGCCGCTCGGTGGCGCTAGGAGCGGCGCCCAGAATCGCGCCAGCGAGGGGTAGCAAGCGGCGGCGTGTGGCATGGAGAGCGGCAAAAAAGTGGAATAAGAAGGTGGTGGGAACTGGATGAGGGGAATCGGGGCAGAGCTGCTGGAGCTCGTGCGAGCAGGAGAGACGGGAGGAGAGAGGCGATGCTTGAGGGGAAGAAAACGGGCGACGGGTGAGAGGGCACCGTGCGGGCGCTGGGGTCGAGCTCGTCGCCGGACCCATACCCTGTCCGTCGTCCGCACGCCGCCATTCAGTAGGTCCCTAATCCCCATGCGCGCCACAACCAGTAGAGCAGAAACCCATCGCGCCGCCTCGAGCTGCACGGCTGCACGTCGGCGACATGAAGTACCTATTGACCGGTTGCACGGTGGGCTGCTGCTTCTAGAAGGGGGTGCCGGCCAGAAGAATCGCCGCCATGCTAGAGGCGGGTGGATTCAGTCATCTCTAGACAATAAATTCTGTGAGAGGGCACCATTTCTTTTCAATTAAATCTTGGTCTGAACTTTTTCACTGTAATATTCAGAGCAAGTGTTGCCAATGATCAAGGTTGTGCAATTGTAACCAGATGCACTGTCAGTTCCCGGAGAACGGTCTCGTTGGTATGATCTCTCGTGCCCAGTTGGCAGCCTACACACCCTGTTTAATTTCCCGTACTTTTTACTCCCTCCGTTTTAGAAATATAAGATGTTTTAGGTTTATGAAGAAAATGTATCTAGACACTTTTTAGTGTATAGGTTCATATACACTAAAAAGTGAGTACTGCACGCGTTGCATCTCAAAGACAGCGGGGCAATTGGTATTGCATCTGCATGATAGTAGGCTTTCAAGCACCGTAGAATAGCAACTGGCACAGCTGCTCTCCTCTCCCAACTCCTTGCGGTACACCGTCAGTACAGAGCTAGACAAAAGAGAAACAATCATCCCATGAAATATATCCACATCGGCTTTAGATTTTTTCTGACAGAGGAATGCGCTGTCTCCTAGCAAAATGGGTTTGGAACAGAGCCATACCGCTCGCTCAGGTATATATTTCCTTCACATTAGACTTCACTGTAAGCTAGCTCAATGACTCGGAGCAACATTTAGGTTATGGGAGATGGGGCACAATGCACACAATTTAGAAATTCATCTCATGTCGACGTCGCTACGCCAATGTCTGCTTGGCTTGTATGTTTTGCGGCATGTCTGCTTTCATTATGAAAAGCCAGAAACAACCGAGTATTCAACAAATAGTCGCTCAACACATATCATTCCCAGCAAGCAATAACTAGGCTACAGCTTTGGTCCGTCAGATTGCCCAAGCAGAGTAAGGCCATTCATCTGTGGGTCAGCAAGTTGTGCTGATCACAATCTTGTTGTTGCTTTCTTTTAGTTGTTCTGTTCTTTTATGTCCTCGTTTTCGTTTTTTGCCGCAGTCTGTTTTAAGAACCTTAAAAGTATAAGGAAGAGTATATCCTCTACCTTTTTAATCAAAAACAAAATGAGAGCATATGCTTCCGTTTCCTTGCATTATTTTGCTACCTTTTGATCTATGTTCTTTAGTTGCCCTGATAGGTACAAATCAAAACGATGGAAAACAATCAAAATGATGGCATGTAAAAAGGAAGCTGAAAACTTAATTTAGATGATGTTTCCTCTGCTATATATTGATCATAATTGATTGCTAATTATTTCTCAGTTTATTTGTTTGGCAGTAAGAGCCCTTACTCGGCTGCTACTTTTGCTTACAAAAAACGTGAGTCTGTTGCAGACGATTGGAATTAGATGTTGACCCGGCCCAAGCAGTTAAGTTGTTTATATTCCAGCAGCCAGGATCGTTCCGTGGTTGGTTCTCTGGTCAAGGACATAAAGTTTCTTCATCGAAACAGACTTGCGCCTAGCTATATTAATATAGCAACCAACCGATACAAGAGAGACGCAGACAACACAACAACCAGCCCAAAAATAAAACAAAACCAAAACAAAGCCGAAGTCGGTAGATCAACGAAAACGGAGATAACTCGCAACCGTCGCACTCTCTGAAGATGTACTACCGCGTGTCTAGCACTCCGAAGCGCCACGTACCAAGCAGCACCTCTAAGAAGAGAGCGACAAGAACGACCCTGATGTCCTAGAGTTTTCCCCGGTACGCTACGGGAGGTGGGGAAGAGATACTCCAAACGCTCTTCAGGAAGGATGGCGACACCCGAATGCGTCATCGTGTCGGTGTCTAGACGACAAGATTTCTCATGATCCCTCAAAAAACATGCTAAAGGAGGCAGGGTTTACTTTTGTAATCTTTAAATATGTATCTCGTTCCTTGAATGATACGACACACACTATGGCTAGGTCCTTTATCTTAAATTTAGTAGATTTTATCTCAGACTCTGTCCCGATTGCACCTGTATGGATTTATATATTGATATTATGAATCAATAGAACTCTGAGTATTCCATTCTCAATATTGGATACACACAAATTAGCCTAAATTTGAAGAGTTTTAGTGTCATTAGTTGAAGTTTTGAGGAATGATACAAAATATTAAATAAATTGTCCCGTAGCAACGCACGGGCATTCTACTAGTCAAGATTAATGTTAACATAAACGTCGTCACGTTTAGCGCCACATTTTTTGCTGTTAGTTATAGGTTTATGATTGTTAAAACTAACCAGAAAAAAATAAACCTACAACAAACTTATGTGGCGCCGGCGGCTCGTCGTTTGACATCCCTGGATAAAACTAATGTTGCACCATAAGTAAAAACAACTAACTTGTTCAGTACAATACGAGTTTTAAGCATCATGGACAAATGATGTAGATCACAAAGCAAACAGAATCAAACTGCAGGGAGACCTTACTTGCCCTGGATTGTTGAATCCAAAGAACCCAGACCTGACATCCCGAGCTGCGATATTTCAGCCTTCACAACCATCACCCTTGTCCCCTACTAATTAATCGATCAGTTCTTATCAAATTGCATTCGCTGCCCCGATCTGGGTTAAGCTGGTAGTAGTAGTAGATACACTCAAATCTTGATTCTAGCACAGTCAGATAAGCAAGTAAAACTCCTGAACAGACCCGATCCAAGCTCAACGCTTACTTACGAATGGATCACTTGAACCCAAATCACGGACACTATTGATTTCTGAATAACAGCGGAGAGGTCTAGCAGTTTGAAAAAGAAACTGAGCACCTCCTGAAGCCTTTTTCTCCAACAGAAGCTCCTTGCGCTGTTTTGCTAAAAAACCGCGGGTGTAATGTTTGTCATCAACTTGAAATCTCATTAACTCTAGCACTTCCGCGTTCAGTATGAAGAATGTGGCAAAGTTAATTTGCGCCCTGATGCCGCAATAAGATTGCATAATTACCATCTTTAGACGAATGTCAAGACATTTGATAAGAATCTACGCTTCCACAAATTTAGATCCCCAGATATTGACTGAAAAGAACAGAGGCATTGAAAAAAAAACAATAACAGATAAAAAGAAGCAGTTGAACACCATGAATATCAGTGAAGAATCATTACCTGCTGAATGTACAACTTCTCCAAGAGTGGAAAGCATCTCAACAATTCAATTGTCGTACCTATATCCAGACAAGTAATATTGACAGATAAGACCGTGACAGCGCCCACCACCGTCGTCGGGCTATCACTGGGCAATCTCGTTATGAAGTATAAAAGACAACATTAGGCCAAGTAGATGTGCAAATTAGATATAATGTCTCTAGACAAGGAAATACAGATTAGGAGTGCAATAAAGGCAAGAAGTGCAGCATAATCTAGAACTGTGGAACTGAGGTACATCTCACCATAGAGGGAACCTAAGGTCTCCAGCTTAGGCGCCGAGATAACCGACACATGCAGGCCATCAAGTATATCAACACGGAACAACCTCTCAAGGCAAGGGGCATTCACGACGACGAATTCCCTGAACTGAAGCTCATCTGTATCATGATCCGAACGACGACACGGACGTACGCCGATGCTTGTAAGGCTAAGGGAGTCGAGGCCTCTATCTCCGGATGAGCGCGCCCTCCGCGCAATGCTGAAGCGCACCTACCTCGGGTTGGCCTCGCTTGAGCGCACAATGGCACGCCAGCGGGCCAAGGTGAGATGGCTGAGCGAGGGGGATGCCAATATGGCTTTCTTTCACCAGCACGCGTCCTACCGCCGGCAGAAGAATGTGATCCGTAGCCTCCAGGTTAATGGCGCAGATGTCGTTGATCATGCTGCCATGGCCGAGGCCACGTTTGAGCACTTCCAAGGGCTGCTCGGTACGGCTAGAGAGCGGCAGTTCTCGTTGGACCTAGACTTCCTTGGATCCACGTCGGCGGACCTCTCAGACTTGGATGCCCCATTCTCAGAGGAGGAGGTATGGGAGGTGATTAAGCGACTACCCCATGGTAAGGCGCCCGAACCGGATGGCTTCACATCAGAATTCTTGCAGTCCTGCTGGGGAGTGGTGAAAGAGGACCTGATGTCCGCCTTCACCAAGTTGTACTCCATGAACGGGCACGGCTTCAAAGGCCTCAATAAGGCATTGGTTGTACTGCTGCGCAAGCATAGCGAGGCGGCCTCCTTGGGTGACTACCGGCCGATCAGCCTGATACACATCTTTGCCAAGCTTGGGGCAAAGGTGTTAGCTTCATGGCTTGCCCCCAGGCTTGGGGCCCTAGTTGACCTGAACCAATGCGCCTTCATCCAGAAGCGTTGCATACATGACAACTTCATGTTGGTTCAGCAGAAAACACGCCTACTCCATAGGATGAAGAACTGAGGGTCATGCTAAAGCTAAACATAGCAAAAGCATTTGACTCTGTTTCCTGGGCGCTGTTATTTGAGGTGTGATGGCTCAGTTGATGTGGAGTCTGTTGGGAACCCCAAGAGCAAGGTGTGAAGCAGCACAGCAGCAAGTCTTCCCTCAGTAAGAAACCGAGGTTATCGAACCAATAGGAGGAAGGAAACGTCACACAGGTGTTGCAAGCAACGTGAAAACCTGCACAACACAAACTCAAGACTTTGCCTCAACTAACAGTGAGGTTGTCAATCTCACCGGTTGCTGTAACAAAGGATTAACTGTATGGTGTGGAAGAGAATGATGGTTTGCATCAAGTAAACAAGTAATAGTGGAAGATGTATCAATGGTAAAGATTGGACCGGGGTACATAGTTCACTAGAGGTTCTCTCCTTAGATAAACAACATGTCATGAAGGGTAAACAAATTACAGCAGGGCAATTGACAGAAACTGAGCAAGGCATAACAATGCAATACCAGACAAAAAGATCCTATGAGATTCGATTGGTTAATACAACAATATACATAGACCGCCATCCAACTGCATCTATGACTAGAAGTCCACCATCAGGTTATCATCCGAACCCCCTCCAGTATTAAGTTGCAAGCAACAGGAAACTGCTTTAAGAAAAGTGTGTAAGGTAAACAATCCACCTGTTCCATGAACAAGAGTCCGTTGTTTTCTCCCTAGTGGCAACAGCACATCTACAACCGAAGAGATTTTTGTCACTTCCCTTGGAAACTAGAGGCATGAACCCACTATCGAGCATAAATACCCCCTCTTGGAGTCACTAGCAACTACTTGGCCAAGATAGCTACTAACAACGGAGAGCATGCAAGATCACAAACAACACAGACATGATAGAATCAAATAGACAAAACCATTAATCAATCTGACATAGTAATCTCAATATCCATCGGATCCCTGCAAACACAACATGCATGATTACAAATAGATTAGATCTTGATCATGAACGAATCTCACAAGATCTATACATGAAAGCACAAGGAGGAGATACAACCATCTAGTTACTACATGCACTCGTAGTCCAAGGTGGAACTACTCACGCTTCATACCGGAGAAGAAGGCCTCCGGGATGATCTCCCCTCCGGCAGGATGCCGGGAAGAACTTTAGATCCCCCCCCGATCTAGGGACGATGGTGGCGGCGACTACAGAAGGTTTCTGATGACCCACAAGTATAGGGGATCGCAACAGTCTTCGCGGGTAGTATTACCCAATTTATTGATTCGATAAAAGGGGAGCCAAAGAATACTTTCAAGCCTTAACAACTGAGTTGTCAAATTAGCTGCACCTGGAAATAGTTCTTGCTCACAGAAGTTTATCAGTAGCAACAACAAAGCAACAACAACAACAGGAGCAATAGTAACAGTAACGGTAACAGTAGGATTCGAGTGCGGTAGGCATAGGGATGGATGGACGGGCGTTGCATGGACGAGTCTAAACATGTAACTTCAAGATCTAGGGCATTGCAGATAAATAATAACAAGCATCCAAGTACTAAACAATCCTAGGCATGTGCTCCAAATATAGTCATACGTGCTCGCAATGAGAACTTGCACAACATCTTCTGTCTAGCCAGCCCGTGGCAGCGGGGCCTCTAGGGAACTACTGGCAATTAAGGTGCTCCTTTTAATAGAGCACTGGAGCAAAGCATTAACACTCCATCCCCTCCGGTTGTCCCAATTATTGTTACTTTGGGGCCTTTGGATCCGGATAATGATATGTGTACACAACTTGCAGATAAGATCACAAACAATACTATCATAATGATTCAATAATAAGTTCAGATCTGAGATCATGGCACTCGGGCCCTAGTGACAAGCATTAAGCACAACAAGTTGCAATAAAGTCAAATAGCACTAATAGATATACTAGGAACTATGCCCTAATAGATCTTATTCGATTACATGATAGAACTCATCCAATCCCTACCATCCCCAAGCCTACAGAGGGGGATTACTCACTCATGGATGAGGGAAGCATCGGTGGTTGATGGAGATGCGTTAGTGATGACGATGTTCATGATCCTCTCCAAATTCCCCGTCCCGGCAGGGTGCCAGAACGGAGTTTCTGAATTCGAATCTTGGTTTCTGGTGGCGGCGGCGGAGCGGAACTCTTTCTGGAAAACTATCGAACCCCCCCTCGGTTTTTAGGTCGAAAGGCAACTTATAGGCGCAGAGGGAGGCCGAGGAGGTGCCTGGGGTGGGTGTGGGCCCCCCAGGTGTCCCCTCCGTGTCTTCTTCTGGCTCCGTGGATCTTCTGGTGAGATATAATTTTTGGCATATTTTCTGGTATTTTTTCTGATAGTTCATTTCACAAAAACAAGACACCAAGGTAATTCTGCTGAAAACAGCGTCAGTCCATGTTAGTTGTATCCAAATCACACAAGTTTAGAGAAGAAACAATAGCAAAGTGTTCGAGAAAATAGATACGTTTTGGACGTATCAACTCCCCCCAAGCTTAGCTTATTGTTTGTCCTCAAGCAATTCAGTTGAAAACTGAGTACGATAAAAGAACTTTCACAAACACTTTGCTTCATATGATGTATATATTCTCAGCACAGGAGTAGATGCTTAGAGAATTCATAATAAGAAGTATGCAACTAAGTCTACTCAATAGTCATTGCAAACTATGAAGAGAAACCAACTCAATAATAATAAGTAGCATGAAACATAAACATAAGCAACATTATAATGCTCATAGTATGGTATGATAGAGTGGTATCTCGCTTGCCTTTGTTTGAATAGCACAATATAAATGCCAGGACACCCGTGAAGTTCACATGAAGACTAGAAGTAAAGATATCAGAGACACAATCATCAAAGTCATGACATAATTAACCAAGTTTTGGAACAAATACAAGAATGATAACTATGCTCTCAATAAGGTGCTCATAGAATAAGTGGTGACTAACAAAGTTGTGACAACGGTTTTGAAAGGTTTGGAAGGCTTCCCAATGCTGAAAGGAAGGTACTCATTAGCTTTGAGCTCTCATTGCCCCTATCATAGGAATCTTCATGTGGTTAAGGTGAAAGTGAGGTCCACTTTGAATCATATGCTTGACAGACCATAGACTGGAAATCCCAAGTCCCTTGAGTACGAGAGTCGCTCCGCATGCTACTCAAGTTTGGTCACCTGAAAGTTCTTGTCATTGTAAATACATGCATATCATCGAGAACCGCCAACGGGGTACCCCTTGCACATGGTACATGAGCTTTCCCATAACCAAAATGACAAGGCAAGCAGACAATGGGCATATCAGCAATCTTTTTATTTACCTTATGCATAGCTTTTTATTGAGGACGCTTCATAGATGCTCATTATGGTGATGATGCAAGTTTCCACCATGATTAAGCATGGCTTAGGCTAGCGGCCCAGTCGTTTCTCTAACACAATGTATAAACTCCGTGAACTCACAACCTCCCCTTTTATTTCACATCGTCGACATCCGTAAACAAAAGAGCAAGGAACCAACTGGATGAGATATCCAAAAAGTGTTGAAAGTGTTCCCCATGACAGCACGATTCTGCTGACTCCTAGTATATAATTAGCAAGCATATAACTTTCATGGACAGGTCACAATGGTTCAGAATTATTAAGCGCAAGGAATAAAGTGTGCCATCAAGTTCGTGAGAGCTTTACTAACTAACTTTCTCAAAACAGACAAACATTTTATTTTGGAAGAAAACACGGCATATGGAATATGCACTGAAGTAGCAAATGATGCTAATAGGTAGGTATGGTGAACATAGCTGGAAATATTGGTTTTGGGGAGTTGGAAGCACAGGTAGAGCACGTACTCAGTGCAAGTGAAGGCTAGCAATAGAAAGGGAGCGCCAAACGAGAGAGCAATAGCTGTCATAATCATGCTTGCAACAAAACAGGACTAACTATGGCATGAAAGTGATACAAGAACTCTGAGGCAAAATAAATCATTGAGGCTTACTGACTATTGATTAGTCATATGCATGCGTGAGCATATTCCAAGTCGATTCACATGAACAGTCAGAGGAGGATACCACAATATTATACCAAAGTATGAATAAAACAATGCAAGAAAATATTCATATGACATGCTAAAAACTATTAGCAAGCTGGAGATAATCATAGACAAGCAAGAACTACTAAGCATCCATAATGACATACACCTTGCACAAACAGGCTAGGCATGCTCACAATGATGAGTATATGTACAAAAATGAAACAAACAGAGTTTGTTACCAGCCTCTTACCACACCTCGAGTTGTCTTAATCTTTATTATTGCTCTTCACTTGTGTGAATAATTAACATGAAACCAAAATCCACTAAGGACGGCTGAACCCTGCAAAGAACTCACAAAACCAAAGAAGAACAACAAATATTTTTGGTGTTTTCGATTTTTTTAGAAACAAGCAAACAAAGAAAAACCAAACAAAAACAAAGCAAACCAAACAAAGCAAAATATTTTTGGATTTTTTATTTTAAGGTAAACCAAAGCAAAGAAACAAACAAACAAACCAAGAGAAACAACGAAAATATTTTTGGTATTTTTGGGTTTTTAGAAAGAAGCAAGAAAAACCAAAAAGAAAGCTAAAACAATTGATATACAAAGAACCGACCGAACATGATATATAGATGAGCGTGATGTCGGTATACCTCCCCCCAAGCTTAGGTTTTTGTCCTAAGTGGGGCTCAATCCCATGGTGCCCAAGTAGATGCACCTCCGTAGTATGTCGAGGAATCTCCCTCGTCCTGGTACGAGCTCGAGGCCTCCCTTGTGTAATACGCAGGGGATCGTATGATGGTGCTTCCTCCTGATAGTGCCCATGGAAGTTAAGAGAGCGCAGGTTGTCGTCCATCTCCGCCTTCGAGTGTGACCAAGGTCCCTAAGAAATACTGAACAAAGTGGTTTGGGGTAGAGGGATCTCTCTCTTCCCTGTCAGTAAACAACATTCTATAAACCAAGTTCTTAAGAGTAGAGATAGTGGTGACAAAGTGGTGTGCCTTCATGGCAGCAAGATCAAGCCTCCGAGGAGCCAAAACTGTATCATGTGGGTCAACAGCAATGTCCAAGGTAACAACAATACGAGTAGCAATAATTCCCCCATAAATGGGTCCCTTAGCAGCTAGACGACGAGCAATGAGAGAACCAAGATTGTACTTATCCTCATTGTTGAGTGCAGCAGCTAAGAAGGCCAATTGATAGTTGGAAATATTACTAGTGTTCTCCCTACCAAGAACACTGGTGGCAAGATAGTAGGTAAAATACCTGATGGCTGAAAGTTGAATGTTCTTTATCTTTCCTCGCTGAGCTCTACGGTCATCATCATTGGTTATTCCCCAGTAAAGCTCTAACAAATCAGCTGGTAGAGCTTGAATCTTCTTTGATGACCCAGCTGTACCAAGTCCCAGGGCCTTCCAAAATTTCTTCAAAGTCATAGAATGAGCACTGCCATAAATTTTGAAAGACACAGAAGGCTTGAACATACTATTAGTAAAGGAGAAACTCTCCACAAATGTTTTAGTAAGCAAAGCATATTGTGAACTCTCATCCTGCATGTAACTTGTTAGTCCATCCCTCTGCACCAAAGTCATAAAATCATTAAGAATCCCAGCAGCTCGCAAGAAAGTTTGGCAAGGAAAGGTGGAGGGGTGCGCATCCCCTTCATATCCCTCGTCACCAAATCGCGAAATGATGAGATCCTCATTGTATGAGGGTCTAGTACTGGTAGATGACCTTGGAAGCCTTGCCCTTCTAGGTGCATCACTCTGAAATATGTCAGCAAAGGTGTGGTGGTCCATGACTTCCCTATTCTGAAATTTTAAACAACCATCAAACCAAGTGATTTCTAAGTTGATAAACGATGAGCAACTACTATAGGAACTTGCTAGAGGACTACACAGGCATCAAAACAAAGTTTCTAAGCAAAGAACAAGCATGCAATCTCAAACAACCTATCACCTATAGCAGCAAAATACTCAAGATATAATCTACCAATCACAAATCTAATTGGACAAGTGGAGGAGGCACATACCAAGGAGCAAACCCTCCAAAAATCAGCACTTGAGATGGGCTGAACAAGGAGATCGAAAATCGCGAGCAAGAACAGCAAGAAATCGAGTTTGAGCAAGTTTTCCGGTGTTTTTCGGGAGAGAGAAAGAAGGTGGATTTGAGGGGGCAGCCTGGAGGGCCCCAGGTGGGCTAGACACCCCCCCCCCCGACGCCACCACTTGGTAGGTCGTGCCTACCAGGGGTGTGGTGGACTGGGGTGGCCCCCTGGGCCACCTCAGGTGCCACTCTGCCCCTTTTTTTGTGGAAAAAATTATTTTAATTTTTCGGGGATTTTTCGGGAACTTTATTTTTGGCCAATTTTCAGGGTATGAAAATTGATTTTCTCGCAGAAACAGTTTTTTCAGAAGAAGCAAAAGCAAACCAAAAGCCAAACTACAGCAACTCTAAGAAACTCAAACAAGCAAACAACTAGCACAACTAAAGCTAAAGCAAAGACTGGGAAGGAGAAAAGTAAAAGAAAGCAAGTATAACCATAGTAAAAACATTATTTTGTTCATTAAAATCCTTTTGTTAACAAGGTTGATCAAGTCTTGTTACCAAAACAATCTTATATGAAGCAAAACTTTGCATTCCACAAGGAGATTATGTTACCTCATACTTGATAGCAATGGTCCGAATCATAATAGTTTCAAAATTTTCTTGTGGAATGGGACAATATATTTCTCCAACCTTGATGCTCTCAATATTTTCAATGGAATTCAGGCAATAGCTCTTAACAACCTTCTTGGGGAAATAGATAGTGTTCTCTTTGTCATTAATATTGAATGTTACTTTTCCTTGATTGCAATTGATGACAGCACCTACAGTATTAAGAAAAGGTCTCCCAAGAATAATAGACATATTATCATCTTCAGGCATTTCAAGCACAACAAAATTAGTTAAAACCATGCAATTATGAGCAACTTGAACAGGAACATCCTCACATATACCAACAGGAATAGTAGTTGGCTTATCAGCCATTTGTAAAGAAATATCAGTTGGTATCAACTTTTCTAGCTGGAGTCTCTTATAGAGAGAAAAAGGCATAACACTAACTCCAGCTCCCAAATCACATAAAGCAGTTCTAACATAATTATTCTTAATATAGCAAGGAATAGTTGGTATACCTAGATCACCAAGTTTCTTTGGAACCTTACCATTGAAGGAGTAATTAGCAAGCAAAGTAAAAATCTCCTCATTAGGAATCTTCCTTTTATTAGAGACAATATGCTTCATATACTTTGAATAAGGAGGCAATTTAATAGCATCAGTCAAAGGAATTTGCAAAAATAAAGGTTTCATCCACTCACAAAACTTGTTGTAGTGTTCTTCCTCATTTTTCTTGTGTTTCTTCCCTGGAAAAGGCATAGGTTTCTACACCCAAGGTTCTCTCTCTTTACCATGTTTATTAGCAATAAAATCTTCCTTTGTGTACCTAGTGTTCTTAGTGTACTTCTCAGGTTCTTCCTCAACTTCCTCCTTATCAGGAGCATCATTATTACCATTACCACTCTCACTTTCAGCATCAGAGACAGATATACTATTAGGATCTACAGTAGGTTCAAGTGGTTTCTCAAATATCTCATGTTTCTTTTTCTTCCTATTACGAGGACTACCACTATCTTCACCTTGTTGAGAATCCTGCTCTATTCTTTTAGGGTGTCCTTCAGGATATAAAGGGTCTTGAGTAGCTATACCGCTCCTAGTTCTAATTCCATAAGCATGTTTATCTCCTGAAGCATTAACTAGCATATCATTTTGTACCTTAGCAAGTTGATCAAGTCGAGTTTGAACCATTTGAAAGTGTTTACAAAGAATTTTAATATCATTAGAAGTTCTTTCCACAATATCTTTCAACTCATGGATAGCTCTAGAGTTTCCAATAAATGATTCTGAACTTGTTTATTAAAATACCCTTGTTTAACAATAAAAGTGTCAAGTTCCTCTAAACATTGATCAGGAGGCTTATCATAAGGAATAGCACCTTCATCAAAGTGTTGGAGAGAGTGTACCTCAATAGTAGATGAGTGGGGAATTGTCTTACATAATTCTTCTATAGGAGGTAGATTCTTCACATCTTTAGCTCTAATACCTTTCTCCTTTAGACACTTCTTAGCTTCCTTCATCACTTCATCATTTAATGCAATAACTCCCCTCTTCTTTGTTGTTGGTGCTGGAATTGGTTCAGGAACAACTGGTTCAGGAGTAATAGGCCCAGGTGCATTCATCTCAGTTGAAGTCCAATCATCATAATTCTTGCTTATCTTAGTCATTAATTCTTCATCATCTGTAGGAGTCCTTTTCCTGAAAACACAATCAGCAAAGCTATCTAGGTAGGTCCTAGAATCATCAGTTAGTCCATTATAATAAATATCGAGAATCTCATTCCTAGGCAATGGACATCCAGGATATGCATGAATCAAGGCACAAAACCTTGTCCATGACTTAGGCAATTTCTCTTCTTCTCCTTGTTTAAAATCAAAAAGTATCTGCAAAGCAGCATGTTTAGCACTGGGAGGAAAATATTTCTGGAAGAAAGAAGCAATCAAGAAATCAGGGCTATCAATGGAACCAGGAGGTAATCTATTAAACCAAGCCCTAACTTCTCCTTTTAGTGAAAAAGGGAAGATCTTAGCAACAAAGTACTCGCGCATCTTAAAATCATCAGAGAATAAAGCACTCATAGTAGAAAGCTCATTCATATGAGCCAGAACACTCTCATTTTCAGTACCATAAAAAGGTTCTTTCTCAAAAATATTTAAATAAGATAAATCAAGAGAGAAATCATAATCTTCATCTTTAATATCTATGGGAGAAGTGGCAAACTTAGGATTAGAGGACATCTTAGGCATAATATCATGTCTAGCAAGGAGACTCTTAATAGCACTAGTACCATGTGTGTTTCGGCACTCTTCAACAAAATCATCAGTGAACTCAATGTAACCATCATTAATATCATAACTCTCACTAGCCTCAGGTGAGCTAACATGTGTAACAGTGTCTTCACTAGGAGTTTTGGTATTTGCTAGACCAGCCATAGTAGCATCTAGAAAAGGACCTAATGAACCACTCGCATCAAGCATAGTAGAAGTAACATCATGAGCATCAAAAGCAGTTTCAGACTCAGCAGTAGTAGCAGTGTGTGTAGCATGTGTATGTGGTGGTGGTGTGACAAGCTTACTTATAACAGACGGTGAATCAAGAGCAGCGGAGGTGTTTAGGACTGTACCTCTTCTTGTAGTGGATGGTAAAATAGGGAACTTTCCATCACGAGACTTACCCATGATGAAAGGAGTAGCAGAGAATAATAATAGATCCAAGTGAACTTACAAATAAAGATATGCTCCCCGACAACGGCGCCAGAAAATAGTCTTGACCCACAAGTATAGGGGATCCCAACAGTCTTCGCGGGTAGTATTACCCAATTTATTGATTCGACACAAGGGGAGCCAAAGAATACTTGCAAGCCTTAACAACTGAGTTGTCAATTCAGCTGCACCTGGAAATAGTTCTTGCTCACAGAAGTTTATCAGTAGCAAAAGCAAAGCAACAGCAACAGGAGCAATAGTAACAGTAGGATTCGAGTGCGGTAGGCATAGGGATGGATGGAAGGGTGTTGCATGGACGAGTCTAAACATGTAACTTCAAGATCTAGGGCATTGTAGATAAATAATAACAAGCATCCAAGTACTAAACAATCCTAGGCATGTGCTCCAAATATAGTCATATGTGCTTGCAATGAGAACTTGCACAACATCTTCTGTCCAGCCAGCCTGTGGCAGCAGGGCCTCTAGGGAACTACTGGCAATTAAGGTGCTCCTTTTAATAGAGCACCAGAGCAAAGCATTAACACTCCATTAACACATGTAATCCTCACACCATAGCCATCCCCTCCAGTTGTCCCAATTATTGTCACTTTAGGGCCTTTGGATCCGGACAATGATATGTGTACACAAATTGCAGATAAGATCACAAACAATACTATCATAATGATTCAATAATAAGTTCAGATCTGAGATCATGGCACTCGGGCCCTAATGACAAGCATTAAGCACAACAAGTACAAACAAAGTCAAATAGCACTAATAGAGATACTAGGCACTATGCCCTAATAGATCTTATTCGATTACATGATAGAACTCATCCAATCCCTACCATCCCCAAGCTTACAGCGGGGGATTACTCACTCATGGATGAGGGAAGCATCGGTGGTTGATGGAGATGCGTTGGTGATGATGATGGCGATGATACTCTCCAAATTCCCCGTCCCGGCAGGGTGCTAGAACGGAATTTCTGGATCCGAATCTTGGTTTCTGGTGGCGGCGGCGGAGCAGAACTCTTTCTGGAAAACTATCAAACCCCCCTCGGTTTTTAGGTCTAAAGGCAACTTATAGACGTAGAGGGAGGCTGAGGAGGTGCCTAGGGTGGCTACACCCCTCCAGGCGTGGGGTCAGGTGGGCCCACGCCTGGGGTGAGTGTGGGCCCACGCCTGGGGTGAGTGTGGGCCTCCAGGCCTCCCCTCCGTATCTTCTTCTTGCTCCGTGGATCTTATGGTGAAATATAATTTTTGGCATATTTTCCGGGATTTTTCCTGGTAGTTCATTTTCTGCACAAAAACAAAACACCAAGGTAATTCTGCTGAAAACAGCATCAGTTCGTGTCAGTTGTATCCAAATCACACAAGTTTAGAGAAGAAACAATAGCAAAGTGTTCAATAAAGTAGATACGTTTTAGACGTATCAGTTTCTTGGAGTTTTTATCGGCTGCCTAGGGTTTCTGCCTCGGGGTCTTCTTATTGGAGAAGGGACGAGGCAGGGGGGCCGCTAGGGGGGCATACCCTGCCCAGGTGCGGGCTAGGCCCACCCGTGCCTAGGGGGGTTTGGCCGCCCTATGGAGCCCCTCCGTCTCGTCTTCCGGCTTCATGTCGCCCATGGTAAAATATTGACTTCGGCTTTTGTCCCATTCAATTCCAAGAATATTGATTTTCTGCCTTTCTGGAACCAAAAACAGAAGAAAATAGGCAACTGGCACTGTGGCAACTGGCACTGTGGCAACTTGTTAATAGGTTAGTTCTAGAAAATATATAAAAACCCTCAAAGTGTAGACAAAGCAAAGCAAACTAGATACTAAACAAGCATGGAACATCAAAAATTATAAATACGTTTTCGACGTATCAAACATCCCCAAGCTTAACTCCTGCTCGTCCTCAAGTAGGTAAGTGATAAAAGAATAATTTTTGAGGTGACATGCACCATCAAAACCAAGATCAAACCATTTGCAAGCATTGAAAGATGGGATTAAAGAACTCTAAACATGTGCATGAAAGATGGAGTTCTAACAAAAAGACAAAGTAACTATGCATGCAACAGGAAAGGATACAAACAAAGATTATGAATAACATGCATTGAAAAACGTTTGTTTTTTTCACATACAGAAAACATGGCATAGTGGCATTCAGCTTGTCCCTCATATAGTAGCAAATAGATGCATAGGACACCTTCAAAGTTCATAAGAGTGACTAGATACAAATAGCGTAAGAACAAGCAATATCACAATATGCATCAATCAATAAGTTTTGGGACACTACACACAGAATGGCAACTATGCTCTCTTAATGGTGCCTAAAGCTAGAAGGTGGAGACTCAAATAATGGTGGAAGAAAGGCCCTTCATAAAGAGAAGTAGGGATTTCAAGTTTCAAAAAGAGCTTCCAAAAATTATGGTACTTGTTAGCTTTCAGCCCTCATTTCCCCAATCATAAGCATCTTGAAGTGATTAAGGTTAAAGTGAACAAACTATGGAGTATATGCTTGACAAAGTATAAGTTGTCAATCTCAAGTCCCTTGAATACGAGGGCCACACCTCATGCTACTCAACTTCAGTCACCTATAAGTTCTTGTCATAGTAAGTACATGCGTATCATAGAGAACCGCCAACGGGGTATCCCTTGCACATGGTACAGGAGCTATCCCATAACTAAAATGACAAGGCAAGCAGACAATGAGCATCTCAGCGATCTTTTTATTTACTATGTGCATACTTTTTATTGAGTATGCTTCATAGATAGCTCATTATGGTGATGCTGCAAGTTTCCACCATGATTAGGCATGGCTTAGGCTAGCGGCCCAGACGTTTCTCTAACAAAAAATATATAACTCCATGGACTTACGAGATCCCTCTTTATTTCACACCGGTGACATCCATAGACAAAAGAGCATGATATCAACTATGTACAAAGTACAAGTGTAATGTTGAAAACGTTCCTCGTGACAGCACAGTTCTGCTAATTCCAACGTATAAGTGCAAGAATATACAACATAGATGACACAATGGTTCAAGTTTATTAGGGTCAAAGAATATAAAGTGTGACATCAAGTTTGTGAGGGCTTTAATCACTAAGTTTTCACATAACAAAATACTTTTTTAATTGAAAGATAGCTGAAAACAAGAATATACTTGGAATGGTGTAACACACCATGCATAGGAGTTTATAGTGGACACTTTGGAATAACTTGGTTTGTTGGGAGTTGTAAGCATGAGTAGAACTTACTCATACAAGTGGAGGCTAGCAAAATACTGGGAGCAACCAACTAAGAGAGCAATAATGGCCATAATCATGCAGAGCAACAAAACATTACTAATAAAAGCATAGAGCGATACTACAAGTCAAGGACTAAATGATCATAGAGGCTATGGTGACTCGTTCATAGTCATAACATGGTGTGAGCATGTGCCAAGTCAACCCAAACAAAGCATCAAAGGAGAATACCAAAATACTATGCTTTTGCATGCTAAAACAACACATAATTCTTTCAAGGCACACTAATCAATCCCAATTGTTTGGAACAAGACATGATAAAGCAATAATCACTAAGCATAAGGTCAAAACAACACCTAGCATGTCATGCTAAATTCCAAGTCACAGTCAAGGCAAGCTCCTCTTGCACTTATCAAGCAAGAATTTTCTACTCCTTTCCAACACCAAGCAACTTATTTGAAACAACACATCGAGAACGGGGGTCCAAACTACTTTATTCAAGAAAACTAAACAAACTAAGCAAAGCAAACGAAAACTAAGACGCTCCAAGAACAACACAACAGTGCATGAAACAATAAAAACGAAGTGTCTAGAAAGACCTGAGCTTTTTATTGATGAAGAAGGGGATGCCTTGGGCATCCCCAAGCTTTGACGCTTGTGCCTCTTGAATATTTATTAGGGTGACACCGGGGTGGCATCCCCATGCTTGAGCTTTGGTCCATCCTTCATCTCATTACATCATTCTCTCTCTACACCTGAAATTTTTCCTTCATACAAAACTTCACACAATCTTCATTAGCAACATTAGTGTATTCAAAAGATAATAGACCTTTGGGATTAGCTTTGGAAAAGCAAAACTTTTCACTAAAAACACATGCTACTGTAGCAACTCCTTCAAAAATCTCAATTCCCCAAAAGAGAACTCAAAAAGGAATCAATAAAAAGCAAATGCAAATAATGGCAGAAATCTGTCAAAACAGACTAGCAGGTAGAAACCGATTTTTTGAAAATATTATGTTGGTCAAATCAACAAGTGTTGAACTAACTAAAGTTATCTAACATACTGGGGTATTTATTCGTAAATTTTCAGCTCAATCCGACTTACAGAGACTCCTCACGAATTTTTATGGTGGAGGACAGAAATCTGTTTCAGGACAGTAACTCCCCAAATCTTACTTCCCTCTCATTAGAGGTCATTCTTGGCACAAAAATCAAACAAAAAGGATAAGAAGAGGTCATTACTGAAGTAATACTTTCAAGACTCAAGGAAACTCTTGGTTTATCTCCCAACAAGTACTTTTATTTAACGCCTTTAAGTTAGGCACAAGAAGTAAGAAATCAAGTATTTTCAAATGAGGAATTGAGATCAATACTTGCAAAGTCTTCAACTATGAGAGGTATCTCATCCAAATGAGTCTTCGAGGATCCCTTCTCATTTCTCTTTGGTTTACTACTTTCATCAAAAGGATTTTTAGGAACAATCCAATCAAAATTCTTTTCAAAGGCCTCATGCATCCCAACAAGCTTAAAGGGTATGGGTATCTTAAATTCATCTCTAGGCTTGGTTTTATCTGAAGTACCCACAAAATCAACACATGAGCCTAGAATATTAAAATGCTCAAAGACCTTTTTGGATTCCTTAGCAATATCATGGAACTTTTTGAGTAAAGTTTCAAGAATAAAATCTCTCTTTTCAGCATTCTTTTATTCTTTTAGTTTTAGGAACAAAATTTGCATCATGGGGTTAAGGCTAAAAAACCTAGCCTCCAACATATGGACTAAAGAAGCTGCAGCAATTCCATAATTAGGAGCAAGCTCTGCTATAGATTTATCCTTAATATCCTCATGCTTGCTAACATGATTAAAGAATTCTTCAATATTGTCTTCCCAATTATGGAGCCACTACCTATAGAAAGGTCCTTCAGGGTGAACTTGGGGAGCAACATAGTGAGCTAGAACAAGGTGGCAACTAGAGTAGGAACTAATTTTTTGTGTTTTTGATAAGAGAAAGCAAACCAAACCAAACTAAACTATTTTTTTGGAGTTTTTGATAAAAAGAGGCAAACAAAACCAAGCAAAAGAAACTAAGCAAACTAAAAACAAAGTAAAGAGAAAGGTTGAGGACTCCCCTTGTGAAGACGTCCTTAGCCTCCCTGGCAACGGCGCTAGAAAACTTGTTGATGGCTCAGTTGATGTAGAGCATGTTGGGAACCCCAAGAGCAAGGTGTTGAGCAGCAAAGAAGCAAGTCTTCCCTCAGTAACAAACCGAGGTTATCGAACAAGTAGGAGGAAGGAAATTCCACACAGGTGTTGCAAGCAACGTGGAAACCCGCACAACACAAACTCAAGACTTTTCCCCAACTAACGGTGAGGTTGTCAATCTCATCGGTTGCTGTAACAAAGGATTAACTGTATGGTGTGGAAGGTAATGATGGTTTGCAGCAAGTAAACAAGTAATAGTGGAAGATGTATCAATGATAAAGATTGGACCGGGGTCCATAGTTCACTAGAGGCGCTCTCCTTAGATAAACAACATGGCATGAAGCGTAAACAAATTACAGCAGGGCAATTGACAGGAACTGAGCAAGGCATAACAATGCAATACCAGACAAAAAGATCCTATGAGATTCGATTGGGCAATACAACAATATACATAGACCGCCATCCAACTGCATCTATGACTAGAAGTCCACCTTCAGGTTATCATCTGAACCCCCTATCCAACTATATTAAGTTGCAAGCAACAGATAACAACTACTTTAAGCAAAGTGTGTAAGGTAAACAATCCACTTGTTCCATGAACAAGAGACCGTTGTTTTCTCCCTAGTGGCAACAGCACATCTACAGCCGAAGAGATTTCTGTCACTTCCCTTGGAAACTAGAGGCATGAACCCACTATCGAGCATAAATACCCCCTCTTGGAGTCATTAGCAACTACTTTGACAAGATAGCTACTAACAACGGAGAGCATGCAAGATCACAAAAAACACAGACATGATAGAATCAAATAGACAAAACCATTAATCAATCTAACATAGTAATCTCAATATCCATCGGATCCCCGCAAACACAACATGCATGATTACAAATAGATTAGATCTTGATCATGAACGGAGCACACAAGATCTATACATGAAAGCACAAGGAAGAGATACAACCATCTAGCTACTACATGGACCCATATTCCAAGGTGGAACTACTCACGCCTCATACCGGAGAAGAAGGCCTCCGGGATGATCTCCCCTCTGGTAGGGTACCGGGAAGAACTTCAGACCCCCCGATCTAGGGACGATGGTGGCGGCGGCTATAGAATGTTTCGTGGAGTTTTTATCGGGTGCCTAGGGTTTCTGCCTCGTGAGCTTCTTATAGGAGAAGGGGCGAGGCAGGGGGGCCGCCAGGGGGCCACACCCTGCCTAGGCGCGGGTTGGGTCCACCCACGCCTAGGGTGGTTTGGCCGCCCTATGGCGCCCCTCTGTCTCGTCTTCTGGCTTCGTGTCGCCCACGATAAAATATTGACTTTGGCTTTTGTCCCTTCCAATTCCGAGAATATTGATTTTCTCCCTTTCTGGAACCAAAATGTAAGAAAACAGCAACTCGACATCGTGGCAAATTGTTAATAGGTTAGTTCCAGAAAAGATATAAAAACATCTCAAAGTGTAGACAAAGCAAAGCAAAGTAGATACTAAACAAGCATGGAACATCAAAAATTATAGATACGTTTCTGAGATATAAAGGTGTTGTGGAACGCAGGATTTGGCCCTAGATTTCGTGAGCTGGTGGCCATCCTGCTTTCGACGGCCAGCACGAGGGTCATGCTCAATGGCGTGCCAGGACCCCCGATTTGGCATCAGAGGGGTCTAAGACAGGGTGACCCCCTATCGTCTATGTTGTTTGTGTTATTCATAGACATGATCAACCGGGTAATGCTGAAGCACATCGCATCCCGGGAGGTGGTGACGACAGTCTATCTTTATGCGGACGACATGGTGATTTTATGCCACCCAGATGATACGGAGTTGCGCACGGTGCGCGCACTCCTTGCACTCTTTGGGGAAGCATCAGGGCTTCACACCAACTTCGCCAAGTGCTTGGTATCCCTGATCGCCTGTTCTGAGGAGGAGGCCTTGCAGGCGGCAGCGGTTATGGGGTGCCAGTTGGCACACTTCCCTGTCAAATACCTTGGGATCCCTTTATTGCTGCGCCGACTGGCAGCTTCGGCTCTCCAGCCCCTAGTTGATGGGATTGCTAACAAGCTTCCATCCTAGAAGGCATCCATGATGACGAACGCTGGGCGCCTAGCTTTGGTCAAATCGGTGCTCTTGGCGATACCACTCCACCAGATCATTATGCTGGGGCTCAACAAGCGGACGCTACACCAGATACAAAATATAGTGGGGGCTTGTTGTGGACTGGGAGAGCGCAAGCCAACGGAGGGCACTGCCATGTGAACTGGGAGAAGGTGAGTAGACCCAAGTTCTATGGGGGCTTGGGAGTCCCTGACCTAGGTCGTTGATACATCGGAAACGTATCTATAATTTTTGATGCTCCATGCTTGTTTAGTATCTACTTTGCTTTGCTTTTTCTACACTTTGAGGTGTTTTTATATCTTTTCTGGAACTAACCTATTAACAAGTTGCCACAGTGCCAGTTGCATGTTTTCTTCTGTTTTTGGTTCCAGAAAGGCAGAAAATCAATATTCTCGGAATTGGACGGGAGAAAATCCAAAGTCAATATTTTACCGTGGGGTACATGAAGTCCAGAGGAGAGACGGAGAAGCGAACCAGGGCGTCTAGACCCCCTAGGTGCGGGTGGGCCCACCCCGCGCCTGGGTAGGGTGTGGGGCCCCTGGCCGCCTCTTAGCCTCGCCTCTTCGCCTATAAGAAGCCCCCGATGCAGAAACCCTAGGCACCCAATCAAAACTCCACGAAACCTTTTGTAGCCGCCGCCACCGTCGTTCCTAGATCAGGGGGATCTGAAGTTCTTCCCGGCACCCTGCCGAAGGGGAGATCATCCCGGAGGCCTTCTCTCCGGTATGATGCATGACTAGTTCCACCTTGGACTATGGGTCCATGTAGTAGCTAGATGGTTGTATCTCCTCCTTGTGCTTTCATGTCTAGATCTTGTGAGCTCCGTTCTTGATCAAGATCTAATCTATTTGTATTCATGCATGCTGTGTTTGCGGGGATCCGATGGATATTGATATTACTATGTCAGATTGATTAATGGTTTTGTCTTTATGATTCTATCATGTCTGTGTTGTCTGTGATCTTGCATGCCCTCCGTTGTTAGTAGCTATCTTGGCCAAGTAGTTGCTAGTAACTCCAAGAGGGGGTATTTATGCTCGATAGTGGGTTCATGCCTCTAGTTTCCAAGGGAAGTGACAGAAATCTCTTAGGTTGTAGATGTGATGTTGCTACTAGGGACAAAACAAAGGTCTCTTGTTCATAGAACAAGTGGATTGTTTACCTTACACACTTTTCTTAAAGCAGTTGTCTGTTTCTTGCAACTTAATACTAGAGGGGGTTTGGATGATAACCTGAAGGTGGACTTCTAGTCATAGATGCATTTGGATGGCGGTCTATGCATATTGTTGTATTGCCCAATAGAATTTGATAGGATCTTTTTGTTTGGTATTGCATTGTTATGCCTTGCTCAGTTCCTGTCAATTGCCCGGTTGTAATTTGTTTACCCTTCATGAAATATTGTTTATATAAGGAGAGCACCTCTAGTGAACTATGGACCCCGGTCCAATCTTTACCATTGATACATCCTCCATTGTTACCTGTTTACTTGCTGCAAACCATTACCTTCCACACCATACGTTCAATCCTTTGTTACAACAAACTGGTGAGCTTGACAACCTCACTGATTTGTTGGGGCAAAATCTTGAGTTTGTGTTGTGCAGGTCTCCACGCTGCTTGCAACACCTGTGTGACGTTTCCTTCCTCCTACTAGTTCGATAACCTCGGTTTCTTAATGAGGGAAACTTGATGCTATGGTCTTCACACCTTGCTCTTGGGGTTTCCAACGAAGCGTCCCACGACAGTGTTGGGTGCCATCATCAAGTTTTTCTAGCGCCGTTGCCGGGGAGGCTAAGGACGTCTTCACAAGGGGAGTCCTCCACTTCCTTTCTCTTTACTTTGTTTTTAGTTTGCTTGGTTTTGTTTGTCTATTTTCAAAAACTCCAAACAAATTAGTTTAGTTTGGTTTGCTTTCTTTTTTCAAAAACACAAAAAAATTAGTTCCTACTCTAGTTGTTGGTCTGTTGTTGCCTTCTTGGCCACGCTTTCTATCAATGGATGGTTTCTTTGAAACTAGTTCTTATTGGAAAGGTGGGTTCACGAAAGAACAAAAGTATTACTATAAGGAACACCGTTTGTCACAAAAAGGGAATCTCTTATGGGAACAAATTGATAATTTGAATGCTATTGCAAGAGACGTGTGCTCTACTTATAATGTTACTTATTGCTTTGATAAAGCTTGTTGCTGCAAGAGGTATAAACACCTACCCTTTCAATGTGAGTATAATGATAATGTTACCATATCTTCCTATGTTAAATTAAATTATGATTTTGATGATGTGGGACAAATTGAAGAATTTATCGCCTTCAAGGGTGCTTTTGAACTTGCCAGTTTGCTTGAAAATACTAATGATGTACCTTATAAACATGAGGTTTTTGAGATACTTACATTTTGCTTTGATAATTACAAGGAAGAAAATAGCTATATTCTTGAATATTTTAATAGGCATTTTCCACAAATGGAAGATACTAATGCCTTGCAGGAGCCTATGGAAGAAGAAATTGTTGAATCTGGAAGCTCATTAGATGAAAAAGAGGGGGAGAGTGATGAACAAAAGGAGGAAGAATGGATTATCTAACCGTGCCTACCTTCTAATGAGAGTAACTCTTTACCCCTTATATTATTTGGTTGTCCCCCGTGCTTACCAAAGAGGCTGAATGTTATGTTCCTATGGATCCTTTTGAAATATCTACTTTGGGTAAAACCTGTGAAGGTTTTAATCCCACTATTTTTGAGCTTGATAGAAATTATGTGTTTGTCGATCATGAAAAGCATGCTTTATGTGATAGATATATTGTTGAGTTTATTCATGATTCTACTGAAAATTATTATAAGATAGGAAAGTATGGTTGTAGAATTTTTCATGGAATTGAAACACCTCTCTACGTGCTGAAAGTTTTGAAGTTACTCTTGTTTTATCTTCCTATGCTTGTCACTTTGTTCTTTGTGGATTTATTTTTGTACAAGATTCTGATACATAGGAAGAGGGTTAGACTTAAATGTGTTTTGAATTTTCTTATTGATGCTCTCTTTTACTTCAATTCGTATTTCTTATGTGATCATCTTTTCAAACTTCTTGTGCCTAACTTAAATGCGTTAAAGAAAAATACTTGTTGGGAGATAACCCAAGAGTTTCCTTGAGTCTTGTAAGATATTACTTCTATAATGACCTCTCCTTATCCTTTTTGTTTGCTTTTTGTGCCAAGAATTACCTCTAATGAGAGGGAAGTAAGATTTGGGGAGTTGCTGTCCCGAAACATATTTCTGTCCTCCACCAACAAATTCTTGAGGAGTATCTGTAACTCTAATTGAGCTGAACATTTACGACTAAATCCCCCAGCATGTTAGCTAACTTTCGTTAGTTCAACACTTTTTGATTTGAGCAAAATAAGATCTTCGAAAAAATTGGTTTCTACTTGCTGGTCTGTTTTGACGGATTTCTACCATTATTTGCATTTGCTTCTTATTGATTCCTTTTTGAGTTCTATTTTGGGGAATTGAGATTTTTGAAGGAGTTGCTACAGTAGCTTGTGTTTTTAGTGGAAAGTCTTGCTGTTCCAAAGCTTTGCCTAAAGGTCTATTATCTTTTGAATACACTAATGTTGCTAATGAAGATTGTGTGATGTTTTGTATGAAGGAAAAAAATTCAGGTGTAGACAGAGAATTATGTAATGAGATGAAGAATGGACAAAAGCTCAAGCTTGGGGATTCCACCCGGTGTCACCCCAAGAAATATACAAGAGGTACAAACGTCAAAGCTTGGAGATGCCCAAGGCATCCCCTTCTTCATCAATAAAAAGCTTAGGTCTGTCTAGACACTTTGTTTTTATTGTTTCATGCACTGCTGTGTTTTTCTTGGAGCGTATTAGTTTTGTTTGGTTTGATTAGTTTTTTAGTTTGCTTGAATAAAGTAGTTTGGACCCCCTATCTCACTGTGCTGTTTCAAATAAATTGCTTGGTGTTGGAAAGGAGTAGGAAGTTCCTGCTTGAAAGTGCAAGAGGAGCTTGCATTGATTGTGACTTAGACTTTAGCATGACATGTTAGGTGTTGTTTTGACCTTATGATTAGTGATTATTGTTGTATCATGTCTTGTTCCAAACAATTGGGATTGCTTAGTGTGCCTTGAAAAAAATTATGCGTTGTTTTATCATACAAAAGCATAGTATTGTGGTATTATCCTTTGATGCTTTGTTTGGGTTGACTTGGCACATGCTCACACCATGTTATGACTATGACAAGTCACCATAGCCTCTATGATCATTTAGGCCTTGACTTGTAGTACCACTCTATGCTTTGATTAGTAATGCTTTGTTGCTCTGCATGATTATGGCCATTATTGCTCTCTTAGTTGGTTGCTCCCAGTCTTTTGCTAGCCTCCACTTGTATGAGTAAGTTCTACTCATGCTTCCAACTCCCAAGAAACCAAGTTATTCCAAAGTGTACACTATAAACTCCTATGCATGGTGTGTTACACCATTCCAAGTATATTCTGTCAGCTATCTTCCAATTAAAACAATTTTTTTATGTGAAAACTTAGTGATTAAAGCCCTCACAAACTTGATGGCACACTTTATATTCTTTGCCCCTAATAAACTTGAACCATTGTGTCATCTATGTTGTATATGCTTGCACTTATACGTTGGAATTAGCAGAACCATGCTATCATGGGGAACATTTTTGACATTGCACTTGTACTTTGTACTCAGTTAATATTATGTTCTTTTGTCTATGGATGTCATCGGTGTGAAATAAAGAGGGAACTTGTAAGTACATGGAGTATGTATTTTGTGTTAGAGAAACGCTGGGGCCGCTAGCCTAAGCCATGCCTAATCATGGTGGAAACTTGCAACATCACCATAGTGAGCTATCTATGAAGCATCCTCAATAAAAAGATATGCATATAGTAAATAAAAAGATCATTGAGAAGCTCGTTTTCTGCTTGTCTTGTCATTTTGGTTATGGGATAACTCCTCTACCATGTGCAAGGGGTACCCCTTTGGCGGTTCTCTATGATACACATGTACTTACAATGTCAAGAACTTATAGGTAACTGAAGTTGTGTAGCATGAGGTGTGGCACTCGTATTCAAGGGACTTGAGATTGCCAACTTATACTTTGTCAAGCATATACTCCATAGTTTTTTCACTTTAACCTTAACCACTTCAAGATTCTTATGATAGGGGCAATGAGGGCTAAAAGCTAACAAGTACCATAATTTTTGGAAGCTCTTTTTGAAACTTGAAATCCCTGCTTCCCTTTGTGAAAGGGCATTTCTTCCACCATTATTTGAGTCTCCACTTTCTACCTTTAGGCACCATTAAGAGAGCATAGTTGTAATTCTGTGTGCAGTGTCCCAAAACTTATTGATTGATGCATATTGTGATATTACATGTTCTTGTGCTACTTGTTTCTAGTCACCCTTGTGAACTTTGAAGGTGTCATATGCATCTATTTGCTACTCTTTGAGGGACAAACTGATTGCCACTATGCTATGTTTTCTATATGTGAAACAAACAAACGTTTTTGAATGCATGTTATTCATGATCTTTGTTTGTAGCCTTTCATGTTACATGCATAGTTACTATGTCCTATTGTTAGAACTCCATCTTTCATGCACATGTTTAGAGTTCTTTGTTCTCAGCTTTCAATGCTTGCAAATGGTTTGATCTTGGTTTTGATGGTGCATGTCAGCTAAAAAAATATTCTTTTTATAACTTACCTACTCGAGGACGAGCAAGAGTTAAGCTTGGGTATGCTTGATACGTCGGAAACGTATCTATAATTTTTGATGCTCCATGCTTGTGTAGTATCTACTTTGCTTTGCTTTATCTACACTTTGAGGTGTTTTTATATCTTTTCTGGAACTAGCCTATTAACAAGTTGCCATAGTGCTAGTTGCATGTTTTCTTCTGTTTTTGGTTCCAAAAAGGCAGAAAATCAATATTCTCGGAATTGGACAGGACAAAAGCCAAAGTCAATATTTTACCATGGGGGACACGAAGTCCAGAGGAGAGACAAAGAAGCGAACCAGGGCGGCCAGACCCCCCTAGGCGCGGATGGGCCACCATGCGCCTGGGTAGGGTGTGGGGACCCTGGCCGCCTCCCAGCCTTGCCTCTTCGCCTATAAGAAGCCCCCGATGCAGAAACCCTAGGCACCCGATCAAAACTCCATGAAACTTTTTGTAGCCGTCGCCACCGTCGTCCCTAGATCGGGGGATCTGAAGTTCTTCCCGACACCCTGCCGGAGGGGATATCATCCCGGAGGCCTTCTCTCTTGTATGATGTGTGAGTAGTTCCACCTTGGACTATTGGTCCATGTAGTAGCTAGATGGTTGTATCTCCTCCTTGTGCTTTCATGTATAGATCTTATGAGCTCCATTCATGATCAAGATCTAATCTATTTGTATTCATGCATGTTGTGTTTGCAGGGATCCGATGGATATTGAGATTACTATGTCAGATTGATTAATGGTTTTGTCTTTATGATTCTATCATGTCTGTGTTGTTTGTGATCTTGCATGCTCTCCGTTGTTAGTAGCTATCTTGGCCAAGTAGTTGCTAGTGACTCCAAGAGGGGGTATTTATGTTCAATAGTGGGTTCATGCCTCTAGTTTCCAAGGGAAGTGACAGCAATCTCTTCGGTTGTAGATGTGATGTTGCTACTAGGGAGAAAACAACGGTCTCTTGTTCATAGAACAAGTGGATTGTTTACCTTACACAGTTTGCTTAAAGCAGTTGTTTGTTGCTTGCAACTTAATACTGGAGGGGGTTTGGATGATAACCTGAAGGTGGACTTCTAGTCATAGATGCAGTTGGATGGTGGTATATGTATATTGTTGTATTGCCCAATAGAATCTCATAGGATCTTTTTGTCTGGTATTGCATTGTTATGCCTTGCTCAGTTCCTGTCAATTGCCCTGCTGTAATTTGTTTACCCTTCATAACATGTTGTTTATCTAAGGAGAGCACCTCTAGTGAACTATGGACCCCGGTCCAATCTTTATCATTGATACATCTTCCACTGTTACTTGTTTACTTGCTGCAAACCATCATTACCTTCCACACCATACAGTTAATCCTTTGTTACAGCAACCGGTGAGATTGACAACCTCACTGTTAGTTGAGGCAAAGTCTTGAGTTTGTGTTGTGCAGGTCTCCGCGTTACTTGCAACACTTTGTGTGACGTTTCCTTCCTCCTACTGGTTCGATAACCTCGGTTTCTTACTGAGGGAAAACTTGTTGTTGTGCTCTTCACACCTTGCTCTTGGGGTTTCCAACGAAGCGTCCCACGATAGTGCGGGGCGCCATCATCAGCCGTATGGCGACCAGCCTTCGGATTCGTTGGATTTGGAGGATGCGGACGGACCCACTACGATCTTGGCATGGTTTGGACATGAGATTCTCCGACACAGAGCTCCAGGTCTTTGACGCGTCCTCTAGGATGACGGTCGGCGATGGGGCCACTGCTCTATTCTGGCTGGATAGATGGCTGGACAGGAAGTCCATCGACGAGATAGTGCCAGATCTCTTCACGCTGATCCCGAAACATGCTAGGAAGCACCGTACGGTGAGGGAGGCGCTGTTGGATTGATGATATCCAGGGCGTGTTGAGTCCGCTTTCCCTATGGCAGTGTGTCCAACTATGGGTGAGGATGCGCGATGTCACGCTCTCGGTAGTACCGGACACTCTCGTCTGGAGGCGGACCATGGATGGGCACTACTCTTCCAAGTCCTGCTATGAGTTCCTCTTCGAGGGATCAATCGCATCCAGATCCTGGAAGCTAAACTTGCGTACCTAGGCCCTACCCAGGGTTAAGTTCTTCATATGGCTTTCCTGCCAAGACCGATGTTGGATGGCCGAGCGGCTCGCGAGACGCGGCCTGGCCCACCCCCACGCTGCCCCCTTTGCGACCAATCGGCTGAGACCATGACACACATTCTGGTAGGTTTCCCCTTCTCCAGGACAATCTGGCATGAAGTGCTCTCGTGGATCCGAGTCACAGCCACGCCTCCGGATGGAGAGGACGATTTCGTGGATTGGTGGCTGCAGGTCTTGCTTTCTACCCCTGTGCCACCCACAAGGGGACATCCTCGCTGATCATGCTTACAACATGGTGGATTTGGAAGCAGCGGAATGCAGTGGTCTTCGACAACGCGTCACCAAACATGAGTAGTCTTCTCGATACGATATGTTCTGAAGCTCGATCTTGGGCTGCTGTCGGTGCGACTGGCCTCCGGGCCTTGGTTCCCGCAGCCCCGTAGGTCTAGTGGGTTGAGTTGTATGGGGTGTTGGCTCTTTTGAGCCATTTGTATATACTTTGTACAAATCTCTCCTTTTCTATCAATGAATCGAAACGCAAAGCTTTTGCATTTTCATGAAAAAATGCTAAGGGAGTCGACTCGGGCGAATCGGAGACCAAAGATATAGTAAATCAGTAAGCACTCCAGCGCGGGGCACTTGGAAATCAGGTTCCGGAGCATACCCTCGGATATGCTCACTCATTCAAGCGCGAGATGCTCAAGCTAAGGGAGGTGAAGGCCCTGAAAGGTGTTGTCCCGGATAAGACATCTTCCGATGGTGAGGACACGGATGGTCGTCGAGAACCGGAACACAGAGACTGGCAGTGGCGCCAATGGCAGAAGCCACGGCAATGTCGGTGGCCGATAGTTCCGGACATGGCAGAACTCGAGCTCCTGGAGACTATCGAGAGTGAGGGAGCGGAGCCAGGCATCCACCTTGGCAGCTCGGTCCTGGAGGTAATACACGGGGATGAGGAAGCGACGTCCAGGGCTCGGGTGGGTCAAAATAATGCGTGACACGACACTCTCGAGCTTCTTCCCGTCATTGGGGAGGCAGCGGCAGTCGATGTTGAGCGGGGCGTAGCGCCAAATGTGGCACCACCGGGTAGAAAGGATTTGGGTACGGGCGCCCTTCTTGGTGCGTAGGAGGGAAACAATCTCACCGAGGATGGGGTCGGGGAGGCTGCTGATGCGGTCGACGCCTGGTTCGTCTTCATTTGCTGCTGGAGGTGGTTGGGCGCTTCGCTCCGTCGCTGTTGAGTCAGGGCCGGGCGCTTCTGTCGCAAGCTGCAGCGCCTCCTGCGCTTCCTCGCTGCTCTCGGCTGTCACTAACTTCACCTTCTTCGAAACAGGACCTCCCTGTTCCATCTCCATCGTCAAATACTCTACTTTCCCCTGCTGCGCAAGCTATGATGATCTGACGGTCAGGAGGGAAGACGGCGATCCAACGGTCTAGATGGTGTTTCATCATTTCATTTATTATTATCTTGTAATAATTAAACAGGTTGTGTCTTGACTATATAAGTCCCCATCTAGGCAAGACTGGGCTATCGAGAATATTATTAAGCACTATCTTTCCTGTCATTTACTTTCCTGTCTAGATTTAGCTCATAGAAATTACCTACTAATCGCGGGCCGAATTGGGAGTTTATAATTGGGTCCTGCCTATCGGGATCTGACAAATTGGTATCAGAGCGTGCGATCTCGCGACCCAAAAAAAATTTCCACCACAAATCGTCTACAACAAACTCTGATCCAGCAGCGAATCGATTTGGTGTGCAAGGGTGGTTGGGATCTCTCGTAAAATCCCACCCTTATCGCGGAGGCGGGGTGCTGGTCGACGGAGGCGATAGCGGCGTGACGTCCATTAGACGTGGTCGATGGCAGCGGCTTGGCAGCGGCGGCATAGATCGGACACAAATTAGACGACTTGTCGCGGTTGCTGGGGATCACCACCCCCGGTGGTAAATCCTGGCAGCAAATCCGATTCGCGTGTCTTTCGGAGGCGTTCTTCAGAGGCGATGGTAGAAGAAGCAGAGGTACGCGCCATGCCTAAATCCAAGAACACAGAGAGTGTTGAGGCAGCGGAATTGGTGGCGCTCTAGCTGGACATGGAGCATGTTAACACACGAACTGACGAGTCGGACAGAAGATGGAAGGCGTCGAGGGAAAAGTCATTTCCTTGAGCAAGCAATTGACACGCCTGGAGGCACTACTTATAGCAGATCGACAAAAGTCGCCATACCAAATTCTAGTGCACGCAGAAGGATCGCTCAAACCAACCGCAAATGCATCTCCAGTACGTGGACATTCCCAACCCCCTCACTGGCGACGTCGTAGTAAACCTGCACATCCAAGGTATGAATATCAGTACCATGATCACAAAGAGCATGACTAGTACCAGCAGGAATACCATGAGCACAATCAAGATCTGCAACATCAGGAACAGTACCAAGAAGCCCCATACTATATTTACCCAAATGCATACCAACCCATACCACACTATTTCCCACCACCACCACCACAGCCACCACCCATCTACTAAGAAATTCCCAACCAACAGTACCCATACAACCCATACCAACCTCCATAGCCACCCTACATCCCATACATTCCACCATTTGACCCCTATACCAACCACAACAGCCAACCTCCCTATTACCCAAACTACAACTGAAACCCACCACCACATCAACTCCCAAGTAACGCACCCAACAATGGTTGTCAGCCACAGGGCAGGCCAGCTGATACAAATGACAGAGGGCAACAAAACAGGAATTGCAGAAATACTGAGGGAGACAGAGATGCTCAGTTTTATAAATCTATTACCAAGGCACCCAAAATGGATTTTCCAAGATTTGATAGATCAAATCCACATGAATGGCTCAGGACAACAAAGAAATAATTTGGCATGGTCTATGTACTAGAGGATGCAAAGTTTGACTATGCACATATGTACATCACTGGCAGAGCTGACACTTGGTTGAGAAATTCAGGGGTACTAGAAGAAAACCTCTCCTGGAATCAATCATGTCAAGTCCTAATTAAAAGATTCACAAAAATCAGTGCCTACGATGTGCTTGAAGAGTTCAACACTATCAGGCAACACAAAAAGTCTATCAATGAATATACAGACATATTTGAGGAAAAGATGTCCAAGTACAAAAAGGAAAATCCCGATGCTAAGGAAGCCTATTACATCAAATGCTACATTAATGGCCTCAAACCTGAAATCAAGCACTATATCAAAAACCACAATCCAACCACATTGTATGATGTTGTAGAACAAGCCAGGAACATGGAAAAGGCAGTCCAAGCTTCCACACCAGGAAAGAAACCTTACTCACCTGGTACATTTTCTAGGAATAGTTTCAACCCCCATCAACACTCTAGACCAAAGAATGTTGAAGAAACTGCTCTTACTAGAAAGAGTCAGACAAGCAACCAACTAAACCATAAGTTAAGTAAAAGGAACATGGTGTTTGCAAATATTGTGGCCAAAAATGGTTTTTTGCCCACAAGTGCCAACAATATAAGACACTGAATATGATGGCTACAGAGGAATCCCTTGATCAAGAAGAAGAGGAATTCCGTGACTTACCATCTGAGGAAGTAACCTCACCAACAAATTCCAATGATACAACTGCCAAGGAACAATTAAATTTGATGCAAATCTCACCTCATGCACTCAAAGGCCAAAGCAGTGATCATACCTTCACTCTTAATGTATGCATTAGAGGCAAACAATCAGTGGCTCTCGTGGACACCGGTAGCACCACTACCTTCATGGACATGAAATTCTCCACCAAGATCTCCTGCACAACAATACCCAATGGACTACAGACCGTTCTAATTGCAGGAGGTGGCAAACTCCAAACTGGAGCCACAATTCAGTCCATATAGTACAAGATACAAGGATATGAATTTGAGAATTCTTTCAATATACTCCCTCTACATGGATATGACATCATCTTGGGAGGTGACTGGCTCCTCAAGCATAGCCCAGTTAAGTTTGACTACAACTCTAGGCAGCTCAAACTCAAGCATAATGGCAAAGAGAAGATCATTTTGAAGGACAATTCTATTAAGAAAGGGGTGCAACTAATGTCAATGGAAAAGTTTGATAAAGCACTCCAGAAAGGGGCTAATGGATACTACTTGTTTCCACTATCTTCTCCTGAGGAACTCCCTGCTAGAAAAGATCTTGCTCTCCAAGAACTACTTGCTGAATTTTATGACCTCTTTGCAGAACCATCTGAATTACCACCTGAAAGGTCACAGGACCATTCAATTCCACTCAAAGGGGGTTCAGTACCTCCCATGATCAGACCTTACAGGGTACCCCATAAACAAAAGAATGAAATGGAGCTACAAATCAAAAATCTTATGGATTCTTTAGTGATCAGACCCAACACTAGATCATATGCATCTCCAGCAATCTTAGTAAGGAAAAAAGATGGCACTTGGATACTATGCATAGACTATAGGAAACTGAATGCAAACACAATCAAAAATAAGTTTCCTGTACCTGTTGTTGAAGATTTGTTAGATGAGCTTCATGGAGCACACTTCTTCACCATCAAATCAGGATGAAAGTACAGGCATTCACAAAACTGCCTTCAAAACATAGTTTGGTCACTATGAGCATATGGTCATGCCATTTGGCCTCACCAATGCCCCTGCCTCCTTCCAAGCTCTCATGAATGATGTATTTGCTGCCTTCTTGAGGAAGTTCTTGCTTGTATTCTTTGATGACATTCTCATCTACAGCAAAACAAAGGAGGAACACCTACATCACATCAGATTGGTCCTCAACACAATCAGAGCACATCAACTTTATGCCAAAGCAACAAAATGTGTCTTTGCAGCCCCTCAAGTGGAGTACTTAGGACACATTATCTTTGGTCAAGGGGTATCCACAGACCCCAAGAAAGTTGAAGTAGTCAGAGATTGGACAACTCCAACTTCAATTACTCAACTAAGAAGCTTCTTGGGATTAGCTGGCTATTACAAGAGATTTGTGAAGAATTATGGGTTAATTTGCAGACCTTTGTATGAAATGTTGAAGAAAGGTTCCTTTAATTGGACTGAAATTCAATGAGCAACATTTGAACAACTAAAACTTAGCCTCATTACTGCCCCTGTCATGGCATTACCAGACTTCACCAAACCTTTCCCACTGGAAATAGATGCTAGTGTCTATGGATTAGGGGCAGTCCTTATGCAAGATCACAGACCAATTGCATTCTTCATTAAAACCCTAGGACCAAAAGCAGCTGCACTTTCAAATTATGAAAAAGAAGCACTTGCTATTTTAGAAGCTCTGAAAAGATGGAGACATTACCTCCTAGAAAGCTAGCTCATTATCAAAACTGACCAGAAGAGCCTCAAATACATTACTAAGCAAAAATTCATGGAGGTAATCCAACATAATTGCTTCTCAAATTACTGGAATTCACCTACACTATAGACTACAAGCAAGGCAAAGAAAACAAAGCAGAAGATGCCCTTAGCATAAGAGACAAAATCCCAACCCATATGCCCATTACCCTCATCCAACCAACTTGGATTGAGTCTGTTATAGACAGCTACAAAGAAGACAGTCACTGCACTGAACTCATCCAGAAACTGGCCTTGGCACCAGATCCAAGTTCATATTATACTCTGCATTCTGGTATTCTAAGATACAAGGGCAGAATTTACATTGGAAATGACCAAATCCTTAAGAAACGTTTGCTAGAATCATTTCATGCCTCTCCATTGGGTGGTCACTCTAGAATGGTGGCAATTTACCAACGAGTGAAGAGGCTTTTTTATTGGCCAGGTCTCAAGAAGAACACTGAAACATTTATATCTGAATGTGTTCTCTGCCAAAGGGCCAAAGAAGAACACTGCCAATATCCTGGATTACTCAAGCCACTGGATCACCCAGACATGGCTTGGCAACATACCACAATGGACTTTATAGAAGGGCTTCTTAAATCACAAGGAAAAGAGGTTATCCTGGTAGTAGTTGACAAATTTACAAAATATGCCCACTTCATTGCTCTTTCTCATCCTTACACATCCCACTCAGTGGCACAAGCTTTTACTGGCAACATTTGCAAACTGCACAGCCCCCCTGCGGTGACCCAGCATACCACTGCATGTGTAGTACACTATAGTCGTTGACATAACATCCACAGAACACCGTTCTGTAAATATCACATCCCTCAGAGTGGTACAAAATAAACATTGCGGGTCCATATTACAAACATTCACTCATTGTTATTATTACAATACCAGAAGTTCAAGAATTCAACTTACGAACCAAAATATAAAGTGTTTCATCAGAATTTCAAATGTAGCAACTCCAACTAGGAGTCGAGCTCAGTAGCTTATTCTATATGGTTCATGCTGCTCGGCTTCGTCGGTTACTACTAACTAGGATACTTAGTTGGAATCGTTGTCATGGACACCATAGCGTATTTCGTAATCCACTCCTTCAACACCTCCTGACAGGTCAGGCTCCTCGTAGACACATCTTCTTGGCATTCGGCTGCATACGTTGGCGTATCTTCGGGATCCTCAGAGTCTAAGAAAGGGATCAAAGAAAAGGATGAGTAACAGCGTTACCCAGCAAGTCCATTATATGCAAGGTGGGAACTTTGATGCTCTATCTACCACCTCAGACTATAAGTCCTTGGCACTATGCAGTTTTTGTAAATCTTTCTTCAAAGATTGATTTTATTATGAAAATCTATGACCATCAGCCTTCACAGGTTGACCAGAACTTTCATGGAGTTCCTTTCCTGCCGCGTTCGTAGCTCCTTCCCGGAACATGGAGTAATAAGTTACAATTCTTACACTCTGTAGAGGTGTGTTACTTTACCCATGAGAGATCAACTCCTTGTTGCACAACCGGGCGTACTTTCCCGTCCACAATTCCATGATGTGGGGCCCAATAGGTGATCCAAGCCAATCACTGCCCCCTTCGCGACCTCGCATGCCTCCTTGATGTACACCATGCCCACCTATTGAATTACGGCATGGTTCGTACAGACCATTAGATGCCAGAACTATCATGGGACGTTGAAGGCTCCCACCCATATGCTGCATATCCTCTACGAATTACCAATTAATATGCACGCTACGAGCATAACAGCCACGACCTGCACATCTGGCTACATGTGAGAGGAAGAAGATACAGCTGACTTCTCTGTCCCATTCCAAATCTCATGGCTAACGCGTGATATACGGTGCTAGAATCACTGATGTCATGGGTTGTTAAGTCCCTAATTGATCATCATTGTTGCAAATAGAACCCTAAGTTCTATTGCTCCATTATATCATCACTTAGGATGATATCTAAGATTTCTTTATTTGTCAAACTAATATTTTTTTCGTTGGAGTATATATGATAACACACAATTTGCAAATATTTTGATAATGACTCTTCAAAGGAAATGAGCAAGTGATGAACTTGCCTTGTGATTGCAAGGTAGTGAAGTCGGATGCTTGCACTGGACCTTGATCTTCTATGTCTACAAAACATCATTATTGGCCGGTAAGGACAATATTTAAAGAAGAAAAATGATTATGCAAAATAATGTAATGCATTATTTAGCTTTGTGTGTATTCACCCCCATTACTTAAATTATAAAAATTCCTTTTAATAATAAATAATTTACAAATATTAATTTTTAATATTTATTGAATATTGTATTCTTTGATTTTATTTCATTTTATTAGAATTTTATTTATTTAATAATTCCTTTAAGAATTATCATTTAAATACCAAAAATTGATATTAAATATTTGTTTAGTATTTTTTTCTAAAATACTACAATATTAATATATAATGGAAGTGATTTTTATTTATTTTTATCATCTTTTAATAATTTTTTAAAATTCCATAAGTAATATATATATTACAAAATTCTTAATAAAAATTATATACCTAAAATTTTATTTCTTAATTTATTTAGATAATTTGGATGACTGTGAATCCAAAAATATTTTATATATAATTTTTGGATTTTTATTTTATTTTGTAGAATTTATTTAAATTCGAGGGCATTTTGGTCTTTTCTTAATTATTAAAACTGGCTTTAGGTGATTGGGCTGACTGTGTTGGGTTTATTGGGCCGTTTTGTCCCAAATGGGCAGAACCAAATGACTCCCCGAAGGGGTCTTGGCCCAACCGGCCCACACTCTCTTTCACTCTCTCGTTCTCATCTCTCTTCTTCTCCTTCCCCGATCTCGTGGTCGGCGATGCCACCACCGGCGATTCACGCTGCCGTGGAACTTCCCGGCCGCCGCCGTGATGTATAGGGTGGTTGTTGACCCTGCTCCACCTTCTTGTCCAACTCGATTTGGACCTGGGGCCCTCCTGTGGCCAGACCGGCTCCGTCCCGAACCCTAAGGTTTGGGGTGGTGCTGGTGTTGTCGCCACCGCTGCTCCCGTGTGCCGTGGTAGTGTTCCTCGCCTTCAGGCGTGGCTGTGGCCGCTGCCTCGGCGTGGTGTGGGTCGCAGCGCCCCCTTGGGGTGCTCCCCGTGCCGCTGTGCTCTTCGACAACCTCTGCTTCCTCTTCTCGTCCACAGCGACAACCTTCAGTAAGTTATCCTTTCTTCCCCTCGTGTCCTCTGTGCTATGCCACCCTGTGCTATGTGTTTGTAGTGGCTACTCTTGGATAGTGATCATGTCCTGATTAGGGTTCATATCCTAATTAGGGTTTTTTTGTTCTGACTAGGGTTCATATCCCTCTGTTGATTAAATATCTGATGATTTGGATCATGTATTGATGATCCCTAAGCATGATGAGTGATTGATTGATGTGGATTACCGCTTATGGTTGGATTTTATGATGCTAGTGGCTTACCAGATTGATTCCATTGGTTAATTTGATATGATTCAGATGATAATGTTACTGTAGAATCATTACTTGGAGATTCTAGTGGTTTGAGAGCTCACCACTGTCATTACTTAGTTATTGACAGTGATTTTTTGAGTGATGGAGTCACTGTATTTATAGTTGTTGTCTTATGAATTCATATATAGTTTGAGATTAATTGGTCTCTTATAGTGATGTTATGTATATGTATATTCCTGGAAATGATTCCTATGATTAGTATCAGGAAAATGATTTGTAGTAGGCTGTGAGTGTATCTGTGAAAGCAAGATGCCTAATCTGCTTGGTTTATAAGGTGTTCTTGTGACACCATCCTAATATGGCACACAAGACTAGGTTCTATTACTTGGCTTGATTTTGTTTAAGCTTTAAGATTAGCTTGGCATCAGAGATAAGTGGAACTTCTTTCCTTAAATTCCTAAAGCCTATGATGTTGGTCCGAGGTTTAGGGACTAGGTCCTTATCTTGTTGTTCCTCATGGATTTGTTCTGGTAGTGATACTAGCTACTGATTCTTGAGTCAAAGTTGGGAAAAATGATTTGTAATCTTATTAAGTTATATGGATCCATGAGATCTAAAAATTCTAAGGTGCTACTCCTGTTTAAGAGATGTGCCTAGAAGTTCAGATCTTAGCTATATTCATTCTTGAAATTTAAGATATAGCCTAATAGCTAGGATCAATGAGGTTGTTCTGAGATCCTAGTTGGATCTATATAGTTTTCTGATTGCTTTTAGTGTTTAAACTTCAATGATGGACTCACCCCACTTGGGTGTTTTTATGATAAGTTGAGTATGAGACAACTCATGAATGCTTGTCTATCTTAGACAGATAAATCATGTGATGTCTTTTACTACTCACCACAACATTGGAGTTGTTGGGGCTGCAACTTGTTGATCTTGTGGCTTGATCTTGCTGGTTGTGTGGCTAGCTTGCTCTGGTGCTTCTCCTGATGCTACTCCTGCTACTTCCATCTCCTGGACCTGTCCTTGAGCTTGCTATCCACCTCCTGGTCCTGTTGGCTTGACCCTTTTCTTGCTATCCACCTGATCTACCCCCTCCTTATGTCACCATCTTGGTGAGATGATCAAGGGTGTGGTTGGTGTGATCTGATTTGGTTTGGTTTGGCTGTTGTGCTTGATGTGTATGCACAAGTAAATGATGTTAGGGATGCTTCCCATGGCTGTGCTGAGCAGTTTTGGTTGTATGGCCTGTTGTTGCTGTGTTGACAACACACACCATGCATTTAGGTGTGTGTACTGCCTGTGTGCCTGCTGCACCCTTGTGGATATGTTCAGGGATTGAAAGTTACCTTTTATCTGATTACACTTACTTGTCTGGTGAAACTTGCCCCTTCTTGCTGTTTGGAGTTATTTGACTTATGGATTAAAATTAAGAAAGATTTAGTTCTTTCATATTGGTGAAACTTGCCCCTTAAAGTTTACTCAGTGATGTAAAGTTTGAACACTGCAACTCATTGTCAATACTGAGAGTAACATATTTTAATCCTTGATTTTCTTTCTTTTAGTTTGTGTTTTGTTTTGCAGGTACAAGACTTGGAGATTCAAGATTTAGATTAGGTTTTCTTTTTCTTTAAAGAATAGTCCCTTATAATATTTATTTTATTCTTTGTAATCTTTATTTTATCCTTTTGTAATAAAGATTGTAATATTGCTCAATATATAAATGTTCTTCTTTTATCTCATTTACTTTTGTAAAGATTCTTAATTATTGTCATAAGTTACATTTTGTAACTCATTTATTGAATAAAGATATGAAATGAATATTCATTTTCTTAATTATGTTATTTATTTAAAGTTTGAGTTACTAATTATTACCTCTTGAATAAATCAAATTACTCAAACATAATTCTGAATCCTTTTAAATTATAAATCCAACACTCAAGTTTAAATTCAAATTTCATTTCCCAAAACACACTAATCCACAAAGATCATATCAAAGTTTATAACGATCATTCTCCAAGGCTATTCCTAATCTTAAAGAGTGAAAGAAACTTTGATCACTTTAGGTTTTTATTTGGCGAAAAATTTACCCACATTTTTATAGATGAATGCATGCAATTGCATAGATTCCTAAATCTACCCTTCGTTGGTTCCTAAATGTTGGGATGTTACACCCCTATTAGTGTGGTGACAAATAGGGACAGAATATTCACCAGCAAAATGTGGCAACAAATATTCAAATCTTGGAATGTCAAGCTTAATCTCAGCACATATTATCACCCTCAAATAGATGGCCAATCTGAGAGAGTGAACCAATGTTTGGAATCCTACCTTAGATGCATGGTATTCCAAGAACCCAAGAAATGGGCTACATGGCTACCACTGGCAGAATGGTGGTGCAACACCACTTATCATATTGCTCTCAAGGTCTCACCATTCCAAGCATTATATGGCTATTCCTCTCCAATGATAAGTGAGGTCTGTATTCCAGGACCTGAGGATACTGAAGCAAATGATTTCCTTCTAGAAAAGCAGCAATTACTGACCAAATTGAAGGAAAACCTAACCCAGGCTCAAGCAAGGATGAAAAAGCATGCTGACAAATAGATAACTGAAAGAAGCTTCCAACTGGGCGATATGGTATATATCAAAATCCAACCATACAGACTTTCAGCATTTTGCATTCGCTGATCCAAAAAGTAGGCACTCTGGCAAGCAAATTTTATGGAATTTCCGTGTGATCCAAAATTGACAAGCAAATTTTATGGAATTTCCGTGTGATCCAAAAAGTAGGCACTCTGGCATACAAATTGTTGTTACCCGATGGCGTCACAATCCATCCAGTGTTCCATGTCAGTCAACTGAAAAACACCTGGGCACCCTAGTTGTGCCACAACCTAGCTTACCACTCATTGGCGAAGATGGCAAGGTGAAAACAGAACCAAGCAAAGTGGTGGAGACAAGATCTCCACCAATAAATGGAATACTAGTAACTCAATGGCTCATCGAATGAGCGAACCTATCTCCTCCAGACTCTTCCTGGGAGGATGCAAATTTCATTAAAAGGGTGTTTCCACATTTCTATGAGGCGACTCTAAAAGCTTGGTTCCCAAACAGAAACACTTGAGGACAAGTGTTTTTCCCAAGGAGGCGTACTGTCAGATACTCTGCTTTCCCTTGCTGCGCATGCTATGAGGATCCGACGGTCAGGAGGGAAGACGGCGATCCAACGACCTAGATGGCGTTTCATCAATTCATTTATTATTGTCTTGTAATAATTAAATAGGTTGTGCCTTGACTATGTAAGTCCCTAGCTAGGCAAGACTAGGCTATCGAGAATATTATCAAACACTATCTTTTCTGTCATTTACTTTCTTTTCTAGATTTAGCTCATAGAAATCCCCTAATGATCGCGGGTCTCCGAATCGGGAGTTTATCGTTGGGTCCTGCCTATTGGGATCTGACATCCATGGTCACCACCGGCGGCATGAAGAATTGGCCAGGTGGAGGCTGGGACGTGGACTAGAGTCAGCGAGGAATTTGGGATGAGCTCCTACTTTGTTCTGGACTGGTTGAGTTGGATTGGGCTGTATTAGCCCATCCGGTGATTTATTTGGCTAGGCTGACTTTTATCGTATTTGAGAGTATATGGATGCACTACTAGATCTAGGTAAAGGTCGTCCACCCCGCCATCATCGGCCAGCTCCACTACCAGTTGTCTAGGGCATCTTTGGTTGCTCATGCCTTTTACTCGCACCTAGAGATAATGGCTCCACAAAAGCTGTGTGCGACAATGCAACCTCTCATTCTAAAAGGGCCACTCATTTGGTCTCTTATATTCTTATTTCCCTAGGGGTTGAGAAGCCAAGCCCGGGTCTTTTGGTTTTATGCATTTATGGATTTTAGAAAATTGGTGCATGTTTGGAGAGATGCATTGTCTCTGCTAGCCTTACCTCGTGGCTAGTGAGGTGAGCTTATCCAACATCATCAAGCAAGAGAACAAAGTTCAGAGAAGTGTAATTCAGAGAACTATTATCTTATATTAACATAGGTTCAACATAATAAGTCGTGGCATGGGTGGTGCAACACGAGTTAACGAGCAAATGCCCGTGATGCAGCACTAGTTCATCACATACAGAGGGGTTATAACTGAATACCACCTCTCAAATTATATAGACCAAAGTTCAGGGGTCACCGCAACCATAGTTCATAAGACCTAGCTATAGGGGTTCGTAGCATGGAAAACCAAAAAATTCTACCGCATGCACACAAACAAGCCAAGATCTATCTACTAGATTGTAGCAACGAGTCGATTATAGTACTCACCCTCAAAGATTCCAAAGCGGTTAATGAGAGCAGATTCTCGTGGGTGATGTAGTCGTACACTTTTTGAGCTCAAGATCGTGTAGACGATCCTTCCGGCACTGCGTTTCGGCAGTGCTTCCGTAGTCGGTCACACGTTCGGTACTCGATGAAGATCTTCCTCTCCCTTGTTTCAATAGGCAGCGGAGGTTATAGTTCTCTCCTCATGATTCCGGCAGCACAACGGTGTGGTGTCGGAAGAAGAGTGAAAATCCTGTAGGGCTTCGCCTAAGCCGGAGCAGGTTATGGTGGATCTAGGGTTTCCGGCGATCTAGTGTTTTAGAAGGCCAGAGAGGAGGAGGTGGAGTCGGCGGCGGCTAGGGCAATGGCGATGATCCGGCGGCGGCACAAGGCAGCGGCGCTGGGCGGCAGCGGCGGCGCGTCGGCTTGGTGGGGAGGGCTGGTTGTGTGTCCTTGGGGCACCCCCTCCCCTCTATTTATGAGAGGGAGGGCAGCTTGGGAGAGGGGAGTTTGAATCCTTTCCCAACTCCCTCTCCTAGTTGGCTTGTGGTGGAGGGAAAGAAGGATTATTTCCTTCCTCCACTAGGATACATTGTCCCAATTTGACTTTTCAAACTTGCCTTTTGACTTTCAATTTGGAGCTTTATTTCTTTCTTTTAAATGCCTAATCAAGTGACCTAGGACATGATTCAATCATTCCACTTATCCATGACACATTCATGTACCCTTCCCCTTCCGGTCCGGTGAACCTTCTAGACCGTTCTAAAACCTCTCTGATGAAATCATTGGAATCATTCCCGAACTCCGGAATTGGACTTTCTTTATATGAATCTTATTCTCCGGACCATTAAGAATCTCCTCGTGATATCCTGGATCCCATCTGAGACTCCGAACAACATTCGGTCTCACTACGTACATTCCATATCTACTAAACAACATCGAGTCCGTAAGTGTGTCTCCCTACGGTTCATGAATTACGCGGACATGACCGAGACACTTCTCCAATCAATAACCAATAGAGGAATATGGAAATTCATATGGTTCCCACATATTTATATGATTACCTTGTGACCGAATGAACCATTTACATACGATACCAATTTACCTTTGTCTCGCGATAATTTACTTATCCGAGGTTTGATCGTCGGTATCTGTGCATACCTAGTTCAACCTTGTTACCGATAAGTACTCTTTTCTAGTTCCCATGATATGTGATCCCTTGTGAGCCAGTCACATGCTTGCAAGATAATTGGATGACATTCCACCAAGAGGGCCTAGAGTATATATATCCGTCAGATGGATGGACAAATCCCACTTTTGATCCATCTGCCTCAACACATACTTTCTGAACACTCAATGCCACCTTTATAGCCACCTAGTTATGGTGTGGTGTTTGATATCATCAAAGCATCCTTCCGGTGATGGTGATTAGCATGATATCATGGTCGAAGGAATTAGGTTACTATGTATCAGAAAGCTTATAGCAAACGAACTATTGAAATGACTTGATCTTTATGCTACGCTTATCTATAGGAGTATGTCCATCACACAATTCTCCTAATGATATGATCTTGTTGTTAATAACATCTCAATGTTCATGATCGGGAAACCACGATCATCTCTCAACCAACAAGCTAGTATTACTAAGAGGCTTTACCAGGGACTCTAATTTAGTTTACAAATCACACAAGTATTAATGTTTCCGGTTAATACAATTATACCATGAACGTAAACATTTATCATAAACATAAAGATATAATAATAACCACTTTTATTATTGCCTCTAGGGCATATTTCCAACAGTCTCCCACTTGTACTAGAGTCAACTAATCTAGATTACATGGTAATATACCGAACACCCATTGCGGTTTGGTGTTGGTCATGTTTTGCCCTCGGGAGAGGTTTAGTCAACGGATCCACCACATTCAGATCTGTGTGTACTTTGCAAAACTTTATGTCACCATCTTGGACATGCTCTCGAATAGCGTGAAAATGCAGCTTGATATGCTTCAGCTTCTTGTGTGACCTTGGTTCTTGCGCATTGGCTATGGCGCCCATGTTATCACAATAGATAGACATTGGGTCCAGCGCACTAGGAACCACACCGAGCTCTGTAATGAACTCCTTCATCCATATCGCCTCTTGTGAAGCCTCCGAAACAGCTATGTATTACGATTTAGTTGAAGATCTTACCACAACGCTTTGCTTTGCACTCCTCCAGCTAACTGTTGCACCATTCAAAGTAAATACGTATCCAGATTGAGATTTAGAATCATCCGGATAGTCGTTCCAACTAGCATCGGTGTAACCATTAACAACGAGATGTTCAGCACCTCCATAAGAAAGAACCATATCCTTAGTTCTTCTCAAGTACTTAAGGATGTTTTTGACCGCTGTCCAATGATCCATTCCTGGATCACTTTGATATCTGCTAGTCAAACTAACAGCATATGCAATGTCGGGTCTAGTACATAGCATGGCATACATGATAGATCCTATGGCTGAGGCATAGGGTGTCTTACTCATCCTTTCTCTATCTTCTGCCGTCGCGGGACTTTGAGTTTTACTCAAGGTCGTATTGGGCAACATGGGCAAGAACCCTTTCTTGCTATCTTCCATTCCAAACATCTTTAGATCTTTGTCCAAATATGTACTCTATGACAATGATATTAGGCGTCTTGATCTATCTCTATAAATCTTTATGCCTAATATGTAAGCTGCTTCACCAAGATCTTTCATTGAAAAAATATTATTCAAATATTCTTTGACACTATTAAGAAGGTCTACATCATTCCCAATCAATAATATGTCATCCACATATAGTACTAGGAATTCTACAGATCTCCCACTCACTTTCTTGTAAATACAAGCTTCTCCATAAGTTTGTATAAATCCAAAACTTTTGATTACCTTATCAAAATGTTGATTCCAACTCCGGGATGCTTGCTTCAATCCATAAATGGACCGTTGAAGTTTGCATACCTTGTTAGCATCTTTTGGATTGACAAAACCTTTGGATTGTACAATATACAACTCTTCATCAATGTCTCCATTGAGGAACGTCGTATTGACATCCATCTGCCATATCTCATAATCATAATATGCAGCAATTGCTAACAAAATCCTCACAGACTTTAGCTTTGATACGAGTGAGAAAGTCTCATCGTAGTCAACTCCTTGAATTTGTCTAAACCTTTTTGCGACAAGTCGAGCTTTATAGACAGTAACATTACCATCAGCATCTGTTTTCTTCTTGAAAATCCATTTGTTCTCGATGACCTTCCTACCATCCAGAAGTCCACCAAAGTCCATACTTGGTTTTCGTACATGGATCCAATCTCGGATTTCATGGCTTCTTGCCATTTATTGGAATCTGGGCTCATCATTGCTTCCTCATATGTCGATGGGTCATCGGTGTTGTCCACCAACATGACACTCATGATGGGATCATACCAATCACGAGTGGTACGAGTTCTCGTTGACCTGCGAGGTTCCGTAGTAACTTCAACCAAAGTTTCATGATCAACATCATTAGCTTCCTCTCTTATTGGTGTAGTCGCCATAGGAACTACTTCCGGTGATGCGCCACTCTCAAGTCCGAGAGAAGGTTCAAAAGCCTCGTCGAGTTCTACTTTCCTTCCAGTCACTTCTTTCAAGAGAAACTCCTTCTCTAGAAAGGATCCATTCTTGGCAACGAAGATTTTGCCCTCGGATCTATGATAGAAGGTATACCCAATAGTTTCCTTCGGGTATCCTATGAAGACGCATTTTTCCGCTTTGGGTTCAAGCTTATCGGGTTGTAACTTCTTTACATAACCTTCACAACCCCAAAATTGAAGGAACGACAATTTAGGCTTCTTTCCAACCCATAATTCATATAGTGTCGTTTCAACGGATTTAGATGGTGCCCTATTTAAAGTGAATGCGGCTGTTTCTAATGCATAACCCCAAAAATGATAGTGGTAAATCTGTAAGTGACATCATAGAACGAACCATATCTAAGACAGTTCAATTACGACGTTCGGACACACCATTACATTGTGGTGTTCCCGGTGGTGTCAATTGTGAAACTATTCCACATTTCTTCAAATGCTCGCCAAACTCGTAACTAAGATATTCACCTCCACAATCCGATCGTAGAAACTTAATATTCTTGTTACGTTGATTCTCTACTTCACTTTAAAATTCCTTAAACTTCTCGAAAGTTTCGTACTTATGTTTCACGAAATAGATATACCCATATCTACTCAAGTCATCCGTGAAAGTAAGAACATAACGATAACCACCGCGCGATGCTACACTCAATGGGCCACACACATCGGTATGTATGATTTCCAATAAGTCCGTAGCTCGCTCCATCATACCGGAAAATGGAGTCTTAGTCATTTTACCCATTAGACATGCTTCGCATCTTTCAAGTGATTCGAAATCAAGTGATTCAAGAAGTCCATCGGAATGGAGTTTCTTCATACGCTTCACTCCAATGTGACCAAGACGACAGTGCCACATATAGGTCGAGTTATCGCTCAATTTCAAATGTTTAGCTTCAAAGTTATTAATATGTGTATTACTACAATCGAGATTCAATAAGAATAGACCATCTATCAAAGGTGCATGTGCATAAAACATATTACTCATATAAATCAAACAACCATTATTCTAGGACTTAAACAAGTAACCGTCTCGCATTAAATATGATCCGGATATAATGTTCATGCTCAACGCACGCACCAAATAACAATTATTTAAGTATAAAACTAATCCCGATGGTAGATGAAGAGGTAGCGTGCCGACCGCGATCACATCAACCTTTGATCCATTTCCAACACGCGTTTTCACCTCGTTCTTCGCTAGTTTCCGTCTATTTTGCAGCACATGTTTCGAGTTACAAATATGAGCAACCGAACAGTATCAAATACCCAGGCATACTAGTGAGATACACATCAATAACATGTATATCAGATATACCTTTCTTCTTGATGTTGCCATTCTTCAAATACGCCAAGTACTTAGGGCAATTCCGCTTCCAGTGACCTTCTCCTTTGTAGTAAAAGCACTCAGTATCAGGCTTAGGACCAGCCTTGGTCTTCTTCGCCGGTGCGGTAACTTTCTTACCACCCTTCTTGAAGTTTCCCTTTTTCTTAGACTTTCCTTGCTTCTTGAATTTGGTGGTCTTATTGACCATCAACACTTGGTGCTCTTTCTTGATCTCCACTTCCGCAGATTTTAACATGGAGAAGAGTTCGGGCAACGACTTGTCCATGTTTTGCATATTGTAGTTCATCACAAAGTTCTTATAACTTGGTTGTAGTGATTGGAGGACGCGGTGAATCCCCAAAGCATTAGGAATCACTAAACCCAAGCTTTGAAGTTTGCTTTCGTGCCTAGACATCTTAAGCACGTGCTCACTAACGGAGCTGCCCTCTTCCATCTTGCAGTTAAAGAACTTTTCAGAAGCCTCATAACTCTCAACTGTCGCGTGAGCCTCAAATATCATTTTGAGTTCACGGACAATATCATGTGGGTCATGGTTCTCAAACCTTTTCCGAAGCTCCGATTCCAAACCATACAAGATAGCACACTGAACTGTGGAGTACTGATTCTTCCGAGTGAGGAAAACATTCTTTACCTCATCGGTAGCATTAGCTGCAGGTGGATCACCTAGCGGTGCATCCAGCACATAGGTCAAATTACCAGCATTGAGGACAATCCTCAAGTTGCAAAGCAAATCCGCGAAGTTTCTTCCATTGTTTTTCAACTTTTATTTCTCTAGGAACACATTAAAATTGATGGTAGGGGCCGCCATTGATCTACAACATATTTGCAATAGTTTAGACTAAGTGTATGACAAATTGAGTTCTAATTAATAGTTAAATTAATCTAGGTGAACTCCCACTCAAAACAATATCCCTCACATTGTTTTAGTGATCACACGAACCAAATCCACCACATCAAAACCGATCATCACGAGAGATGGTGTAGCTTCAATGGCGAACAATCAACATGTTCATCATATCTACTATATGACTCATGCTTTACCTTTCGGTGATCCATGTTCCGAGACCATGTCTGTACATGCTAGGCTCGTCAAGATCAAACCTTATCTTCCGCATGAGCAAATCTGGCTAGCTGCCGTTGTATACACTCGCAAAATCTAACACACCCGATCATCACGTGGTGCTTTGAAACAACGAGCTTTAGCAATGGTGCCTACTAAGGATGAACACTTTATAACTTGATATTTTGTGAGAGGGATCATCTTATAATGCTACCATCGCGAAGTAAGCAATACAAGATGCATAAAAGGATTAACATCACATGCAATTCAAAATATGTGATATGATATGGCCTTCTTCTTGTGCTTCCGATCTCCATCTTCAAGCACGAACATGATCTCCATCATCACTGGCGTGGCGTCAAGGTCAATGGCACCGCTCCATGGTTGTCGTCCACCAGCATCAACTATTACAACTACTTTGAATAATAGACACGCAGGTCTTAACGAAATTAAAAGACAACCATAAGGCTCCTGCCGGTTGCCGACTTACAATAAGGAACATTGCATACATCATATATAATCACAATCATGGCCATATCACATCACAGCACACCCCTGCAAAACAAAGTTAGATGCCTCTAATTTTATTTGCATATTTTACGTGGTTTGGGGTTTTCAATAAGTGTCGTTCTAACTTACGAACAAGAACCACAATGTTGATGCTTGAACTATCAAGTGCCCGTTGTAAATTGAATCTATACTATGATGGGAGAGACAGACACCTGCAAAGCCACTTATGCAATAAAAGTTGCATGTTAAGCGTGGAGCAAGTTTCATGAACGATGTCATGTAAGGTTAGCCCGGGCCGCTTCATCCCATCATACCGCAAGATGCAAAGTACACAAAAAGCAATTGGTAATAAAAGCACCACCGCCCATAATAACCATTTTGTTCTACTCGTGCAACAGATCTACATATAGACATGACTCGGATACTACTGTAGGGGTTCGTAGCATGGAAAACAAAAAATTTCTACCGCATGCACAAAAACAAGCCAAGATCTATCTACTAGATTGTAGCAACGAGTCGATTAGAGTACTCACCCTCGAAGATTCCAAAGCGGTTAACGAGAGCAGATTCTCGTGGGTGATGTAGTCGTACACTTGACGATCTCAAGATCGCGTAGACGATCCTTCTAGCGCTGCGTTCCGGCAGCTCTTCCGCAGTCAGTCACACGTTCGGTACTCGATGAAGACCTTCCTCTCCCTTGTTCCAGCAGGCAGCACAGGTTGTAGTTCTCCCCTCGTGATTCCGGCAGCACGACGGTGTGGTGTCGGAAGTAGAAGGAAAATCCTGCAGGGCTTCGCCTAAGACGGAGCAGGTTATGGTGGATCTAGGGTTTCCGGCGATCTAGGGTTTAGAAGTCCGGAGGGGAGGAGGTGGATTCGGCGGTGGCTAGGGTGACGACGACGATCCGGCGGCAGCGGCAAGCGGCGGCGGCACGTCGGCTTGGTGGGGATGGATGGTTGTGTGTCCTTGGGGCACCCCCTCCCCTCTATTTATGAGAGGGAGGGCATCTTGGGAGAGGGGAGTTTCAATCCTTCCCCAACTCCCTCTCCTAGTTGGCTTGTGGTGGAGGGAAAGAAGGATTCTTTCCTTCCTCCACTAGGATACATTGTCCCAGTTTGACTTTTTAAACTTGCCTATTGACTTTCAATTTGGAGCTTTATTTATTTATTTTAAATGCCGAACCAAGTGAGCTAGGACATGATTCAATCATTCCACTTATCCATGACACATTCTTGTACCCTTCTCCTTCCGGTCCGGTGAACCTTCTAGACCCTTCTAGAACCTCTCTGATGAAATCATCGGAATCATTCCTGAACTCCGGAATTGGACTTTCCTTATATGAATCTTATTCTCCGGACCATTTCGGATCTCCTCGTGATATCCCGGATCCCATCCGAGACTCCGAACAACATTCGGTGTCCCTACTTACATTCCATATCTACTAAACAACATCGAATCCTTAAGTGTGTCTCCCTACGGTTCGTGAATTACGCGGACATGACCGAGACACTTCTTCAATCAATAACCAATAAAGGAATCTGGAAATTCATATGGCTCCAACATATTTATACGATTACCTTGCGATCGAATGAACCATTTACATACGATACCAATTTCCCTTTGTCTCGCGATAGTTTACTTGTCCGAGGTTTGATCGTCGGTATCTCTGCATACCTAGTTCAACCTCGTTACCGATAAGTACTCTTCTCTTGTTCCCATGATATGTGATCCCTTGTGAGCCAGTCACATGCTTGCAAACTAATTGGATGAAATTCCACCGAGAGGGCCTAGAGTATATCTATCCGTCAGATGGATGGACAAATCCCACTCTTGATCCATGTGCCTCAACACATACTTTCCGAACACTCAATGCCACCTTTATAGCCACCCAATTATGATGTGGTGTTTGATGTCATCAAAGCATACTTCCGGTGATGGTGATTAGCATGATCTCATGGTCGAAGGAATTAGGTTACTATGTATCAGAAAGCTTATAACAAACGAACTATTGAAATGACTTGATCTTTATGATACGCTTATCTATAGGTGTATGCCCATCACACCATTCTCCTAATGATATGATCTTGTTGTTAATAACATCAAAATGTTCATGATCGGGAAACCACGATCATCTATCAACCAACAAGCTAGTATTACAAAGAGGCTTTACTAGAGACTCTAATTTAGTTGACAAATCACACAAGTATTAATGTTTCTGGTTAATAGTATTATAGCATGAAAATAAACATTTATCATAAACACAAAAATATAATAATAACCACTTTTATTATTGCCTCTAGGGCATATCTCCAACACTAGATACTCCCATAATACACAACATAGCCATCAACACTAACACCGCTACCAACACATCCTCGAACAGCTCAGTACACTACTCAGCGGTAGTGCTTGTTCAATAAGACCGTGAACCAGTTCAACCTGCGCTCAGGGGTCATGGCAAGATACCTGCTCGCATGTCCGCTGTGCTCCATCTGGTGGGAAAGATCATAGTGTATCATGGTCACAGTGATGGGCACGACTGGAATACGAGCACCTAGATGATCTTCATCTGAGCATAGTTCTCAATGGGCTTGTTGATCATCTTGGCGTCCGATGGCTAAGCCTACATGAGATTCACAGTTAGTTCATGACATGTAATTCATATGTGAGCATTAGAAAAACTGATGCAAGTGCAAATATATTATATCTTGGTGTGCTCATAGTAAGCTTCATCGTCCATCATCATGTCAGAGGTCTCCTCAACCCAGCGCACGTTCTCAAGCCTCCTGAGCTTCATCACCCTAATCCAGCGCACTCTCCAGTGTCTCATGTGGTTGTACACTTGGTTCGCAGTGACTGTCCGGTCACAAAACTTGAAGACATCCTATGCAACCAAGCGCATGTCGCCTGTCTGAATCCCCGCACTACTGAACCCCCTTTCTCGATCAACTAGACCACCCGATTCAGGACGAAGGTGGGCAGAGATGCTGGCCATGACATGGACTGCTCCCTCGTGGCCACCGCATCAGGCATCAACACATAACGCAGAGGCAACACAAAGGTTGCAGACAGATCAGGGGACGCAACCTTCTCCTACGTCAGCACAGATAATAATGTGTTCAGTTCTACAGGAAAAACTCTACTTATACCACTAATCCTACCTACAACACATGGCAATCCTCATAGAACAACATGCTCAAGTCCAGATCTAGAACACGAGCTCACATATTAGCTGTGAGATAGTACATGGAAACAGATCTAAGCTTCGAGAGCTAGGGTTAGATGTTTCTTACCACGATCTCGATCTCGCCTGATGAGGACGACATGTCCGACATAGCCGAGGAGGAAGACTTTCCGGACATGACCTAGACCCTCTAGGGTAGGAGGCGCCGCTTACCTGATCGTTGGTGAGGAATAGGATTTGGAGGGAGAGCTCGAAATTGGGGGAAATGAAGGCAGGGATTTTGGATCCGGTGGAGGGGAAGTGTAAATATCCGCAACGAATCTGTGGGCGGTAACCCCAATTTCTCCCGCCCGATTCCGCGAGCTCCCGCCATCCCACCCTTGCACAAGCGCGTGCAGCTTCTTCCCCGCGAGCACGAGAAGAAGTTGGCTCCGAGGAAACACCTAATTTTGGCATTCCTCCAGGGCCTGGCTGAGGGGCGCTTTAAGAATCGTGCGATGCAAAGATTTCATCCGCTGCGTGGAACCAAACGCCCGTATTTCTTCCCGCCCCATGCGAGAAACGGGGGTCGGGGCAACCAAACACGCCCCTAAGGACCAAACCAGCACCATCCACACCACTTCTTTCTCTGGTGAGAGTCGTTGTCGCCGTGTCGGGCTGTCACTGGTGGCTAGGACCTCCCAAAAGGCATCACCAACATCGTAACGCCATCTCCACCAGTCACTACAGAGGCAAATGCATAGGGATACCAATAGGTCATCGACTCCCCCAGGCGCACACCACTAGATCGTCGCCCATCTTACCACCTCTATAGGCAAATCCAAAGCGCTGTCTCGTTATGGCCCCGCCAACCGAGCCACACCTTGGCTCGGCGGCGTCGACCCGCTCCCACCCCACCGAGCTAGGGGAGATGAAGGGGCCTCACCGCTACTGGCACCAACCGGGCTTCGTCGGGTCGTGCCCCCGCGACGACGAAGGAGGAGAAGAGGGGGAACTATCGACATGATTTAGAGTTCCCTCCCCGTCACCTCGCATTGACGATGTAGGAGGGGTGAGGAACCGGAAGCTATGCTATAATTATGTGTCCATTTTTTACTAGTAATAAATATTTTCTACAGAAACATACTATCTCATTGTCACAAATAGAATATACAAGGACCATAGGTGGTAACCGATTGGCTATGAAGTCGATTTCTTTTATGTCTAGATACATGCGTTTTATTTTAGATTGAAGGCTCAAAGCGCACGACTTTGAATTAACAAAGCCCACAAACGGTCATGATTACAAAAGAGAGTCACCGCTAGGGTTACCGGCCTATAAGAAAGAACTCAGACAGATAAGAACAACACCCAACAAATACAGAGAGAAAGCCTACAACAAGCAAAAAAGCTAGAAAATGATATCTATGGCTTGATGGATACATGCGTTTTAGAAGAATGGTACTAAAACATCTTATAATTTGGATCGGATCCACCCTCTTTGGTACTTGTCTACTGCAGATGCATGCAGTTTCTTGCCTGTTCGACGGTCACTGCACTCGTAGAACATCAGCCCTTGTTCATTCCCGGTGTTCAAGTGCATGTAACAGCAAAGAGACGAGCAGCCACGGCTGCACACATAAAGCATCCAAAGAAGGCTAGACAAAATAGATACATGGAACAAACATTAGGATTTTGCTTGGAGATTAGCCAGAGAGTAACCAAAAACATCACAATTACTACCAGATAATTAGTGCCCAGCAATATAATTTTACTGAAGAAATGGTAGTACTGAAGGTGACACACACACACACAGCAGCGACGCTGCAGTCTGCACACACGCAAAAACGCCAAGGCTGCTGCCTGCTGGTGGACTCGGCCGGCCCCCCCTCCCCCTCTTCCTCGACGTCTGCTGGTCGACCGATTTGAGTGAGCCATTCGTTCATCGGGGACCAACCGCACGGCACTACCTGAGAGGAGACGAGGATGCTGCCGTCGATCTTCAGCCGGAAGGGCGCCTCGGGCTTCTCCTGGGCCTCCACCGCCGACCAGGTGACCGCAGGACTCTCCGCCTCCGGACTCACCGCCGTCGTCACGGGTAAGCCCGCCTCCTCACCCACCGCTTCCGTTGACTTAACTTGCCTACGCTGCTCTCCGCCCCAACTTCTTGACCCGATTCTGGAACCCAGGGGCATCCAGCGGGATTGGCGCCGAGACGGCGCGGGTCCTGGCGGCGCGCGGGGCCCACGTCGTCATGGCCGCCAGGAACCTCGCCGCCGCCGAATCCGTGCGCCAGGCCGTCCTCGCGGAGACGCCCGACGCCAGCCTCGACCTCATGGAGCTCGACCTCTCCTCCATGGCCTCCGTCCGCAGGTTCGCCGCCGACTTCGCGGCCAAGGGCCTACCGCTCAACATCCTCGTGTACGTACGTAGTACCCATCTTCACCTCACCGGAGTACTTGTGATTCCAGCACTAGCTAGTTACTGCTTCCAATCGTACGCACCCGCCTTGGTGATGCTACTATTGCGAGGAATCTTCCGTTAGCTCACTCTGTTCCCTGGTTACATGATGCTTACTCTGGCAGCAACAATGCAGGAGTGATGGCAACTCCTTTCTCCCTCTCAGAGGATGGCATCGAGATGCAGTTTGCAACTAACCATGTCGGTACGATTATCAGCTCCCAACCCCATGTACATGTACTGTTTCAATAGCTGGTGAACCAGTTACCATTCTGATATAGAATGCTTCATTTAAATAATATATACTCCGAAGTCTGAAATTAGAATTTGAATGCTCGCTGCCTTATCAAAACTTTGAATCGTGTCTTGATAACTCAACATTGGTGGGCTGCATGGCCCTTCTGATTCTATTGACCTCCAATTACACGAGATGCATTTTTCTGCGAATTATAGAACAGTACAAAATATGCAAATTATCGCAGCAGACAGCTGCAAACTTGCAGTTTCTACCTCACCTAAGCCTCCTAGTTCATTTTTTAGATGAATGAATACCTGAAAGTTTTATCAACTCATGATGATGGTTAGAGACGCCAATATAGTATGACTCTGATACCATAATTTCCAGGTCATTTTCTTTTGACACATCTTCTGCTGGAGACCATGAAGAAGACCGCCCGTCAGTCAAATGTGGAAGGAAGAATTGTTAATGTTTCATCAGCGGCGCACAAGTTTACATACCAGGAAGGCATCCGTTTTGACAAGATAAATGATGAGACAGAGTATGTAATGATTGTCCAGTTGTTACTCTTTACTTCAATTCAAGGCGACTCTAGTGACCTGTTGAATCTCGTCTTATGCAGGTATGGCTCCATTGGAGCATATGGGCAGTCGAAGCTTGCAAACATTCTCCATGCTAATGAACTTGCTAGGAGATTTAAGGTATTTTTTAAGACTCTGCAGTGATACCTTAATATCGCACTATTTGCTAAGAAAGCGAGCCATTTTGCACGCGATCTTCATGCCATGATTTCATTTGTTTCACTGTTTATCTGGGTTTAGAATAGTCGGAGAACAATCTGCACCCAATGCCATAGGCCAGTAGCGAGCCTGGTTTTTCTAAACGCTTTGCTCTAAACTGGGTTTGTCTGTCTTCAAGTCTGCATCTATGTTACATGGCTCGAGCCCAACTACATGAGATTCATGATGATACAGTATTTTGTCTAACAGGAAGAGGGTGTTAACATCACTGCGAATTCTCTCCATCCTGGAGGTATCATCACGAACCTTCTTCGGCACCACAGTATCATAGATGGTAAATATACTAGTCAGATATTTAATGCTCCTTATTTCTTGAAAGAACATCTTGATTCACGTTTCTTGTTTTTAATAACTCGTGGCGCAAAAAGATAACCCAGTAGATGTTAAAGAGTCAGACAGGAATGACGGACACCAATGAAAATACTGCAAAACGCCACTAGCTGTGAAACTAAATGATACTTCTACTTGTGGGTTGAATTTATGTTTCATGGTTACGGATTCTTTTGGAATGGAAATGTCTGATTTCATCATTTTATCATGTGCAGTTCTCCACAGGACACTTGGTAAATTGGTGCTGAAAAATGCTAATCAGGTACACTTCTGCACCATTATGCTCAACCTTCAGGGTTTTCTCTCAGTTTTACAATATTACATAGACTCTATTATGTTAGAGAACATGGATATGAAAGAGGCATTCATGATTTATTGCGTTGATCAGTGATTGCTATGCAACTTGGCTGGAAATGGTATACAAATCTTTAGTTTCAGAGCATTCGCTCCAACTTGGCTGGAAATGGCATGCAAATCTTTAGTTTCGGGGCATCCTCTAAGGATATTTTATATAGTTATATCACTCTTGTACTAGGTTTAGCGATCCATGGACCTGTGCTGCACTTGATCTGTGGCACGTCCTTAAACTTAAAGTTCTACTTTAGCATGTACGGTCTCCACAAGATGACCACTACTATATTGCACTATGTTGGTACTGCAAGTCCAGATATCACCGAGTCATTTGTGAACGGCTGTGCTAAGATTCAGTGGGAAGTAACCGTTTCTTCAGTTTGCCAGTGTCGCATTCCTCCTTTTTTTTAGCTTGCTGCCTGGATCTCTCTCATGCACCAGCATTTGGTTTGTGTTGCGAACAGGGAGCGGCAACCACGTGCTATGTCGCACTGCACCCGGACGTGAAGGGCATGTCAGGCAAGTACTTCAATGACAGCAACGTGTACGAGCCGAGTGAGAAGGCTAGGGATGCAGAGCTGGCCAGGAAGCTCTGGGACTTGAGCATCGAGCTCGTCACCTGATCTACGATGCTCTGCTTTCGAGAGACAAGATGAATGCAATGCAGTGTGCATCAGTTGATTAGAACCGACAGTAAAACACGCGCTCTGCTGTCTGAATTGTGATACAGCATGGAAGAAAGGAACACGTGGTGGTCTCTGAAACCGTGTGTTGTGATGCTGCACCAAGATGGTCTCTGAATTCTATCTTGTGAGCTTAGCAGTTGCGGGGGTGTAAGTAAGTTGAATATGCTGTTGGGTTACAGCTCGCAAGAGCTGAGCACCGCCCGAGCAGATAATGATTTATACAATCTGTATCACGGTACTTACGGTTTTCAGAATCATCAAACGTTCATCAGACTTGAGCAGAATTTAAATGCAAAAGAGAAACATCAAACGTGTGACTTGGATTTTAGTACCATACAGTTCAGTAACTTCAGAGAACCTGCTGACCTGAGCAGTCATCCATTTAGGGTTCATGAAAAAATAGAGAAGAACTCGGTACACATGGCAAAGAAAGGTTCGCAGAAATAAAATGTACTGGTGTTACCTTCTTAGTATTGGCTGCCTTGGCGCAGCAATGCAAACCTGCGGCTGAAGTTTCTTGTACTCCGCAGATGCTACCATGACTTAATAATGCAGATAATTTCATGTACGTAGATGGAATAATAATTCACTAAACAAATATGGCTAATCCCTAAAACAGAAAATTCATTTTTTTCCCATTGACGCAATAGCAAGATAGGGTTTGCTCACACATAAGTCATCATGATGCTAGATAAATATAACTAACCATATAGTCAGGCATGCTGACAGTGATATGATGCATGGAACAAACAACAGGAAATTGAATTTTGCATGCTACTATTGTGTAGGATTTGGTGTTACATAGGGTATATGAAAAGGCTAACTAAGAATAGTTTGTTTAGATGACAAGGTTCCACGTAATAAGAGCTTAAAAAGATTGCAAACACGAAAACTTAGCATGCCCTCACACAAACTCCCACCTTCCATCTGCTCCTTATTTCCATTGGAAAAAACTTCGCAAACCAACTTTAACTATATATAATACTGACAGTCAATCCATCCTATTGTTGTTCCAGTGGGATCCAAGGAAAGCAACCCCAGCAATTATATTCTCTGAGCAGTACTAGAGCTACAACTGTTGATTTTTCCTAGTTCTACAGAGATTTCTATGTGCTTCATAAATCAAGACATGTCACATAGTATATAAAAGAGACAATATAGATAGCTCCTTCAATGTCATCAGGTTCAAGGATAATACAGGCATAAGTAAATTTGAAGAGCATGTATAACTAATCAAGGTTGGACAAAAACATAAAATGGGTAAGGAGACATCAGATTGCTCAAGATGGCGAGAGGGCAATCCAAGACCTAGGGTCAAACGCTGGAGTAAATTTGATCAGCCTTTTGGGCGAGTTTTCTCTGGGTTGCCGCTAGAGGCGTTGTTATTGTTTCGTTTTCTTTTCCTTTGTACTCCCCTGAAACTTTGTGGGGTGTTTTCCCTCCTCTTTTCCTTTGTACTCAAATGTTGTTCCCCGTAAAAAAAAAATACTCCCTCTGATCCTAAATAAGTGTTGCCATTCTGAATTAGAGTTAGTTCAAAACCGTGACACTTATTTAGGATCAGAGGTAGTACTAGGGAAGACACTTCACATAGTATATCAAACAAATAACATCTATAGCTCATTTTATGTCATAGCTTATCAGGATAATACAAACTTCAGAAACGACAAACGGACCGTAACTAGCCAAGGTTGGACAAAAACACAAAACGGGATAAGCTTTTTTTTTTTTAGAGACAAAACGGGATAAGCTGACAGACAAGTGCAACTCATCAATGGACCAGCCAACAATTTTAACACGGTTCTTTGAACGGATCAAGATCAACTACATCCAAATCATGGACCTGCTTGAAGTCCCACTTTGCACGGATACATCTATCGCTTGTAAAATGAAACTGGGCGTCTCTTGAAGCTCTGTTCTGCAGATGAAGCTTGGTTCGTTGTTCTGCCAAGAACTCTTCATCGTAATGATCGGTATCAACCTGAAGAGTCATCAACTCTAGCATTCTCGCGTTCAACACAAAATATGTAACAAAGTTAGCTTCAGACTCTGTACCCTAATACGATTTCAAAACTATTGTCTTCAGACGGATGTCAAGATATTTGTTCAGATTCGTGTCTTCACACCGCCGCAATTTGTTTGGCACACACGGCTGAAAAGAACATAGAAACAAGAGAAACAATAGTTAAATCAATCCCTTGAGAATGTAAGTGGACCGAATGAGTACTTTATCTTTTGACGGAGAATGATCACCTTAATCTTAATGTACAACTTCTCTATGGATGGAAAGCATGTCAACAACTCAACAACTGTATCCAAACAAAGAGTTGCCATCCGAAGAGCTAGAATCTTGACCGTGTGCAACGCCATTGCCAGATTATCAACGCGCAGTCCCTTTGTCAAGCATGAAAGATGACATATTAGGCCATGCACAACTCTTGGGTGATATGCAATACAATGATGCAATTGAGAAGCCTGGGTTTTTTACTTGAATAACCGTGGATCCAAACATAAGCCTGCAGAGGCGATCTTAATTGCCCTCGTAATATCCATCAGAAAGGAAGCCTATGGTCTCTAGTTTAGGTGCCCCAGCTACCGATACATGGAGACTCATTTCCAAATCAAGAAGGAGCAACTTTTTAAGGTGAGGGGCATTGTCAATGATGAGTTCATGTAACTGCGGAGTCCAGACTTCGTTTTTTCTCTGAAGATCTGTCGTGGTGGTATCACGGCATATGCCATGGGTAGGCTAAAGTTGGGGCCGATGGACGTGGAGGAATCCGGGAAGGGATGATGCAGTGAAGACCGCACTCGTATGAACACAGAGAAATACAATGAATATAGGATTGAGACTCTCAAGTGGAGATAACACCTCATTCTATACATCTAATCTTTTATAATCTTGCCATACTTGTGACTACAATCATGCTCCTTGAGCTGTATCTCCTATACCTCTATCTAGATCTCTCTGTGAGATTGGAGGAGGAAGAAGAAGAAGGGCTCCTATTGAGCAGAGAGGGGAAGAGCCCTTCGGGGACCCTCCTGTGAACGATCCCCCTGGTGCTCCTTATAAAGGGGAGCCCAGGGGACAAGTCTTGTTCCCCACGATTGGTATCTAGACGGCATATTCCCAACATCTTCTGGAGATGCTCAGCATATGCCTTGGCATCTTTGGAGATGTCACGGCATATTCCTTAGCATATTATTGGATGCCTAGGGCATATTCCATTTTCCATATGCCAGTCTGAGCCTGGGGCGTCCCAAGACTGACACGAGACTTATTGGTCTTGTCCTGACTTGATGGCGTATTCTTGTGGAGGTTGCTTACGTACCCGGAGATGAATATGGGGTCATGCGGGGTGAAATACCTTGGCCCAGACGTCTCAAATAAAGGGGCAATTCGGCCTGCTTCATAACTGATTCGACATGTTCTAAATAAGAGAAAACTGAGGCCCGACCGGATTACTGGATGGCCCGGCCGGGTTAATCCTTATTCGGCCTGGAGGGGAGCCGGCCTGGGGTCTAGTCCGGCCCAGGCGGGGTGATGGCGACCCAGCCGAGCTCTTATTATCTCGGCCCACGCGGGACATGTAGAGTTCGTGTAGGGATTCGTAGCATGGAAAACAAAAAATTTCTATCGCATACAAACAAACAAGCCAAGATCTATCTACTAGATTGTAGCAACGAGTCGATGGAATAACTCACCCTCGAAGATTCCAAAGTGTTTAACGAGAGCGGATTCTCGTGGGTGATGTAGTCGTACTCTTCCCGATCTCAAGATCGCGTAGACGATCCTTCCGGCGTTGCGTTCCGGCAGCGCTCCCGTAGTCGGTCACACGTTTGGTACTCGACGAAGACCTTCCTCTCCCTTGTTCCAGCAGACAGCGGAGGTTGTAGCACTCTCCTCGCGATTCTGGCAGCACAACAGCGTGGTACCGGAAGTAGAGGGGAGATCTCGCAGGGCTTCGCCTTAAGCCGGAGCGAGTATGGTGGGGAGTATGAGAGAGTCCCTCGACGATCTAGTGTTTAGACACGCCGAGGAGGGGCAAGCCGGCGGCTAGGGTTTAGCTAGGCGGCGGCGGTTTGCCCTAGGGCCGGCGGCGGCTATGGAGGCGGCGGCGGCTTGGGGCTAGGGTTTAGAGGTGTAGGAACTTGTGTGTCTAGGAGGGGAGCCCTGCCCCTCCTTATATAGGTGGAGGGGTCGGCCGGCCAAGGGGAGGGGAGTCCCTCCCCAACTCGGCTTGGAGGTGGGCCGGCGGTGGAGGAGGGACTCCTCCCCAACTCGGTTTCCTCCTCCTTCCCCACTTCCCAAAATAGCCGTTTGACTTTCAAACTTGGTGTTTGACTTTTCAAACTAGGATTTGAATAAACCCTCTATTTTGTTCAGCGATGACACCGAGTACATGATGCAATTATATCAACTTGATATAACACATTCATGTACCCTTCCCCTCCGGAGTGCCGGACATTCCGGAACCTTCTAGAACATTCCCGATGAAAACACCGGAACCATTCTCCAACTCCGAAACGGGACTTTCCTTATATGAATCTTATTCTCCGGACCATTCCGGATCTCCTCGTGATATCCCGAATCCCATTCGATACTCCGAACAACATTCGGACTCTTTCTAATCATTTCATAACTACTCAAACAACGTCGAATCCTTAAGTGTGTCTCCCTACGGTTCGTGAATTATGCGGACATGATCGAGACACTTCTCCGAACAATAACCAATAGAGGAATCTGGAAATTCATATGGCTCCCACATATTTATATGATTACTTTGCGATCGAATGAACCACTTACATACGATATCAATTTCCCTTTGTCTCACGATAGTTTACTTATCCGAGGTTATGATCGTCGGTATATCTGCATACCTAGTTCAACCTCGTTACTGATAAGTACTCTTTTTTCGTTCCCGTGATATGTGACCCCTTGTGAGCCAGTCACATGCTTGCAAGCTAATTGGATGACATTTCACCGAGAGGGCCCAGAGTATATCTATCCGTCATATGGATGGACAAATCCCACTCTTGATCCATGTGTCTCAACCAATACTTTCCGAACACTCAATGTCACCTTTATAGCCACCCAGTTACGGTGTGGTGTTTGATGTCATCAAAGCATCCATCCGGTAAAGGTGATATGCATGATCTCATGGTCGAAGGAATTAGATTACTATGTATCAGAAAGCATATAGCAATTGAACTATTAAAATGACTTGATCTTTATGCTACGCTTATCTATAGGAGTATGTCCACCACATCATTCTCCTAACGATATGATCTTGTTGTTAATAACATCTAAATGTTCATGATAAGGAAACCACAATCATTTATTAACCAACAAGCTAGTGATGTATAGAGGCTTTACTAGGGACTGTTATTTTAGTCTACAAATCACACAAGTATTAATGTTTCCTTGTTAATACTATTATAGCATGAATGTAAACATTTATCATAAATACAAAGATATAATAATAACTATATTTATTATTGCCTCTAGGGCATATCTCCAACAGTTCGCAGCATAGAGAACAAAAAATTTCCTACGATGGGAACTAAGTACCAAGATCTATCTACTAGATACAAACAACGGGCGGATGTATATCCGTAGAGAACATACCCTTGAAGACCGACAAAGCTTAACGAGTTCAACTCGTGGTTGATGTAGACGATCTCTTGCCGATCTCAAGATCGAGAGGAAGTCCTAGTGCCGCAAAGCAGCAACGCATCCGTGCTCGCACACACGTACAAGATATCGGGCAACCTCCGCCTCCTCGCTCCAGCGATGCAGCGGAAGCACAACCCTTTCTTGCCGAATAGCCACCGGGAACATGTATCTCTCTAGTCCGAGACCATGGGGAATAAATTCTAGAGGGGGAGAGAGATCCTTCACGAGGAGGTGTGAGAGACAAGTGAGGAGGGGGCTCCTTTTATAGGAGAAGGGGGGGGGACCCAAGGGGGTGGCCGCCGGCCATGGGGGCTGCCCCCTCCCCTCCTTCATTCATGTGGGTGGACACTCCACTCACAAAATGTCCCTTCAATTTTCTCCACTCAAAAGTCCACTCAAATTCCCATTAAATTTCCACCAAATTTAATGCAAACTCTCATTAAATAAAACTCTTTTATTTTATTCAGAATTTTGTCAATTACTTTAATGAAAAACATTCACGAATAACCCCTTGCTAGAATTCCATTTCACATGCATAACCTCTTTATGCAATTTCACCCGAAAACCTGTTTCGGTATCTAGTGAAATAAATTCCTGCGCTTTTTTTATTCTTTCGGCATGAAACATTTGCTCCAACTGGATGCCAGTGTCCCTTAAGTGTATCACCCTATGGTTCGCGAATAATGCGGACATGATCGAGACCCTTCTCCGATCAATAATCAGTAGCGGGACCTGGAGATCCATACTGACTCCCACACATTCAACGGTGACTTTTCCTGTGATCGTCGGAACCTTTTACGCTTGTATCTTAATCCCTTTGTTTCACGATATATTACATGTCCGAGATTCGATCATCGGTATCTCCATACCTAGTTTGATCTCGTTACTGACATGCACTCTTTTCTCATTCCTGTGATATAACATTCTAGTGATCAAATCACTTGCTTGCAAGCTAACCAATGTGATATCACCGAGAGGGCCCAGAGCATATCTATCCGTCATCGGGATGAACAAATTCCACTCTTGATCCATGATTCTCAACATAACACTTTAGTAGCTTTCAAGCCATCTTTATAATCACCCAGTTACGGAGTGATGTTTGTGTAGGGTTTCGTAGCATGGAAAACAAAAAATTTCTATCGCATACAAACAAACAAGCCAAGATCTATCTACTAGATTGTAGCAACGATTCGATGGAATAACTTACCCTCGAAGATTCCAAAGTGTTTAACGAGAGCGGATTCTCGTGGGTGATGTAGTCGTACTCTTCCCGATCTCAAGATCACAGCCAGACGATCCTTCCGGCCAAGGTTCTGCTAGCCCTCGGTCACACGCCCAGATTGACGAAGACCTTCCTCTCCTTGTTCGAGCAGCGGAGGTTGTAGCACTCTCCTCGCGATTCCTAAAAGACAACGGCGTGGTACCCAAGTAGAGGGGAGATCTCGCAGGGCTTCGCCTTAAGCCGGAGCGAGTATGGTGGAGTATGAGAGAGCTCCTCGGTGATCTAGGTTTTAGACATACCAAGGAGGAAAGGCTAGAGCCGGCGGCTAGGGTTTGGGGCACCCCAAGTCGGCGGCTAAGGCAAAACCCTAGGGGGCGGCGGCGGCTATGGTGGTAGGCACCAAGCTAGGGTTTGGAGGAGAGGTACTTGTGTGTGCTAGGAGGGAGCCCTGCCCCTCCTTATATAGGTGGAGGGGCCGGCGGCCAAGGGGAGGGAGTGGATTCCCTCCACAACTCGGCTTGGGTGGTGCGCCGGCTTGGGGAGGAGGATTCCCTCCCCAACTCGGTTTCACCTCCTCCTCCTCTTTTCCACTTTCCAAATTTAGCCGTTTGACTTTTCAATTTAGCTATTTGACTTTTCAAACTAGGATTCGATTAATCCTTTATTTGGAACAGCGATGACACTTAGTACATGATGCAATAATTCCAACTTGCAATGACACATTCATGTACCCCTTCCCCTCAGTCTGGGACATTCCGAACCTTCTAGAACATTCCGATGAAAACACCTAATCATTCCCGAACTCAAACGGGACTTTCATTATATGAATCTTATTCTCCGGACCATTCCGGATCTCCTCGTGATATCCGGATCCCATCCGAGACTCCGAACAACATTCGGTCTCTTTCTCATCATACCATAATTACTCAAACAACGTCGAATCCTTAAGTGTGTCTCCCTACGGTTCGTGAATTATGCGGACATGACCGAGACACTTCTCCGAACAATAACCAATAGAGGAATCTGGAAATTCATATGGCTCCCACATATTTCTCGATTACTGCGATCGAATGAACCACTTACATACGATACCAATTTCCCTTTGTCTCACGATAGTTTACTTATCCGAGGTTATGATCGCTTGTATCTCCGCATACCTAGTTCAACCTCGTTACCGATAAGTACTCTTTTCTCGTTCCTGATATGTGATCCCTTGTGAGCAGTCACATGCTTGCAAGCTAATTGGATGACATTCCACCGAGAGGGCCCAGAGTATATCTATCATCATATGGATGGACAAATCCCACTCTTGATCCTTGTGTTTCAACCAATACTTTCCGAATACTCAATGCCACCTTTATAGCCACCCAGTTACGGTGTGGTGTTTGATGTCATCAAAGCATCCATCCGGTAAAGGTGATATGCATGATCTCATGGTCGAAGGAATTAGGTTACTATGTATCAGAAAGCATATAGCAATTGAACTATTGAAATGACTTGATCTTTATGCTACGCTTACCTATAGGAGTATGTACATCATATCATTCTCCTAACGATATGATCTTGTTGTTAATAACATCTCAATGTTCATGATAGGGAAACCACAATCATCTATTAACCAACAAGCTAGTATTATATAGAGGCTTTACTAGGGACTTCAAATTAGGTTTACAAATCACACAAGTATTAATGTTTCCTTGTTAATACTATTATAGCATGAATGTAAACATTTATCATAAACACAAAGATATAATAATAACTACATTTATTATTGCCTCTAGGGCATATCTCCAACAGTCTCCCACTTGCACTAGAGTCATCTAATCTAGATTACATGGTAATATACCGAACACCCATGACAGTTTGGTGCTGGTCATGTTTTGCGCTCGGGAGAGGTTTAGTCAACGGATCCGACATATTCAGATCTGTGTGTACTTTGCAAATCTTTATATCCCCATCTTGGATATGTTCTCGAATAGCGTGAAAACGTAGCTTGATGTGCTTCAGCTTCTTGTGTGACCTTGGTTCTTGCGCATTGGCTATGACGCCCATGTTATCACAGTAGATAGACATTGGGTCCAGCGCACTAGGAACCACACCCAGCTCTGTAATGAACTCTTTCATCCATATCGCTTCTTGTGAAGCCTCTGAAGCAGCCATGTATTCCGATTCAGTTGAAGATCTCGCCACAACGCTTTGCTTTGCACTCCTCCAGCTAACTGCTGCACCATTCAAAATAAATACGTATCCAGATTGTGATTTAGAATCATCTGGATCGGTGTTCCAACTAGCATCGGTGTAACCATTAACAACGAGCTGTTCATCACCTCCATAAGAAAAAACCGTATCCTTAGTTCTTCTCAAGTACTTAAGGATGTTTTTGACCGCTGTCCAATGATCCACTCCTGGATCACTTTGATATCTGCTAGTCAAACTAACAGCATATGCAATGTCGGGTCTAGTACATAGCATGGCATACATTAGAGATCCTATGGCTGAGGCATAGGGAGTCTTACTCATCCTTTCTCTATCTTCTGCCGATGTCGGACTTTGAGTTTTACTCAAGGTCGTATTGGGCAACATGGGCAAGAACCCTTTCTTGCTATCTTCCATTCCAAATCTCTTTAGAACTTTGTCCAAATATGTACTCTGTGACAATGATATTTGGCGTTTCGATCTATCTCTATAAATCTTTATGCCTAATATGTAAGCTGCTTCGCCAAGATCCTTCATTGAAAAAATATTATTCAAATATTCCTTGACACTATTAAGAAGGTCTACATCATTCCCAATCAACAATATGTCATGCACATATAGTATTAAGAATGCTACAGAGCTCCCACTCACTTTCTTGTAAATACAAGCTTCTCCATAAGTTTGTATAAAACCAAAACTTTTGATCACCTTATCAAAACGTTGATTCCAACTTCGGGATGCTTGCTTCAATCCATAGATGGACCGTTGAAGTTTACATACCTTGTTAGCATCTTTAGGATCGACAAAACCTTTGGGTTGCATCATATACAACTCTTCATCAATATCTCCATTGAGGAATGCTGTTTTGACATCCATCTGCCATATCTCATAATCATAATATGCAGCGATTGCTAACATAATCCTCATAGACTTTAGCTTCGCTACTGGAGTAGTCAACTCCTTGAATTTTTTGAAACCCTTTTGCGACAAGTCGAGCTTTATAGACAGTAACATTACCATCAACATCTGTTTTCTTCTTGAAGATCCATTTTTTCTCGATAGCCTTTCGGCCATCCGGTAAGTCCACCAAAGTCCATACTTGGTTTTCGTACATGGATCCAATCTCGGATTTCATGGCTTCTTGCCATTTATTGGAATCTGGGCTCATCATTGCTTCCTCATATGTCTCAGGGTCATCGGTATTGTCCACCAACATGACATAACGGGATCATACCAATCTGCAGTGGTACGAGTTCTCGTTGACCTCCGAGGCTCTGTAGCAACTTCAACCGAAGTTTCATGATCATCATCATTAGCTTCCTCTCTAATTGGTGCAGGCACCACAGGAACTTCTTCGGTCTTTGCGCTACTCGCAATTTCAAGAGAAGGTTCGACAACCTCGTCGAGTTCTACTTTCCTTCCAGTCACTTCTTTCGAGAGAAATTCCTTCTCTAGAAAGGATCCATTCTTGGCAACGAAGATTTTGCCTTCGGATCTATGATAGAAGGTATACCCAATAGTTTCCTTTGGGTATCCTATGAAGACGCATTTTCCGCTTTGGGTTCAAGCTTGTCCGGCTGTAACTTCTTTACATAGGCTTCGCAACCCCAAACTTTAAGGAACGACAATTTAGGTTTCTTCCCAAACCATAATTCATACGGTGTCGTTTCAACGGATTTAGATGGTGCCCTATTTAAAGTGAATGCGGCTGTTTCTAATGCATAACCCCAAAATGATAGCGTAAATCATAAGTGACATCATAGAATGAACCATATCTAAGAGAGTTCGATTAACGTTCGGACACACCATTACGCTGTTGTGGTGTTCCCCGGTGTCAATCAGGAAAGTATTCCGCATTTCTTCAAATGCTCGCCAAACTCGTAACTTAGATATTCACCTCCACGATCAGAACGTAGAAATTTAATCTTCTTGTTACGTTGATTCTCTACCTCACTTTGAAACTCCTTAAACTTCTCGAAAGTTTCGGACTTATGTTTCATGAAATAGATATACCCATATCTACTCAAATCATCCGTGAAGGTAAGAACGTAACGATAACCACCGCGCGATGCTACACTGATTGGACCACACACATCGGTATGTATGATTTCTAATAAGTCCATAGCTCGCTCCATCATACCAGAAAATGGAGTCTTAGTCATTTTACCCATCAGACATGCTTCACATCTATCAAGTGATTCGAAATCAAGTGATTCAATAAGTCCATCGGAATGGAGTTTCTTCATACGCTTCACTCCAATGTGACCAAGACGACAGTGCCACATATAGGTCGAATTATCGCTTGATTTCAAACGTTTAGCCTCAATGTTTTTAATGTGTGTATTTCCACTATCGAGATTCAACAAGAATAGACCATCTATCAAAGGTGCATGTGCATAAAACATATTACTCATATAAATCAAACAACCATTATTCTCGGACTTAAACAAGTAACCGTCTCGCAATAAACAAGATCCCGATATAATGTTCATGCTCAACGCAGGCACCAAATAACAATTATTTAAGTATAAAACTAATCCCGATGGTAGATGAAGGGGTAGCGTGCCGACGCGATCACATCAACCTTTGATCCGCTTCCCACGCATCGTCACCTCGTTCTTCGCTAGCTTCCGCTTATTCTGCGCACTGTTTGAGTTACAAATATGAGCAACCGAACCAAGATCAAATACCCGAGCACTACTACGAGTACTAGTGAGATACACATCAATAACATGTATATCGATATACCTTTCTTCTTGATGTTGCGTTCTTCAAATCCGCCAAGTACTTTGGGAAATTCCGCTTCAAGGACCTTCTCCCTTGCAAGAAAAGCACTCAAGATCGTGCTTAGGTCCAGCCTTGGTCTTCTTCGCGTGGTAACTTTCTTACCACCCTTCTTGAAGTGTCCTTCCTTAGACTTGCCTTTCTTGAATTTGGTGGTCTTATTGACCAACAACACTTGGTGCTCTTTCTTGATCTCCACTTCAGACTTTAACATAGCAAACAGTTACGCAACTGCTTGTTCATGTTCGTTCCATGTTGTAGTTCATCACAAAGTTCTTGTAACTTGGTGGTAGTGATTGGAGGACACGGTAAATCCCCAAAGCATTAGGAATCACTATACCCAAGCTTTGAAGTTTGTTTGCGTGCCCATACATCTTAAGCACATGCTCACTGACGGAGCTGCCCTCTTCCATCTTGCAGTTAAAGAACTTTTCAGAAGCCTCATAACTTTCAATTGCCGCATGAGTCTCAAAGATCAATTTGAGATCCTCGACAATATCATATGGGTCTGAATTCTCAAACCTTTTCTGAAGCTCCGATTCTAAACCATACAAGATAGCACACCACTGAACTATGGAGTACCGATTCTTCCGAGCGAGGTAAACATTCTTTACTTCATTGGAAGCATCACCGCAGTGGGTCACCCAATGTGCATCCAAAGACATAGGTCAAATTACCAATGAGGACAATCCTAAAATTGCGGAACCAATCCGCGAAGTTGCTTCCATTGTTTTTCAACTTTTCTTTCTCTAGGAACGCATTAAAATTGATGGTAGAGGCTGCCATTGATCTACAACATATTTGCAATAGTTTAGACTAAGTTTATGACAAATTGAGTTCAAATTAATAATAAAGTTAATCTAGGTGAACTCCCACTCAAAACAACATCCCTCACATTGTTTTAGTGATCACACGAACCAAATCCACTACATCAACACCGATCATCACGAGAGTTGATATAGTTTCAATGGCGAACAATCATCATGTTCATCATATCTACTATATGATTCATGCTTTACCTTTCGGTGATCCGTGTTCCGAGACCATGTCTGTACATGCTAGGCTTGTCAAGATCAAACCTTAGTTTCCGCATGAGCAAATATGGCTTGCTCACATTGTATACACTTGCAGAATCTAACACACCCGATCATCACGTGGTGCTTCGAAACAACAAGCTTTAGCAACGGTGCTAACTAAGGGTGAACACTTTTATGACTTGAAATTCATGTGCATGAGGGATCATCTTATAATGCTACCGTCGTCTACTAAGCAATACAAGATGCATAAAGGAATAACATCACATGCAATTCAAAATATGTGATATGATATGGCCTTTCTTCTTTGTGCTTCCGATCTCCATCTTCAAGCACGAACATGATCTCCATCATCACCGGAATTGCATCAAGGTCAATGACGCTTCTCCATGGTTGTCGTCCACCGGCTTCAACTATTACAACTACTTTGAATAGACACGCGGGTCTTAACATAAATTAAAGACAACCATATGGCTCCTGCCGGTTGCCAACTTACAATAAGGAACATTGCATACATCAAATATAATCACAATCATGGCCATATCACATCATCGCACACCGCCTAAAACAAAGTTAGACGCCTCTACTTTCTTTGCATGTTTTACGTGGTTTGGGGATTTCAATAAGTGTCGTTCTAACTTACGAACAAGAACCACAACATTGATACTAGTATTGTTAATCACCCGTTGTAAATTGGATCTTAACTATGCTAGGAGAAACAGCACCATAAAGCCACTTATGCAATACAAGTTGCATGTCAAGCGTGGAGCAAGTCTCATGAACGATGTCATGTAAGGTTAGCCCGGGCCGCTTCATCCCAACATACCGCAAGATGCAAAGTACACAAGAAGCAATCGACAATAAAAGCATAAACGCCCACAATGACCATTGTGTTCTACTCGTGCAACAGATCTACATATAGACACGGCTCTGATACCACTTTAGGGTTTCGTAGCATGGAAAACACAAATTTTCTATCGCATACAAACAAACAAGCCAAGATCTATCTACTAGATTGTAGCAACGAGTCGATGGAATAACTTACCCTCGAAGATTCCAAAGTGTTTAACGAGAGCGGATTCTCGTGGGTGATGTAGTCGTACTCTTCCCGATCTCAAGATCGCGTAGACGATCCTTCCGGCTGCGTTAGCCGGCGCTCCCTTGATTGGTCACGTTCGGTACTCGACGAAGACCTTCCTCTCCCTTGTTCCAGCAGGCAGCGGAGGTTGTAGCACTCTCATCGCGATTCCGGTAGCACAACGGTGTGGTACCTGAAGTAGAGGGGAGATCTCGCAGGGCTTCGCCTTAAGCCGGAGCGAGTATGGTGGAGTATGAGAGAGCTCCTCGGTGATCTAGGTTTTAGACATACCAAGGAGGAAAGGCTAGAGCCGGCGGCTAGGGTTTGGGGCACCCCAAGTCGGCGGCTAAGGCAAAACCCTAGGGGGCGGCGGCGGCTATGGTGGTAGGCGCCAAGCTAGGGTTTGGAGGAGAGGTACTTGTGTGTGCTAGGAGCCCCGCCTCCTTATATAGGTGGAGGGGGGCGGCCAGGGAGGAGGAGTCCCTCCCCAACTCGGCTTGGTGGTGCGGGCTTGGGAGGAGGACTCCTCCCAACTCGGTTTCACCTCCTCCTCCTCTTTTCCACTTTCCAAATTTAGCCGTTTGACTTTTCAATTTAGCTATTTGACTTTTCAAACTAGGATTCGATTAATCCTTTATTTGGAACAGCGATGACACTTAGTACATGATGCAATCATTCCAACTTGCAATGACACATTCATGTACCCCTTCCCCTCCGGAGTGCTGGACATTCCGGAACCTTCTAGAACATTCCTGATGAAAACACCGGAATCATTCCCGAACTCCGAAACGGGACTTTCCTTATATGAATCTTATTATCCGGACCATTCCGGATCTCCTCGTGACATCCCGGATCCCATCCGAGACTCCGAACAACATTCGGTCTCTTTATCATCATACCATAACTACTCAAACAACGTCGAATCCTTAAGTGTGTCTCCCTACGGTTCGTGAATTATGCGGACATGATCGAGACACTTCTCCGAACAATAACCAATAGAGGAATCTGGAAATTCATATGGCTCCCACATATTTCTATGATTACTTTGCAATCGAATGAACCACTTACATACGATACCAATTTCCCTTTGTCTCACGATAGTTTACTTATCCGAGGTTATGATCGTCGGTATCTCTGCATACCTAGTTCAACCTCGTTACCGATAAGTACTCTTTTCTCTTTCCCGTGATATGTGATCCCTTGTGAGCCAGTCACATGCTTGCAAGCTAATTGGATGACATTCCACCGAGAGGGCCCAGAGTATATCTATCCGTCATATGGATGGACAAATCCCACTCTTGATCCATGTGTTTCAACCAATACTTTCCGAATACTCAATGCCACCTTTATAGCCACCCAGTTACGGTGTGGTGTTTGATGTCATCAAAGCATCCATCCGGTAAAGGTGATATGCATGATCTCATGGTCGAAGGAATTAGGTTACTATGTATCAGAAAGCATATAGCAATTGAACTATTGAAATGACTTGATCTTTATGCTACGCTTACCTATAGGAGTATGTCCATCATATCATTCTCCTAACGATATGATCTTGTTGTTAATAACATCTCAATGTTCATGATAGGGAAACCACAATCATCTATTAACCAACAGGCTAGTATTATATAGAGGCTTTACTAGGGACTTCAAATTAGGTTTACAAATCACACAAGTATTAATGTTTCCTTGTTAATACTATTATAGCATGAATGTAAACATTTATCATAAACACAAAGATATAATAATAACTACATTTATTATTGCCTCTAGGGCATATCTCCAACAGTTTGATGTCAACAAGAAACTCTTCCGTTGTTTGTGATTGGAATGATCTCATGGTCTAAGGATTAGGACTACTTCGTAGTTTGTTTATAGCAATATAAACTCAATGACTTTGATCGTAATGCTATACTTCAGATGAATTTTCATCACATCATTACACTAATGTTGTGATCTCATTATTAACAACATCCAATGTCTATGATCAGGAAACCGTGATCATCTTGTTAATCAACGAACTAGTTTATGAGAGAGGCATAACTAGGAACTTTCTGTTTGTTTATTAAACACACATGTATTAACGTTTCCGTATTAATACAATTATAGCATGCAAAATAAACATCTATCATATACTTGGAATACACATAATAAACATTTTATTATTGCCTCTCAGGGCATATTCCCTTCAGTCTCCCACTTGCACTAGAGACAATAATCTAGTTACATTGTGATGTATCTAACACCCATGGAGTTCTGGTGTAGATCATGTTTTGCTCTAGGGAGAGTTTTAGTCAACGGATCTGCTACATTGAGTTCCGTATGTACTTTACAAATCTTTATATCTCCATCCTTGACATGCTCGCGGATGGAGTGAAACCGGCGCTTAATATGCTTGGAATGCTTGTGAGACCTTGGCTCTTTGGCATTGGCAATGGCACCATTGTTGTCACAATAGATCACCATTGGGTCTGACGCGTTTGCAACCACACCTAGTTCGGATATGAACTCCTTCATCCAAACTGCTTCCTGAGCCGCTCAAGCAAAGAACATATTCGGCCTCCGTTGTTGATCCCACCACCACAGGTTGTTTGGAGCTCCTCCAACTAACCGCTCCGCCATTCATGAGAAATACGTATCCGGATTGAGACTTAGAGTCATCCGGATCGGTGTCAAAGCTAGCGTCGACATAGCACTTAGCGACGAGCTCTTCTTCACCTCCGTATACAAGAAACATATCCTTAGTTCTTCACAAGTACTTAAGGATATTCTTGACCACTTTCCAGTGTTCTGAACCTGGATCCGATTGGTACCTACTAGTCAAACTAATAGCATGTGCCACATCCGGTCTTGTACATAGCATGGCTTACATTATAGAGCCTATGGCTGAAGCATAGGGGACCTTGTCCATTATCTCTCTTTCTTCCGCCGAAGCCGGACTTTGAGTCTTACTCAATGTCGTGCCTTGTGTCATAGGTAAGAACCCCTTCTTACTATCTTCCATTTTAAACTTCTTTAAAATCTTATCAAGGTATGTACTTTGCGATATCCCTATTAGGCGCCTAGATCTATCTCTATAGATCTTTATGCCTAATATGTATGACGCTCCACCTAGGTCCTTCATTGAAAATTTGCTGTTTAGATAACTTTTAACACTGTTTAAAAGATCTATATCATTTCCGATCAATAATATGTCATCCACATATAATATCAGAAATGCCACATTGCTCCCACTCACTTTCTTGTAAATACAAGATTCTCCATAAGTTTGGACAAATCCAAACTCTTTGATCACCTCATCAAAGCGGAGATTCCAACTTCATGATGCTTGCTTCAATCCATAGATGGATCGCTGAAGCTTGCACACCTTGTTAGCATCGTTAGGATCGATAAAACCCTTTGGTTGTATCATATACAACTCTTCTTCAATATTACCATTGAGAAACGCGGTTTTGACATCCATCTGCCATATCTCATAATCGAAATATGCAGCAATTTCTAACATAATCCTAACTGACTTTAGCATCGCTACGGGAGAGAATGTCTCATCGTAGTCAACTCCTTGAATTTGTCTAAACCCCTTTGCGACAAGTCGAGCTTTATAGACGGTTACATTACCATCAGCATCAGTTTTCCTTTTGAAAATCCATTTGTTCTCCACGGCCTTTCGATCGTGAGGTAAGTCCACCAAGTTCCAAACTTGATTTTCATACATGGATTCCATCTCGGATTTCATGGCTTCTAACCATTTGTTGGAATCCGGGCTCATCATCGCTTCTTCATACGTCGCAGGGTCATCATTTTCATCAACCATGAAATTCATGACAGATTTCCGTGACTCGGGAGCTGCCGCGTCTGCTTGACCTGCGAGGTTCTAGTACTCTCTTTCGGAGTTTCATGATCATTATCATTAGTTCCCTCTTCAACAGTGGAGCCAACTCCGAACAACTTCGACGCCTACTCGCCATACTTTGAAGAGAAGGTTCAATAACCTCTTGAGTTCTACCTTCCGACTACTCACACCTTTTGAGAAACTTTCTCTAGAAAGGATCCATTCTTGGCAACAAAAACCTTGCCCTCGGATCTGATAGAAGGAATACCCAATAGTTTCCTTAGGGTATCCAATGAAGACGCATTTTTCGCTTTGGGTTCGAGTTTATCCGGTTGAAGTTTCTTCACATAAACATTGCATCCCCAAACTTTAAGAAATGACAGCAGGTTTGTTTCCAAACCACAATTCATACGGTGTCTTTTCAACGGATTTAGATGGTGCCCGATTTAAAGTGAATGCAGCTTTCTAGTGCATAGCCCCAAAATGACAATGGCAAGTCCGTCGGAGACATCATAGATCGAACCATATCTAATAAAGCAATGCGATTCTGACGTTCCGACACACCATTTCGTTGTGGTGTTCGGCGGTGTGAGTTTTGAAACAATTCCACACTCTTTCATGTGAGTGCTAAACTCGTAACTTAGATACTCACCTCCACGGTCGGACGTAGAAATTTGATCTTTCTATTACGATGATTTTCCACTTCATTCTGAAATTCCTTGAACTTTTCAAAGGTTTCGGACTTGTGTTTCATCAAGTAGATATAACCGTATCTACTCAAATCATCCGTGAAAGTAACAAAATAACGATATCCACCTCGTCGACACACTCATTGGACCGCATACATCGAATGTATGATTTCCAATAAATCATGCGCGTTCCATTGAACCGGAAAACGGCGTTCTAGTCATCTTGCCCATAAGGCATGGATCACATGTATCAAATGATTCATAATCAAGTGATTCCAAAAGTCCATCCGAATGGCTTCTTCATGCGTTTAACGCCAATATGACCTAGGCAGCGGCCACATATATGCGGATATATCATCATTTAGTTTAATCCTTTTAGCATCAACATTATGAATATGTGTAACATTATTATCGATATCCAAAAGAAATAAACCATTCATCATCGGTGCATGACCATAAAAGATTTCATTCATATAAATGGAACAACCATTGTTCTCGGATTTAAATGAATAACCACTTCGCATCAAACACGATCCAGATACAATGTTCATGCTCAGTGCAGGCACCAGATAACAATTATTCAAGTTTATAACTAATCCCGACGGAAAGTGGAGAGGCAGCGTTCCAACGGCGATCACATCAACGCTTGATCCATTGCCGACACGCATCTTGACCTCACCCCTTGCTAGCGGTCGCTTGTTCCGCAGCCCCTGATTCGAGTTACAAATATTAGCAACTGAACCGGTATCAAATACCCAGGTGCTACTGCGAGCATTAGTCAAGTACACATCAATAACATGTATATCATATATACCTTTGTTTGCCTTGCCGGCTTTCTTGTCTGCCAAATACTTGGGGCAGTTGCGCTTCCAGTGGCCAGTCCCCTTACAATAGTAGCACTTGGTATCAGACTTGGGTCCAACTCAGGGTTTCTTTTCAGTAACGGCAACAGGCTTGCCGCCCTTACTTCCCTTCCATTTTCCCTTCTTGTCTTTCTTGAAACCAGTGTTCCTATTGATCATCAACACTTGATGTTCCTTTTTGATCTCCACTTCTGCAGTTTTAAGCATTGATGTAAGCTCGGGAGAGACTTCTTCATGCCTTGCATATTATAGTTCATCACGAAGCTCTTATAGCTAGGTGGCAGAGACTGCAGAACACGATGGATGCCTAAGTCAATGGGAATCGATATTCCCAAGGACACAAGCTTATCGGCGTAACCCGACATCTTGAGTACATGCTCACTAATGGAGCTGTGCTCTTCCATCATGCAGCTAAAGAACTTTTCTGAAGCGTTGTAGATCTCTACAGCAGCATGTGTGTCGAAAATCATTTTCAACTCACCCATTGTATCAAAAGCATTGCCATTTTTGAAACGCTTTCGAAGTTCCGGCTCTAGCCCATACAATATGCCGCAATGAACTAAGTTGTGGTCCTCCTGACGAGTCTGATAGACATTCTTCTCCTCGTCAGGGGCATCGTCAAAAGGTGGGGGGCCTAACGGCGCTTCTAGAACATATTGCTTTTGTGCAGCAGAGAGGAGAATCCTCAAATTCATGGACCATTCGGTAAAGTTGCTACCGTTCGTTGCAAGTTTCTCTTTCTCCATGAACACATTGAAATTAAAGGCAGGTGGTGCCATCTACAACAGAATTTGTAAAGTTTAGACTAAGTGTATGATAGATTGAGTTCAACTAATCCATATTACGAATGAACTCCCACTCAAAAACGACATCCCTCGTGCCTTTTTGGTGATTATATGAACCAAATACACTACACCAAGTCCGATCATCACGTGATTCGGTGTAGCTTCAAAGGCGAGCATCAAATGGGCATCATATCTACTATATGACGCATGCTTAACCTTTCGGTCCGTGTTCCGAGGCCATGTCTGTACATGCTAGGCTCGCCAAGTTAGAACCTTAGTATTCGCGTGTGTAACTGTTTTACACCCGAAATATGGTCGTGGATCCAAGAACACCCGATCATCACGTGATGTCTTGGAGCGACGAAAACATAATCGGTGCATACTAAAGGAAGAACACATTCTTATCTTGATATTTAAAAGAGGGATCATCTTATTATGCTAACAAAGCGCTAAACAAGCAATATAAGATGCTATCAAACATCACATGTTTATTAGTGAAATGATATGGTTCCCGCATATGATCTCTATCATGTGCACCGTGGTGTGATCACTATCATACCTATATGTGTAAATCCAAGGTATATGGAGTTTACACACTATGTGTGTTGTAACAGTATCATCCCATACTTCTACTTACAACATTACCATATCATAACACTAGCCCAGCAACAATCTAAACTAGACGCCTCTAATTTATCCATTGCAAGTTTTACGTGGCTTAGGGCTTTCGAGATAGAACCGTTCTTACCTACGAACATGAACCACAACGAGGATAACCAAATTGTTGACAACTCGTTTGCAAAATAGATATTGACTATAGTAGGAGAGATAGACACCCGCTAGCCACTTATGCAAACTAGTTGCATGTCAAGCGTGGAACAGGTCTCATGTGCGAGGACATGTAAAGTTTGTCTGGGCCGCTTCATCCCACTATGCCACCAATATCCAAAATTACAACAAAGGAGCAACAACATGATCATCATCGTCCACATACTCATATGTGTACTACCCGTGTAAAGTATCTACGCATAGATCCGGCTCTGATACCACTGTAGGGTTCGCAGCATAGAAAACAAAAATTTTCCTACGATGGGAACTAAGTACCAAGATCTATCTACTAGATACAAACAACGGGCAGATGTATATCCGTAGAGAACATACCCTTGAAGACCGACAAAGCTTAACGAGTTCAACTCGTGGTTGATGTAGACGATCTCTTGCCGATCTCAAGATCGAGAGGAAGTCCTAGCGCCAGCAAGCAGCCAAGATCCGTGCTCGCACACACGTACAAGACACCGGGCAACCTCTGCCTCCTCGCTCCAGCGATGCAGCGGAAGCACAACCCTTTCTTGCCTAATAGCCACCGGGAACATGTATCTCGCTAGTCCGAGACCATGGGGAATAAATTCTAGAAGGGGAGAGAGATACTTCACGAGGAGGTGTGAGAGACAAGTGAGGAGGGGGGTTCCTTTTATAGGAGGAGGGGGGCACCCAAGGGGGTGGCCGCCGGCCATGGGGGCTTCCCCCTCCCCTCCTTCATTCATGTGGGTGGACACTCCACTCACAAAATGTCCCTTCAATTTTCTCCACTCAAATTCCCATTAAATTTCCACCAAATTTAATGCAAACTCTCATTAAATAAAACTCTTTTATTTTATTCAGAATTTTGTCAATTACTTTAATGACAAACATTCACAAATAACCCCTTGCTAGAATTCCATTTCACATGCATAACCTCTTTATGCAATTTCACCCGAAAACCTATTTCGGTATCTAGTGAAATAAATTCCTACGCTTTTTTATTCTTTCAGCATGAAACATTTGCTACAACTGGATGCTAGTGTCCCTTAAGTGTGTCACCCTACGGTTTGCGAATAATGCGGACATGATCGAGACCCTTCTCCGATCAATAATCAGTAGCGGGACCTGGAGATCCATACTGAATCCCACACATTCAACGATGACTTTTCCTGTGATCGTCGGAACCTTTTACGCTTGTATCTTAATCCCTTTGTTTCACGATATATTACATGTCCGAGATTCGATCATCGGTATCTCCATACCTAGTTTGATCTCGCATCGACATGCACTCTTTTCTCGCTCCGTGATATAACATTCTAGTGATCAAATCACTTGCTTGCAAGCTAACCAATGTGATATCACCGAGAGGGCCCAGAGCATATCTATCCGTCATCGGGATGAACAAATTCCACTCTTGATCCATGATTCTCAACATAACACTTTAGTAGCTTTGAAGCCATCTTTATAATCACCCAGTTACGGAGTGACGTTTGATGTCAACAAGAAACTCTTCCGGTATTAGTGATTGGCATGATCTCATGGTCTAAGGATTAGGACTACTTCGTAGTTTGTTTATAGAAATATAAACTCAATGACTTTGATCGTAATGCTATACTTCGGATAAATGTTCGTCACACCATTACACTAATGTTGTGATCTCGTTATTAACAACATCCAATGTCTATGATCAGGAAACCGTGATCATCTTGTTAATCAACGAACTAGTTTATGAGAGATGCATAACTAGGAACTTTCTATTTGTTTATTAAACACACATGTATTAACGTTTCCGTATTAATACAATTATAGCATGCAAAATAAACATCTATCATATACTTGGAATACACATAATAAACATTTTATTATTGCCTCTCAGGGCATATTCCCTTCAGGACAGCGAGGTGAGGAGCCCAGCCGGGTTTCCTTGTGACTCGGCCCGTAGCCTGGGATGGTGGCCGGGTCGAAGAGGCATGCGGTGGCTGCTGCCCGTCTGGGACGAGGTTGGCCTTGGCCGGCCCAGCCGGGAATGCTCGGTTGGTGAGCGATGGCGTGGCGAGGTCGCACCGCTGGGATCCTGGCGATGTTGGTTCGGCGGGACCGAGGCAAAGTGGGAGTCCCGCGGTGGGCCGTCGTTGGCTCTGGTCGGCCCACCCGGGGAAGGAGCTTCTGGTGCTGGTCGTTGGTGGGACAGAGTGTTCAAGTTCAGCCCAAATGAGGTAAACCGACTAGACTGCTAGTGATTCGGCCCAGGCAGACCAGATTCGGTCCATGAGATGCGTTCTGAGGACGAATTAGGATTAATTCGGCCCAGTGATCTTTTTTCCTTTATCCTTTTTTATGTAGCATTTATAGTTGCATTAAATATCCTTTTCTTATACAAATCTCTTTCCGACTTACTTATCACTCAACTCTGGGGTACCCAGGGTCATATCTCCGACATTAGTCCCCGAGCCTATGTGGGATACGTAGGATCGCTCATAGGCTTTATATTAAAATGTTCCCAGAGTTGTATTTTGACTTGTGGTACCTTGACTGTATACTTCTATGTATTATGACCCTTTTGGGTAATTTTTTGACTCCTAGCCTTCTTAGGCACTGCTCATAACCCTTTTGGGCAAATTTTCGACTTCTGGCCTTTTTTTGGAAACTAGTCATAACCTCTTTGGATAAGTTTTTTGACTCTTGGCCTTCTTGGGCATTGGTCATAACCCTTTTGGGTAAGTTTTTGGACTTCTGGCTTTCTTGGGCACTGGTCACAACCTCTTCGGGTAAGTTTTTAGACTTCTGGCCTTCTTGGGCACTGGTCATAACCCTTTTGGGTAAGTTTTTGGACTTCTGGCTTTCTTGGGCACTGGTCATAACCTCTTTGGATAAGTTTTTCGACTTCTGGCCTTCTTGGACACTGGTCATAACCTCTTTGCGTAAGTTTTTTTGGACTTCTGCCTGCTTGGACACTGGTCATAACCTCTTTGGGTAAGTTTTTGGACTTCTGGCCTTCTTGGGCACTGGTCATAACCTCTTTGGGTAAGTTTTTGGACTTCCTGGCCTTCTTGGGCACTGCTCATAACCCTTTTGGGCAAGTCATAATCGGAGTTATCTGTTTCCAAATCCGAGTTATGTTATTCAAAATTGACTTATGTCTCAAATCCGAGGTATATGACTCAAATCCGAGTCATCTGATTCCAAATCTGAGTTACTTTACTCAATTTTGACTTACATCTCAAATCTGAGTCATCCGACTCAAATCCGAGGTATATGACTCAAATCCAAGTCATCTGATTCCAAATCCGAGTTACTTTACTCAATTTTGAGTTACATCTCAAATCTGAGTCATCTGACTCAAATCCGAGGTATATGACTCAAATCCGAGTCATCTGATTCCAAATCCGAGTTACTTTACTCAATTTTGACTTACATCTCAAATCTGAGTCATCTGACTCAAATCCGAGGTATATGACTCAAATCCGAGTCATCTGATTCCAAATCCGAGTTATTTTACTCAATTTTGACTTACATATCAACTCTGAGTCATCTGACTCAAATCTGAGGTATATGACTCAAATCCGAGTCATCTGATTCCAAATCCGAGTTACTTTACTCAATTTTGACTTACATATCAAATCTGAGTCATCTTTCTCTAATCCGAGGTATATGACTCAAATCCAAGTCATCTGATTCCAAATCTGAGTTACTTTACTCAATTTTGACTTACATATCAAATCTGAGTCATCTGACTCTAATCCGAGGTATATGACTCAAATCCGAGTCATCAGATTCCAAATCCGAGTTACTTTACTCAATTTTGACTTACATCTCAAATCTGAGTCATCTGACTCAAATCCGAGGTATATGACTCAAATCCGAGTCATCTGATTCCAAATCCGAGTTACTTTACTCAATTTTGACTTACATATCAAATCTGAGTCATCTGACTCTAATCTGAGGTATATGACTCAAATCCGAGTCATCTGATTCCAAATCCAAGTTACTTTACTCAATTTTGACTTACATCTCAAATCTGAGTCATCTGATTCAAATCCGAGGTATATGACTCAAATCCGAGTCATCTGATTCCAAATCCGAGTTACTTTACTCAATTTTGACTTACATCTCAAATCCGAGGTATATGACTCAAATCCGAATCATCTGATTCCAAATCCGAGTTACTTTACTCAATTTTGACTTACATCTCAAATCTGAGTCATCTGACTCAAATCTGAGGTATATGACTCAAATCCGAGTCATCTGATTCCAAACACGAGTTATTTGTTTGCCAAGATATAATTTGATCCGATGAGATGGTGTCAATTTGCCTATGATATGGATCCGAGATATAGATCCGAGATTAAGTTTTGGGATATGATAATAGGGCTAATCGCTGAGAGATCTGATTCGAGATGTTGATATGAGATATAGATTAGAGATATGATAAGCTGGCAAATAGTCATCCGAGATACGAGATAACCTGGCAAGATAGTGAAATATCAATCCGAGATACAACATAACCTGACAATCTGGCGAGCTAAATCAAACTTTAGTCCGAATCAGAGATGAGCTAGTACGCCAAGTACGAATACAAATCCAAATTATAATATACCATCGCGCTGAATCAAATATTAGTCCGAATCAGAGATAAGCTACTGAGCTGAGTTAAAGGTTAATCCAAGGCATAAATAAACTGACTCAAATTATATCTGAATCATCAATAAGATGGCTGGTGAGCTGAGTTAAAGGTTAATCCAAAGCATAAATAAACTGACTCAAATTCTATCTGAATCATCAATAAGCTGACTCAAATTCTATCTGAATTATAAATAAGATGACTCAAATTATATATGAATCATAAATAAGCTGGCAAATACATTCCCAAATCAACATAAGTTTTTCTTCATCTAAAGGTGATTCTATGGATACGTTGGCTAGTCCCCGGGTTGAATTATTTTCTCCCCGGGGTGAAGGGTCGAATGTTTGTGGCTGAGTTATCTGTTACTTACAGTATGCTTGGAGAAGAGTCTGATTCATTCTTGCTGAGTCTTACCTGCCTTGCTGAGTCAGACTTGGAGACCCCTTTGCTTACCTCTTTGTTCTCTGTTCGCCTGGAGGAGCTGCAGGTGCTCTATGAAGATGAGGTTGATGAAGATGCTCCCGTCCGGATGGAAACCCAACCAACGCCACTAAAGGGCCCACAGTGGGCGCCAAATGTCGTGGTGGTATCACGACATATGCCATGGGTAGGCTAAAGTTGGGGTCGATGGATGTGGAGGTATCCGGGGAGGGACGATGCAATGAAGACCGCACTCGTATGAACATAGAGAAATACAATGAATATAGGATTGAGACTCTCAAGTGGAGATAACACCTCATTCTATACATCTAATCTCTTATAATCTTACCATACTTGTGGCTACAATCATGCTCCTTGAGCTGTATCTCCTATACCTCTATCTAGATCTCTCTGTTAGATTGGAGGAGGAAGAAGAAGAAGGGCTCCTATTGAGAAGAGAGGGGAAGAGCCCTTCGGGCCCCCTCCTATGAACGATCCCCCCGGTGCTCCTTATAAAGGGGAGCCCAGGGGACAAGGCTTGTTCCCCACGATTGGTATCTAGACGACATATTCCTAGCATCTTCTGGAGATGCTCACATATGCCTTGGCATCTTTAGAGATGCCACGGCATATTCCTTAGCATATTCTTGGATGCCTAGGGCATATTCCATTTGCCATGTGCCAGTCTTAGCCTGGGGCGTCCCAAGACTGACACGAGACTCATTGGTCATGTCGTGACTTGATGGCGTATTGTTGTGGAGGTTGCTTACGTACCCGAAGATGAATATGGGGGCATGCAGGGTGAAATACCTTGGCCCAGACGTCTCAAATAAAGGGGCAATTCTGCCTGCTTCATAACTGATTCGGCATGTTCTAAATAAGAGAAAACTGAGGCCCGTCCGGATTACTGGATGGCCCAGCCGGGTTAATCCTTATTCGGCCTGGAGGGGAGCCGACCTGGGGTCTAGTCCATCCCAGGCGGGGTGATGGCGACCCAGCCGAGCTCTTATTCTCTCGGCCCACACGGGACAACGAGGTGAGGAGCCCAGCCGGGTTTCCTTGTGACTCGGCCCGTAGCCTGGGATGGTGGCCGGGTCGAAGAGGCCTGCGGTGGCTGCTGCCCGTCTGGGCCGAGGTTGGCCTTGGCCGGCCCAGCCAGGAATGCTCGGTTGGTGATCGATGGCGTGGCAAGGTCGCACCGCGGGGATCCTGGTGAGGTTGGCGATGTTGGTTCGGCGGGACCGATGCGAAGTGGGAGTCCCGCGGTGGGCCGTCGTTGGCTCTGGTCGGCCCACCCGGGGAAGGAGCTTCTGGTGCTGGTCGTTGGTGGTCCGGAGTGTTCAAGTTCAGCCCAAATGAGGTAATCCGACTAGACTGCTAGTGATTCGGCCCAGGCAGACCAGATTCGGTCCATGAGATGCGTTCTGAGGCCGAATTAGGATTAATACGGCCCAGTGATATTTTTCCCTTTATCCTTTTTATGTAGCTTTTATAGTTGCATTAAATATCCTTTTCTTATACAAATCTCTTGCCGACTTACTTATCACTCAACTCTGGGGTACCCGGGTCATATCCCCGACAAGATCATAGCTATCAACATCGATGCACCTAATGGTTAGAGAGCTGATCCGGAGGTGACGGAAGCCGTAGCACTGGTGGATCAGCAGGGATTCCAGGGCGGGGCACTCGTCAATCAGGCTCTACAGCGAGCACTTAGTGATCCCGATCTCTTCCAACCCGAGCTGCTTCAGCAGGGGAAAGTGGAGACCTCGTATGGTGCCATCGGGAAGACTGCAGCCTACGATGGTGACGATACGGAGGCTAAGCGAGAACCGAAAGACCGATGCCAGCGGCGGCTGCTCGAACTGGAAGAAGGCGACGTCAAGCTCCTGGAGGCTGGTTACAAAGTTCGACAATTTGTTACAAATAATAGATCTGGTAGCCAGGGACAGTAACATAGTCAACAAAACTTCACACAAATAGTTGAGCTGCAACACATGAACAAACATATTAAATGACATGTTAGAGTATATATTTGTATATTGTAGTTTTCCTATGTGTTAGGGGGTTTCCTGCATATTTGCACCTGTATATGTACTATATATTGTGGCCTTTGGCCCCCTGGTAATACAACAAGTCTATTACCCTAACATGGTATCAGAGCTGTAAGGTAGCTCCTCTTCTCGCAGCCGCCACCACTGCCGCCCGGCTTCCGCGCTGCGCCGCCACCGCTGCCTCCTCGCCGCGAAGCTTGCCCTGCCCTCCTCCGCTGCCGCCGTCCCGTTAAATCACGACCGGCTGGCTGTCCGCAGCCGCCTCCTCCCCGCCTCCTCCACGTCATCTGTTGTCCGGCGCGACGACTACCGCCGGTGCCTGCCACAACCGCTTGCCCGCCGCCGTCTGTCAAGGCCCACCGCCGCCATTGCCTCTCCTGCTCCGCCGGGTGCTCTGGTCCTCTCCCGATCCTCTCCCGTTGCCCTGATCGAATCTGAATGCTGTTCTTCGTCGGTTTCCGATTGGATCTGAGAGTTGACTTCCAAAAAATATATATATAAAAAATTAAGAGAGAGATGTCTTCTGCATCAGGCTATGTTGCGATTCCTCGCTGCCCGGTGATTTTTGATGGCGCGAATTATCCTGATTTCGCTGCCTTTATGCGCGTCCACATGCGCGGTCTTCGTCTTTGGGGTGTGCTTTCTGGCGAGGTCTCCTGTCCGCCGCGCCACGCTGCTCCTACGTCGCCTATTGCCCTTGCCCCCGATGCTCCTCAGGATCTGACTGACTACACTCAGTGGATAGATGAGGATGCTCGTGCTGCTGCTGTTCTCACTTCCAGTGTTCTGCCTCAGTATGCTGCTGAGGTCATGGGTCTTCCCACTGCTGCTGCTCAGTGGGATTTTCTTCGTCAGCGCTATCAGTCGTCTGGGGATGCTCTTTACCTGTCTGTGGTTCGCCAGGAACATGCTCTTCAGCAGGGTGATTTTACTATTGATGAGTTCTATATTCAGAGTGCTGCTATTTGGCGTCAGCTTGATTCTCTTCGTACAGCTGTGTGTGCCACCTGTCCTATCCCTGCTGTCTGACTGTGCACGCGGATCTGGAGTTTCAGCGCGTATTTGAGTTCTTGTCGAGACTCCGTAAGGAGTTTGAGCAGCGCCGTGCCTAGCTGCTTGCCCGTGGTCGTGTTCGGCTCTCTGAAGTACTGTCTGAGCTTCGTGCTGAGGAGACTCGTCTTCGTGGTACTGGTCTTCTTGAGGTTCCCTCCGTACTTGCTGCTTATGGTCCTCCTGTGCCGTCGGCTTCGTTGCGGTCTCTAGTACCGCCGATACTCTCTACTCCTCCGGTCTAGGGCCAGATTCACCCTCAGCAGCCTCGTGGTATGACAGCACCTCCTCGTCATTTATAACCAGTTCCACCCAAGCCAGGTCGGGCTCCATGGCGTTGTTGTCCAGCGCAAGGGTGCCGGTGGCTCTAGCCAAAGGGACATCGCAGGGGGTTGGACTCCTCACGGACTGGTCGCCGTTTCTTGCAAGGGGGTGCGCTCGCCGGCTGTCACGAGCTAGGTGAGACATAGACAAGGGAGGCAGATCTCGCATGCCATGGAGAACGACAGTGCGCTCGCAAGGTGAGGTAGGCAGGCTCGCGGGGATGAAGGAGGAAGATCCGGTGGGCAACAAAGGCGACTTCCTAGGGGACGATGGAGGGCAGCGCTAGGGTTCATCGTGTGGATGCTGACGTTTGCAAATATCTAGGCACACAGAAATTTCATAATTCATGTGGCTAAAAGTTAAAATTTCCATATTTAGCAGTACAGTGTATTCTAGCAAATGTACCAAAAATTATAATGATACCTAGCAAAGACATAATCAGAAAGTGTGTTTCGGCAAACACCATAAAATAACGGTATCCTCTGATAAATTTTCTTTCTTCTTCTGTTATTTCTTCCTACACCTTTGTTTATTCTCTTTTTCGTTTTCCGATGAGTTTTATACTGCTCCCTCTATCCCAAAACAACCGACGCAGCTTTGTGTAGGTACGAGCGCATGTATCTGAGACATATTTTAGAGCCTAGATCATATCTATATAAAGTTGCATCACTTATTTTGGATAGAGAGAATACTATTATATATTTTTCGTAAGGAATCTGCTCTAATAATAAGTGATGATTCCAGAGTAAATCTATATGAGTTAGATACTTCAAACCCCTTAACTCTAGTAAGTTCTACTTGAAATCGCATTGCTTGTCGATATATTCTCATCCTCCCTGCTCAAGTATATAAACAATGACTTTGGATGAATCTATATCGGTACATTCTCCGGATATTGGTGTTGTTAGAGATAATATATGATGTAAACCGAATATGGTATGATATAAACCAATTCGGGTATATCCTAAAGATATTCTAGGACTCTACTTATTGTAACAACACCCCTCATATAAATATATAGACACAACTTGATTTGTAGAAATGCTTGATCATCTTATATGGAACCAGAGCAGGCCTCTTCCGATACATCTAAACAAACCTAGAAGATCCAATCTACCCGGATATTCACTTCGGCTCGCAGGTTCAAATGCACCCATTGTAAGAAAACATATTTCGAAATGTCAAAAAAAATCGGCATATACATTAGCACATTTTATGTTGGTTCACAAGTTTTCGGGATGAAAAAACATTTTATGTGTCGTGTATAAAAAAGACAAAATGTGTCACAGGAATACGACTATTCATATGACATTTTTTCTTTTTTATACACAACACGTAAAAAGTTTTTTCATCCCAAAAACTTGTGAACCAACATAAAATGTTCAAATGTATATGTAGATTTTTTTTCTAAATTTTTTGACATTTCAAAATATGTTTTTTCATAATGGGTGCATTTGCACCTATGAGCGGAATTGCCGCCTCCCCCACTTATATCCATCCATGTCTTCCTCTACGACCACCGCAACTCCCAGTCTGAAAATACTTAGCCAATATAAAATTTCTCATGTGAATCCTGAATCTATTTGTGATCCATATTAATTAGACAAAAGTCATCAATAACCATATCCTATATCTACGAGTGTCTCCACTTTTTCTTTGCAATTAATATATTCCGATGTTTGGGGTTTAGACCCTAAATCTGTTGGACGTCGAGACTCCCAATCTAAAAAATTCATAGGTATTCAAGTGAATACTTGTTGGACATCGAGGCTCCTAATCTAAAAAAATCATAAGTATTCAAGTGAATACCCAATTTTTTTTAAAAAAGTACTAGTATGTGAATGTTCTATATGATATGTAATAAAATAAACTATCAAAAGAAAAATAGAAGAAATGAAGTAGCTTAATTGGTTTAGAAGAATTTGTTAAATCATTTGGGCCATGGTTCAAGCCCCATATTAGCCTGCATTTTTTCCTTATTTTTCAATTAAATCATTATGTGCGTCCTTTCTTATACAAGGCTCCTATAGAGTTTCTTCTACTGTTACATCTTCATATTAACTCTAGCGATATTATGTAACTCTACATATATCTATAGCTTAAGTTTGGTGAGTCTTGTTGGGAAACTGGGCCGGTAGAGGCCCATTCGGTGTGGCCTCTACCAGGCTAGGGTTAGCCCATGTGGGTATCCTATTCCTCTTTAGTCTATAAATAGATGAGCAATCATTGTAGGTGACTTTATCGAGAGACAGATCAATAAAGCTTCTCCCTGTTCCATGTGTTAATTTCTTGTGTAATCTTGTGTGCCTTCGACTCTAGTCTTCTTCCTCGGGTGTGGAACAGCCAACACGTTATCAGCACGTGTCTCTCCGTCGAGCCTCCGTCAAGCCACCGTCGAGCCTGCATCACGCGGACTTTCGTTGAAGGTAACCCGAAATTGACCGTAAAAATGGATTCGTCACTCGATTTCCTTTCAATTTTTGTGTTCAGTTCATAGATCAGATCTCATCTATGGTGCGGATTTTCCTCCCGGGAGTCGAGCTGACCTGCTGTCGCCGACCAATGTCGATTTAATCACTCTCGTATTAGGGTTTTGTTGACTGTACTGTAGGTACCGATTCGTGTACCTGCTGTGCAGATCTGGATTTTTTTAATAGATCCGATTACAATTTTTATTTTGTACTTTGCATGCACACGAATCGCATCTACAATTTTTTTACTTGTACCTTGCATGCAAACTCGCTCGTACCAGGCAACCGCCAGGCCATGGCCGTCGTGCGCTGCTGGCTCGCCGCCGCCGCTGGCCAGCCACGCCGCTGCCAGTGCGCTGCTGCCGCTGCTTGCCAGCCGAGCCGCAGCCCAGCTTGCTGGCGCGTGCCAGGCCGCCCCCATGGCCTCGCCACGCGCTTGTCGCCGCAGCCGCTGGCTTGCTGGCGCCGCCGGACCGCCGCCGCCTGCGGGCTCGTTGCGCTGGCCGCCGCCGTCCGTGGCCTCGCCGACGCTGGCCGCTGGCTGAGCGCGCTGCGGCTATGCTGGCTGCAGCATGCCAGCAGACTGACGGGCCTGCTGACGCTGCCGCTGCCGCGCCGCGCCGCTGAGCTGCTCGCCGACCGCCCACGCTGCAGCGTTGCTCGCCGCACTCGCGCCCGATGCTGCGCCGCGTTGCTAGGCCACGTGCCGGCGCTGCTGCGCGCGTGCTAGACGTCGCTGCGGCGCCCGCTGGCCGCTGCCGCCGTCCTGCAGCCCCGCAAAACGCCGCCCCCACCTCGTCGCCGGTCTGGCCTACTGTCGGCGCTGCCGTCCAAGTCGGGAGCTAGCTCTGCTAGCTCTGTTCCCCCGCTTAGCGGGCCGGCCGCGTAGAGACCAAAGTGGCTGGACCATTTTCAGGCCTGCGAAAAAAAAGGTGGGGCGTGGGAGCACGCGATTGCTGGGCTGTTGGCCCGTTTTTGGTCCTGTTTTTGGCCTATTTTTGCACAAGATTTTGTACTATGTTTTACTACAGTTATTAATTATCGCATGATTTTAATACTTTGTATCTCATAGTTAGCTTGTACCTTTTTATATTAAATTTTGGAACGCTGTCTTATTTGAATTATTGTATCGATTATCGCATTTATGCAACTGATTACCTGTTGTAATCTTACACACTTTGCATAAATTGCAGATGACCGGAATCGTCAGCCGTGAGTTCCCGGAGTTGACCCAAGATGGGCTTAACTACCTGACTTGGGCCTTGGACGTTGAGATCGTCCTCGAGGGCCGATGCATCAAGGATGCGCTGATTGCGGGGACCCTGACGGCCCCCAGCACCACCATCCCGGCGGACAACGCCAAAGCCCTGCATTTCCTCCGCCATCACATGTGTGAGACTCTCAAGAACGAGTACATGGCAGAACGGAGTGCTTCTGCCCTTTGGACCGCCCTCAACAAGCGGTTCTCTAGGCTTAAGTACACCATTCAGCCATAGGCGGAGGCAGATTGGATTCGTCTGAGGTTTGCAGACTTCAAGACCGTGGGAGAGTACAACTCCAGGTTACACCGGATTTGGACCATTCTTCAGCTGTGTGGGACCTGAAGGGTTTCACAGCATAGTAAATCAAAAATTTCTACGGATGCGAACGGGAAAGCCAAAATATAATCTAGGAGATGCAAACAACGAGGGGGGATAGATGAGATCTTCATACCCTTAAAGATTCGCACAGCGGAACGTTCAACGGAACGTGGTTGATGTAGTCGTACTAGCTTCTCCTCCTCGCAATCCGATCCGATCCAACGCCGCAAGTGGCGACTCCTCCGAGAGATGCACACGTACAGCACCTCGACGTCTCCTCCTTCCTTGTTCCAGCGAGTGGGGTGGAGAGATAGATTGGATCTACAACACGACGACGTGGTGCAAAGGTGGAGAGTTTCTGCGGCAGGGCTTCGCCACTGGCAATGGGAGAGAGAGATCTGGAGGGCAGCAGTATGGCGGCTAGGGTTGAAGGAGTGGGGGAGGAGGGCTGCGCCCCTGCCCTCTATATATAGGGGGCTGGCCGGCCCCCTTGGCCCCTCCTCCAAGCCCTAGGGCGGCAGCCCCAAGGATTGGAGTGGGGGGTAAGTTTCCCCCCTCCTTCTAGAAGGTTTCCCTAGGGTTTTGGCCGGCTGGGCCTATGGGGCCTTGTGCCCCTGGACCAATGCGGCCAGGGCACTCCCTCGTAGGACCACGCCCCCTCCCGACAAGTGGGGCCACGTTGGTCCCACTCCGGAAGGTTCTATAAGCTTCCGGTACAATACCGAACAATCCGAAACAATTCCGAAATCCAAAAACTGCTTTCCCTTATATGAATCTTATTCTCCGGACCATTCCGGAACCTCTCGTGACGTCCTGGATCTCATCCGAGACTCCGAACAAAAACTCATAAACCAATTATCCATTCTATCCTAGAGTCGAGGCACGTTAAGTGTGTGACCCTACGGGTTCGAGAATATGCAGACATGATCTTCTATCAATAATCAACAGCGGGGTCTGGAAACCCATATTGACTCCCACATACTCATCGATGATCATATAGGATGAACCATGATGCCAGGATTCAATTAATCCCATATATATATTCCCTTCGTCACGCGATATTTTACTTGCCCGAGATTCGATTGTCGGTATCGGCATACCTAGTTCAATCTCGTTCACAGCAAGTACTTTACTTGTTCCATAATCCGATATCACTTTGTGATTAACTCCTTAACCACGTGCTTGCAAGCGGTGTTGACATCGATTACCGAGTGGGCCCGAAGTATATCTCTCCGACTTGGGAGGGACAAATCCCATCTCGATACATACAACCCAATAAGTACTTTCCGATCACCTGAGAGACACCTTTATGATCACCCTCTCATAGGATGACGTTTGATGACCTCAAAGCTTTCTTCCGATACCAGGGAGTTGCATTATCTCATGGTCTAAGGATTACAATATTTGACATAAGAAAAAGCTTCGCAAAGATGAACACGATGACACGATCTAATTGCTCTGCTTGATTTGGGTCCGTCCATCATATCATTCTCCCAATGATATGATCTCATTATTAATCGACAACTCATGTCTATGGTTAGGAAACCTTAACCATCATTAATCAATGAGCTAGTCCATAGAGGCGTACTAGGGACACGGTGTTGTTCATAAACAACACAAGTATCAAAGTTTCCGCTTAATACAATTCTAGCATGGAATATAAACTTTATCATGAACAAGAATTATAATAATAACATCTTTCTTATTGCCTCTAGGGCATAATTCCAACAGTCTCCCACTTGCACTAGAGTCAATAATCTAGTTTACATCTGGCAACAATCTAACACCCATGGAACTAAGGTGCTGATCATGTTTTGCTCGTGGAAGAGGTTTAGTCAACGGATCTGCGACATTCAGATCTGTATGTACTTTGCTAATCTTCAGATCTCCATCTGTTATATAATCTCGAATTATATGAAACTTGCGGTTTATATCCTTGGTCTTTGGATGATATCTTGGTTCCTTAGCCAGTGCTATGGTGCCAGTGTTGTCACACAATATCTCCAGTGGGTCCAAGGCACTTGGAACCACACCAAGCTCAGTGATGAAGTTCTTGATCCAAACTCCTTCACTTGACGCTTCGGCAGCAGCCATGTATTCCGCTTCTACTGTAGATCCCACGATCACGCTTTGCTTGCAGCTTCTCCAGCTCATAGCTCATCCATTCAAAATATAAACGTATCCTGTCTGAGATTTAGAATTATCCTTGTCGGTGTCGAAACTAGCGTCGACGTAACCTTTTACGACGAGCTGTTCATCACCTCCATAGACTAAGAACATTTCTTTAGTCCTATTTAAATACTTTAGGATGTTCTTCACGATCGTCCAAAGGTTCCACTCCTGGATCACTTTGGTATCTGCTCGTCAAACTAAGAGCATTGGACACATCCGGTCTAGTACACAGCATGGCATACATGATAGAACCTATGGCCGATGCATAAGGAACTTTTCTCATAGCTTCTCTATCGTTTACCGTAGCTGGACACTGAGCCTTGCTCAATATCTATCTTACCTGACAACATGGGCACTGAACCTTTCTTTGCCTTATCCATTCTGAACCTTTTCAGAACTTTGTCTAGGTATGTACTTTGGCTTAAAGCTATTAGGCGTCTTTGTCTATCTCTATAGATTTTGATGCCCAATATATAAGCAGCTTCCCCTAGGTCTTTCATTGAAAAACATTTGTTCAAATAACTCTTCACATCGTTAAGCATGTCAATGTCATTTCCGATAATCAATATGTCATCCACATATAGTACCAAAAATGTCTCTGAGCTCCCACTCACTTTCTTGTAGATACAAGCTTCGTAGCAATTTGGAAAAAATCCAAAGCTCTTGATCACTTGATCAAAACGATGTTCCAACTCCGAGATGCTTGCTTTAGTCCATAAATGGAACGCTGAAGTTTGCACACCTTATCAGCATCCTTAGGATCGACAAAACCTTCGGGTTGCATCATATACAACTCTTCATCAATGTTGCCATTGAGGAACGCAGTCTTGACATCCATCTGCCATATTTCATAATCATGAAACGCAGCAATTGCTAATAAAATCCGAATGGACTTAAACATCGCTACGGGAGAGAAAGTCTTATCGTAGTCAACACCTTGAACTTGTCGAAAACCTTTCGCGACAAGCCGTGCTTTATAGGCAGTATCATTACCACCCACGTCCGTTTTCTTATTGAAAATACATTTGCACTCAACGGTCTTTCGGTCGCTAGGAGGGTCCACCAAAGTCCATACTTGGTTTTCGCTCATGGATCCCAATTCGGATTTCATGGCCTCTAGCCATTTCCCAGAGTCTGGGCTCATCATTGCTTCCTCATAGTTCGCAGGTTCACTGTTGTCTACTAACGAGACAGTTAAGACAGGGTTGCCGTACCACTCAGGAGGGGCACGCGACCTTGTCGACCTGCGACTTTCAGTAGTAGCATCGTCTGAAGCTTCATGATCCTTGTCATTAGCTTCCTCTATTGTTGGTGCAGACGGCACTGACACAATTTCAGGTGCTGCGCTACTCTCCAACTCAAGAGAAGGTTCAATAACCTCGTCTAGCTCTACTTTCCTCCCACTCACTTCTTTCGAGAGAAACTCCTTCTCAAGAAAGGATCCGTTCTTTGCGACAAACACTTTGCCTTCGGATCTGTGATAGAACGTATACCCAATCGTTTCCTTAGGGTATCCTATGAAGACGCATTTCTCCGCTTTGGGTTCGAGCTTGTCCGGCATCAACTTCTTGACGTAAGCTTCGCATCCCCAAACTTTAAGAAACGACAACTTAGGTTTAGCACCAAACCACAGTTCATACGGTGTCGTCTCAACAGATTTAGATGGTGCCCTATTTAAAGTGAATGCAGCGGTTTCTAATGCATAACCCCAAAATGATAACGACAAATCTGTAAGAGACATCATCGATCGCACCATATCTAATAAAGATCGATTCCGGCGTTCAGAGACACCATTGCGCTGTGGTGTTCCAGGTGGCGTGAGTTGCGAGACGATTCCGCTTGATTTAAGATGCGTGAGAAAATCATAACTCAAATATTCACCTCCACGATCGGATCGTAGAAATTTAATTTTCCTGTTACGATGGTTTTCCACTTTGTTCTGAAATTCTTGAACTTTTCAAATGTTTCAGATTTATGTTTCATTAAATAGATATACCCACATCTACTTAAGTCATCAGTAAAAGTGAGAAAATAGCGATAACCACCGCGCGTCAAAACACTCATTGGTCCGCATACATCGGTATGTATGATTTCCAACAAGTCCGTTGCTCGCTCCATTATTCCGGAGAACGGGGTTTTGATCATCTTGCCCATGAGGCATGGATCGCACGTGTCAAATGATTCAAAATCAAGAGACTCCAAAAGTCCATCAGAATGGAGTTTCCACATGAGTTTTACACCAATATGACCTAGACGACAGTGCCACAAATAAGTCGTATTATCACTATCTACCTTGCATCTCTTAACCTCAATCTTATGGATATGTTTTTCATTTCTTTCGTGATTCAGAAGAAATAAACCATTCATAGCAGGTGCATGACCATAGAAGATGTTACTCATATAAATAGAACAACCATTATTCTCCGATTTAAATGAATAACTGTCTTGCAATAAACACGATCCAGATATGATGTTCATGCTCAACGCAGGCACATAATAACATTTATTGAGGTTTAAAACTAATCCCGAAGGTAAAACTAAGGAGAGCGTGCCGATAGCCATCACATCAACTCTTGATCCGTTGCCAACACGCATAGTCACCTCATCCCTCGCTAGCCGCCGTCTATTCCGTAGCTCCTGTTTCGAGTTACAAATATTAGCAACTGAACCAGTATCAAATACCCAGGCACTACAACGAGGGCTAGTAAGGAAAACATCAATAACATGTATATCAAATATACCTTTGATGGTGCCAGCCTTCTTGTCCGCTAAGTACTTCGGATAGTTGCGCTTCCAGTGACCCTTGTCCTTGCAATAGAAGCACTCAGTGTCCGGCTTAGGTCCAGACTTGAGCTTCTTCTCAGCAGGGGCAACGCGCTTGCCGCTGCCCTTCTTGAAGGACTTCTTTGCACCCTTACCTTTCTTAAAGCTGGGGGGCTTGTTGACCATCAACACATGATTATCTTTCTTGATGTCCACCTCCAGCCTTTCAAATTTTAGCGAAGAGCTCAGTGATCGTATCAGTGGAACCAATCTGATTATGAGTAGCTACAAAACCTTTGTAGCTAGGAGGGAGTGATTGCAGAACTCTGTCAATCTTGAGCTCCTCTGGAATCTTACAGTCTAGTTGCTCAAGGCGTTGAGTGTAGCCCGACATCTTAATTGCGTGCTCACTAACGGAACTCCCTTCCTCCATCTTGCAGTTAAAGAATTTCTCAGAGATCTCATATCTCTCAGAACGGGCCTGAGTCTGAAACATAGTTTTCAGTTCCTCAAGAATCTCAAAGGGCCCGGGGAACTCCTCAAAATGATTTTGAAGGTCCGATTCCATAGCAAACAACATGGTGCTCTTAATCACACGATAATCATCCTTGCACGACTGATAAACAACTTTTTCATCAGCCGGTGCATCTACAGCAGGGGCGTCACCTAGCGCTTTCTCAAGGACATAGTCCTTTTGTCCGCCAACGAGAATGATTCTTAGATTGCAGAACCAGTTGGTGAAGTTAGACCCATTATTCTTAAGCTTTTCTTTCTCAGCAAAAACGTTGAAGTTGAAGTTGGACTTAGCCATTTGATCTACAAAATTTGGAAGTACAATTTAGACTATGTTCATGATAACTAGTTCAACTTAATCAAATTACTAGATGAACTTCCACTAAATTCAACATCCCTCAAGTTGTTTAGTGAACATGATCCAGATTCACCACACCTAATCCGATCTTCACGAGAAGAGATGTGGTTTCAATGGTGGACAACAAAGTGTCGATCATATCATTCATATGAATAATGCTTAACCTTTCGGTTCGTGTGTTCCGAGGCCATGTCTGTACATGCTAGGCTCGTCAAGTCAAACCCAAGTATTTCCGCGTGTGCAAAACTGGCTTGCACCCGTTGTATGTGAACGTAGATTTTATAGAACCCGATCATCACGTGATGCTTGAACACGACGAACTTTCGCAACGGTGCATACATGGGGAGAACACAGTTTTATCTTGATCTTTAAGTGAGGAATCATCTTATAATGCTACCGTCGCGATCTAAACATAATAAGATACATAAAAGGATAAACATCACATGCATATAATTTTATGTGACATGGTATAGCCAATCTCCGCGCAATGATATCCATCTTGGGCGTGCCAGCATGATCTCCATCACTCCATCATGATTTCCTCCACCACGAATAGCAACTACAACTATTGCTAACTACTTAGCGATAAAGTAAAGCTATTACATGGCGTATAAGAAGTTGACACACAGGTCATACACAATTATAAAGACAACCATATGGCTCATGCCGGTTGTGTACTCATCTACATGCAAGTCGTGAAACATTACAAAACATGATCATTGCATACAACATATACATCACATCTTGGGCCATACCATATCACAGAAACACTCCCTGCAAAAACAAGTTAGACGCCTCTACTTTGTTGTTGCATGTTTTACGTGGCTTATGGGAGTAACAAGCTAAGAACGATTCTTACCTACGGAAAGCCACAACGGTGATATTATGGTTGCCAACATCCGGTGTAAATCCCATGACAACTATAGTGAGAGAAACTGGCATCCACCAGCCGCATGTGTGGAACAAGCCACACGTCAAGTGCGGAGACGGTCTCGCGAACGAGGTCGCGTAAAGTTGGCCTGGACCGCTTCGATCTCACTATCCCATGTCATAATAAGTACACAAACAAGAGGCTTGCAACAGAAAACATCAATGCCCGCAACAAGCATGTTGCGTTCTACTCGTGAAACACATCTACGCATAGATCTAGCTCTGATACCACTGAAGGGTTTCGCAGCATAGTAAATCAAAATTTTCTACGGATGCGAACGGGAAAGCCAAGATCTAATCTAGGAGATGCAAACAACGAGGGGGGATAGATTAGATCTTCATACCCTTGAAGATTCGCATAGCGGAACATTCAAAGGAACGTGGTTGATGTAGTCGTACTAGCTTCTCCTCCTCGCGATCCGATCCGATCCAACGCCGCAAGTGGCGACGCCTCCGAGAGATGCACACGTACGGCACATCGACGTCTCCTCCTTCCTTGGTCTAGCAAGTGGGGTGGAGAGATAGATTGGATCTACAATACGACGGCGTGGTGCAAAGGTGGAGAGTTTCTGCGGCAGGGCTTCGCCTACGCGCAGTCGGGAGAGAGAGAGATCTGGAGGGCAGCAGTATGGCGGCTAGGGTTGAAGGAGTGGGGGAGGAGGGCTGCGCCCCTGCCCTATATATATAGGGGGCTGGCCGGCCCCCTTGGCCCCTCCTCCAAGCCCTAGGGCGGCGGCCCCAAGGATTGGAGTGGGGGGCAAGTTTCCCCCCTCCTTCTAGAAGGTTCCCCTAGGGTTTTGGCCGGCTCGGCCTATGGGGCCTTGTGCCCCTGGACCAATGCATCCAGGGCACTCCCTCGTAGGCCCACGCCCCCTCCCGACAAGTGGGGCCACGTTGGTCCCACTCCGGAAGGTTCTAGAAGCTTCCGGTACAATACCGAACAATCCGAAACAATTCCGAAATCCAAAAACTGCTTTCCCTTATATGAATCTTATTCTCCAGACCATTCCGGAACCTCTCGTGACGTCCTGGATCTCATCCGAGACTCCGAACAAAAACTCATAAACCAATTATCCATTCTATCCTAGCGTCGAGGCACGTTAAGTGTGTGACCCTACGGGTTCGAGAATATGCAGACATGATCTTCTATCAATAATCAACAACGGGGTCTGGAAACCCATATTGACTCCCACATACTCATCGATGATCATATAGGATGAACCATGATGCCAGGATTCAATTAATCCCATATATATATTCCCTTCGTCACGCGATATTTTACTTGTCCGAGATTCGATCGTCGGTATCGGCATACCTAGTTCAATCTCGTTCACAGCAAGTACTTTACTCGTTCCATAATCCGATATCACTTTGTGATTAACTCCTTAACCACGTGCTTGCAAGCGGTGTTGACATCGATTCACGAGGGCCCAAGTATATCTCTCCGACTTGGGAGGGACAAATCCCATCTCGATACATACAACCCAATAAGTACTTTCCGATCACCTGAGAGACACCTTTATGATCACCCTCTCATAGGATGACGTTTGATGACCTCAAAGCTTTCTTCCGATACCAGGGAGTTGCATTATCTCATGGTCTAAGGAATACAATATTTGACATAAGAAAAAGCTTCGCAAAGATGAACACGATGACACGATCTAATTGCTCTACTTGATTTGGGTCTGTCCATCATATCATTCTCCCAATGATATGATCTTATTATTAATCGACAACTCATGTCTATGGTTAGAAAACCTTAACCATCATTAATCAATGAGCTAGTCCATAGAGGCGTACTAGGGACACGGTGTTGTTCATAAACCACACAAGTATCAAAGTTTCCGCTTAATACAATTCTAGCATGGAATATAAACTTTATCATGAACAAGAATTATAATAATAGCATCTTTATTATTGCCTCTAGGGCATAATTCCAACAGGACCAGTACCACAGATCAGCAGAAGATAGAAAAAACTCTCTCCACATTCCATCCGGACAACATCCAGTCCTCGCGAAACTTTCGCCAGGAAGGATTCACGGAATATGCAGCGCTTATTGATGCTCTCAAGGTGGCCGAGGCGCAGGATAATGTTCTGAAGAAGAACTTCTCCGCGCAAGCCTTCGCGGGGGGCCCAAGTCATGAGGCCAATGCCGGCGCCTACAAGGTGCGCAAGCCCATCCACAAGAAGAGAGGCAAGAAGGGCCCCAACTCCTCCAACCCGGCCAAGCAACGCAAGGCGGGCAAGGGGGAGGCAAGGCCCCAGGACTGCTTCCGATGTGGCTCCAAGACTCACTTCTCCAGGCAGTGTTTGGCCCCTAAACACGTCGTGGACGCGTTCAAGGCCAACAAGAAGAAAGTCGAGGCGCACTCGCCCGAGTTGAGGCACCATCGGCGCCGGAGCGCGGCGGTAACACCGCGCCCGTAGTGGCGCAGGACATACCACAAGTGGCAACACCTTCGGCGGTTCCCACGAACGCCGCTGTGCCCATGGAGGTTGAGCACGTCGTGCCCCCCCGCCCTAGCTAGACATTTCTGCTGCCTCGATGATGATAGCCAACGAAGAGAAGCTCAACGATCTTGAGATACAGGCTGAGATTGATGGTTTCTTTGCAGAATCCACCTGAGCTCCTTTTTGTTATGATGATTTCTTTTCCGCAAATAATCTGATACAATTTTTCGATATGGTTGTATGCTATATGAGAGCATAACATTTATTTGTTTTCGGCGATTGGATAACATTTATTTCATTCATTTATTCCATTATTTGGTTGTGTGATGTTCTGAAATGTTTATGTGTTTTACTTACTTGATGTATCATCTCACTCGCTCCATTATATTAATTAGGCACTATATTTTAGAACGCGTCTGGCGCCCAAATGGAGGAAACGTGCCTTGCTGATAGCGGCACCACAAATACCATCTTGAGAGAAATAAAGTATTTTGAGTCTATTACCAAAAACCCCGGTAACATAATGATGATCGCCGGTTGCGGTCCGAATGTAGTTGGCTCCGGTAGAGCAACTATCATACTCCCAAATGGAACAACTCTGATTATTGAAGAGGCATTGTTGTATCCGGAGTTGACTCGTACTCTCTTGAGTTTTGAGAGATCCGCGCAAATGGTTTCCATGTAGAGAACGATGATGATGAGAATGGAAAGGAGTTCCTACTCATTACCAAGCGCGACGAAAATGGTAAACATGTTGTAGAAAGACTCCCTTCATTAGCTACTGGGCTGTACTACACTAAGATAGTAGCACCACCTATTTACACTACCCTTAAGACTGTATTTAGAAGCTCTGAACTATTCTGCCTTTGGCATGATAGGTTAGGCCACCCCGGTCTTCGGATGATGAGAAATATAATTAACAACTCGAATGGTTATAATGTTAATGTGAAAAATTTCCCGAATCCCGATGATTTCGTGTGCTCCGCATGCGCTACGGGGAAATTGATCATTAGACCGTCCCCCCTAAAGGTGAAGGATGAACTCCCCGCGTTCTTGGAACGTATACAAGGGGATATATGTGGTCCAATTCAGCCCCTCTCAGGACCGTTTTGGTATTTCATGGTGCTCATCGATGCTTCCTCTAAATGGTCCAATGTTTGCCTGCTATCAACAAGGAACCATGCTTTTGCAAAGTTGATCTCTCAGATCATACAAATAAGGAATAAATTCCCTGATTATCGTTTAAAGTCTATTCGAATGGACAATGCCGGAGAATTTACTTCAAAGGCATTCGATGATTATTGCATGGCAACATGAATCAAACTTGAACACTCTGTATCGCATGTCCACACTCAAAATGGACTTGTGGAGGCATTGATTAAAAGGATTAAATTCATTGCCAGACCACTCCTTCAGGGTTGTAATTTGCCAACTACATATTGGGGACACGTGGTGTTACACGCCGCTAATTTCATCAACTTTTGACCATCGGCCTACAACATCCACTCTCCTATCCAACTTGCGCAAGGGTCGGCACCGAAAATTTCCCACCTACGTAGGTTCGGCTGCCAGGTATATGTACCTATACCACCACCCCAGCGATCAGCCATGGGACCGCTCCGTAAGTCGGGGATATACGTTGGTTATGAGACCGTGTCCATAATCAGGTTCTTGGACCCCTTGACAGGTGACTGTCACACGGCCCATTTTGCTGACTGCATTTTTGACGAGGATTTTTTTCCGACTTGGGGGGGGGGGGGGGGGGAAATCAACCCCTGGATGACAAAAGTCGAGAAATCACATGGAAAGCCACGGGGATCCACGCTCATGACCCACACACTGTTGAGACTAATAGAGAAGTCCAAAAGATACTAGATTTGCACTCTCTAGCGAATCAACTGCCTGATCATTTTAGTGATTTAAAGACTGTGACAAAGTCGCATGTGCATGCACGCAATGCACCGGAAATGGTTGAAATACCGAAGAAAAATGATGGTATACCCGCTCCTGCTCCAAGGCCTAAGAGGACGCGGAATCCAGTTTCTCAAATCCCAAGTACCCGGGGATGCCCGAAGAAAAAGGATAAGAGAGATTTATTACAGTCTGCCCCTGTTGAGGGGAGCCAGTTGAGACCTGGCACAAGTACGAATATTTCAGTGCACGAAATTCCGGACTTGAATTTTCCTATATCGGAAATACCCAGTGAAGTTGTGTGCGCACACATCAGAGCGGGAAAGCTAAAGGACCTAGCCCCTGGATTGGGAAATCCGGTGGAGCAAGAGGATGTGCCTGATGCACTCCATGACGAAATGGCCATTAACTATGTTAATTCGGGCGAGTCATACAACCGAGCCATGGCAAATGTCGACGTTAATTTTGCCAAGAAAATTGCCTCAATCATAGATCTTGACCCTGAGCCTAACACACTCGCTGATTGTAAGAAAAGGTCGGATTGGAAAGATTGGAAGAAGGCAATCACTGCTGAATTATTATTGTTAAATAAAAGAGAGGTATTTGGACCTGTTTGTCTAACTCCTCCCCACATTCGCCCCGCTGGCCATAAGTGGGTTTTTGTTCGAAAGAGAAACGAGAATAATGAAGTAGTAAGGTACAAAGCAAGGCTCATTGCTCAAGGTTTCACTCAACGACCAGGTGTTGACTTTGAGGAAACTTACTCCCCGGTCATGGATGGAATTACCTTTAGATACTTGATCTCAATGGTAGTAAACATGGACTTAAAAATGAAACTGATGGATGTTGTCACCGCTTACCTATATGGTAACTTGGATTCGGACATATACATGAAAGTACCAGAAGGTATCCCTGTCCCGAACCAGGATAGATCAAACAAGAGCTTATACAGTGTTCAGCTTAAGAAGTCATTGTATGGACTAAAACAGTCAGGTACGATGTGGTATAATCATTTAAGCGATTTCCTTCATCAGAAGGGCTACGCAAGCAATGAAGATTGCCCATGTGTTTTTATACGGAGATCCCAAGATGGTTTCTGTATTATCTCGGTGTACACGGATGATTTGAATATAATCGATACACCTGGCGATATTTAGGAAGGGAGTTCCTACCTGATATCGGAATTCGAGATGAAAGACTTAGGCAAAACCAAGTTCTGCCTGGGTCTGCAACTTGAGCATTCCCCTGCTGGGATTCTAGTTCACCAGTCGGCCTACACCCAGAAGGTGTTGGAACGATTTGGGTTTGAAAAGACATATCCTTCTAAGACCCCGATGGTCGGAAGATCTTTGCAGCAAGACAAGGACCCGTTCAGACCTAAAGAAGAGGGGGAGGAAATTCTTGGACCGGAATTCCCCTACTTAAGTGCAGTTAGCGCACTTATGTACCTCGCAAATTGTACACGGCCGGATATTGCATTCGCCGTTAATCTTCTTGCTAGGTATAGTTCTGAGCCTACCAAGAGGCATTAGAAAGGCGTTAAGGACATCTTTAGGTACATACAAGGGACCAAGGACCTTGGCTTGTTTTACCAAAAGAACCAAGACCTATCTGTTGTAGGCTATAAAGATGATGGGTACCTTTAGGACCCGCACACATCCAAGTCGCAGACTGGATATGTTTTCCTTTGTGGTGGAACATCGATTTCCTGGAAATCGTCTAAGCAAACTCTTGTGTCAACTTCGACGAACCACTCGAAAATCATAGCATTATATGAAGCATCACGAGAATGTGTATGGCTTCGGCGAGTAGTCAGCCACATCCAGATATCATGTGGACTGAACACCGTACAAACCCCAACAATTATCTATGAAGATAATGCTGCTTGTGTTGCACAAGTTCAGACGGGTTACGTGAAGAGTAATCTCACAAAGCATATAAACCCCAAGTTCTTCTATGCACATAAACTTCAAAAGATGAACGAAGTGAAAGTCTTGCATACTAAGTCGTGTGAAAATCTCGCTGATTTGTTCACTAAATCATTGCCAGCATCTTCTTTCGAGAGATGTGTCCGTGGGATCGGCATGATGAGACTTAGGTAGATGCAAGGTTCAGGGGGAGAATCTTCACAAACTCATCGCTGAAATCTTGATCCCGATGATTGAGTGCTTAACTTTGTAGTTAAGTGAATTGTACTCTTTTTCCCTTAGTGAGTTTTTATGAAGTTTCTCACATGAGGTTTTAATGAGGCAATTCGTGCAACATAGCAAGAAGTATACCATGTGCATTTCTCCATATTTTTCTCACTGGGTTTTTCGGAGTTTTAAGCCATGGTTATAGAGATAAGATACCCAGGGGGAGTGTTGGGAAACTGGGCCGATAGAGGAGGCCCATTCGGTGTGGCCTCTACCGGGCTAGGGTTAGCCCATGTGGGTATCCTATCCCCCTTTAGTCTATACATAGAGGAGCAATCATTGTACGTGACTTTACCGAGAGACAAATCAATAAAGCTTCTCCCTGTTCCCTGTGTCAATTTCTTGTGTAATCTTGTGTGCCTTCGACTCTAGTCTTTTTACTCGGATGTGGAACAGCCTCGGGACCGACCAGCCGGTAGGGTTGTTCAACAAGTCTAAGCTGAAGCACTTGCCGCTTAGACTGCAAACGGAAGTGGGCAGTTCACGGCGCCGCCTAATTTGGCACATAAAACCGTATACGGACACACGTAGAAAAATCATAAAAATATCTGAGACTACCACTCTAATCCATATAGCCTACTTTCAGCCCGTATATCCCACATGCTTAGTTAATAGAGTTTTCAAACGCCAAGTTATCGTGTGCCGCGTCTGACTTCCACTGTCTCGGCCGCTACACCACGACCTCGTCAGCTTTATATGCTTAGATCAGTACAGCTTTGGCCTATTGCGTATGTCCTTAAACCGCATATACACTTAGCTACTAATACAACTTTTAGACTACCGTACCTATCTACACGAGAGATGTAACATATACACGTTATACTTTCTTTATCTTAAATTAGAAAGTTGAAAATTGTTTAAATTTGAATGTACCTATATACTAAATAAATAATGCCTAGATATATCCAAATTTAGACAAATCTATGGCATATGTTTCAAAACAGAATGTCGAGAACTTGCTTAAATTTAAATATACCTACATACTGGTGTCTACATATATCAAAATTTAGACAAATCTATAATATGCATTTTGAGACGGAAGAAATAATATTATGCCACGAAAATTTCTGTGAGCTGCCGTGAAGTCATGCTCATCCTTCAGGAGCGCATGCGGTGCGTAAGCGTGCGCCCATGAACCGTCCCACTTGCACCTTGATTTGCCGCACGCGATATCTCTGGTTGTTTGAATGTGCCGCGCGCGATGGTTTGTTTCTTTATGCATGAGGTTGGCCTTACTTCAGCAGTCAATTTGAGTCGTATTCGTCCGCTTTTCTCTTGTTGTATCAACTGCAACGCTCTCCTCTTCTCTACTATCTAAAAGAACTTCACGGTTCCGTTTTCTGCCATCTGCCATTACGTCGTTTTTCTTCGTCCGACTCTCCTCGGTTGTCGCCTCCTCCGTAAACTTGTGGATGTAACCCTTCCTCCTCTAGAGATTACCAATTGCGGATGTGATCTTGAATTCGTGGTGAACTTGTGGATTTCTATCACCGCTTCACGCCGATGGTCAATGTTTTTTATGTACTCGACGATCCTGGGTTGTTGATGGATGTACACCAATTGATTGTTGATGGAAGTACATGCTATTCAGCTTACTCTTAATTATGCATTGACGTTGGAAACCTCACTGTTGCTTTCAGCTTCCTTTTTCTCCTTTTTAGATTTAACTTTGTAATCCGGAACTATTGCACTATGACTGAATCATACTCTGTAACCTGACTATTATATACATCTTTGTATGTGCATTGTGATGCACAAAATTGTAAGCCTGCCATAGGGATTTGGCGGAGGTGGCGGCAGTGATTTCGCCCGGGTGGTGCCCTCACCGAGCGCAACAGCGAGCGGATGCATACCAGCATCTGTTCATACGGTTAGTCAGGTTCTTAATTCATCGTGCATTTTGAAGCTTCTGATTTGGGAAGGCTGCCGTGACAGTATCGAGTGGATTCCATTGCAGTTTATGTGGTGACACCAGAAACATCTAGGTCGGAGGCCATCTCGGCGAGAATACATGAAGGTCCATATGGACTACCTGGTAGTTGCTCTAGAACGTTGGGTGCAAGCGTGCAAGGAATTCATTGCCTTATTCAGACACTATTTCTAAACAACAATGGATCAAGTGGCTGGCAATGCCGGTGACAGGTCATATGGAAGCCATGGATGGAATAGGAGGTAATTAAGCATTGGTTCAGTTGGATCGCTACACACTTATTTTCGTGAGCTCATGACACAGTGCATCACATGCATTCGAGCACAGAATGCTATTGTATAGTCTTTGTACACATATACATTTATCCATTGCCTCTGATTGGGTCATGGAGCTAAATAATTGGTTTCTGCATGCAAAACTTCTTATCTTTCCTGTCAACCATCTCATATACATGTCCAAAGTTAGTTTCATCTTGTTGTGCTATCCATGTGATTGGTGTATCTCCCAGTTAAGATAATGAAGGCCGTGATTTGTACTTTCACTGAAATTTGCCTCCTGCGAAGCAATGATATATGTTTCTAGCTAGCTTAGCACTTCACATATATTTCAGTAATGCAAGTAGTCCATGTTCACACACATTTCGCAGCCGCATCATTTATATTGTGAACATCCCAGGAATATCAGGGATAGGGAGGAGAATCTGTTCTACAAGGTTCACATTTCAGTTTCATTGTATATTCTATATTCATATTGAAAATATTGAAATTGTCTTATCATACCCTAAAACACTTAGGACTTTGGTGAATTTACTGCATTGTTTCTGGAGCTTACACATTATCGTTTGTTTGGATCATGTCAGGTTGCCTTCATGGAGGAACCGACACGGGATCAGAGTGTGTTTGCAGCGGTAGCAGGATTTGGGCCCTACTAAATTTTGACTTTTTCTTGTTAATCCCAACCTGCACTGTGCTAATTAAACACATTTTAAAGACCATGCAATAGAGTCGGGCCTTAGATGACAGGATTTCAATCGGACAGTGTGCAGAGTTTGAATTGGTATGAAATAGTGTGTTTCTTTCTACGTATTGATTGTGTTCGGCCCTAGTCAAACTTTACAGGCACAAAGAGACGAATCCGACGAAAAGTTCAGGAACGTTACTCTACTGGTACACCTATTGGTACTGCTATTTATTTTTACCTACTTTCAAATAGGATGCTTTATTTCTGATTAGATCATCGGTTTCAAACTTTTGATAAGAACAAAAAAGCCTGAGTTTCTGAACTGAACTAGCAAGATTTTCTTTTTAGTACACAATTTGATAAGACAAATGAAATTGCCCGGTTCATATTAGGACGGTCGTCAACTGAAACATGATGTTGTAATTAAGACAACCTGGGTGCCATTCTTCAGTGTCATTTATTGTTCTGAGTTAAATCGTGAGGGGTCTGTGATCCAAACAAGCATTGAAGTTCAACTGCTCGGTGCAAATTGGTTGTTTCTAGGATTTAGGTTATGAGACTGATAACGATTTAATTTGTATTTCATAAATAACATCCATCCGTCTAGATCTCGAGTGACTTTCGGGAGGAAATAACAACCGGATCATCTTGTAGTTCATACTCTGTTAGATACCATGCACGCATGCACTGTACATATTTACTATATTATTGTGTTAAATATAGTCTCATCTGTTGAATTGGACTTCTCGTACTGAATCTCTCCCGGTTTTTGCAGGAGACAAAGCTTGGACGCCTTATTCACCTCTTTGTTGTTATTTCATTGAGATGAATTTATTGCAGTTTAGTTTTGCAGCTAAGTGCCTTCGATCTTGGATGCCATTTTACATCCTTTGTAATGTTCAATAAGTTTGAATAATACATACTTGATTGATGTCTAATTTATCATATCATAGCATGTTGCTCAACGAATAGTCAATCTTCTTCTGTAAAATTAAGCGTCATTTAGGGAAGAGAGTTACTATGGCTTGCATATACGTAGCTGCATCCTCTGAATGTGATGAGAGAGTCCTGTAAGAATGCTTTCAAAACTACATTAGTGTGGTCTACTAATTCATATAAGATACACTCTACTATTTCTTACTTTTTATGCACCTTTTTCCATCTATCATGTATAATCACTTTTCTATATAGATTTTTTGCAGTTTGCCATAAAGAAGATGCAACTATTCTATTATAGTTTAGTAGGTGATTCACAATCGACTCTAGAAACAAATTTATATGTATTAGAATTAGCTTACTTATGATTAGATAGAAAGTTTACTTATGATTTAGCTCTTCTCTATCTGTTACTATGCAACTGTATTTTATAATTTGTGTGGTCCTTACATTCCATTCGCAAAACAAAACCATATGTTGTGTTTACTAATACACTTCATTCTCCCTACATATTGTTAAAGGACATCAATTTGGGTGCTCATGCGATGTTGTCCCCACCTTTGTTGCTGCTACCTTTAGCTTGCAGAGTTGTACTTGATTATACCATGATGACCGACATGGATCCGTAGAATATCACCAGCATCTGGAAAGGTTACAAAACAGAAATAAAGCTCTAATCTGGAAATACCTTGAGTTAGATGTACTCTGCAATGTATCCTATTTTCTAGCCATTGTATGTTGCCTGCAATATTTTCATGGATTGGGAAATCAAGAACTGACCCAAGCTATGTTTTGGGTTGAACAGTTTAGGAGAAGGCTGGGAAATATTGAAACATCATAGCAAAATATTCTTTTCCCTGTTGGGGAAGTTGTGAGTTTTAGTTTACTGATTCCATAGTGTAAATATTCTCTGCCCTATAGGAGAAGGCTAGGAAATATTGAAACATCATGAATACCATGTGGAATTATTAGAGTTAGATGTGAAATAAATGTCCCAAATTAGCCTAAATGTTGTATGCATGTTTTAGGAGACAAGGGGAATTAAGGTACCTTTGGATATTATTCTATTAGTTAAGCATTTCTCCTTTGGTAGCTTATTTTCCCTTATTTAACTTTTTGTTTCTCGTTTTTAGTTATGGGAAGCTATTCGTGGGAGATCCATGAGTGTGCTTAGGTAGATATTCATGTGTGATATTTTGAAAAGATGTGTGGTTCAGTTTCCTTTGTGCTTAGTCCGAGCTTTTTCACGTCTAAGAATGGATTTTTGCGGCGCTCATCTATTAATCTTTTTGGTACTTAACTTCAGTCGAGTGTAATGTATTGAGTGTAAATAGATATTTCGGTACATGTTTATTGCATATCAGTTTGCTAATATTTATGTTTGTCATCGTTGGAGCTGGGCAATGCAATTTTCTGGAGGTTCCGGCCATCCCAAAGATTAACTAAGTCTGCTTCCTTTGAAGCATGCTTTGGTATTTACAGTTGGCCAAACTACTTGCATAGGTTAGTGCATTGTCTTCATGCTTGTGGAAGTGCAGAACGATTTACTATATTCTTTATTTAATGACCCACTGTGATTTCGCAGAACTTGGATACAAGGAAGTTGTGTTCAGCATGTCGCATGTCCATAATAACAAGATGCAATTTTGCTTCTATGCTCATGCGCTCTGCTGGCTATTTTTATGGTTCATCCTTCCACTTTCTTTTTTTCTGAAGTGTGACTTGCTACTTATCATGTTAAAAAAATTGGTGTCAGCATGGGAAATCCAAGGCCTGGACGAGTGGTACAGCGGCGTCAACACAACTTGCCTTGATCTGTTATAATAGAATTAAACCTCATTGTTGCTTGTGTTGTATGGTTCACGACCTATATTCTTACAACCTTTTTGAGTAGTTATAGAGTCCATTTTTCTGCTAATCAATGTGACTCACCATATTTCTGAGACCTTTATCCTTATGTAAACTATCAACCAGAACAACAATAACTTCTATGTGTCATGCGTGCTTCTCAAAGTTTTGGTTCTAATGTGCTATGTATGAATACCTAGGCATGCATGATGAGTACATATACCTAAAATAACAGTACATCGAAGGAAGTTCATAACTTTCCATGGTGCCATCTACAAACCTTGCAAATATCACAAAATGCTCAAGTATTGCTCAGTTTGGAGCAGATCGAACCCTTCAATGTATTTTTACTTTTATTAGGTACATGTACCGCTAGTTTAGAGAAAATATAGTAATTTAGAGATTGTTTTTTGAAAAATGCTATCTTTGTTAGAGATTTGAAATGGAGTCTGTAGAAATGTTTTATCCTCATTGATTATGTGGTGAACTATATGTGATTGTAGTTAGTTGAACAATCATAATAGTATTTACATTTGCTCGGTGAGAAGAGGGAAGAGAATTTTAGTTTCTACAATATTAACACTAATTCAGTTGTGATATGATACAAACAACATATCATCAATGTACTGTTCATTTCTATTGTGGGTGTGAGAGAGGGGTGTGTGTGAGAGAGGGAGAGCGAGATGAGGGGGAGCCAAGCAAGCGATGGCTGGCGGGAAGGGAAAAAGATTGTTATTAACATAAATTCAGTTGTATCATGATACACACAACACTTAATCAGTGTATTTTTTTTACTTGTTTGGGGTTAGACGAGTAGTTGTGTCCTTGCTTCCTATGGATCTGACATCCAATTAACTTATAGCTACATACAATTCTAATAAATAGAATCCTAATATTTTGTAGTATACCATTTTTTTATGCATACACACTTGACATATTGCCGTGGCAACGCACGGGCACTTAACTAGTCTGTTAAAAAAATGCCAGCACCTCTTTCAATCCAACGGTGGAGGCTAGGTCTAAATGGCGTAGGTGTGGGAGGATCCAGCGGCGGTCTACTGTGACACGGTTGCACGAGGGCAAGTCACCAGCGGTGCAACATACAAACTATGGAATATGTTTTCGATTGACAGCCGGAGCAGGAGGCTTTCGACATGGGAAGGTGCACTTGGATGAGCTGTTTCCCATGCTTCGGGTCGAGTTTGGAGGCGAAGGCCAAAAACAAGACGTGGTGGCGATAAGGATGAATCGTGGCAGGATCCGGCGGCTTTGCTTGAAGAGCGGCCATAGTTTTATTTCTTTGAGACTACTTGACCATTACCAGCGACACTAAAAACCCAGAAAGCCCTATATCAAAAATATTTGCAAGGTAACCATACCATCAAGTGTTAGAATGCACTGTAGACGACGCAGTTAAGCGCGCTAATGCATCTAGTCTTGTATAGGACACATCAAATATAAATATACATACACACTAGATGTGTATCATTACTCTTGAGTAGAAACGCTTGATCATCTCACATGTGTTCAAATTATTTATACCAACCAATGGAATTCACACGAAAATAGAGTCCATTATCACATCTATTATACTAGAAGTGTTGGAACCTGAATTTGATGATTTCCTCATTCTCCCTGCTGATGGAACCCGTGGCGGCATCCTCCTGGCCTGGCAGAGTAGGACACTGTCCATCACTGATCCCATGCTCACCACAAATGCCCTGACGACCAAGGTCAGTATCGCCAGCTCCACTCCATGGTGGATAACCGTGGTTTACGAGGCCCAAGAGGAAGATGATCGACAAGATCGAGTTCTTGCGTGAGCTGCATGGAATAAGGGCTGCATGCCCTGGCCCATGGATAATATGTGGACATTTTAATCTCATCTATGGAGATGAAGATAAAAACAACAATCTCCTCGACGGAAGGATGATGGGGTGTCTTAGGGGTTGCATCATGCCCTAGCACTAAAGGAAATCTACATGAATGGATGCCGCTATACTTGGACAAATGGGCAGACCCCACCCACGTTAGTCCTCCTTGATCGCGTGCTCTGCACATCTGATTGGGAAGAAATCATCGGCACCTAATATCTGCGCTGCCTAGTGCCAATTGTCTCAGATCCCATCCCGCTATTACTGGACTGCTCCTCTATGCCACAGACGCATCGCCGGTTCCATTTTTAGGATTTTTGGGTTCGCATCGATGGATTCCAGGAGACTGTCGCGGCTGTCTGGCATCCGGTTGACCATATTGACCCCTTCCATCACATGATGTTGAGGATGCAAGCCACACCCAAGAGCTTGACAAGTTGGTGTGCCAAATCTGTTGGCAACATCAAGCAGAAGCTGGCAATTTTGCGTGAGATCATCCTCCAGTTTGATAAGGCGCAAGAGGATCGCATACTGACACCACATGAATCGTGGCTCCATAAAACGCTCAAGGTTTCCTACGTCCGCTACACTTCTCTGGAGAGAACCATTTCCCGCCAACAGGCAAGGATTGTCATGCTTATGGAGACGCCAACACTACGTTCTTCCATCAGTAGTGCTCCTATCGCAGGCAGAAGAGCCATATCCACAACCTCATCACCGATGAGCGTGTCCTCGATAACCAGCCTGAGATGATTGAAGCTGCGTTCCAATACTTCGATGCCCTCCTAGGCACTGACATCGGCTGTGAGTGCACCCTTTCTCTCGAGCAGCTGATCATGCCAATAGAGCACCTCCTAGACCTGGATGTACCGTTCACTGAGGATGAGATATGGAACGTTGTTCGTCGCCTTCCCGCCCGCCTGCAAGTTGCTAGGTCCCGATGGTTTCATCGTGGAGTTCCTGCAAGCTTGCTAGCCCATGGTGAAGCATGACTTCATCGCGGTCTTTTGGCAGCTCAACGACCTAAGGGGCAGTGGGTTCCACAAGCTAAACCAGGACCTACTCATCATGCTCCCGAAAAGGCCCGATGCCCAAACCCTTGGTGACTACCGCCCAATCAACCTTGTCCATATAGTTGGCAAGGTAGTCGCCAAGGTGTTGTCGTGACGCCTAGCTCCAAAACTGGTCGACATCCTCATTGAAGGGTTCAAGGGAAAAGACAAAAAAATTTCTACGTCCGAAACCCTAATGCCAAAATCTATCTATTAGTAATGCAGTTAACGTACCTTTGAAGAGCGAACACAGTTAATGTACCGCGGGGAATGTGGTTGATGAAGTCGTACTGATGCTGACTTCAAGGTCACGAAGTCCAAAAGCTCCGACAACTCCTAGCGTCGAAAGCACGGCGCCGCTTGAGGAAGTAACACATGTACGATGTTTGATCACGACTCCCGCTTCTCCTCGGTCAAGCTAATATTGTGAAAGTAGATCTCCCGGCTCCAAATCGCGCAGCACGACGGCTCTCCGCGGTGAAGAACTCCTTATTCACACAACCCTGACAAGGGGCCACGGTCATAAGAGAGAGAAGAGATAGGCAACCAAAGGCCCTTTTCTTATTTTATTGTATATTTTTAATCCTCTTATTGGCACCTGCATATATAGGCGGAGGGAGGTGTCCCTCCCCTTTAGGTGCCCCATGTGGGACTAAAAATACAAAAAAAGGGTAAAATCAAGACTGCCAGCCGGCTAGGCTCAAGGCGGTGGTCGGGTGGGCCACCAGCCGCGCCGGCCCAGCCAGTAGGCGGTGGCGGCAAGGCAGCTAGGCGGGCCGGCCTCACAGCCCAGCGCGCGCATGCCCCGGTGACCAGGCGAGGCACCCAGGTGGGCCGACCAGCGGTCCAGTACGCCCCCGCGCGTAGCGGCCTGTTGGGGTGACCCGGGTGGGCCAATGGCTTGGCCCAGCTGGCCTGGCCAGCCAGCGCGCCTGCCATCGCCCCGCACGCCTTGATGGGTCGGGTAGAGCAGACCGTGGCGACGGCCAGTAGCAGCCCGCCGCATGCGCGTGACGCACATTATCTGAAACCCGCATGGGATGGTCAAAACAGTCTAGTTTGCTATTTGTTATCTTATTTTCTTGCAGCTTTCTCCCGGGCCAATTTCCTTTGGGATTTTGGCCTAACGGGAAAGTTGCTTTATAAATTTTAATTTTAATATCTATTTAGAATATATTATTTCACAATTAATATAATAATAAATATATATTATAAATTTCCATTTATCTGAAACTCTTTCGTTCCTTTCCTTTTATTCTTTCTCCAAACAACTTCGGATCTCTCTAGAATAATTCTGGTTTCTCTCTCTTTTCTTTGGTGATTTCGAATATGCCAATAACGATCCCTGAGCTTCGTCAAACCCTTAAGCGAGCTACCTAACGGTTCAGGAACACTCCACATGGTCAATACTCCTCTCTGACCAATGATCATCAGCAGACCTGGAGGCCCTGATGACCACCTGTGCATTCCACAAAACATGTCGTTGAACCATTAGCGCTATGTACTATTTATTTTGTCTCTGTGATACTTGTATTTTTCGAGGCTTGATCAACAACATCACCATACCGGGTTCCACCTTGTAACACCCCAGTTTTAGTTAATCTATATTAGGGTTTGTTTTGTGCATCATAAGCATCATCTCTATTAATGCATGCAATAAATAATAAACAAAACCCTAAAACCCTAACCTCTCCTCTCTATTTGAAAATTAATTCAAATGGTTTCGAAATATTTGAAAAAGTACCAAAGTGAGTGGAGCCCAATCTGAATAAAAGGGTCCTTACAATATTTTCCATATATTTGTAAAACTCCTGGTATTTTTGAAATATTCAAAAACAGAATTCAAAATGAATTGCAAAAGAGAAATTACAAAACAGATAAAGAAAAAAAAAGGTTTTCTATAAAAAAACAGTCAGCTAACACTAACAGGCCGCAACCTAGGCCACCCATTTCCTTCCCCTCCTTTTCCTGCCGCCTAGCGCAGCCTAGTTTGGCCCATGCGCAGCCCACCCTGGGCCCGATACCCCTTCGATCGCTCCCCTCGTCGTCTTCCTCGTGGCAGCAAAGCAGCTGTCTGGCTGCACGGATGCCGTCGGATGGCCGCCGTGCCAAGATCCCCGCCCTGCCGTCGTTCCGTGGGAGATAAGACTGCCATGACGTCCTCTCCCTCATCCTATCCTTCCTCTCTCGGGCCCTCTCCCCTTTTTCTTGCGTTCCCCAAGCCAAGCCCGAACCCCAGCCCTACGGTTGCCGTCGATTGCCGATGTTTTGGCCTCTCCCCCGTTCGTCCGAGCATGCCATCAGCACCACTGTGTTCGCCTACCTCGACTCTCCAGAGGAATGGAGCTAGAGCTCCACGAATCGATGTCGTCATTGCCTTCTTCTCCGACAACGGTCACGGTCCGCGCCACCGATTCCGGCCACCCCGCTCCTCGCTGACCCTCCCTTCATGCTCAAGGTGATCTTACCGACCTCCTGAGCCACTCCGCCATCTCCCTCGCATCCTCTATCCTGTCTGCACCGTGCGCTACCGCTTACCGCCGTTGGACGCCATTGCCGACGTCGCCCCAACGACCCAAATGGAGCGGCGCAGCTACCCTTCTGCATGCCTTGCTGCTCCGGTTCGAACAGAACCAACCGCGTCGCCCCTAGAGCCCCCTGTCGCTCTCCCCGTCATCGATCTGCAGCCACCGCCGTGCTGGCGTCACGCTGATGTCAGCATGACGTCAACAACACGCGGATCAGCCGGTCAAACCGGCCTCCGGTCCCACTTTGCTCACGTGGATGCCTATGTGGCACATGGCCCATCAGTCAGTTGCTGTGGATAGAGTTTGGCTGGGTGTAAAAAGTCTAACGAGTTGTTTAAAATTTCAAAAAAGGTTTTAAATTTGTAAATTTAATAACTAATTATTTATAAATCAGAAAAATACCAATAATATATCAAAATGTTCAGAAAAATGAAACCTATCTATCTAACCTATAATCATGCATTGTTCAACAACTTAAATGACAAGTTTAATTAGAAGAATATAGTAACCCCTCATAGGTGATTCCGGAGTTTCGCCGAGTTAGGGTTTATACCCCTCGGAACCCCGATTAAATTGTCGAGCATGCTTTAGGTTACTTTTTAGTACAATTTAACTTGTGATATCATCATCCTTGATTGAGCATTGCATCGATGCCATTGTTGATTTTTTCCCTCTCTTTCCGCTATTTTCTTCTTTCCGATGGAATACGATATCGATATCAAGATCGAAGACCAAGATCAAGACCGTCGAAGACCGAAGATCGACGAACAATACTTGACCAACTGTAACCAAGTCAAATTCAAGGCTCCCGAAGATCTGTTTATCTGTTATCAACTAACAAAGGCAAGCATAGCCCCACCATGATATAATCCTACGATTTCGAAAGCATTTCAATTCTGCCATAATGCATATGATTCTACTGTGGTCTTTTATCGATAGATAGAGTATCCTATCTATTGCATTACTCCCTTTGAGATTATATTACTTGATCCACTGCTCCTAGCACAACTAGGTTTGGCTTGTGTGCACTGCTAGAGCTATTATATGTGTCTGCTTAGCCATGCATAGCTTTTGAGTCTGGTCCATCCAGATGATGTATCAGATGCAGATAATCTAGTATGACAGGAGAATGTGATGAGATGAGATCAGTGATATGATATTAAACATGCTAAGGCTTGTATGGGAGGCCACGGTGGGATGTGGTTTTTCTAGTCCCATGCTCTCCACCCTTAGGACCCTGGGGTCTTGCCTCTTGAACCAAGACGAGCGTACAACCACACAGAGTAAATGGGGACCCCATGATTGACTAACTTGCCTAGTAGATTCCATGAGTCACATAGTTCGGGCATTCCATTCGACATATGCATAGAAAACCTTTTGAAAGATTTGCCGGGTGCAGGTGCAGTCATAACAAGTAGGTAAGCATGGACCGGGTTGCTTGGGGGTAGATGGCGCCCCTGATAAACCAGCCTCGCCTCACATCTTTAAGTACCGGCTTCGAGATTTGACCCGTTACGGCGGAACCATACTTATTGCGTGACTCATGGTCTCGACGAAAGCAAGGTAAAGGTCGTGTCCAACCACACCCTCTGTCAGCACACCAAGGAACTGTGTCAAGTGGCATTAAGAGTCGGTTGGTACGTGTGGGTAAAGTTGTACACCCCTGCAGGGTAATAATCTTTCAGAAAGCCGTGTCCACGGTTATGGACGACTTGGGAACGGATGGGAGATCATAGAGAACATGAACCAAATCGTAAAACTTGGCAACTAATGTTTGTTAAGGATGCTTGGGGTGATCCTAGTTCAGATGATGATGATTGGTGGATATCAAAAGATGATGATCAATATTTCAGAGATGTCGCTCTCTTATCCTCTTTTAAAATACTCTGATTAGACGAGATTCTTCTCCCTCTCTTGTTTTATAAAGAAAGATGGCTTTTCGTAAAACAACTCCACTAGCCATAAGTCTTGCGGAGTACACCATGTACTCACCCTTGCTTTGTTGATACTTTTGGTAGAGTAAGTGTGCACCTTAAGACGAGTTCCGTACTACATCGACATCGACGAGTAGCTTGGGGTTCCCGGCTGGCAGCCTGGAATCTATGGGCTGGGACGTCATCGTTATGCTTTAGGCCTCTTAGGCCATTTTTTAAGTTTGCTATACTTAACAGCATAATTTGCCTTCCGTTGTTTGATGTTTGTGGTCAATGACCTCTGCTTGTAATAATTTGGTTCTCTGCTCAGTTATGAGCTTGCTGTAATAAATTTTTTTGTCGTAGGGTCACTACCGTGTTACCGATTCTTCACTGGATATTCTCGAGCTCTAGGATAAGCTTATTTCAGACAGAGATCTGGGATTTGTTTAGCCCTGATCCCGGGGGTGTCACAGTTCTTGGTATCAGAGCAGTAATCCTTTGGTATTGGTCGATGTTGAGTCTAGTGCTTGAGAAAACTATTTTAAAGATGAAAAGTATTTGCGAAAACTCTAGTATGCTTATTTTTCTCCTTATCTAGTTTCGCTCTAACTCTGGGTTATCTTATTTAGTGTTGATTTTGGAAAAGTTTTGATACCTCTTTAGGCTTTCAAAGCTTAGGTGCCTTCTTGGCATGTCGTTTCTAAGCCAGTTGACCTAGTGTTGAGTTCTCTATAGTTGCGTGTGTTGTGAATTCCTTGTTTCCCTTTGCTCTTGTTCATCCGAGAGATTCCTTTTTATCATGATCTCTCTATCTTTCGTACACACAATATTATATTATTGGATCTATAGTGTTATGTTCTAGGCTTCAAGGTTTCCTTTCGCCTTGTGTGCCTCCTTTTTGTTTGTTGGGTACTTCAGAAGTCGTTTCTTCTCTTGGAAGCTACCTCGTGAATACTATCTTGCAGTGTACACTATATCACTCAAGTAGTAGTTACTCCTTTCTTTTGGTTTTAACCCTTGGACTTGAAGCTAAGATCCCTGATTGTGCTAGATTCCGATGTTGTGAATCTTGTACATGATGCTGATATTTAAACCAAGATCCATTCCTTTGTACCCTGTCGTTAATACTCACACATTACCTCAGGATGGCTGGTACTACAATTCTAGCCTTCAAGCTTGTGGTTATTGTCGCGATTAAATTGTGACAGCTAAGGACTTCCCCTACCACATGCTATGGCAGATGTTTTTTAATGGAACCAAAAAGATCACGACAAGAGTACTCCTCGAGAGTCTCGCATCTATACTCGTGACTCTGCCACACCTTACCCCTTCGCTGCATTGGTTTTCAGAAGGTTGTTGACTTATGCATCCACATCTCGGTGTCTTTTCCCCTGAGCATTTTCTTTTCCCCTTGTTGTTTTCCAACCTTTGTCTACCAGTTGGTAGCCAAGTAGTAAATGTGCATCTATGTATTCCGAAGCAAGATACTCTTGTGGTCTGTGATGACAAACCATTTCGGAATGTCAGGAGAAACAAACTCCAGTACCTCGTCATATCTAAGACCAGGTCAAAGTGTTGTAATCTGCATATCAAGAGGTATCAATTAGCTTCTATTTGTTCTACCTTAAAGTGTCGCACTCTTTTATATTAAGAGGTCGTGCTGAGTTACATGCCCTTCTTAATGAAGTGATGCTCTTACACATATTTACCCACCCTTCCTCGAGCTTTCGCGCTCGTGAGTGATGCGTGTGCGTAACAGTATGACCGTCTGAGATTCTAGCAATTCTTATTGCTTGAACTCTAAGGACATTTGAGTCATTCTTAGCGTGATTGGTTAACCCTGTCACTAAGCAAAGGATGATTGTGCTACCAAGTCCGTTATACTGGTACACTCTCTTTGGTCAAAGAATTAGGCTTGTGCCGAAACTCTGAGATTATGTCTTCCTGCCTTACCAAGAAAGTTTTCTTTTCGAATTAAGTGACATATCGGTGGTCCGTGATATTCTAGTTGTTTACTAGAAGTGTTGCCATGTTGCCACATGACCGTGATGTCAAGTTTTGAGAAAGCTAGTTCTCTGAACTGCTCCTTTCTCCAAGGATCCGTACTGGATACCCTGAACTAGTTGGTTGAGCTTAAGCAACAACTTGGAGAGTTGTAAGACAAAATTTCTATCCGACTTAGTTCTTTCTTAAAGGGATGTATAGTTTTGTTCATGTTGAAGAAATATAGTATTTCCTCCGTGAACATGTTATCTTCCCCTATCTTTGATTTGATTTAGGTTATCGTCAAATCAAACTTAGTTCCAAGGACTATCTTGATGATGTTTATTTTTGTGATGTTTCACTTGAGTACATTTTCATGTCTTTGGTCTGACCAATATTGTTACCTCGTTCAAGCAACATATGAGTCCATCTTCTTGGAGTGTTTCGATAAGTTTGTTGTTGAGCCCATCGATGACATTCTTATCTTCTCCATGCTAGACAGAATTCATTTGGAACATTTGGCATTAATGTTGGAAACTTCTGAGAACCATCTTCGAGTCATCTCAAAGTATGTGTTCTAGATGTTAGAAGTAACCTTCTTTGGTTCATGTGCAATTGTTAAAAGATGTCGCCGTGGATTTGAGTAGTGTTAACTCTGTTACTTAAGGACACATGTGTGTTTTGTTGTTAGCACCTTATGTGTGTGCAGTTGTCTCTCGACAAGTTGTAAATACATGGGTCTAGCAGTCTAGCTCGTATTCTGGAGCTTGACACCATAGTCCGTGTCTTGAGAATCTAGTAACTTTACCTTTGTGGTAAATGTTGCAAACTTTCTATTCGGACATGCTGAGTCTAAAGTATCATTCCACCTACCCAAAGCTGAATCTCAAGCAGCAATGATGGTTTGTGTTCCTCAAGGTTTTGACATAGGTCTCATTGCAAGTCTGGAAAAAATGATGTAATGGTTGACACATTTAGCCGGAAAGACCTTTTGTCGTATCCTCTTGAACTCAGCAATAACAACCACTCTTCATGAGGCTTCTTCTATAATTAATTATAGGAGTTGTGCTTATGGTTTCCTTGTATCCGAAGTCCGACCTTTACTTGGTGTTTGATTTCTCGAACATCAAGGAGAACATTTAAAGTAGTGTTGCTAAATGTCTCTCGGTCAATCCTCCAGACCCTTTATGTTGGCAAGCGTTTGGTTGTGCTAAGAAATTTAAATCTGAGAATGAAGTTTGTTTCTTCTCGTGTCATCAGGAATCTTCTTACCTATTCATCTTAGTGGTGCAAAGTGACGTCATGATCTTTGGCAAATATTTTGATAAACCTAGATGAATAAAGAGTTCCCTTCGTTTTCTCAACCATGTTTAAGAGTGACTATGATTTTGATAATCAATAGTTTCTCTTGATACATGTTCCTTGTGACTCATACAAGTCCTCTCCACCAAAATACCTTTTTGTCTTGGCCATCTGTTGAATGAAAAAGTGACCCTTCTGTGTCAAAAGTAGTTTAACAGCTTGGTTATGTTGATCCATATCTCTGCAACCTAAAATCTCTACTTAAGCTATTTAGTAGAGGTTCATTTCTTGAAGTTTGTGGTCATGTTCCTTCTGTTGGAAGCTTTCTTCTCCAGAAGCTTCAAAATCTCCTGTAAGTTCCATGGTCTCAATCCTTATGAAGACCACATGTCTAACAATTTGAAACCTTCTCCTCTTGCTTCTTCCGCTACCTTGATGTGTTTCATGTTCATCATCTCAGAGTTGTTTCTAAACACTCCATCCATGAGTTGACCATGAGATACTCTGTGTTGTTTAGTGTGTTTTCCTTCTTGTCTTTAGAGTGGCCTGTTTCTTTCTCTCTTTGTCTCTCTTCCTACCTTTGGAATCTCGGGTCGAGATTCTCGTAAGGGGGATAGAGCTATAACACCCCAGTTTTAGTTAATCTATATTAGGGTTTGTTTTGTGCATCATAAGCATCATCTCTACATGCAATAAAGAATAAACAAAACCCTAAAACCCTAACCTCTCCTCTTTATTTGAAAATTAATTCAAATGGTTTCGAAATATTTGAAAAAGTACCAAAGTGAGTGGAGCCCAATCTGAATAAAAGGGTCCTTACAATATTTTCCATATATTTGTAAACCTCCTGGTATTTTTGAAATATTCAAAAATAGAATTCAAAATGAATTGCAAAAGAGAAATTACAAAACAGATAAAGAAAAAAAAGGGTTTTCTATAAAAAAACAGTCAGCTAACACTAACTGGCCGCAGCCCAGGCCAGCCCATTTCCTTCCCCTCCTTTTCCTGCCGCCTAGCGCAGCCTAGTTCGGCCCATGCGCAGCCCACCCCGGGCCCGATACCCCTTCGGTCGCTCCCCTCGTCGTCTTGCTCGCGGCAGCAAAGCAACTGTCTGGCTGCACGGATGCCGTCGGACAGCCGCCGCGCCAAGATCCCCGCCCTGCCGTCGTTCCATGGGAGATAAGACTTCCACGACGTCCTCTCCCTCATCCTATCATTCCTCTCTCAGGCCCTCTCCCCTTTTTCTTGCGTTCCCCAAGCCAAGCCCGAACCCCAGCCCTACGGTTGCCGTCGATTACCGCTGTTCTGGCCTCTCCCCCGTTCGTCCGAGCATGCCATCAACACCATCGTGTTCGCCTACCTCGACTCGCCAGAGGAATCGAGCTAGAGCTCCACGAATCGATGTTGTCATTGCCTTCTTCTCCGACACCGGTCACGGTCCTCGCCATCGATTCCGGCCACCCCGCTCCTCGCTGACCCTCCCTTCATGCTCAAGGTGAGCTTACCGACCTCCTGCGCCACTCCGCCATCTCCCTCGCATCCTCTATCGTGTCTGCATCGTGCGCCACCGCTCAACGCCGTCGGACGCTGTTGCCGACATCGCCCCGATGACCCAAATGGAGCGGCGCAGCTACCGTTTTTCTCGCCTTGCTGCTCCGGTTCGAACGGAACCAACCGTGTCGCCCCTAGAGCCCCCTGTCGCTCTCCCCGTCACCGATCTGCAGCCACCACCGTGTTGGCGTCACGCTGATGTCGGCATGACATCAGCAACATGTGGGTCAGCCGGTCAAACCGGCCTCCGGTCCCACTTTGTCACGTGGCTGCCTATGTGGCACAGGGCCCATCAGTCAGTTGCTGTGGATAGAGTTTGGCTGGGTGTAAAAAGTCAAACGAGTTGTTTAATAATTTCAAAAAAGGTTTTAAATTTGTAAATTCAATAACTAATTATTTATAAATCATAAAAATACCAATGATATATCAAAATATTCAGAAAAATGAAACCTATCTATCTAACCTATAATCATGCATTGTTCAACAACTTAAATGACAAGTTTAATTAGAATAACATAGTAACCCCTCATAGGTGATTTCGGAGTTTTGCCGAGTCAGGGTTTGTACTCCTCGGAACCCCGATTAAATTGTCGAGCATGCTTTAGGGTTACTTTTCAATACAATTTAACTTGTCATATCATCATCCTTGATTGAGCATTGCATCGATGCCATTGTTGATTGTTTCCCTCTCTTTCCGGTATTTGCTTCTTTCCGATGGGATACGATATCGATATCGAGATCACAGACCAAGATCAAGACCGTCGAAGACCGAAGATCGACGAATAATACTTGACCAACTGTAACCAAGTCAAGTTCAAGGCTCCCGAAGATCTGTTTATCTGTTATCAACTGACAAAGGCTAGCATAGCCCCACCATGATATAATCCTACGATTTCGAAAGCATTTCAATTATGCCATAATGCATATGATTCTACTATGGTCTTTTATCAATAGATAGAGTATCCTATCTATTGCATTTCTCCCTCTGAGCTTGTATTACCTGATCCACTGCTCCTAGCATAACTAGGTTTGGCTTGTGTGTACTCTTAGAGCTATAACATGTGTCTGCTTAGCCATGCATAGATTTTGAGTCTGGTCCATCCAGATGATGTATCAGATGCAGATAATCTAGTATGACGGGAAAATGTGATGAGATCAGATCAGTGAGATGAGATTAAACATGCTAAGGCTTGTATGGAAGGCCACGATGGGATGTGGTTTTTCTAGTCCCATGCTCGCCACCCTTAGGACCCAGGGTTCTTGCCTCTTGAACCAAGACGAGCGTACAACCACACGGGGTAAATGGGGACCCCATGATTGACTAACTTGCCTAGTAGATTCCATGAGTCACATAGTTCGGGCGTTCCATTCGACATATGCATAGAAAACCTTTTGAAAGATTTGTCGGGTGCAGGTGCATTCATAATAGGTAGGTAAGCGTGGACCAGGTTTCTTGGGGTAGATGGAGCCCCTGATAAACCAATCTCGCCTCACATCTTTAAGTACCAGCTTCGGGATTTGACCCGTTACGGTGGAACCATACTTATTGCGTGACTAATGGTCTTGGCGAAAGCAAGGTAAAGGTCGTGTCCAACCACACCCTCTGTCAGCACACCAAGGAACTGTGTCAAGTGGCATTAAGAGTCGGTTGGTACGTGTGGGTAAATTTTTACACCCCTGCAGGGTAATAATCTTTCGGAAAGCCATGTCCACGGTTATGGACGACTTGGGAACAGATGGGAGATCATAGAGAACATGAACCGAATCGTAAAACTTGGCAACTAATGTTTGTTAAGGATGCTTCCTCATGGGTACGAGGGGGTGATCCTAGTTCAGATGATGATGATTGGTGGATATCAAAAGATGATGATCAATATTTCAGAGATGTCGCTCTCTTATACTCTTTTAAAATACTCTGATTAGACGAGATTCTTCTCCCTATCTTGTTTTATAAAGAAAGATGGCTTTTCGCAAAACAACTCCACTAGCCAGAAGTCTTGCGGAGTACACCCTGTACTCACCCTTGCTTTGTTGATACTTTTGGCAGAGTAAGTGTTCACCTGAAGACGAGTTCTGTACTACATCGACATCGACGAGTAGCTTGGGGTTCCCGGCCAGCAGCCTGGAATCTATGGGCTAGGACGTCATCGTTATGCTTCTGGCCTCTTAGGCCATTTATTAAGTTTGCTATACTTAATAGCATAATTTGCCTTCCGTTGTTTGATGTTTGTGGTCAGTGACCTCTGCTTGTAATAATTTGGTTCTCTGCTCAGTTTTGAGCTTGTTGTAATAAATTTTTGTGTCGTAGGGTCACTGCCGTGTTACCGATTCTTCACTGGATATTATCGAGCTCTAGGTTAAGCTTATTTCAGACAGAGATCTGGGATTTGTTTATCCTGATCCCGGGGGTGTCACACACCTCGTTACCAACAATATCTACTTTACTTGATCTGATAAGTGATATCCTCGTGTCCTAGTCACACGCTGCACAGCTTATGAATATAACTCATTCAAGTGGGCCCAGAGTATCTTCCGTAACGCGGGTGAAAAAATCATGTTCTTGACGCATACGCCTCTACTTGTTCCTCTGAATACCCAAGGACACCCTTATGATCACTGTTCCACCGAGTGACGTTAGATGCCATTAAAGTATTCTCGGGAGATAGTGATTGGATATGGTCTCACGGTTTAAGGAACAAGTCACTATGTTTTCTAATCATCGCAACTTAAACTTTGTGATATGATCGCGTTACGATGCTTATATAGGGTATGTTCACCATCATGTTTTCCAATGAGATGACTCCATTGTCAATTGACACCGAGGCATCAACATGATCAGGAAACCTTGATCATCCGTTGACCAATAAACTAGTGACTAGAGATTACACTAGGAACTTCTGGATGTTTGTATTCACACATGTATTAACATTTTGAATCAATATAGTTATAGCATGATATAAAATTTAATCATAAACTTTAAGAAATATGATAATAATCCATATTATTTTTTGTCTCTAGGGCATATTTCATTCAGTCAACAAGAACCAGAACGCATTTATCAGTGGCCACGACATTCACGTCAATTTTGTTCTGGTTCACCAATCCATGCGCCTGTTGGAGATATGCCCTAGAGGCAATAATAAAAGTGGTTATTATTATATCTTTGTGTTTATGATAAATGTTTACATTCATGCTATAATAATATTAACCGAAAACATTAATACTTGTGTGATTTGTAAACTAAATTAGAGTCCCTAGTAAAACCTCTTTGTAATACTAGCTTGTTGGTTAATAGATGATCATGGTTTCTGGATCATGAACATAGAGATGTTGTTAACAACAAGATCATATCACTAGGAGAATGGTGTGACGGACATACTCCTATAGATAAGCGTAACATAAAGATCAAGTCATTTCAATAGTTCGTTTGCTATAAGCTTTCTGATACATAGTAACCTAATTCCTTCGACCATGAGATCATGCTAATCACCATCACCGGAAGGATGCTTTGATGACATCAAACACCACACCGTAACTGGGTGTCTATAAAGGTGGCATTTAGTGTTCGGAAAGTATGTGTTGAGGAACATGGATCAAGAGTGGGATTTGTCCATCCATATGACGAATAGATATACTCTGGGCCCTCTCGGTGCAATGTCATCCAATTAGCTTGTAAGCATGTTACTAGCTCACAAGGGATCACATATCACAGGAACAACAAAAGAGTACTTATCGGTAACAAGGTTGAACTAGGTATGCGGATATACCGACAATCAAACCTCGGATAAGTAAACTATCGCGAGACAAAGGGAAATTGGTATCATATGTAAATGGTTCATTCGATCGCAAAGTAATCGTAGAAATATGTGGGAGCCGTATGAATTTCCAGATTCCTCTATTGGTTATTCATTGGAGAAGTGTCTCGGGCATGTCCGCGTAATTCACGAACCGTAGGGAGACACACTTAAGGATTCGATGTTGTTTAGTAGATATGGAATGTAAGTAGGGAGACCGTATGTTGTTCGAAGTCTCGGATGGGATCTGGGATATCACGAGGAGGTCCGGAATGGTCCGGTGAATAAGATTCATACAAGGAAAGTCCAATTCCGGAGTTCGGGAATGATTCCGATGATTTCATCGGAAGGGTTCTAGAAGGGTCTAGAAGGTTCACCGGACCGGAAGGGGAAGTGTAAACACCTGGATTTTTAATCACAGATGCCTATGATGCCATACATCGCAATCCCAGGATTACCATTTTTGTGAGACATAACAGATTGGATATCACAATACATCATCCATTACAAACCATACATAAGGTCTTACACAAATAAGGATCTCATGATCCAGTTCTTAATACAACTCAAGCAGCGGAATAACGTAAAGATAACGATAGCGTGGCGACTCCATCTTGAGGTCACAAAATCGGCGATGGAAGATGAACCTAGTTGTCGTAACCTTCTGCGATTCGTCATCCCGATACTCCTCTTCATAGTCCGCCACGGAATAGCCAGGGACAAAGCCATGAGTACTCTTTAAGTACTCGCAAACTAATACTAACAAGTTAAGGGGGTTTTTGTAGTAGGATACTAAGCTCTAGGGTTGTTTTGCAAAAAGCCAGATTTACCTCTACTAAGTTAAGAAGCAAAGAAAACTAGTTGAAAGTTTTATAACACCTAAGTGGGAACTTGAATTTCATATCACAACTCTGTTGTGGTCAAGTCAAAGTCACAAATCATTTCACAAGTTTTTTTGAAAACATCTGACGGGGGAACAGTATGGCCACTCCAACTGTCCATAATCGCGGACGCGGCTATTCGAATAGTTTGACACTCTGTAGAGATTGTACACTTTCACCACAACATTCGATACATCCGTCAGGACAATCCTGAATTCACCATACTCAGTATGCGGGTAGTCAATCCTAACCTTTCAATTACATGCCCTAGTATAGGCACATCTCCTGTGAGTTTAGCCTCCCAACCATGACCAACTGTCATCTTGGGTACTGCACAGGTGGACAATCTTCACAAGGTAGCCTCAGCTCAGACCTTGGCCGCAAGGGAACCCATACTAAGGTATATAAATTTCCAGTCAAGCCCTACCCAAATTTCAGGCATTGTGGTTGTACGGTAAAATTGGAATGGTATCGCATCCAGACAACCATCAGTTTTATAAAGGGCTAAGGCTCATGCCTCAACATTTTCATCATCAAAATCCTCTGGTGTTCAAGAATACATGTCAAAACATTTTAGTAGAATGACTCATCATTCTAAGTTTTCATAACCATTTTCACCAAGTATTCCCATCTAAGTTGATCAATTTTTATGCTTAGCACTAGCATCTACAAGTGGGGGTAAATACTAATGATGGGTAATAAACAGGTGGGGATTAGCTAAGTTCAATGTCATGCCTTAGGATGACATCAAGATTAACTTAGGACAAATTTTTTATGCTCTTTATGCTACCTTCAATTTTATTTCTAGAATCTACAAGTCACTAAGTAAACTTTTGATAGAAATATTTTAATAAAGAAAATAAAATACTAAGCTTGCAAGTAAAAATAGGATGGTGTGTCAAGTGGGTATAATCACATATGCTTAAGGCATATAGTTGGCATAGTAACAAGCAAGTAGTAGCTTGCATAAGTAGGGTATCTTGCAAGTGTTAGCTTGTAAGGTTGCAAGTATAGGCTTGCCTTGTACAGAGCAGTGGTTGAAGTTCTCCTCGGCTTCTTCCTCGTAGTATCCTCCTTCCTCCTCGTATCCTTGGTCGGTACTAGCGTCTATAAATAAATACGAGGTACACAATCACCAAACAATACTTAACTATTTCTAATCATCACACAAAGGTTCACACTAGGTGATCTAGCATCATCACTAACATTACAAGGATTAAAACACTTGTTCCATTTATTTTATTTTGAGAAAAGTAATTTCTACTCATCGAAAAACTACTTAGGATTTAATATTCGCCAACTCAAACATGGGATCATCTTTACACATGTCATCACCACATATTTCAGTACACGGAAATGTGATTTAAAGTGGTGTCACAATTTAATAAGGTTTAACCTTTTTATTTTATTTAATTAAAGTGACTAGAAATGCCTATGTGGCATTCTTTTATTACTTGATCATTATTTCTATAAGTAAACCTATATATTTTTATATATTATGAAAGGAATGGTCAAATGTGATTTTTTAGAGTTGGAATCAACTCAAAAGCTTTTATGGTTAAATTTTGAAAAATGTTTGAATGCAGAAAAGCTTCTGCCTTGTTATTTTTACCATGGGTGATCTACAAATCTAAATGGTTTGAATCCAACGGGCTTGGATTAAGCATTCCAATACCTTTCTAACAAAATTGGTTTCATGCAGTTTGGTTCAGTGAATCAAGCTGGGTTGGTTTTTGAATCTAGGTATAGAACTGGGTTTGAAATTAAATGAATAAAACTAAATTTGAATTGTTGGGTCGCGCGGGATGTTTAACTGGGCCGTCCCACTACGCACAGCGCACACGCGGGCTGGTTAAGTGGTTGTTCCCATGCGTCAGTGAGACAGTAAGGGGCGAAGCGGTACATGGTGATCTAGGTCGTAGGATCTAATTCTAATCGAACGGCTCGAGTTCATCGTCCATGCCTGAACAGGACGCGACGAGCACGAACCCTAGCGCGGTCAGTGGGGGTCGTGGGAGGCTCACCGGGGCTCCAGCGATGGTCGGTGACGGGGGCGAACGACAAAGTCGACGACGGCAGTTCTCCTGGTACCGGCAACTTCTCCTGGGGCGGATCCAATCGACGGCGCCTCTCCTCCTCTGCAGCGGCGAACTCTGGTGAAATTCCAGCCACCTGGTGCTCACCTTGCTCCGAGAGTGAGTGGGGAGTATCCGTGAGAGGTGGGGAGTGAACTGGTGTGAATAAAACGAGCGGGGGAGGTCTCCTTTTATAGGGGCTGAAGGGGACCGACGGGCGAGAGCTGAGCTCGTCATGGTCGACAACACAGAGGGCTAATGGCATGGTCAATGGTAGGGGGCGGTGTTGTGCTCCCTGGAGAAGCTCAACTGCATGGTGGCGAGGCGTGGGACGGTGCTGATCGGTCGGAACACGTCGATGCTCTGGGCGGGTTCGACAACGGTTTTAATGGCGCACGGGTGCTCCTGGTCGCACGGCGGCGAACGAGCATGTCTGGCGGGGTGCTGGAGTGTTGGCGATCATGCACGCAAGCGACGAGGGCGCATGCAGTCTGTGGGTGCTGGTCGAGTGTAGCGCACTAGCGCGCTCTCGGCTCGCACGCAGAGAAACTGGGTGCGTGCTTGGCGGGTGGTCCAGGGGCTGGCTGCGCTCGGGGCTATGACAGGGAGTGGCGGTGGACGGTGCTGCGTCTCTGAGACAAGGTTGGCGAGGCTAGAGAGGTGTGTAGCTTTGTCGTGGGAATAGTCACGGCAGATGCTACAATCGGCAGCGAGTAGTAGAACGAGGTGCAAGGGCGGCCAGCCATCTGCGGTGCGAGATGAGGGCGGAGACACAGGGTTTTACCCAGGTTCGGCCCCCCGGAGGGTAAATACCTACTCCTGCTAGATTGTATTATGATGGTGGTACAATGGGCGAGATCGGCGGCTAGGCGGCGAGTCGCTTGGGTGTATGATGGAACGTATCTCTACACGCCCCGCAGGGAGGTTTATATAGGCTCACCTCCCCTAGGGTTTACATATCTCAACCGAATCAGTTAAGGCTTCAGTACTTGTTTAACCTAATCCGACTGGGCCTATCTACTCGCCTGGGCCTTCAGCTTCCAGTCGCTTGGATCCACGCCGGGCCTTGATCCAGTCGCCGTCTCGCAGGCCCACTCGCCAGTTCCTGGGTCAGTCGGAAACGTCCTGCTGGGTATACCCCGGTAGGTACATCCCCATCAAGATTGCTGTCCACATTGGGGGTGGCAAAGGGGCTCGGCATGGTCACCATTAATGGCTATGCCAAGCTCACAGTGGTGCTAAGGCTTGTTAATTTGGCTAGTTCATCTATTGAGAGTATAGAGTGAGCTAGAGAGGGAACAAGGTTGGTCAAAATCACTGCACACTATAGTGTTTATTGTTTGTTTGTTTGCTGATCACAAGGTGTTTGATGAAATGGCCGAAAGAAATTAAGGGTTTGCTAGGCACATGCTAGGGAGTATCTGGTTAGTTGGATTAGTCAAGGGGCACTGGTTTGGTTGTGTTTTGAAAATGTGTGATCTTCACATATGATAAAGATTCAATTTTGAATTGTCATTTGAATGAGGTTGTCAAATGTTTCTGCAAGTTTGAAAGGTGGGCTTTGCTTCACTTTTACTTTCTCTAGCAAGGGGTGAAAAGAATTGGAAAAGTTTCTGTTTGAAATCTTGGACTAGAAACACTCAAAGTGACCTAGTGAGCAAGATTGGCAAAAATAACCATTTGCCTTAATTGATTTGTTTTTGATTTCTCTTTATTTGTTTCTGCTTGGAAATTTTTTATATGATGTTATTTTCATCTTTAAACCATTTCTTGCTATTTAGGTTAATCACACAAGATCATTCATGCATTTATCAAATCATCACATACACACATGCATTCATACGATTTTAGTTACTCAAAGTTTTTGTTAACCCTAATTTTAGTGATTTGAGTTTGATGATCATTGTTTTATATTTTTGGGATGTTACAGGAAGGGTACATGAATGTGCCATGGATAAGTGGAATGATTGGATCATGTCCTAGGTCAATTAGTTGGGAATTTGCAAGAAATAAAGAAAGCTCCAAATTGGAAGTCAGAAGGCAAGTTTGAAAAGTCAAACCGGGACAATGTGTCCTAGTGGAGGAAGGAAGGAACCCTTCTTTCCCTCCACCACACGCCAACTAGGAGAGGGGGTTGGGGAAGGATTCAAACTCCCCTCTCCCAAGCTGCCCTCCCTCTCATAAATAGAGGGGAGGGGGTGCCCCAAGGCCACACAACCAGCCCCTCCCACCAAGCCGCGCCGCCGCCAGCCGCCTCCAACTCCACCTCCTCCTCTCCGGCCCTCTAAAACCTAGATCGCCGGAAACCCTAGATCCACCATAACCTATTCTGGCTTAGACGAAGCCCTACAGGATTTTCCCTCTACTTCCGACACCATGCCGTCGTGCTGCCGGAATCACGAGGGGAGAACTACAACCTTTGTTGCCTGCTGGAACAAGGGAGAGGAAGGTCTTCATCGAGTACCGAACGTGTAACCGACTGCGGAAGAGCTGCCGGAACCAGCGCCGGAAGGATCGTCTACGCGATCTTGAGATCGACAAGTGTACGACTACATCACCCACGAGAATCTGCTATGGTTAACCTCTTCAGAATCTTCAAGGGTGAGTACTCTAATCGACTCGTTGCCACAATCTAGTAGATAGATCTTGGCTTTTTTGTGTGCATGCGGTAGAAATTTTTTGTTTTCCATGCTACGAACCCCTACAGTGGTATCACAGCCGTGTCTATATGTAGATCTATTGCACGAGTAGAACACAATGGTTATTGTGGGTGGTGGTGCTTTTATTATCAATTGCTTTTTGTGTACTTTGCATCTTGCAGTATGATGGGATGAAGCGGCCCGGGCTAACCTTACATGACATTGTTCATGAGACTTGCTCCATGCTTAACATGCAACTTGTATTGCATAAGTGGCTTTGCGGGTGTCTGTCTCTCCCATCATAGTATAGATTCAATTTACAACGGGCACTTGATATTTCAAGCATCAACGTTGTGGTTCTTGTTCGTAAGTTAGAACGACACTTATTGAAAGCCCCAAACCACGTAAAATATGCAAAGAAAATTAGAGGCATTTAACTTTGTTTTGCAGGGGTGTGCTGTGATGTGATATGGCCATGATTATGATTATATATGATGTATGCAATGTTCCTTATTGTAAGTCGGCAACCGGCAGGAGCCTTATGGTTGTATTTTAATTTCGTTAAGACCTGCATGTCTATTATTCAAAGTAGTTGTAATAGTTGATGCTGGTGGACGACAACCATGGAGCGGTGCCATTGACCTTGACGCCACGCTGGTGATGATGGAGATCATGTTCGTGCTTGAAGATGGAGATCGGAAGCACAAGAACAAAGGCCATATCATATCACATATTTTGAATTGCATGTGATGTTAATCCTTTTATGCATCTTGTATTGCTTAGTTCACGACGTTAGCATTATAAGATGATCCCTCTCACAAAATATCAAGTTATAAAGTGTTCATCCTTAGTAGGCACCATTGATCAAGATCGTTGTTTCGAAGCACCACATGATGATCGGGTGTGTTAGATTCTACGAGTGTATACAACGGGAGCAAGCCAGATTTGCTCATGCGGAAGCTAAGGTTTGATCTTGACAAGCCTAGCATGTATAGACATGGTCTCGGAACACGGATCACCGAAAGGAAAGCATGAGTCATATAGTAGACATGATGAACATGTTGATTGTTCGCCATTGAAGCTACATCATCTCTCATGATGATTGGTTTTGATGTGGTGGATTTGGTTCGTGTGATCACTAAAACAATGTGAGGGATATTGTTTTGAGTGGGAGTTCACCTAGATTAATTTAACTATTAATTAGAACTCAATTTGTCATAAACTTAGTCTAAACTATTGCAAATATGTTGTAAATCAATGGTGGACCCTACCATCAATTTTAATGCGTTCCTAGAGAAAGAAAAGTTGAAAAACAATGGAAGCAACTTCGCGGATTGGCTCCACAACTTGAGGATTGTCCTCAATGCTGGTAATTTGACCTATGTGCTGGATGCACCGCTAGGTGACCCACCTGCAGCTGATGCTACCGATGAGGTGAAGAATGTTTTCCTCACTCGGAAGAATCAGTACTCCACAGTTCATGTGCTATCTTATATGGTTTGGAAACAGAGCTTCAGAAAAAGTTTGAGAACCATGACCCACATGATATTGTCCGTGAACTCAAAATGATATTGGAGGCTCACGCGGCAGTTTAGAGTTATGAGGCTTCTGAAAAGTTCTTTAACTTCAAGATGGAAGAGGGCATCTTCGTCAGTGGGCACATGCTTAAGATGTGTGGGCATGCAAGCAAGCTTCAAAGCTTGGGTATAGTGATTCCTAATGCTTTGGGGATTCACCGCGTCCTCCAATCACTACCACCAAGTTACAAGAACTTTGTGATGAACTACAATATGCAAAACATGGACAAGTCGTTGCCCGAACTCTTCTCCATGTTAAAGACTGCGGAAGTGGAGAAAAAGAAAGGGCACCAAGTGTTGATGGTCAATAAGATCACCAAATTCAAGAAGCAAGGCAAGTCTTAGTAAAAGGGAAACTTCAAGAAGGGCGGTAAGAAAGTTACCGTGCTGGAGAAGAAGACCAAGGCTGGACCTAAGCCGATTGCTTTTACTGCAAGGGAGAAGGTCATTGGAAGCAGAATTGCCCTAAGTACTTGGCGGATTTGAAGAACGGCAACATTAAGAAGAAAGGTATATCTGATATACATGTTATTTATGTGTATCTCACTAGTAGTCGTAGTAGTGCCTGGGTATTTGATACTGGTTCGGTTGCTCATATTTGTAACTCGAAACAGGTACTGCAGAATAGATGGAAACTAGCAAAGAACGAGGTGACGATGCGCGTTGGAAATGGATCAAAGGTTGATGTGATCGCGGTCGGCACGCTACGTCTTCATCTACCATCGGGATTAGTTTTATACTTAAATAATTGTTTTTTGGTGCCTGCGTTGAGCATGAACATTATATCCAGATCATGTTTATTGCGAGATGGTTACTTGTTTAAGTCCGAGAATAATGGTTGTTTGATTTATATGAGTAATATGTTTTATGCACATGCATCATTGATAGATGGTCTATTCTTATTGAATCTCGATTATAGTAATACACATATTAATAACATTGAAGCTAAACGTTTGAAATTGAACGATAACTCGACCTATATGTGGCACTGTCGTCTTGGCCACATTGGAGTGAAGCGTATGAAGAAACTCCATTCCGATGGACTTCTTAAATCACTTGATTTCGAATCACTTGAAAGATGTGAAGCATGTCTGATGGGTAAAATGACTAAGACTCCATTTTCTGGTATGATGGAGCGAGCTACGGACTTATTGGAAATCATACATACCGATGTGTGTGGCCCAATGAATGTAGCATCACGCGGTGGTTATCGTTATGTTCTTACTTTCACGGATGACTTGAGTAGATATGGGTATATATATTTCATGAAACATAAGTCCGAAACTTTCGAGAAGTTTAAGGAATTTCAAAGTGAAGTAGAGAATCAACATAACAAAAAAGATTAAGTTTCTATGATCTAATCGTGGAGGTGAATATCTTAGTTATGAGTTTGGCGAGCATTTAAAGAAATGCGGAATACTTTCACAATTGACACCGTCGATAACACCACAACGTAATGGTGTGTCCGAACGTCGTAATCGAACTCTTTTAGATATGGTTTGTTCTATGATGTCACTTACATATTTACCGCTATCGTTTTGGGGTTACGCATTAGAAAAAACCAAATTCGCTTTAATTATGGTTTGGAAAGAAACCTAAATTGTCGCTCCTTAAAGTTTGGGGTTGCGAAGCTTATGTAAAGAAGTTACAGCCCGACAAGCTTGAAACCAAAGCGAAAAAATGCGTCTTCATAGGATACCCGAAGGAAACTATTGGGTATACCTTCTATCATAGATCCGAGGGCAAAATCTTCGTTGCCAAGAATGGATCCTTTCTAGAGAAGGAGTTTCTCTCGAAATAAGTGACTAGAAGGAAAGTAGAACTCGACGAGGTTGTTGAAACTTCTCTCGGACTTGAGAGTTGCGCAGCACCGGAAGTGGTTCCTGTGGCACCGACACCAATAAGAGAGGAAGCTAATGATGTTGATCATGAAACTTCGGTTGAAGTTACTAAGGAACCTCGCAGGTCAACGAGAACTCATACCACTCCTGATTGGTATGATCCCGTTATGAGTGTCATGTTGGCGGACAACACCGATGACCCGACGACATATGAGGAAGCAATGATGAGCCCAGATTCCAATAAATGGCAAGAAGCCATCAAATCCGAGATTGGATCCAAGTATGGACTTTGGTGGACTTACCGGATGGCCGGAAGGCTGTCGAGAACAAATGGATTAGAAGAAAACAGATGCTGATGGTAATGTTACTGTCTATAAAGCTCGACTTGTCGCAAAAAGGTTTTGACAAATTCAAGGAGTTGATGTAACGCCCTAGTTTTCTAGTAAATAGTAATTAGGGTTGTTTATGCATTCATGAGCATCATAATTGAAATTGTGCATTAAAGAAAATTCAAGTAAAACCCTAAACCCTAGTTTTCCCCTCTCTTTGTAACTATTTCAAATGGTTTTATATTTTGAAAAGTACCAAAAATGTGGTGCCTAATTGGTTATGAGGGCCCAATAGTGTTTTAGATCTTTATAAAACCATGTGGCATTTTTGAAATATCCCAAAACAGTTTTGTATTTGAAATTACAAAACAGAATTGGAAAACAGATTTAGAAAAAGGGTTTTCTATAAAAAAAACAGATCCAGACCAGAACCAGGCCGGCCCATCTACTCCCTCTCATTTCTTCCGCTCAGCGCACAGCAGCTAGCGTCCCAAGCGCGGCCCAGTCAAGCCCACGCGCAGCCCATACCCCTTCGCCTCTGTTCATCGTCTTCCTCGATGACGAGGAAGCAGCACTGTGTCGGTAGCGCCGCCGTCGATCCTCGCCGCAAACTCCCCGCCATCCATCACTCCCTGGGGGAGGATAAGATCCTCGCGACGTCGCCCTGGCTGTCCTCATCCATTCCCCCTCTCTCCCCAGACCTCTCTCTTCCTCTCTGCAGAGAGCCCCGAAACCCTAGCCGACGAGCTCGCCATTGACTTGCCATCTCCATCCACCCCTCGCCGTTCTGAGGCCGCCTTGAGCTCCGCCTCGTGGCCCTAGTTCTTTTGGTCGAAGCACGCAAGCCCGGGAGCTCCCTGCTCGCCGGAATTGACTTTTCTTCCTCGATCCCGACGCAGCCCGCCGTCGCCATTGATGCCGTTCAGGACCTCCCCGCGCCTCCCTGTCACTACCATGAGCACCAGGGTGAGCACGCGGTTCTCCCAAACCCCTTCTCCCTCTCTCTTGCTCTGTTTCGTGCCCAATCCATGCGCCGCTGTCGGTCACCGCCAAAGCTCGCCATATCCCGGTGCTCCGGTGACCATCTTGAGGTGGCGCCGCCTCTATTTCGCTTGCCTCGCTCGGCTGCGTCGAACACGCCTAGTCCCATCGCCGTGCGCGCCTCACAACGCTGCCGCCGGTGACCACCCGATGGTGGCCGTCGTTGTGACGTCACCACAACGTCAGGGTGAAGTGGCCATGGACCCTGTGACCGTTGACCGCCAGCGTGGCTGATGATGTGGCATAGGGCCAGCAGTCAGTCATAGAGGCTAGGTTCAGCCCAGTAAGAAATTATCCACACACAGGTGCTGACGTCAGCCTGGCGCAGTAAATCAATTAAATGGTTTAATAATTTAAGAAAAAGGATAAATCTTATAAAATCAATATCTTTTAATTTATAAGTCAGAAAAATACAAATAATATATCAAAATGTTTAGAAAAATGAGAACTATCTAATAGAGATATACTCATGCATTGTAATCAACATTCATGACAATAGAACAACATAGTACCCCTCATAGGTGATTCCGGAGTCTCCCCGAGTTAGGGTTTGTACCCCTCGGGAGCCCGATTAAATTGTCGAGCATGCCTTAGGGTTATATTTCAATACTAATCAACTTGTCAAATCATCATTCTTGTTTGAGAATTGCATCGATGTCATGTGTTGATTGTTTCCCTCTCTTTCCGGTGTTTGGTTCTTCCTGGTAGAATACGATATCGAGATCGAGATCAAAGACTGAGATCAAGACCATCGAAGATCAAATAACAATACTTGACCAACTCTAATCAAGTCAAGTACAAGGCTTCCGAAGATCTGTTTATTGGTTATCAACAGGAAAAGGCAAGCATAGCCCCACCATGATATAATCCTATGATTTCCAAGGCATTTCAATTCTTGCCATGATGCATACGATTCTACTGTGGTCTTTTATCGATAGATAGAGTATCCTATCTGTTGCATTACTCCCTTTTAGCTTATATTACCTGATCCATTTATCCTAGCATAACTAGGTTTGGCTTGTGTGCACTGCTAGAGCTTATCTCTGTGTCTTGCTTAGCCATGCAGTTTTTAGTGCTGGTTCATCCAGAGGATGTATCAAATGCAGAGAATCTAGTATGATAGGAGATCGAGATATATTGATGAGGTGATATGAGGTTAAACATTCTAAGGCTTGTATGGGAGGCCACGGTGGGATATGGTTTTTCTAGTCCCATGCTCGCCACCACTAGGAACCGAGTTCTTGCCTTTGGAACCGAGACCCTAAACCCTAAACCCTAAACCCTAAACCCTAAACCCTAAACCCTAAACCCTAAACCCTAGCATAACTAGGTTTGGCTTGTGTGCACTGCTAGAGCTTATCTCTGTGTCTTGCATAGTTGCCAGTGCTGGTTCATCCAGAGGATGTATCAAATGCAGAGAATCTAGTATGATAGGAGATCGAGATATATTTATGAGGTGATATGAGGTTAAACATGCTAAGGCTTGTATGGGAGGCCACGGTGGGATGTGGTTTTCCTAGTCCCATCCTCGGCACCACTAGGAACTGAGTTCTTGCCTTTGGAATCGAGACGAGCATACAACCACACGGGGCCTGGAAAACCTCACGAGTGACTAACTTGCCTAGTCTGATCCATGAGTCCGTAGTTAGCTATTTGGCATCTGCATATTTGGATGGGTTGAAGATGGTGCATCATATAGGGCGTGACCAAGGAGGAAGGAGGATCCGGGAGTACTCCCGATCCTTGGACATAGAGATATGGGCTGATGGAACCCTTTCTTGGAGACTCATGGATTTAGGCGAAAGTAAGGTAAATGTCTTGCTTAACCCTGTACTCACCCTTGCTTTGTTGATACTTTTGACAGAGTAAGAGTTCCCCTGAAGACAAGTTCTATACTACATCGACATCGACGAGTATCTTGGGGTTCCCGGCCGGCATCCTGGAATCTATGGGCTGGGACGTCATCGTTATGCTTCAGGCCTCTTAGGCCTTTTGTTAAGTTTGCTATACTTAATAGCATAACTTGCCTTCCGTTGTTTGATGTTTGTGGTCAGTGACCTCTACTTGTAATAATTTGGTTCTCTGCTTAGTTATGAGATTGTTGTGATAAATTTTGTGTCGTAGGGTCACTGATGTGTTACTGATTCTTCACTGGATATCCTCGAGCTCAAGGTTAAGCTTATGTCAGATGGAGGTCTGGGATTGTTTAGCCCTGATCCCGGGGGTGTCACATGTTTTGGTATCACAGCAGTACCGACCGTAGGAAAACCATGCTATTGGTCGATGTTGAGTCTAGTATTTGCGAAAACTATTTTAAAGATGAAAAGTATTTTCGAAAACTCTAGTATGCTTCTTTTTCTCCTTATCCAGTTTCGCTCTAACTCTGGGTCATCTTATCTCGTGTTGACTTTGAAAAAGTATTGATATATCTCCTCTATTGTTTCAAAGCTTAGGTGCCTTTTGGACATGACGTTCTCAACCAGTTGACCTAGTGTTGAATTCTCTAGAGTTGTGTGTGTTTTGAATTCCTTGTTTCCATTTGCTATTATTCGTTGAGAGATTCCTTTCTATCATGATCTCTCTATCTTTTGGACCCACAATATTATATTGAAGGATCCACAGTTTTCTGCTCTAGGCTTCGAGGTTTTCTTTCCCCTTGTGTGCCTTCTTTTCATTTGCTTGGGTACTTCAGAAGTCGTTTCTTCTCTTGGAAGCTACCTCGTGATTATTACCTTGCAGTGTATGTTGTGTCACTCAAGTAGTAGTTAACTCTTTCTCAGGTTTTAACCCTTGGACTTGAACCAAAGATCCCTGATTGTGCTGGATTCTGGTGCTGCAAATCTTGTACATGACGCTGATCTTTAACCCAAGATCCATTCCTTTGACCTCTATTGTTAATGTTCATACATTACCTCAGGATGGCTGGTAATAAAATTCTAGCTTTCAAGCTTGTGGTCTTTGTCGCGATAAAATTGTGACAACTAAGGACTTCCCCTACCACATGCTATGGCAGACGTTCTTAAATGGAAAAAATAGATCACGAAAGAGTACTCCTTGAGAGTCTCGCATCTATACTCGTGACTCTGCCACACTTTACCTCTTCTATGCATTGGTTTTCGAGAGGTTGTTGACTTATGCATGCACATCTCGGGATTCTATTCTGAGCATGTTCTTTTCCCCTTGTTGCTTTTCGATCTTTGTCTACCAGTTGGAGGCCAAGTAGTAAAAGTGCATTGGTGTCTTCCGATGTAATAAACTTATGTGGTTCGTCGAGACAAACCATTTTGGGATGTCAGGAGAAACAAACTCCAGTACCTCGTCATATCTAGGACCAGGTCAAAGTGTTGTAATTTGCAGAACAAGAGGCGTTTATTAGCTTTTGTTCTGTTCTTCCATAGAGTATCACACTCTTTTATTCTAAGAGGTCGTGCTGATTTCCATGACCCCTTATTGAAGCGATGATCTTACACATATTTACCCACCCTTCCTCGAGCTTTCGCGCTCATAAGTGATGCATGTGTGTAATAATGTGGCCATCTAAGGTTCTTAGCAATTATTATTGATTTTAACTATAAGGACATTTGAGGCATTCTTAGCGTGATTGGTTAATCTTATCACCAAGCAAAGGATGATCGTGCTACCAAGTCCGTTAATCTAGTACATCCTCCTCGGTCAAAGAGTTAGGCTTGTGCCGAAACTCTGAGACCATGTCTTCTTGCCTTACAAAGCAAGTTTCCTCTCGAACTAAGTGACATATCAGTGGTTCGTGATACCCTATATGTATACTAGAAGTATCGCCATATCTCCACATGACCGTGTTCTCAAGTTCTTGAGCAAGCAAGTTCTCTGAACTACTCTTTCCCCAAGAATCCATAACTAATATCTTGAACTAGTTGGATGAGCTTAAACAACAACTTGGAGAGTTGTAAGACAAAAGTTTTATCCGACTTTGTTCCTTCTTAAAGGGATGTCTAGTTTTGTTCGTGTTGAAGAAACATAGTATCTCCTTTGTGGATATGTTATCGTCCTCCATCTTTGATTTGATTTGGTTTATCGTCAAATCAAACTCAGTTCCAAAGACTATCTTAATGGTGTTGCTACTTGTGATGTTTCACTTTAGCACATCCTCATGTCCTTTGGTCTGACCAATACATTTGCCTGGTTCAAGCAACATATGAGTCCATCTTCTTGGAATGTCTCGATAAGTTTGTTTTTGAGCCCATCGATGACATCCTTATTTTGTCCATGCTATATTAGATTCATATGGAACATTAGGCATTAATGTTGGAAACTTTCGAGAACCATCTTCGAGCCATCTCGAATTATGTGTTCTGGATGTTAGAAGTAACCTTCTCTGATTCACGTGCAAATGTTGAAAGATGTCGCCATGGATTCGAGTAGAGTTATCCCCGTTCCTCAAGGATACATGTGTGTTCCATCGTTAGTACCTTATGTGTGTGCAGCTGTCTTTCGACAAGATGCTAAATACATGGGTCTAGCAATCTAGCTCATCTCTTGGATATTTACACTCTAGCTCATGTCTTGATAATCTAGTAAATTTACCTTTGTGGTCAATGTTGCAAACTTTCTATTCGGACATGCTGAGTCTAAAGTATCATATCACTTAACCAAAGTTGAATCTCAAGCAACAATGATGGTTGGTGTTCCTCAAGGTTTTGACATAGGTCTCTTTGTAAAACTGGCAAGATTGATGTAGTGGTTGACACACTTAGCCGAAAAGACCTTTTGTTATATTCTCTTGATTCAGCAATAACAAACACTCTTCATGAGGCTTCTTATATGATTTATTATAGGAGTTGTGCTTATGGTTTCCCTTGTATCCAAAGTCTGACCTTTATTTGATGTTTGCTTTCTCGAACATCAAGGAGAACATTTAAAGTAGTGTTGCTAAATGTCTCTCGGTCGATCCTCCAGACCCTTTATGTTGGAAAGCGTATGGTTGTGCCAACTAATGGAAGTCTGAGAATGAAGTTTCTTTCTTCTCGTGTCATCAGGAATTCTCTTAACTATTCATCTGGTGGAGTAAAGTGATATCATGATCTTTGGCAAAGATCTTTGATAGTCCTAGATGAACAAAGAGTTCCCTTTGTTTTCTAATCATGTTTTAAGAGTGGCTATGATATTCGTAATCAGAATTTTCTCTTGTTACATGTTCCTTGTGACTCTTATGAGTCCTCTCCACGAAAACACATTTCTATCTTGACCTTCTGTTGAATGAAAAAGTGACCCTTCTTTGTCAAAAGTAGTTCAACAACTTGGTCTTGTTGATCCATATCTCTGCAACCTGAAATCTCTAATCAATCCATTTAGTAAAGGTACTTTATCGAAGTCTATTGTTATGTTCTTTCTGTTGTAAGCCTTCTTTCTCAGATGGTTCAAAACCCTTCTATAAGCTCCATGGTCTCAATCCTTATGACGACCATCTATCTAACAACTTGAAACCTTCTCCTCTTCTTCCCTCCGCTACCTTGACGTGTTTCATGTTCGCCATCTCAGAGTTGTTTCTGAACACTCCATCCAAGAGTTGACCATGAGATACTCCATGTGATGTTTAGCGTGTTTCCCTCTTATCTTTAGAGTGACATTGTTCCTTTCTCTCTGTCTCTCTTCCTACCTTTGGAATCCCGGGTCGAGATTCTCGTAAGGGGGATAGAGATGTAACACCCTAGTTTTTTACTAAATAGTAATTAGGGTTGTTTGTGCATTCATGAGCATCATAATTGAAATTGTGCATTAAAGAAAATTCAAGTAAAACCCTAAACCCTAGTTTTTCCCCTCTCTTTGTAACTATTTCAAATGGTTTTATATTTTGAAAAGTACCAAAAATGTGGAGCCCAATTGGTTATGAGGGCCCCATAGTATTTTAGATCTTTATAAAACCCTGTGGCATTTTTGAAATATCCCAAAATAGTTTTGTATTTGAAATTACAAAACAGAATTGGAAAACAGATTTAGAAAAAGGGGTTTCTATAAAAAACAGATCTAGACCAGAACCAGGCCGGCCCATCTACTCCCTCTCCTTTCTTTCGCTCAGCGCACAGCAGCCAGCGGCCCAATCGTGGCCCAGTCAAGCCCACGTGCAGCCCATACCCCTTCACCTATGTTCGTCGTCTTCCTCGATGCCGAGGAAGCAGCACTGTGTCGGCAGCGCCGCCGTCGATCCCCACCGCCTACTCCCCGCCGTCCAACGCTCCCTGGGGGAGGATAAGATCCTCGCAACGTCACCCTGGACATCCTCATCAATTCCCCCTCTCTCCCCAGACCTCTCTCTTCCTCTCTGCAGCGAGCCCCAAAACCCTAGCCGACGAGCTCGTCGTCGACTTGCCATCTCCTTCCACCCCTCGCCGTTCTAAGGCCGCCTTGAGCTCCGCCTCGCGGCCCTGGTTCTTCTAGTCGAAGCACGCAAGCCCGGGAGCTCCCTGCTCACTGGAATCGGCTTTTCTTCCGCGAGCCCGATGCCGCCCACCGTCGCCATTGACGCCGTTCAGGACCTCCCCGCGCCTCCCTGTCACTACCATGAGCACCAGGGTGAGCACGCTGTTCTCCCAAACCCCTTCTCCCTCTCTCTCTCTCGCTCTGTTTCATGCCCAATCCATGCGCCGCCGTCGGCCACCGCCAGAGCTCGCCATATCCCGGTGCTACGGTGACCATCTTGAGGTGGGGCGCCTCTATTTCGCTTGCCTCGCTCGGCTGCGTCGAACGTGCCTAGTCCCATCGCTGTGCGCGCCTCACAATGCCGCCGCCGGTGACCACCCGATGGTGGCCGTCGTTGTGACGGCACCACGACGTCAGGGTGACGTGGCCATGGACCCTGTGACCATTGACCGCCAGCGTGGCTAATGATGTGGCATAGGGCCCAGCAGTCAGTCACAGAGGCTAGGTTCAGCCCCAGTAAGAAATAACCCTCACCCCTATGCTGACGTCAGCCTGGAGCAGTAAATCAATTAAATGGTTTAATAATTTCAGAAAAAGGATAAATATTATAATATCAATATCTTTTAATTTATAAGTCAGAAAAATACAAATAATATATCAAAATGTTTATAGAAATGAGAACTATCTAATAGAGCTATACTCATGCATTGTTAATCAAGTTTCATGACAAGTTTAGTTAGAACAACATAGTACCCCTCATAGGTGATTCCGGAGTTTCCCCGAGTTAGGGTTTGTACCCCTCGGAACCCTGATTAAATTGTCGAGCATGCCTTAGGGTTACATTTCAATACTAATCAACTTGCAATATATCATCATTCTTGTTTGAGCATTGCATTGATGTCATGTGTTGATTGTTTCCCTCTCTTTCTGGTGTTTGGTTCTTCCTGGTAGAATACGATATTGAGATCGAGATCAAAGACTGAGATCAAGACCATCGAAGATCGAAGAACAATACTTTACCAACTCTAATCAAGTTAAGTACAAGGCTTTCGAAGATCTGTTTATTAGTTATCAATAGGCAAAGGCAAGCATAGCCCCACCATGATATAATCCTATGATTTCGAAAGCATTTCAATTCTTGCCATGATGCATACGATTCTACTGTGTTCTTTTATCGATAGATAGAGTATCCTATCTGTTGCATTACTCCCTTTGAGCTTATATTACCTGATCCATTTCTCCTAGCATAACTAGGTTTGGCTTGTGTGCACTGCTAGAGCTTATCTCTGTGTCTTGCTTAGCCATGCATAGTTTTTAGTGCTGGTTCATCCAGAGGATGTATCAAATGCAGAGAATCTAGTATGATAGGAGATCGAGATATATTGATGAGGTGATATGAGGTTAAACATTCTAAGGCTTGTATAGGAGGCCACGGTGGGATATGGTTTTTCTAGTCCCATGCTCGCCACCACTAGGAACCGAGTTCTTGCCTTTGGAACCGAGACGAGCATACAACCACACGGGGCCTGGAAAACCTCACGAGTGACTAACTTGCCTAGTCTGATCCATGAGTCCGTAGTTAGCTATTTGGCATCTGCATATTTGGATGGGTTGAAGATGGTGCATCATATAGGGCGTGACTAAGGAGGAAGGAGGCTCCGGGAGTACTCCCGATCCTTGGACATAGAGATATGGGCTGATAGAACCCTTTCTTGGAGACTCATGGATTTAGGCGAAAGTAAGGTAAATGACGTGTCTAACGTCCCTCTGCTGGCCTTCAAATGAAGAGGGCTTATCTAGTGGAATTAAGAGAAGGTTAGTACGTGTGGGTAAATTTATACACCCCTGCAGGGTAATAATCTTTTTGAAAAGCCATGTTCACGGTTATGAACACTTGGTGACCAGATTCTAAGATCATAGAGAACATGAACCTAATATTAAAACATGGCAGAACAACGTGTGCTTAAGGATGCTTCCTCATGGGTATGAGGGGGTGATCCTAGTTGGTAGATGAAGATGACTTGGTGGATACAAAAATATGATTATCAATATTTTGGAGATGTCGCTCTCTTATCCCCTTTTAAAATACTATGATTAGACGAGCTTCTTCTCTCCCTGGTTTTATAAACAAAGATGGCTTTATGCAAAACAGCTCCACCAGCCATAAGTCTTGCAGAGTACACCCAGTACTCACCCTTTCTTTGTTGATAATTTGGCAGAGTAAGAGTTCCCCTGAAGACGAGTTCTATACTACATCGACATCGGCGAGTAGCTTGGGGTTCCCAGCCGGCAGCCTAGAATCGATGGGCTGGGACATCATCGTTATGCTTCAGGCCTCTTAGGCCATTTGTTAAGTTTGCTATACTTAATAGCATAATTTTCCTTCCGTTGTTTGATGTTTGTGGTCAGTGACCTCTGCTTGTAATAATTTGGTTCTCTGCTCAGTTATGAGCTTGCTGTAATAAATTTTGTGTCGTAGGGGCACTGATGTGTTACCGATTCTTCACTAGATATCCTCGAGCTCAAGGTTAAGCTTATGTCAGACGGAGGTCTGGGATTTGTTTAGCCCTGGTCCCGGGGGTGTCACAGGTTTTGGTATCAGAGCAGTACCGACCGTAGGAAAACCTTGCTATTGGTCGATGTTGAGTCTAGTATTTGTGAAAAATATTTTAAAGATGTAAAGTATTTGCGAAAACTCTAGTATGCTTATTTTTCTCCTTATCCAGTTTCGCTCTAACTCTGGGTCATCTTATCTGGTGTTGACTTTGAAAAAGTTTTGATATATTTCCTCTATTCTTTCAAAGCTTAGGCCCTTTTGGACATGACGTTTCTCAACCAATTGACCTAGTGTTGAATTCTCTAGAGTTGTGTGTGTTGTGAATTCCTTGTTTCCATTTGCTATTATTCGTTTAGAGATTCCTTTCTATCATGATCTCTCTATCTTTTGGACCCACAATATTATATCGAAGTATCCACAGTGTTCTGCTCTAGGCTTCGAGGTTTCCTTTCGCCTCATGTGCCTCCTTTTCATTTGCTTGGGTACTGCAGAAGTCATTTCTTCTCTTGGAAGGTACCTTGTGATTATTACCTTGCAGTGTATGCTGTGTCACTCAAGTAGTAGTTACCTCTTTCTCAGGTTTTAACCCTTGGACTTGAACCGAAGATCCCCGATTGTGCTGATTCTGGTGTTGTGAATCTTGTACATGACGCTGATCTTTAACCCAAGATCCATTCCTTTGAACTCTGTTGTTAATGTTCATACATTACCTCAGGATGGATGGTAATACAATTCTAGCTGTCAATCTTGTGGTCTTTGTCGCGATAAAATTGTGACAACTAAGGACTTCCCCTACCACATGCTATGGCATATGTTCTTAAATGGAACAAAATAGATTACAACAAGTGTACTCCTTGAGAGTATCACATCTATACTCGTGACTCTGCCACACTTTACCTCTTCTATGCATTGGTTTTCGGGAGGTTGTTGACTTATGCATCCACATCTCGGCATTCTATTCCGAGCATGTTCTTTTCCCCTTGTTGCTTTCCGATCTTTGTCTACCAGTTGGCAGCCAAGTATTAAAAGTGTATTGGTGTCTTCTGATGTAAGATAATCATGTGGTCCGTCGATACAAACCATTTCGAGATGTCAGGAGAAGCAAACTCCAGTACCTCTTCATATCTAGGACCAAGTCAAAGTGTTGTAATCTGCAGAATAAGAGGCGTTTATTAGCTTTTGTTCTGTTCTACCATAGAGTATCACGCTCTTTTATACTAAGAGGTCGTGCTGATTTCCATGATCCCTTAATGAAGTGATGCTCTTACACATATTTACCCACACTTCCTCGATCTTTCGCGCTCGTAAGTGATGCATGTGCGTAATAATGTGGCCATCTGAGATTCTTAGCAATTATTATTGATTTGAACTCTAAGATCATTTGAGGCATTCTTAGCTTGATTGGTTAATCTTATCACCAAGCAAAGGATGATTGTGCTACCAAGTCCTTTAATCTGGTACATCCTCCTCGGTCAAAGAGTTAGGCTTGTGCCGAAACTCTGAGACCATGTCTTCTTGCCTTACAAAGCAAGTTTCCTCTCGAACTAAGTGACATATCAGTGGTTCGTGATATCCTATATGTCTACTAGAAGTATCGCCATGTCTCCACATGACCGTGTTGTCAAATTATTGAGCAAGAAAGTTATCTGAACTACTCTTTCCCCAAGAATCCATAACTAATATCTTGAACTAGTTGGATGAGCTTAAACAACAACTTGGAGAGTTGCAAGACAAAAGTTTTATCCGACTTTGTTCCTTCTTAAAGGGATGCCTAGTTTTGTTCGTGCTAAAGAAAGATAGTATCTCCTTTGTGGATATGTTATCGTCCCCCATCTTTGATTTGATTTGGGTTATCGTCAAATCAAACTCAGTTCCAAAGACTATCTTGATGGTGTTGCTACTTGTGATGTTTCACTTTAGCACATTCTCATGTCCTTTGGTCTGACCAATACATTTGCCTGGTTCAAGCAACATATGAGTCCATCTTCTTGGAGTGTCTCGATAAGTTTGTTGTTGATCCCATCGATGACATCCTTATTTTCTCCATGCTAGATTAGATTCATATGGAACATTGGGCATTAATGAAGGAAACTTTCGAGAACCATATTCGAGCCATATCGAATTATGTGTTCTGGATGTTAGAAGTAACCTTCTCTGATTCACGTGCAAGTGTTGAAAGATGTCGCCATGGATTCGAGTAGAGTTATTGTAGGGTTTTGTAGCATGGAAAACAAAAAATTTCTATCGCATACAAACAAACAAGCCAAGATCTATCTACTAGATTGTAGCAATGAGTCGATGGAATAACTCACCCTCGAAGATTCCAAAGTGTTTAACGAGAGCGGATTCTCGTGGGTGATGTAGTCGTACTCTTCCCGATCTCAAGATTGCGTAGACGATCCTTCCGGCGCTGCGTTCCGGCAGCGCTCCCGCAGTCGGTCACACGTTCGGTACTAGAAGAAGACCCTCCTCCCTTGTTCTAGTAGGCAGCGGAGGTTGTAGCACTCTCCTCGCGATTCCGGCAGCACAACGGCGTGGTACCGGAAGTAGAGGGGAGATCTCGCAGGGCTTCGCCTTAAGCCGGAGCGAGTATGGTGGACTATGAGAGAGCCTTTGGTGTTCTAGGGTTTAGACACACCAAGGAGGGGTTGCTAGGGCCGGCGGATAGGGCTTGGAGGTGCCCAAGTCGGCAGCTAGGGGAGAAACCCTAGGTGGCGGCTATGGTGGGCGGCGGCTAGGGTTAGGTTTAGAGGGGCAATATTGTGTGCTAGGAGGGGAGCCCTGCCCCTCCTCTTATAGGAGGGAGGCACCGGCCAAGGGGAGGGGAATCCCTCCACAACTCGGATCCCAAGTGGGCCGGCGGTGGAGGAGGGACTCCTCCCCAACTCGGTTTCCACCTCCCTCTCCACTTCCCAAAAATAGCCGTTTGACTTTCAAATTGGCGTTTGACTTTTCAAACAAGGATTTGATTAAACCCTCTATTTTGTTCAGCGATGACACTTAGTACATGATGCAATCATACCAACTTGATATAACACATTCATGTACCCTTCCCTCGGTGCGGACATTAGGAACCTTCTAGAACATTCCCGATGAAAACAAGGAACCATTCCCCAACTCCGAAACAGGACTTTCCTTATATGAATATTATTCTCCGGACCATTCCGGATCTCCTCGTGATATCCCGAATCCCATCCGAGACTCCGAACAACATTCGGTCTCTCTCTCATCATTCCATAACTACTCAAACAACGTCGAATCCTTAAGTGTGTCTCCCTGCAGTTCGTGAATTATGCGGACATGATCGAGACACTTCTCCGAACAATAACCAATAGAGGAATCTGGAAATTCATATGGCTCCCACATATTTCTACGATTACTTTGCGATCGAATGAACCACTTACATACGATACCAATTTCCCTTTGTCTCACGATAGTTTACTTATCCGAGGTTATGATCGCCGGTATCTCTGCATACCTAGTTCAACCTCGTTACCGATAAGTACTCTTTTCTTGTTCCCGTGATATGTGATCCCTTGTGAGCCAGTCACATGCTTGCAAGATAATTGGATGACATTTCACCGAGAGGGCCCAGAGTATATCTATCCGTCATATGGATGGACAAATCCCACTCTTTATCCAAGTGTCTCAACCAATACTTTCCGAACACTCAATGCCACCTTTATAGCCACCTAGTTACGGTGTGGTGTTTGATGTCATCAAAGCATCCATCCGGTAAAGGTGATATGCATGATCTCATGGTCGAAGGAATTAGGTTACTATGTATTAGAAAGCATATAGCAATTGAACTATTAAATGACTTGATCTTTATGCTACGCTTATCTATAGGAGTATGTCCACCATATCATTCTCCTAACGATATGATCTTGTTGTTAATAAAATCTCAATGTTCATGATAGGGAAACCACAATCATTTATTAACCAACAATCTAGTATTATAAAGAGGCTTCACTAGGGACTCTATTTTAGTTTACAAATCACACAAGTATTAATGTTTCCTTGTTAATACTATTATAGCATGAATGTAAACATTTATCATAAACACAAAGATATAATAATAACTACATTTATTATTGCCTCTAGGGCATATCTCCAACAGTCTCCCACTTGCACTAGAGTCATCTAATCTAGATTACATGGTAATATACCGAACACCCATGGCAGTTTGGTGTTGGTCATGTTTTTCCCTCGGGAGAGGTTTAGTCAACGGATCCGCCACATTCAGATCTGTGTGTACTTTGAAAATCTTTATGTCCCCATATTGGACATGTTCTCGAATAGCGTGAAAACGTAGCTTGATGTGCATCAGCTTCTTGTGTGACCTTGGTTCTTGTGCATTGGCTATGGCACCCATGTTATCACAGTAGATAGACATTGGGTCCAGCGCACTAAGAACCACACCCAGCTCTGTAATGAACTCTTTCATCCATATTGCTTCTTGTGAAGCCTCCGAAGCAGCCATGTATTCCGATTCAGTTGAAGATCTTGCCACAACGCTTTGTTTTGCACTCCTCCAGCTAACTGATGCACCATTCAAAATAAATACGTATCCAGATTGTGATTTAGAATCATCTGGATCGGTGTTCCAACTAGCATCGGTGTAACCATTAACAACGAGTTGTTCATCATCTCCATAAGAAAGAACCATATCCTTAGTTCTTCTCAAGTACTTAAGGATGTTTTTTTGACCGCTGTCCGATGATCCACTCCTGGATCACTTTGATATCTGCTAGTTAAACTAACAGCATATGCAATGTCGGGTCTAGTACATAGCATGGCATACATTAGAGATCCTATGGCTGAGGCATAGGGAGTCTTACTCATCCTTTCTCTATCTTATGCCGTTGTAGGACTTTGAGTTTTACTCAAGGTCGTATTGGGCAACATGGGTAAGAACCCTTTCTTGCTATCTTCCATTCCAAACCTCTTTAGAACTTTGTCCAAATATGTACTTTGTGACAATGATATTTGGCGTCTTGATCTATCTCTATAAATCTTTATGCCTAATATGTAAGCTGCTTCACCAAGATCCTTCATTGAAAATCTATTATTCAAATATTCCTTGACACTATTAAGAAGGTCTACATCATTCCCAATCAACAATATGTCATCTACATATAGTATTAAGAATGCTACAGAGCTCCCACTCACTTTCTTGTAAATACAAGCTTCTCCATAAGTTTGTACAAAACCAAAACTTTTGATTACTTTATCCAAGCGTTGATTCCAACCGGGATGCTTGCTTCAATCCATAGATGGACCGTTGAAGTTTGCATACCTTGTTAGCATCTTTAGGATCGACAAAACCTTTGGGTTGCATCATATACAACTCTTCATCAATGTCTCCATTGAGGAATCTTTGTTTTGACATCCATCGCCATATCTCATAATCATAATATGCAGCGATTGCTAACATAATCCTCACGGACTTTAACCGCTCTTTGGTGAAAGTCTCATCATAGTCAACTCCTTGAATTTTGAAACCCCTTTGCGACAAGTCGAGCTTTATAGGCGATAACATTACCATCGGCATATGTTTTCTTCTTGAAAATCCATTTGTTCTCGACGACCTTCCGACCATCCGGTAAGTCCACCAAAGTCCATACTTGGTTTTCGTACATGGATCCAATCTCGGTTCATGGCTTCTTGCCATTTATTGGAATCTGGGCTCATCATCGCTTCCTTATATGTCGGGGTCATCGGTGTTGTCCACCAACATGACACTCATAGCGGGATCATACCAATCGGGAGTGGTGCGAGTTCTCGTTGACCTCAGAGGCTCTATAGCAACTTCTAACCGGCGTTTCATGATCATCATCATTAGCTTCCTCTCTTATTGCGGGCACCACATGAACTTCTTCGGTCTTTGCGCTACTGCAATTTCGAGAGAAGGTTCGACAACCTCGTCGAGTTCTACTTTCCTTCTGTCACTTCTTTAGAGAAATTCCTTCTCTAGAAAGGATCCATTCTTAACAGCGAAGATTTTGCCTTGGATCTATGATAGAAGGTATACCCGATAGTTTCCTTGGGTATCCTATGAAAACGCATTTTCGCTTTGGGTTCAAGCTTGTCCGGCTGTAACTTCTTTACATAGGCTTAACCCCAAACTTTAAGGAGCAACGATCTAGGTTTCTTCCCAAACCATAATTCATACGGTGTCGTTTCAGCAGTTTAGATGGTGCCCTATTTAAAGTGAATGCATTTGTTTCTAATGCATAACCCCAAAATGATAGCGTTAAATCTGTAAGTGACATCATAGAGCGAATCATATCTAAGAGAGTTCGATTCTGACGTTCGGCACACCATTCTGTTGTGGTGTTCTGGCGGTGTCAATTGTGAAAGTATTCCGCATTTCTTTAAATGCTACGTAAACTCGTAACAGATATTCACCTCCACGATCGAATGTAGAAATTTAATCTTCTTATTCGTTGATTCTCTACCTCACTTTGAAATTCCTTAAACTTCTCGAAAGTTTCGGACTTATGTTTCATGAAATAGATATACCCATATCTACTCAAGTCATCCGTGAAGGTAAGAACATACTTGATAACCACAGCGATGCTACACTCATTGGACCACACACATCGGTATGTATGATTTCCAATAAGTCGTAGCTCGCTCCATCATCTGAAAATGGAGTCTTAGTCATTTTACCCATCGGACATGCTTTGCATCTATCAAGTGATTCAAGAAGTCCATCGGAATGGAGTTTCTTCATACGCTTCACTCAATGTGACCAAGGCAGCGATTGCCACATATAGGTCGAGTTATCGCTCGATTTCAAGCGTTTAGCCTCAATGTTATTAATATGTGTATTTCCACTATCGAGATTCAATAAGAATAGACCATCTATCAAAGGTGCATGTGCATAAAACATATTACTCATATAAATCGAACAACCATTATTCTCGGACTTAAACAAGTAACCATCTACTTAATAAACAAGATCACGATATAATGTTCATGCTTGAGCACCAAATAAAAATTATTTAAGTATAAAACTAATCCCGATGGTAGATGAAGGGTAGCGTGCCGACCGATCACATCAACCTTTGATCCGTTTCCCAGCGCGCCGTCACCTCGTTCTTCGCTAGCTTCCGTTTGATTCAGCACCTATTTGAGTTACAAATATGAGCAGCAGACGTTATCAAATACCCAAGCACTACTACGGTACTAGTGAGATATACATCAATAACATGTATATCGGATATACCTTTATTCATCGATATGAACATGAGGATGACTGGACATGAGATGGAGCTGAAAGGGTTCTTATGTTGCTCAGTACAAAGTCGACAGAAGATAGAGAAAGTGATAAGTGTCTAATGTCAGGCGTGAGACTCATGAGAAAGTCCGGAAGTTCGAGACTTCGAATAGAAGATGAATGTGTCATTACTTAATGGAATGATTGCATCATGTACTAAGTGTTCTTGCTGTCCCAAATAAAGGATTAATTTGAATCCTAAAACAGAAAAGTCAAATGTCCTTTGAAAGTCAAACTGCCAAAACAAAGCTGTGGGAAACAAGAAAGAGGTGTTGGAATCCGACTTGAGGAGGAGTCTCCTCCCCAAGCCGTAGCCACCAAGGCCGACTTGGGGAGGACTCCTCCCCAGCCGCGCCTCCCCACCTATAAAAGGAGGGCAGGCTCCCTAGACACACAAGTTTCACCTCTAGATTTCCAGGTTTAGAGCCGTTTTGGTTTAGAGCTTCTAATTGGTTTAGAGCCTTCTAATTGGTGTGTATAATTACTAGACCACTAATAGCCTCTCTCATAAGCTCCACCATACTTGCACCGGCTTAAGGCGAAGCCTCATGATCTCCCTCTACTTCCGTACCACGCGTTGTCTTTCGCGAGGAGAGTGCTACAACCTCCATTTTCTGGAACAAGGAGAGGAAGGTCTTCGTCAGTACCGAACGTGTGACCGATCATGCAGGGAGCTGCTTAGGAGCGATGGCCGGAAGGATCGTCTACACGATCTTGAGATCGGAAAGAGTACGACTACATCACCCACGAGAATCCGCTCTCGTTAAACGCTTTGGAATCTTTGAGGGTAAGTTATTCCATCGACTCGTTGCTACAATCTAGTAGATAGATCTTGGCTTGTTTGTTTGTATGCGATAGAAAATTTTTGTTTTCCATGCTACGAACCCCTACAGTTTGACTTTCAAATTGGCGTTTGACTTTTCAAACAAGGATTTGATTAAACCCTCTATTTTGTTCAGCGATGACACTTAGTACATGATGCAATCATACCAACTTGATATAACACATTCATGTACCCTTCCTCCGAGTGCGGACATTCGAACCTTCTAGAACATTCGATGAAAACGGAACCATTCCCCAACTCAAACATGACTTTCCTTATATGAATCTTATTCCGGACCATTCGGATCTCCTCGTGATATCCCGAATCCCATCCGAGACTCCGAACAACATTCGGTCTCTTTCTCATCATTCCATAACTACTCAAACAACGTCGAATCCTTATGTGTCTCCCCTCGGTTCGTGAATTATGCGGACATGATCGAGACACTTCTCTAACAATAACCAATAGAGGAATCTGGAAATTCATATGGCTCCACATATTTATGCGATTACTTTGCGATCGAATGAACCACTTACATACGATACCAATTTCCCTTTGTCTCACGATAGTTTACTTATCCGAGGTTATGATCGTCGGTATCTGCATACCTAGTTCAACCTCGTTACGATAAGTACTCTTTTCTTCCGTGATATGTGATCCCTTGTGAGCCAGTCACATGCTTGCAAGCTAATTGGATGACATTTCACCGAGAGGGCCCAGAGTATATCTATCCGTCATATGGATGGACAAATCCCACTCTTGATCCATGTGTCTCAACCAATACTTTCCGAACACTCAATGCCACCTTTATAGCCACCCAGTTACGGTGTGGTTTTTGATGTCATCAAAGCATCCATCTGGTAAAGGTGATATGCATGATATCATGGTCGAAGGAATTAGGTTACTATGTATTAGAAAGCATATAGCAATTGAACTATTAAAATGACTTGATATTTATGCTACACTTATCTATAGGAGTATGTCCACCATATCATTCTCCTAACGATATGATCTTGTTGTTAATAACATCTCAATGTTCATGATAGGGAAACCACAATCATTTATTAACTAATAAGCTAGTATTATAAAGAGGCTTTACTAGGGACTCTATTTTAGTTTACAAATCACACAAGTATTAATGTTTCCTTGTTAATACTATTATAGCATGAATGTAAACATTTATCATAAACACAAAGATATAATAATAACTACATTTATTATTGCCTCTAGGGCATATCTCCAACAGTTATCCCGTTCCTCAAGGATACATGTGTGTTCCATTGTTACTACCTTATGTGTGTGCAGCTGTCTTTCGACAAGATGCTAAATACATGGGTCTAGCAATCTAGCTCATCTCTTGGAGATTTACACTCTAGCTCATGTATTGAGAATCTAGTAAATTTACCTTTGTGGTCAATGTTGCAAACTTTCTATTTGGACATGCTGAGTCTGAAGTATCATCTCACTTAACCAAAGCCGAATCTCAAGAAGAAATGATGGTTGGTGTTCCTCAAGGTTTTTACATAGGTCTCTTTGTAAAACTGGCAAGATTGATGTAATGGTTGACACACTTAGCTGGAAAGACCTTTTGTTATATTCTCTTGATTCAGCAATAACAACCACTCTTCATGAGGCTTATTCTATAATTTATTATAAGAGTTGTGCTTATGGTTTCCCTTGTATCCGAAGTCCGACCTTCGAGAAATCAAACATCAAATAAAGGTCGGATAAGTAAACTATCATAACCTCGGATAAGTAAACTATCATGAGACAAAGGGAAATTGGTATCGTATGTAAGTGGTTCATTCGATCGCAAAGTAATCATAGAAATATGTGGGAGCCATATGAATTTCCAGATTCCTCTATTGGTTATTGTTCGGAGAAGTGTCTCGATCATGTCCGCATAATTCACGAACCGTAGGGAGACACACTTAAGGATTCGACGTTGTTTTGAGTAGTTATGGTATTATGAGAAAGAGACCGAATGTTGTTCGGAGTCTCGGATGGGATCCGGGATATCACGAGGTGATCCAGAATGGTCCGGAGAATAAGATTCATATAAGGAAAGTCTCGTTTGAGTTCGGGAATGATTCCTGTTTTCATCGGGAATGTTCTAGAAGGTTCAGTTGTCCGGCACTCGGGGAGGTACATGAATGTGTCATTGAATGATTGCATCATGTACTAAGTGTTATTTCTGTTCCAAAACTGAAAAGTCAAACTGCCAGTTTGAAGGTCAAACGGCTAAACAGAAGCTGTGGAACAGAAAGCGTGGGAAGCGAAGCTGTGGGAAACAAGCAAGAGGAGGTTGAAACCAACTTGGAGGAGGTCCCTCTCCTCCAAGCCCGGCCCACCTAGGCGAGTTGGGAGGGACTCCCTCCCTCCTGGCCTTGCCCCTCCACCTATAAAAGGAGGCGGGCCTCCTCCTCTGACACACAAGTTCCTATCCTCTAATCTCCGGTTTAGAGCCGTTTTGGTTTAGAGCTTCTAATTGCTTTAGCCTGCGGTTTAGAGCCTTCTAATTGGTGTGTCTAATCCTAGACCACTAATAGCCCTCTCTCATACTCCACCATACTCGCTCCCGGCTTAAGAAGCCTCATGGATTTCCTCTACTTAGGTATGCCGTTGTCTTCTTGAATCGCGAGAGTGCTACAACCTCCATTTTCTGGAACAAGGAGAGGAAGGTCTTCATCGAGTCGAACGATGTGACCGATTGCGAGCGCTGCGAGCAGCCGGAAGGATCGTCTACACGATCTTGAGATCGGAAAGAGTACGACTACATCACCCACGAGAATCCGCTCTCGTTAAACACTTTGGAATCTTCGAGGGTAAGTTATTCCATCGACTCGTTGCTACAATCTAGTAGATAGATCTTGGCTTGTTTGTTTGTATGTGATAGAAAAATTTTGTTTTCCATGCTACGAACCCCTACAGTGGACTGTTTACCTTACACACTTTGCTTAAAATAGTTGTCTGTTGCTTGCAACTTAATACTGGAGGGGGTTTGGATGATAACCTGAAGGTGGACTTCTAGTCATAGATGCAGTTGGATGGCGGTCTATGTATCTTGTTGTATTTCCCAATCGAATCTCATAGGATCTTTGTGACTAGTATTGCATTGTTATGCCTTGCTCAGTTCCTGTCAATTGCCCTGCTGTAATTTGTTTACCCTTCATGCCATGTTGTTTATCTAAGGAGAGCACCTCTAGTGAACTATGGACCCCGGTCCAATCTTTACCATTGATACATCTTCCACTGTTACTTGTTTACTTGCTGCAAACCATTACCTTGCACACCATACGTTTAATACTTTGTTATATCAAACCGATGAGCTTGACAACCTCACTGATTCGTTGGGACAAAGTCTTGAGTTTGTGTTGTGCAGGTCTCCATGTTGCTTGCAACACCTTTGAGATGTTTCCTTCCTCCTTCAGGTTCGATAACCTCGGTCTCTACTGAGGGAAAATTGATGTTGTGCTCATCACACCTTTCTCTTGGGGTTCCAACAAAGTGTCCCACGTTAACACTGGGTGCACACATCAAGATTTCTGGCGCCGTTACCAGGGAGGCTAAGGACGTCTTCACAAGGGGAGTCCTTCACTTACTTTCTCTTTACTTTGTTTTTAGTTTGCTTTGTTTATTTTTCTTGGTTTAGTTTGCATCTTTTCAAAAAAACCCAAAAAAATTAGTTTAGTTTGGTTTGCTTTCTTTATTCAAAAACACAAAAAAATTAGTTCCCACTCTAGTTGCTGGTATGTTATTGCCTTGCTTGGTCATTCTTTCTATCAATGAACGATTTCTTTGAAACTAGTTCTTATTGGCAAGGTGGGTTCACGGAAGAACAAAAGTATTATTATAAGGAACACCGTTTGTCACAAAAAGGGAAACACTTATGGGAATAAATTGATAAGTTGAATACTATTGCTAGAGAAGTGTGCTCTACTTATAATGTTACTTATTGCTTTGATAAAGCTTGTTACTGCAAGAGGTATAAACACCTACCCTTTCAATGTGAGTATAATGATAATGTTACCATATCTTCTTATGTTAAACGAAATTATGATTTTGATGATGTGGAACAAATTTAAGAGTTTATTGCCTTCAAGGGTGCATTTGAACTTGCCAGTTTGCTTGAAAATACTGATGATGCACCTTATAAACATGACGTTTTTGAGATACTTAAACTCTGCTTTGATAATTACAAGGAAGAAAATATCTATATTCTTGAATATTTTAATAAGCGTTTTCCACAAATGGAAGAGACTAATGCCTTGCAGGATCCTATGGAAGAAGAAATTGTTGAAATTGGAAGCTCATTAGATGAAAAAGAGGGGGAGAGTGATGAACAAAAGGAGGAAGAATGGATCTACCAATGACTACCTTCTAATGAGAGTAACTCTTTATCCCTTACATTATTTTATTGTCCCCCATGCTTACCAAATGAGGATGAATGTTATGTGGATCCTTTTGAAATATCTACTTTGGAATAAAACTGTGGAGGTTTTAATCCCACTATTTTAGAGCTTGACAGAAATTATGTGTTTGTAGCTGATGAAAAGCCTGGTTTATGTGATAGTTATATTGTTGAGTTTATTCATGAGGCTACTGAAAATTATTATGAGAGAGGAAAATATGGTTATAGAAGTTTTCATGGTACTGAAACACCTCTCTATGTGCTGAAAGTTTTAAAGTTACTCTTGTTTTATCTTCCTATGCATGTCACTTTGTTCTTTGTGAATTTATTTTCTTACAATATTCCCATGCATAGGAAGTGGGTTAGACTTAAATGTGTTTTGAATTTTCTTCTTGATGCTCTCTTTGACTTCAATTCATATTTCTTATGTGAGCATTTTTCTCAAACTTTCTAATCCTAACATAAAGGCGTTAAAGAAAGTACTTGTTGGGAGATAACCCAAGAGTTTTCTTGAGTCTTGGAAGTTATTACTTCATTAATAACCTCTCCTTATCCTTTTTGTTTGCTTTTTGTGCCAAGAATGACCTCTAATGAGAGGGAAGTGTGGCATCCCGCAAAACCACTACTAGAAAATCGCGTTGTTTTTGTGCATTGCATCATCATGACCGCATGCTCATGTCATCATGCCACATTGCATTTGAGCATCGTCATCATCTTGCATTTGCTTGCAGAAAACTATTTGCGCAAAAACCTAATTTGTTTTCTAAACGCCCCGTCTTTATTCAAACGCAAAACCCCGGGTCTCCGGAATATTTTGTTTGTCTGCTATCGGTTAGCAAACGGTGTGTTTAAAACAAATAAAATAATTAATTATTTTTAGTGGGGGCAGTCGAACGGGCTGATTCAACCCGAACGACCACCCCCAGTATTATAACGGCCCAACCTACAAACCCTTTTTCCACCCATCCTAACTTACCCAGACCATCTCCACATCACCTTCCCCAATCGCAGCTCGCCACATCAGCCTACCCTCCCCCCTAGCCAATCAGAACCGGCCACGTCACCTCACTCCCTCTCTCCCTCCTCTCTCACCCTGCCACCCAACCCCACTGCACACACACGCAAGTCACACACCCCCCCCCCCAGGCCCCACCTCTCACGCCCGCCCCACTCCCCCACACTTGAGCATCCTCCTCTCCCACAGCCACTGGCCCCATCCTGTGCACCCTTCTTCCCCAACCTCCCACACCCCCGTCTCCTTCCTCCCGCCTCCCCTCGCCTGGGCCTCTCCTCCAGCCGTCCACGGCCGTCTCCTTGGCCAGCTGCCCTTCTCCCCCCGCCGCCAGCTTCCTCCCTCTCCTCCGGCCCCGAGCGCGCTCCGCCCTCCCCCACCTCTCCGGCCCTCACCGCCGCCGCTCCCTCAGCACACCGCCCCTCCCCGCGTCGCCTCCTCCTCACCCTCTCTCGGCGTCCGCCGCCGCCCGCCAGCTTCCTCCTCCCCTCCGGCCCAGCCTCGCCCTCCCCACCTCTCCGGCCTCACCGCCCGCTCCTCAGACACCGCCTCCCGCGTCGCCTCCTCCTCACCCCTCTCTCGGCGCGTCCCGCCCCGCCACCATCCAGCGCCTTGCTCTCGTCCCGCCTCCAGCCCGAGCTCGCCCGCGCGAGACCCTCTCCGGCCGCGTGCGCCTCGCCGACCCGTCTCCATCTGCGCCGCCGCCCGCTGCGAGCTCCGTCCTCCTCCGAGATCCTCGTCGCCGCTCCGCCTCGCGGTCAACCGCCGCCGCCATGCGGCCACCCCAGCCTCGCGCCTGCGTCGCCGGCCATCTCGCCGCCATCCTCGCCAGCCTGCCCTCCTCCCTGCGCCCAGACCTCTCCTCCACCGCCGTTATTTGCGGGCCCCATCGCCCCAGCCGCCCCAGCGCGCGCTGCGGCGCGTCGAACCGCTCCCTGCCCGTCCCGTCACGCAAGTTTCTTGCCACCGTCGCGACGGCCTCTTGCGAGCTCCCCGGTGTGGCCATGTTCAGTGTCGTCGCCTCGCTCTCCAAGACCGCCTCGGCTCGCGCCTTCCTTCCGTTTCCAGACGCCCAGGACAACCCCATGCCTCGCCTATTGCAAATCCGAAGTTTCAGTGTGATGCTGTCGGAAGACCACGCGACTACGTGTCGGTTCTCATCGCCACCGGATATGCAAGACTGAACACTCGACACGCCAAGGTCTCCGTCCCGGAAAGCCACGTTCTCCCTCCCGAACCCGATAACCGCCGAGGCCTTCAACACGGAACGCCCAGTTCTTCCTCTCGGATCCGGAGACACCGAGAACCGCGACACTCCAAGATCTCCTTCTCGGAACCGAAGACCCCAAAACCCGAAGGTCGATCTTCATCGTGGACCAGCAAGATCTCCTTCACGGACGCTTCCGGACCCGACGACCGCCAAGATCGCCACCGGCACAACAAGCACTTCGCCGCGGACGCCAAGTACTTCACCCCGGACATCGAGACCCTGAACGACAAGTACTCCTCTCCGGACGCCGATTCCGCCGAGAACCCGAATGCGACAAGATCTGCCCCGTGGTTCGAGAACGTTTCCGCCGAGACCGACCCGTCGAACCCTGGACCCTGAGACCGAACCCCGAACCCCGGAACCCCAAGATCTGCCGAACCCTAATGTGTGACCCCTTTTCTCGAGCCCTATCTTATAAATATAATATCAAATTGTTGCATATTAAATGATCATACTTGCATGCATATTGTCGTGTGGTTTGGGGGCCTTACGCCGATTCACCATATAATTAAATATGGGGCCCATATGCGGGCAAATCTAGTCTCATATTGGCCTCATTTAAACTTGTGTAGCGAACTAGTAACTTATCTTGCCCTGTTATTACAACATTTAATTGCGGGGTAGTCAATTAACTTGAACCGTTTAATTAATTGTCGGGACCCCGGTTCCGCTTAATATGACCTAATTGCATCGCACCTTTGCCATGTCATACATCATACATGCATCATGCCCGATCTTTTGCCGTAGTATTAAATATTGCATCCGGTGTTTCTTCTAGTGTTTTGCTTCTTCGCGGATAAGGCCGTTGAGTTGATGCGAGTGTCGCCCCGATCTTCGATTGAACCTTCGGCAATGTTTTCAGGCGAGCATCTCCCCCTTTCTACCTATCTTACTTTTATAGTATTTATTCCCTCCTGTTGATCTATTGCTATCTGTGTTGCGTTGCTCTAGTTTTCGTACCCGTGATATCCTTGCAGCCTTATATTGCCTTGGACACATCCTAATACCTGTGTTTGGTAGATAGTTGGACTTGCGCGTCGTAGTCGCTTGCTCTAGTGTTGCTGCGTGTCGTCAATTGCCACAGTTGTTGGAGCCTTGCCGCATGTTTGATGTTGGAGACGATCATGGCTTTACTTATCGTTCACTTTAAATCCCTGTTTAACAACTAAAATTGAAGTAAGCAGAGGCATCGGTGGGTGATAGATAATATTTGGTTTCCGAACGCCCACTTGTGTCCCGTAGGACCCCGAGTACTTGATACCTGTTCCTTGATTTATCGCGCTATCCACATCCGGGAGGATTATGGGACCCCCCTGAGCCAGAGCTTGATTCAGTCTTATTTCTTGGGGCCACAAACTAGTTTGAGGTTTTATTTACTATCCGGTACTTATGCCATGCTACTTTTGTATTTACGTTTGTGCGAGGAGCACACTGCATCGTTAGGATCGTGCACGATTCCATGTGTCGAGAAGCCACACTTTCGGGTTCCCGATCGTTCACACCGTCCCCACAACCTTAAGTCCGTCTCGAGCCGGCCGTTCTTGGTCTACTTTAAGGGTGGCCCCTGAAATATTTCAATCCTGTGATTGCTTTGGCGTGAAGGCCTCGTTGGGTTTTGATTTGGTTTTTCCGAGGTTGATCGAGCGTGTGTTGCTATTGGTGCACCCCGGCCGGGTAAAACTTTCTGAAAGCCGTGTCCGCGGTTATGGACGACTTGGAGCACAGTATCTCGACCATAGACAAGCATAACTAAAGTAGTGCTATAAATTTGACTTTATAATGACTAGTAATCAGCTTCACTATAATGGAATGGCTAAATAATACTGCCCACCTCTGCTTGTTTGGATTGTCGCTTGCGACCATTGTACCTGACTAGTAAGTATTGCAACTACAACGGAACGGCTAAATAAAAGTACCAACAACTGCTGGGTTTTGGGTTATCTCATGCTAATTGTATCTGATTAGTAAGTGTTGCAACTACAACGGAATGGTTAACTAAAATGACCCACTGCTTATTTTATCAGGATGATTATCTATACCTGACTAGTAATTGCTACAATGATAACTGAATAAATAAAACTGCCAACTGTGTGAGTTCCTCGGTTGACTTCCTCGTTTGGTCTCGAGGGGGAAACACCAGGATGGGTTTGTTTTGATGGTAGCATCAGATTGGTTCCGAATAGGTCGTTCTTACCCCTCTCTGATAGCCGCCAGTTGTATCGAGTCTCTATAGGTTGTTTAGTGCATGCTGCCGCTGCCGCTTCAGTCCACCATACCTATGTAGGCGAGGACCGCCGAATTCTAGCCTCGCCGTGTACTGGCCTCAAGATCGACGCTCCTCTTTTTCCTTGCCCTTTGTCGGCACCCCTTTGTTTAAGCAGGTTTTGAGATCGGCGTCGTTAGCGGTTACCCTTCCCGGCTGGGCAGGGTTATGGACGCCATTGATTATTCTTCAGGGCTCTTAGCCCCATTTTCATCTTGTCCGTAGTCGGACGCTCCATCTTTTCAAGGTGATTTGGATCTTTGTATATTATATCTGTATTCTTGACTCATGGAGTCGTGTTGTATATATATCTGTTCTGTGGGTCCCATCGAGGACTGTTGTGTAATGTTATTACTTCGTTTTCCACCCGCACGAAAGTGCCTGGTGGGCACCTTTGAATCGTTTCTATGCGGGTTTGGCGGGAATCGCTGAAACTTGCATAGGTCCGATTCTGAGGGTGTTACAGGAAGTAAGATTTGGGGAGTTGCTGTCCCGAAACAGATTTCTGTCCTCCACCAAAAAAATTCTTGAGGAGTCTCTGTAACTCGGATTGAGATCACAATTTATAAATAAATCCCCCATTTTGTTAGCTAACTTTCGTTAGTTCAGCACTCTTTGATTTGAGCAACATAAAATGTTCGAAAAAATCGGTTTTTACCTGCTGGTCTGTTTTAACAGATTTCTGCCATTATTTGCATTTGCTTCTTACTGATTCCTTTTTGAGTTCTCTTTAGATGAATTGAGATTTTTGAAGGAGTTACTACAGTAGCTTGTGTTTTTAGTGAAAATCCTTGTTGTTCCAAAGCTTTGCCAGAGGTCTAATATCTTTTGAATAAACTAATGTTGCTAATGAAGATTGTGTGAAGTTTTGTATGAAGGAAAAATTTCAGGTGTAGAGAGAGAATGATGCAAATGAGATGAAGAATGGATAAAAGCTCAAGCTTGGGGATGCCACCATGGTGTCACCCCAAGAAAAATCCAAGATGTACAAGCGTCAAAGCTTGGGGATGCCCAAGGCATCCCCTTCTTCATCAATAAAAAGCTCAGGTCTGTCTAGACACTTCGTTTTTATTATTTCATGCTCAGTTGTGTTGTTCTTGGAGCGTCTTAGTTTTCGTTTGGGTTGTTTAGTTTGCTTGAATAAAGTAGTTTGGACCCCCGTTCTCGATGTGTTGTTTCAAATAAGTTGATTGGTGTTGGATAGGAGTAGTAAGTCCTTGCTTGAAAGTGCAAGATGAGCTTGCATTGACTGTGACTTAGACTTAAGCATGACATTCTAGGTGTTGTTTTGACTTTATGCTTAGTGATTATTGTTGTAGCATGTATTATTCCAAACAATTGGGATTGCTTAGTGTGCCTTGAACGAATCATGCGTTGTTTTAGCATGCAAAATCATAGTATTTTGGTATTCTCCTTTGATGCTTTGTTTGGGTTGACTTGGCACATGCTCACACCATGTTATGACTATGACAAGTCACCATTAGCCTCTATGATCATTTAGTCCTTGACTTGTAGTACCACTCTTTGCTTTGATTAGTATGCTTTGTTGCTCTGCATGATTATGGCCATTATGCTCTCTTAGTTGGTTGCTCCTAGTCTTTTGCTAGCCTCCACTTGTATGAGTAAGCTCTACTCATGCTTCCAACTTCAAGAAACCAAGTTTTTCCAAAGTGTCCACTACAAACTCCTATGCATGGTGTGTTACACCATTCCAAGTATATTCTTGTTTTCAGCTATCTTCCAATTAAAAACTATTTTGTTATGTGAAAACTTAGTGATTAAAGCCCTCACAAACTTGATGGCACACTTTATATTCTTTTCCCCTAATAAACTTGAAATATTGTGACAACTTTGTTGTATATGCTTGCACTTATAATTTGGAATTAGCAGAACCGTGCTGTCACGGGGAACGTTTTCAACATTGCACTTGTACTTTGTACTCGGTTGATATCATGCTCGTTTGTCTATGGATTTCTCCGGTGTGAAATAAAGAGGGGACTTGTAAGTCCATGGAGTTTGTATCCTGTGTTAGAGAAACGCCTGGGCCGCTAGCCTAAGCCATGCTTAATCATGGTGGACACTTGCAGCATCACCATAATGAGCTATCTATGAAGCATCATCAATAAAAAGCTATGCATATGGTAAATAAAAAGATTGCTGAGATGCTCATTGTCTGCTTGCCTTATCATTTTGGTTATGGGAAAGCTCATGTACCATGTGCAAGGGGAACCCCGTTGGTGGTTCTCAATGATATGCAAATACTTACAATGACAAGAACTTACCTGAGCCCAAAGTTGAGTATGCATGAGGTGCGGCCCTCGTATTCAAGGGACTTGAGATTGCCAACTTATACTTCGTCAAGCATATACTCCATCTTTGCCACTTTAACCTTAACCACTTCAAGATGCTTATGATAGGGGCAATGAGGGCTGAAAGCTAACAAGTACCATAATTTTTGGAACTCTTTTTGAAACTTGCAATCCCTTCTTCCTTTACAAAAAAAGGCCTTTCTTCCACCACTATTGAGTCTCCACCTTCTACCTTTAGGCACCATTAAGGAAGCAAAGTTGTCATTCTGTGTGCAGTGTTCCAAAGCTTATTGATTGATGCATATTGTGATATTACTTGTTCTTGTTCTATTTGTTTCTAGTCACCCTTGTAAACGTTGCAGGTGTCCTATGCATCTATATTGCTACTCTATGAGGGATAAGCTGATTGCCACTATGATATGTTTTCTGTATGTGAAACAAACAAACGTTTTTCATTGCATATTATTCATGCTCTTTGTTTGTATCTTGTCATGTTGCATGCATAGTTACTATGTCCTATTGTTTGAACTCCATCTTTCATGCACATGTTTAGAGTTCTTTGATCCCAGCTTTCAATGCTTGCAAATGGTTGGATCTTTATTGTGAGGGTGCATGTCACCTCAAAAATTATTCTTTTATCACTTACCTACTCGAGGACGAGCAGGAGTTAAGCTTGGGGATGCTGATACGTTGGAAATGTATCTATAATTTTTATGCTCCATGCTTGTTTAGTATCTACTTTGCTTTGCTTTGTCTACACTTTGAGGTGCTTTTACATGTTTTCTGGTACTAACCTACTAACAAGTTGCAACAGTGTCAGATGCATGTTTTCTGCTATTTTTTGTTTTATAAAAGTTAGTAAAGAAATATTCTCGAAATTGGACGGGACAAATGTCAAAGTCAGTTACTTTTCGTGGGGAACAAGAAGTCCAGAGGGAAGCCGGAGAGGACGGCCAGGGCAGCTAGACCCACCCTAGGCGCGGGTGGGCCCTGCCAGCGCTTTGAGGGTGTGGGGCCCTGACGCCGCCTCGGCCTCCCCTCGCCTATAAGAAGCCCCGATCAGAAACCCTAAGCACCCGATCAAATCTCCACGAAACCGCCTGCAGCCGCCACCATCGTCCCTAGATCGGGGATCGAAGTTCTTCCTGGCATCCTGGGAGGAGATCATCCGAGGCCTTCTCCGTATGATGTGTGAGTAGTTCCACCTTGGACTATGGGTCCATGTAGTATCTAGATGGTTGTATCTCCTCCTTTGTGCTTTCATGTATAGATCTTGTGAGCTCTGTTCATGATCAAGATCTAATCTATTTGTAATCATGCATGTTGTGTTTTCTAGGATCCGATGGATATTGAGATTATTATGTTGGTTTGATTAATGGTTTTGTCTTTATGATTCTATCGTTTCTGTGTTGTTTGTGATCTTGCATGCTCTCCATTGTTAGTAGCTATCTTGGTCAAGTAGTTGCTAGTGACTCCAAGAGGGGGTATTTATGCTCGATAGTGGATTCATGCATCTAGTTTCCGAGGGAAGTGACAATAATCTCTTCGGTTGTAGATGTGCTGTTGCTACTAGGGAGAAAACAACGGTCTCTTGTTCATAGAACATGTGGACTGTTTACCTTACACACTTTGCTTAAAACAGTTGTCTGTTGCTTGCAACTTAATACTGGAGGGGGTTCGGATGATAACCTGAAGGTGGACTTCTAGTCATAGATGCAGTTGGATGGCGGTCTATGTATCTGGTTATATTGCCCAATCGAATCTCATAGGATCTTTCTGACTAGTATTGCATTGTTATGCCTTGCTCAGTTCCTATCAATTGCCCTGCTGTAATTTATTTACCCTTCATGCCATGTTGTTTATCTAAGGAGAGCAACTCTAGTGAACTATGGACCCGGTCCAATCTTTACCATTGATACATCTTCCACTATTACTTGTTTACTTGCTTCAAACCATTACCTTCCACACCATATGTTTAATCCTTTGTTACAGCAAACCGGTGAGCTTGACAACCTCACTGATTTGTTGGGACAAAATCTTGAGTTTGTGTTGTGCAGGTCTCCACGTTGCTTGCAACACCTTTGAGACGTTTCCTTCCTCCTTCAGGTTCGATAACCTCGGTCTCTACTGAGGGAAACTTGCTGTTGTGCTCATCACACCTTGCTTTTGGGGTTCCAACGAAGTGTCCCACGTCAATACTGGTTGCACGCATCAGACCCTTACAAGAAGATTCTCAAGATGTTTGACAAGGTGGAGCACGGCTTCCTTTGGGAGGGGCGTGCACAGACCAACGGTGGCAGCTGCCGTGTCAATTGGCGCACCGTTTGTTGTCTGCTCTCTCTTGGTGGGCTTGGCATCCAAAACATAGACCGTACTGGCCTAGTGCTGAGGACGTGATGGCTATGGTACAACAAAACTGATGAGAACTGTGCCTAGAGTGGGATGGACATGCAATTCGGTACCCGTGAGCAGAACCTATTCTTTGCCTCGACATACCTGATCGTCGGCAATGGGCACACAGGGAGATTCTGGGAAGACTGGTGTCTCAATGTCCGCTCTATGCACGAGTTTGCCCCGCAGCTATATGCTTGCGTCCCAAAGCGCAGACGGAAAGGCCAGACCATAGCCGATGGCCTGAATGCGAACAACTGGGCGCGTGATATTTAGGGCACCATGGGCATCAGCGAGCTGGGACAGAACCTTAAACTTTGGCGTCTTGTTGCAACCATAGTGCTCTCATACCAACCCGACCAACTAATCTGGAAGTGGACGGCAAGCGGCAGCTACACTTCAAAATCCTGCTTCCTTGCAACGTTCCAGGGATCCACATCATGCGTAGCATGGAAGTTAATCTGAAAGAACTGGGCACCACCTTCCGTCAATATTTTTCATTGGCGAGCCAACAAGGATCGCTGCTGGACTGCCGAGAGATTACGGCGACACGGCCTGCGGCATCACCCACGCTGCTTACTCTGCGATCAAGAGCTAGAATCGATGCAACATCTGCTCATGGCATATGCCCCTTCTCGAGGCAGGTCGCTCACTTGTCTACGTATACCCTACAGGCCACCGCAAAACGAATCATCACTCTACGACTAGTGGATCACAGCGAGAAGAACCATTCCCAAGCCCATGCACAAAAGAACTTGGATCTGCAGCGCTGCTGGTCGGATGGATGATATGGAAGCACCGAAACTCATGTGCTTTCGACAGAGAAGCCGTGCTCCACCTTGTAATTTGTAAGTTTGTAAGTTGTAACTACACATGTATGTACAAAGATTACCAATTTACAGAAACCATCTGATCTCATACACTCCAATTTAGGACCCAAGAACTGTTGTGCAAAGATATACTTCTTTCATAAAGCTAAAATATCTTAGATATTGAAACGGAGGGAGTACTTGTTAATGAGATGACTCCCTTTTTTAGATTAGTATGAATAATTCCACAATGACAAAATTCTACACGAGAATCCATCAGTCCTATGCGACAATTTCTGGTAGATACACCCATAAACAGCAAAGATTAGAATTTATTTCCATTGTACGATGCCAAGCAGTGGCAGGATATGATCCATCACCCCAGAGGATTGATAAATATTAGTATTGTAACCATATTGCCAATCAGATGTATGGACAAACTAAGTAGGGCTGGTCAAACACTATGAACTATATCAATGAAGAAGAAACCACCTCACGTTCAGCTTCTCCAAGCAAGTCAAGAACGTTATACAAACTAAGAATACTCATATTGACAGTTGAAATCTTGACCTGCTAACGGACATGGCCAGGCCATCAACATGTAGTCCCTTAATAGAGCATGGAAGACGAAAGTAGGCCACATACAGGTAAGGATGGAAGTGGGTAATTTTAGGATACCCTTTATCCTCATTAGTATGAAAAAAATAAACTACATTTTAACAAATCTTTACTTTTCGACAAAGCTAGTTCATTTGTTTATACTAAACTAAAAACAAGTATGCCCTAAAGATTTCAAACTTCCGTCTCTACATACAAGTGCGTATGACATATTTGTCCACATACACAAATTCACGATTCATTTTTTTTTTAACGGTGGTAGGGTGCCAAGCACCCACTTCATCATCTTAAAGAAGGTGGAAGGTACAAATTACATGGAGGCCCAGCACAACAAACTATTCTAAGATAAGGCCTCCATTTTCCAGAAAACACCCTAGAACAAAAAGATAAAAAGTAATCAAGTCCTTTGGTGCTTCTACCACAGTCGCAGGCGACCTCCACACGACCAGCATCGAGATCCGAGAAGGAGTGCTCGAGTATATTGCTCTGGCGAAGAATCGCTACATCTGGCTACCTCAAAGACTCCGAGGACGGAACCACTGGGAGAATAAGAGGCGTCGAGCTCCGGCACAGGATGAGAAGGGCCTCCTCGAAGGAGGTTGAAAACAGGTCGCCATATTGGCCAAAGATGGCGACGACGACATTGTCGACCGCTTGATTCGATCGCAGAAGATAAGGCCATCGGTGCTCACAGAGAAGCTTCGAGCCACCACCGTCCCCCCTCGCCGCCACGGCCGTTTAGGAGGAAGTGGCGCCCTTGACTTGGAGAGGAGCACCGGTAGCCGCGCGAGATGAAAGGGGAAGTGGTCGTCCGCCGCGCCGAAGCCACCTTCATCCCCTGCCTCCACGGCCAGCAGGAGGAAGATGAAGCCACAACAGCAGAAAGAAAAACCATCGCCCGGCGCCGCGCACAAACACCAAGACGAGAACTCCCCCATCGCCTCCATAACTGAGCACCACATCACACCCCATCCTCTTCCCCTCGCTGCCATGGCTGGCCGTTGGAGGATGGAGAAACCAGTGAGCAACCCAGAAGAAGGGGAAAAGAAGTTCCCTACCTTTATTTGATGATGTGGTGGTCACCGCCGCCCGCCGCCCCAGCCAAAGGAGCAATAGGACAACTCCGGCGAACCCTAGAGCCAGGATCTGGACCTTGAGATCCAAAGCTCCACATCTGGGCAGGCCGCCCACTACCGGCACGAGGCCAAATCTACCTACCCTACAACCTACTGCTACTCCGGCGGCCCTCCTCCACCACCTCCCGCCGGCTATTCCGGCGAGAAGGGCTCGGGAGCGCCCCGATAGCTCTTGCTGGACTCTCAAAGCAAAGGGGTGGGGGAAGGCAGAGGAGAGAGGAGTAAATCACGATTAATTTAGAAGCCTCTTGAAAGCAAGGACTATGAAAGAAACAACTAGTTAACCTAAATTACCGTGGAGCCAAACACTAGTGACATAGATGTGTCGAATTTATGAGTAGCTAGCTGATTTAGCACAGCAAAGCAAACTTGCTGCGAGCATCATAACAGATGTTGCCAAGAGAACATGTAAGATCCTGACTGAAGCAAACATGCGCAATATTAGTGATATGAGGGTCACTTCTTTGCAGAATAATGACACTACCATCAGTAATAATGTAATTTGAATAGGGGGTGTGGCATCCCGCAAAACCACTACTAGAAAATCGCGTTGTTTTTGTGCATTGCATCATAATGACCACATGCTCATGTCATCATGCCACATTGCATTTGAGCATCGTCATGGCATCATGCATTTTGTTTGTCGAAACATATTTTCGAAAGGCCTATTTTGGTTTTCTAAATATCTCCCGTCTCGATTTCAAATTAAAGCGCCGGACTTTTCCGGATCCTTTATTTGTCTAAAAACTTTTTACAAAGTTTATTTTAAATTAAACAAAATCTATATTATTTTTAAGGGGCAGCCGAACCGGGCCGATTCGACCCAGTCGGCCACCCCAGTACAAAAATCGGTCCACCCAAAAATCTATTCCTACCTAGTCCTAATCTACCCACCCCTCCAGCCACCTCACCCCACCCAATCCTCTCTCGCCACCTCACCTCTCTCCCTCCCCCCACCACTCACACGCTGCCACCTCACCTAACCTCCTCTCCCTCCACCCTGGACTCACACCCCCAACACAAACACACACAAACGCACGCCACAGCAACCCACACCGCCCTGCTGGCCCCACCCTGCCGCCTGTCCCCCACCTCCTTGTCTCCCCACCCCGCGCCGTCCCTCCCTCTCCTCTCCGTTGGCCTCTGCAGAGCACCGCGCCAGCCTCCTCCGTCCCCGCCGGGCTCCTCCTCACCGTCCGCCCAGGCCGCGCCTCATGCCTCCTCTCCGGGCCGCCCGCCGCCCAGGCCACCTTCCGCCCCTGCGTCCGGCCCTCCGCCTGCAAGCCGAGCTCGCCGGCCACCTCTTCATCCGCCGCCGGCCGCCCTTCGACCACCGCGGCCCTTCTCCTCCGCCCATCGAGCCGCCGCCCTCCCTCGCCTCTGCGCGGGAGCACCGCCCTCCGCCGCCGCGACGCCCTTCCTCGCCTCCCTCACCTCTGCGTCGTCCGCCTCCGGCCGGTCCCGCCCCGCGCCTCCCCGCGTCGGCCCTGCAACCGCCTCCGCAGCGCTCGCCTCCAGGCCGCCTCTAAGCCCACCTCCTAGCGCCGGCCGCCACCTGGCCGTCCCCTCTCTGCAAGTCGGCCGCCCCGTCTTCCTCGCCGGCCCCGCGCCGCCGTCGGCCGCCTCTCCCCGGCTCTGCCCCCTCCTCTCAGGCTCGCCTCGCTGTGGCCCGGCCCTCCCCCGCCGTCGCCATACACCTCCTCTCCTCTCCTCCGCCGCCGCGCTCTCCTCCGGTCGCTGCCGGCCCGGCCCTCTGTGCCGCCGTCATCCGTCCTTCCCGGAGTTCCGCCGCCGCTCGTCTTTCCCTCCCAGTCCGGCCGCGGCCGCCGTCGCCCCTGTTTGCGTCCCCGAGGCCTCCAAGCTCCGTCAGAGCTGCTGCTCCTGGCCGTGGGCTTCCTCTCGCCGGCCTCTGTTCGTCCCGCGTGCCTTTCTCGCCTGTTGCTTGTTCTCTGCTATACACGTCCTAGCTCGTGAGCTCCTCTCCACGCGTGGCCGTTCTCTGTTTGCTGCCCGTAGAGGTTCATACTCCAGCATGCAGTACATGTGTGCCTGCTGTATACTTGTATTTGTATGTTGGTGTAGCTCTGCCTGTATCCTTGATCCTTTGTCTGTGAGCTTGCCCTGTCGAGTACCTGGTGATGCTACCAAGTCCTTTGTCTGCAAGTGTGAGCCCGACGTCCCTCAAGTCGAGAACCCCGACAAGAACCTCGTCATGGAACTTGAAGGCCTTCGTCATGGACTTCACAGACTGAAGCCCGAAGTGTCAAGAACTCCTTCATGGATCCGAAGGCCGAACCCTGAACGACAAGTACTCCTTTCCGGATGCGATGCTCGAGAACCCGGACGGTAAGGACACCGACGCAGAACACCAAGTTCTTCCCTCGAACGCCAAGACCGACCAATACTAGGTCCCGACAAGATCTTCGCAACGACAAGATCGACACCGACCAAGGCGGGTCCGCAGCGCCCCGACGCCGAACCAAGTCCTTCTTCTCGGATGCGACAAGATCTACTTCCATTATCCGAGACCGATTCCGTCGAACCGTTCTCCCCGTCGCCCTGAGACCGGACCCCGAACCCATCGAACCCCAAGATCTCCCGAACCCTAATGTGTGACCCCTTTTCTCGAGCCCTATTTTATAAATGTAATATCAAATTGTTGCATATTAATTTGTACATGCTTGCATGCATATTGTCATGTGGTCGGGGGCACTTTGCCGATTCACTTCATAATTAAATATGGGGCCCATATGCGGGCAAATCTAGTCTCATATTGGCCTCATTTAAATTTGTGCATCGAACCATTGTCATATTTTGCCTTGTTAAAACAACATCTAAATTGCGGGGTACCTAAACAACATGAACGATATAATTAATTGCCGGGACCCCGGTTCCGCTTAATCTTGCCTAATTGCATCGCAGCTTTGCCATGTCATACATCATACATGCATCATGCCCGATCTTTTGCCGTAGTATTAAATATTGCATCCGGTGTTTGTGCTAGTGTTTTGCTTCTTAGCGGATAAGGCCGTTGAGTTGATGCGAGTGTCGACCCGATCTTCGGTTGAACCTTCGGCAATGTTTTCAGGCGAGCATCTCCCCCTTCTACCTATCTTACTTTTATAGCATTTATTCCCTCCTGTTGATCTATTGCTATCTGGGTTGCGATGCTCTAGTTTTCGTACCCGTGATATCCCTTGCAGCCTTATATTGCCTTGGACACATCCTATTACCTGTTGTTTGGTAGATAGTTGGACTTGCGCGTCGTAGTCGCTTGCTCAAGTGCTGATGCGTGTCGCCAAGCACCACAGTTGCTGGAGTATTGCCGTGTGTTTATTGTTGGAGATGATCATAACTTTAAGTACTGTTTAACAACTAAAACTGAAGTAAGTAAGCAGAGGCACAGGTGGGCAATAGATGTTATTTGGTTGTTAACCGTCCACTTGTGTCCCGTAGGACCCCGAGTACTTGATACCTGTTCCTTGAATATTCGCGCTATCCACATCCGGGAGGATTATGGGACCCCCCTGAGCCAGAGCTTGATTCAGTCTTATTTCTTGGGGCCACAAACTAGTTTGAGGTTTTATTTACTATCCTGTACTTATGCCATGCTTTACTGCTTTATTACGATTGTGCGAGGAGCACCTGTACTGTTTAGGTAAGCGGAGAGTTTTCGCGGTATCGACAAGCCCAGTTTTTGGGTTCCCAGTCGTTTACAGCCACTGACGCAAACCTTGAGTCCGTCTCGGAGTCAGCTAGCTTCGTTGCGGGTGTACTCAATGGGGTGGCCCCCTGAAATATTTCTGAATCTTGTGATTGCTTTATCGTGAAAGCCTCGTTGGGTTTTGATTTGGTTTTTCCGAGGTTGATCGAGTGTGTGTTGCTATTTGTGCACCCCTGCAGGGTAAAACTTTATGAAAGCCGTGTCCGCGGTTATGGACGACTTGGAGCACAGTATCTCGATCATAGACAACTATAACTAAAGTAGTGCTATAAATTTGACTTTATGATGACTAGTAATCAGCTTCACTATGATGGAATGGCTAAATAAAACTGCCAACAAGTGCTTGTTTGGGTTTTCGCTTGCTACCATTGTATCTGACTAGTAAGTATTGACGGAATGGCTAAATAAAAGTACCAACAACTGCTGGGTTTTGGGATATCTCATGCTAATTGTATCTGACTAGTAAGTATTGCAACTACAACGGAATGGTTAACTAAAACGGCCCACTGCTTATTTTATCAGGATGATTATCTATACTTGACTAGTAATTGCTGTAACGATAACCGAATAAATAAAACTGCCAACTGTGTGAGTTCCTCGGTGGACTTCCTCGTTTGGTCTCGAGGGGGAAATACCAGGATGGGATTGTTTGGTGTTAGATTCAGGTTGGATCCGAATAGGTCTTTCTTATCCCTCTCTGATAGCCGCCAGTTGTATCGAGTCTCTATAGGTTGTTTAGTGCATGCTGCCGCTGCCGCTTCAGTCCACCATACCTATGTAGGCGAGGACCGCCGAATTCTAGCCTCGCCGTGTACTGGCCTCAGTACTGACGCTCCTCTTTGGAAGCCTTTGGTTATTCTTCAGGGCTCTTAGCCCCATTTGCATCTTGTCCGTAGTCGGACGCTGTATCATTTTCAAGGTGATTTGGATCTTTGTATTGTATTTCTGTATTCTTGACTCATTGAGTCGCTGTTATATATATATCTGTTCTGTGGGTCCCATCGAGGACTGTTGTGTAATGTTATTATTTCGTTTTCCACCCGCACGAAAGTGCCTGGTGGGCACCTTTGAATCGTTTCTATGTGGGTTTGGCGGATTTCGCTCAAACTTGCATAAGGCCGATTCTGAGGGTGTTACAGGGGGTAATGAAAGAGCATACTGCACACGTAAAACCAGGCCCGTACCGGAAGCGTGTTCAGAAGGTTCAATTGCACAGGGCCTCCAGATTAGGAGGGCCCCTAAATTTTTATGTTAAACTAATACTCCTACTTAATAATTATAATTATCGGTTTAGTTGAGCCTAGTTTCTTCCCTAAAAAAAGCTGAGACTAATTCCATGGAGTACCGCTGCATGTTGCCTCGAAGTCAGCAACTGAATTAACTAGATAGGCCGTAAATCACGCACGTCTCTCGTTCGTCTTTCAGTCACCGCTTCTACACGGAATAATGCCATCGCGATTTTTCCAGAAAAGATCTGCACCCTCATCAATCTAGCATCTACTGTATCTATTTCGTGTTTTCATCTCCTCTCCAAAAAAAAAATCGTGTTTTCATCCAAATATCTCATCTCTCTGCTCTGCTTCCTCTTATCCCTTGCCTACTACGGCCTTGCAATCTGGCTGCATGGATTGGTGTTGGAGGCCCGGCCATGATGCTTCGTTGCCTAACGGCGATTCATCGAGAGGAGGAGAAATTGGACTCTTATAGACACACGCCGGCACTGTCTGACGGTGTGCTTCAAAAATCAATTGAATGCCGTTTTACCTAATTTTATTACCATTTTCAGTTTTTTATATTACATTGCATTTTGGAGAAGGTTTGTATATTACAAAATCCTATTTTTCGAATGGACAAACGTCACGTCGAGGGCCTAATTTCTGGTTTCGCACTGGGCCCCTATTTTTTCGGATACGACCCTGCGTAAAACAATGTATAGTGTCTCTAGTTGCACATGCTTGTCCACGGATTACCCAGAAACCATCTGATGGTACACTCAATACTAACATTCTTGTTAAGATGATGATTTCCTTTTTTTGTGTTGATCAATTTGATTCCCCCGTTAATATCTTTAAGTGTAAATTCTACACTGATAATTTATGGTAAATGCAATTATAGCTAAATAATCAAATATAGCTACACTTCAAAACAGCAAAATTCTTATTCGTTTTCATTGTACTGGCCAAGCAATAGCAGGATATGATCTACTCATAAATCATCATGATGCTAGATAAATATAAGTAACCAGGACACTGATATTATGAGTAGAACAAACAGTGGAAAGTCGCCTTAGTAGCCTGTGTCTTTAAGATGGTATTTCATTGGATTCAAGCAACACTTACACTTCGGTTACCACCAACAAAGGACACTGCAGGTGGTGCATGGATTCTTTAACAGATGAAACAGTGGGAGAATTAAAACGAGCATCTTAACGAGCAATCTTCTTGTACTCTAGCTACCACTGTGCATGGCTTTTTGCTACATACTTTTTGGTGTTACCACAAAGTATATGACAGAACTAACGATAAATATAGATTGTTTAAATGACAAGGTACCACAGTAATACAAGCTTATAAAAGATAACAACCACAAAAATTTACCATGAGCCCAGACAACAAACTTTACCTCAAGCCCATGAGACAAAACTTGGCGGACAAACTTGAACTGTGGTACTAACGATCAATCAGTTCTAGTGTTGCTCCAGTGGAATTCAAGATGAGAATATCCAGAAATTGTCATCTTCTCTGGCTGTAGCTACTACTATAAATTGGTCCTGAATTTTGAGGTGATATTGAACAGACTGCAATGTGCTTCATATATCTAAATTGGCGACACAAGATATCAAACAAACATTATATATAGCTATGTAATGTCACAAGGTTGTAGATAATACAAACCGGAGAAAGTACAAACACCATATTCACCTTGTCTATGGGATAAGCTGATAGCCAAGAGTAAATTCTATATGGACCAAACCAAAGGTTTTTCAACACCATCATGCAAAAGGATCAATTTCCAAATCACAGACATGCTTCATACCCCAGGAACAAATGAAACCTCTTTCATCTCTAAAATTAAACTGAGCATCTCTTGAAGCCCTGTTCTCCAGCTGAAGCTTCAGACGTTGTTCCGCCAAGAACTCCTGACGGCAATGATTGGAGTCGACCTCAATTGTCATTAACTCTAGCACACTCGCGTTCAATACGAAGAATGTAACAAAGTTAACTTGTGATTTGGTGCCACGATACGACTGCAGCACTATTGTCTTGGGACAGGTGTCGAGACATTTGATCAGGTTTTGATGTTTACGACTCCAAGAATTGCTTGAACCTGACTTACTTGCCTATAAACAACACACACAAATTAATAACCAAGTCAACCACTTGGAGAACAGAAGTACTGGATCAAAAGAGTAGTTGAGTTTTCAACCAAAAATAAATAAATTTTTACCCCAATGTACAGTTTCTCTAAGCACGGAAAGCATGTCATCAATCCAATGACCGTATCCAAACAAAGAGCTTTCATCCCGACAGCTAAAATCTTGACTGTACGCACCACCATTGCAAGCTTATCGACACGCAATCCCTTTATCAGCATGGAAGACATGTGATTTAGTAATTAATTCCTCTACACACACTGAAAGTATGAAATGTAAGTGAGAAAGGCCTAATGTATATGTTACCTGAATAACCGTGGAGCCAAACTGGAGTCTGTTGAGATGATCCTGATTGGACCTGCAACCCTCATCAGGAAGGTAGCCTATCGTGTTCAGCTTAGGCGCCGCACCCACCAATATATCCAGACCAGCAATTACATGGACGAGCAACCTTTCAAGGCGAGGGGCATTGTCGATGCTGAGTTCATGTAACTCATTCTCCGACTCAATCTCAATGTAGTCGTAATTATGAAAACCAATGCCTCTGATGGTAAGGGAGTTGATCCGGAGGCGGCGAAAGCCGTAGCACTGTCCCATCAGCAAGAACTCTATGGCTGGGCAGCCGCCAATCAGGGTCTGCAGCGAGGACTCCGAGATGATGACAGTATCGAGTCCGAGATGCTTGAGCAGGGGGAAATGGAGTCCCTGGACGTGACCGTCGTGAATACTGCATTCTCTGATATGGGCAACGCAGAGCGTGGAGGAGAAGCGGAAGGTGGAGGGCGGCGGCGGTAGGTGAGGTGCATAGCAGTACAGGTCCAGCTCCTGGAGGTTGTCCAGGGCGCGGGACTGGAGGAAGGCCTCCACGGCCGCTTTGTCTTCCCTGGTGTACAGAGTGGAGAGGCGGAAACGGCGGCCGGGGCCTTGGTGGGAGGAAAGGACGCGTGAGACGACGCCGGCGAGTTTCTTCCAGCTGCTGACGAGGCCGTTGGAATCGAGGTTGAGAGGGGCGGAACGCCAGAGGTGGCGCCACCGGGGCGAGAGGATCTGGGTGCGGGCGCCGTCCTTGGTGGGGAGGAAGGAGATGATCTCCCCGAGGACGCCGTCGGGGAGGGCGCTGATACGGTCGAGGCCTCCTCCGTCCTCTCCGATCGCTCCGGCCGGCGGTGGATCGTGGGGGCCGCTTCTCCCCTCCCGCCTAGGGTTCGGGCCGTGCGCTCCATCCGCCGCTGATTTTCTCTTGGTCGATCTAGCGGTGGTCGCCTCCATCTGCTTGGTCGGCCAGCAAACAAGATGGCTACAGATTTAGTACTACACACGAAGATCAAGCGGGCGTGGGGGTAGTTGACGGAGGTAGAGAAGGGGCAGGCTTCTCCGAGGACGGGGTTGATGCGGGATCAAGTGAGGAAGACAAGTGGAGTGAGGACGCTTGTCAGCTCTCGATTTGTTGGGCAGAGTATTGTCATTGTGTATTGTATACAAGAGTGCTTTTTTTTTGGACGGGACTATGCGGCGGTTGGTAATCCCCCCGCTGATCGCTCTGATTGGTCCGCCCGGTTGTACAAAGCGAGTTGATACCATAAACTACTCCCTCCTGCATATATAAATTGACTCACATTTGTCTAAATTTGATCTAGATACTATTTAGTATATAGGTTTATTTAAATTTTGACAATCCAAGTCAATTAATATGAGTCGGAGAAAGTACCATTTTGTATGTCGATTTTCTCAATTCATACCACTCGCTTTCGAAATCGCATAAAACTACCACATTGAATCTTGGTTGTCGCAAGAAGGACTATTATTGTCTAAACACGAATCGACACTGTTTAAAACGGGCGGGGCCACCCGTCAGGCTGACGTGGCAGCGCGAGACGGCATGTCATCTGCCGTTTTGCATGCAGGTCCTCAAGTTTTGACAGAAAATTGCGCAGAAGTCCCTAATACTATTAAAACCTTCGTAACTTTTGAATATGAATTCAAATAGAAAAATTTTATATATGAAAAGTGCTTAGAATTGTTTAAATATTTAAATATAAACTTTATTTATTATTTTATATAATTATAATATGCAAAAATGTAAAAATTATTTTATTAATTATACACAAACTTTGGAAATTCATAACTTTAACTATATAACTCCAAATAATATAAATAATATGTCTAAATTTATTAGAAAAATCCAAGGAATACATTTCTTATATTTATAATGCATGAATCATATCCGTTCCTCTCGAATATTTTGATTATGCAAGTAATCATAATAATAAATGTGTGCCATTTATTTATTCTTGCATATTTGTAGATGCACTAGGGTATTTGAACGACGGTTCGACAGAATGACGGTTCTCAACCTCCTAAGGCCTTGTTTACTTATAGGGTATTTGAGGGAATGGGAGGGGATTATTTTGCATTTCGGAATTTTTCTGATATGTTGTTTACTAGACCGGATTTAGAGGGGATAATCCCGAAATATCCTCACAAATCCCATCTACACTAGTGTATTTTTGGCTAGATTAAAAACTCTCCATCATAGTAGAGTATTTTTGGGAAAGGGTATTTGGAAGGATTGGAGAGTATTGGGTGAACATCAAATCCCCGCATATCCCCACATCTTTTGAACATAAAAAATACCAGAAAAGTAAACAAGTCCTAAGTGTGGCGTGCTCCGCGATGGTGGCCCCCCCTTTTCCAATGTCTCCCGGAGTGGCGTTCCTCAAGCTCCCGGCGCTATGTGTCCCGCGATGGCGGCCACCTCCTCTGAGGCATCCATCTAGGCACGGCATCCCTAAAGCTCAGGGCGCGGATGCTCGGCAACGACAGACCCCTCTTCCCAAGCTCCCGGGGGCGACGCTCCTCAACCTCCCGTGGTGGCCTCCTCTCACGCCTCTCCACCGCAACAATACTCAAAACATCCTCGTTCGAGCCTCCTCTCCCATATCCATCTCAACGAGAGAGAAAACAAGATTATATGGCCAGTGGTAATTCGAGGGACAATCAGATATAGCATGGGCCAGCAACGGTTGCTCTATCCACCCGTGGTGCGATCTTTTTTTTGTAAATCATGATGCGCCGCAACATGGAGCAGCAGATGCAGCGCCTCTTGTTATCGTTTCCTTTTTTTAGGAAGGGAATTATTTTGAGGGAAGCTAGATGAGGAAGAGAAGATCACCGGCGGTTGTGTATTGTATTTGTACAAGATTTTATTTTTTTCGGGTAAATACTGCAGCCTTGTCCTGAAGGAACGTTGAAATCGGATGTTTTTACGGAGCAAACTTCTTCTCACGCTCGCTGGAAAAAAAATTGCACATGCTGGTGCAAGGGATGGATGGTGGGAGCTCACCCGGGTACGAAAAATTCCGGCGGAAGAAATTGGATCACAGCCCCAAGTCTCGCTGCTCAATTGTAAGTCTATATATCCATCACAAAAATTAGTTTGGCTTAGTTTTTTCTTTTAAAAAAAGTTTTGGTGGCTCGAGAATCTGTATCCTGTTTTCCAATAACAATGCACTCCCTCCGTTCCGGTGTATTAGTCTCACTAGGAAAACCTATATTTGTTTTGTTTTACCCTCCCATCTAGTAAGTCTCCTGGTTAGACAATTAATTCACCCTAGGATTACTCCCTACCGCTCCCACCTCCCTAATTTTGCTCGACGAAACGGTTTTGATTTGAATGCACAATTAACTAGCCAATGCATGCATGATTAATAAGTCGCGCTAATTTTGCTCGATGAGCCTTTCCTGAAGCCTTGTCCTTTAACTGGAGCTTGGTACGCTGGTCCGCCAAAAACTCCTCGCTGCAAACTTTGGCATTGACATGAAACGTCATGAGCTCCAGCAGACTCACGTTGAGAACGAAGAACGTGGCGGCGAAGTCAACATGTGACCAGCTTCCTGTATACCGATCCAGCACCACTGTCTTGAGTCAGAGGTCAAGACTTTTGACAAGACTCCGATGCTTACGGCGCCACAATTTTTATCCCCCGATGTCCATGACTGAAAATAAATACAAAAAAAAGTTAACTACTCCCTCTGTTTCAAAATATAGAAATAAAAAAATGTATCTAAACTTGTTTAAGTGTGTAGATTCACTCTAAATCTGAGTAAACCTATATACTAACAGTACTCGTAGTCTAGATACATTTATTTCACAAAGCTAAAACATCTTATATTTTAAAACCGAGGGAGTATATGGGAAGAGTAAACATATATCAAGTCTCCAAGACACTCTGAACTACTATCAGTGAAGAAAATACCGACCTTCACATGGAGCTTCTCCATGCAGGAAAAGAACCTCATCAAGTAAACAACGTCATCCAAACTAAGATTATGCTTATTAAGAGCTAAAACTTTGACAGTGTGCAGCGCTGTCGTAAGGCCATCAACCCGCAGTCCCTGAATCGGGCATGGAAGATGAAATTAGGACACATACTAGTGCTGATGACATGTAATTTCCCCGACTTAATCAGAAGCCTCCTGAAAGCAAGAAGCCAAGTTATAAACTAGTAACCTGATTAGCTGAATAACCATTGAGCCAAACAGCAGTGTGGTAGATTGGTTCTCAATATCGGCAAGGAAGCCCACTGTGTGGAGCTTAGGCGTGGAGATCACCGTCACACGCCGGAGAAGAAATAGAGAGTGATCAGCCTCTCGAGACAGGGGGCGTTATTGACAACGAGCTTCTTAAAGTTAAACTGGACGTCCACCACAAGAAACGGGCAAGACTATCGGGGCTAAAGATAAATTTTCATCAAGGAGAGATTTTCTGTTTTGGTAAAGCAAAAGATAAGAAATCATGGTACCAACAAATTTTGGGGTGTGAGGCTGGGATGTTTGCCTTTCAGATATCTCGGCATTTCTATCCACTATAGAAAACTTAAAAATTTATATTGGTATTCGGTCAGCTGGAGCATCTCCTTTTAAGTGTTGGGATTTGCACATGAATTAGCAGCCATACTTAGCTAGAAAAATTCCGGCCGGCGGCGTCACAAGTAGACCTTGCCCGGGCTTCGACAGTGAGCTGGCTCCGCCACTGTATTCGGTAGAAACCCGATGCGAAGGTAAATTGAGTTGCTCAAAGGGCAAACTGTTATCTTATGGTGATAGATTGGTCCTAATCAATTCTGTATTAATAGGTTTACCGATGTTTGTGCTATTGTTTTCTTGAAATACCTAAGGGGGTAAGAAAATGATTGGATTTTTATAGGTCCCGTCTTTTCTGGCAAAGTGATGAGAATAAAAGAAAATATAGACTGACAAAATGGAACATAATTTGTGGACCTAAGGATACAGGTGGTTTAGGAATTGAGGTGATGGAAATAAAAAATATATGTTTATTAAGAAAATGGTATTCAAATTGATGAATGAAGAAGGTGTTTGGCAAGAATTGATTCAAAATAAATATCTAAGTCAAAAGACTTTGTCTAAAGTCCAAGCAAAACCGACCGATTTTCAGTTCTGAAAAGGACTTATGCGGATAAAGAATAAGTTCTTTGCTTGAGGTCATTTCAAAATTAGAAATGATAGTACTACTAAGTTTTGAGAAGATATATAGTTATATGAAACACCTATAACATAACAGTATCCATCCTTATACAATATTGTACAACGATCTAATGTAACCATGGAACATGTATCTGATGGACCACTTAACATTGGATTTCGAAGAGTACTTAATGACAGTAATTGGACCTCTTGGTTACACTTATGCCAAAGATTAACGATGGTACAGTTGTCGGATGAACAAGATAAGTTTATGTGGAACTTAACTTCATCAAGGGTGTTCTCGATAAAATCCATGTATGAAGATCTTAATAATGATCATACATTTATTTTTCGGAAATATCTATGAAAATTAAAAATCCTTCTTAAGATTAAAATTTTCATGTGGTCCCTTTGTAATAAAGTCTTACTTACCAAGGATAATTTGATTAAGAGAAATTGGATAGGATATATCAATTGTTGTTTTTGTGGGTCGCTAGAAACCATCGAACATTTTTTATTTCCTTCCCTTTTGCGTGTTTATTATGGCGCATTGTCAATTTTGCTTACGATGTTCTCCCTCCAACTAGTATCGCAAACATGTTTGGAAATTGGTTGAATGGAGTGGACAAAGCAACTAAGGCTAGAATTTACATTGGTGTCTCTGCCTTGTGATGCAGAAGTGATATAATCTTTAATAAATCAAAAACTTTTAATCTTTTGTAGGTTATCCATATGATGGCACATTGGGTTCAGCTTTGGACGTGTCTACTCCCGCCAGAATAGCGGGATATTATGGCTACTAGGTGCATCCATTTTGCTGATGGTCGCGCACCACATATTCAGCCAGTCATACTAGTAGCCGCATAGTCGACCTAATGTCTAGAGCTTTGTTGTTTCTTTAATTTCGCTGGCTGATATCAACGCTAAGCGATCCTTGATGTGTATTGTTTACTGTATGATGTATGTTGGATGTTTGATATGTCGTAAACGTATTTATAATTTTTATGTTCCATGCTTGTTTAGTATCAACTTTACTATGATTTGTCTACACTTTGAGGTATTTTTATACATTTTCTGGGACTAACCTATTAACAAGATGCCGCAATGCCAGTTGCCTTTTTTCTGTTTTTAGTTTCAGAAAAGCTAGTAAGGAAATATTCTCGGAATTGGACGGGACAAAATCCAAAGTCAATATTTTACCGGAGAGAACACAGAGACCAAAGGGCAGCCGAAGGGAGGCCACGAGGTGGCCACACCCTAGGGTCGCGTGGCCCAGGGGGCCCTCATCGCCACCAGGTGTGGGCCCCTCGGGCGCCCTCCTGCCTTGCCTCTTCGCCTATAAAGTCACCCCTATGCAGAAACCCTAAGGACCCGATCAGATCTCCACAAAACAGTCTGTAGCCGCCGCCACCCTCGTCCCTAGATCGGGGGGTCTGAAGCTCTTCCCGGCACCCTGCCGGAGGGGAGAGATCATCCCGGAGGCCTTCTTCATCACCATGCCAGCCTTCAGTATGATGCGTGAGTAGTTCACCCTTGGATGGGTCCATACAGTAGCTAGATGGTTGTTTCTCCTCCTTTGTGCTATTATGTTTAGATCTTGTGAGCTTCGTTCATGATCAAGATCATCTATTTGTAATCATACATGTTGTGTTTGTGGGTATCCAATGCATATTAAGATACTATGTCAGATTGATTATTGATTCTATCATGTCAGATTGATTATTGATTCTATCATGTCTATGTTGTTTGTGATCTTGTATGATCTCCGTTGCTAGTAGCAATCTTGGCCAAGTAGATTCTTGTGATTCCAAGAGGGAGTATTGTAGCACCCCGGGTAAATCCACTACTAGAAAATCGCGTGTTATTTTATTTATGCATCATCACGACATCATGCATATTTCTACACTAAACTATTTCTCTAAAAGCCTCTATTTGTTTTTATAAATATCCCCGTCTTTTATTTCAAATCAAACCCTTGGACCGCCTGGATCTTTTGTTTGCCTAAACTATTTTATCAAAAGAATATTTAAAATTAAATAAAATAAATAAAACCTAATTTATGTGGGGGAGGCAGTCCAGTCGGCCAGGCCCAAAGGCCCAACCAACCGGACCACCTACAACCCCACACAACCAAACCCTAACCCTAATCCCTCTCCAACCCTATCCCCAGATTTTTCCCTCCACCCCGCCGCCAGCTCCCAGGCAACACACGCCCCACACCACGCACGCCTCTCCCCACAACACGAACCAAACTGCCCCAGCCCCGCGAGTTGACCAACTCCCCAGGCCCCACCCTCTCTCGCATCGTGCAATGTCCCTAGCCCACCCACTCGTCCCGCACAGAACCCACCCCGACCCCGTGTCCCCTTCCCGCTGCTCTCCTTCCTCCCGAGACGCTGCCAGGCTCGCCCGCACCCCTGCCTTGCCCCGCCACCAGGTGCCGCCGCCCGAGCTCGCCGGCCTCCTCCTGTCTGCGAGTCCGCACACCGCCAGTGCCTTGCGTCCTCTCCCTCCCGCTCGACGTGGTCGCCCCTGCAACAACCTCGCCGGCGGCCACCTCTGCAGCGTGCTGCCCGGCCTCCAGCCGCTCCTCCCCACCGCCAGGGCATCTCCTCCTCGCCGGCCCAGGAGCTCCCACCGCCCCTCTCCCTCTGGCCGCCTATTGGACCAACCTCGTCCGGCCGCCGCCACGACCTGGACGCTCACCCCCGCGGTCCAAGCTCGTCGCCCCCCCCCTCATGAGCTGAAGCCGCTGCTACTCTCGTAGGGGCCCCTCCTTCGCGCCTCTCCCCGCCGTGGTACGCGCCCCTTCGCGCCTCTGCAAGCCATCGCGGCCCGGCCCCACCTTGTCCCACGCTCTTCCGCCGAGGTCGCTCCGCTAGCGGCTGTCACCGCCCACAAGAGCTCCATCCCGGTGCTTGGAGGCCGCCCGAACCAGCTCGCCGACCCTCCTGTCGCTTGCCGTCCGCATGGTGTTTGAGCCTATGCCTGCACGAGACAGGGGCCTCCTCGCAGTGCACTTTTGTCCTCTGCTTGCTTTTGTTCTGATGCGCTAAGCTTTGCTTTGGTGGTCTTGTGTACCAATGTGGGCGCATGAACCTCCTAGGTCTGCCTCACGTCATACCAATGTGGTGTCGTTGATCTCGCCATGACACCTTCCGCTCCGGCGTTGGCTTAAGTGAACTCGCACTACTCGAAGACCACGGTGCCTCGAGTTCATCCCCGTCATGAATCCAAAACCATAAGATCTCCATCATGGACAACAAGATCGTCGACATGGAACTGGAGGCGATGATGACGAATCGACAAGGTCGCCTTCCTAGAGCCCGAGGACCTGAACCCCGTCAAAACCTTTGGAGCCCAAGATCATCGAAACCCCATGTGTGACCCATATCTGACCCATATTTTTATAATTGCCATCTATGAACTTGTTGCATATTAAATATATTCATGCTTGCATATATATTACCATGTGGTTTGGGGGCATTATGCTGATTCATTTCATAACTAAATATGGAGGCCATATGCGGGCGAATCTAGCCTAATATTGGCTCCATTTAAATTTGTGTAGCGAATCGATGATATATTTTGCCTTGTTAAGACAATATTTAAATTGTGGGGTATCTAAATAACTTGAAACATCTAATTAAATGTCAGGACCCCGTTTCCGCTTAATATTGCCTAATTGCATCGCAGCTATGCCATGCCATACATCATACATGCATCATGCTCGATCTTTTGCCGTAGTATTAAATAGTGCATCCGGTGTTTTCTCTAGTGCTTTGCTTCTTCACGGACTAGGCCGATGAGTTGATGCGAGTGTCGACCCGATCTTCGGATAAACCTCCAGCAATGTTTTCAGGCGAGCATTCTCTCCCTTTCTACCTATTTTACCTTTCTAGTCTTTATTTCCTCCTGTTGATCTATTGTTGTCTGTGTTGCGATGCTCTAGTTTTCGTACCCGTGATATCCCCTGCAGCCTTATATTGCCTTGGACACATCCTATTACCCGTTGCTTGGTAGATAGTTGGACTTGCTTGCCGTAGTTGCTTGCTCAAGTGTTGTTGCGTGTCGTCACGCACCACAGTTGTTGGAAGACTGCCATATGCTTTATGTTGGAGATGATTATAACTTTAATTACCGTTTAATAACTAAAATTGAGGTAGGAAAATAATGCAGAGGCACAGGTGGGCAATAGGTGTTATTTGGTTGTTAACCGTCCACTTGTGTCCCGTAGGACCCCTAGTACTTGATACCTGTTCTTTGAATATTCGTACTATCCGCATGTGGGACCATAAATCCCCCTAGCCAGAGCTTGAGTCATATTTATTTCTTGGGGCACAAAGTAGTTTGGGGCTTTATTACTATCATGTACTTATGCCATGCTTTAATGTTTTATTTACGATTGCGCGTGGAGCGCCTGTACTGTTTTGGATCGCGGCACGATTACACGGTATCGACAAGCCTAGTCACACTTTCGGGTTCCCAGTCGTTTACAGCCGTTCTCTCAAACCTCTAGGTCCGTCTCGGAGCCGCCCAACTTCGTAGCGGGTAGCTTGGTGGGGTGCCCCCCTGAAATTTATATGAATCTTGCAATTGCTCTGTCGTGATGCCTTGTTGGGTTTTATTTGGTTTTTCCCGAGGTTGATCGTGCGTGTGTTGCTATTTGTGCCCCCCTGCAGGGTAAAACTTTCTGAAAGCCGTGTCCGCGGTTATGGATGACTTGGAGCACAGTATCTCGATCATAGACAACTATAACTAAAGTAGTGCTATAAATTTGACTTTATAATGACTAGTAATTAGCTTCACTATAATGGAATGGCTAAATAAAAGTGCCAACAATTCCTGGTTTGGGTTATTGCCTGTTACAATTGTATCTGACTAGAAAGTATTGCAACTACAACGGAATGGCTAAATAAAAGTACCAACAACTGCTGGGTTTTGGGATACCTCATGCTATATGTATCTGACTAGTAAGTACTATAACTACAACGGAATGGTTAACTAAAACTGCCCACTGCTTATTATCTCAGGATGACTAATGCCATCTATATCTAACTAGTAATTGCCGCAACTATAACGAAAGGAATAAAACTGCCAACTGTGTGAGTTTCTCGGTTGACTTCCTCGTTTGGTCTCGAGGGGGAAATACCAGGATGGGTATGCTTGGTGATAGTTTTAGGTTGTATCCGAATAGATCTTTCTTATCCCTATCTGATAGCCACCAGTTGTATTGAGTCTCTATAGGTTTTTTAGTGCATGCTGCGCTGCCGCTTCAGTCCACCATACCTATGTAGGCGAGGACCTCCGAATTCTAGTCTCGCCGTGTACTGGACTCAGTACTGACCGCTCTCTTTTTTCCTTTGCCCTTTGTCGGCACCCCTTTTTTTGAAGCAGGTTTTGAGATCGACGCCGTTAGCAGGGTTACCCTTCTGGCTTGGCCTAGGCAGGGTTATGGACGCCATTGGTTATTCTTCAGGGCTCTTAGCCCCATTTGCATCTTGTCCATAGTCGAACGTTGTATCATTTTAAAGGTGATTTGGATCTTTGTATGGTATATCTGTATTCTTGACTCTTTGAGTCATTATTGTATATATCTGTTCTATGGGTTCCATCGTGGACTATTGTGTAATGGTATTACTTCGTTTTCCACCCGCACGAAAGTGCCTGGTGGGCACCTTTGCATCGTTTCTATGCGGGTTTGGCGGGAATCGCTGAAACTTGCATAGGGCCGATTCTGAGGGTGTTACAGAGTGGTATCAGAGCTTAGCAGTTACGGTACCCCACTAGTCCAGCCTGTAGGATAACCTAGCTAACGGCCGATGTAGAGTGTCAAAACTATTTTGGAAAATCGGTTGGTTAGATCTTATTAGGTCTGCTTTTACTCCTTACCCCTCTGCTATTCTCTTCTTACCTCTGCGTGTTTTGAATCTACTCTCTTATCTTTCTTTGAGTCCAGGATTTCTCGCGGTTGGGTTTCCGTCGTACCTTCAGGGTTTCTCTTTCTCCCTTTTATAACGGTGGTGCTACGATAATCAAATTTGCATATTGCCTGTTGTACCCTTCATCCAATCTTTTGTTCTTGAACTCTTTATCTATATGTGTACCTTGCTAGATATCCGTATCGTTGAAAAACATATGAGAAGGACGAGCATTGGTGAAGTTGGAGTATACCTTGAGCATGTGTTGTTCATGCCAATGGAACCATTGCGAAACCTAATCGTTATGTATTTTCATAAAAAATTCTTTTGTATCTTCCGATGTTTTCCAACGTGATTACCTCATCTACATCAGATCCGATGCAGACCTTGCATCACCCCTTTGTTCCGAATACCGCTTATGAAGATCTTCATTCTAAATTTCGAGAGTTGTGTTGCACGATTTTGCTATTCATGCATGGAGTTAATAGTTTGGGTACGGGATGGATTGATCACCCTACCCGACTCGTACTGTTCACTCTTGTACATCGAACTGGTGGGTCAATGTAACATTTTCCTCTTCTCATGGAAGTTAGAGGTGGTCGTATCTTTTGATACCTCTACCATCGTCCTTTGTTCTCCGGAGTGTTCTCTCGATGAACGTGACCAACAACCCATTGTTGGTGGTGTCACCAATTCAGGATGGAGAAAGAATCTTTGTTGGTGGTGTCGCAAATATCTACACGAAGCGAGAAGATTCAGGTCACCGGCTTTCTCCCTTGTACTAGGTGGCGGATCTCGAGGGCGAGATCTATTGTTAGTGGTGTCGAATTGTAGCACCCCGGGTAAATCCACTACTAGAAAATCGCGTGTTATTTTATTTATGCATCATCACGACATCATGCATATTTCTACACTAAACTATTTCTCTAAAAGCCTCTATTTGTTTTTATAAATATCCCCGTCTTTTATTTCAAATCAAACCCTCGGACCGCCTGGATCTTTTGTTTGCCTAAACTATTTTATCAAAAGAATATTTAAAATTAAATAAAATAAATAAAACCTAATTTTTGTGGGGGAGGCAGTCCAGTCGGCCAGGCCCAAAGGCCCAACCAACCGGACCTCCTACAACCCCACACAACCAAACCCTAACCCTAATCCCTCTCCAACCCTATCCCCAGATTTTTCCCTCCACCCCGTCGCCAGCTCCCAGGCAACCCTTCCCCACACCACGCACGCCTCTCCCCATCACACGAACCAAACCGCCCCAGCCCCACGAGTTGACCAACTCCTCGGGCCCCACCCTCTCTCGCGTCGTGCGACGCCCCTAGCCCACCCACTCGTCCCGCACAGAACCCACCCCGACCCCGCGTCCCCTCCCCGCTGCTCTCCTTCCTCCCGAGACGCCGCCAGGCTCACCCGCACCCCTGCCTTGCCCCGCCACCAGGTGCCACCGCCCGTGCTCGCCGGCCTCCTCTCGTCTGCGAGTCTGCACGCCGCCAGTTCCTTGCGTCCTATCCCTCCCGCTCGACGTGGTCGCCCTTGCAACGACCTCGCCGGCGGCCACCTCTGCAGCGTGCTGCCCGGCCTCCAGCCGCTCCTCCCCGCCGCCAGGGCATCTCCTCCTCGCCGTCCCAGGCGCTTCCACCGCCCCTCTCCCTCTGGCCGCCTATTGGACCAACCTCGTCCGGCCGCCGCCACGACCTGGGCGCTCACCGCCGCGGTCCGAGGTCGTCGGCCCCCCTCACGAGCTCAAGCCGCTGCTACTCTCGCAGGGGCCCCTCCTTCGCGCCTCTCCCCGCCGTGGTACGCACCCCTTCGCGCCTCTGCAAGCCATCGCGGCCCGGCCCCACCTTGTCCTGCGTTCTGCCGCCGAGGTCGCTCCGCTAGCGGCTATCGCCGCCCACAAGAGCTCCATCCCGGTGCTTGGAGGCCGCCCGAACCAGCTCGCCGACCCTCCTGTCGCTTGCCGCCCGCATGGTGTTTAAGCCTATGCCTGCACGAGACAGGGGTCTCCTCGCAGTGCACTTTTGTCCTCTGTTTGCTTTTGTTCTGATGCGCTAAGCTTCGCTTTGGTGGTCTTGTGTACCAGTGACATAGATCATGAGCCAACAGAAGCCCTTGAGTTGATTTGCTCGGGGGGCGCATGAAACTCCTAGGTCTGCCGCACGTCATACCAGTGTGGTGTCGTTGATCTCGCCATGACACCTTCCGCTCCGGCGTTGGCTTAAGTGAACTCGCACTACTCGAAGACCACGGTGCCTCCAGTTCATCCCCGTCATGAATCCAAAACCATAAGATCTCCATCATGGACAACAAGATCATCGACATGGAACTGGAGGCGATGATGACGAATCGACAAGGTCGCCTTCCCAGAGCCCGAGGACCCGAACCCCGTCAAACCCTTTGGAGCCCAAGATCATCGAAACCCCATGTGTGACCCATATCTGACCCATATTTTTATAATTGCCATCTATGAACTTGTTGCATATTAAATATATTCATGCTTGCATATATATTACCATGTGGTTTGGGGGCATTATGCCGATTCATTTCATAACTAAATATGGAGGCCATATGCGGGTGAATCTAGCCTAATATTGGCTCCATTTAAATTTGTGTAGCGAATCGACGATATATTTTGCCTTGTTAAGACAATATTTAAATTGTGGGGTATCTAAATAACTTGAAACATCTAATTAAATGTCGGGACCCCGGTTCCGCTTAATATTTCCTAATTGCATCGCATCTGTGCCATGCCATACATCATACACGCATCATGCTCGATCTTTTGCCGTAGTATTAAATAGTGCATCCGGTGTTTTCTCTAGTGCTTTGCTTATTCACGGACTAGGCCGATGAGTTGATGCGAGTGTCGACCCGATCTTCGGATGAACCTCCAGCAATGTTTTCAGGCGAGCATTCTTCCCCTTTCTACCTATTTTACCTTTCTAGTCTTTATTTCCTCCTGTTGATCTATTGATGTCTGTGTTGCGATGCTCTAGTTTTCGTACCCGTGATATCCCCTGCAGCCTTATATTGCCTTGGACACATCCTATTACCTGTTGCTTGGTAGATAGTTGGACTTGCATGTCGTAGTTGCTTGCTCAAGTGTTGTTGCGTGTCGTCACGCACCACAGTTGTTGGAAGACTACCATATGCTTTATGTTGGAGATGATTATAACTTTAATTACCGTTTAATAACTAAAATTGAGGTAGGAAAATAATGCAGAGGCACAGGTGGGCAATAGGTGTTATTTGGTTGTTAACCGTCCACTTGTGTCCCATAGGACCCCGAGTACTTGATACCTGTTCTTTGAGTATTCGCACTATCCGCATGTGGGACCATGAATCCCCCTAGCCAGAGCTTGAGTCATATTTATTTCTTGGGGCACAAAGTAGTTTGGGGCTTTATTACTATCATGTACTTATGCCATGCTTTACTGCTTTATTTAGGATTGCGCGTGGAGCGCCTGTACTGTTTTGGATCGCAGCACGATTACGCGGTATCGAAAAGCCTAGTCACACTTTCGGGTTCCCAGTCGTTTACAGCCGTTCTCGCAAACCTCTGGGTCCGTCTCGGAGCCTGCCAACTTCGTAGCGGGTAGCTTGGTGGGGTGGCCCCCTGAAATTTATATGAATCTTGCAATTTCTCTGTCGTGATGCCTCGTTGGGTTTTATTTGGTTTTTCCTGAGGTTGATCGTGCGTGTGTTGCTAGTTGTGCCCTCCTGCAGGGTAAAACTTTTTGAAAGCCGTGTCCGCGGTTATGGACGACTTGGAGCACAGTATCTCGATCATAGACAACTATAACTAAAGTAGTGCTATAAATTTGACTTTATAATGACTAGTAATTAGCTTCACTATAATGGAATGGCTAAATAAAAGTGCCAACAATTACTGGTTTGGGTTGTTGCCTGTTACCATTGTATCTGACTAGAAAGTATTGCAACTACAACGGAATGGCTAAATAAAAGTACCAACAACTGCTGGGTTTTGGGATACCTCATGCTATATGTATCTGACTAGTAAGTACTATAACTACAACGGAATGGTTAACTAAAACTGCCCACTGCTTATTATCTCAGGATGACTCATGCCATCTATATCTGACTAGTAATTGCTGCAACTATAACGAAAGGAATAAAACTGCCAACTGTGTGAGTTTCTCGGTTGACTTCCTCGTTTGGTCTCGAGGGGGAAATACCAGGATGGGTATGCTTGGTGATAGTTTTAGGTTGGATCCGAATAGATCTTTCTTATCCCTATCTGATAGTCGCCAGTTGTATTGAGTCTCTATAGGTTTTTTAGTGCATGTTGCGCTGCCGCTTCAGTCCACCATACCTATGTAGGCGAGGACCGCCGAATTCTAGTCTCGCCGTGTACTGGCCTCAGTACTGACCGCTCTCTTTTTTTCCTTTGCCCTTTGTCGGAACCCCTTTTGTTGAAGCAGGTTTTGAGATCGACGTCGTTAGCAGGGTTACCCTTCTGGCTTGGCCTGGGAAGGGTTATGGACGGCATTGGTTATTCTTCAGGGCTATTATCCCCATTTGCATCTTGTCCGTAGTCGGACGTTGTATCATTTTCAAGGTGATTTGGATCTTTGTATGGTATATATGTATTCTTGACTCTTTGAGTCATTGTTGTATATATCTGTTCTGTGGGTTCCATCATGGACTATTGTGTAATGGTATTATACGCCGTTTTCCACCCATCGAAAGTGCCTGGTGGGCACCTTTGCATCGTTTCTATGCGGGTTTGGCGGGAATCGCTGAAACTTGCATAGGGCCGATTCTGAGGGTGTTACAGAGTGGTATCAGAGCTTAGCAGTTACGGTACCCCACTAGTCCAGCCTGTAGGATAACCTAGCTAACGGCCGATGTAGAGTGTCAAAACTATTTTGGAAAATCGGTTGGTTAGATCTTATTAGGTCTGCTTTTACTCCTTACCCCTCTGCTATTCTCTTCTTACCTCTGCGTGTTTTGAATCTACTCTCTTATCTTTCTTCGAGTCCAGGATTTCTCGCGGTTGGGTTTCCGTCGTACCTTCAGGGTTTCGCTTTCTCCCTTTTATAACGGTGGTGCTACGATCATCAAATCTGCATCTTGCCTGTTGTACCCTTCATACAATCTTTTGTTCTTGAACTCTTTATCTATATGTGTACCTTGCTGGATATCCGTATCGTTGAAAAACATATGAGAAGGACGAGCATTGTAGTTGGAGTATACCTTGAGCATGTGTTGTTCATGCCAATGGAACCATTGTGAAACCTAATCGTTGTGTATTTTCATAAAAATTTCTTTTGTATCTTCCGATGTTTTCCAACGTGATGACCTCATCTACATCAGATCCGATGCAGAGCTTGCATCACCCCTTTGTTCCGAATACCTCTTATGAAGATCTTCATGGGGTTCCTTTCCCGCCGCGTTCGCAGCTCCTTTTCGGAACAGGGAGTAACAAGTTACAGTTCTTACACTCTGTAGAGGTGTGTTACTTTACCCATGAGAGATCAACTCTGTATTGCACAACCGGGCAGCTTTGCCATCCACAATTCCATGATGTGGGGCCCAGAAGATGATCCAAGCCAATCACTGCACCCTTCGCGACCCCGCATGCCTCCTTGGTGTACACCATGCCCACATAAAGAATTACGGCAATGGTTTGTACAAACCATTAGATGCCATAACTATCGTGGGACTATGAGGGTTCCCACCCATATGCTGCATATCCTCTACGAATTACCAATTAATATGCACTCTATGAGGATAGCAGCCACGACCTGCACATCCGGCTTCATGCGAGAGGAATAAGATACAACTGACTTCTCCATCCCATTCCAAATCTCATGGTCAACGCGTAATATACGACGCAAGAATCACTGGCGACATTGGTTGTTAAGTCCTAGGTGATATAGTTCTGAACAGTGGTATCCCAACTGTCAGATTTAATAGATTAGCTGATCACCCTGGATCAGTAATCAATAGTTCTCATTATTATTGAAAATAGTGTTTTCTGACCTTTTTCAAATGCAGGTGAAGACAACATTGGATTTGTAAAATACTTTACAGAAAATAAACAAAGGACATGAGCAAGTGTGAACTTGCCTTTTGTGATTGCAAGATTATACACTCACGGTCTTCGAGACAGTATAAGATCCAAAATCTGAAATCAGCATCATTGGTCCGGTAAGGACTAATGTTTAAAGAAGCAATATGCTTTTATGCATAAGTAATGTGATGCACGTCCTAAGCGCAAATCCTGGGAATAACTTGTCCTAGGGTTTGGATTTCGAAAGCGGTTACTTTGGAATGTGTGGTCCTTTTGGATAAATTTCATAGTTGTACTTTTCTTAGAGTTTATGAGTGGTTGAAAATAACACATATGTAGGAGTAAAGTATACATACTTATGAAATACTAGTTAGGATTACTTATACAAGGTTTCTTATTTAAAGTGGCAAAAAGGATAACCTTCGAAGAAAAGGTTTCTCTTCTAAGGTCTAAAGAAACTTTGAGGTTAGTTAGTGGTGGTTGATGTTATTTGTTTGCTTAAATGGTTTGGCTTGCGTTACTTTATAGTTTAACTACTTCAGACCAAAGTTAACTATAAAACATATAATAATTCTTATAGTGTTATATTAAGATTATGTAGACTAAAGTTAACTTTAAAGTATAGATACTTTTGAAAGCATTGTACTTATACATTGGTATATTGTATATCTGAAATGTGTTCTTTAAGTTACTTAAGAATGTTTATTCTGTTACTTGAGTAATGGTTTCTTGATGTGAGTATGGAGTAATATCATTTATCTTTTATAGATAAGTGAGTATAGTTTATAAACCCAACATAATGTTACTTAACTACTCATGGATTTATATAGTGTTGTAGTAGTTTTTGTAATTTGGTGATTAATATGGTTTTAGAAAAGATTTGATTGTTCACAAGTTGTTCTTTAAGGATTTTTAGTGGAATTCTTCTTAGAGATAATTTTTATTTAAGGTTGTAGATTCTTCTAAGATAAGAACATTCATAATGTTTGAAACTATTATGGTATTATATTATTTAATATTTAAAACTAATACTATTTATCAGACTTATTTAGATCATTTAGGAATATTAATAAATTTTATTTATCTTTATATGAATTATTAATGAAGTAAATAAGTTTAGATTTGAGTTATTAAAATATTTAATTTTTATTTAACTCTAAAGTAGAATATTAGATTTTTAATATGTAGATATTATTTTTGTGATCTTTTTGTTATATTACATTTATTTTTGTGACTTATAAATAATAAGATATGATTTTTATAATTATTATTACTTTATAATTACTTAATGAATAATAAATATTTAATTGAGTGAAATAATAATACATGATTATAGTTCTAAATTAGAATTCTTATTTTTCCAAGATTTTTGGTATTTTATTTATATTATAAACATTTAACATTACAGGAATATGAATTATTAAAGTTTTATTAGCTATAAAACCTTTATTAAATAATATTCATTTAAATAATTATCTCAATAATAAGTTTAAGTTGTAGATTTTATTTTTATGAAAATTTTCATATATTATACATATTTTTCTGAATTATAAATCAAAAGTTATTAATTAAACAAGATTTAATAATTTATTAAATTTCTGGAATAATATTAATTGGATTATAACATTTTATTTAACTCTGAACAGAAAATACTTTTTACACCGTACTCAGAGCTAGCCCCAGTCACTGACTAGTGGGCCATGGTCCACCTAAGCTCTCAGATGAAAGAAATGCATTTGCTACTGACCTCCTCTCTACTCATTGTCGATGACATGTGGGCCCTGGGCCACGTCACTTGCCACGCGGAACAAAGACTAGGTCAAACGGGGAACTGGGTCCAGGCTGACCCCAGCACGTCGTCACGCTGATGTCAGCGCGACCACCACCACCACCAGATCAAGGTCGTCGGTGATGATCTACGACGTTTTAGCATGCGAGGTTTGGTGCATTTGTAAGATCCCTCCTTTGTAAAGGAAAGGATACCTGTGATTGCAATGCTAGTCCCTGTATCAATGCTAGCATCCACAGTTTAAGATGAAGTACACAAAAACAAAGGTCATTATTACAAGTCATTCCAGAGGCAACATAGTCTTTTACAACTCCATGGCCACAGGCCTAGTACAAGAGTTTAAATATGTAATAAGATAATTAAGTCTTCATCTTCATGTGCCACAGGCAAGCATGTTGAGTGTAGACTCATAACCCCTAATCACCATCAGAATAACCTGCAACATCACAAGTTACAGCCACAGTGGGTCAATACATTGGAATAGTATTGACAAGTGATACCTTAGTAGAATATTGGTAGACTAAATACTATATGCATTTTGGCTAAGTGTAGCTTAGGCTTGCTTTGCTCAAAATAGGTTTTACCTATTAGATGAAAACACTAAGTTTTTCTTTATCAAAATCTTTCCCAAGGAACCACCAATAGACATTGGGGACCTTCACCCTTGTTCAACCACAAGTTTTTACTTAGAAATTGGGATGAGGAGATTCTTGATAGCTTCCATGTCTTGATGCTCAAGTTGTCCAATACCAGGGACATGGCTAAGTACTTAGATTCTTCCATCTGCAGAGGTTGTGCACTTTCCCCACAAGACTTGATTTTCACCAAGACAGGACCTTTCATAAGCCTTCCCTTAGACCAAATGGACGCGCTCCAACCTATCATCCCACTACCACCAACTCTCCAAATGGCTAAGTTATTGCAACCTATATGATCCAGGCAGAGCCCATATTGCCAAGTGGCTGCACTAGAAGCTTCTTAACATATGGCATCTCAAATCCCTTTGTTCCTGGGTGGCTTTCCACAAGTGAGATACACAAGGTAAACCATAGAAATGGTCCTTGTGTAACCACTCAACATAAACCATTCCTTCCATTCCACCTAGGTGTTTCATTCACTTAGTTGTTTTATCAAACAAAACTCAAGTCCAAAGACTTAGAAATATTTTCTCATAGTATGAATATATAACCACCCTTGGTTGCTACTAGCTAGGCTAAGCATGGCATTGATAAGACTTAGAAATATTTCTAGCAATTCTACACCTACTAGGATTTCCCAATCATAGCATATAGATCAAAATATCCATGCAAGTCTAGCAAAATAGTTCTAATGCATAGTTGATAAACATAGGAATAAATCATGAATCACCACTTGCCTTGGTAGTTTGTAGAGTAGCTACAATCCTCACAATCACAATCACTATTTGCACCAAAATCTACACATAAAATAATAGCACCAAAATCACATACATAATAAATACAAGCAAAAATATATGGATGCATGCATAATGCCATGTGATGATTTTCTACACCAAACAAGACAAGTGCACAGTACTGAATCCTAAACAAGTTCAAAACTTGCCAAATAAACTTTATTTGAACAATAAAACATTTTTCAAATAATTATTATACCCATATTAAGCCTACAAATGTTTCGCGCGGGGAGGTGTGAGGATGCTCACCAGAATCGCCGTGACGAGGAGATTCTCGACGTGTGCTCGGTTGGCGAAGGGGCGCTCGGGGTCGTCGTGGATTGCTCGTCGGAGAAGTCCCTGGTGACGGTGTTCTCTGTTGGCGACGGAGTCGACGTTCTGGGCCACGCTAAGATGAGAAAAGGTCTTATTAGATGCGTGGGATCTTTGGGGATCACACGCGTATCAACCCGAGGGAGAGGGGAAGCTGGGTCTTACGGGGAATGGTTGCCGGAGTTCGAACAGACGGTGGCGGAGTTTAGTCGATGACGCTGCCGAGGCTACAGAGCATGCGCGAGCAAACGGAGGGTGTCAGTAGGTGCGCATGAGGATGCAGAATCATCTAGTCTGAACCATAGGCAGAGGGAACTGCGAGGCTTACCGGAATTCGACGACGAACTCGTCGGAGCAGAGGGGCGTCCAGAGAGAAATCCGAGCAGCCTGGTGGCTCCGGTGGGGTGTGGTTTGGGGGAAAGGAGGAGGGCGGCATGGTGCTTAAGTAGGCGAGGACGCGGGCGTGAATTACTCGAGCATTGAACGGGAATTGAAGCCGCAAATCAAACAGGAAACGGCTGAGTGATTTGGGGGAGGAACACGTCGCCGGGTGGAGACGATGACCGTTGCGTGGGCCGCGTTGTCAGAGAGGGAAATAGAGAGGAGGTGGGGTCCCTATGTCAGCGACTCTGTGGGTGTGTCTGCGGGTAAAGGAAAACGCTTCGCGGGAGGGAGTTGCTGGGCTAGATGGGTCTACTGGGCTGGGTTGGGCCAGATTGGCTGATTGATTTATTTTTTCCTCCTTTCACTTTTCTTTTTCTGTTTGATTTTCTAGAAATGGTTTTCAAACTCTAATTCAAACAAGTTTGATTTCAAAACTTCTCTAGATTTTTGTACAGGGAACTTTGTACTCAAATGTGTGCTAAACACTTTTGTTTACTCAAACACACTTTGAACACTTGAGAAAAAAATAAAACCAAGCCTATGGGATATAAATAATAAGCATAAAATTGGTCTTATTTTCATACTTTGTTTTGAAAACTTTGTCCAAGCTTTTGAAAGCACTTAAGTTTGAACTCAAAACTTTACTGAATGAAATAAATACTTTTCTCATTAAAAGGTAGCACTGAGGCTAGAGCATACTTACATAAAATAATGAGCAACATATGCTCCTGATTTTGAAATGGTTTTGAAAAAGAACCTTAATTGATCATGGATGCATGGATGATATGCATGAGTTTTGAAACTTGATTTTAGGGATGGTACAAATCTAACCCCCTTAAGGTGAATCTCGCCCTCGAGATTCGGGTTGGCTAGCAAATAGGTGAGGGTGGTTTTTCCGAAGATCATCTTCTCTTTCCCATGTTGCTTCTTCTTCGGAATGATGGTTCCATTGAACTTTGCAGAATTTGATAGTCTTAGTCCGAGTAACTCTTTCTGCAGCCTCAAGTATTTTGATAGGCTTCTCCTCATAAGTGATGTCACTCTCCAATTGAACCTCTTCCAAAGGTATAGTATCCTTCAAAGAAGTCTCTTCCATTTCTGGATGGCATTTCTTAAGCTGACTCACATGGAACACATTATGAACAGCTGACAAAGACTCTCGCAATTCAATCTCATAAGCTACTTCTCCTTTACGACTCAGAATCTTGAATGGTCCAACATATCTTGGGGCCAATTTACCTTTGACACCAAACCTCTTCACTCCACGAAGTGGTGACACTCTAAGATAAGCTCTGTCACCTACTTCATAGGTGACTTCTCTACGCTTAGGATCTGTGTAGCTCTTTTGTCGGGACTGTGCTATCTTCAATCTATCCTTAACCAGCTTGACTTTCTCTTCAGCCTCTTTGATGAGTTCTGGTCCGAACAAACTTCTTTCTCCCACACCATTCCATAGCAATGGGGTGGTACACTTTCTCCCATAGAGAAACTCAAATGGTGCCATCTCAATACTGGCTTGATAGCTGTTATTGTAAGAAAATTCTGCGTAAGGCAGACTTTCATCCCAACTGGCTCCATAATCTAGAGCACATGCCCTCAGCATATCTTCAAGTATCTGGTTGGTCCTTTCTGTTTGTCCATCAGTCTGAGGATGAAAAGCAGTGCTGAATTCCAACCTCGTTCCCAATGACTCATGTAGTTGCCTCCAAAAATGAGAAGTGAATTGAGTTCCCCTATCAGACACAATACTCTTGGGTACTCCATGTAGACATACAGTTCTACTCATATAGATCTTGGCTAACTTAGCACTTGTATAAGTTGTCTTCACGGGTATAAAATGAGCCACTTTAGTCAAGCGATCCACTACTAGCCAAATAGAATCATACCCTGACCGGGTCCTTGGCAATCCGGTGATGAAATCCATACCAATCTTATCCCACTTCCAATTAGGAATAGGTACTGGTTGTAACAATCCTGATGGTTTCTGGTGTTCCGCTTTCACTCTACTACATACATCACACAAAGCAATATGTTCGGCGATGTCCTTCTTGAGATTATTCCACCAAAAAATTTCCTTCATATCCATGTAAATTTTGGTGTTACCCGGATGAATAGAATATGGTGAGTTGTGTGCTTCTTGTAAAATCAGTTTCCAAAGTTCCGGATCCTGTGGAACACAGATACGTTTTCCATACCATAAAGTGCCCTGTTCATCTTCATGGAATCCTTTGGCTTTTCCATTGCCAATCTTTTCCTTAATCTCTTCAATTTCCATATCTATTTTTTGGGCTTCTTTGATCTTGTCCAACAAAGTGGGTTGAACATCCAAAGACATGAGATGTCCCTCGAGCCGATCTCAATCGAGATCTCTAAATTGGGCACACAGATCATCTGGCAATTCTCCTTTAGTAAGGCCATTCACAAAAACCTTACGGCTTAGAGCATCCGCTACAACATTTGCTTTACCGGGGTGGTATTGCAAACTCAAGTCATAGTCCTTGATGAGTTCTAGCCATCTTCTTTGTCTCATGTTAATTTCTTTCTGGGTGAAGATATACTTCAAACTTTTGTGATCTGTGAACACTTCACATCGCTTTCCCAAAAGATAATGTCTCCATGTTTTGAGTGCATGGACAACAGAGGCTAACTCTAAATCATGAGTAGGGTAGTTTACTTCATGAGTTTTGAGTTGTCTCGAGGCATAAGCCACAACTTTCCCTTCTTGCATAAGTACTGCACCTAATCCATGATGAGATGCATCACAATACACTTGGAAATCTTTCTCCAAATCTGGCAAACATAAGACTGGTGCTGTCACTAGCCTCTTCTTCAATTCTTGAAAGCTGAGTTCACAACCTTCAGACCAAGCAAATTTCTTGTCTTTCTTTAGCAATTCTGTCATAGGCTTAGCTACCTTGGAGAAATTCTCAATGAACCTTCTGTAGTAACCTGCTAAGCCAAGGAAACTAGGAACCTCTTTCACTGACTTGGGAGATTCCCATTCAGTTACAGCTGAAACTTTAGCAGGATTAACTGCTACACCATCCCCTGACACAACGTGTCCAAGAAAACCAACTTCATTTAACCAAAATTCACACTTGCTGAATTTGGTATACAACTTATGCTCTCTAAGCTTCTCAAGTATCAAACGTAAATGTCCTTCATGCTCTTCTTTACTCTTGGAGTAGATCAAAATGTCATCGATGAAAACGACAACAAACTTATCAAGAAATTCCATGAACACCTTGTTCATCATATTCATGAAATAAGCTGGTGCATTGGTCAAACCAAATGGCATCACGGTGTACTCATACAATCCATACCTAGTGGTGAAAGCTGTCTTAGGTATGTCTTGTTCCCTTATCTTGAGCTGGAAATAACCTGACCGGAGATCAATCTTTGAGAACACACAAGCTCCTTCTAACTAATCAAACAAGTCATTGATTCTAGGCAAAGGGTATCTGTCCTTGATAGTCACCTCATTGAGTGAACGGTAATATATGCATAGCCTTTGACTTCTATCTTTCTTTTCCACAAACAAAACTGGTGCTCCCCAAGATGAAGAACTTGGTTGGATAAAACCTTTCTGCAACTGTTCTCCAAGCTGCTTCTTGAGTTCTTTCAACTCATCCACTGACATCTTGTATGGTCTCTTTGCTATTGGTCCAGATCCTGGTAGCAAATCAATAAGAAATTCCACATCTCTATTTGGTGGCATTCCTGGCAATTCTTCCGGAAACACATCCGGATATTCACTCACAATTGGCACACTATCTATGCTAACCCCCTTAAGAGAATTTAGCTTACTCCCTTTTGATTCAAAGTTAGACTTGAATCTAATCCGTTTCTTTTTCGGGGTTGTGAGTGCAACAGTACAATTGGCACAATCTAGTACTCCTTCATACTTGGTCATCCAATCCACTCCCAAAATTACATCCAGTCCTTGGGAATCTAGGATTATCAGACTCACTGGAAACTTATGTTTTCCAAACTCTATCACTATATCCCGACATCCAAGACTTACTATCATATCTCCACCTGGAGAACTTACTTTTATTGGACACCCAATGTTTTCAGTTGGAAACCCATTTCTATCAACAAATGTTTTTGATATGAATGAATGTGATGCACCAGTATCAAAGAGAACAAATGCTGGAACAGAATTGAGTTTGAACTTACCAGCCATAGCATCAGATTCCTCATAGATCTCCTCCACATTAATGTGGTTCACTTGCCCCTTTTGAAAAGGGTTAGGCTTATTGGGTCCTTCAACTTTCTTTTCTGGGCATTCATTTGCATAATGCCCCATCTTCTTGAACTTGAAACATTCAACCTGACTAAGATCCTTCTTGACAGGCTGGCTTCCACTGCCACTTCCATTTCCATTGTGGTGGCTCTTATATCCACCCTTGTGATTCTTGTACTTATCATGGTCATGACTACGGTTGTGCTTGTTGTCATGATAACGGTTGTGGTTGTGGTTCTTGTTGAACTTCCCATGCTTGTGGGATCCAGAACTCCCATTTTATCATCATAATGGGAACGCTTGTGAGACGATACCGAGCTGTGCTTGTCAGAGTGCTTTCTCTTCCTGCTTTCAACTTGTTTCAGCTTGCTCTCCAAAATAGCAGCCTTATCACAAAGAGACTGGTATGTGGGAACATAGTCCACAACTAACTGCAGGTTCAATTCATCATTCAACCATTCAAGGAACTTTTCCTTCCTCTTAGCATCAGTGTCAACTTCATCCGGTGCATATCGTGCCAGATTGTTGAACTCCTCAATATATTCATCCACGCTGCGGTGGCGCTGCTTCAAGTTATGGAACTCTTTCTTCTTCAAACTCATCACTCCGGATGAGATGTGAGCAGTACGGAAACCATATTCAAAGATATCCCATGTCACATCCTCAATGGGAGTGGTGATCTGGAAGTTATCCCACCAAGTGGCTGCTGGTCCTTCCAACAAGTGAGCTGCAAATCTGACTTTTTCTTCATCGGTACAGCCAACAGTTACCAAGTCCTTGTTCACAGAGCGTAGCCAATCATTGGCCACCATAGGATCAGTAGTTCCTAAGAACTTTGCTGGCCTTAGCCTTAAGAACCTGGTAAGCATGTCAAAACCCGGTGGGTTGTTCTGATTGTTGTTGTTGTTGTTGTTATTATTATTATTGTTGTTGTTGTTGTTCTGATTCTAGATGAACATGGTCATCATTTGCATCAACTGAGTCTGATCTGTCATCATCTGCTGCATCTCAGGGGTGATGTTGTTGTTGTTGGGGTTGGGATTGGCACGTCGGGGAGGCATCTGTGGTTTTCAATAAGGATAAGAATGAGATACCGATAGTTTCTAACATGCACAATGCATCACATAACAAATCACAATCATGCATCATAGTAGTAAAGGTTCAACAACACAGACAACAAGTTTTTGGAAAAGTAAACACACCAATAGCAAGCCATCCACATGTTGGATGGTCATTGCAACTCAATAATCAAAGACATGATAAATAAAGGTAAATGAGTAGTCATCACTACTCCTCTGCATCAACCTCCTCATCAACAAATGTAAGACCTGCATTCTCCATAGCGGTCTTGTATTCCTCGACATTGGTGGTCAAGGCCTCTACTTTGGCTTTGAGAGCCCTCTTCTGTGCACGAAGCCTCTCAATCACACCTTGCTGATGCTCGAGCTCGAAGTCCTTGGCCTCTAGTTCTGCAGTCATGTCTCGAATCCTCTTGTTCCTATCTTGGACTCGCTTCTCTTGACTCTTGAACTTTCTGTCCTGACTCTCAAACTTGGCCTCCATCTCTTTGACTATCTCATCTTGCTCCGCGAAGAGCTTGTCCTTCTCACGAAGCTGCACCTGGAGTTCGTCATTGCTAAGCATGACGTTGGTCCTATCAGTGTCTATGTGCCTAAGAAGAATCTCTAAGTCCTGGAGGTATAGGCGAATCGGCTCTGCCGTCTCTCTCGAAGTATCCTCAAAGTCAATGGCCTCACCATCCTCATCACGTCTACCAAAGGTGTGGAAGTGAGTACCTCTAACCTCTCGAGAGTGTCTCCCTAGTAAACGCCCAAGCAAATCCTGCATGACTACCTCTAGGCCTCTCTCCTTGTCATCATGCATGAGCTTGAAGATGATTGCCTCCGTGGCTGGCTCAGTCTGGCGTCCTGGCTGATTAACCTTGAAGCCCCAAAGGTCTTTCCTCTCAAACTTGGTGAGGGGAAGCATCATGATAGTAGGAAGAGGGAGATTGAGTAGACTAGTGAGCTCAATAATACGAGTGCCAAAACGAGTTCCCTTGAACTCTTCATCCATGCTGATAGTAACATTAGGCATCTATTTAATAAGATAGAAAAAAAATTAGAATCAACACAATTTAAGACAAATCACAAGACAAGGCATCACATGCATAACTTTGGAAATCAAAACACACAAGTCATGGCATACATGGATTCATTACAAACAACCAAGGTTCAACTTATTTTAAACAACATTTGGGAAATAAAATGATAAGTGTGGAGGTCCAACTAACGAAGTACGTTACAATCCCATCTCACTTGCCAAGTTGGCTAACAGGGCATCCCTAGAGGCAATCTGTTTATCTAGATCACATGACTCCATTTCTAAGTCTATGATGTCCTTCCTTAAGCTTTGGTTGGTAGCCTCTAACTCTTGGTATGCTTCTTTTCTTCCCTAAGGTCATTCTGGGTGTTAAGCATTCTGCACTTGATTCTATCACCAAGTTCTTTGATGGCCTTCCAAGCTGCATCCCTTGCTGAATCAAAGAATGTGGTGTGCATCACTGAGTTGGTGACCATGCAGAATCCTGAGTCCTTGTGGTTGTCTTCCTTGTTTTTATACAAGTGAAGTTGCACCCACCAGTACTCAACTCCTTCATCCATCACAGGAAAACCTTTGTACACAGCTGCACCATGTATTCCTATGGCAACCATGAGATCCTTGAGAGCCTTGGGGAATTCTGTCTCACATTCCAAAGTCATAGTCATGAGTGGTCCCTTCCTCACGGCTTCGTTGATGGAGTTCATCTACAAATAGAGATGAGAAAGAAGATTAGAAAAGTTTACGAGAAGAAAATGTAGGGTTCGCAGCATAGAAAACAAAAAATTTCCTACGATGGGAACAACTAAGTACCAAGATCTATCTACTAGACACAAGCAACGGGTGGATATACATCCATAGAATACATACCCTCGAAGACCGAATAGCGTTAACGAGGTTGTACTCGTGGATGATGTAGACGAACGCTTGCCGATCTCAAGATCGTGATGAAGTCCATCTGGTCCAGCCAGTCCAACACGATCAAGTCCAGCACCTCAAAGCAGTGGTGCATCCGTGATCGCACACACGTACGGGTATCCCGACAACCTCCGCGCCCTCGCTCCAGCGAAGCAGCGGAAGCAACAAATCCTTCCAGAAAAAGCCACCGGGAACATGTATCTCGCTGATCCGAGACCATGGGGAAATTCTAAAGGGGGGAGAGAGATCCTTCGCGAGGAGGTGTGTGAGACAAGTGAGAGGAGGGGGTCCTTTTATAGGGGAGGGGGCAGCCCAAGGGGGCATGGCAGCCGGCCATGGAGGGTGCCCCCAACTCTCCCTCATTCATGTGGTGGAAGCTCCACTCACATAAAAACCTCTCCACTCACAATTCCACTCACATGCATTAATTTTCCACCAAAATTAATGCAAGCTCTCATTTAAATAAAACTCTTTTATTTATTTATTCAGAATTTTGTTAATTACTTTAATTAACAAACATTCACATAAAACCCCTTGCTAGTATTCCATTTCACATGCAGAACCAGTTTCAGCAATCTCAACCGAAACAGTTTCGGTGTCTAGTGAAATAAATTCCTGCGATTTCCTTTTTCTTTCTCTGGTATATCATTTGCTCTGAATGGTGTCGGTATCCCTTAAGTGTGTCACCCTATGGTTCACGAATAATGCGGACATGATCGAGACCCTTCTCCGATCAATAATTAGTAGCGGGACATGGAGATCCATACTGACTCCCACACATTCAACGATGACTTCTGTGATCGTGTGAACCTTTTACGCTAGTATCTTAATCCCTTTGTTTCACGATATATTACATGTCCGAGATTCGATCATCGGTATCTCCATACCTAGTTTAATCTCGTTACCGACATGCACTCTTTTCTCGTTCCCGTGATATAACATTCTAGTGATCAAATCACTTGCTTGCAAGCTAATCAATGTGATATCACCGAGAGGGCCCAGAGTATATCTATCCGTCATCGGGATGAACAAATTCCACTCTTGATCCATGATTCTCAACATAACACTTTAGTAGCTTTGAAGCCATCTTTATAATCACCCAGTTACAGTGTGACGTTTGATGTCAACAAGAAACTCTTTCGGTGTTAGTGATTGACATGATCTCATGGTCTAAGGATTAGGATCACTTCATAAGTTGTTATAGCAATACAAACTCAATGACTTTGATCGTAATGCTATACTTCGGATGAATGTTCATCACATCATTAAACTAATGTTGTGACCTCGTTATTAACAACATCCAATGTCCATGATCAGGAAACCTTTGATCATCTTGTTAATCAACGAGCTAGTTTATAAGAGAGGCATAACTAGGAACTTCCTTTTTGTTTATTAAACACACATGTATTAACTTTTCCGTATTAATACAATTATAGCATGCAAAATAAACATTTATCATAAATAAGTAATACGATAATAACCACTTTATTATTGCCTCTCGGGCATATTCCCTTCAGTCTCCCACTTGCACTAGAGACAATAATCTAGTTTGAAAACTTTGCGTATTGAACACCTATGGATTTCTGGTGCTCCATATACGCAACTGCAAGTGGTTAACATAATCTAAGGATCTAACACTTTTAGGTCCGTGTGTATTTGCATGTCTTTGCGTCTCCACGCATCACTCATTCTCTAATGAGATGGCGTTGTATAAATTTGGTCTTTTGGTGAGACCTTTAGTTCCTTGGGGTTAAAACACGTCGATACTATTGTCACACAATATATCTTTAGTGTTAGCCCGTTGCGAACCACACCTTAGTTTGATAACAAACTACTTGACACAAATTCCCTCCTTTGCCGCTACTATAGCAGTCATATACTTAGCCTTTTGTTGTAGTATTCGTCACAATGTCTTAACTTTGGAACTCTTCCAAATCCATCATGGAATCTCCTTTCCATTACATTGTGCCACCCATAGTTTAAATTGAGATAAACTTAATTTGTATCTTATGACAAAACTAGTATCAATGTAACTCTTTACAATGAACTATTTGTAATTGTTTGTCACCTCTACACAAATATATTCTTAGTTCTTCAAAAAGATCATAAGAATATCCTTACTATCGTCCAATGATCATTTTATGATTCATTCTCGTATATGCTCATAACACTTAGAGCATAGGACATATCTGGATATGTACATATCATGGTTTGATTAATCAAAACATTCTCGTGATTTCACTCATCAAGTGTCAAAGCACTTGAATATTGTTTCACTTATCAAGTGTCGATACACTTGAATCTTGATTCAATTCTTTTCCATGCGACAACAACCGGTTCTTGTTGTTTCTATATTGAAATCCTTCAATATCTTATATATGTACGTTTGGCACAACCATATTAGCGTCACAGTCTATACACTATAGACATTCACGCTAAATATTCGGGTTTTGCCTAAGTATTTCATCGAAATGAAATTCTTAACCTTTGTCAATAAAATATACATTATTTATAATCAACAAGATGTCCTCCACATAATGTATTAGAAATATGTCTTAGCGCTCTCACTTAATTTCTTGCAAATGCAAGCATCTTCATCGTCTCCTGATGAAAACACTTTTTCATCACGGTGAAGATTCCAACTCCGCGATGCTTACTTCAACAATTGAAGTTTGCATGCCCCTTTTTAGCATCCTTTGAATTAACAAAACCCTTTGGATCATGTCATGTACACGTCCTAGGTAACCATTCTATTAAAAGAACTTTGTTTTGTTTATTCATCTACCATATACCAAATTATATGTAGTGGTTGCTACTTTAATCCGTCCAGACTAAATATCGCTATGAAAGATCAAATCTTGCCATAGTCAACTCCTTGAATATTGTCATAAAATACTTTACGACATGTCGGCTATTTCATAGATGTGAAACATCCATGTCTGTTTCTTTATAGATCCAAATACAACCGATAGGTTTTTACACCTTTTCGGAGGGTCTTCCAAGTTCAAAACTTGATTTATCGTGTATGGACTTATCACGGATTTTATGGCTTCAAGCCATTTGACGGATTCAGGGTCCATCATCGCTTCTTTTTATGTATCCGGTCCATCATTTTCAAATAATAATGATTTACTCTCAAATCTTAGCATTTGATTGTTTAATCGACCTACTTGGTTCAATAGGAACTTAGATCTCCGTGACCACAACCTTTGAGGCACATAAGCTATGAGCATTATGGCAGCCTTCGGAACGATTTCCGGCGCTGCGCAACTCAGCACATATAGCTAAGGTTCGTTAACCTTATCAAAGTTCTATTGTCCTCCCACTTAACTTTTACGAAAAATTCCTTCTTCAAGAAACTTCATGTTTCAAGCGACAAACCCTTTTGTCCTTGATGTTATGGAGGAATAACCAATTTTTATTCGAAATAACCTACAAATACATGCTCATCCGACTTCGGTTGTAAACATCTTAATTATGTTTAGCATACCAATATTTAAGAAATGACAACTTGGTTTTTACCCCAAACCATAACTCATATGGTGTCATTTCAACGGATCAAGATGGAGCTCTTTTGAGTGTAAAAGCGGTAGTCTCTAAAGCTTTAATCTTTTTAAAACATAATGGCAGTTTTATGAATAACATCTTTGATCCAACCATGTCAAACAAGGTTTCATTACAAATCCCAAACACTCCATACTCCTATGGTGTTTCGGGAGATGTAAATCTAGGTGTTTTGCTAAACTTGCAACTCAAATAAATCCCTTTATGATAAAATCATAATTCATTTATTTTCTTGTTACACTTGTAACTCAAACAAATCCCTTATGATAAAATCATAAGCCATTTATTTTGTTGTTACAATGATTTTCCACTTCATCTTGAAAGTCTTTGAAACGTTTTTCAAATATTTCATACTTCTTTCTCATTAAGTGAATATTCACTCAAATTTCCGGAGAAAGCATATGAAGTTGAAACCCATCGCTTACGACTACACATAATTGACTACATACATCAATATGTATAAATTCCAATAATTTAGTCGTTCGTTCTTCTTTGGCCTTTGAACGAAGTTTTAATTATCATGTGGAAAGTCTCACAAGCGTCGGTTGATCAAATCAAAGACTCCAAAAATCCATGAATATGGAGATTCTTCATGTTTTATTTCCAATATAATTTAAACAGCGATGTCACTTCGTAAGTGATCTTTCAATCATTTGTCTTGCGACATTTTAGCATTAGGTTTTATGGATGTGATTTCTCCAACTAGATTTGTAAATCATCCATCTTATATGGAATACGGTAATTATTTGAACAACCTTTGTTCTCATAATACCTGATTCAAATAACAATTATTAAAACAAATCTTGAAGTCAAGCTTTGATGTCAACGAGAAATACAAACAACGGTTTGTTTGTTTTCGATGAACATCATCACATATTCTCTTGCTAGTTACTTAGGCCATTGTGGTTCATGAATTGCGTCGTTCTGTATGAAATTTCATACCAACCAATTCGGTATCCAATACCCAAGAACCACATTGTTTAACAAGCAAAGAATACAACCATAACATGTATATCATATATATACCTAAATTGGATATTTCCAATCTTTTCTTTTCTGCCAAATATATTTTTATAGATTCTCTTTCAGCATTTCCTTTTACTTTTTAAAAGAATCTATCAACATCAAAAGTGGCGCCATATACATGACACATAGTCCAAAGCGTGTATATTCAAATAATAATACCTTTGGACTTGCACTTTGAAGTAGATCACCATCATCAAATGATAGGCGTTCTTTCAAAATCCATTCTTTAGTAATCTTTTAGTATAGTAAACACTTTACATACATCTTCTATTCATCCTGATCATGACGACTTTCACGATCAAGCTACTGTAGCTTATAAAGGCGAATCGTGAGTATAATATTACTTTCCAAAACCCTTTTGGATGATTAGGATGTCTAGCATCTTCAACCTCCGTAAATTCTCATCCAATATGAGAACATATATTATACTCTATCATTTTGCAACCAAAACATTGTTTCAGATATCGTTATATCTGCCACACATGATGGTTTCTGAAACTATTCTTTCAGCTCCTAGATAAACTTGATATTAAAACAATCAAGAATCATAGAGGCAAACATGATACTTAAGATACTAACACTCGAATTGTTACTCTCGATTTAATACCAATTATTAAATTTCACGGAGTAAATATAATTTTTGCTAAAAGTTTGCAATAGGACTTTAAACTTTAGATTGACACTCAACACAATACGATACCAATTCGTAAAGTATATATCCAGAATTCTATAGTTCTATTATCTCAATTACAACTATGCATAAGATGGTGAACGAATGCCAATGACTACAGCAAATTATGCAAATTCACTTTGATTTAATTTATGATAAATTGAGTTCTACTAATCCAAATTAGAAATGAACTCCCACTCAAAAACGACATCCCTCGTGCCTTTTTGGTGATTACATGAACCAAATCCACTACACCAAGTCCGATCATCACGTGAGTCGGTGTAGCTTCAAAGGCGAGCATCCATATGGTCATCATATCAAAACATATGACTCATGCTTAACCTTTTGGTCCGTGTTCCGAGGCCATGTCTGTACATGCTAGGCTCGCCAATAAGAACCTTAGTATTCGCGTGTGTAAGTGTCTTACACCCGAGATATGCTCGTGGATTCAAGTACACCCGATCATCACATGGTGCCTTGAAGCGACGAAACATTGTCGGTGCATACTTAAGGAAGAACACATTCTTATCTTGATATCTAAATGAGGGATCATCTTATTATGCTAATAAAACGCCAAACAAGCAATATAAGATGCAATCAAACATCTCATGTTAATAAGTGAAATGATATGGTTCCCGCATATGATCTCCATCATGTGCACCGTGGTATGATCTCTATCATACCTTTATGTGTAAGGCCAAGTTCTATGGAACTTACACGCTATGTGTGTTGTAAGAGTATCATCTCATACTTCTACTTACAACATCACCATATCATAACACTAGCCCAGCAACAATCTAAACTAGACGCCTCTAATTTGTCCATTGCAGGTTTTACGTGACTTAGGGCTTTCGAAGATAGAACTGTTCTTACCTACGAACATGAACCACACCGAGGATAACCAAATTGTTGACAACTCATTGCAAATTAGATATTGACTATAGTAGGAGAGACAGACACTCGCTAGCCACTTATGCAAACTAGTTGCATGTCAAGCGTGGAACAAGTCTCATGTGCGAGGACATGTAAAGTTTGTCCGGGCCGCTTCATCCCACTATGCCACCAATATCCAAAGTACAACTAAGAAGCAATAAAATGATCATCATCGCCCATATACTCATATGTGTACTACCCGTGTAAAGCATCTACGTATAGATCCGGCTCTGATACCACTGTAGGGTTCGCAGCATAGAAAACAAAAAATTTCCTACGATGGGAACAACTAAGTACCAAGATCTATCTACTAGACACAAGCAACGGGTGGATATACATCCATAGAATACATACCCTCGAAGACCGAATAGCGTTAACGAGATTGTACTCGTGGATGATGTAGACGAACGCTTGCCGATCTCAAGATCATGATGAAGTCCATCTGGTCCAGCCGGTCCAGCACGATCAAGTCCAGCACCTCAAAGCAGTGGTGCATCCGTGATCGCACACACGTACGGGTACCCCGACAACCTCCGCGCCCTCGCTCCAGCGAAGCAGCGGAAGCAACAAATCCTTCCAAAAAAAGCCACCGGGAACATGTATCTCGCTGATCCAAGACTATGGGGAAATTCTAAAGGGGGGAGAGAGATCCTTCGCGAGGAGGTGTGTGAGACAAGTGAGAGGAGAGGGTAATTTTATAGGGGAGGGGCAGCCCAAGGGGGCATGGCCGCCGGCCATGGAGGGTTCCCCCACCTCTCCCTCATTCATGTGGTGGAAGCTCCACTCACATAAAAACCTCTCCACTCACAATTCCACTCACATGCATTAATTTTCCACCAAAATTAATGCAAGCTCTCATTTAAATAAAACTCTTTTATTTATTTATTCAGAATTTTGTTAATTACTTTAATTAACAAACATTCACATAAAACCCCTTGCTAGTATTCCATTTCACATGCAGAACCAGTTTTAGCAATTTCAACCGAAACAGTTTCGGTGTCTAGTGAAATAAATTCCTGCGCTTTCCTTTTTCTTTCTCTGGCTTATCATTTGCTCTGAATGGTCTCGGTATCCCTTAAGTGTGTCACCCTACGGTTCGCGAATAATGCGGACATGATCGAGACCCTTCTCCGATCAATAATCAGTAGCGGGACCTGGAGATCCATACTGACTCCCACACATTCAATTCAACGATGACTTTTGTGATCGTGTGAACCTTTTACGCTAGTATCTTAATCCCTTTGTTTCACGATATGTTACATGTCCGAGATTCGATCATCGGTATCTCCATATCTAGTTTAATCTCGTTACCGACATGCACTCTTTTCTCGTTTCCGTGATATAACATTCTAGTGATCAAATCACTTGCTTGCAAGCTAATCAATGTGATATCACCGAGAGGGCCCAGAGTATATCTATCGGTCATCGGGATGAACAAATTCCAATCTTGATCCATGATTCTCAACATAACACTTTAGTATCTTTGAAGCCATCTTTATAATCACCCAGTTACGATGTGACGTTTGATGTCAACAAGAAACTCTTCTGGTGTTAGTGATTGACATGATCTCATGGTCTAAGGATTAGGATCACTTCGTAAGTTGTTATAGCAATATAAACTCAATGACTTTGATCGTAATGCTATACTTCAGATGAATGTTCATCACATCATTAAACTAATGTTGTGACCTCGTTATTAACAACATCCAATGTCCATGATCAGGAAACCTTTGATCATCTTGTTAATCAACGAGCTAGTTTATAAGAGAGGCATAACTAGGAACTTCCTTTTTGTTTATTAAACACACATGTATTAATGTTTCCGTATTAATACAATTATAGCATGCAAAATAAACATTTATCATAAATAAGGAATACGATAATAACCACTTTATTATTGCCTCTCGGGCATATTCCCTTCAGTCTCCCACTTGCACTAGATACAATAATCTAGTTTGAAAACTTTGCGTATTGAACACCTATGGCTTTCTGGTGCTCCATATACGCAACTGCAAGTGGTTAACATAATCTAAGGATCTGACACTTTCAGGTCCGTGTGTATTTGCATGTCTTTGCGTCTCCACGCATCACTCATTCTCTAATGAGATGGCGTTGTATAAATTTGGTCTTTTGGTGAGACCTTTAGTTCCTTGGGGTTAAAACACGTCGATACTATTGTCACACAATATATATTTAGTGTTAGCCTGTTACGAACCACACCTTAGTTTGATAACAAACTACTTGACACAAATTCCCTCCTTTGCCGCTACTATAGCAGTCATATACTTAGCCTTTTGTTGTAGTATTCGTCACAATGTCTTAACTTTGGAACTCTTCCAAATCCATCATGGAATCTCCTTTCCATTACATTGTGACACCCATAGTTTAAATTGAGATAAACTTAATTTGTATCTTATGACAAAACTAGTATCAATGTAACTCCTTACAATGAACTATTTGTAATTGTTTGTCACCTCTACACAAATATATTCTTAGTTCTTCTAAAAGATCATAAGAATATCCTAACTATCGTCCAATGATCATTTTATGATTCATTCTCGTATATGCTCATAACACTTAGAGCATAGGACATATATGGATGTGTACATATCATGGTTTGATTGATCAAAACATTCTCGTGATTTCACTCATCAAGTGTCAAAGCACTTGAATCTTGTTTCACTTATCAAGTGTCGATACACTTGAATCTTGATTCAATTCTTTTCCATGCGACAAGAACCGTTTCTTGTTGTTTCTATATTGAACTCCTTCAATATCTCATATGTGTATGTTTGGCACAACCATATTAGCGTCATAGTCTATCAACTATAGACATTCACGCTAAATATTCGGGTTTTGCCTAAGTATTTCATCGAAATGAAATTCTTAACCTTTGTCAATAAAATATACATTATTTCTAATCAACAAGATGTCCTCCACATAATGTATTAGAAATATGTCTTAGCGCTCCCACTTAATTTCTTGCAAATGCAAGCATCTTCATCGTCTCCTGATGAAAACTCTTTTTCATCACGGTGAAGATTCCAACTCCGCGATGCTTACTTCAACAATTGAAGTTTACATGCCCGTTTTTAGCATCCTTTGAATTAAAAAAACCCTTTGGATCGTGTCATGTACACGTCCTAGGTAACCATTCTATTAAAAGAACTTTGTTTTGTTTATTCATCTACCATATACCAAATTATATGTAGTGGTTGCTACTATAATCCGTCCAGACTAAATATCGCTATGAAAGATCATATCTTGTCATAGTCAACTCCTTGAACATTGTCATAAAATACTTTACGACATGTCGACTATTTCATAGATGTGAAACATCCATGTCTGTTTCTTTATAGATCCAAATACGACCGATAGGTTTTTACACCTTTTCGGAGGGTCTACCAAGTTCAAAACTTGATTTATCATGTATGGACTTATCACGGATTTTATGGCTTCTAGCCATTTGACGGAGTCAGGGTCCATCATCGCTTCTTTGTATGTATTCGGTTCATCATTGTCAAACAATAATGATTTACTCTCAAATCTTAGCATTTGATTGTTTAACCGACCTACTTGGTTCAATAGGAACTTAGATCTCCGTGACCACAACCTTTGAGGCACATAAGCTATGAGCATTATGGCAGCCTTGAGCGATTTACGGCTGCGACTCAGCACATATAGCTAAGGTTCGTTAACCTTATCAAAGTTCTATTGTCCTCCCACTTAACTTTTACGAAAAATTCCTTCTTCAAGAAACTTCATGTTTCAAGCGACAAACCCTTTTGTCCTTGATGTTATGGAGGAATAACCAATTGTTATTCGAAATAACCTACAAAGACATGCTCATCCGACTTCGGTTGTAAACATCCACAGTTTAAGATGAAGTACACAAAAACAAAGGTCATTATTACAAGTCATTCCAGAGACAACATAGTCTTTTACAACTCCATGGCCACAGGCCTAGTACAAGAGTTTAAATATGTAATAATATAATTAAGTCTTCATCTTCATGTGCCACAGGCAAGCATGTTGAGTGTAGACTCATAACCCCTAATCACCATCAGAATAACCTGCAACATCACAAGTTACAGCCACAGTGGGTCAATACATTGGAATAGTATTGGCAAATGATACCTTAGTAGAATATTGGTAGACTAAATACTATATGCATTTTGGCTAAGTGTAGCTTAGGCTTTCTTTGCTCAAAATAGGTTTTACCTATTAGATGAAAACACTAAGTTTTTCTTTGTCAAAATCTTTCCCAAGGAAACACCAATAGACATTGGGGACCTTCACCCTTGTTCAACCACAAGTTTTTACTTAGAAATTGGGATGAGGAGATTCTTGATAGCTTCCATGTCTTGATGCTCAAGTTGTCCAATACCAGGGACATGGCTAAGTACTTAGATTCTTCCATCTGCATAGGTTGTGCACTTTCCCCACAAGACTTGATTTTCACCAAGACAGGACCTTTCAGAAGCCTTCCCTTAGACCAAATGGACGCGCTCCAACCTATCATCCCACTACCACCAACTCTCCAAATGGCTAAGTTATTGCAACCTATATGATCCAGGCAGAGCCCATATTGCCAAGTGGTTGCGCTAGAAGCTTCTTAACATATGGTATCTCAAATCCCTTTGTTCCTGGGTGGCTTTCCACAAGTGAGATACACAAGGTAAACCATAGAAATGGTCCTTGTGTAACCACTCAACATAAATCATTCCTTCCATTCCACCCAGGTGTTTCATTCACTTAGTTGTTTTATTAAACAAAACTCAAGTCCAAAGACTTAGAAATCTCATAGTATGAATATATAACCACCCTTGGTTGCTACTAGCTAGGCTAAGCATGTCATTGATAAGACTTAGAAATATTTCTAGCAATTCTACAACTACTAGGATTTCCCAAGCATAGAATATAGATCAAAATATCCATGCAAGTCTAGCAAAATATTTCTAATGCATATTTGATAAACATAGGAATAAATCATGAAGCACCACTTGCCTTGGTACTTTGTAGAGTAGCTACAATCCTCACAATCACAATCACTATTTGCACCAAAATCTACACATAAAATAATAGCACCAAAATCACATACATAATAAATACAAGAAAAAATATATGGATGCATGCATAATGCCATGTGATGATTTTCTACACCAAACAAGACAAGTGCACAGTACTGAATCATAAACAAGTTCAAAACTTGCCAAATAAACTTTATTTGAACAATAAAACATTTTTCAAATAATTATTATACCCATACTAAGCCTACAAATGTTTCTGCAAAAACAACCATTTTCACAGAGGCAAAACATTAAACACATTGCATAGATGGAAAGGATTTTCTCTCCTGATTACATTGATATAAAATTTGTCAAATTTGGACGTGGCATTCAAAAGTTATGAATTAAACAAGTTTAACATCTAATAGATCTAATTCAAACTTTTTAAAACAAAACTCGTGCCACACGGCAGTCTCTGGTTGGCTGGTACCGCTTCGCGCTGGATCACGCTCGCGCACCGTCAGATCAACTTAACATCTAACGGCTCAGATCTAATCGTACCTCTTCGTTTAAGTGGACCTATCGCATCCACTGGATCTAAATCGAACGGCCTAAAACTACTAACCCTAAAAGGGCGGCGCTAGCGGCTGTGACAGGCGGCGGTGTGCTCAGTCAGCGGCGGAGCCGGCGAACTAGGTCGCGCGGGGAGGTGTGAGGATGCTCACCAGAATCGCCATGACGAGGAGATGCTCGACGTGTGCTCGGTTGGCGAAGGGGCGCTCGGGGTCGTCATGGATTGCTCGTCGGAGAAGTCCCTGGCGACGGTGTTCTCTGTTGGCGACGGAGTCGACGTTCTGGGCCACGCTAAGACGAGAAAAGGGTGCCGTTAGATGCGTAGGATGCTGGGGATCACACGCGTATCAACCAGAGGGAGAGGGGAAGCTGGGCCTTACGGGGAATGGTCGCCGGAGTTCGAACAGATGGTGGCGGAGTTCAGTCAATGACGCTGCCGAGGCTACAGAGCATGCGCGAGCAAACGGAGGGTGTCAGTAGGTGCGCATGAGGATGCAGAATCATCTAGTTTGAACCACAGGCAGAGGGAACTGCGGGGCTTACCGGAATTCGACGACGAACTCGTCGGAGCAGAGGGGCGACCAGAGAGAAATCCAAGCAGCCTGGTGGCTCCGGTGGGGTGTGGTTTGGGGGAAAAGGAGGAGGGCGGCATGGTGCTTAAGTAGGAGAGGACGCGGGCGTGAATTACTCGAGCATTGAACGGGAATTGAAGCCGCGAATCAAATAGGAAACGACCGAGTGATTTGGGGGAGGAACTCTTCGCCGGGTGGAGACGATGACCGTTGTGTGGGCCGCATTGTCAGCGGGGGAAATAGAGAGGAGGTGGGGTCCCTGCGTCAGCGACTCTGTGGGTGTGTTTGCGGGTAAAGGAAAACGCTTCGCGGGAGGGAGTTGCTGGGCTAGATGGGTCGACTGGGCTGGGTTGGGCCAGATTGGCTGATTGATTTATTTTTTTCCTCCTTTCACTTTCTTTTTCTGTTTGATTTTCTAGAAATGGTTTTCAAACTCTAATTCAAACAAGTTTGATTTCAAAACTTCTCTGGATTTTTGTATTGGGAACTTTGTACTCAAATGTGTGTTAAACACTTCTGTTTACTCAAACACACTTTGAACACTTGAGAAAAAAAATAAAACCAAGCCTTATGGGATATAAATAATAAGCATAAAATTGGTCTTATTTTCATACTTTGTTTTGAAAACTTTGTCCAAGATTTTGAAAGCACTTAAGTTTGAACTCAAAACTTTAGTGAATGAAATAAATACTTTTCTCATTAAAAGGTAGTGATGGGGATATGCCTACCGGGGTGTACCCAGCAGGACGTTTCCGACTGGCCCAGGAACTGGCGAGTGGGCCTGCAAGACGGCGATTGGATTGGAGCCCAGCGAGGAACCGAAATTGGAAGTCAAGGCCCAAAGTAGTAGATAGGCCCAGTCGGATTAGGTTAAACGAGTACCGAAGCTTTAACTGAATCGGTTGAGATATGTAAACCCTAGGGGAGGTGAGCCTATATAAAGCTTCCTATAGGGTGAGTAGAGATACGTTCCATCATACACCCAAGCGACTCGCCGCCTAGCCGCCGAGCGCGCCCATTGTACCACCTCCATAATGCAATCTAGCAGGAGTAGGTCTTTACCCTCCGGGGCCGAACTGGTAAACCACATGTCTCGCCTCATCTCGCACCGCAGATGGCTGGCCGCCCTTGCCCCTCGTTCTACTAGTCGCTGCCGATTGCAGCATCTGCCGTGACCATTCCCTCGACAGTGGCGCCCACCGTGGGGCCTGGCCGGTGTTCTTCGGCGAGATCCAATCTGCCCATCAACGAGACGGTCGCCACCGGCCGCATGATAGCGATCGGCGAGATGCTCCAAATCTTGCCGAGCAGCTACGTCCCAGCGGCGCGACCTGTCACGCACAGCGTGATCCTGCCGATCGGCATGATTAGCCTCTTCGTCGGCCTCACCGACGTCATCGTCTCGGAGGATTCGGCTCGCATCCGCGAGTCGCCGCCACGCGATCGGCTCTCCGAGAGCCAGATCCGCACGATCCATCACCTCGCCTCCGAGTACAATTTGGCCCACAGCAACGTGGTCGAAAACTCAGCGGCTGCAGAAGACGCGGCCCTCAACGCCGACGCCGACTCGGCGACCCCGGCGTCACTCGCCGGGTCCATCACCGCGGCTTCACCCGCGGGCTCCATCACCCAGGTCTCCAATGTGGGAGACTTCGAGGACCCATCCATCCTCGGGATCTTCGAATTTGACTCCGGGTCGGAGAACTCCGCCGACCTCCGCGACGGAAACGGTCGCCACGCCGTGACCTACATGGCGACCGGCACCGATCCGCCGGAGGATCCATTCTCCAGCCCAATCCCTCCTAACGCCACGGCAACGGAGGTCGAGGAACTCCGCCTGAAACTGGCGGAAGCGGTGCGCAAGGAGCAAGCCGAGCGCGAAAATTTCGCCTCGAGCAGGTGACGGCGCAGGAACTATCGCGCTACCACCAGCAGCGGATCAGGTCGCGTCTGAACCCCACCGTTCAGGGGCGCGCCCTAAACTTCGATGACGAAAACGACCCGGCCCGCATGGCCGAGCGCGCGATCTACGAGAATGCGCCACCAGGAGGAAGCGCCCGGCCCCCGCCAGGATCAACGGCGATGGGCGCCCCACCTCCACCCAACCGCACACCTCCTAGGGACCAGCCGCGGATAGTAGTCTCCTCACGGGAGCGAGATGCAAACGGCCTCCCACTATTCTCCACCCCGATGGACAACCTCGTGGCGAGCGAAAGCGGCGACAAAGATCACGGCCACCGGCGACGGCGCCCTACAGATCCAATACGGCAGGGCCCTGCTCGCAAAGGCCGTCGAGCAGCAAAGAGCAGGCGCCGACTCGCAAGGTCGAGTATACTCGCGTTCCTCGGGAAGCAGGGAGGCCTCGAACGGCCGCCCAATGGCGGCAAACACACTCAACTGCCCACCACCGGAGCCACTTCAGCTCCAACACCGACCCGCGAACGCGGCACTCTCCACCAACGACCCCAGGCCGGCGACCAACCTCGTCGGCACCAACGGTGAACCCATCGACGCCCACAACCACATCATCAACAACCAAAGCTGGCGCGCACGCCAGCCCGACGACCTGCGACACACCCTAACCAATCGCCGCGACAGCGAGCCCATGGGGTCGCTCAGTCGACTCGGCCCCAAGTACTTCGGACCAATGATCCGAGGCGAGAAGTACCCGCCAAACTTCAAGGCGCCGAAGGAGATAGAAAAGTACGACTCGCACGACCCGCCGCTCGACACATACCTCATGGCGATGGGGATCGCGAGCCACACCGACCTGCTAGCCGCTACCTCCCGATGATGGAGGGACGTGCAGCATGGATCAACACCTCCCCGGGCGACAAGATCGACTCACGGGAGGAGATGCGCGACGCCGCCGTGCACTTCGAGTGCTCCTACACCGCGCCACCACCATCGAGGACCGAGCGTCGTCCGGGGACCCAGAGTCGACCCGCAACTGGGTCCAATGGTGGCAAGAACTCTGGTACAACGCGGTCGGCATCCACCCGGACACCGCGATCCATTGCTTCAAGACCTCGTGCCGCTACGAGCCCCTGGTCGCCAAGCTCAAGCGACACTCACGCACACTCGACAACATCCCCGACCTCCTCGAGATCGCCAAACGGTACACGGAGGAAGACCCAAACCAGGAAACTGACGACGAGTCAGGAGGTCAACGCCGCCGGCGGCAACGGCAATGACGACGGTCCGACCTACGCTACAGCAACACTCGCCTCACCGGCAAGCGCCGCAGTGACGGGCGAGTCGACTTCGTCGCCAACGCCGGGCACGCGCAACGCGAGCCCAAGAGCTTCCGCCGCGACGGAGGACAACGCCGTGACGGCGGCAACTACAAGGCCAAGCCAAGGTTTGACCCCACGGCTCTACTTAACCAACCATGTGCGTTTCATAGCAGGGAAGGGAAGCCTGCAACGCACACCACCGCCGACTGCCACACCCTCAGGGAGATCGAGAAGGCATGGCGAGCACGGGAGGACCCCGACAACGACACGCCAAACGGCGGAAAATTCGGCAAAGTGGCCGGCTCGCTCCATACCTTCACGGGCTTCAACACGAAGCGCGAGAAGAAGGTCATCGCCCGCGCCGTCGCCGTCAACGCGGTGGCCCAAGTGGACGTTCCCCAGTTCCTCAACTGGTCGGAGCAGCCCATCACCTGGAGCCGACAAGACCACTCGCCACGCATCGAGTATCCAGGTCGAGTCGCCCTGGTGGTCAAGCCTAAGGTCGGCGACTACTGGCTCCCCAAGACATTGATGGACGGCGGCAGCTCCATCAACATCCTGTACCTGGACACCTTCAGGCGGCTGCGGCTCCCGCAGTCGATGATCGAGACGACCCACACCACGTTCCACGGCATCGTCCCCGGTCGGAAGGCGTACCCGATCGGTAAGGTCACGCTGCCAGTCACCTTCGGCACACCAGCAAACTTCCGCACCGAGCGGATCGTCTTCGAGCTGGTGCCCTTCGACAGCCCCTACCATTGCGTCCTGGGGCGCCAGGCGTTCGCCAAGTTCATGGCAGCGCCCCACTACGCGTACAACGCGATGAAGCTCCCCGGGCCGTGCGGCGTCATCACCATCAACGGCGACCCCGACATGGCCGCCGAGTGCGAGGCCAAAGGAGCCGAGCTCGCTGACGCCGTCATCGCGGCGGAGACCAACCACGCTGATGAGCTCGCCAAGTACGCAAGCGGGGTCAACAACGACGACCCCACCATACTCAAGAAGCCCAACTCAGAGGGCGCAAACACCTCAACCTTTGAGGCCACGACGCACACCCGCACCGTCGAGTTGGTCCCAGGCGACTCCAGCCAGACGGTGACGATCGGGACGGGCATGAGCCCAGCATAGGAAGGCGCGCTCATCGAGTTCCTCCGTGAGAACAGGGACATCTTCGCATGGAAGCCCTCTGACATGCCCGGTGTCCCTAGGGAGCTCGCTGAGCACAAGCTAAATGCCGACCCCAAAGTGCGACCTGTCAAGCAGTCGCTGCGGCCCTTCAATAAAGAGCGCCGCCGAGCAATCGCCGAGGAGGTGCAGCGTCTACTCGCTGCAGGCTTCATCCGGCCAATCAAATACTCCAAGTGGCTGGAAAACCCAGTCCTGGTCGAGAAGAAGAACGGGACCTGGAGGATGTGTATCGACTACACAAACCTGAACAGCGCCTGCCCAAAGGAGCAGTTCGTCCTCCCGCGGATCGACCAGATAATCGATTCAACCGCAGGCTTGGAGTCGCTATGTTTTCTCGACGCCTACTCTGGGTACAACCAGATCAAAATGGTTGTCGAAGACGATGAGAAGACGGCGTTCATCACGCCATTCGGAGCCTTATGCTACACCGCCATGACCTTCGGCCTCAAGAACGCCGGGGCGACCTACCAGCGGTGCATGCAAGAATGCCTCGCGAGCCAAATTGGCCGCAACATCCACGTCTACATAGACGACGTGGTCGTAAAGTCCGCTCGCCAGAGCGACCTACTCGCCGACCTGGCGGAAACATTCACCAACCTGCGAAAATACAAGATAAAGCTCAACCCAGGCAAATGCACCTTCGGTACCGCAGGACAACTATCGGGTACGCTGCTCCAAACGAGGGATCGAGGCGAACCCCACGAAGATCGACACGATCGCCCGGCTCGGTAAACCCGAGTGCCTGCGCGACGTCCAGAAACTGGCCGGGCGAGTAGCGGCTCTCAGTCGCTTCATCCCCGCTGGTAAAGGCGATGCCCCTATACCGCCTGATGCGCAAGAACCCCACCTTCCAGTGGGACAAGGAGGCGGACGACGCGCTTCGCGACCTCAAGAAGGTGCTACTCGCCGCACCGCTACTCGCCGCCCCCGCCGACAAAGAACCCATGCTGGTTTACGTCGCGGCTTCCGAGCGCGTCGTCAGTGCCGTCATGGTCGTCGAACGACCAGAGGAAGGAAAAGAGCGCCCAGTACAGCGACCGGTGTACTACATCAGCGAGGTCCTCACCGAGTCGCGAGCGTACCCCAGACAAAAGCTGGTATACGCGGTCTTGAGCTCAGCGCGCCGCACTACTTTCCGAGAGCACCCGATCACGGTCGTTTCCTCGGCACCACCGCAAGACATCATCCGAATCGGAGGCGACCGGGTCGCCAAGTGGGCCGTCGAGATCGGTGTCCACAACATCAAATACGATCCGCGAAAAGCGATCAAGTCGCAGGCCCTAGCGGACTTCATCGCCGACTGGGAAGAGGCCCAGCAGCCAGAGAAGCTGCCATACCTCCATTACTGGAGCCTGCACTTCGACAGCTCCAAGAACGCGGACGGCGCAGGCGCAGGGATCGTGCTAACTTCACCAAAGGGAGAGAAGATCCGCTACGTCCTCTGCCTCGACTTCACACCCTGCACCAACAACATGGCCGAGTATGAGGCCTTACTCCACGGAATGCGAGCGACCAAGGAGATGAATGTCAACCGCCTACGCTGCTACGGCGATTCCGACCTCGTCGCAGGGCAAGTCGCTGGCACCTGTGACACCGTCTCCCCCACCATGGCGGCGTACCGCCAAGCAGTGGAAAAGTTGGCGGGCACTTCACGGGCTACTCCGTCGAGTGGATTGACAGGCGGAAGAACGAGGAGGTCGACGCACTCTCTCGCATCGGGTCGGCTCGACACGCACCACCCGCCGGTGTCTTCCTCGACACGAGCACCAAGCCATCAGTCGCTCCCCCGAGGGAGATCGACATCGGAGTCCCGCTCCAACCAGAGGCAGCCCTGGTCGCACTCGTCAACGAGCCAGACGATTGGACCAAGCCCTACATCGCCTACCTGGAAGCCGGCACCTTGCCGGCAGACGAGACGGAAGCTCGGATGATCGCTCGTCGATGCAAATCTTACGCCATCATTGACGGCGAGCTCCACAAGCGCAGTGTCACCGGCGTGTTCCAACGCTGCGTCCAACCCGCCGAAGGACGCAAGATCCTCCACGACATCCACTCTGGTGACTGCGGCCACCACGCCGGCGCCCGCTCTCTCGTCGCCAAGGCTATGCGACATGGCTTCTATTGGCCCACCGCACACGCCGACGTTGTCGACATTGTCTAGCGGTGCGTCGGGTGCCAGAAGTACGCTAACCAGACGCATGTGCCGAGCTCAGCGCTCAAAACAATCCCCATCACCTGGCCATTCGCTGTGTGGGGCATGGATATGGTAGGCCCCTTCAAGAAGGCCCCCTCCGGCTACACCCACCTGCTAGTCGCGGTCGACAAATTCACAAAGTGGGTGGAGGCCAAGCCAGTTCGGAAATGCGACGGGAAGACCGCCACCAAATTCCTACGCGAGCTCATATATCGCTACGGGTTCCCAAACAGCATCATCACGGACAATGGCACCAACTTCGCCAAAGGAGCCATGGCTGAATTCTGCGAAGAGCACCACATCCGGCTCGACCTCGCGTCGGTTGCCCACCCGGAATCCAACGGCCAGGCAGAACGGGCCAACCAAAGCATCCTCCACAGCCTGAAGCCGCGACTCCAAGTACCACTCGAGCGCACCGCCGGGTGCTGGGTCGAGGAGCTGCCCTCTGTCATCTGGGGGATCCGCACCTCAGTCAACAGGTCAACAGGGTTCACCCCCTTCTTCATGGTCTACGGCGCCGAGGCAGTCATTCCCACCGACCTCGAGCACGACTCGCCGTGGGTCGTCCACTACACGGAGGCCGCAAACGAGCTCGCCCGCCAAGACGGGGTCGATCAACTTGACGAGGCACGTGACCTCGCTCGGTCACGCACCGCTATCTACCAGCAGGGACTCCGCCGCTACCACAGCCGGCGGGTGAAGACTCGCACCTTCCAAGAGGGCGACCTGGTGTTACGCCTCATCCAGGACAAGAAGGGCATGCATAAGCTCTCCCCTCCGTGGGAAGGGCCATTCGCCATCGGGCGAGTACTTGGCAACGACGCCTACTACCTCATCGATGTCCGCGGGGACGGCGAACTCGACGTCAAGCGACCATGGAATGTAAACCTCCTACGGAAGTTCTACGCCTAGAACCCCACATATGTACTCTCCAGTCGCTATGAAATAAAAAGAAACGGTTACCGCAAATTGCGCCTACTCTCCATGTCTTGTGCCACTCGCACTCGTAATAACAACGTTATGCTAACCGCAGAAGTCAACCTTTGGTACAGCGATCGGCACGGCTAAGTAGTGCGGTGCCAGAACACTGAGTCACCTCAGGTCTTGCATCGTCCATGAAAAACGCCTACCCGGAGCCCCATCGGAGTCGCCTAGCTTGACTGGTTCTACGAACCAAGACAACTGCCTTCGCTTCTTACAGCGACCATGGTCCTCCGCATCCTTGGCATAGCGACTCGAATGGCTAAGTACCACGCTCGGGGACTGAAGACCAGTTCATCGTGAGCGGTCCGGGAAAACTCCAAGTAGGAGAGCATGCCCAGGACTCGCCACGCGACTGACCCCATGGGCCAGGCAGGAGTGACGCGCTCAAACTAACGCGCTAAGTCCTCAACCACCCTCGAGTCGCGCCTAGAACAACCAAGTACCACGCTCGGGGACTCGGCCTCCCGACCTCGTTCGCGCAAGGGAAAACGGCAAAGTACAGAGCACTCAAGGGAGTCGCCTAGCGACTGGCTCTCCGAGCCCGGGCGAGTCGACCACAATGACAAAACACATAAAAACAACAAACATATCACATACGAGGTAAATCCCACAAAAGGGCGGACACGCTCGGGGACTCGTTCAAACATCAATCACAAACACATGACAAATACCAAAATAGACACGATGTCTCATTCGATTGCATGTCGCATTATCTCATGTTACAAAATATGCCTGCATGGTAGACCTGCTGCTAACGCCACAAGGCAAACTATCCTACTCTGCAGGCTTTGATGACGACTCGCCAACACCCCGGCGATTGCGTATGAACGGCGTGTACGGGTTCGACGGATACGTCGTCAGTTCACCCGCCATCTCCGCACGAAAGGGTTGCTCGAACTTGAAATCACGATGCGGCGGCTCGGAGTCGTTCGGCACGATGAACGCCTCTCGCACGGGAGGTCGCCATTGCCCGAACCACGCCCGGTATGCGGCGGCGCGATCCTGCAACTTGAGGACCTCGGAAAGCTCCACCGCGCCAGTCGACGATGGGTAGCCACTCGTCACGTCGTCGATGTCGAAGTCCTCGGGGAAGTGGGCAAGCCCAAGACTAAGTGTCGCCGCCGCTCGGAGCCGAAACGCCGACCGCGTCATGAACTCAACGACCGCGGGCGCCTTCTCCAAATACCTACACACCTCAACGAGGTCGCTGGGAATCACTTCCGTGGGCGATATCTCTTGGAGATAGGCATGGATGCACGTCGCCTACAACGTTTCCCAGTCGACAAGCATGCTTACACACTGCCGCGCGTCGAACGAGCTCGCCTCTTCCGCGCTATCGATGATGCGACCTGTGAGTAGAAGACAATAATGAATACAACGGACACCACAAATGGCACAACTACTGGAAGAGGCAGACGCACTTACCAATCAACGGGCGGGCGAGATCCGTGATGAAGCATTGAAGCGACGTATGGTCGTCCTGAAGCCCAGCAACAAGGGAATCCGACACTTTGCGATCCTCTTCGGCGGCTGCAATGGCGGCCTTGGCTCGCCCATCAGCCAAGCTCGCTTCTTCCTTCGCTTCCCGCAGCTCGCGCTCGAGGTCGGCGATCCGCTGTTCAGCCGAACTCAAAGCCGATTGCGCCGCCGCCAATTCACCAGGGACAAGCCTCGGCGAGCCTTCGCCAGCAACAGAAGCCCTTTGTTCGCTTCACGGACGATGGCGGTTCCTTCTCCACGCCGCTTCGCGCCAATCGGTCACCGATTCAAGTCAGACCCCCTGCACATCATCAAAAGGTTAATCAAAGCAAAATTCCTAAGTGCCCACCCGCTGAAATTCAGCGAATGCGCACTCGGGGACTGGCAACCAAAAAATTCCTAAGTGCCCACCCACTGAAATTCAGCGAGTGCTCACTCGGGGACTGGCAATCAAGAAATTCCTAGGTGCCCACCCGCTGAGATTCAGCGAGTGCGCACTCAGGGACTGGTACTCAAAAGAAATTCCTAAGTGCCCACCCGCTGAAATTCAGCGCGTGCGCACTCGGGGACTGGATGCGAAAAATAAAGATAAGACATTAAAAGAATCAGGCCGTTGCAAAGCACCGACCTGATCCTCGGGGACTGGAGGTACCTGGATGGCTGCGCCAAGCATGCCGTGGAGTTGTATTGCGTCCACGGACACGAGGAGAGCCGGCGTATGCCCACGACGTTGGTCGACTTCAGCATCGGCGGTCCCAGGAGCGTGGCTCGAGGGTGAAGTTCCACTCGCCGCGGCCGCCTTGGTGATGAAGCGTGGGAAGGTGGCGATAGAGGCACCCGCCCCAAAGGAGGTCGGTTCGGCCGTCCCAGGCAAGGGAGCGCCCTCCTTCGTAGACGCGGCTGCCTCCGTTACGGGTCCAGCTGGCACGACCGTCGTGTCGTCAGAAATCGTGACGACGTCGTCACCCTTGGCCTTCTTGCTGCCATCCGCAGAGACGACGACCTCGTCCACCTTCCTCTTGCGGGAAGGATCCTCCTCTCTAACGACGGGTGGCACCTTAGCCACGGTTGGGTGGCCCATCCTCTTCACCCCGGTCCTGTTCAAAAATTACATAAGCAATAAAATTCGAGCTGCTATGGAAGACAAAGGAGGGAGAGTGTACTCACTTGGCGACTGGAATGAAGCGCAGTCCCATGCGGAGGCCGGCTGGCTTCTCTAGTTCGGGGCCCAGTCGGCGGCTGAGCCCCATTTCCAGAACATCGCGTGCCCAAGACACGGACGGTTTCTTCGTTGTTGAGGCAGCAACCGGAGCCTCCGGAACGTCTTCAACAGGAGCTTCCTTGTGAGGCGAAGCTGCTGCGACCGAGGCGTCCCCCAGCCCAGAGACTGGGGAGAATGGCGGAGGCATCGATGCCAGGGGCACCTCGATGGTGGCCGTGTCCAACGCCGCTGTCGTTGGCGGCGCCTCGTCCTTGGCCGGGCTGGGGGCGTCAGAACTGCTCGCTGAATGTGGCAGCGAGGCCGGCCTCGTCGGTTTGGTCTTCGTCTTCCTCGGAGGCGCCTTCACCTCCTTTTCCTTCTTCTTCTTTTTCGATGGAGTCGCCTGGCGGCGCGAGGTGGTTTCTGGAAGCTCGTCGTCATCATCGTGACGCTCGAGGCTTTTACTTGCCTCAAGCTCTCGTTGACGCTGCCCACGGGTCTTGCGGGAGCGATGGGCGACTTCCTCGGATTCGTTGCCGCCGCCGCCTCGTCGCTCCGGCATTGCCCTTGGCGGAGGCGATCACGTCTGGACGGACGATCTCGAGTTCTCATCGTCCGAAGGTGGGAGCCATCCTTCCACCACTTGGAATAGCTGCACTGAATACAAGGTGAAATTAGAATTATCGCAACTGCATAAACTGCGACTGCGAGCGAAGTGAAGCGATTACCGTTGGGGCTGGAAGCTTTGCGGTATAGGGGGCGACCCAGGCGTAAGGCGTGTACACCGCCTAGGTGATTTTCTTCAGGCTGGGATGTAGTCCTCCGGCTTCCAATCGAGGCAGGCCTTCGCCGAGTCTTCCGCCCGTAATCGGTACATGTAGTGCTCGCGCCGAGCGAGCGGGACGAGCCGTCGCCCGAGCCAGCAGTTGTACAGGTTTATCGTTTGGAGGCCCTTCTTCTTCAGACCGCGGATGGTCTGGAGAATCTCGTCGACAACCATCCGCTGGTCGTTGGGGAGCTTGCCGACTTGGAGACGGCGCGACTCGGACCGATTGGCGGAGTACCGCGGGATCGCCGCCTCGCCCTCCGGGGTCGCCTCGGCTACGTAAAACCATGATTTATTCCAGTCGCTCGCTGCCTTGGCGGGCAGCATCAGGTCGAAGAATGAAGCCTTCGAATTGAGCTGGAAGGTTAGGCCGCCCACGGCTAGCATTGGGCCGCCCGCTTCCTCGCGGCTGATCCGTCTGTGTTACAGATCTTGCCATAGGGGGAAGTAGGGCCGGCAGCCCAAGTAGCACTCGCAGAACGCCACAAAGATGGCGAGCTGCTCGATGCTGTGGGGACCCAGATCCGAAGGCTGGATCCCGTAGTAGGCGCAGAAGCGCCGGAAGAACAGGGACGTGGGGAACCCTAGCCCCCGTTCAAGATGGCTGGTGAAGCAGATGAACTCCCTCTCTCGCGGATTCGGGGTCGTCTCTCCAGCTACGGGAATGCGCCAACAGCCGGCTCGCAAGATCCCGGCCTCCTCGAAGGAAGCCAGTTGCGCCCTCGTGCATTTAGATCTACCCCACGGCTCGGTGGAGAGGGCCATGGCAGAGAGATTTGCTGGGGGTCGGGGGATTTCAGGTCGGTTGGATCGCGATGCGAAGGGAGGCGAAAGGTGCGCGCAGTCGGAGGAAATGGTGAGAAGGTGGTTCTCTGATCGCCTGCCATTCCTCTTATATAGCGGTTGTTACCTGCCAAATCAGGGAGCCGTTACTACGCGGTGATTACGCCAAAAGTTACCGTTGGATTACCCCAACGGCTAGTTTGACCACGGTTAATGGTCCAACTTCGGCCACTCGACTCGCCGACCCTCTCACTATGACAGTGTTTGCCGACTCGACACGCCAAAAGCTGCGACCTGGATGATTGATTTCTCCTTTATACGGGAGTCCGCTGACGATTCGACTGGATGTCCACTCAAGTCAGATACTCCGACCGCCAAAGCCACCCACGCCTAATCGACGGCCTCGGGGACTATCGATGGGGATATGCCTACCGGGTATACCCAGCAGACGCTTCCGATCGCCCAGAATCGCGAGTGGGCTGCAAGACGGCGATTGGATTGGAGCCCAGAGGAACCGAGCGATCGAAGTCAAGGCCCAAAGTAGTAGATAGGCCCAATGGATTAGGTTAAACGAGTCAAGCTTTAACTGAATCGGTTGAGATATGTAAACCCTAGGGGAGGTGAGCCTATATAAACCTCCCTGTAGGGTGAGTAGAGATACGTTCCATCATACACCCAAGCGACTCGCCGCCTAGCCGCCGAGCTCGCCCATTGTACCACCTCCATAATACAATCTAGCAGGAGTAGGTCTTTACCCTCCGGGGGGCGAACCTGGGTAAACCCTGTGTCTCTGCCCTCATCTCGAACCGCAGATGGCTGGCCGCCCTTGCCCCTCGTTCTACTACTCGCTGCCGATTGCAGCATCTGCCGTGACCATTCCCTCGACAGGTAGCACTAAGGCTAGAGCATAATTACATAAAATAATGAGCAACATATGCTCCTGATTTTGAAATGGTTTTCAAAAAGAACCTTAATTGATCATGGATGCATGGATGATATGCATGAGTTTTGAAACATGATTTTATGGATGTTACAGCGTTGGACAGAGGGTGCAACGGCGAGTCGAACTATGGGTGCGCCACCCCGGAATGGTCACCGGAGCACTAGCTCCGACGAGCTCCGACGATGACCGGCTCGGGTGCATGCGTACAAGGCGCTACAGATGACTAGGATCAAATCAGAGAGAACGAGCATAAGCAAGAGCTCACCAGGAAGCTTGTAGTTGCAGCGACAAGGGAAGGCGAGCTCAGAGGACGTCGCCATGGTCGATGGAGAACGGCAGACAGACGAGCTCAATGCACATGGTTGCAGGCTTCACGGCTCGATTCCTCCTCCTAGAAGACGAAGTCCATCATGGCGGTGCTAGTGGAACCTTCAATTGGTCTTGGGCTGGTCTTGAACAACGACAATGAACTACTCCGGCTGTTAGGGTTTCGGCATGGTTGGGGAAATTTTAGAGAGAGAATGTTTCGGGTACGAATGGATAGAGGAGCTCGCGGGTGTTCTTATCCCCTTCCTTATGACGGCGGCGTACATCGTAATGCCTGGAGATCGACGATCGCCGCGATGCCACGCAGTTGCTTCCGCCAGCGAGGAAGATGACGAGATATACAAGGCCGAAGCGGTACGGGCTGCTAGTGGGCTGGTCGCGGGCTACACCTGGGTGTCAGGTAATCAGGTAGGTTTGGGCTGCGCCCAGGTTTAGTGTTTTTTCTATTTTCTGATTTCTAAATCAGATTTGAATTTGGTTTATAATTTGAACATTTCTTTGTATGTTTAATTTGCTGGACATTTGCAGTGATATTAAAATACATTTGGTAACCTTTGTGAACACTTATTATGCCTTCTTTTTATATTTCTTTTATTTACTCAATAAGAACTCCTTTTAATAATTGGAAGAAACTTCTTCTTATTATTTTTCCCTTTCTATTTTAGTTAGAGATTTATTGGATGATATGTTCTTATTTGCTTATCAACTTAATTTTAATGAGCTCATAGTTTGAATAGAAACTTTATATATAAGTTTAATGATTTTATACCATTATTTGATGCATGAAATATAAAGACATTGATATGAAAATTATTACTCCCATTAATTTGGAAAATAGCAATGTATGTGATAAACAAAGAAGTTTAGGGTTTTGAATTTGGAGTATTACCCTTGGTTTTAGGATTTTATATAGTTTTAGATTCTTTTTAAGATTTAGGATTTAGTGACTAAGTGTATTGCCTTTTGTATATAGTATTGGATGAAATCTCCCTTTTAATTAGAAAATTCTAATTAGAGTGTTTTATAGAAGTGAATATACTTAAACACATATAGTTAGGATGTGTGGAATTAACAGAGATGTGCTTATGTAATTTGCTATAGGAAACTATCTCTATAAAGTGCTATAGACATCAGATGATGGATCAATGGTATATGATGGATATTATGTTTGAGTTGATATTTAGAGTTGAGTGCTTACCATGATTAAATAGGAAAATGATTTATACATATAACTATATTTCTCAATCTTGCGTTTCTAATTAAGGAATTCCTTTCCTAGATATGATACCTCTTTCTATCCATCATCAGGGTTAGTTTGATGGACTTACTTATTAAAATATTCTTATTCAATATATCATTCTTCTAAAATTATGGATGAATCCAATGAGTTTGATACAAAGGCATTTCATAGCTTCCTCCTATCCTGGTTTGGTTGTATCTACTATTTTACTGTTGACAATCTTCCATCCCACCAGTAGTTCCTTCAAACTCTACTCCCAATCTTCCTTAATCCCCATCACTATTCTTTCTCTAAAGTAAACTATCCTTAAAGTTGAATAACACCCTCTTATAATTACTTAACCCCCATGACTTACACTTCAACCCATGAATTATATTTATGTGGTTTGCAAAGACTTCTCTAGGATCACTTATCTTTATTAAGGTTCCAATCATGTTCCGCCTACCAGTATTACCTATACTAAATATAATCATTCCATGTTGGTGGCCAAAACATTACCATTATAATACTTTTAATCATTTATTACCGAAGTTCTTAGTTGGCTAAGCAGGGCTTTATCAATCTTACCTTTTATTTTTGTGGAAATTATATTCTTAATAGCTTATATTGGATTAAGGTTATTAATGGAATTTACCCTCATTAGAAGATTTGAGTAGTTGTTCTGATGAGATCAAATAATAGATCAAAGACTAATAGTTAAAGAAGTTGTGAATGAATGGGGAATTATCCAATATTGATGAACAACAGATATTGAGATAAGTTCCATAAATATTGTATAGAAAGAAAGATATATATATAGTGGATGATCTTGACTTAATCTCTTTCCATCTCCAACTCATCAAAAGAGTTTTTAAGGTTAGGTGTTACCATGATACTCAGAATGTATGCAGATGGGATTTAAGATGTAGTGGTTACATTCTTATTATTTGTTTTGTATCCTTTTATTGGTACTTATGAGTGATTATAATGAATACTATAATATGATCACCTAATGATCAAATTTAATTCACATTATATTAAGGTTTAACTTATGGTACATTTTGATATACCCTTAGATCAAATCTCTCTTACCAAAAATGAGATTTTAACAAAAATCTTATTGAAACTTATCGTAGTCAACTTGATGATCTACTTCAATTCCATCAAGCTAAGAGAAGCTTCAATCACTTTGAGAAGTTTTATATAAAAGCGCAAAAATTATTCGGATTTTCTATGCATGAATGCAATGCACACATCTAGGTTCAACTTATTTCTATGCTCTAATGCTGGGATGTTACAGACTCTCCTCCTTAAAATAAACTTCGTCCTCGAAGTTCGCAAACTCTCATGTTTCGGAGTAAGAAATTGTTTTGTAGTGGTTACTACACTCTCCGCTCCATGATGATTGTTAATGGAATTAATTGGAGTATTCCATAACCTGATTAGATACCCTCATTCAATTATTTTTCTTGAATCATCAAACTTCACTATTATTTTAAGTACAGTTTGGAGGTTCTTACTATCATAAGTTTTTAAGTTTCTATATACGCCTTTTAATAGTCAATAGACTATCTTACTATTCCTGTCATTATATATTTGATACTGGTTTTCCTTCCAAGATTGGATTTGAACTCAATTTTGTCCATACCCATTGGAATTGTTCATTCTTGACACTTGTTTAATTAGGGTTCTATATTACTTTTTAAGGGTTACTTTAAAAGTTGTTTCTTTTCAATTTGATTGTTAAATGTATCCCTTATCACCCTCAAGTTTATACCTTCTTAACATTTTTAAATAACTTTTCTTTATTACCTATAGTATTTTCTTCAACTTTCATTCCTAATGTTTACTCTCCCCCTTAAGTTTTACTAATAGTTTTGAAACTCCATGCATAGAAGTCATTGATTCCTGAACTAAAATGTTGGTTCATGTTCAGTTTATATTTTACTGGTTTAAGGTCCAATGAAAGATTATACGGTGCATCCACATAGTTGTGGATCTCCGAAGCAAATCCTTCCACACTAAATGTCGTACTTACTATTGGGGCATTCTTGTTGAATAAACTGGATCATGCAAAGTATCTTGCCAAGCGATCATCTTTAAATTTGTTAAACTTTCTTAGGTCTTACTTAACTTAGGCCAAATTTAATGCTCTTTATGCAACTTTTAATAAGATTTGGTTAACTATTTCAACCAAATACCAGCTGCGGACAAAATACCAATTGTGGATTAGTTACTAGCTATGGATCAAATACCAGTTGTGGATTATTACCAGCTGCGAACCGTCCTAGGGTGTGTGTATTACCCTATGGTTTCTTACATACCTCTTTCATTTTCTCAGAATTGTCAGAGTTTGAATCCCATTTTGGTTCCAAAGCTAACTATTTGTACTTATTCATGATACTTCCATGAACTTGGTACAATTATTCCATTACTTAGTAATATTACCCACTTTGATTGATCTTTAAGTTTAATATTTCTTGTAGCTCCCTACATCTTCTATAACCAACTTCTTTCTTGATTCTGGCTAGGAATAATTTATGCTTTACCTATTCTCCAAGTGGTATTAACACTCCTTATATATTGCTTCTTCCTTTCAATAAGTCTTCCTTTTTTATCTTTGAAATCGTCGCTCCCTTACACGAATTACCATTCCTATCTAGGTCTATATCATCAAGTAATAACTGGGTGTTACATCATTCATTTGCACACCTAATTAAACTTCATGTACATATCTAGTCAATCAAGAAAATCCAATAAGATCCAAAAGTCGATAAACATCAAAACATATACCCTGTATCATACATAGGTTTTTAGATAATTTACAAATGTACTAGATGTTCCCACGGTTTGCTTCATACCTATTTACACAACTATCTTACAAGAACTGCTTGCTCTTGTGGATATATCCTCACTTATTTCGGCAAACTCTCCAAACTACAATACGCATTACCCTCTATGTACATTATTCAAGACCGCATCCCTGGGGATGTTGTTTCTCTCTCACTTTCATCTTCCTCTAGTGCTTCCCGGAGTTCCGTCCATGATGACGTGAAGTCCTACGACTGCCTTCTGGAGCATAGGAGCATCCAGGAGGTGCGTAATCTTGATTAGAAATACCGAGACTGAGATTAGTCATTGAAAAATGACTAGAGTTGGCGTAATCTTCCACCGAATAGTTCGGGTTTTCTGGCAACGCTTCCTCATAGTAAGTTGGTTCCTTAACTTGTTCTTGGATCCAGTCATACAAATTGGTGTAGTAGCTATTGGGATACTCTTCTAACTTGATTGGATTAGTATCACCCCCATATGGTCCATAAGGCTCTCTATGGTTATAGTTGGTCTCTTCTTCAATACCTGTGTCACAAGGTATAGGATTCCCTATGGTTTTACCCTGAGATTCTATTTCCCATCCATATTTGTTAGGCTCAGGTTTATTTGGAATAACTTTATTCCATTCTTGTTGTTCGGCATTGTACTTGGTCCATAAGTCTTCAGGTGGCTTGAAGTCATTCTGGTAATAGGCATAATTTTCTTTGTTTGGGTCATCAAACTCAGTTTCCTCAAACACTTCTCCTGAAGGTATGTATTTGGGATGCCTAGATTCTTTATCTAACTTCTTCCTACAAGCCATTGCTTTATCAGGATCAGTAAAATCCTCAATGACCGTATCCAGCTCCTGAACTAAGACTTCGTGAGTGTTACGATAAGTGTTTAGCAAAGACCGATAACGATCCATATACTATACTGCTAGAGTAGGTTCAGTTTGGAATAAGGTAGAGTGGTCTAACTCATGCTCTGAGTTTGAGGTTTCATGTAGTATAATGGTGTGAGTACTACCTTCTAAAGCTTGGGATTTATGCTCTCGGATCATGGTTATGGCTGTTGCTATGGCAATCTGATATGCAGATGCCATGCACCTTGCCTCTCCTACTGGAATTTCTCCCTTAAGTCCTAACTTCTCGGGTAACATGATCATGACACGGTATTTAGCTAATACCTGCCCATCATAGAAAGTGTAAATCTTGACCAAAAGTTTTGATTCACATTCCAAACTCCATAGAAGTTGTCGGAGATTGTTTGTCCAATACCCTCCGTAGTCATCCAACGTCATGTTCATCACTTGAACATTCCGGGGTGGATATAGAGGTGCCATGTGGAACTGTGGATAAGAAATTATCATCAGTCACATAGAGTTAAAACTCTTGGGTAATGTTTGGAATTGCAATCATATAAAAGAGTTATCGCACTAGTAACATAACAGGTTAATTCTCAAGTGAATATCCGTTATATCACTAGAGAACTCGTTATTATTGCTAGGATGTGTCCTACAGATTATACCCATTTACTAGGTTCCCAACCTAAGGTCAAAGCATATGCTCTGATACCAACTGCGGTGACCCAGTATACCACTGCATGATGTAGTATAATATAGTCGTTGACATAGAATGGCACAACAGAAACACAGTGGGTCCAATACATGGCTAAAGGTTACAACTCACTCTTTACATAAGATCCAGAGAACACTCTAGGTTTAAGAGAGAGAAAGAACTTCTTATGAAGAAGAATCAAAGATAAACAACGCAAAAACAATTGTACTACTAGAACTAGTATTTTACTACGGGTTTGGTATTGCGGCTATTGCAACGCACTACAGAGATAGGTTCTTTGGCTAGATATTATATTACTATCTAATCAGTAACTTCGTCTTCACTTGAGTTGAGGTATGTTGTCTTCCTTGTCTTTCTTGAAAAAGCTTTAGCTCTTGACCATTCCTAGAGCATAACTTAATGTAGTTATTGTTTACTCTGGCTTCAGAATCTAGCAAGGGTTAAGAAGATACTTTGAGTACGAGCGTACTCAACAAGTTCACTAGAAAAGGAGTGTTTGATGCACTATAACTACAGCCACAGACCATAGGTCGTAGGCAATGCAAGTTTTCATAAACATTTCTTCAAAGGTTGCTTTTATTCTGAAAACCTATGTCCGTCAGCCTTCATGGGTTTACTAGAACCTTCATGGGGTTCCTTTCCCGCCGCGTTCGCAGATCCTTCCCGGTACAGGGAGTAATAAGTTAAAGTTCTTACACTCTGCAGAGGTGCGTTACTTTACCCATGAGAGATCAACTCTTTGTTTCACAACCGGGCAGCTTATTCCCGTCCACAATTCCATGATGTGGGGCCCAGAAGATGATCCAAACCCATCATCGCCCCTTCATTCGCAAGATGCCTCCTTGGTGTACACCATGCCCACATAAAGAATTACGGCAATGGTTTGTACAAACCGTTAGATGCCAGAACTATCATGGGACGATGAGGGTTCCCACCCATATGCTGCATATCCTCTACGAATTACCAATTAATATGCACGCTACGAGGATAGCAGTCGCGACCTGCACATCCAGCTTCATGCGAGAGGAAGAAGATACAGCTGACTTCTTCGTCCCATTCCAAATCTCATGGTCAACGCGTAATATACGGCGCAAGAATCACTGGCGACATTGGTTGATAAGTCCTAGGTGATATAGTTCTAAGCAGTGGTATCCCAACTGTCAGATTTAATAGATTAGCTGATCACCCTGGATCAGTAATCAATAGTTCTCATTATTATTGAAAATAGTGTTTTCTGACATTTTTCAAATGCAGGTGAAGACAACACTGTATTTGTAAAATACTTTACAAAAAATAATCAGAGGACATGAGAAACTGTGAACTTGCCTTTTGTGATTGCAAGATTATGCACTCACGGTCTTCGAGTCAGTATAAGATCCAAAATCTGAAATCAGCATCATTGGTCCGGTAAGGACTAATGTTTAAAGAAGCAATATGCTTTTATGCATAAGTAATGCGATCCACGTTCTAAGCGCAAATCATGGAAATAACGTTGTCCTAGGTTTTAGATTCCGAAAGTGGTTACTTTGGAATGTGTGGTTCTTTTGGAGAAATTTCGTAGTTGTAATTTTATTAGAGTTTATGAGTGGTTGTAAACAACACATATGTAGGAGTAAAGTATACATTCTTATGACATACTAGTTAGTATTACTTATACAAAGTTTCTTATTTAAAGTGGCAAAAAGGATAACCTTCGAAGAAAAGGTTTCTCTTCTAAGGTCTAAACAAACTTTGTGGTTAGTTAGTGGTGGTTAATGTTATTTGTTTGCTTAAATTGTTTGGCTTGAGTTGCTTTATAGTTTATCTACTTCAGACCAAAGTTAACTATAAAACATATAATAATGCTTATAGTGTTATATTAAGATTTTGTAGACTAAAGTTAACTTTAAAGTATGGATGGTTTTGAAAGTATTGTACTTATACATTGGTATCTTGTATATCTGAAATGTGTTCTTTAAGTTACTTAAGAATGTTTATTCTGTTACTTGAGTAAGGTTTTCTTGATGTGAGTATGGAGTAATATCATTATCTTTTATAGATAAGTGAGTATAGTTTATGAACCCAACATAATGCTACTTAACTACTTATGGATTTATATAGTGTTATAGTAGTTTTTGTAATTTGGTGATTAATATGGTTTTAGAAAAGATTTGATTGTTCACAAGTTGTTCTTTAAGGATTTATTCTTAGTGGAATTCTTCTTAGAGATAATTTGTATTTAAGGTTGTAGATTCTTCTAAGATAAGAACATTCATAATGTTTGAAACTATTATGGTATTATATTATTTAATATTCAAAACTAATACTATTTATCAGACTTATTTGGCTCATTTAGGAATATTAATAAATTTTATTTATCTTTATATGAATTATTAATGAAGTAAATAAGTTTAGATTTGAGTTATTAAAATATTTAATTTTTATTTAACTCTAAAGTAGAATATTACATTTTTAATATGTAGATATTATTTTTGTGATCTTTTTGGTATATTACATTTATTTTTGTGACTTATAAATAATAAGATATGATTTTTATAATTCTTATTACTTTATAATTACTTAATGAATAAATATTTAATTGAGTGAAATAATAATACATGATTATAGTTTTAAATTAGAATTCTTATTTTTCCAAGATTTTTTGGTATTTTATTTATATTACAAACATTTATCATTATAGGAATATGAATTGTTAAAGTTTTATTAGCTATAAAACCTTTATTAAATAATATTCATTTAAAAAATTATCTCAGTAATATTTAATAATAAGTTTAAGTTGTAGATTTTATTTTTATGAAAATTTTCATATATTATACATATTTTCTGAATTATAAATCAAAAGTTATTAATTAAACAAGATTTAATCATTTATTAAATTTCTGGAATAATATTAATTGGATTATAACATTTTATTTAACTCTGAACAGAAAATACTTTGTACACCGTACTCAGAGCTAGCCCCAGTCAATGACTAGTGGGCCATGGTCCACCTAAGCTCTCAGATGAAAGAAATGCATTTGCTACTGACCTCCTCTCAACTCATTGTCGATGACATGTGGGCCCTGGGCCACATCACTTGCCACGCGGAACAAAGACTAGGTCAAACAGGGAACTGGTACCAGGCTGACCCCAACACGTCGTCACGCTGACGTCAGCGCGACCACCACCACCAGATCAAGGCCGTCGGCGATGATCTTTCGGCGTTTTAGCATGCGAGGTTTTGTGCGTTGGACAGAGGGTGCAACGGCGAGTCGAACTATGGGTGCGCCGCCCCGGAATGGTCACCGGAGCACTAGCTCCGACGAGCTCCGACGATGACCGGCTCGGGTGCATGCGTACAAGGCGCTACAGATGACTAGGATCAAATCGGAGAGAACGAGCAGAAGCAGGATCTCACCAGGAAGCTTATAGTGGCAACGACAAGGGGAGGCGAGCTCAGACGATGTCGCCATGGTCGACAGCGAACGGCGGACAGACAAGCTCGATGCACATGGTTGCAGGCTTCACGGCTCGATTCCTCCTCCTAGCAGATGAAGTCCATCATGGCGGTGCTAGTGGAACCTTCAATTGGTCTTCGGGTGGTCTTGAACAACGACAACGAACTACTCCGGCGGTTAGGGTTTCGGCATGGTTGGGGAAATTTTAGAGAGAGCACGGGAGAGAGTGTTTCGGGTACGAATGGATAGAGGATCTCGTGGGCATTCTTATCCCCTTCCTTACTGACGGCGGCTTGCATCGTAACGCGTCGGAGATCGACGTCTGCCGCGACCCCACACAGCTGCTTCCGCCGGCGAGGAAGACGACGAGAAACACAAGGCCGAAGCGGTACGGGCTGCTAGTGGGCTGGTCGCGGGCCGAAGTGGGCTACACCTGGGTGTCAGGTAATCAATTTTCTGTTTTCTAAATCAGATTTGAATTTGGTTTATAATTTGAACATTTCTTTGTATGTTTAATTTGCTGGACATTTGCAGTGATATTAAAATACATTTGGTAACCTTTGTGAACTCTTATTATTCCTTCTTTTTATATTTCTTTTATTTACTCAATAAGAACTCCTTTTAATAATTGGAAGAAACTTCTTCTTATTATTTTTCCCTTTCTATTTTAGTTAGAGATTTATTGGATGATATGTTCTTATTTGCTTATCAACTTAATTTTAATGAGCTCATAGTTTGAATAGAAACTTTATATATAAGTTTAATGATTTTATACCATTATTTGATGCATGAAATATAAAGACATTGATATGAAAATTATTACTCCCATTAATTTGGAAAATAGCAATGTATGTGATAAACAAAGAAGTTTAGGGTTTTGAATTTGGAGTATTACCCTTGGTTTTAGGATTTTATATAAGTTTAGATTCTTTTTAAGATTTAGGATTTAACGACTAAGTGTATTTCCTTTTGTATATAGTATTGGATGAAATCTCCCTTTTAATTAGAAAATTCTAATTAGAGTGTTTTATAGAAGTGAATATACTTAAACACATATAGTTAGGATGTGTGGAATTAACAGAGATGTGCTTATGTAATTTGCTATAGGAAACTATCTCTATAAAGTGCTATAGACATCAGATGATGGATCAATGGTATATGATGGATATTATGTTTGAGTTGAGATTTAGAGTTGACTGCTTACCATGATTAAATAGGAAAATGATTTATACATATAACTATATTTCTCAATCTTGGGTTTCTAATTAAGGAATTCCTTTCCTAGATATGATACCTCTTTGTATCCATCATCAGGGTTAGTTTGATGGACTTACTTATTAAAATCTTCTTATTCAATATATCATTCTTCTAAAATTATGGATGAATCCAATGAGTTTGATACAAAGGCATTTCATAGCTTCCTCCTATCCTGGTTTGGTTGTATCTACTATTTTACTGTTGACAATCTTCCATCCCACCAGTAGTTCGTTCAAACTCTACTCCCAATCTTCCTTAATCCACATCACTATTCTTTCTCTAAAGTAAACTATCCTTAAAGGTGAATAACACCCTCTTATAATTACTTAACCCTCATGACTTAACTTGAATCCCTGAATTATATTTATGTGGTTTGCAAATACTTCTCTGGGATCACTTATCTTTACTAGGGTTCCAATCATGTTCCACCTACCAGTATTACATATACTAAATATAATCATTCCATGTTGGTGGCCAAAACATTACCATTATAATACTTTTAATCATTTATTACCGAAGTTCCTAGTTGGCTAAGCAGGGCTTTATCAATCTTACCTTTTATTTTCTGGAAATTATATTCTTAATAGCTTATATTGGATTAAGGTTATTAATGGACTTTACCCTCATTAGAATATTTGAGTAGTTGTTCTGATGAGATCAAATAATAGATCAAAGACTAATAGTTAAAGAACTTGTGAATCAATGGGGAATTATCCAATATTGATGAAAAACAGATATTGAGATAAGTTCCATAAAGATTGTATAGAAAGAAAGATATATATATATATAGTGGATGATCTTGACTTAATCTCTTTCCATCTCCAACTCATCAAAAGAGTTTTTAAGGTTAGGTGTTACCATGATACTCAGAATGTATGCAGATGGGATTTAAGATATAGTGGTTACATTCTTATTATTTGTTTTGTATCCTTTTCTTGGTACTTATGAGTGATTATAATGAATACTATAATATGATCACCTAATGATCAAATTTAATTCACATTATATTAAGGTTTAACTTATGGTACATTTTGATATACCCTTAGATCAAATCTCTCTTACCAAAAATGAGATTTTAACAAAAATCTTATTGAAACTTATCGCAGTCAACTTGATGATCTACTTCAATTCCATCAAGGTAACAGAAGCTTCATTCACTTTGAGAAGTTTTATTTAAAAGCGCGAAAATTATTCGGATTTTCTATGCATGAATGCAATGCACACATCTGGGTTCAACTTATTTCTAGGCTCTAATGCTGGGATGTTACAAGTATTTATGCTCGATAGTAGGTTCATGCCTCTAGTAATCTGGGGAAGTGACAGAAATATCTAAAGTTGTAGATGTGTTGTTGCTACTAGGGAGAAAACAACAATCTTTTGTTCATGGAACAATTGTATTCATTACTTTATACACATTGTTTAATGCAATTATCCGTTGCTTGCAACTTAATACTGGAAGGAGTTCAGATGATAACCTAAAGATGAATTATTAGTCATAGATGCAGTTGGATTATGGTCTATGTATATTGTTATAATGTCCAATCAAATCTTATAGGAATCATGATGTCTAGTATTTGCATTGTTACGCTTTCTCAACCTGTCAATTGCCCCGCTGTAATTTGTTCACCCAGCATGTTATCTATCTTAAGGAGAACACCTCTAGTGAACTGTGTACCCCGGTCCAATCTTTACCATTGATACATCATCTACTGTTACCTTTTACTTTCTACAAGCAACTATTACCTTCCACACTATACGTTTAATCGTTTGTTTTCAGCAAACCAGTGAGATTGACGACCTCACTGTAAGTTGGGGCAAAGTTTTGAGTTTGTGTTGTGCAGGATTCCAAGTTGCTAGCAACACCTTGGAGTTGTTTCCTTGTACCTACTGGTTCGATAACCTTGGTTTCATAACTGAGGGTGCTGATGTGCTCATCACACCTTGCTCTTGGGGTTTCCCAACGAGGCTCTAAAATCAACCGAGCCGCGTCAAGATTTTCTTGCACTGTTGCCGGGGAGTTAAGGACAGCTTCACAAGGGGAGTCTTTCACAACCATTATCTTTACTTTTTTTTTGTTTTGCTTAGTTTCTTTTGCTTTGTTTTTCTTGCTTATTTTTACCAAAAATACAAAAAAAATAGTTTCATTTGGTTTGCTTTTTCTTATCAAAAACACACAAAAAAATTTAGTTCTTCCTATAGTTGTCACCTTGTTCTAGCTCACCATGTTGATCCCGAAGTTCACCCTGAAAGACCTTTAAATAGGTAGTGGCTCTATAATTGGGAAAGAAAATATTGAGGAATTCTTTAATCATATTAGCAAACATGAGGATATTGAGGATAGATCCTTAACAGACCTTGCTACTAATTATGAATTTGATGCAGCTTCTTTAGTTCACATGTTGGAGGCTAGGTTTGTTAACCTTAACCCCATGATGCAAATAATGTTTCTTAAGCTTAAAGATATTGAGGACACTGAAAAGAGAGATTTTGTAACATCCCAGCATTAGAGCTTAGAAATAAGATGAACACAGATGTGTGCAGTGCATCCATGCATAGGAAATCCGAATAATTTTCGCGCCTTTGAACAGAACTTGTCAAAGTGATTAAAGCTTCTCTCAACTTGACGGAATTGAAGTAGATCATCGAGTTGACTGCGATAAGTTTCAATATGACCTTTGCTAAAACCTTATTTGGTGTAAACATGATTTGATCTAAGGGTAGATCAAATATAATAAAATTAAACCACAATATATTGTTTAATGTTTAATATCAGATCTTTAAGAGATCATATCTTAGTATTCATCACAATAACCTATAAATACCAAGTTATGAATACAACACAAGTAACAAGAATTTAATAATTATATCTTGATCTATCTTATTCTTATATGTTTCTACCATGAGGATCATGGTACTACTTCACCTTAACTCTTCCTTTTAGGAAATACTAAAAACTTGAGGTAAAGTAGGATTTGATATATACATCTATTGGAGTAATATTAGTGATGAATGACAAAAGATGTGTGAATGGAGTTAACAGTAACCATTTGTTTGATTAAAGGTTACCATTAGTAAAGTAATATAACCAAGTATGGATATGAGAAGATTATGAAAAGCTTTAGTGACAAGCTTCTAAGATTCATAAGTAAGATTACAAAGTAATTATGAAGTAGAGAGTAAACTCAAGTGGACTTGGATTCATAATAAGTATCCTAGAGATGAGAATTATCTCTATGAGTAGATCATATAGAGCTTTAGTGTCAAGCTCATTGCTTTCACAAATGGATTTAGGAGGGGAAATTGTTGATAAGAATGTTCTTGTGAAGTGAAGCTCATCATGTTAACACATGATGGTGGATATGAAGAAGTGATATATCTAGGAAAGAAATTACTTAATTATAAGTCAATACCTATGAAGTATGGAAGATAGGAACTCTTGGAAAACACTCCACCTTAAAGCTGGAATCAAACTTAATATCTATCTCATAGGTTTGGTTCATCATCTTATCTCCCAATGGCCTATACGAATATTTTCCTATAGCAATTCACTCAAGCATATCTTTGCCACTTCAAAACATTTAAAATCATATGTACCTAGAAACTATAGTTAGCAATTCTATCTCCTAAGTAATCCTAGAGAATAACTTTATTATGTTAAAAGGGTGATATCATTTATGATCACAAATATAAGGGCAATTTGTCTTCAACTATAACGTGCATTCACCTTTATAAAAAAATAATAACCCTGAAATGAACCATTCCTACCAAGAGTATGCCTTGATAAAAATCATAGAAATATATGATAACCATGAAGAATCCATATAAGTGCCTTAATTGTTTTCTCCAGAATAATGGTTAATTGTTTTCTATTTCTAAAATGCCCATTCTTATGTGCTTGATTCCAAAATAAATTCAAATCCTAAACAGAAATTTTAAAAAAAATTTAATAATAAATTCAAGGTATGTTATGAAAATAAAGAATCATAACAAAAGTATCTATGTAAATAAAATAAAGAAATAATAACATTATATTAAGAATTCATAAGAGGACCCTAAATACACTTTATTATTGCTGCAACGATCCAGCAAATAAATTCTATACAGAAAATTCAAATCAATTGTGCAAATTCAAATCTGAAAACAAGATAGAAAACAGAAAAGAATTAGAAAAGAATAAAAGAAGAAGCAGCAGACAAGTCTGGCCCACGGCCCATTCCTTCTCGCAGTTATCCGTCGCTCGCAAGCCACAGCCAGCTCCTTCCGCTCAGTTCGTCGAAGCCCAACAACAGCCCAGGCCCACATACCCCTTTGTCCAATCTATCGTCATCGTCCACCTCGCGCAGTCGCCGAATCAGCTCGCTGGCGCCCAGTGCTGCCGCTCGCCGGCATGGAGATTCGTGTCGCCGACCGCTAGAGGGGATAAGGAGGCCACGACGACGCAGCTCTGCCTCACCCTCATCCACTCCTTCTCCCTGTGAAGCTCTCTCTTTCTCGAATCCTCCTCTAACTGAAACCCTAGCTCGTCGGAGCCCCACATCATCGTCAATAGAGATCACCCCAGAGCCTATGGAGTGGTCGAGGAGAACCGCCACGTTTCCCTCTTCATCTTAGTAGAATCAATAGATCAAGGGGAGCTCGGGTGGGTGTGAATTTTATCATTCATTTCCGTTGGGGTTCGTAGGAAAAGTCGACGGTGTGCTCATCTCCGACCGCGCTGGTCCTCGTCGACCTCTCTATCGTCATTAGGGTGAGTTCTTGAACCCTCCAGTACCCCTAAATCCCATCATCTTGTTGTAAATCGCCGTCGCATATTATGACACCGTCGGTCACCGTCGGAGCTCGTTGGAGCCGAGGCTCCGATGACCATTTCCGAGCGGCGTCGCCACTATAAGGTTCAGCACAACACACTGATTCAAACTAGACTAGTTTCTCTTGCTAGGGCGCCGTAGATCGTCGCCGGCGACCACCAACTGAGAGTGGTGGTTGTGCTAACGTCATAGCGACGTCATGCCGACGACAACCTTGACCTAGTCCATCGTTTGAATGGTCCACTGCTTGCGTGGCATGTTGACGTGGCCCTGACCCCACTGGTCAGTTTCTAGGGTAGGATTAGTATTAGTATGAAAAGGTATTCTCTGTTTAGCAAATAGTTAAGAAAATATAAATTCAAGTATAAATATTCCAGAAATTAAATAAAATAATTAAATCTTGTTAAATCAATAACTTTTATTTTATAATTTGAAAAAATATGTGTAATATATGAAAATATTTGGAAAAATAAAATATATAATTTAATTATATTATCCAACATCATTATGTTAACTATTTAAATAAATATTATTTAATCAAGATTTTATAAGTAATAAAACTTTGATAATTCGTATTTTAATAATGGTAAATGATAAAAATATAAATAATATACCAAAATTCTTAGAAAAATAAGAACTAAAATTTAATATTACAATCATGTATTATTACTTCACTTAATAAAATATTTATTATTTATTAAGTGTTTATAAAGTATTAAATCTTATAAAAATCATATCTTATTATTTATAAATCACAAAAATAAATGTAATATACTAAAATGATCACAAAAATAATATTTACATGTAAAAAATATAACATTCCACTTTTGAGGGAAATAAAAACTTAATACCATAATAACTTAAATTTAAATCTAATTTCCTTACTTAATAATTCATATAAGGGTAAATAAAATTTGCTAATATTTATAAAATTAGTCAATTGAGGTCTAATAAATAATATTAGTCTTAAATATTGATATTATGAAGTCAAAATGGTTCAACACAATTTAAATATAATCTTATGGAATATTATTCTACCATAAGTGTAGAATATCTTTAAATAACATCTTTATCTAATATAAAATCTTCAAAGATTAATTGTGGATAAATAAAATTTATTCCTTTACTTCAACCACAAGATTATAAACATGCCAAAACACTATAGTGATTCACAAGTAGTCACTAATATTGTTTACTTATCCCCAAACCATAACCATATCTTTATAAGGAGATAAATGATTCCACTCCAGTATTATGATAAGAAATCACTACTCAAATAGAAGTACTACCACTCTTAATTAGATTCAAAGAAACATTATGAGAAGAACAAAGTACAAATATCATAAGCATTACACCTGAAGCCTATCTATGTTCTTAAAGTTAACTTTAAGGCTACCAGCCTTTAAATATAATGCTAAAACCTTGTTATGTGCTTTACAGTTAACTTTGGTCTATTATAATTAAGTCATAAATCATATCAAGTCCAGACTATTCAAGCAAGAACAAACAACATCAACCACCTTTGATTAGTCACAAGGATTATTTAGACCTTAGAAAAGAAATCTTTTCTTCAAATGTTATTCTTTTTGCCACTTCAAACAACAAATGAAAATTAATAATACTCACATTACATTGTGCTTTACTTGTATACTTAAGATTGTTAACACTTAAGTTACTTATAAATGCTAATACTTGTAAAGTAAGATTTGAAGATAAGGCAATTATTATATAAGAAGTCTTTGAGTAGCATTCCACATTCGTGTATCATGTTATTATATTACATGTTGTTTCACACACACTCACAAGTCTTAATGAGAAGCACAAGTGTGAAGCTTATCTAAAAGCACAACACATTCTATAGGAACCAATTCCAGTTTCTAAAACCTAGATCAACGCTTATTTTGGGGATTCGAATTTATCAAATGGCATTACATTACTTATGCATAATAGCATCCTTCTTCTTTAAACATTAGTCCTTATCGGACCAATGATGCTAATTTCAGATATTGGATCTTATATTGTTTTGAAGACCGTGAGTGCATAATCTTGCAATCACAAAAGGCAAGTTCACACTTGCTACGGTGACCCAGCATACCACTGCATGATGTAGTATACTATAGTCGTTGACATAACACCAATGAAACACCGTTCACTAGTATTACATCCCTCAGAATGGCATAACAGAAACACAGCGGGTCCAATACATGGCTAAAGGTTATAACTCACTCTTTACATAAGATCCAGAGAACACTCTAGGTTAAAGAGAGAAAAAGAACTTCTTACGGAGAAGAATCAAAGATAAATAACGCAATAACAAATATAATATTGCGTTTAGTATCCTGGATAAAAGGTTGGCATTGCTGCTATCGCAACGCACTACAAAAATAGGTTCTTTGGCTAGAGATTATATTCCTATCCAATCAATAACTTCGTCTTCACTTGAGTTGAGGTATATGTTGTCTTCCTTGTCTTCATTGAAAAGCTTTAGCTTTTGATGATTCCTGGAGCATAACTTGATGTAGACATCTTCCTAGCGGCTTCAGAATCTAGCAAGGGTTAAGAAGATACTTTGAGTACGAGCGTACTCGGCAAATTCACTAGAAAAGGAGTGTTTGATGCACTATAACTACAGCCACAGACCGTAGGTCGTAGGCAATGCAAGTTTTCAGAAACATTTCTTCAAAGGTTGCTTTTATTCTGAAAAGCTATGTCCGTCAGCCTTCACAGGTTTACCAGAACTTTCATGGAGTTCCTTTCCGCCACTCAGCCTCCTTCCTAACAGGGAGTAACATGTTACAGTTCTTACACTCTGCATAGGTGCGTTACTTTACCCATGAGAGATCAACTCTTTGTTGCACAACCGGGCAGCTTATTCCCGTCCACAATTCCATAATGTGGGGCCCAGAAGATGATCCAAGCCAATCACTGCCCCCTTGGCGACCTCGCATGCCTCCTTGGTGTACACCATGCCCACATAATGAATTACGGCAATGGTTTGTACAAACCGTTAGATGTCAGAACTATCGTGGGACGTTGAGGGTTCCCACCCACATGTTGCATATCCTCTAAGAATTACTAATTAATATGCACGCTACGAGGATAACAGCCACGACCTGCACATCCGTCTTCATGCGAGAGGAAGAAGATACAGCTGAGTTCTCCGTCCCATTCCAAATCTCATGGTCAACGCGTAATATACGGCGCAAGAATCACTGGCGACATTGGTTGTTAAGTCCTAGGTGATATAGTTCTGAACAGTGGTATCCCAACTGTTAGATTTAATAGATTAGCTGATCACCCTGGATCAGTAATCAATAGTTCTCATTATTATTGAAAATAGTGTTTTCTGACATTTTTCAAATGCAGGTGAAGACAACACTGGATTTGTAAAATACTTTACAGAAAATAAACAAAGGACATGAGCAAGTGTGAACTTTCCTTTTGTGATTGCAAGATTATACACTCACGGTCTTCGAGTCAGTATAAGATGCAAAATCTGAAATCAGCATCATTGGTCCGGTAAGGACTAATGTTTAAAGAAGCAATATGCTTTTATGCATAAGTAATGTGATGCACGTCCTAAGCGCAAATCCTGGGAATAACGTTGTCCTAGGGTTTGGATTTTGAAAGCGGTTACTTTGGAATGTGTGGTCCTTTTGGATAAATTTCATAGTTGTACTTTTCTTAGAGTTTATGAGTGGTTGAAAACAACACACATGTAGGAGTAAAGTATACATACTTATGAAATACTAGTTAGGATTACTTATACAAGGTTTCTTATTTAAAGTGGAAAAAAGGATAACCTTCGAAGAAAAGGTTTCTCTTCTAAGGTCTAAAGAAACTTTGAGGTTAGTTAGTGGTGGTTGATGTTATTTGTTTGCTTAAATGGTTTGGCTTGCGTTACTTTATAGTTTAACTACTTCAGACCAAAGTTAACTATAAAACATATAATAATGCTTATAGTGTTATATTAAGATTATGTAGACTAAAATTAACTTTAAAGTATAGATACTTTTGAAAGCATTGTACTTATACATTGGTATATTGTATATCTGAAATGTGTTCTTTAAGTTACTTAAGAATGTTTATTCTGTTACTTGAGTAATGGTTTCTTGATGTGAGTATGGAGTAATATCATTTATCTTTTATAGATAAGTGAGTATAGTTTATAAACCCAACATAATGTTACTTAACTACTCATGGATTTATATAGTGTTGTAGTAGTTTTTGTAATTTGGTGATTAATATGGTTTAGAAAAGATTTGATTGTTCACAAGTTGTTCTTTAAGGATTTTATTTTTAGTGGAATTCTTCTTAGAGATCATCTTTATTTAAGGTTGTAGATTCTTCTAAAATAAGAACATTTATAATGTTTTAAGCCATTATGGCATTAGATTATTAATATTTAAGACTAATACTATTTATTAGACTTATTTGACTCATTTTAGGAATATTAATAAATTTTATTTATCTTTATATAAATTACTAATGAAGTAAATAAGTTTAAATTTGAGTTATTAAAATATTTAATTTTCTTATTTACCTCAAAAGGAGATTATTATATTTTTAACATGTAAATAATATTTTTGTGATCATTTTGGTATATCATATTTATTTTTGTGATTTATAAATAATAAGATATGATTTTTATAATTCTTATTACTTTATAATTACTTAATAAATAATAAATATTTAATTAAGTGAAATACTAATACATGATTATAGTTTTAAATTATAATTATTATTTTTCTAAGATTTTTGGTATTTTACTTATATTATAAACATTTATCATTATAGGAATATGAATTATTAAAGTTTTATTACTTATAAAACTTTTATTAAATAATATTTATTTAAATAATCATCATAATAATATTTGATAATAAGTTTAAGTTGTATATTTTATTTTTCTACAAATTTTCATATATTATACACATTTTTCTGAATTATAAATCAAAAGTTATTAATTAAACAAGATTTAATCATTTATTTGATTTCTGGATTATTATTAATTGAATTATAACATTTTATTTATTTCTTAAAAGAAAAATACTTTTTATACCACGTCCAGAGCTAGCCCTAGTCACTAACTAGTGGGCCATTGTCCACCTCAGCTCTCAGGTCTAGAAATGCTTTTGCTAATAACCTCCTCTCTACTCACTGTCGATGACATGTGGGCCCTAGGCCATGTCATCCACCACGCGAGGCAAAGACCAGTCAAACGAGCTGACGTGGCTCGATCATGAGGTAAGCATGGTGTCAGCATCACCACCGCCATCGGTGAGTGGTCACCGGCGACGATCTACGACGTCCTAGCAAGCGAGATAAGCCTGGTTCGAATCAGGGCAACCTACTGAACCTAATAGTGGCGGCGCCGCTCGAAAATAGTCATCGGAGGGTCATCGGTGACGAGCTTATGCGGCGGCCACCGGCGGTGCTCAACAAATCTAGACCTATGGTGCAAATCCACAAACGAAACTAGGGTCGAGAGATGCGCAATCTTACCCTGATGACGATAGAGCGGTCGACGAGGATAGGCGCGGTCAGAATAGAGCTTCCCAACAAGGATTCTGATGAACTGCTATGAAGGGAAACGATCAAATTCACCCGCTCCAGTGCTTCCCTTGATGCAAGCTTCTACCCACAGGATCTACGGAGGAAGGCGCTTCTCCATGACGGCTCAGAATGGTGTGGGGAGACGTGGTTCGACAGCGAGAGGTGGCTCCGGTGAGCTAGGGTATCGGTCTCGCTCGTATCTGAGAGGATAAGGAGGGATTGGAGATAGGGATGGAGGAAATGTGTCGCTGTGGCCTTCTTATCCCCTCCTGGCAACGGCGACGAGTATCTTGGTGCAACGACAACGATGACGGCATCGGGCGGCGGCGAGCTCCGCCAGCGAGCTGTCTGTGTGTGTGACGATGAAGATGATGAACGTTTTGCGGATAACCCCCTGACGATCTTTGCTTCTCAACCCGCAGTCCTTTGATGTTCCCACTGTTAGTCACAGACAGAAAAGAACCGGGCTGGTTACTAGGCTGTTGTGGGCTGCACAGGGCGTCAGATAGGTGTAGGGTGTTGGGCCACGACCAGGTTTGGTTTTTATTTGTTTTATCCTTTTTTATTTTCTATTTTCTTATTCATATTTGAATTTGATTTATATTTTGAATCTTTCTTTGTATAATTTTTTGGATGCATATTTACAACAATACAAAAATATACCTAGTCTCATTTGTGAATTCTTATTATATCCTCTTTTTGTATTTCTTGTATTTACTTAATATATGAACCCCTTTTAATATTTTTAAAAGATCTTCCTATTATTTTTCTCTCCTTATTTTAGTTAGGGATTTCTTGGTTAATATATTCTTATTTTTTTATAACTCAACTTTTAGTGAGCTCATAGTTTGAATAGAAACTTTATATATATGTATAATGATTCTATACCACTCTTTGATGCATGAAATATAAAGACAGTGATATGGTGATTATCACTCCCATTAATTTGGAAAATGGCAATGTATGTGATGAACAAAGAAGTTTAGGGTTTTGAATTATGAGTACTACCCTTGGCTTTAGGGTTTTGTATGAGCTTAGATTCCTTTTAAGAGTTAAGATTTAATAACTAAGCATATTGCCTTATGTATATAGTATTGGATGAAATCTCCCTTTTTAATAGAAGTTATAATTAGAGTGTTTTATATAATTGAACTTATAAAGATATACTTAGGCACATATAGTTATGATGGTTGAAATTAATAGAGATATGATTATGTAATTTGTTATAGGGAAATATTTCTATAAAGTGTTATAAGCATCAGATGATGGATCAATGGTATAAGATGGATATTATGTTTGAGTTGAGATTTAGAGTTGATTGCTTACCAAGATTAAATAGGAAAATGATTCATAACATATAATTATATTTCACAATCTGGAATCTCTAATTAAGGAATTCCTTTCCTAGATATAATACTTCTTCCTATCCATCATCATAGTTGGTATGATGAGCTTTACTCATTTAAATACTCTTATTCATATATCATTCTTCTAAGCTTATGGATGAATCCAATGAATTTGATACAAAAGTATTTCATAATTTTCTCATATCCTTGCTTGGTTGTATTACTATTCTACAGTTGATAAACTTCCATCCTACCAGTAGTTCCTTTAATTTCACTTACAATTTTCCATCACTGATCTTTCTCTAAATTTGATCATCTTTTAAGATGAATAACACTACTTCTAAACTCTATGCTATACTAGATTTAATTGAATAATATCAGCCTATATTTACTTATCTCTCATGACTTACACTTCAATCCCTGAATTATATTTATGTGGTTTGCAAAGACTTCTCTAGGATCACTTATCTTTACTAAGGTTCCAATCATGTTCTACCCACCAGTATTACCTATACTAAATATAAGCATTCAATATTGGTGGCTAGAACATTACCATTATAACTTTAATCATTTATTACTGAAGTTCTTAATTGGCTAAGCAGGGCTTTATCAATCCTACCTTTTATTGTCTGGAAATTATCTTATTAGTATCCTATATGGAATTAAGGTTATTACTGGACTATGCCCTCATTATAAGATTTGAGTAGATGTTTTGATAAGATCAGGAAATAGTAGATCAAAGATTGATAGTTAAAGAGTTTGTGAATCAATGGTTGATTACTCAAAATTGATGAACAACAGATATTAAGATAGGTTCCATAAAGATTGACATGGAAAGAAAAAATATATATAGTGGATGATCTTGACTTAATCACTTTCCAACTCCAACTCATCAAAGGAGTTTTTAAGGTTAGGTGTTACTATGATACTCAGGATGTATGCAAATGGAATTAAGATATAATGGTTACATTCTTATTATTTGTTTTATATCCTTAACTTGGTACTTATGGGTGATTATAATGAATACTATAACATGACCACCTAATGATCAAATATAATTCACATTATATTAAGGTTTAACTTATAGTACATTTGATCTACCCTTAGATAAAATCTCTCTTACCCAAAATGGGATTTTAACAAAGGTCTTATTGAAACTTATCGCAGTCAACTTGATGATCTACTTCAATTCCATCAAGCTAAGAGAAGCTTCAATCACTTTGACAAGTTTTATTTGAAAGCGCGAAAATTATTCGAATTTTCTATGCATGAATGCAATGCACACATCTGGGTTCAACTTATTTCTAGGCTCTAATGCTGGGATGTTACACTTGCTCATGTCCTTTGATTATTTTTTGTAAAGCATTTTAAAAATACAGTGTTTTCATCACCTGCATTTCAAAAGGGTCAAAAAACACTATTTTTGATAATAATGTGAACTATTGGTTACTAATCCAGGGTGATCAGCTAATCTATTAAATCTGGCAGTCGGAATACCACGGCTCAGGAATATACCATCTAGGACTTAACAACCAATGTCGTCAGTGATTCTTGTGTCATATATCACGCGTTAACCATGATATTTGGAACGGGGTGAAGAAGTCAGATGTATCTTTTTCCTTTTGTGTGGAGGCAAGACTACCTTAACGTGACATTGTGATTCCTTGTGCGGATCCAACATATGGGTGGGAACCCTTAGGCCCCACGTTTTTGGCGTCTAGATTATATATGCATGGCTGCTGGAGGTTTAGCCGGACCTATAAGGTACTTACCAGGGGCATCGCCAGCTCAGGGAACTCATCAGGGTTTTAGCCTGCCCGAAAGGGGGATTAACGGAGGTGAGCCAGCCCCGAAGGATTGTGCAGACATATGGGGTCGCGGAGAGGGCAGTGATTGGCTTGGATCATCTAATGGGCCCCACAACATGGAATTGTGGACGGGTAAGCTGCCCGGTTGTGCAACAAGGAGTTGATCTCTCATGGGAAAAGTAACGCACCTCTGCAGAGTGTAAAAACTGTAACTTGTTAATCCTTATTACGGTTAGGAGCTACGAACACGGCAGGAAAGGAACTCCATGAAAGTTCTGGTAAACCCGTGAAGGCTGGCGGACATAACTTTTCAGAATAAAAGCAACCTTTGAAGAAATGTTTACGAAAAATTGCATTGCCTACGACCTATGGTCTGTGGCTGTAGATATAGTGCATCAGACACTCCTTTTTAGTGAACTTGCTGAGTACACTCGTACTCAACGTATCTTCTTAACCCTTGCTGCCAATACAGACGACGTCTACATCAACTTATGCTCCAGGAATCATCATCAAAAGATAAAACTCTTCAATAAAGTCAAGGAAGTCAATATATACATCAACTAAAGTAAAGACAAAGTTGCTTATTAGATAGAAATATAATCTCTAGCCATAGAACCTACTTATGTAGAGTATTGCAATAGCTACAATACAAACCTCTATAGTTAGATACTAGACTATTAGTATATTAGTTATGAGTTGATTATTCCTGATTCTTCTTTGTAAGCTATTTATTTCTCTCTCTTTAACTTAGAGTGTTCTCTGGATCTTATGTAAAGAGTCGAGTTGTAACCTATAGTCGTGTCTTGGACCTGCTATGTTTCTGTTGTACCACTCTGAGGTATGTAATACTAGTGAACGGTGTTTCATTGGTGTTATGTCAACGACTATAGTGTACTACATCATGCAGTGGTATGCTGGGTCACCGCGGATTTTATTCTGGAAACTTTGCTAAAGGAGTTCAATGATGTTGCTAAAGAAGCTAAAAAGGTCATTGATCATTTTAATATGCTAGGCTCATGTGTAGATGTTATGGGTACATTATCAAAGTTGGACAAAACCCAACCCAATGGAGAGGAAATTAAAATACACATACCTTTTAAACTTGTAGGAATGCATGAAGCCTTAGAAAATAATTTTGATTGTATTGTTCCTAAAAAACCGTTTGATAAAATCAGTAAACCCGAGAGTGTTGAGAGAGGATCCTCAAGAACTCATTTGGATGAGATACCGTGTCTGGTTGAAGAAATTTCGAGTATTGATCTTAATGCTTCTTCATTTGAAAATACTTGATTCTTGCTTCTTATGCCTAACTTAAAGGCGTTAAAGAAAAGTACTTCTTGGGAGATAACCCAATAGTTTTATTGAGTCTTGGAAGTTACTACTTCTGTAATAACCTCTCCTTATCCTTTTTGTGTGATTTTTGTGCCAAGAATAACCCCTAATGAGAGAGAAGTAAGATTTGGGGAATTGCCTCTTTGTAAGTTTCTTTTTGAGTTCTTCTTGATCACTTGAGATTTTTAAAGGAATTGCTATAGTATCTTGTGTTTTGATGGAAGTTTTACTTATATTGAAACTAAACCCAAAGGCCTATTATTTTGAATACACTAATGTTGCTAATGAAGATTGTGTGAAGTTTTGTATGAAGGAAATTTTCAAGTGTAGGATAAGAATGATGTGATGAGATAAAGAATGGAAAAAGCTCAAGATTGGGGATGCCTCCCCGTGTCATCCCAAGAAATATTCAAGAGGTACAAGCATCAAAGCTTGGGGATGCCTTCTTCATTAATAAAAATCTCAAGTCTCTTTCTAGACACTTCATTTTTATTGTTTCATGAACTGTTGTGTTGTTCTTGGTGCATCTTAGTTTTCGTTTTTGGTTTTCTTTTGCTTAGTTTTCTTGAATAAAGTAGTTGGACCCCCGCATTTGCTATGTTGTTTCAAATAAGTTGATTGGTGTTGGAAAAGAGTAGAAAGTTTCATGCTTATAGTGGTACAAAAGGGAGCTTGTTTTGACTATGTCTTAGACTTTATCATGTCATTCTAGATGTTGTTTTGACCTTATGCTTAGTGATTATTGTTGTATCATGACATGTTCCAAACAATTGAGATTGCTTAATGTGCCTTGAAAGAATCATGCGTTGTTTTAGCATACAAACGCATAATATTGTGGTATTCTTCTTTGATGCTTTGTTTGGGTTGACTTGGCACATGCTCACACCATGTTATGACTATGAACCAGTCACCTTAGCCTCTGTGATCATTTAGTTTTTTACTTGTTGTATAACTTTATGCTTTGATTGATAATGTTTTGTCGCTCTACAAGATTATGACCATTATTGCTCTCTTAGTTGGTCGCTCCCAGTCTTTTGCTAGCCTCCACTTGTACTGAGTAAGCTCTGTTCATGCATCCAACTCCCAAGAAACCAAGTTATTCCAAAGAGTCCACTATAAATTCCTATGCATGGTGTGTTACACCATTCCAAGTATATTTATATTTTATCTATCTTCCAATTTAAACTTGTTATGTGAAAATTGGTGATTAAAGCTCTCACAAACTTGATGGCACACTTTATTTTTCTTGCCCCTAATAAACTTGAACCATTGTGTCATCTATGTTGTATATGCTTGCACTTATAAGTTGGAAATTAGCAGAACCATGTTGTCATGGGGAACGCTTTCAACACATGTACATATTACCCGGTTGATATCATGATCTTTTGTTTATGGATGTCGGCGGTGTGAAATAAAATGGGAGCCTGTAAGTTCATGGAGTATTATATATGTGTTAGAGAAACGCCTGGGCGGCTAGCCTAAGTCATGCCTAATCATGGTGGAAACTTGCAGCATCACCATAGTGAGCAATCCATGAAGCATCCTCAGAAAAAATAGAAAAAGGGGAGAGAAAAACAAAAATATATATGCACCATGCTCATGGTAAATAAAAGGATCGCTGAGATGCTCGTTGTCTGTTGCCTTGTCATTTTGATACGGGATAGCTCCTGTGTCATGGGGCAAGGGGTACCCTGTTGGCGGTTCTCTATGATACACATATACTTACAATGACAAGAACTTGCTTGTGACTAAAGTTGAGTAGCATGAGGAACGACCCTCGTACTCAAGGGACATGAGATTGCCAACTTATGATTTATCAAGCATATACTCCATATTTGTTTCACTTTAACCTTAATCACTTCAATATGCTTATGATAGGGGCAATGAGAGCTAAAAGCTAATAAGTACCATAATTTTTGGAAGCTCTTTATGAAACTTGAAATCCCTGATTCCATGTGAAGGGCCTTTCTTTCTACTTTTATATTGAGTCTCCACGTTCTATCTTTATGCACCAATTAAGAGAGCATAGTTGTCATTCTTAGTTTTATATGCATTATCACAAAACTTATTGATTGATTCATAATGTTGATATTACTTGTTCTTGAACTATTTGTATCTAGTCACCATTATGAACTTTGAAGGTGTCCTATGTATTTATGTTTTGCTACTCCATGAAGGACAAGCTGAATAGCACTATGCTATGTTTTCTATATGTGAAACAAACAAACATCTCTCAATGCAATGTTATTCATGATCTTTGTTTGTATCCTTTCATGTTACAACATAGTTGCTATGTCTTATTGTTAGAACTACATCTTTTATGCTAATGTTTAGAGTACTTTGATACCAGCTTTCAATGCTTTGCAAATGGTTTGATCAAGATCATGATGGTGCATGTCACCTAAAAATTATTCTTTTTATCACTTACCTACTCGAGGATAAGCAGGAGTTAAGCTTGGGAATGCTTGATACGTCGTAAACGTATCTATAGTTTTTGATGTTCCATGCTTGTTTCGTATCAACTTTGTTATGCTTTGTCTACACTTTGAGGTATTTTTATACATTTTCTGGGACTAACCTATTAACAAGATGCCGCAGTGCCAGTTGCATGTTTTCTGCTGTTTTTGGTTTCAGAAAAGCTAGTAAGGAAATATTATCGGAATTGTACGGGACAAAAGCCAAAGTCAATATTTTACCGGAGAGAACACAGAGACCGAAGGTCAGCCGAAGGGGGGCACGAGGTGGCCACACTCTAGGGCCACGTGGCCCAGGGGGCCCCGCGCCGCCACCAGGTGTGGGCCCCTCGGGCGCCCTCCTGCCTTGCCTCTTCGCCTATAAATTCACACCAATACAGAAACCCTAAGGACCCGATCAGATCTCCACGAAACTGTCCATAGCCGCCACCATCGTCCCTAGATCGGGGGATCTGAATCTCTTCCTGGCACCCTGTCAGAGGGGAGAGATCATCCCGGAGACCTTCTTCATCACCATGCCAGCCTCTGGTATGGTGCGTGGGTAGTTCACCCTTGGACTATGAGTCCATACAGTAGATCATCTATTTGTAATCATACATGTTGTGTTTGCGGGGTTCCGATGGATATTGAGATACTATGTCAGATTGATTATTGATTCTATCATGTCAGATTGATTATTGATTCTATTATGTGTATGTTGTTTGTGATCTTGCATGCTCTCCATTGCTAGTAGCTATCTTGGCCAAGTATTTGCTTGTGACTCCAAGAGAGAGTATTTATGATCGATAGTAGGTTCATGCCTCTAGTAATCTGGGGAACTGACAGAAATCTCTAAGGTTGTAGATGTGTTGTTGTTGGAGATATGCCCTAGAGGCAATAATAAATGTAGTTATTATTATATCTTTGTGTTTATGATAAATGTTTACATTCATGCTATAATAGTATTAACAAGGAAACATTAATACTTGTGTGATTTGTAAACTTAAATTGAAGTCCCTAGTAAAGACTCTATACATCACTAGCTTGTTGGTTAATAAATGATTGTGGTTTCCCTATCATGAACATTGAGATGTTATTAACAACAAGATCATATCGTTAGGAGAATGATATGGTGGACATACTCCTATAGATAAGCGTAGCATAAAGATCAAGTCATTTTAATAGTTCAATTGCTATATGCTTTCTGATACATAGTAACCTAATTCCTTCGACCATGAGATCATGCATATCACCTTTACCGATGGATGCTTTGATGACATCAAACACCACACAGAATCGGGTGGCTATAAAGGTGGCATTGAGTGTTCGGAAAGTATTGGTTGAGACACATGGATCAAGAGTGGGATTTGTCCATCCATATGACAGATAGATATACTCTGGGCCCTCTCGGTGGAATGTCATCCAATTAGATTGCAAGCCTGTGACTGGCTCAGAAGGGATCACATATCACGGGAACGAAAAAAGAGTACTTATCAGTAACGAGGTTGAACTAGGTATGCAGAGATACCGACGATCATAACCTCGGATAAGTAAACTATCGTGAGACAAAGGGAAATTGGTATCGTATGTAAGTGGTTCATTCGATCGCAAAGTAATCGTAGAAATATGTGGGAGCCATATGAATTTCCAGATTCCTCTATTGGTTATTGTTTGGAGAAGTGTCTCGATCATGTCCGCATAATTCACGAACCGTAGGGAGACACACTTAAGGATTCGACGTTGTTTGAGTAGTTATGGAATGATGAGTAAGAGACCGAATGTTGTTTGGAGTCTCGGATGGGATCCGGGATATCACGAGGATATCCGTAATGCTCCGGAGAATAAGATTCATATAAGGAAAGTCCTGTTTCGGGGTTTGAGAATGGTTCCGGTGTTTTCATCGGGAATGTTCTAGAAGGTTCCGAATGTCCCAAGACTGAAGGGAAGGGTACATGAATGTGTCATACCAAGTTGGAATGATTGCATCATGTACTAGGTGTCATCGCTGAACAAAATAAAGGGTTTAATCAAATCCTAGTTTGAAAAGTCAAACGCCAATTTGAAAAGTCAAACGGCTATTTTGGGAAGTGGAGGGGAAGGTGGAAACCGAGTTGGGGAGGAGTTCCTACCCTCCACCGACGGCCCCCTGGGGAAACCGAGTTGGGTAGGGACTCCCCTCCCCTGGCGCGCCCCCTCCACCTATATAAGGAGGGGCAGGGCTGCCCCTCCTAGCACCCAACACCTCCACCCGCAAACCCTAGCCCTAAGCCGCCGACCCTCCTGCAGCCGCCGCCGCCTAGATAACCCTAGCCGCCGGCCAAGCCTCCTCCTCGGTGCGTCTAAACCCTAGATCGCCGGGGATCTCTCTCATAGTCCACCATACTCGCTTAAGGCGAAGCTCGCGAGATCTCCCTTCTACTTCCTACCACGCCAGTTGTCTTTGAATCGCGAGGAGAGTGCTACAACCTCCGCTGGAACAAGGAGAGGAAGGTCTTCGTCGAAAATCGAACGTGACCGATCAAGGGAGCGCTGCCGAATGCAAGCGGAAGGATCGTCTACACGATCTTGAGATCGGGAAGAGTACGACTACATCACCCACGAGAATCCGCTCTCGTTAAACACTTTGGAATCTTCGAGGGTGAGTTATTCCATCGACTTGTTGGTACAATCTAGTAGATAGATCTTGGCTTGTTTGTTTGTATGTGATAGAAATTTTTTGTTTTCCATGCTACGAATCCCTACAGTGATATCAGAGCCGTGTCTATATGTAGATCTGTTGCATGAGTAGAACACAATGGTCATTGTTGGCGTTTATGCTTTTATTGTCGATTGCTTCTTGTGTACTTTGCATCTTGCGGGATGTTGGGATGAATCGGCCCGGGCTAACCTTACATGACATCGTTCATGAGACTTGCTCCACGCTTGACATGCAACTTGTATTGCATAAGTGGCTTTGCGGGTGCCTGTTTATCCCAGCATAGTTAAGATTCAATTTACAACGGGTGATTATCAATACTAGTATCAATGTTGTGGTTCTTGTTCGTAAGTTAGAACGACGCTTATTGAAAGCCCCAAACCACGTAAAACATGCAAAGAAAGTAGAGGCGTCTAACTTTGTTTTGCAGGGGTGTGCTGTGATGTGATATGGCCATGATTGTGATTATATTTGATGTATGCAATGTTCCTTATTGTAAGTTGGCAACCAGAAGGAGCCATATGGTTGTCTTTAATTTTGTTAAGACCCGCGTGTCTATTCAAAGTAGTTGTAATAGTTGAATCCGGTGGACGACAACCATGGAGAAGCGTCATTGACCTTGATGCAATGCCGGTGATGATGGAGATCATGTTCGTGCTTGAAGATGGAGATCGGAAGCACAAAGAAGAAAGGCCATATCATATCACATATTATGAATTGCTTGTGATGTTAATCCTTTATGCATCTTGTATTGCTTTGTTAACAACGGTAGCATTATAAGATGATCCCTCATGCACATGAATTTCAAGTCATAAAGTGTTCACCCTTAGTTAGCACCGTTGCTAAAGCTTGTTGTTTCGAAGCACCACGTGATGATCGGGTGTGTTAGATTCCGCAAGTGTATACAACGTGAGCAAGCCAGATTAGCTCATGCGGAAGCTAAGGTTTGATCTTGACAAGCCTAGCATGTACAGACATGGTCTCGGAACACGGATCACCGAAAGGTAAACCATGAATCATATAGTAGATATGATGAACATGTCGATTGTTCGCCATTAAAACTATATCAACTCTCGTGATGATCGGTGTTGATGTGGTGGATTTGGTTCGTGTGATCACTAAAACAATGTGAGGGATATTGTTTTGAGTGGGAGTTCACCTAGATTAATTTAACTATTAATTAGAACTCAATTTGTCATAAACTTAGTCTAAACTATTGCAAATATGTTGAGGATCAATGGCGGCCCCTACCATCAATTTTAATGCGTTCCTAGAGAAAGAAAAGTTGAAAAACAATGGAAGCAACTTCACGGATTGGTTCCGCAATTTGAGGATTGTCCCCACAGCTGGTAATTTGACCTATGTGCTGGATGCACCGCTGGGTGACCCACCTGCAGCTACTACTACCGATGAAGTAAAGAATGTTTACCTCGCTCGAAAGACTCGGTACTCCACAGTTCAGTGTGCTATATTGTATGGTTTAGAATCGGAGCTTCAGAAAAGGTTTGAGAATTCAGACCCACATGATATTGTCCGTGATCTCAAATTGATCTTTGAGACTCACGCGGCAATTGAGAGCTATGAGGCTTCTTAAAAGTTCTTTAACTGCAAGATGGAAGAGGGCAGCTCCGTGAGTGTGCATGTGCTTAAGATGTCTGGGCACGCAAACAAACTTCAAAGCTTGGGTATAGTGATTCCTAATTCTTTGGGGATTTACCGTGTCCTCCAATCACTACCACCAAGTTACAAGAACTTTGTGATGAACTACAATATGCAAAACATGAACAAGCATTTGCCAGAACTCTTTGCCATGTTGAAATCTGCAGAAGTGGAGATCAAGAAAGAGCACCAAGTGTTGATGGTCAATAAGACCACCAAATTCAAGAAAGGCAAGTCTAAGCAAAAGGGACACTTCAAGAAGGGTGGTAAGAAAGTTACCATACACGAAGAAGACCAAGGATGGACCTAAGCGACATCGAAGTGCTTTTACGCAAGGGAGAAGGTCACCGAAGCGGAATTGCCCAAAGTACTTGGCGGATTTGAAGAACGGAACATCAAGAAGAAAGGTATATCTGATATACATGTTATTGATGTGTATCTCACTAGTACTCGTAGTAGTGCTTGGGTATTTGATACTGGTTCGGTTTCTCATATTTGTAACTCAAAACAGGTGCTGCAGAATAAACGGAAGCTAGCGAAGAACGAGGTGACGATGCGCGTGGGAAACGGATCAAAGGTTGATGTGATCGCGGTCGGCACGCTACCCCTTCATCTACCATCGGGATTAGTTTTATACTTAAATAATTGTTATTTGGTGCCTGCGTTAAGCATGAACATTATATCGGGATCTTGTTTATTGCGAGACGGTTACTTGTTTAAGTCCGAGAATAATGGTTGTTCGATTTATATGAGTAATATGTTTTATGCACATGCGCCTTTGATAGATGGTCTATTCTTATTGAATCTCGATAGTGGAAATACACATATTAATAACATTGAGGCTAAATGTTTGAAATCGAGCGATAACTCGACCTATATGTGGCAATCGCTGCCTTGGTCACATTGGAGTGAAGCGTATGAAGAAACTCCATTCTGATGGACTTCTTGAATCACTTGATTTCGAATCACTTGAAAGATGCGAAGCATGTCTGATGGGTAAAATGACTAAGACTCCATTTTCTGGTATGATGGAGCGAGCTACGGACTTATTGGAAATCATACATACCGATGTGTGTGGTCCAATGAGTGTAGCATCGCGCGGTGGTTATCGTTATGTTCTTACCTTCACGGATGAGTTGAGTAGATATGGGTATATCTATTTCATGAAACATAAGTCCAAAACTTTCGAGAAGTTTAAGGAATTTCAAAGTGAGGTGGAGAATCAACGTAACAAGAAGATTAAATTTCTACGTTCTGATCGTGGAGGTGAATATCTAAGTTACGAGTTTGGCGAGCATTTGAAGAAATGCGGAATACTTTCACAATTGACACCGCCGGGAACACCACAGCGTAATGGTGTGTCCAAACGTCGTAATCGGACTCTCTTACATATGGTTCGTTCTATGATGTCACTTACAGATTTACCGCTATCATTTTGGGGTTATGCATTAGAAACAGCCGCATTCACTTTAAATAGGGCACCATCTAAATCCATTGAAACGACACCGTATGAATTATGGTTTGGGAAGAAACCTAAATTGTCGTTCCTTAAAGTTTGGGGTTGCGAAGCCTATGCAAAGAAGTTACAGCCGGACAAGCTTGAACCCAAAGAGGAAAAATGCGTCTTCATAGGATACCCGAAGGAAACTATTGGGTATACCTTCTATCATAGATCCGAGGGAAAAATCTTCGTTGCCAAGAATGGATCCTTTCTAGAGAAGGAATTTCTCTCGAAAGAAGTAACTGGAAGGAAAGTAGAACTCGACGAGGTTGTCAAACCTTCTCTCGAAATTGCGAGTAGCGCAGCACCGGAAGAAGTTCCTGTGGTTCCTGCACCAATAAGAGAGGAAGCTAATGATGATGATCATGAAACTTTGGTTGTAGTTGCTACAGAGCCTCGCATGTCAACGAGAACTCGTACCACTCCAGATTGGTATGATCCCGTTATGAGTGTCATGTTGGTGGACAACACCGATGACCCTGCGACATATAAGGAAGCGATGATGAGCCCAGATTCTAATAAATGGCAAGAAGCCATGAAATCCGAGATTGGATCCATGTACGAAAACCAAGTATGGACTTTGGTGGACTTACCGGATGGCCGGAAGGCTGTCGAGAACAAATGGATTTTCAAGAAGAAAACAGATGCTGATGGTAATGTTACTGTCTATAAAGCTCGACTTGTCGCAAAAGGGTTTCGACAAATTCAAGGAGTTGACTACGATGAGACTTTCTCACCGGTAGCGAAGCTAAAGTCTGTGAGGATTATGTTAGCAATCGCTGCATATTATGATTATGAGATATGGCGATGGATGTCAAACGGCATTCCTCAATGGAGACATTGATGAAGAGTTGTATATGATGCAACCCAAAGGTTTTGTCGATCCTAAAGATGCTAACAAGGTATGCAAACTTCAACGGTCCATCTATGGATTGAAGCAAGCATCCCGGTTGGAATCAACGCTTTGATAAGGTGATCAAAAGTTTTGGTTTTATACAAACTTATGGAGAAGTTTGTATTTACAAGAAAGTGAGTGGGAGCTCAGAGCATTCTTAATACTATATGTAGATGACATATTGTTGATTGGGAATGATGTAGACCTTCTTAATAGTGTCAAGGAATATTTGAATAATAGTTTTTCAATGAAGGATCTTGGCTTACATATTAGGCATAAAGATTTATAGAGATAGATCGAGACGCCTAATATCATTGTCACAAAGTACATATTTGGACAAAGTTCTAAAGAGGTTTGGAATGGAAGATAGCAAGAAAGGGTTCTTGCCCATGTTGCTAATACGACGTTGAGTAAAACTCAAAGTCCGACAACCAGTAAGATAGAGAAAGGATGAGTAAGACTCCTATGCCTCACCATAGGATCTCTAATGTATGCCATGCTATGTACTAGACCCGACATTGCATATGTCGTTAGTTTAACTAGCAGATATCAAAGTGATCCAGAATGGATCATTGGACAATGATCAAAAACATCCTTAAGTACTTGAGAAGAACTAAGGATATGGTTCTTTCTTATGGAGGTGATGAACAACTCGTTGTTAATGGTTACACCGATGTTAGTTGGAACACCGATCCGGATGATTCTAAATCACAACTGGATAATGATTTATTTTGAATGGTGCAAAGCTAATGGAGGAGTGCAAAACAAAGCGTTGTGGCGAGATCTTCAACTGAATCGGAATACATGGTCGCTTCGGAGGCTTCACAAGAAGTGATATGGATGAAACAGTTCATTACAGAGTGGGTGTGGTTCCTAGTGCGCTGGACCCAATGTCTATTCATCGTGATAACATGGGCGCCATAGCCAATGCGCAAGAACCAAGGTCACACAAGAAGTTGAAGCACATCAAGCTACGTTTTCACGCTTATTCGAGAACATGTCCAAGATGGGGACATAAAGATTTGCAAAGTACACATAGATCCGAATGTGGCGGATCCGTTGACTAAACCTCTCCCGAGGGCAAAACATGACCAAAGACCAAACCGCCATGGGTGTTCGTATATTACCATGTAATCTAGATTAGATGACTCTAGTGCAAGTGGGAGATCTGGAGATATGCCCTAGAGGCAATAATAAATGTAGTTATTATTATATCTTTGTGTTTATGATAAATGTTTACATTCATGCTATAATAGTATTAACAAGGAAACATTAATACTTGTGTGATTTGTAAACTTAAATTGAAGTCCCTAGTAAAGCCTCTATACATCACTAGCTTGTTGGTTAATAAATGATTGTGGTTTCTCTATCATGAACATTGATATGTTATTAACAACAAGATCATATCGTTAGGAGAATGATATGGTGGACATACTCCTATAGATAAGCGTAGCATAAAGATCAAGTCATTTTAATAGTTCAATTGCTATATGCTTTCTGATACATAGTAACCTAATTCCTTCGACCATGAGATCATGCATATCACCTTTACCGGATGGATGCTTTGATGACATCAAACACCACACCGTAACTGGGTGGCTATAAAGGTGGCATTGAGTGTTCGGAAAGTATTGGTTGAGACACATGGATCAAGAGTGGGATTTTTCCATCCATATGACAGATAGATATACTCTGGGCCCTCTCGGTGGAATGTCATCCAATTAGCTTGCAAGCATGTGACTGGCTCACAAGGGATCACATATCATGGGAACGAGAAAAGAGTACTTATCAGTAACGAGGTTGAACTAGGTATGCAGAGATACCGACGATCATAACCTCGGATAAGTAAACTATCGTGAGACAAAGGGAAATTGGTATCGTATGTAAGTGGTTCATTCGATCGCAAAGTAATCGTAGAAATATGTGGGAGCCATATGAATTTCCAGATTCCTATATTGGTTATTGTTCGGAGAAGTGTCTCGATCATGTCCGCATAATTCACGAACCATAGGGAGACACACTTAAGGATTCGACGTTATTTGAGTAGTTATGGAATGATGAGTAAGAGACCGAATGTTGTTCGGAGTCTCGGATGGGATCCGGGATATCACGAGGAGATCCGTAATGGTCCGGAGAATAAGATTCATATAAGGAAAGTCCTGTTTCGGGGTTGGAGAATGGTTCCGGTGTTTTCATCGGGAATGTTCTAGAAGGTTCCGGAATGTCCGGCACTCCGAAGGGGAAGGGTACATGAATGTGTCATACCAAGTTGGAATGATTGCATCATGTACTAGGTGTCATCGCTGAACAAAATAAAGGGTTTAATCAAATCCTAGTTTGAAAAGTCAAATGCCAATTTGAAAAGTCAAACGGCTATTTTGGGAAGTGGAGGGAAAGGTGGAAACCGAGTTGGGGAGGAGTTCCTCCCCTCCACCGGCGGCCCCCTTGGGAAACCGAGTTGGGTAGGGACTCCCCTCCCCTGGCGCGCCCCCTCCACCTATATAAGGAGGGGCAGGGCTTCCCCTCCTAGCACCCAACACCTCCACCCGCAAACCCTATCCCTAAGCCTTCGGCCCTCCTGCAGCCGCCGCCGCCCTAGGGCAAGCCGCCGCCTAGCTAACCCTAGCCGCCGGCCAAGCCTCCTCCTCGGTGCGTCTAAACCCTAGATCGCCGGAGATCTCTCTCATAGTCCACCATACTCGCTCCGTCTTAAGGCGAAGCCCTGCGAGATCTCCCCTCTACTTCCGGTACCACGCCGTTGTGCTGCCGGAATCGCGAGGAGAGTGCTACAACCTCCGCTGCCTGCTGGAACAAGGGAGAGGAAGGTCTTCGTCGAGTACCGAACGTGACCGATCGCTGAGCGCTGCGAACGCAGCCGAAGGATCGCTTCACGATCTTGAGATCGGGAAGAGTACGACTACATCACCCACGAGAATCCGCTCTCGTTAAACACTTTGGAATCTTCGAGGGTGAGTTATTCCATCGACTTGTTGCTACAATCTAGTAGATAGATCTTGGCTTGTTTGTTTGTATGCGATAGAAATTTTTTGTTTTCCATGCTACGAATCCCTACAGTTGTTGCTACTAGGGAGAAAACAATAATCTTTTGTGCATGGAACAATTGTATTGTTTACTTTACACACAATGCTTAATGCAATTATCTGTTGCTTGCAACTTAATACTGAAAGGGGTTCGTATGATAACCTGAAGGTGGATTATTAGTCATAGATGCAGTTGGATTACGGTCTATGTATATTGTTGTAATGCCCAATCAAATCTTATAGAAATCATGATGTCTAGTATTTGCATCGTTATGCTTTCTCAACCTATCAATTGCCCCGTTGTAATTTGTTCACCCAACATGTTATCTATCTTAATGAGAACACATCTAGTGAACTATGGACCCCGATTCAATCTTTATCATTGATACATCATCTATTGTTACCGTTTACGTTCTAAAAGCAACTATTACCTTCCACACTATACGTTTAATCCTTTGTTTTCAGCAAACCAGTGAGATTGACAACCTCACTGTAAGTTGGAGCAAAGTCTCGAGTTTGTGTTGTGTAGGATTCCAAGTTGTTAGCAACACCTTAAAGTTGTTTCCTTGCTCCTACTGGTTCGATAACCTTGGTTTTATAACCGAGGAAAAACTTGCTGCTGTGCTCATCACACCTTGCTCTTGGGGTTTCCCAACGAGGCTCTGCAATCAAGCGAGTCATTGGATGATGTTCTCTTTTATTTATTAATAAACGATGTGTGTATCTACCAATGCAGAGGATATCATCGGTGTAGAAAGTAGGCCAATGGTCCCAAGAACCCGGCTAACATCCGTTTGGCACTGACAGCACATACGCAGCCGTCGGCATAGCTTGCACATGTGGCAGGGCCAGGGGCTCCGGGATGAGCAGCTACGCGGATGACTAACAATCACGTGGCAGGACCAGGGCTTCCAGGATGAGCAGATTCTAAACAGACTCACACACGGGAGCTAGATATTGCAATTCTCAATATCCCACCGCACTTTTGCACAAATTCTAGGGACATATGCAAGATTTTGGTGGCATCCCGATGCTCCGGTGCTCGGTTTCCATCCAAACCCTAGATCGTAGGATCCGTAGATCTACCTCCTGAATTTCTTTGTATGTGGATTGACCAATGTACTTTTATCTTTGTTTAGGTTAGGTTAGGCCATAGCAACATGATAGACATTTTAGGTGGATAGGGACCGCTATTCGGATGTTACGAATCCTTCAAATTGGTGAAAAAGTTAAAGTTATAACCAGGCGTAGGTGTGACGCGTGATGCCCCCTACGCTGACGGCCCTTCTAAGCCAATGGCCATCCTGAAGCTGCGCCGACGGTGCTAGGTTGGGCCGGACTGTACATGGCCCACCAGGATGGGCTTCGCGTGTGGTTGCTTTGTCTACTCCGCGGACGATTGTTCAGATATTGCTCATACGTGGATTGACACGGCGAGGTATATAAATCGGCTGAAATCGCTATCAACTTTCGATATGGGACTATTCCAGGATGTACGGACACAACGACGTTGCTGCGCTGGATACGGTCGCTGTCACACTGCATGCATTTTGCAGGTGAGTGCGCACGGACATCTGCATGCATCCTTAGACGACCCTACCGCTGATGTGGTCATGCATGAGTTGCATGCATGCAGCTGGATAGTTGCATGCAGTTGGTGATGGATTTGCACAGTACGATTGCTTGTGTTGCTTGTTGTTTGGGAGCAAATCATGACAATGGGGAAACAAAATAAATCATGACTAGAAGAAACACATTTAGGCGCGAAAAAAGTTAAGACTACAAGAGATCAAAACTTTAGCATTCGCGGAACAAATCACGACTATAGGGGAACACAATTTTCGTGTCCACGTAATAAACTATGACTGTATAGTGAATATAATTTTTGAGTCCGTGGAACAAACCACGACTACACCAAAACATAATTTTAGCTTTCACCAAACAACAACTATGTGGGTAACAAAATTAAACGTCCATAGAACAAATCATGACTACAGGCGACATAAAAAATTTAGGCCACAGAACAAATCATGGCTATAAAGAAGGAACAAAAATTTAATATCCACGGAACAAATCACGACTATATGGAAAATAAAAATATAGCGTCTACGGATCAAATCATGACCATAGAAGGAAAGAAATTTAGACCGGCCTAATAAATCACGACTATAAAGAAAATGAACAAAAGCTTAGCGTTTGCATAACAAATCATGACTAAGAGGGAACAAAATTTAGGCCACAAAACAAATCAAGACTACAAAGAATAAAGTTTTACCGCGACTATAAAGAAGGAACAAAAGTTTAGCGGCTCCATAACAAATCATGTAGTTGTTCAGCGGCTCCATAACAAAGTTTTCCCTCCGTAGTTGTGTTTGGTTCCATTTCCTTTTTTGGGAAAGAAATTGTGTCCACAAAACAATCACTACATTGGGAACAAAAAATTTACATCCACTGAACAAATCACAACTACGACGGGAATACAAATTTAGGCCATAGAACAAAACATGGCTATAAAGAAGGAATAAAAATTTAGTGCTCACATATCAAATAATGGCTAAGAGGAAACACAATTTTTGGCCGCTGGTAAAACAAACCAAGACAAGAATACAAGAGAAAAAGTCAAGCGTCCGTAGAGCAAATCACAACTACAAGGGAACACAAATTGAGTCCACGGAACAAAACACACCGGAAAGGAAACATAATTTTGGTGTCCGAGAAAAAATTATGACACAAGTTGAACACAATTTTAGCGTCCACAAAACAATTCAAGACTACAGGGGAAACAAATTTTAGTCTGGCAACAAATCATGACTAATTAAAAAGAAGGGAAAAATTAAGCGTCAATCACGACTACAGAGGAAACATTAAGTTTGGACATAGAACAAATTAAGACTACAAAAAAAAATTTATAATCCACGAAACAAATCACAACTATAAAGAGAACACAAATTAGTCCGCAGAGCAAACCACAACTTGAGAGAAAATAAAATTTTAGCATCCGCAGAATAAATCATGAGTAAATAGGACAGAGATTTAGTCGGGGGAACAAATCATGACTACAAGGGCACCAAAATTTAGATGGAACAAATTATTATTACAAGAAAACAGAAAATTAGTCCGTGAAACAAATCACGATAAAAAATGGATTAAAATGTCAGCGTCTCTATAAAACCATAACAAATTATATCGAGAAAATGAAACTGAAAAAAATACGCAAAAAAGGAAATGGAATATAAAACAAAAGGAAAAAAGGAAAGAAATCACGAAAAGAATAATAAAAAAGAGAAAAAAGAACGAATTGAATGGAAGACACGTCTGTACCATGCACATACACGTGCGCCTACGGATAGCTACATGGAACATTAAAAAGAATCAGGAAAGGAAAAAAAAATCAAAACTAGCTAACTCGATTCTGAGTCATCGCCATGTCCAAAGCGACCTCGCTATGTAAGTCTACACGAAGCAAGGAAAGCAGTGACAGAACCAACATGAAGAAAGCTTAACGTGCCGAGCCCAGGAGAAAAAGTCTTCAGCAAAACGGTAGCATCAGACGCTCGGGCGTCAGGGAGCAGTTTTCCCGGCGGCCCAACCTAAGCCGATGGCTAAACTGAGTCGACGGCCTTGTTGCTGGGCTGGCCAACTTGGGGCCTACATCGACGGCCCTGCTCGGCGGCGCCTCACCCGTTTCCTAGTGGTTGTAAGCTGCGTTAGGTTCCCGAATGTGCACGCAGATGCTTGTGAGAGTGAGGGAGTCGATCCAGAGGCGACGGAAGCCGAAACTGCCGTGGATCAGCAGGTCTTCCAGCGTAGGGCACCCGGCGATGAGGGCGTGCAGCAAGGGCTCCGAGATGGAGACGTACTCCAGCACTGATGATTTCCCTTTTATTTGCTGAGAACAATATGATAACTCGTTTGGGATAAGAACATCAATTCCACACTGATGATTTTTGTAGATGCCAAAAGCTTGATAAATATAAGTAGCCATATTACTCACGATATATGGAACAAAAAAGTTGGAATTTTGCTTAGATCATAGAGGAACCTGCTGTTCATATTCTTTCTCTGTAGGCGTTTCATCGGCGTTCAAGAAAAAACACCTACCACTCAATTATCCTTGAAGAATGAGATAGGCAAACTACAAACACAAATCAAAATGAAAACCGATGTACTAAGCAAGTTTGGACAGCACACATAGGGGACAGGAAAGATAATTCTCCAATGGACCAGACCCAGTTTCAGCGTCTACTTTGACTGTAGCAAATTGGATATGCAAGGACAATTTTCCAATTAATAGACCAGACCCAATTTCAGCATCTACATGCGAAGGGGTCATTTAGATCGAAATTACGGAGATGCTTGACATTCCAAACAGCCTGTAGACACCTCTCAGTTGTAAAATTTTATAAATCTAATTCCATAGGCAATCCTTCCATCTCTACTACTCGCTCCGTCCCAAAATAGATGTCTGAAATTGTCAAAATTTAAATGAATCTAGACACTATTTAGTATATAGATTCATCCAAAATTTGAAAAACCTAAGACAACTATTGTGGGACGGAGGGAGTACTAATAAAAGAGCAAACATTATCTTTCCTAAACGCACCTTGTGAGATGTATACGGATCTATTACCACCATAGGATTAGACTCAGAAAAGTCAATCCAACAACTAGCATTAGTCTACTTGGTGTCTTGTGTGCATTTAGGCTGGTTCTAGTGGTAGTATCATACTACTAATATCATGCATACGATACTAGTGCATGATACTATGTCTCTAGTGTATTGTATCATAGTAGTGATATATTTATTGATTTGTAAAATCTCTATGTAAAATATGTGTACAAGATTTACTTGTCATTATGATTTCTAGCTTTACGTGCTATGATACACTAACCACCCCTCTCTTTATTAATTATGGCGCACATCAGATTTTTACCAAATTTGCATGCATGATACACCTTATGATACTAGCACTAGGACCAGTCTTAGCAATTTATTCTTGACTAACCATAGTTCACCGCGCAAAGAAAATCCACGCCCCATTACAGTTTTCGTTTTAAAATACTCCTAATTTATTACCTGCTAATTAATCCTAATTAATTGCTTTGCTAATTACTCACGTTAATACTCCCTCCGCCAATTGAAACTGCATGCAAGGTTTAGCGATTGGCTAGCATAAGTTGCATGCAAGGAAAAAATCAATGCTCATAGTAACTGCACAGCTAATAAAGATGAGAAATGGGGCAAAGAATTAGGGACATTGTGCAAAGAATTGGTCCATGCTGCGTTATAGGCTTTCTTCGTTGGTAAAAACAAAAAAACAATTACGCCAGGTATATGCGTCGCTCACAACCCAATCACCACCCTAGGTATGCTCCGCTAATTACTCCTAATTAATTGCCCCACTGATTACTCACTTTAATAATATATGCCACAACATCGACCAGACCCAGGTATACGCTGCTCACGACCCAATCTCCCAGGTCACAGCCTCCCTCCTCGAAGCCGCCTCCGCTCCGTCGCCGCCTTGCCATGCTCGCCCACATCTCTCTCAACTTCTACCTACTGCATGCCTCCATCTGGTGCTGTCCTCCAGGACATCTTATCAGATGCATCCGACAGGGCCGGCCTCTTGGACCTATACTCAAGATCGTGAAGGCCGAACTCAAGCCTGAAGAAAATATGTCCGAGAGGCAATAATAAAGTGGTTATTATCGTATTTCTTATTTATGATAAATGTTTATTTTGCATGATATAATTGTATTAATATGGAAACGTTAATACATGTGTGTTTAATAAACAAATAGAAAGTTCCTAGTTATGCCTCTCTCATAAACTAGCTCGTTCATTAACAAGATGATTAAAGGTTTCTTGATCATGGACATTGGATGTTGTTAATAACGAGGTTACAACATTGTTGGAATGATGTGATGAACATTCATCCAAACTATAGCATTACGATCAAGATCATTGTGTTTATATTGCTATAATATCATACGAAGTAATCTTAGTCCTTAGACCGTAAGATCATGTCAATCATTAACACCTGAAGAGTATCTTGATAACATCAAACGTCACACCGTAACAGGGTGGCTATAAAGATGGGTTCAGTGCTACGAAGGTGTTATGTTGAGGCTCATGGATCAAGAGTGGAATTTATCCATCCTGATGACGGAGAGATATGCTCTGGGCCCTCTCGGTGATATCACATTAGTTAGCTTGCAAGCAAGTGATTTGATCACTAGAATGTTATATCACGGGAACGTTAAAAGAGTACATGTCGGTAACGAGATCAAACTAGGTATGGAGATACCGATGGTCGAATCTCGGACATGTAATATATCGCGAGACAAAGGGATTGATTTACATGCGTATAAGGTTCACACGATATAGAAGTCATAGTTGAATATGTGGGAGTCGGTACGGATCTCCAGGTCCCACTGCTGATTATTGATCGGAGAGGATTATCGATCATGTCTACATTATTCTTGAACCATAGGGAGACACACTTAAGGGATACCGACACCATTTGGAGCAAATAATATGCCAGAGAAAGAAAAAGGAAAGCGCAGAAATTTATTTCACTAGACACCAAAACTGTTTCAGTTGAAATTGCTGAAACTGGTTCTGCATGTGAAATTGAATACTAGCAAGGGGTTTTATGTGAATGTTTGTTAATTAAAGTAATTAACAAAATTCTGAATAAATAAATAAAAGAGTTTTATTTAAATGAGAGCTTGCATTACATTTAGTGGAAATTTAATGCATGTGAGTGGATTTTTGAGTGGAGGCTCTTTTATGGGAATGGAGGCTTTTCATTTTGAGTGGGAGCTCCACCCACATGAATGTGGAAGAGGTGGGGCAGCCACCATGGCTGGGCGCCATGCCCCTTGGGGTGCCCCCTCTCCCTATAAAAGGCCCCCCTCTTCTCCTCTCAAAGCACACCTCCTCGCGAAGGATCTCTCTCCCCCCTTTAGAATTCCCCCATGGTCTCGGATCAACGAGATACATGTTCCCGGTAGCTTTTCTGGAAGGATTTGTTGCTTCCGCTGTTTCGCTGGAGCGAGGGCGCGGAGGTTGTCGGGGTACCCGGACGTGTGTGCGATCACGGATGCACCACTGCTTTGCGGTGCTAGACTTGATGGTACTGGACCGGCTGGACCAGATGGACTTCATCACGATCTTGAGATCGGCAAGCGTTCGTCTACATCATTCACGAGTATAACCTTGTTAACGCTATTCGGTCTTCGAGGTATGTATTTTATGGATGTATATCCACCCGTTGCTTATATCTAGTAGATAGATCTTGGTACTTAGTTGTTTCCATAAATTTTTTGTTTTCTATGCTGCGAACCCTACAAAGCCCCACCGAAGTCATCCTCGAGATCAGGCCACAGATAGTTCTCGAGCGAGCTCGCCGCTTCCATGACCATCCTCTATTCTCATGCCTAAAAGGTACTCGTGTTGTCATGCTTGGCTCCTAATTTTTGTGTCCTAGTGAATGTATCGGATTATGCAAATAATTAATGGAGCGATAGGTTCTGCTTGCTATCCCGGTTCTGTACTATACATGCGCTGCGATGCATGCTAAAATAAGCCTAAATTGTCGGCTCCATTGTACCTGTTCTGCTTTGGGAAATTTGGCGTTTGATTTTATGCACTAAATATCAACTTTGGTGTCATGTATTGTTATTGGTTCTTACACTCGGTGGCGGTGATCATATATTAGATGCAGTATAATGCTTCTGTTCATGGTATCATGGAGCTAAAAGGTTAAATGGCGTTGCACTTGTTAGGCTAGCTAATTAATAGCACCAACAAGATGGAAAATTTTGCAATGGGTCTCTTATCTTTTTAAGTATAGTATATTCTCAATTGTTGCTTGGTATAAGGAATAAGTTGGAAGAAAGTCTGCAATTTTGCCTTCTTCAAATTCACCTATGTTGGTGTTTTGATTTTGAGATTATATGAAAATTTTGTATATTCTGAAATGTCACTGGGTACAAGGAAATAAGTGGGAGATGGTCTGCAATTGTTTCGTGTCAGATTCGCCGATGTTGGTGGTCTGTTTTTTTAGATTATATGAATATTTTCCGAATGGTCCGTTGATGGTTTACTGACTTTTTCATCTTTTCGATAAGTTTCTCAGATTACCAGGTGAAATATCCATATTGTTTATCTAAAGATATATTGGATGTCGGTATTTGGTACTTATACACTACTTTTCTAAACAAGGAAAAGTATCAAACTTTGGAGAGAGTGATTTATGTTCTTTCATGTGCAGATTGCAAGTCCGGGGGAGTTCTTGTTATTAGATAAGTGGGTCCTTTAGATGACGGCAAGATTGTAGTATATGAGGATGATGTGGTATTTGTAAGCATGTTTTTTTCATATGAATTTCCAGGTCTTAATATGTACTAGTGATCTTGCGGGATGATGCTCGCTGACTTATTTTGTAAATCCGAGGGTAATTTACAATATTACATCAGTAGAAATTGTATATGACTCATTACAATGGTTTACAAGCATCAAGAATGAGTTTACACTTAACACGGGCAGAATCTTGTCTAGACTGGTTTGCCAACAAGCTTGCAATTTTCTATCTTTGGCATTCAAATCAGGATTCAACAAAACAGTTAAACATATTACAAATTTACAATATGCACCGAAGAACTACAATAAGGGATCATCTGGTAAGGAAAGGCCAGGACCTGCACAAAGAACACTTGGACAGGCTGTTGACTACTCCCCTGGATTCGAGCATCTTTGCCGCAGATTTCTCGACATGCTGGCTACGATGGCAAAGGTGACCAAAGAGATCGGCCACTGCTGGCAAAGGCCACCAGGAATGGATCATAAAGATCACGCTCAAATCTATGCTAATCACCTCACACAAATCTTGCAACTAGACAAGCAAGAAACGAGATAATTTATAGTATATGATTATATCTCTAAGTTCTTTACTACTACATTTTTCTGTCCAGGCTAAATCTCAAAGATTACCAACATTTGCCAGCATTAATCAGTTTAATTAGCAGTGGCATATTGCCCTATCTAGGGAACTTGATGGCTAAAGGTACATCTGTAGCCAAACATCGTATGAAAAACCGCAACTTCTAAAAGAGGAGATAATACATAATCTAAAGATAAGTAAACATTGATGGCGCAGAACAGTTTTGTAACCATGGATACGCCATTGGACAAAGAAGTATGATATATGTTAGCTGACAAGACAGCCAATATGAAAATCAGTAAACCAATACCAGCCACAAATTTTAGAGTCTAAAATGTATTAGCAGCTGCTCTTTGTTCCCACTAGAATTGACAATTAGGATCAGAACACAACAAACCAAACTGACCACCACAAACTTTAACTGTGACAATAACCATTCAGTCCTAGTGATACTCCACTGGAAATCAAAATGCCCATTTTCAGAAGCCATCTTCTATGGCTGTAGTCCTCAACGTTTCATTGAGATTTTGCATGGTTGTGTGTTTTATGATTCTATAGGTTTGCCACAAAGCATATCACAGACTAATGCCATACATACTTCACTAAAATGCCATAAGATTCCAGGAAATACAAACATGCAAATGCTACAATCAGGAGAACTATTTGATGTTGGACGAAAGACAAAATGAGATAGGCCACTAGGCAAGACAAGAATTGCTCCCAACCAGATCGATTCCATTTTCGACATCAACAAAAAAATGGGTCAGCCAAATCTAACTCACGGACGTGCTCACCATGACAAAAACTGCGCACACATGTATCTTCTGAAAAATGAAAACGAGCACCTCTTGAAGCCGTCCCGCCAAGAACTTCTCACTGTACTGCCAGGATGGAACACCTCACACCATCATCAACTCCAGCAGTCTCGTGTTCAATATAAAGAACGTAACACAGAAGCTCGGCAAGTGGACTGATATGGAAGCTCGGCAAGTGGGGAGGGTGTCGTCGGCAAGGTGATACAATGTAAACTCTACTCATCACACTTTTAAGAGCCATTGTTGTACTTGTATCCGCAGATCACACACACAAGTCAATTCTGAAACTCCAAGTCTGTACCAGTGTCTTCCTTGCCAGGTATGAAATGTTACACAAGCATACAGGTTCAAGTACGTTAAAAAAAAGCATCCAGATTCAATTACACTTTACAAAATTAAAGTTCAAATAGAGATAGTAGTCTGTCTAATTGACTCACTAGCTTATTATTACTATGTAACATCTTACGGCATTTACAGGATCACCAGGCCACAGAATGTCAAACTAATCAAAATCTGCACAAAGAAACTTTAGTACTACTAGAAGAAGAAATACTGACAAGGAAAGAAAGAGGAGCAAGAACCTGCACAAGGTAAAGTGAACTGATCTATCCACAGTTTATACAGTTCATGCAGGTTGCACAGAAATCTGAACCAGATAAAGGCAATGCATGGTCTCTAGAACTCGTAGATTTCTGACCCATGCTCAAAATACATTGACACCCTGATCTCTTTACAATCTGGGGAACTTGATGGCTAAAGGTACATCCTGTAGCTAAAAATCATCCCAAAAACTCTGAACTGAAATAGCTCAGCAAGTTCACTCAAATCACAACGAACTTGAACAATAATAACAGTCCTCAAGATGTTAACTTTTTTTTGCTGTAGCTACCATTGTAATTTAGTCCAAAATTTTGCAGTGAGGTTGTTCTGCACTTGTAGATTCTAGGGTTGCCACATGGTATCACAAGATTGAAGACAAAAATAGCTTGTTTAAATATCAAGAGGTTCCAGATAATAAACCTCTAAAAAATGAGCAAACACCAAAACTAATCAAGTTTGGACAGAATACCAACTGAGATAGATTAATAGAGAAGACTAATTACAGAATGGATCAATGCCAGTTTCATCGCCATGCAAATGGATCAGCTACATCCAAATCACGGACATGATGTATGTCCAAAACATCGCGAAAACACCTATCTGCTGTAAAATGAAACTGAGCATCTCTTGAAGCCTTGTTCCCTAGCTGAAGATACCTACGATGTTTTGCCAAGAACTCTTCGTTATAATATCTGGATACAACCTGAAAGGTCATTAACTCTAGCACTCTAGCGTTCAGTACAAAGAATGATGCAAAGTTAATGTCAGACTCAGTGCCCAGATACCGACTTAACACTATTGTCTTCAGACGGATGTTAAGGCATTTGATAAGATCCCTATGTTTGCGACGCCACTCAATTTTTTCCTTCTTTGATTCTGACTGAAAAAGAACATGGACACATTGAAAACAAAACCACTTCAGATTAGTAAGTCGATCAAATCATTAGTTGATGAATTAGAAATGAAGAACCATCACCTGAATGTACATCTTCTCCAAGCACGGAAAGCATCTCATCAACTCAATAACCATATCCAAACTAAGGGTCTTCATACTGATAGCTAAAATCTTGATTGTACTCACCACCGTTGTCAGTGTATCAACACGCAGTCCCTTCATCAAACATGCTAGACAAGATTAGGCCAATGACAAGTGCATATGATATTTATATTATTTCTATAAACACAGAGATGCAACTGAGAAGCCTCATGAAGGCAACAAATAGGATGGCTAAAGGTACCTGAATAACTGTGGAGCCAAACACGAGCCTGGAGAGATCATCCTGATTGGAGATGTAAACCGCATCTGTGAGGCTGCCTAAGGTCTCCAGCCTAGGCGCGGACAATACCGATACATGCAGACCATAGTCGAAATCAAGATGGAGCAGGCTTTGAAGACAAGGGGCATTCTCGACGATGAGTTCCTTTAGCTGGTCACTGATCATTCGATAGTTCTTGACACAAACGATTCTAAGGGTAAGGGAGTTGATCCTGAGGCAGCGAAAGCCAAAGCCATGTTTAATCAGGAAGCAATCCAAAGCGGGGCAACCGGCGATCAAGCCGTGCAGCGAGCTCTCCGAGATGCTGACAAGCTCAAGCCCTAGCTGCTTAAGCAGGGGGAAGTGAAGCCCTTGGACGGTGCTGTCTGGAAGGTTGCAATTTCCGATGGTGAGAACACGAAGAGTGTCCGAGAAGCGGAAGGTGGACGACGGTGGCGGCCGCTGCAGCGGCCGCGGTCGATAGTACGGCTTGAACCAGAACTCAAGCTCCTGGAGGGTGTCCAGGGCGGGGGACCGAAGCCAGGCGTCGACAGCAGCCGCTCGGCAGCGGAGGAAGCCGGAGGGGACGCAGAAGCGGCGGCCGGGGCCCGGATGGGCGGAAACCGTACGCGTGATGATGCCAGCGAGGACATCGTCGTCGGCGGCGGGTAGGCTCTCGCAGTCGAGATTGAGAGGCGCGGTGCTCCAGATGTGGCGCCACCGCGGTGAGAGGATCTGGGTGCGTACAGCTTGCTTGGTGGGGAGGAGCGAGATGATCTCACCGAGGATCGCGTCGGCGAGGTTGCTGATGCGGTCGGGTCCTCCTTCGGCTCCGGGCGGCGGTTGCTGGTCGTGGGCGGAGCGAGGTGTTTTGGGATCCGCCGCCCCCGTATCCCCCGGCGCCGGCGACACTCCAATGCTCTTGGGCGCCGCTAGCTTCCTCTTCTTGAAACCCGGATCGCTCGCCTCCATGTCCGTGATCAGCGGCCTGACAGGAGGGACAGGAAGCTGGCTGCGCCGCCGCACTCCTGGTCTTCAGTGTGTCAGGTAGACGAGGAGTCCAAGGAAGGCACTGCAAGAATGGGCCGGGCCTTTCTCTGCTGCTGTTTTGAGCCAGGCTGTGGTGCACCAATAATTGTTGCTGATTGAAGAAGTTACACCCTTCGCGGCGGCAATTTGGCTCATAGGTTACAAAACGTTTATTATAAGAAAATATATTTTAAAATATCAAAAAATTCGAAAAAAACATATATGTATACATATTTGAATATTTTATGTTGTTTCAAAAGTTTTTAGGACGAAAAAACATTTTACGTGTTGTATATAAAAAAATAAAAATATCATGTAAATAGTCGTATTTCTGTGACACATTTTGTCCTTTTTATACGACACTTTAAATGTTTTTTCATCATGAAAACTTGTGAATCAACATAAAATATTTTAATATATATGCAAATTTTGTTTTTAAAATTTTTGACATTTTAAAATATGTTTTCTCATAATAGATGTATTTGCACCTGCGAGACGAAGTGAATATCTGCACTCCTTTCCTGAAAAAAGTAACTCCTATTCTCTCTTATTATTCTTTTTTTGACATATTTATTCTTATAAAGATGAAATATTCTTTTAATAGGAAGCGACATTTCTATTGATATCGAGATAACCGTGATGATTTCGTCAATCTCAAAGACCCGTTCCGTCGGCTCGGTCTTTTAAAAATGCTTATATGGGTAGTGTGTGCGTGCATTCATAGGGTTGGGTGTATATATATGTTATGAGCATTTATGTTTCTAAAAAAAATGTAAAACTCTTTTCACAACAATAGAAGACAAGTAAACACTTTATATCCGCTGGTAAAAACGGCACTTGTATCGTCTAGAAAAGATTTTCAAGGAATTAGGAGGAGCTACCTTTTTACATTAAAGTAGAGGGGAAAAATGACAAGACATAGCCAGAGGACGGGTACCAAATCAAAAAATCTTAGCTAACTTGAGTCTAAGGGTATCTTCACTGGGTCGATCCATTTGGCCGACTTAAATGATCCTTTTCTGTCCGTTTAGATCGCTCCACGGTCGTTTTTGGGTCAGGGTCCGATCTGTCCGGCCGATCGTGGCCAACTGTGCGACCTATCTATCCATACTGGCCAGAATTTTGATATGGCTGCAGATTTTGTCACATGGCAAACTAGATTAGGTGATCTAATTAAAATAGTTCTTACATATGACTAGTTCACACTCACATGGTTCGATAAAAACAACCAAACGATTATAAGAAACAAATAAGGGATTAACCGTTTAGGTTTCCTAGGTTTCCCACACGAGCCCATATATGCTCAACCAAATCTAGTTGAAGCCGACCATGGGTTTGCCTATGACGCAAATTTTCATGCACTCGCGTGGAATATTCCCATGAGGCTAGACCTGGCTCTGACTCAACCAACTGACCCTGAAAGTTCCAGCCTTGGTCCAAGATGTCTTCATCACACTCGTCATCGACGATCATGTTGTGATCACACAAGCAGTCATCACATCTCACATCATCTCTATGCTCCAGGTTCTAGCAGGGTATCGAACAATAGCCCACCTTGAGCACACCAAATGCTCGTTGCACATCCTTCCTAGCGGGGTCTTACTCTTTCGTAAACCTCTTGCATTTCTCATCTACAGGGTTGCGGATTGTCTTCACAAAGGTGACCCGGGAGAGATAGATACCTTCATCTAGATAGTAACCCATATCATATAGATTGCCGTTGATCTGATAGGAAACATGTTGGACATTTCCTTCTGCCAGCCTAGCAAACACCAGAGACCGATGCAGCACATTGATGTCTATGTTTGATCTAGCAATGCCAAAAAAAAGTATGCCAAATCCAGAGATCATGTGATGCAACAACCTCTAGTATGATGGTGCACTCCTCTGCATTCCATTTGAACTGCCCTTGCCAACCAAAGGGATAGTTCTTCCACTGTCAATGCATGTAGTCGATGTTGTAAAGCATCCTAGGAAACCCCCTTCTCTAGTTGATGGACAAAAGGTGGGCAGTGCCTTCTGTGTTTGGCTCTCTCAGATAAACTTTGTCAAACACTGCAATAACCGCGCTACAAAACCAATACATAGCCTCATGGCATGTGGAATCACTCATGCGCATGTAGTCGCCGAGGATATCACCAGGCACTCTATATGCAAGCTGCCGAATGGTGGCGAAACATTTCTGGTAAGAGGAGAAGCCAATCTTACCAGTATAATCATACTTGGTCTTGAAGTAATCATTAGTCCCTCACCCCATTGTGAATGTCCAAGAACGGGTTCCTGGACATCCGATAGCGGCGACGGAATGCCTTCTCTTTGAAGACTGGATCATTTGGGTGGAAGTAGTCCTTGCAAAGGCGTATGTGGCCTTCTTCTCCATTGCGCTCATGGTTAGCTTTGTGTCGCTTGGCCGAGGCACCTCTGCGCAGCAGCAGGAGGTAGTGGTCGTGCACCATCTGTGCAGCTGCCAGCAAAATCGACCGTCGAACTCCTCTTCGAACGATGACTCCACGAATTTCTTGTAGAAGAACTCCATTGCCCTTTGACATCTACCCATCTATAAAGTATACGACTGTCAATGACGATGCCAACTCCCGTAGCGGGCTAGATAAACCTATAAAGGACCGGCAAACGTACCTCAACCGTGGTTAGGAAAACGACCGAGCAGGTTGTGTGCCACACAGTGGTTGTCGTGTGTCCAGTCCACAGGCGGAGGCCAGGGATGCAGGATTTCCTGCGGCGTGTGCAGACAACTCCGGCAACACGTGTGGCCTGTGGTGCTGCTCGATATCGTGGGGGCATCGGCGGCAATGGGCGATGGCGGTGGCAAAGGTTGTGCCTGCTCTGGTCGTGGGATGTGGAGGGCGAGGGTTTGGGAAGGAGAGTGTCTGTTGTGCCACTAGCGAGTAGGCCCGAGCGAAGAAGCGTGAGGACGCACGAGGACAAGCGTTCTGTCCGGGTCGAACCAACCGTTGCCCAGATTTGGTGCACGGATGGGTTGAGCCGGAAGCATCCGTCCGTCGGTCATGCCAGCTGAACTGAAACTCAACAATAGATTTCCAGTTAGGTTACAGAGTACATGTAAACGGCAGAACCGATCGTGGGTAGAAGTGCTGCACGTTTAGGGGATTAATATAGTCTACCCTATGACTAGGAGAGTTGGTTACAAACATGACAGTGCATGTTACATTATTATTCAACACCCCCCTTAGCCGAAACTACGCTTGGAGTGATGTTCAGGCTAGACCGGAATTCCTCGAAGACAACCTCCGGCAACCCCTTTGTGAATATTGATGACTACAAGTGCACAGATTGTTTGTAGCTAGTTTCAAAATAAAGATATTGATCGCACAGGAGCAGAAGGCGAAAGACTAAAATGCTTTTAACTAAAACTAAATGAAGTACCTAAGGAATAATTTTAAGATGCAAGAAAAGTGAAATTGTTTTTAGGTTTTTGATTGAGCAAAGCAATTACATGAACTAAAATAAAACTTAATACAGAAAGTAGCAATCGTGTATGTAAGAAAGCTTGGAACTGCAATAGGGAAAAAGGCGTTCTCGGGGAGTGGTGGATACACCGCTAGCAATTTAGACAGAGTAGTCAAGGTTATCATAGCAAATATTCTCATGATATGTATGTATGTGGGATTAGCTCCATATATGGACGAATATGCAGCAACCGCTGCTCACATCATGCGTCATAACCACAGCTGACAGATAAACGACATCAATCGTATTACCTCGCTATTAAGGGATTTCTCCCGTGGCATGGACATGGCTTAATGAGTTCTCCTTGCTTCCCCATGTTTGTGCATAAAGAATGACAACTGACGAGGTTTGATATTGTCAATGCCCACTGTTATGAGCTTGAGTTTTGGAGAAGATGGGGGTGCTGGAGATCGCGAAACAGTTAACAGACAAGCAAACAGGGGACACGAGATTTACCCAAGTTCAGGCCCCTGGAGGGAAAACCCTACTCCTGCTTGTCTGCTCTTGATTACGGCGGAACCAAAGGTTACAGAGGTGCGCAGATGCAATCTGGCGTGGAGGTGTGTATGCGGTGGAAAGGATTTACCCTCCTCGTCGTGCCCTCCTAGACTTTATATAGAGTTAGGCAGGTCTCTGGCATAGATCGATTCGGTTACAAGTTTAGGGTTTACCCCTTTGAATATTCTATCCGTTCTAGTCTGGTTCTCCAAGGATCCGAAGATGTCATAGGCTTGGGCCACCCGAAAATCTCCATGGGCCATGTATATTCTTGTGGGCCTTCATTGGGCTGGACCAGGTATGCTAATGTCATGTACCCGCAGGGTATAACCATGACTCTTCAATCTTTCGGGTGAAACTTTTTCTGTTCAGAAAAGAATGACTTTAGTGTGTAGGGATTGTTGATGCGTGTGCCTGACTCTCCCGACGGATCAGGGTCAGTTAACTGTCTTAGGACAAAACAACACGATCTTCTTCAGATTTAAGTCCCTAGACTCGAACCCGGGACAGATGCTGGCGTAATTCTACTCAGGCCATTGAGGTCTTACAGGAGTCGAATCCCAGTAGTTTTCAAATGATGTACCCAACGCGTCCGTCGGGATTTTCATCGCGCCTGTTGGCATGTATTTTTACTAGCAGAGGCCTTGATCGGGTGCGTTACTGTGCCATCGATGGTATCTCAGAGGTCTTATCTTTGCGTCATGAACATCATCCAAAATTTTATCACCGTGGAGGTGTTTCGGGTGGCCAAGGAGGATGTTACTCACTTAGAGTTGGTTGGGGCAAAGTTGCCAAAAAGTTTTTGCATTCTAATCCGAAGGATCGCAGTCGAAGAATTCATAGGGTGCGCGACCAGCGCTTCCTATGGGAGTATTCCTGAGTGTCTGTTCGAGTCGTAGACTCGAGGAGAGACTTTAATTCAGCCTTTGTTGGTTTCAGGTCCGTAGGACACAATTTTTTCGGATGCTTGAATCAATCCTCCCTATGGGAGTAGCCCCCGGTTCCGTAGTGGAGTCGTAGAATCGACGTAGGACTCGAAGAATAGACCATTGGTGTAGTACCTTATTCATGCCTCGGGTGCGCGGCCAGCGCTCCTGATAGGAGTAGCCCCTGAGTAGTTGCTCGAATCGTAGATTTGAGTGAGTACTTTTAGCTGTCAGCCGAAGATTTGTTACTGTTGCTAGTGTGGTTTTGATGACGTCAGTGCTGACGATCAGTGACCTCAACCATCTGCGGCGCCAGAGATGACGTGACCGGACGAACGTGGGTCCTATTGTCTGACTTGGAGTTGACTGGTCATGGACGACGTGGAGAGAATTACGGCGTCTCCTCGGTTTCCGTGCATAGTGGAAGGCGTGCGAGCGACGATTCGCTACTATGTTGACACGTGGATGGTTGGATCTGATGCTGGCGTTAGGTCTTCCAGATGAACGGTCCTTGTTCATTGCCTTCATCCTTATAATTAACTGTGGGGAAAACTGTAGTTTGTTTTCACCTTAGCCATTTGCTTTCTACTGCTTCCATTTTCTTGAGATTTTCCCGTCGCGCGCTGGACGTTCTCCGATCGTTCCCTTCCTCGTTCTTGCACTCGCACCGCCTCGTCGTCACGCCGAGATGGGGAAATCAAAGAAGGCCTCCACTAGAGCGGGCAACAGTGCTGCTGCCGGCGGCAAGAAGGGCACCGCCGCCGCTTGCGTCACCGAAGGTGGGTGGTAGCACTCGGAGACGCGTGAGGGCGACCTGCGCAAGTTGCGTGAGGCGGGTGTGATCCCGCAGGACAAGGACGCTGTCAGGATCCTCGGCAATGAGGTAACACCCCGTCCACCCGTACGGTTTCGAGTGATGTTCATTGCTTTTGTTCTTCGCGGCTCTCGCTCCCAGTCCATGCTTTTCTATGTGGACTGTTGTTCTTCTATGGCATCCAACTCCACCATCTTTCGCTCAATTCTCTTCTCCACATCGCCTGCTTCATCACTTTTTGCGAGTGCTGGCTCGGTATCGAGCCGCACTTTGGCCTCTTCCGGAAGCTCTATTCCATGAAGAGGCAGTCCGACTCCGAAGGAGTTTATCCGATCAGCGGCTGCATCATTTCTCTTTGATTTACTATTCTTTTCTTCTCTTTCTCTATGTCGGAGTCCGTCCAATACTGGCGGAGGAAGTGGTTTTATATATGCGACTCCATAGTGGACGGGCAAAACTTCGGCCTTGCCCCTTTCGACTCCACCCAGGAGATCTTGAAGAAGAGATCCTAGAAAAATCATATCCTGGAGGGCGAGGTGGAGGAGATAGAGGAGCTCTACCGTCGGGTGGAGGCCCTCCAGGTGGTTCCGGAGAAGGAGGTGAACGGTGTGGATATCATCCGCACTTTCCTCAAACGTCGGGTGCAGCCACTCCAGGCTAGGGCAAATCCGATGTTCCTTTATTCTGGCCGCCACGACCCGACGAGAGTTGCGGCTGAGGAGCTCTCCAAGGAGGACCTCGATAGAGTTCTTTGGCCACTGCTAAAGTACAAGTCTGGCGAGGACATTCCGGGAAATCACGGACCCCCCGTTCAGTGCTTCTCGACCAGTTCTGCAGGTGTAGATCTGTGACGTGCGCATAGTGCTTTTTCCGAGTGCTTTTCCTTGTATTTATCTGTTCTGAAAGTTTGTCTTCATTGTGCAAGAGCTCAAGGTACCTGGCATGGTGCCTCCACTACCTAAACGATTTCCAGATGCGCCGAGTTCGAGCTTCCGCCGGCGCAGTCGCCGATTGAGGAAGCCCCCAAGGCGAGCGAGGGGCAGACCCGAAAGTGGGCACGGAGCTCGAGCGAATATTCGGATGCCTCGACTCCGCCAATTCCTAGGGACCCATCGTTCCTTGTCTGCCAAAGTGGAGGTGACGGTGCTTCTTCCTCGCCTATCCCGGCCATGCCTGTGCGGGCTATAGCGCCGCAGCCACCAGCGAAGAGGAAGAAGGAAGAGAAGAAAGGCAAGAGGGCGCTGCCCGTTTTTGACTTGAGCGACATGGACTCGTAAGTATCTTCGGATGCGATTCATTATTTTCTTGTCTTCTTGCTTTTTGACTGGTATGTTCCTTGCAGCAACTCCTCTGAGGGCTCTTTTAGCGATGCCACTCAGGAGGCAGTAGGGGAGTCAAAGGTGATGCCTCCTCCCTCTCAGACGGTGGCCACCTCTGGGGGTGATGCTTTGAAGACTTCTCCGCAGAAGGCTCGAGTGATCGTCGCCCAGAAGACTGCACCGGGACCTTCGGAGTCTCCGTCTGAGCATGTAAGTTGTTTTCTCTCTTGCTATAGGGGGAGACCCCGAGCCTGATTTTTTGGATGATCTATTGATTTTGCTTCCTTTCTGCATGTCTCGGGGGGGGGGGGGGCAGCCCCCGAGCATGTTTCATGTGTTTGATGTCTTGATCGTTTCTTGGGCGCAACCCTCGAGCCTTTTTGTAATACTTTTGTTTCTTCTCGCAGCCCTTTGTGCATGGTGCGAACCTGCTTGTGCAGCAGCACCTGGCGCTGGAGGCCAGCCTGTGGCAGCTTCAAGGTACATGTTGAATTTGATCCTATTCTTTTTCGTCTGCTTGCTAGCTTGTGTAGCTCATGTATGTTCTTGTTGTTTTTGCAGATGAGAATAATAATGACCTCCGAGAGCTTGATGCTCTCAAAAAGAGCCTTGGGCGAGCGGAGAAGAAGGACGAGGATGTTGTTGGGGCGAAGGAGCGCCTGTAGTAGGAGCTGGCTGATGCCACAGCGGCCAAGGAACGCCTGCAGCGAGAGGCTTCAGATCGCGAGGAGTAGCTTGCAACCATTGCGGCTGCGCGCGAGAAGGAGGTGGCCGAAAAACTGATGGTTGCTGCCAAGGCCGTCTCTAGCGAGTGCTTTTGTCTTTCTTTGGTTTTTTCGGCTGCTGCTTCTCCATTCCCTTATTCGACTCTTACTATACTTTTATTTTGCTTCAGATGCCGCGGGCATTGAGTTTGATCGCAGTGCCCTGGAGCACGGTAGTGCTCTGGATGATGCTGCGGCGGTGGTCGAAGACCGCTGCAGTACCACGGTTGGCTCCCTTGCGAAGGCCAAGGAGATCCTCGGTCGCTTCTACAAGGAGCTCGTTCCCAAGGGCGCTGCCCTTGAGGATGTCAATTCTTTGGCGGATGCGCTGTCCGCGGATGCACCTGCGGCCTACAAGCGAAAGCAGAAGGGAATTGGTGCTTCCATGGGCCTGGCCATGGCCCTGGCATTCAGGGCGAAGCTGGATCTTCACCAGGTCACCTCCCAGATGCCAACGGCTCCTGATGGTTCTGAGGTAGCCTTCGCTCTCTATGCTTCTTGATGTAAGCGCTATGGCCGAAGCTCATTGACCTTCTGGCGGAGTATGCGGCGAAGCAGCAGGAGGAGGTCAAGAGAAGGCATTCGGGCTCCGAGGCCACTCAGGATGCGGCTGCTTAGGCTTTATAGTTGTAGGATAGTTGACTTCTACTTTTGTTGTAATATTTGATGAACAATTTCCATGTGCCACGTAGTGTCCTTTTGTTATATACAAATGAGCCTTCGAGTTGTTGCTCAGTCATTCGTTGTTCATACTCTTGTCTATTTTTCTTTAGAGACCTTTGGGTGGGGACCCCGTTGATACTTCGTCTGCTCCGCAGCCGTGACCATCCTTGGATGATGCGTTGTAGCTTGTTTTTATTTGTGACCGTGTCCGCAGCCTTGAGAAGGAGATACTTGGCGTCCGAGGCCATGCGGATGTATGGAAATCCAAGGCGAAGAGAGGTACCGCTAGAGAGGAATATCTGATGGGGGAGCTGCGGCAGTTGGCCGAGCAGCTGCAGTGAAAGTTTCTACGAGCTGCTGCTCATTTTCGGATGCGCCTGGTTTGCGGGTCATCTTAATTTGTAGTTGCTGCAGGTGCCAACCTTGTTCCGAGGGAGTAGAAGGAGCGCGTTGTAGTTCGGATCAACTGCTTGACCCACCAGGATATGGAAGTCGGAGGCTTTTTCTGGATGGACCGCGACCATGCCACGGTCTGTGCGATTGTGCAGGACCGCGCTCACCAAGTGTCGCGAGTGATAAGGAAGGTGAAGACTTCTCTGGCGTCGATTCTGCACGTCATGTTTCCCCTTGATGAAACGCCATCGACTCTCTGGGGTTTGCTGGCGAAGTTTTGAGACGTGCGCCACGTCAGGGAGTTGGTGCGACACCAGTTGGTTGCGGGGGTGAAGGCCGCCCTTTCCCTTGTGCGGCTGCATCGCCCTGATGTTAATCTTGCGGCTGTGGCGGCTGGGCCGCCACCTTGGCTAGATGGTGTCCTATGGGACATGCGCCCGCACTAGGCGGCTGTTAGGCAGTATGCCGAGGAAGTTGTGGATCTCTTTGAGCATCGTGCGCAGGTGATCCTTTAGAATAGGTAGGTCTTGTAAAAAGATAGATGTAAAACTTGTATGTATTTCGACTGGGCATGTTATGCCCTTTGTTGTAAAGGTTAATTGTATTAGCATGTGGTGCTTGGTTGTATGCATGCCCTTTTCGTTAGCCTGACGTGATCAGCTACTCAGGTGTACATGCGTTATCCTCAGCCGATGAAGTCATGAGGTGAGGGGGAGCCCTCGAGTGCGTTGTAACATAGAGAAATGTAAGGAAAGATAAATTTTCGGGCGAGGCACTTAGCTTTATTCATATTGTAATGAGGAGGTACAATATTGTTTGGCTGAGTAGTCTTATTGAAAGTAAAGGGGGATAGCTAGGGGTAGAAGCGTCGCAATTGTGCGACGTTCCATGGATTGGAGTATGCGACTCCAGACTCCATGTGCTTGAGGCGGTAGGCGCCACCTGGGATGACTTCGGTGACGACGTATGGTCCTTCCCATGGTGACTCGAGCTTTTTCGGCCACTCTTGCTTGAGTCGTAGGACGAGGTCTCCTTCGACGAAGGACGTTGGGTGCATCCAACGACTGTGATAGTTGCGGAGGCTCTGCTGGTAGACCGTCGAGAAAGCCGCGGTGATGTCACGTGCCTCATTGAGTGTGTCGACAGCGTCTTCGAGTGCTGCCGTCGATTCGGCTTTGCTGTAGGCGACAACCCATGGGGCCTTATGGCGTACTTCTGCAGGTAACACGGCTTCGGCTCCGTGCACCATGAAGAAGGGCGTGTAGTGTGGCATCCCGCAAAACCACTACTAGAAAATCGCGTTGTTTTTGGTGCATTGCATCATCATGACCGCATGCTCATGTCATCATGCCACATTGCATTTGAGCATCGTCATCATCTTGCATTTGCTTGCATAAAACTATTTGCAGAAAAACCTGTCTTTATTTTCTAAATGCCCCATCTTGTTTTCAAAATGCAAATCCCGGGTCTCTGGAATATTTTTGTTTGTCTGCTATCGGATTGCAAACGGTGCATTTAGAATTAAATAAAATATTTCATTATTTTAGTGGGGGCAGTCGAACGGGCCGATTCGACCCGAACGACCACCCCAGTCCAAACAATCGGTCCGCCTAAAATACCTAAGCTACCCAACCTAATCTACCCACAACCCCTCCACCTCACCCCACCCAATCCCCTCTCGCCACCTCACCTCTCTCCCTCCCCCCACCACTCACACGCTGCCACGTCACCCAGCCCCTCTCAACTCACCCCTTTTCCCTCACCCCCACTCAGCTCTCCCCACCCCATCAGCCGACAGCCCCCTGGCCCACCTGGCCCCACCACCCACCTGCCCCGACCCCGCTCTCTTCCCGCGTCGGCACCCTCTCTCTTCTCCCTCCGTTCGAGCCGCCCGACGCCAACCCCAGCGGCCCCGACGCCTCCTTCCCCTCTCCGTGGCCGCCCAGAGATCCTCCTCCCCGCCCCTCCGACCGTCGCAGCCGTCGCCTCGGCCTCGCCCCTCGGCGCCTGCTCACTTGCTGGTATCGTAGCGTCGTCGCCCCCAAGCCCCCTCGCCGGCCTCCTCCTTCCGTCTCCGCCCAGCTCCTCCTCCGGCCCTCGTCCCCCGTCGACCTTGCCCGGCGCTCCTCCCGCCTGGCCTCCCGGCATCCTCGACCCTCACGCCGCTCCCTCCGGCCAGGCCGCCCCGGCCGCGACCTCCCCCGCGTGCATCCCCATCGCCTCCCTCTGCGCTTCCCAGGCAGAGCCGCGGCCACCTCGCCGGGTCCTCTCCTCACGGCTCCTCCTCCAGCTCGCTGACCGTGAGCCTGCCCTCCGCTCGGCCCCCTCTGGCCTCCGTCGGCTGCCTCTCCGCTCCCACGGCGCCTTCCTCCTCCTCCGTCGGCCTCGCCGCTGTCGCTTTCGTCGACCTCGTCGGGCCCTGCCATGCCGCTGCCTCCGGCTCCTCGCGTCGCTGCTGCGCGAGGTCGCCCCAGACGACGTGCCGCCTCCTGCCGGTTCAGCGAGCCACCGCAGCGACCTCGCTGCGTCGCCGCCATTGTCGTGGCCCATCGTCCTCGCCCCTTTGCGCCTGTCGCCGATCGTCTTGTCTGCCACCTCTTTGGTCTCTGCGTCGGGTGCCTTTGTTGCATGCCGACCGTGTCCCTGCATGCCTTGGGCTCCATGAGGAGTTGCTGCTCAGGTTCCATCGAGGAGGCACGCTAGATGTCGATGCCGCTCGGTGCCAATCCAAGCCTCCATCAGATAACGAAACCAGTACCACAACGCCAACGACAGAGAACCGGACAAGGTCTTCTACACGGAACGCTGAGGCCTCCACCTCGGATCCACAAGATCTGCCACGCGGAACCAAAGACCGCAGAACGCCAAGCTCTCCCGCAGGACCCCGAAGACCGAACTCGACATGCCATGATCTTCGTCACGGTCGCCGAGAACCCAGCACCCCAGAGACCTGCACCTGAGATCATCGCCACAGATCGACAAGGATTCCACATGGGACGACAAGTACTCCGTCATGGACCCGATTGAAGCAAACTCGAAGACCACGGATGCGATAAGACCTACCTCCGCTATCCGAGAACGTTTCCGTCGAATCCTGGACCCCGAACCTCCCCCGGAACCCCAAGTTCGTCGAGACCCCTAATGTGTGAACCCCTTCCCGAAAACCCTATTTTATAATATAATACAACTTGATGCATATTAAATTGTTCATCTCGCATTCATATCATGTGGTTTGGGGGCCTTATGCCGATTCACCCTATAATTAAATATGGGGCCCATATGCGGGCAAATCTAGTCCTATATTGGCCTCATTTAAACTTGTGTAGCGAACCGGTGCCATCTTTTGGTCTTGCTAATGCAACATTTAATTGCGGGGTAGATAAACAACATGAACCGCCTTAATAATTGTCGGGACCCCGGTTCCGCTTAATATGACCTAATTGCATCGCACCTTTGCCATGTCATACATCATACATGCATCATGCCCGATCTTCTGCCGTAGTATTAAATAGTGCATCCGGTGTTTCTTCTAGTGTTTTGCTTCTTCGCGGATAAGGCCGTTGAGTTGATGCGAGTGTCGACCCGATCTTCGGTTGAACCTTCGACAATGTTTTCAGGCGAGCATCTCCCCCTTTCTACCTATCTTACTTTTATAGTATTTATTCCCTCCTGTTGATCTATTGCTATCTGTGTTGCGATGCTCTAGTTTTTCATACCCGTGATATCCCTTGCAACCTTATATTGCCATGGCCACTTCCTATTACCTGTTGCTTGGTAGATAGTTTGGACTTGCGCGTCGTAGTCGCTTGCTCAAGTGCTATTGCGTGTTGTCAAGTGCCACAGTTGTTGGAGTATTGCCGCCTGTTTGATGTTGGAGATCATCATGGCTTTACTTATCGTTCACTTTAATTCCTGTTTAACAACTAAAATTGAAGTAAGCAGAGGCATCGGTGGGTGATAGATAATATTTGGTTTCCGAACGCCCACTTGTGTCCCGTAGGACCCCGAGTACTTGATACCTGTTCCTTGATTTATCGCGCTATCCACATCCGGGAGGATTATGGGACCCCGAGCGAGCTTGATTCATCTTATTTCTTGGGGCCACAAACTAGTTTGAGGTTTTATTTACTATCCTGTACTTATGCCATGCTACTACTATTTACGATTGTGCGGGAGCACACTGTCTTATTTAGGTAAGCGGAGTGTTTTCGCGGTATCGACAAGCCAGTCACACTTTCGGGTTCCCGATCGTTTCTGACCATTGACACAAACCTTGAGTCCGTCTCGAGCTAGCTTACTTGCTATGGTCTACTCAATGGGGTGGCCCCCTGAAATATTTCTGAATCCTGTGATTTCTTTATCGTGAAAGCCTCGTTGGGTTTTGATTTGGTTTTTCCGAGGTTGATCGAGTGTGTGTTGCTATTTGTGCACCCCGGCCGGGTAAAACTTTCTGAAAGCCGTGTCCGCGGTTATGGACGACTTGGAGCACAGTATCTCGATCATAAACAAGCATAACTAAAGTAGTGTTATAAATTTGACTTTATAATGACTAGTAATCATCTTCACTATAATGGAATGGCTAAATAAAACTGCCAACAATTGCTTGTATGGGTTGTCGCTTGCAACCATTGTACCTGACTAGTAAGTATTGCAACTACAACGGAATGGCTAAATAAAAGTACCAACAACTGCTGGGTTTGGGATATCTCATGCTAATTGTATTTGACTAGTAAGTGTCGCAACTACAACGGAATGGTTAACTAAAATTGCCCACTGCTTATTATATCAGGATGATTATCTATACTTGACTAGTAATTGCTGCAACGATAACTGAATAAGTAAAACTGCCAACTGTGTGAGTTCCTCGGTTGACTTCCTCGTTTGGTCTCGAGGGGGAAACACCAGGATGGGTTTGTTTGATGGTAGTATCAGGATGGTTCCGAATAGGTCTTTCTTACCCCTCTTTGATAGCCGCCAGTTGTATCGAGTCTCTATAGGTTGATTAGTGAATGCCGCGCTGCCGCTTCAGTCCACCATACCTATGTAGGCGAGGACCGCCGAATTCTAGTCTCGCCGTGTACTAGCCTCAGTACTGACCGCTCTCTCTTTTTCTTTTGCCCTTTGTCGGCACCCCCTTTTGTTTAAGCAGGTTTTGGGATCGATGTCGTTAGCAGGGTTACCCTTCCGGCTTGGCCTGGGCAGGGTTATGGACGCCATTGGTTATTCTTCAGGGCTCTTAGCCCCATTTGCATCTTGTCCGTAGTCGGACGCTGTATCATTCTCAAGGTGATTTGGATCTTTGAATTGTATATCTGTATTCTTGACTCTTTGAGTCGCTGATATATATCTGCTCATGGGTCCCATCGAGGACTGTTGTGTAATGTTATTACTTCGTTTTCCACCCGCACGAAAGTGCCTGGTGGGCACCTTTGAATCGTTTCTATGCGGGTTTGGCGGGAATCGCTGAAACTTGCATAGGGCCGATTCTGAGGGTGTTACATGTAGCCAGTTGAGCTGTTTGGCGTTGAACGCAAGCTCCAGAGGACGGAGGGTATCTCTTCTGCCCAGGCTCCCGCGAGCTGTTCGAGTGGGCTGAGTAGGCGTTTCTTGATGCCTCCGCCTACGAGGCCGTTGGCCTTTTCGACCTGCCCGTTGGTTTGCGGGTGCGCCATGGAGGCGTATGATATGTTGATCCCGAGGCCTTCGCAGAAGTCCTGGAATTCTTTGGAGATGAAGTTTGACCCGTTGTTCGTGATGATGCTGTGCGGCACGCCGAACCTGTAGACTATGGATTCAAAGAACTTCACGGCCGTTTTACCCTTTTGGTTGGTAACGGGCATGGCTTCGATCCACTTGGTGAACTTGTCGACTGCGACCAGGAGGTAGACATGGCCTCCTTTCGAGGATTTGGGTAGCTTGCCGATCATGTCGAGGCCCCACCGGGCAAAGGGACAGACCAGGGGTATTGGCCTAAGCTCCGATCCTGGTGCGTGCGGTTTATCTGCAAACCTCTGGCAGCCGTTGCACCTTCGGACGATGTCCTTGGCATCGTTCATGGCCGTTGGCCAGTAGAACCCAGCTCGTAGAGCTTTGGCGACGAGGGCGCGGCTGCCCGCGTGATGGCCGCAGATGCCCTCGTGGATGTCTTGGAGGATGGTTTTGCCGTCACCGATGGTGACGCACCTTTGGAGTACGCCCGAAATGCTGCGCTTGTACAACTCACCATTGATGATGGTGAAGGCCTTGGACCAGCGAGATATGCGCCAGGCATCTATCGGGTCATCAGTCAGTTCCCTGTTTATCAGGTACCGAAGGTATGGTTGCGTCCATGTTTCCTCGATTGCCATGACCTGCATCAGGTTGACCAATGCGACCTCCGTGTCGAGTTTTTTGGGTCCTTCCTATCCTTCGGGTAGCGCAGCCCCCGAGTGCTCTGCTTCTTCAGGTGATCCCTTGGGGAATTTCTTTTTGATGGATGGCATGCAGATTTGTTCGAGGAACACACCTGGTGGTACCCGCGCGCAGGTGGAGCCGATGTTGGCGAGTCTATCAGCTTCTTTGTTGCTTTCTATTCCAACGTGCCAAAGTTCGCAGCCGTCGAAGTCTCCTTCGAGTGAGTTGTAGAGCGCGCGGTACGCGATCATGTTGGCAGCGTGTGCGTCGCACTCGTTCATTGTTTGCTGGACGACGAGGTTTGAGTCACCGTAGATGACTAGGCGCGTCGCGCCGCAGATCTTGGCCATCTTCATGCCGTGGATGAGGGCCTCATATTCGGATTCGTTGTTGTAGGCTCGAAATTTCATTCGGAGGACGTACTTCATCTTGTCGCCCTGCGGGGATGTCAGTATGAACCCGACTCCTACTCCAGCCTCGCTCTTGGAGCCATCGAAGTGCATCGTCCATGACTGTGTCATATCCGGGGTGTCCGGCAGTTGTAGCTCCATCCAGTGGACGAGGAAGTCCGATAGGACCTGAGACTTGATCGCAACGCGCTTCTCATAGACTATGTCTAGAGGGGACAGCTCGATGCCCCACAGGGCCACGCGTCCTGTGGCTTCCGGGTTGTTCAGGCTGCTGTTCAGAGGTGCCTCATTGATGACCATCACCTGATGCTCCTGGAAGTAGTGGCTTAGCCGACGAGCCGTCATGAACACGCCGTAGGTGAGTTTCTGGTAGTAAGGGTACCTTTGTTTTGTTGGAGTTAATACCTCGCTGAGGTAGTATATTGGACGTTGCACCCCATGGGTCTTGCCATCTTCGGGTCGTTCGACTATGAGCACGGTGCTTACCACCTGATGTGTGGCTGCTATGTATAGCAGTAGAGGCTCGCGTTCCCTTTGCGTGACTAGGACGGGCGAGGTGGAGAGCAGCCGCTTCATATCTTCGAATGCGTCGTCTGCTTCAGGTGTCCACTTGAATTTCTCTGCATTGCATAGCAGCTGGTAGAAAGGCAGAGCCTTCTCACCCATGCGGCTGATGAATCTGCTCAACGCCGCGATGTGCCCAGCGAGCTGCTGGACACCTTTGAGGTTCTTTGGTTTCTCCATGGCCAGTATGGCCCGAATTTTCTTCGGGTTTGCCTCAATCCCTCTCTGGGAGATGAAGTAGCCAAGAAGTTGGCCAAATGGGACGCCGAAGGCGCACTTTTCTGGGTTCAGCTTGATCTTGTAGAGATCAAGGTTGTCGAACGTCTCGCGGAGATTGTCGATCAATGTCTTGGCCTGCCTTGTTTTAACTACTATGTCGTCGACATAAACCTGTATGTTGCGGCCGATATGGATCTTTAGGCATGCCTGCATGCACTGCTGGTCCATGGCACCTGCATTCTTCAGCCCGAAGGGCATTGTGTTGTAGCAGAATACTATGAACAGCGTGATGAACGCCGTTTTCTCCTAGTCTTCGACCTTCAGTCGAATCTGATTGTAGCCTGAGTAAGCATCGAGGAAGGAGAGTTTCTCTCATCTTGAAGTCGAATCGATGATCTGATCGATCCGAGGGAGAGGGAAGTGATCCTTCGAGCAGTGCTTATTGAGCGATGTGAAGTCCACACACATCCGCAGGATGTCCGTGTCCTTTTCAGGGACCAACACAGTGTTGTCCAGCCACTCGCTTTCCTTGATTTCCCTGATGAAATCAGCGTCGAGTAGTATATTGCCTTTGACTCCAACGGCTTCGGCCCATGGCTCGGACAATCGTTGGATGGACTGCTTGACGGGCTTGGAATCTGGAAACACATTAAGTGCATGCTCGGCGAATTCCCTAGGAACTCCTGGCATGTCCGCAAGACACCAGGCGAAGATTTCCCAACGCTCACAGAGGAATTCGACGAGGCGCTTTCCTATGCGGGGTTGAGGTCGTTGGCGATCAGCGCCGTCTTGGAAGTGTCCGTCGGGTGGACCTGCACCTTCTTCGTGTTGACTGTTGAGTCGAAGGACATGTCAGGTGTGTTTTTCCTTGAGACTAGGGGTGCCCCGTTGTCCGTCACTTCTCGAAGCCTTGTGAGCTCCTCCTGCATGCCGAATGACTGGGAGATTCTGTTGAAGTCCCTATTGGGTGAAGCTCCTCTGGACCATGATGACGCCCCTAGGTCCTGGCATCTTGAGTAGCAGGTACGCATAGTGCGATACTGCTAGGAACCTTGCGAATGCCACGCGCCTGAGGATGGTGTGGTATTGTGATGGCCAGTCCACCACTTTGAACTCGAGACTCTCACACCGAAAGTTGTCGGGTTTCCCAAAGATGACGTCAAGCCATATCTTTCCCAGGGGAAATATTCCCTTCCCTAGGACTATGCCTTGGAACGTTGTGTCGGATTGTTCCAGGCTACACAGCGGGATCCGCATAGCCGCTAGAGTGCTAGCGAACATCAGGTTGATGCCACTGCCGCCGTCCATGAAGACGCGGCTCATCTCGAACCCTCTGATCTGCGCCTCGAGCACCAGGGCAGCATGACCTAGGCGAGGGATCTAGCGGGGGTGATCCGAACGACTGAATGTGATGCAGGAATCTGAACCGCTGAGGTACTCAGGTATTGCGGGTGGAGCGGTCACATCCAAGCTGACCTGGCGGGTGACCTTCTTTTGCACCCTGTTTGTTGGGCACCCCTTTTGGATCATTAATGACCCTTTAGGCGCGGGGTACCCGTTTACGTCGTTGTTCTGCATGGGTGCGACCGGGTGATTCGAAGGTCCCACGGGTGGTGGTGGAGGAGCTCCGTGGGCGATGTCGCCTAGTGCAGGTGCGTGTCTAAATCCAGGGTTCAGGATTTGCTGTCTCATCTGCGACAGACCCTTGTTGAGTTTCTGGAACTCACGGCAGTCCTTGAGCATATGGTTGGCCTTCTTTTTGCCATCCTGCTTGTCGATGTAGAAGTGGATGGTGCATGGGCCCGACAACTTGTCGTATGCCGAGGGTTCGTCGTCGCGGCCACGGCGTTGCCACGTTTGCGTTGGGCGTCCTCCATCGCGGAAGTTGTTTCCACGGTATCCGTCGCTGCTGCAGTTGCTTTTGTTGCGGCGGCCGGCGTAGCAAGCCGCGACCATGTCGGGTCCATCGCGATCGTCGTAGACTCTTGATCTTCACTTTCTACAGCGTTCACGTCGGCGGCCGTAGTCATCTTCCTCATCCGAGTGTGCTTGGTGGACGGAGTCCTCGCCATCTGCCCACCTATTGGCGATGTCCATGAGGTGGCCAAGTGTCTTGGGCTTGACGCTCCCAAGTTCTTCCTTGAAGTTCTGGCGTTTGACGCCATCTTTGAAGGCGTAGATTTTCTCTCCTCAGAGATGTGTGCCGCAGAGTTCTTGATGTTGGACCAGCATAGTATGTACGAGCGAATGGATTCGCCCGTTCGTTGAGTGTAGGCTCGCAACTCTTCGATTGAGGCTGGCCTTTGCTGGTACCCTTAAAGTTTCGGATGAATCTATAGGCCAGTTCCTCCCAGCTTCGGATGGAACCCGAGGATAGGCTGCTAAGCCAGACCCGGGTTGCGCCTGTCAGCTGCAGCTGAAGGAACCGCAGAGCGGTGTTTTTGTTTCCGCCATTCAGCTTGACGGATGACATGTGGTCGCTGAGCCACGCCTTAGGCTCTTGTGTGCCGTCGAACTTCGGAGTGTCCGAAGGAAGCTTGAAGTTTCTTGGCATCCGTGTCCGCCGAATAGATCTGCTAAAGCATCGAGCTCCGTAGAGTTCTCCTTCGTCGTCATCCTCTTCGGATTCGGATGAGCACACGCGTTTGGCGCGTGCCTTGTCGACCTTGCGCCGAGCGAGGTCGTTTCGAGCGTCGTAGTTGCGGCTGCGACGTCGTGGGATCTTGCGTCGTCGAGGTAGGTCATGCTCGTCCTCGTCGGATGAGGGTGTGGGGCTGCGGTTGAATCTGACCACAACTTTCTTTTTTGGCTCCGCAGGAGCTTCCTCGTGGAGCGCAGCTCCAACGAGTCCGAGTTCGGCTAGTGCGGACTTGTGCATAGCTCTCTTCGGATCCCCCACTGGAGGTGAATGGGACGCGAGGTATGTGGTTGCTGCCATGATCGCAGCTTGCAGCGTCTTCGGGATGACGTTGTCGTTGGCGTCCATCTCCATGAAGGACGTGTTGAGGGTTCGGGTCACCTCGCGATGTGCAGCAGGATCCATGTTATCCGTGCGAGAGCGATGCTTGTTGTCTTGATTGCCGTGTGAGCTCGAGCCGCCAACGGCGGAGAGCGTAGCTCGCCGCGCGTTAGACTCCAAGGCCGCTTGCTTGCGTTTGTCGAGTACCTCTTTCATCTTCACCTGCTTTTTGTGCTCTTCGACGAGGAGCAGATGGTATGCCACCAGTAGGTCCTGTGAGGCACCCACAGGTAGGATCTTGTTGCCTGCCATGGCTTCGCGTGCCTGGTTCCATCCTTACTCACTGAGGTGGATTATTCAATTGGCATCGGGGTGGTCCTTATTGGGCGGGGGGGGGGGGGGTGGTTGCCTCCTGTTTTCGCCGTTTCTACCCTGTGGGTTGGGTGGCAGTACGTGAGCACCCGAACCTGGTGGTTTTTGCTCGTTTTCACTTTGGATGACCATGGCGCATTGGTAGCATCTGCAGATTGGATCGCTGCTGCCGCAACTTTTGGATCCGGAACCGTAGGTCCTTTCATCCGATGGAGGATCGCACAGATCTGAGTTGCAGCTGCTGTTGTCATATGACTCACCTGTCGATGTTGACGTGCGTAGCACACTGAGATGCGGAGCCCATGAGGCGGGCCTGATCGATGGTAGTGGCACCCGCTCTGGGAGGCGGAGAGTGCTGGTCTGTCCCACCTGGAAGCAGAAGCTCCTGAACAGGATCTCGAGCCCGTCGCCTACAGGCTCGAAGTCCTTCATGGTGGCTGGCGAGTGGGCGGTGAAGTTGAAAGCGCCAAAGAGGAGATGGCTCTCCGTCGCTGAGGAGTGGTAGATCGCTTTGGTCAGGACCGTCACGATCGCACAATCAGCGCCCCCGTTTCCCATAGACGGCGCCAATTGACGAGGTTTGATCTTGTCAATGCCCATTGTTATGAGCTTGGGTTTTGGAGAAGATGGGGGTGTTGGAGATCGCGGAATGGTTAACAGACAAGCAACCAGGGGACACGAGATTTACCCAGCTTCAGGCCCTTAGAGGGAAAACCCTACTCCTGCTTGTCGGCTCTTGATTACGGCGGAACCGAAGGTTACAGGGGTGCGCAGATGCAATCTGGCATGGAGGTGTGTATGCGGTGGAAAGGATTGGCCCTCCTCGCCATGCCCTCCTAGCCTTTTTATAGAGTTAGGCAGGTCTCGGGCACAGATCGAGTCGGTTAAAAGTTTAGGGTTTACCCCTTTGAATATTCTATCCGTTCTAGTCTTGTTCTCTAAGGATCCGAAGATGTCATGGGCTTGGGCCACCCAAAAATCTCCATGGGCCGCGTATATTCTTGTGGGCCTTCCTTGTGCTAGACCAGGTATGCTAATGTCATGTACCCGTAGGGTATAACCATGTCAACAACAGCTTTATAGCCACAGAAATTGCTATCATCCCTCCATCTACCAACAAGTAATCCCCTTCATCAAGTCTCCATAAGAGACAAATGTTAAAGAGGTGCACAACTCTCAACATCAAGATGAAGACAATTAACACATACACATAATGATGCATAACATAATAATCTCTATCTTATCTCAATCATATGCTAGGGTTTCTCAATCTCCCCAAGAACTAATGATCTACTCAGACATGGAGGCAAACAGCATCATGGCAATGACAATGGAAACAATTATAGATGAATAGTTCTTGTATAAATCCACAACTAGTACAAGAATTACAACAAGATCTAGATGGGATGTAGATGAGATGGATGGAGATGTTGGTGATGCAGCGGTTGATAAAGATGGAGATCGATGCCTTGGCCTCCCAGATCTGCGTAGGGCGAAGATGGATCCCTTGGGCGAGTTCCCCTCCAGATCCCTTCCAAGGGTGAGGTTTTCAGTGATTTCTAGGTGTTCTGTATGTCGTCTCTCTGATCCAATTGCACGGGGTGAAACTATTTGAAGAGGCGGTGGCAGCGCCAACTATACAGCGGGAACTATACGACCGGAGAAAATATTCCTGCCGTATAGTTGGTCATTAACCTTCTGTATGCTTTGATCAGGTTTTATTCTGGTGTTATTGATATTTCCCAAATTAGCGATTTACGTTGTTTTTGAATCCTTTTCGCTCTAATACAGCTGGTCCAAGAATTGTGTCCATCGAATCCATCATCTATCTTGATCCTGGTGAAAATAGACATAAAAGATGCGCGCGAACACCATAAAATACCAAGATCCTACCACTATAGTGCAAAATAATAATATAAAACATGATGCGAATATGCACTCACCAACTTTCCCAAGCTTAGACTCTTGCTTGTCCCGAGCAAGGCTAGCTTAATGGATATGATCCTCATATTCATGAAGCTGAGTCCATAAAATAAATGAGGCAGTTGTAGCATGTGTTATCATATATGATACATAGGAATAAGTTCATGAATAGTTCCTTACTCGAACCATCCGAATAATATTAGCAGGCTTTAACAACTTAGCAATTAACAGTTCATAAAAGATTACTCTCAATATGATGTAAAAGTATTTTGGTTTGACCTTATGAGTTAGCAACGTAGTCCCAAGTGTTTTTGGATTAACATATTCACTTGGGATTTAAAATCTCAAACGTTTCTTTGCCCCACCACAAGATAGTGGTGTATGCCTATTTACTCTTTGCACATTTCCTTTTCTCTTTTATTTTTTACTTTTTTTATGTGCTCACACTTTTGTTTAAGTGTTATGCAAAGGGGCTAGCCATACATTCCACTCCATGAGGAAATTCAAAGATCAACGATCTCAATTATCAAATTCCAATTGTATATGAAGCATCTTTATAGCTTGAATATTCTACCTCGTCTTGTTCTCACTCTAATTTGATAGCACTTTTAATTTTCCTTTGTTCAAGGTTTCTTTTCCAACTTAACTGATTAAATATTTTTTCCTTTTGTAAATCAAACCATGAACTTACAACATATTGACTAAATTATCTTTATATGTTCCATTAATGCCAATGGTGTGGAAGACTCCTATTGTTGTCATCAAGTGCAAGTAAAATTATACTCAAGCCATTCATATATTCTATAATACAAGCACAAACTCAATAATGCTCCATATATAATAAACTCGAAATTTCATAAAAGGGATCGACTATTCCTGAAGGGAATTCTAATGATGCAAAATTTATTTCTAAGATTGAACTAATGCAAAACTAAAATAGTAATATAAAACTTATAAGATAGATTGCAAGGTCTTAAAGATCTCCCCAAGCTTGGAATCAAGCCGGGCAGGATGAAATAACTACTTTGAAAGAACATGTGGGCCCCCATGTGTGGTTTTGATAATTAATGACAATATCTATGGACTAATTTTTGCAGTGAGTTACACTTGTAGGAACAGTCCATTGGCATCGCTTGGAGCATGTGTTGGCTTCAAGGTAGAAGAATAAGAAGAAGAAGAAGAAGAAGAAGAAGAAGAACAAAGAAAATAAGATCAAAGGTGTCTTGAAGAAGAAGATAGAGTTCATCATATGTATCCTCAAGACATCATCCAAATGGTGTTATAAGAAATGTTATGCAAGCTAAAGATGTGCCATATCTAGAAGATCTCATGCTTGAAGCTTGCCATCCTCGGTGATCATGGATCGATGAAGACAAGGTCAAAGTAAAGGTTTCCCCATGTCATATGGGGAGCAACTTGCAAGTCATCATCAGGCGAGTGTGTGCGAGAGCAATCAAGAAAGGTGTTCCATCTTAAGAAGGACAAGATCGTCTACATCAAGATCAAGTGGAATATGCGCAAGGCAAAGGTAGGATCTTGATAGGGTTTCCTTATTACCGGTCTCGTGGTGTTAGTTGGGGAGACCGGTTTATAGGATAGATAATCGTACTATCAAGAGGGGCTCTCAAGTGAGTAACTCGATCATATCTTTCGGAGAGAGCTCAAACCTTTGCATACTTAGCATCATCCTTTCTTGGTTGTTATTTGGATATTATCCATGTGAGGTTTTAGAGCTTATGGTAGTATTCATAACAAGCTCTAGTTCATCAAAAACGGATTTCCCTTTTATATCATATTGCGTTTTTGATATTTGAGGTTTTCCGGTTTCTCACCAAGGGAGGTATCTCGCATTATAATACATGAAATATTCTCACTTAGTTGGATATCTCTTGTCATCCCCTTTCCAAAAAAATTGGTTTCAGGTCAATCGGAGTTTCCAAACTCTAGATATCGCTATTAGAAGTTTGCCTCTTATTTGGTTCTATCCTCCCTGGCTGAAACAAAAGGTTGATGGAATATCCAGACCAGAATCTCCGGTGTGCAAACATCGGAGTCTCCGGTGTGGACCGGAGTTTCATCTCAAACTTCCGGTGTTGATCCAAGATGAAGCCCAGGGTCATCATGTATAAGGGTCAGGAGATAGACCGGAGAGAGACCGGATTCTCCGGTGTGTTCATGCAGACCGGAGTCTCCGGTGTGGATAGACTGGAGTCTCTGGTGTACAAGAGACCGGAGTATTTAAAGAATTTCTGAAGGAGGTTTCCCCAAGTCAGCTGGGACGTTTTGTATGGTGGTCCGAAGACGGATTGGAGATGGTCCGGAGTCTCCGGTCTCCAGACCAGAGTCTCCGGTGTGGAAATTCCCCAATAGGCAAAAAACGGTCAGAAATCAGTGGGCCTATGTAAAGGGCCCTTCTTTCCCAATGGACCCTGCTCGAGTTTTGCAAGTCTCTCCTCCATTCTTTACCCTCTTGAGCTTGCTTCTCTTCAATCCCTCCTTCGATTCTTGCATATACTTTAGGGATTTGAAAGAGGAGATCTAGATCTACAATCCCACCAACCAATCTCTCCTCTAAGTGAGGGGTACATCTTGGGATCCAGATCTTGGAGTCTTTTGTGGATTTCCTCCTTTGTTCTTCCTCTCTTATTCCCCCACAAGCTTTTATAGCTGTGGTGGAATTTGGGAGAGAAGTACTTGAGCACTTCTTGCGTTCTTGCCATTGCATTTGGTGCATCAGTTTGAGTTCTCAGTGAGGATTCGATTGAGTGAAAGGTGAGAAGCTTTTTACTCTTGGGTTCTTGGAACCCTAGACGGTTTGGTTGTTTTGCAGGGTTGTGGATTACTTTGGGCCTCCAATTAAGTTGTGGAGCATTCCCCAAGCTTGTTTGTAGGGAGCCTCCAATTGAGTTGTGGAGAAGTGCCCCAACCTTGTGAGAGGTTCCGGATTGCCACCGACAAGTGCACCGATAGTGGAAGTGTGGATCGATCCCGTTGGGGTGAGATTCACATGAGAAAGGGAGGCCTCTTGTGGTGTTGGTGGTTTGATACCACCCCCTCTCCAAACTAGACGTACTCCATGTTGGGAGTAACTCGGTAAAATATCGTCATCTCCGCGTGCCTCGGTTATCTCTATATCCGAGCCCTTACTTATGCACCTTACTTTGTGATAGCCTTCGTTCTTGAAGTATATATCTTGCTATCACATAGTTGCTTGTATTGCATATCATAAGTTGTTGGTGCACATAGGTGAACCCTAGTTGTTCTAGGTTTTGTGCTTGACAAAGTAAACAATAGTTTTATTCCATCTTTGTTGATACACTCTCAGAAACGTTTTGAAAAGCCTATTCACCCCCTCTAGGCGGCATATGTATCCTTTCATCCTCGTTGGTACCTATTCCTTATCATGGGTGAGAAGAATGTCTCCTTCTTCCTCTGTGTTGCTGTAACATCCCAATTTTTGTATTAGTATGTTATTAGGAGCATGCATCATTTCTTTGCATCATGGCATCCCACAATTTTAATTGCATTAGAACTCCTCTCGCTAAACCTAAACCATTTTTCTCTTCTAAATCCTATAAGGAGTTATTTAAACCAAATCCTCAAAAGGCTATGCAAAAATTCTACTCTATGACCCCATGTTGGTATCCTCCTTTTTACAAAAATTTAGAAACCACTTTCGCTAAATTTGGAGCTATTATGCAAAAGTTATTAAACAATTTGTGAAACAGAAAAGAAAAAGGAAAAGTACAAAAAAACTAACCTAAGTGGGCCAGCTAGACCAACCCGTGACCTATCTACCGCTTGGCACCGCAAAGCGAGCTTGCGCAACGTGGGCCAGCCCATCCCCCATCCACCACAGCACTTGACCGGGGGGCCCACCCGTCATCTTCTTATTCCCGACGATATCGGAACGAACAGAGCCCCCGTCGTCCACGGAACAACCCGCGCTCCCTTGTCTTCGAATCTATCTGGACTCCCTCCACCAGCTCATAAATACCCCCGCCGCGATCTCCCCTCCTCTGTTTCTAAGCCTGCAAAACCCTAGCCCCTCGCCTCCGATCTCGATCGCTCGCACCACCGCCGACCTTCGGTAGGTTGGGAGTACCGACGATTTCAAGCTCCCCTTTCCCTATTTTCTCCCCTACCATGATCCTCTCGCTCAACATCTTTAACTCGTCTAACATTTCCATTGTCTACGGTAGCGTGCCGCCACCGATTGCTCGCAGGATCTACGGGAGAGAAGCCGTCGCCGCCACCGCTCGAGGAGGAGAAGGCCCTACCCAAGATGACAGTCGAGACCGCGAGGAGGAGGCGATCGTTCAGGTCTACTTCATCTTCTCCGAGGAGCACCGAGACACCGTCGACGTCCACCGCTGCACCACCCGCCGCCGGTCGCCGCCGTCGTGAGAAAGGTGAGCTCGTCCTTCTTCCCCAGCCTTTAGATCTAGGTTGAACGGTCTAGATTAGATCGGTTGTTTTTGTTTTAACCGAACCGGTACCGACGAGTAGCATCACGACACTTGTCTGCCCTGTCAGCGCGCCGCCGCGTCAGCACCACATCGACGAGTTGAACCAATCCACCGCTGCCACTTCTCGGTCTAGTAATAAAAATAGGCAGAAAACATTATAATCTTGCAAAATTCATATTAAATAGAATACTTGTCCAAATATTGCATATAATATGTCGTTGGATTCAAAAAATTCTGTAGAACATAGATCTGAAATAACATTGCCAGTTTGCTGCAGTAATATCTATGTAGATATCAATCTATAGATTGGAGTATTTAATTCAGAGAAAAATAATTAAAACTCCGTTTTAGTTTATTCTTGTTGCGTTGGCTTTGTTTTTACGATGCCTACTGACTAAAATTATAAAACCTTGCCAAGGATCTTTAGATATATTTCGTGGCGATTAGAAGTTTGGATCTTCTTATGAGCCTATAAAATAAAGTAATAACCCAATTTGCCTAAAATATGTGGGAAATTAATACTAACAAGTCCCCAACACATTAGCAACCCGGAAAGAATACCTTGGTCGAATTAGAACACAATCTTGCATTTTACCATGTTGCACACATGCATATTATTTCAATCGCATTGTTTTGAGCAAGTTGTGATTGGACCTATGTTTGTGTTGCGCTGAGGAGTACTGTTGTGTAAAGTGATGCTCGGATCAAGGCAAATTACACCACTTGTTCATATTATTGTCCCAGTTTTGATTCTGTGCATGTGATCTCCATATTCTATAGTATGCATGTGTAGGAAATTCTGGTAGAATTTTTCCTTAGTATTATTTTTTCAAGTGCGATGATTTGTAGTATGCATGTGTAGCTCTACACTTAGGATTTTCCCCTCCTAGTAGGTTACCCCTGTTTTTTCTAAGTGCTTGCTAGGCTATATACATATAAAGATCATTGGGGGATTTGAAAGACAAGAAATTTTCTAAGTATAAAGGCTCCCTTGAGCGATCTTTTCTTCTCAAATCCACTTAAAAATAAAACTAAGTTTTCTTCTAGGCGGAATGGTTGTCGGGTCAACGAGTGGAATTTGGTGGAGGGAAGCCGCCCAGGAATCAAAGAAGTCTGCCATGTTTCAGAATTCAGAAGCTTCCAAGTGCAACCACAATACATATGGGCTCTGTCTTGGCCTAGTACTTAGTGGGAAACCTCACCTAGGTACCAACATTTGGAGGTTCTTGACACAGTTGGATCCATAAGGTAGAGGGGATACTAAGGGAAAGCCTCGCCATGGTCTTGTCTGTAAAAAGACTTGATCTTGGATTGTGGGTAAAGTGCACAAACTCTCGAGAGTATTGCAATATGATCGATCAGCCGAGTTCACGGAAAAGAACACTTGAGCGTCTAAAGGACGGTGCCTCTGAAGGATATTCCTCTCTCTCTTACAAAACTTAAAGTTTTCTAAAATCCTTGGCGTGAGTCATATTGCCAATGGGTGGGATTTTGGGGACTTGGTGAGTAATATCCAAGTATTAGGTTGTTTGGACACTTGGCGAGTAATATCCTCGTGTGCCATTCGATCTTATATTACTTAAGAAATGTTTACAAAGTAGGAAAAACCCTATCTTTCTTTTTCTCCATACTTAGAGAAAAACTAGCTTTGTGCAAATGAACTCCACAGCCTAAACTAGCCTTGCATGTAGAGTTAGTCTTTTTCTTCCTTGGTGTAATTTGCCAATACATTGAAAGTATTGACCCAACTTGTTGGCTGCACGTCTTATGTGCAGAATCCAAAGATTGAAAGGTGCGTAGGGATCGCGAGTCTACACTCAACAAGCCTGGGGCATTGATGGACTCAAGTTATTTTATGTTTCCTCTGTAATTTGAGCTAGCTATATGCTAAGCAAGTTTGTAATAATTTCATACTCTGGATTACTCGTGTAATAAATGACATTGTCTTTTACATGATATTCATCGACTGTGAGTGCTAGCTATTTATCCAGGGACTAGCATGTAAATCACAGGACCAAAGGTCTTTATCGACCTGAGGTCACAACAGATGGTATCAGAGCACAACGTTGCCTGTAGGACGTGACCCTAGGATTGGAACCACCTTTAACTTTGTGTGCTTTACTCGCTTTATTCTTCTAAGTCTTTATGAACTTCTAGTACCTTCTTTTCCCTACTTATTTAAGTATCTAATCTTCGTTCTTCTAACTTAAAGATGACGAGCTTCTTCTACGACACCGTCACGGAGATCGAGCTCCTTCGCTTTGGAGGATGCCTCATGGACCTCCTCACGCATTTGGAACTTCCCTTGCCAACAATCCAGGGAAGCCCAATGAAGAAACTCCACAAGGACGGCTGCTGGGGAGTCAAGGTCCTCCAGCCAGGACGAGATGGAGGCGAGCGCCCGGCGGAGGACATAGCCATCCACACCATTAGTGACTCCAAGGAGAAGGCCCTTAGCATCAGCTTGAAACAGCTCATTGGTCGCCTATGTGGACGCTATCAGGAATATCTCCAAGGACACTACAGCGGCCTTTTTGGAAGGCGTGATGAGGAAGGAGTTCCCATTGAGTTGACCTTTGAAGAAAGGACTTCGACCAAGCGCCGAAGGACGCAATATCAAGACTTGGAGTGCCACATCCATGACCTTGAAAAGGGTAGCTCCCTCGAGATGCTAATGAATGATGAGCTATGTGCTCTCATCAAGGAGAAGGAAGAAATAATCAAGCAGCAGGAGGAGGCAATGAAGGCCCAAGAGATGAAATTCAAGGACCAAGAGAAGAAGTTCACTAACCAAGAGAATAGGGTGATAGATAAGAACACGAGGATTAGGGAACTCAAGAAGGAAATCAAGGACAATGATGTGTAGACTAAGGGCCTTTGCAAGATAATAAATGACGTGCGTGCTTCTAAGAGAGGCTTGGAAGTGCAACTTGAGGCTTCTAAGAAGTCAATCCTAGTGGAGGAGCTGCAGGGCGAGAAGGAGGGACTTCAGGAGCAGCTAGAAGCCACTACCAAGAAACTGCAAGAAGAAATAAAGGACCTCCAAGAGAAGCTTGAAGCCATCACAAAGGAGATGGAGCTGTACAAGTCAACCCTAGAGCAGGAGGGCTACTCGTTCGAGGACGAGGAAGAGGAAGGCGTGGAAGATGTGTAGTGTTGGACCACCTTTATATTTTATAGTTGAATGTTATTCGCGATTGTAATAAATACCAAGACATGTTTGGTTTAGTTAAACTTAGATGATTTATGTGTTATACTTGTGCTGCTATGTCTTGCGTGCATTGTGTGTTTTTCATAAGGGTATGAGTTTACTACTTTAGTCTTTCTGTCTATCTCTTAACTTGTTGCCCAAACCCCACAGATGCTGCCAAGACATTCAAACAACAAAATCCCTCCAGAGATTGCACAACTTTTGTCCACTCAGAACCAGCTGATCCAACTGCTCACTCAGAATATGCAAAACAACAACAATGCGCCACCTCTGCCACATCCACCACCACCTCAACAGGATCGCTTGACTCGGTTTTTGAGGTTGAACCCTCCTACCTTCACTAGCAGCGCATAACCAATTGTTGCAGATGATTGGCTCCGCACAATCAACAAGAAGTTAGATACCGTCCAAGATGCAAGAGCTGACAGGGTGCGTTATGCCGCACACAAACTTGAAGGACCTGCTGCAGAATGGTGGGATAACTACCAGGTCACCCACCTGGATATTGATGCTATCACTTGAAATCAGTTCGAGATAGCTTTCTGCACTCATCATGTGGCTGTTGGTGTCATGACTCTGAAAAGGCGTGAGTTTCGCGACTTACACCAGCTGCACCATTCTGTTACTGAGTATGGGGAGCTTTTCAATAAGCTGGCCCGTTATGCACCCGATGATGTTTCCACTGATGCCAAGAGGCAGGAGGAATTCTTAAGAGGGCTCAATGATGAGATATCTATTCAGCTTGTGGCTCAGAAGTTTGACAACTTTCAGGAGCTCTTGGACATGGCCATTGTGGTTGAATCCAAGAGGAAGAGCATAGAGAACCGCAAGAGGAAGTCTAACCCTCACAAGCACTGTTCATTGCCAAGCACTTCATCACCACCACCTTATAACAGTAATGGCCACAACCATAACGGTCATCACCATGGCAGTCACAAACACAATGGTCATAAGCACCACAATGGAAATGGCAGCAATGGAAAGGATGTCAGTGAGGTGACATGCTTTAAGTGTAACAAGACAGGGCACTATGCAACTACTTGCCCCGAGAAAAAGAATGGGAATCGCAATGGACACAACCATGGTAATGGAAACGGGAAGAAGCCGAATCCATTTGTCAAAGCCACATTGAATCATGTCTCCATGGAGGATGCTTGTGACGCACCGGACTCCGTGATTGGTAAGTTCAAGCTCAATTCCATTCCTGCAGTTGTTCTTTTTGATACTAGTGCATCACATTCATTCATATCAAGGGTATTTGTGGATAGAGGCAAGATACCTATGGAGACTATAAGTTCTCCCCTAAGGGTAAGTTCTCCTGGAGGAGAAACAGCGGCAAAATCTGGTTGCTGGGGGTTAGAACTAAGGATTGGGACGCACATCTTTCCCACAATTCTAGTAGTTTTGGAGTCATAAGGATTAGACATAATTTTGGGCATGAATTAGATGACCGAATATGAGGGAGTCATAGATTGTGCAAAAAGGACTGTCACGCTCACAACACCGGAAGGAAAAAGGATCCGTATGAATTCAAAATTTGCTCTTAAGGAAATTATGGTGAATTACCTTAAGGGGGTTAGCTTGTAGGATGTACCCATTGTGAAGGAGTATCCAGATGTCTTTCCGGAGGAATTACCCGGGATGCCTCCCGACCATGATATCGAGTTTCTTATTGACTTGATGCCGGGAACAAGACCGATAGCCAAGAGACCATACAAGATGGATGTGGACGAGTTGAAGGAACTCAAGAAACAACTTAGGGAGCAATTGGACAAGGGATTCATTCAACCCAACACGTCATCTTGGGGAGCACTTGTATTATTCGTGGAAAAGAAGGATAAAACCAAGATGCTAGTTGTGGACTACCGCTCGTTGAAGGAAGTGACAATCAAGAACAAGTACCCTCTACCCAACATCAATGACCTGTTTGATCAGTTAAAGGGAGCCAGTGTGTTCTCAAAGATCGATCTGCGATCAGGTTACTTTCAGCTAAAGATTCGAGAACAGGATGTGTCCAAAACGACTTTCACCATAAGATATGGGTTATATGAGTACATCGTGATGTCATTTGGTCTAACCAATGCCCCGACGTACTTCATGACCATGATGAACAAGGTGTTCATGGAGTATTTAGACAAGTTTATCATGGTATTCATTGATAATATACTTATATACTCCAAGGATGAGAAGGAACATGAGAGGCATCTGCTTATAATTATGGAGAAGCTAAGGGAACACAAGTTGTATGCCAAGTTCAGCAAATGTGAGTTCTGGTTAAAAGAAGTGGGCTTCCTTGGTCATGTTGTGTCGGCAAAAGGAGTTGCCATAGACCCTAGTAAGGTAGTTTTCGTGAATGAATGGGAGTCTCCCAAGAATGTGGGAGATATTAGGAGTTTCTTGGGCCTCGCAGGATATTACCGGAGGTTCATTGAAAACTTTTCCAAAATAGCAAAACCCATGACAGAACTGTTGAAGAAGGAAAAGAAGTTCCTATGGACCGAGGCATGTGAAGCAAGCTTTCAAGAGTTGAAGAAGCGCCTTGTAACGACACCAGTTCTGTGTCTGCCTGATATCCAAAAGGATTTCCAAGTACTGCGACGCTTCTCGGCAAGGACTTGGAAGTGTACTGATGCAACATGGGAAGGTAGTATCTTATGCCTCTCGACAGCTTAAGAACCATGAACACAACTACCCTACACATGATTTGGAACTTGCGTCGGTGGTACATGAGGTCAAGGTATGGAGACACTACCTCATGGGCACACATTGTGATGTGTTCACGGATCATAAGAGTTTGAAATACATCTTCACCCAAAAGGAGTTGAATATGAGGCAAAGGAGATGGCTTGAACTCATTAAGGATTATGACTTGGATTTTTAGTACCACCCCGGAAAGGCTAATGTAGTAGCTGATGCCTTAAGTCGTAAAGTTTATGTGAATGGACTTACCGCGGGGGAACAACCAAAGGATTTATGCAAGCAATTTAAAGATCTCAAACTAGAAATAGTACCGGAAGGGCACGTAGCAACTATGGAAATAGTGTCTACACTTCAAGAGAGAATCAAGGAAGCACAAAAGGGAGACAAAGAGTTGGAGGAAATAAGAGCCAAAATAAGTGAAGGGAAAGCAAAAGGTTTTCGTCTAGACGAACAAGGAACCCTTTGGTATGGTAAACATTTGTGCGTTCTCAATGATCCGGATATCAGGAAGTTGATTTTTCAAGAGGCTCACGATTCACCATACTCAATTCATCCAGGTAACACAAAAATGTACATGGATGTGAATGATAGATTCTGGTGGAACAATTTGAAAAAGGGGAATTGCTAAGTATATTTCCCTATGTGACGTGTGCAATAGAGTTAAGGCCGAGCATCAGAAACCGGCAGGATTGCTGCAACCACTACCTATACCCGACAAGAAGTGGGACAAGGTGGGCATGGACTTTATCACGGGATTGCCCCGGACTCATTGAGGATTTGATTCTATCTTGGTAGTGGTGGACCACTTTACCAAAGTGGCTCACTTTATCCCCGTAAAGACCACATATACAAGTGCTAAGCTCGCCAAGATATATATGTCAAGAATTGTAAGTATGCATGGTGTCCCCAAAGGGATTGTGGTAGATAGAGGCACCCAATTCACCTCAAAGTTTTGGCGACAGCTGCATGAGTCTCTCAGAACCATACTAGAGTTCAGTACTGCATTCCACCCACAAACAGATCACCAGAAGAAAGGGTTAATTAGATCCTGGAGGATATGTTGAGAGATTGCGCTCTAGACTACGGGTCTAGTTGGGATGACAACTTTCCGTATGCAGAGTTCTCACATAACAAAAGTTACCAAACAAGCATCAAAATGGCCCCGTTTGAAGTTCTATATGGCAGGAAATGTAGGACGCCCTTGTTATGGAGTGGAGTTGGAGAGCGTAGCCTGTTTGGACATGAGTTGATCAAGGATGTCGAGGAAAAGGTACGGAAGATTCAAGATAGGCTAAAGGTAGCCCTGAAGGGAATATGCCCGAGAGGCAATAATAAAGTGGTTATTATCGTATTCCTTATTTATGATAAATGTTTATTGTACATGCTATAATTGTATTAATACGGAAACGTTAATACATGTGTGTTTAATAAACAAACAGAAAGTTCCTAGTTATGCCTCTCTCATAAACTAGCTCGTTGATTAACAAGATGATCAAGGTTTCCTGATCATGGACATTGGATGTTGTTAATAACGAGGTCACAACATTAGTGTAATGGTGTGATGAACATTCATACTGATATAGCAATACGATCAAAGTCATTGAGTTTATATTGCTATAACATCTTACGAAGTGATCCTAATCCTTATACCATGAGATCATGTCAATCACTAACACCGAAGAGTTTCTTGATAACATCAAAGCGTCACACCGTAATGTGGTGATTATAAAGATGGATTCGAAATACTAAAGTGTTATGTTGAGGCCCATGGATCGAGAGTGGAATTTGTTCATCCCGATGACGGATAGATATGCTCTGGGCCCTCGGTGATATCACATTGATTAGCTTGCAAGCAAGTGATTTGATCACTAGAATGTTATATCACGAGGAGAAAAGAGTGCATGTCAAGAACAAGATCAAACTAGGTATGGAGATACCGATGATCGAATCTCGGACATGTAATATATCGCGAAACAAAGGGATTAAGATACTAGCGTAAAGGTTCCGACGATCACAAGAAAGTCATCGTTGAATGTGTGGGAGTCGATGGGTCTCCAGATCCGCTTCGATTATTGATCCGAGAGGGTCTCGATCATGTCCGCATTATTCGCGAACCGTAGGGTGACACACTTAAGAGACACCGACATCCAATTGGAGCAAAAGTTTCATGCCGAAAAGAAAAGGAAAGCGCAGGAATTTATTTCACTAGACACCGAAACTGTTTCGGTTGAAATTCTGAAACAGTTCGCATGTGAAATGGAATACTAGCAAGGGGTTTTATGTGAATGTTTGTTAATTAAAGTAATTAACAAAATTCTGAATAAATAAATAAAAGAGTTTTATTTAAATGAGAGATTGCATTAAATTTGGTGGAAATTTAATGCATGTGAGTGGTTTTTTGAGTGGAGGCTTTTTAATGGGAGTGGAGGCTTTTCATTTTGAGTGGGAGCTCCACCCACATGAATGTGGAAGAGGTGGGGGCAGCCCCATGGCTGGGCGCCATGCCCCTTGGGTGCCCCCCTCTCCCCTATAAAAGGCCCCCCTCTCCTCCTCTCACAACACACCTTCTCGTGAAGGATCTCTCTCCCCCTCTAGAATTTATTCCCCATGGTCTTGGACTAGCGAGATACATGTTCCCGGTGGCTATTCGGCAAGAAAGAGTTGTGCTTCCGCTGCATCGCTGGAGCGAGGAGGCGGAGGTTGCTCGGTGCCTCGAACGTGTGTGCGAGCACGGATGCGCTATTCTTTTGGCGCTAGGACTTCCTCTCGATCTTGAGATCGGCAAGAGATCGTCTACATCAACCACGAGTTTGGACTCGTTAAGCTGTCGGTCTTCAAGGGTATGTTCTCTACGGATATACATCCGCCGTTGTTTGTATCTAGTAGATAGATCTTGGTACATAGTTGTTCCCATCGTAGGAAAATTTTTGTTTTCTATCTGCGAACCCTCTACAAAGGGTATCGAGCCGGATCTATGCGTAGATACTTTGCAGGTAGTACACATATGAGTATGTGGGCGATGATGATCATTTATTGCTTCTTAGTTGTACTTTGGATATTGGTGGCATAGTGGGATGAAGCGGCGGACAAACTTTACATGTCCTCGCACATGAGACCTGTTCCACGCTTGACATGCAACTAGTTTTGCATAAGTGGCTAGCGGGTGTCTGTCTCTCCTACTATAGTCAATATCTAATTTGCAACGAGTTGTCAACAATTTGGTTATCCTCGTTGTGGTTCATGTTCGTAGGTAAGAACGGTTCTATCTCGAAAGCCCTAAGCCACGTAAAACTTGCAATGGATAAATTAGAGGCGTCTAGTTTAGATTGTTGCTGGGCTAGTGTTATGATATGGTGATGCTGTAAGAAGAAGTATGAGATGATACTCTTATAACACACATAACGTGTAATATCCATAGACCTTGGACTTACACATATAGGTATGATAGTGATCATACCACGGTGCACATGATAGAGATCATATGCGGGAACCATATCATTCCACTAATAAACATGTGATGTTTGATAGCATCTTATATTGCTTGTTTGGCGTTTTATTAGCATAATAAGATGATCCCTCATTTAAATATCAAGATAAGAATGTGTTCTTCCTTTAGTATGCACCGATTATGTTCTCGTCGCTCCAAGACATCACGTGATGATCGGGTGTTTTTGGATCCACCATATTTTGGGTGTAAGACAGTTACACACGCGAATACTAAGGTTCTTACTTGGCGAGCCTAGCATGTACAGACATGGCCTCGAACACGGACCGAAGGTTAATCATGAGTCATATAGTAGATATGATGCCCATTTGATGCTCGCCTTTGAAGCTACCGACTCACGTGATGATCGGACTTGGTGTAGTGGATTTGGTTCATGTAATCACCAAAAGGCACGAGGGATGTCGTTTTGAGTGGGAGTTCATTTCTAATTTGGATTAGTAGAACTCAATTTATCATAAATTAAATCAAAGTGAATTTGCATAATTTGTTGTAGTCATTGGCATTCGTTCACCACCTTATGCATAGTTGTAATTGAGATAATAGAACTATAGAATTCGGATATTTACTTTCTGAACTGGTATCGTATTGTGTTGAGTGTCAATCTAAAGTTTAAAGTCCTATTGCAAACTTTCAGCAAAATTCTATTTACTCGTGAAATTTAATAATTGGTATTAAATCGAGAGTAACAATTCCGATGTTAGTATCTTAAGTATCATGTTTGCCTCCATGATTCTTGATTGTTTTAATATCAAGTTTATCTAGGAGCTGAAAGAATTGTTTGAGAAACCATCATGTGTGGCGGATATAACGATATACGAAACAATGTTTTGGTTGCAATATGATAGAGTATAATATATGTTCTCATATTGGATGAGAATTTACGAAGGTTGGAGATGCTAGACATCCTAATCATCCAAAAGGATTTTGGAAAGTAATGTTATACTCATGATTCGCCTTTATAAGCTACAGTAGCTTGATCATGAAAGTCGTCATGACAAGGGTGAATAGAATATGTATGTAAAATGTTTACTACACTAAAAGATTACTAAAGAATGGATTTTGAAAGAATACCGATCATTTTGATGATGGTGATCTACTTCAAAGTGAAAGTCCAAAGGTATTATTATTTGAATACACACACTTTGGACTATGTGTCATGTATATGGCGCCACTTTTGATGTTGATAGATTCTTTTAAAAGGAAAAGGAAATGCTGAAAGAGAATCTATAAAATATATTTGGCAGAAAAGAAAACATTGGAAATATCCAATTTAGGTATATAGATGATATACATGTTATGGTTGTATTCTTTGCTTGTTAAACAATGTGGTTCTTGGGTATTGGATACCGAATTGGTTGGTATGAAATTTCATACGGAATGACGCAATTCATGAACCACAATGGCCTAAGTAACTAGCAAGAGAATATGTGATGATGTTCATCGAAAACAAACAAACCGTTGTTTGTATTTCTCGTTGACATCAAAGCTTGAATTCAAGATTTGTTTTAATAATTGTTATTTGAATCAGGTATTATAAGAACAAAGGTTGTTCAAATAATTACCGTATTCCATATAAGATGGATGATTTACAAATCTAGTTGAAGAAATCACATCCATAAAACCTAATGCTAAAATGTTGCAAGACAAATGATTGAAAGATCACTTATGAAGTGACATCATTTTTAAATTATATTGGAAAGAAAACATGAAGAATCTCCATATTCATGGATTTTTGGAGTCTTTGATTTGATCAAGTGGCGCTTGTGAGACTTTCACGTGATAATTAAAACTTCGTTCAAAGGCCAAAGAAGAGCGACTAAATTATTGGAATTTATACATATCGATGTATGTAGTCCATTATGTGTAGTAAATGGCGATGGGTTTCAACTTCATATGCTTTCTCCGAATTTTGAGTGAATGTTCACTTAATGAGAAAGAAGTATGAAATATTTGAAAATGTTTCAAAGACTTTCAAGATGAAGTGGAAAATCATTGTAACAAGAAAAATAAATGAATTATGATTTGATCATAAAGGATTTATTTGAGTTACAAGTGTAACAAGAAAATAAATGAATTATGATTTTATCATAAAGGATTTATTTGAGTTGCAAGTTTAGCAAAACACCTAGATTTACATCTCCCGAAACACCATAGGAGTATGGAGTGTTTGAGATTTGTAATGAAACCTTGTGAGACATGGTTGGATCAAAGGTGTTATTTATAAAACTGCCATTATGTTTTAAAAGATTAAAGTTTTAGAGACTACCGCTTTTACACTGAAAAGAGCTCCATCTAGATCCGTTGAAATGACACCATGGAAGTTATGGTTTGGGGTAAAACCCAAGTTGTCATTTCTTAAATTTTGGTATGCTAAACATAAGTAAGATGTTTACAACCGAATTCGGATGAGCATGTCTTTGTAGGTTATTCCGAATAACAATTGGTTATTCCTCCATAACACCGAGGACAAAAGGGTTTGTTGCTTGAAATGTGAAGTTTCTTGAAAAAGGATTTTTTCGCAAAAGTTTAGTGGGAGGACAATAGAACTTTGATAAGGTTAACGAACCTTAGCTAATGTGCTGAGTTGCGCAGCGCCGGAAATCGTTCTGGAGGCTGCCATAATGCTCATAGCCTATGTGCCTCAAAGGTTGTGGTCACGGAGGTCTAAAGTTCCTATTGAACCAAGAAGGTCGGTTAAACAATCAAATGCTAAGATTTGAGAGTAAATCATTATTGTTTGACAATGATGAACCGAATACATACAAAGAAGCGATGATGGGCCCTGACTCCGTCAAATGGCTTGAAGCCATAAAATCTGTGATAGTTCCATATACGAGAAATCAAGTTTTGAACTTGGAAGACCCTCCGAAAAGGTGTAAAAACCTATCGGTCGTATTTGGATCTATAAAGAAACAGACATGGATGTCTCACATCTATGAAATATTCGACATGTCGTAAAGTATTTTATGACAATGTTCAAAGAGTTGACTATAACAAGATTTGATCTTTCATAGCGATATTTAGTCTGAATGGATTAAAGTAGCAACCACTACATATAATTTGGTATATGGTAGATGAATAAACAAAACAAAGTTCTTCTAATAGAATGGTTACCTAGGACGTGTACATGACACGGTCCAAAGGGTTTTGTTAAATTCAAAGGATGCTAAAAGGGCATGCAAACTTCAATGGTTGAAGTAAGCATCGCGGAGTTGGAATCTTCACCATGATGAAAAGGAGTTTTTCATCAGGAGACGATGAAGATGCTTGCATTTGCAAGAAATTAAGTGGGAGCGCTGAGACATATTTCTAATACATTATGTGAAGGACATCTTGTTGATTAGAAATGATGTATCTTTTATTGACAAAGGTTAAGAATTTCATTTCGATGAAAGACTTAGGCAAAACCCGAATATTTAGCGTGAATGTCTATAGTGGATAGACTGTAACGCCAATATGGTTATGCCAAACGTACATATATGAGATATTGAAGGAGTTCAATATAGAAACGACAAGAAACGGTTCTTGTTGCATGGAAAGGAATTGAATCAATATTCAAGTGTATCGACACTTGATAAGTGAAACAAGATTCAAGTGCTTTGACACTTGATGAGTAAAATCACAAGAATGTCTTGATCAATCATACCATGATATGTACACATCCAGATATGTCCTATGCTCTAAGTGTTATGAGCATATACCAGAATGAATCATAAAATGATCATTGGACGATAGTGAGGATATTCTTATGATCTTTTGGAATAACTAAGAATATATTTGTGTAGAGGTGACAAACAATTACAAATAGTTCATTGTAAAGCGTTACATTGATACTAGTTTTGTCACAAGATACAAATTAAGTTTATCTCAATTTAAACTATGGGTGGCACAATGTAATGGAAAGGAGATTCCATGATGGATTTGGAAGAGTTCCAAAGTTAAGACATTGTGACGAATACTACAACAAAAGGCTAAGTATATGACTGCTAAAGTAGCAAAGAAAGGAGAATTTGTGTCAAGTAGTTTGTTATCAAACTAAGGTGTGGTTCATAGCAGGCTAACACTAAAGATATATTGTATGACAATAGTATCGATGTGTTTTAACCCCAAGGAACTAAAGGTCTCACCAAAAGACCAAATTTATACAATGCCATCTCATTGGAGAATGAGTGATGCGTGGAGCATAAAGACATGCAAATACACCGGACTGAAAGCGTCGGATCCGTAGATTATGTTAACCACTTGCAATTGCGTATATGGAACACCGTAAAGCCATAGGTGTTCAATACGCAAAGTTCTCAAACTAGATTATTGTCTCTAGTGCAAGTGGGAGGTGAAGGAATATGCCCGAGAGGCAATAATAAAGTGGTTATTATCGTATTCCTTATTTATGATAAATGTTTATTGTACATGCTATAATTGTATTAATACGGAAACGTTAATACATGTGTGTTTAATAAACAAACAGAAAGTTCCTAGTTATGCCTCTCTCATAAACTAGCTCGTTGATTAACAAGATGATCAAGGTTTCCTGATCATGGACATTGGATGTTGTTAATAACGAGGTCACAACATTAGTGTAATGGTGTGATGAACATTCATCCGAAGTATAGCAATACGATCAAAGTCATTGAGTTTATATTGCTATAACATCTTACGAAGTGATCCTAATCCTTAGACCATGAGATCATGTCAATCACTAACACCGGAAGAGTTTCTTGATAACATCAAACGTCACACCAATGTGGTGATTATAAAGATGGATTCGAACTACTAAAGTGTTATGTTGAGGCCCATGGATCGAGTGGAATTTGTTCATCCCGATGACGGATAGATATGCTCTGGGCCCTCTCGGTGATATCACATTGATTAGCTTGCAAGCAAGTGATTTGATCACTAGAATGTTATATCACGGGAACGAGAAAAGAGTGCATGTCAGTAACGAGATCAAACTAGGTATGGAGATACCGATGATCGAATCTCGGACATGTAATATATCGCGAAACAAAGGGATTAAGATACTAGCGTAAAAGGTTCCGACGATCACAAGAAAGTCATCGTTGAATGTGTGGGAGTCAGTATGGGTCTCCAGATCCCGCTCGATTATTGATCTGAGAGGGGTCTCGATCATGTCCGCATTATTCGCGAACCGTAGGGTGACACACTTAAGAGACACCGACATCCAATTGGAGCAAAAGTTTCATGCCGAAAAGAAAAGGAAAGCGCAGGAATTTATTTCACTAGACACCGAAACTGTTTCGGTTGAAATTGCTGAAACTGGTTCTGCATGTGAAATGGAATACTAGCAAGGGGTTTTATGTGAATGTTTGTTAATTAAAGTAATTAACAAAATTCTGAATAAATAAATAAAAGAGTTTTATTTAAATGAGAGCTTGCATTAAATTTGGTGGAAATTTAATGCATGTGAGTGGTTTTTTGAGTGGAGGCTTTTTAATGGGAGTGGAGGCTTTTCATTTTGAGTGGGAGCTCCACCCACATGAATGTGGAAGAGGTGGGGGCAGCCCCATGGCTGGGCGCCATGCCCCTTGGGTGCCCCCCCTCTCCCCTATAAAAGGCCCCCCTCTCCTCCTCTCACAACACACCTCCTCGTGAAGGATCTCTCTCCCCCTCTAGAATTTATTCCCCATGGTCTCGGACTAGCGAGATACATGTTCCCGGTGGCTATTCGGCAAGAAAGAGTTGTGCTTCCGCTGCATCACTGGAGCGAGGAGGCGGAGGTTGCTCGGTGCCTCGAACGTGTGTGCGAGCACGGATGCGCTGCTGTTTTGCGGCGCTAGGACTTCCTCTCGATCTTGAGATCGGCAAGAGATCGTCTACATCAACCACGAGTTTGGACTCGTTAAGCTTTGTCGGTCTTCAAGGGTATGTTCTCTACGGATATACATCCGCCCGTTGTTTGTATCTAGTAGATAGATCTTGGTACATAGTTGTTCCCATCGTAGGAAAATTTTTGTTTTCTATGCTGCGAACCCTACAAGCCCAATCCCGACAAAAGAGCTATGCTGATTCCAAGCGCAGGGATGTGACTTATAAAATAGGGGACCGTGCGTACCTCCGAGTTTCACCACTATGAGGAGTTAAGAGGTTTGGAATCAAGGGTAAGTTAGCCCCACGATTCATAGGACCATATAAGGTTCTGGCCCATAGAGGATAAGTTGCTTATCAGTTGGAGTTACCAGAAGGACTGACTGTTCATGATGTGTTTCATGTGTCACAACTAAATAAGTGCCACTCGGAAATGGCTAAAACACCACTAAGAGATACGGTACCCCTAGATGAGGTTCAGTTAAAAACGATCTTACTTATGAGGAAAAACCCATCAAAATATTGGAAACAACCGAAAAGATTACCCGTACCAAGACTATCAGATTCTAGAAAGTTCAATGGAACCACCATTCCGAGGAAGAAGCCACGTGGGAATGTGAAGAAGATTTGAAGATGGAACACCCACACCTATTTGCTAGCCAACCTGAATCTCGCGGACGAGATTATTCTTAAGGGGGTAGGTTTGAAACATCCCAATTTTTGTATTAAGATGTTACTAGGAGCATGCATCATGGCATCTCACAATTTTAACTGCATTCGAACTCCTCTCCCTAAACCTAAACCATTTTTCTCTTGTAAGTCCTATAAAGATATGAGGGGGTTATTTAAACCAAATCCTCAAAAGTCTATGCAAAAAGTCTACTCTATGACCCCATGTTGGTCTCCTCCTTTTTACAAAAAATTTAGAAACTAATTTCGCTAAATTTGGAGCTATTATGCAAAAGTTATTAAACAATTTGTGAAAGAGAAAAGAAAAAGGAAAAGTACAAAAAAACTAACCTAAGCGGGCCATCTAGACCATCCCGTGACCTATCTACCACCGCTCCTGGCAAACGAGCAGCGCACAGTGTTGTGGGCCGGCCCAGCCCCCCATCCACCCGCGCAGCCCCGCAACCGCTGATCGAGGGCCCCACCCGTCATCTTCTTCTCCCCGATGATATCGGAACAAACAGAGCCCCCGCCAGCCAGGAACAACCTGCGCTCCCCCGTCTCTGAATCTATCTGGACTCCCTCCACCAGCTCATAAATACCCCCGCCATGATCTCCCCTCCTCTGTTTCTAAGCCTGCAAAACCCTAGCCCCTTGCCTCCAATCTCGATCGCTCGCGCCTCCGCCGACCTTCGATAGGTTGGGAGTACCGATGATTTGGAGCTCCCCTTTCCCTATTTTATCCCCTACCATGATCCTCTCACTCGACATCTTCAACTCATCTATCCTTTCCGTTGTCTACTGCAGCGTGCCGCCACCGATTGCTCGTCGGAGCTGCGGGAGAGAGGCCGTCGCCGCCACCGCTCGAGGAGGAGAAGGCCCTACCCTAGACGACAGTCAAGACCACGAGGAGGAGGCGACCGTTTGGGTCTACTTCATATTCTCCGAGGAGCACCGAGACACCGTCAACATCCACCGCTGTGCCACCCGCCGCCGGTCGCCTCCGTCGGGAGAAAGGTGAGCTTGTCCTTCTTCCCGAGCCTTTAGATCTAGGTTAAACGGTCTAGATTAGATCAGTTGTTTTTGTTTTAACCGAACCGGTACCAACGATTAGCGTCATGACACCTGTCCTCCCCACCAGCGCCCGCCGCGTCACCACCGCGTCAACGAGTTGAACCAATCCGCCACTGCCACTTCTCGGTCTAGTAATAAAAATAGGCAGAAAACATTATGATCTTGTGAAATTCATATTAAATAGAATACTTGTCCAAAAATTTCATATAATATGTCATTGGATTCACAAAATTTTGTAGAACACAGATCTGAAATAATATTACGAGTTTGCTGCAGTAATATCTGTGTATATTTTAATCTATAGATTGGAGTATTTAATTCATAGAAAAATAATTAAAACTCCGTTTTACTTGATTCTTATTGCGTTGGCTTTGTTTTTATGATGCCTACTGACTAAAATAATAAAACCTTGCCTAGGATCTTTAGATATGTTTCATGGCAGATTATAAGTTTGGATCTTCTTATGAGCCTATAAAATAAATTAATAACCCAATTTGCCTAAAATCTGTGGGAAATTAATACTAACAACGTCCCCAACACATTAGCAACCCAGAAAGAATACCTTTGTCGAATTATTACACAATTTTTCATTTTACCATGTTGCACACATAAATATTATTTCTATGGCATTGTTTTGAGCAAGTTGTGATTGTACCTATGTTTGTGTTTCGCTAGATTGTCCGAAATGAGCTGAGGAGTATTGCTGTGTAGAGTGATACTCGGATCAAGGCAAGTTACACCACTTGTTCATAGTATTGTCCCAGTTTTGAATCCATGCATGTGATCTCCAAATTCTGTAGTATGCATGTGTAGGAAATTCGGGTAGAATTTTTCCTTAGTATTATTTTTGCAAGTGCGATGATTTGTAGTATGCCATGAGTAGCTCTATACTTAGGATTTTACCCTCCTAGTAGGTTACCCCTGTTTTTGCTAAGTGCTTGCTAGGCTATATACATATAAAGTACCGTTGGGGGGTCTGAAAGACAAGCAATTTTCTAACTATAAAGGCTCCATTGAGCGATCTTTTCTTCTCAAATCCACTTCAAAATAAAACTAAGTTTTCTTCTAGGTGGAATGGTTGTCGGGTCAACGAGTGGAATTTGGTGGAGGACGGCCGCCCAGGAATCAAAGAAGTCTACCATGTTTCAGAATTCAGAAGCTTCCAAGTGCAACCACAATACATATAGGCTCTGTCTTGGCCTAGTACTTAGTGGGAAACCTCACCTGGGTACTAACATTTGGAGGTTCGTGGCACGGTTGGATCCAAAAGGTAGAGGGGCTACTAAGGGAAAGCCTCGCCATGGTCTTGTCTGTAAAAGGACTTGATCGTGGATTGTGGATAAAGTGCACAAACTCTCAAGAGTATTGCAATCTGATCGATCAGCCGAGTTCACGAAAAAGAACACTTGAGCGTCTAAAGGACAGAGCCTCTGAAGGATCTTCCTCTCTCTCTTTCAAAACTTAAAGTTTTCTAAAACCCTTGGCGTGAGTCATATCGCCAATGGGTTGGATTTTGGGGACTTGGTGAGTAATATCCAAGTGTTAGGTTGTTTGGACACTTGGTGAGTAATATCCTCGTGTGCCATTCGACCCTATATTACTTAAGCAATGTTTACAAAGTAGGAAAAACTCTATCTCCCTTTTTCTCCATACTTAGAGAAAAACTAGCATTCTCCAAAGGAACTCCACAGCCTAAACTAGCCTTGCATGTAGAGTTAGTCTTTTCTTCCTTGGTGTAATTTGCCAATACATTGAAAGTATTGACCCAACTTGTTGGCTGCACGTCTTATGTGCAGAATCCAAAGATTGAAAGGTGCGTAGGTATCGCGAGTCTACACTCAACAAGCCTGGGGCGTTGATGGACTCAAGTTATTTTATGTTTCTGCTGTAATTTGAGCTAGCTATATGCTAAGCAGGTTTGTAATAATTTCATACTCTGGATTACTCGTGTAATAAATGACATTGTTTTTTACATGATATTCATCGATTGTGAGCGCTAGCTATTGATCCAGGGACTAGCATGTAAATCACAGGGACCAAAGGTCTTTATCGACCTGAGGTCACAACAGATGCAAACCTTAACTATGATTGCAAGGCGGCTGTTGAGCTTGGCCGTGTTGAATTGAAGCGTCCAAATTTTCTTCTAGAGGAATTTCTTCTCATCTGTCAAATCAAAAACAATTTTAATCAAGAAACCAACTCTACCATCGATGTCATTGACCTTTTGATCAAGGTCTTTGCTCATCATCTAGTAGGAGTCAATCCCTTCTCCAATAGTTTCAACACATGCTTTCAAAGCTTTTTCCAATTGATAGATCTTATCATGAATCTCATCTTGTTGCACCTTCTTAGGCTTCAGAGGTGATCGACCGAGAGGAGGTTTATAATAAGATCCTTTGTTGTGACAATAGGGATTAGGGGGATACTCATCCTGGTTCTTTCTCTGCTCTGCTTGCATCATCATCCCCATCCTCTGCGGGAACATGTCCATCCAATTTGGGAGAGGCTTGATCTCCGGGCTGGATGTTGATGATATGTCTTTAGGTTCTACTTCTTCGATCCTCTTCACGGGCTTCTCTTCTTTCTTCCTCCAAATCTTGTTGACATGAAAAGGCTGCATGGCTTCGCTTTATTTCTCATGGGTTGCCTCCCATGAAGCGCTCTTTTATGGTCAATTGCTTGAATAGGATCTTGCTCATTTAGTCTCGATTTTATCCTTCTTGCAGTTTCCATTCCTTGTATACTTTTGCTTAATCACCTCTTCCAGGGTGATCACTCGTATGGTGACTGCACTTATATCTTTTTTTGCTCGATAATGCTTCAAGCGTTGTCCATTCACCACCCATGAAAGAGAGGTATTTTTCCCTAGATCTTCACTGCTCCCAATGAATAAGCTTTTTTAACTATATAGGGGCCTTCCCATTTCGATCTGAGCTTTCCTGGAAACAACCTAAGATGAGAATTATAGAGAAATACCTTGTCTCCACTTAAAGAACTTATTTTCTATTTTTCTATCATGCCATATTTTTACTTTTTCTTTAAACAATCTAGCATTTTCATAAGCCTCACTTTTGAACTCATCTAAAGCATGAATATCTAATAGACATTTTTCTCATGCTGCTTTAAGATCATAGTTTAAGTTCTTGACCGCCCAAAATGCTTTGTGTTCCAATTCTAAAGGTAAATGGAATGCCTTGCCGTAAACCATCTTATATGGTGTTATACCCATTGGATTTTTAAACGCAGTACGGTATGCCCAAACAGTGTCATTCAACTTGTATGAGCAATCTTTTCTTGATTTATCCACCGTCTTCTTGAGTATGGTCTTTAATTCTCTATTGGATCCACTTGACCACTTGTTTGAGGATGATATGGTGAAGCAACGCGGTGAGTTACTCCATATTTGTAAAGTATTTTCCTGAAAGTTCCTTTCATAAAATGAGAACCACCGTCAGTGATTAAAAATCTAGGGACTCCAAACCTGGGAAATATGACTTCCTTGATCATCTTCATTCAAGTAGCTGCATATGCATGGCTTGTTGGAATAGCTTCAACCCATTTAGTGACATAATCGACATCAGCAAGAACATGAGTGTAACCATTTGATTCTACAAAGGGTCCCATGTAATCCATTCCCCATACATAAAATGGTTCAATTATAAGACTATAATTCATTGAAATCTCTTGTCTCTTACCTATATTACCTATTTTCTGACAAGCATCACATTGTTCTACATACCCATGTGCGTCCTTGAACATGGTGGGCCAATAGAATCCGGATTGAAGTACCTTTGTTGCAGTTCGCTTACCTGCATGATGTCCTCCATACGGGTTGTCATGACAAGCTTGCAAAATTGCATTCATTTGATGGTTAGGAACACAATTCCCAATCATTCCATTATGTCCATGATGATATAAATAAGGATCATCCCAAAAGTAATATTTAAGACCATTAAAGAATTTCATTCTTTGACTCCTTGTCATACCAGGAGGTAGAAATTTTCCTGCTAGATAGTTGGCATAATCTGCAAACCAAGGATCAACGATTTCAACATTCGCTAAATATTCTCCCGGAAATGACTCATTTATAGGCACGGGGTCACTGATTATTCCCTCCATCCTAGAGAGATGATCTGATACCGGATTATCCTTACCCTCCTATCTCCTATATGAAAATCATATTATTGTAGTAATAAGACCCATCTAATCAACCTGGGCTTTGTATCCTTTTTCACAAGGAGGTGACACAAAGCTTGGTGATCTATATGAACTATTACCTTAGAATTAATGATGTAAGGTCTAAATTTGTCACAAGCAAAAAATATATCTAGGAACTCTTTTTCTGTAGTAGCATAAATTTTCTGAATCTTATTGAGAGTTCTACTAGCATAATGAATAACATTTAAATTCTTTCCGTCTTGCTATCCTAACATGGATCCTAGAGCATAGTCATTAGCATCACACATGATTTCAAAAGGTTCATCCCATTTTGGAGATTGCGTGATGGGTGTTGAAACTAATTTGTTTTTAAGGTTTTCGAAGGCTGCAATACAATCATGATCTAAGTAGAATGGGGTGTATTTATCAAGAAGGTTAGTGAGAGGCATAGCTATTTTAGCAAAATCTTTTATAAACCGCTTATAAAAACCTGCATGTCCTAGAAACATTTTTAAGTTTTTTATGTCCTGAGGTATTAGAAGATTTTCTATAGAATTTATATTAGACTTATCTATTTCTATACCCTTCTCTGAAACCTTATGTCCAAAAACTTTACCTTCTCTTTCCCTGAAACAACATTGCTCCCAATTCAAAACCAAATTTTCTTGCCTGCATCTCTGCAAAACTTTGGTTAAATTATAGAGACAATTGTCAAATGTTGTTCCACAAACAACAAAATCATTTGTTAGAACTTCCATAGTCTTCTCAAAAAGATCATCAAAGATTTTTAAAAAACACTCTTGAAAACTTGCAGTTGCATTACATAAGCCAAATGGAATTAATCTATAAGCATATGTGCCATAAGGACAAGTGAAAGTCATTTTCTCTTGATCTTCTAGTTGTATAGCAATTTGAGAATAGCCTGAATAACCATCAGGAAAACAGAAATAAGAATCATTACTAAGTATTTCTAAAATTTTATCCATAAATGGTATAGGCTTATGATTTTTCTGTGTCTCACGGTTTAGTTTCCTAAAATCAATGCACATGCAATATCCAACAATAGGTCTCACAGGAACTAGCTCACCATCCTCATTCATAGCAGCATCAAGAACACCTTGTCTTGGTATGCAATGAGCTGGGCTAACCCATTTACTGTCAGAAATAGGATATATTATGCTGACATCAAATAAGCGTATAACTTCGTTTCTTACCACTTCCTTCATTTTCGGATCAAACCTTCTCTGAGTGTCAACTACATGTACAACATCATCAATCATGGTAATCTTATGTGTTACTATAGATGGATCTATTCCTTTAATATCACTTAGAGTATATCCAAAAGCTTCACGATGCTTGGTCAAGACTGAAATGAGTTTATTTGTTTCATTTTCCGACAAATTTTTTCTAATAATAATAGGACATTTATTTTCATTATCTAAGAGCTCATACCTCATATCATCTGGAAGTTGTTTCAATTCAATTGGCGGAGGTTCTTCATCTCCTTTTCTTATCAGTTCTTCATAGTCATGTGGATTATGCGCTTCCGGAACAGAATCAAGGTAATCATCCATGTATTCTCTTTCCTCATCATCTGGTCCCTCCTACCAATTAATTAGGCTCTTCCCTAATTCATATTGCGGAGTACTAAAATGAATTGCGGCTAGCTCGGCAATCATTTTCCCTTCCTTGATATCCTCCTCTTCATATGGCCTCTTCTTTATTTTGGCGAAGTGGAATGTCATTTCCTCTTCTCCAAACATCATTGAAATAACCTCCTTCTTATTATCAATTCGAGCTTTGGTTATGGAGACAAAAGGCATGCCTAAAAGAATAGGACAAAAAGAATCTCGAGGCATATCTACAATATGAAAATCAAGGGGGTACATGAGTGCTACAATAAAGACATAGATATTTCTAATAACACCTTCTGGTTTTATATTAGTTATATTAGACAATTTAATAATAGTGTCTACCGGTTCCACATCTATATTATTTAAATTGTAGCGAAGTTCCTCATAAAGTGATGAAGGCATAATGTTTATAGTGGAAACCGGCTCACAAATTCCATATAAAAAAGTTTCCCCACAATATATAGGAGTCATAGGTTTAGAAGTTTCGTTACCTCGTACCTTACCTTCGATGAATTATGAAGTTTCAAGGTCTAGCGTAACCACTTCATTATCCACGGTTCGTGCTTCCATAATATCCTTTAATATAACAATATTTGCATTGGTAGCATCGGGGTTCTTTTCTTGTTTATTTAATCTTCTCCTTATGTGTTCTTCCTCTCTGTACTTTTTCTTGATATTCTCTTGAATAGGTTCATAGGAAAACTCTACTATTGGTGCACTTTCTCTTGCACGCTTCTTTTCTTCAAGGGTCTTATAGGGTTTCCATTCTATAGGTACCTGTAGATGCCCTGCATAATTATCAATAATTTTCTTTACTGAGTAAGAATCAATATTGAGGGTTTTAATCATTGCACAAGTCTTTTCATCTGCAAGAAAATCGTTAACACAAGCATATTTAGAAGAACTATTCATAATGCTCTCCTCATATTTAAGATCTTTTGTTGTCTTCCTCATTTTCATTATTAATTTCTAGGATTCATCATAGGTATAAGATAGAAAACTACCATTAGAAGCGGTATCTAGGCTCATTCTATTTTTATCATTAATCCCTCCATAAAAAGTGTGAGTGATTAGCCAATCAAGCAAACGATGATGGGGGAAATTATATAGATAACTTTTATACCTCAGATAACCTTCATATAAACTCTCACCGGGACTATTTTTGAAACTAATAATAGTACCTCTCATCTTGTGAGCTTTGCTTTCTGAGTAATATTTTGATAGGAAATTGGTTATCAATTCCGTCCAAGTCCTTGGTGCCTCTGCACAAAAAGATCTATACTAGTTGCAAACATTATTAGAGAGAGTTTGTCTAAACAACTGGACTTTAACCTTATCAATATTACAGTTATCGAATATAAAGGAACCAAAAATATCTTCATAGAATTGTAAATGCCCATATGGACTCTCTTCATCGGTTCCTGCAAATTTCTTAGAGTGTAGCAGTTCAAATAATAAAGGATGGATCTCAATACCATTAGGATTTATGCTTTTATTGATAGCTATAAAGGCGTCCATGGGCGAACCCATTTTCCTTACTGCCTCAAGCTGGATTAAATGTTGAGTGTTGTCCATTGTTATGGTCCTGCAACTCAACTCAAAGATTAGTACAATAAAAGTAAATAACTAAAAGTAAAGTGACTTATAGCGCTAAGATCCCCGGCAACGACGCCAGAAAATATCTTGATGACTGCAAGTGCACAAATCATTTTTATCTAGTTTCGAAGTAAAGATATCGACCCCACAGGGAGCAGTAGGCGAAAGACTAAAATGCTTTTAACTAAAACTAAACGAAGTACTTAAGGAATAATTTAAGATGCAAGAAAAGTAAAATTGTTTTTGGGTTTTTAATTGAGCAAAGCAATTAAATGAACTAAAGTAAAATTTAATGCAGAAAGTAGGAATCGCGTATGTAAGAAAGCTTGGAACTACAATAGGGAAAAAGGCGTTCTCGGGGAGTGGTGGATACACCGCTAGCAATTTAGACAGAGTAGAGATTATCATAGCAAATATTCTCATGATATGTATGTTTGTGGGAGGAGCTTCATATATGGACGAATAGGTAGCAACCACTGCTCACATCATCCATCATAACCACAGCTGGCGGATAAACGACATCAATCGCATTACCTCGCTATTAAGGGATTTCTCCCGTGGCATGGAGATGGATTAATGAGTTATCCTTGTTTCCCCTCATTAGTATGTAAAGAATGACAACAGCTTTATAGTCACAGTAAGTGCTATCATCCCTCTGTCTACCAACAAGTAATCCCCTTCATCAAGTCCCCATAAGAGGCAAATATTAAAGAGGTGCACAACTCTCAACATTAAGATGAAGATAATTAACACATACACATAATGATGTATAACATAATAATCTCTATATTATCTCAATCATATGCTAGGGTTTCTCCATCTCCCCAAGAACTAATGGTCTACTCAGACATGGAGGCAAACATCATCATGGAAAATGATAATGGAAACAATTATAGATTAATAGTTCTTGTATAAATCCATAACTAGTACAGGAATTACAACAATATCTAGATGGAATGTAGATGGGATGGATGTAGATGTTGGTGATGCAATGGTTTATGAAGATGGAGATCGATGCCTTGGCCTCCCAGATCTGTGTAGAGCGAAGCAATGTTAAGGATATCGCTTATCAGTAATTTATCGGCTGGCGATTTTTAGTAAATCAGAAAATCAGAAGATTTTTAGTAAATCAGAAAATAGGACGATAAATCATAAAATCGGCATATCGGCCACCCTTGAGTAGTGATAAATCAGACGATTAATCGGCATATCGGCCGATTTTTTGAACAGTGGGGCGAAGTCCCTTGGGCGAGTTCCCCCTCCAGATCCCTTCCAGAGGTGAGGTTTTCGGCGATTTCTAGGTGTTCTGTATGTTTTCTCTCTGATCCAATTGCACGGGGTGAAACTATTTGAAGAGGAGGTGGAGGCGCCAACTATACAGCGGGAACTATACGGCCGGAGAAAATATTCCTGCCGTTTAGTTGGTCGTTAAACCTTCTGTATCCTTTGATCACCTCGGATTTTCTTATGGTGTTATTGATATTTCCCAAATTAGCAATTTACGTTGTTTTTGACTCCTTTTCGCTCCAATACAACTGGTCCAAGAATTGTGTCCATCGAATCCATCATCTGTCCTGATCCTGGTGAAAATAGACATAAAATATACGCACGAACGTCGTAAAATACCAAGATCCTACCACTATAGTGCAAAATAATAATAAAACATGATGCAAATATGCACTCATCAAATATGTCAACAAATTGGGAGTTGGTCGGGACATGGAGTACGCGTGCTTCACCGAGGGCCACATAGTCACGAACAAAATGGAGATCAATCTCTATGTGTTTAGTCCACTGATGATGAACCAGGTTGGAGTTCATGTACATGGTGGAGACATTGTCGCAATAGACCACCGTGGCGTATGAAGGAGGGTGATGAAGCTCTGGAAGAAGTTAACACAGTCAATAGGAATCAGTGATGCAGTTTGCAACTGCCCGGTACTCTGCTTCGACACTGGAGTGAGACACGGTGTTTTGGCGATGAGAGGACCAGGACACCAAGTTATTGCCAAGAAATACACAAAATCCCGAAGTTGACTTATTAGTGTCGGGGCACCCCCAATCCGCATCGGAGTAGGCAATGAGATCCATAGACGAAGATCTGTGGAGCTGGAGACCGAAATGAGACGTGCCCTTGATGTACCTTAAAATTCACTTGACCAACTGATAATGGGTATCCCTGGGGGCATGCATGAACAAGCACACCTATTGTACTGCATAGTAAATATCCGGTCGTGTAAGATTAAGGTACTGAAGGGCCCTAGCAATGCTCCCGTTGAGGCTCAGATCTGAAAAGGGTGAACCATCCATAGCAGAAACTTTGGCCCGGGTGTCAATGGGGGTAGAGATGGGATGGAAATTTATCATGTGAGCCTGCTCCAAAATTTCCAATGCATACCGCTGCTGCGAGATAAACAACCCCTCGTGTGTGCGATGAACATTAATGCCAAGAAAGTGATGGATATCACCGATATCACTCATTGAGAACTCACAGTTGAGGGAGGCAATGATGTGTTGGAGTAGAGTGGTGTAGTTGGCGGTAAAGATTATGTCATCAACGTATAACAACAAGAATGCGGTGGAGGTTCCATGTTTGAGGATGAAAAGGGAGGAATCACATTTTGAGTCCAAAAAACCAATGGATGTGATAAAAGTGGTGAAGCGGTGGAACCATGCATGGGGGAGGGGGGTGGGGGTTGTTTGATACCATAGAGGGATTTATGCAGCCGACACACATGAGAGGGGAGTGCGAAATCAATGAAACCGAAGGGGTTGCTCACAGTATTACCGTTTCTTCAAGATGACCATGGAGGAACGCATTCTTAATGTCCATTTGGTGAATGGGCCGGGAGTGAGTGGTGGCGATGCTCATGACGGTGCAGATAGTTGTAGGCTTCACCACGGGGCTGAAGGTCTCTCCATAGTCCACTCCTTGCTGGTGCGTGAAACCACAGACCACCCAACATGCCTTGTAGCGATCAAGAGTACCAACGGGGTTTATCTTATGGCAGAATATCCATTTGCCTGTCACCACGTTAACACATGCAGGACGAGGAACTAAAGGCCAAGTGTCATTCCGAATTAGGGAAGTAAATTCATCAAGCATAGCAGTGTGCCAGTTGGGGTATTTAAGCGCAGAGAGGTAGGTGGCTGGGAGGGGAGAAATTTCGGTGCGAGCGGAAGAATGTAGATAAAAATGTTGTTTAGGCATGAAATAACCAGCTTTTCCTCGTGTTAACATTTTGTGTGGATTCTTGGGTGGATCTACTGGTATGGATTTCGGTGGCAGGGTGGGGCTAGAGGATTTGTCATGTGTGGGGTGGTCGGGCTGGGGACCAGGGGAAGGCGATGGGAGACGTGGCTCAGTGGGCGAGGTGGGGCTGGGTGAGGGTGGCGTGGTAGTAGGCGGGAGGCGCGGGAGGTGGGGCGTGGTGGGGCGCACACGCGCAGGTGCGGTCGGGGCTGATGGGAGGGATCCCGAGGGAGATGCGGTCGAGGCAGGTCGCGTGCACGAAGGAGCTGGCACGTACGAAGTTGGTGCGGCACAGGATCCAGGGAGGATCCGGATGACAGGGGAGTTTTGCATCGGATTTTCTATGGAGACCGAGCCTGTGGCAGCTGGAAAATAGGGAAATTGAGACTCGTCAAAAATAACGTGATGGGATACAATTACGCGTCTAGTTTCCAGGTTAAGGCAGTGAAATCCTTTATGTTCTCGTGGATAGCCTAATAAAATGCACCGTGCAGAACATGGCAATAATTTGTGTGGTGTGCTGGCGTGTAGGCTAGGGAAGCATAGGCATCAGAAGACGCGAAGGTGGTCGTAGGTGGGATGAACTCCGTAAAGCCGAAAGTGGGGCGTGTCGAAGTGAATAGATGGGATGGGTGACGGTTGAGGAGATGTGTGGCGGTGTGTAAGGCTTCCACACAAAACGGAGATGGTAGATTAGCTTAGACAAGGAATGTGCGAATGATGTCGTTGGTTGTGCGGAGGAGTCGTTCTGCCTTGCAATTTTGCAGCGATGTGTGAGGACATGATAGGCGAATGGAGACACCATGGGTGGCAAAGAAATCACACAACGTACTAGTCAGAAATTTTCCGCCATTATCACATTGCAAGCAATGAATAGTAGTATGAAATTGTGTAAGTAATAATGGAAAGAAGAGTTGAAAAGTGGCACAAGTATCGGATTTATTTCGCAAAGGGAATGTCCATGAATAATGAGAAAAATCATCTATAACGAGGTAATATTTATAATCGGAAAAGATGTTAATTGAGGAGGTCCACAAGTCACAATGTATGAGTTGAAGTGCAACAAAAGTATGAGAGGAGGAGGTGGGTGTCAGGGAGAACCACCAAGAAACACACAGTAAGCAGAAAGTGAACGGCGATCCGAAGGATCACTCGCCCACGTAGTGTCCGAATAACACTGGAGCTGGAGGGAGCTGGAACGAGGAAAGAAAAGGCGACGAGTGATCGTACCACGAAGATAACGAAGAACACGAAGAAGATGACTATAGTGAACAGTGGTAGGAGCAGAAACAAACTGACTCAGAATATGAACAGGATAAGAGATGTCAGGACGAGTGACAGCAAGATAAACAAGACTCCCAAAAAGATGGCGATAACGCGTCGGATCAAAAAGCGGATCACCATCAGTAAGTTGAAGCTTAACATTAAGCTCCATAGGGGTCTCAACAGTGCGCTCATCCCCAAGAGCAGCACGAGCAAGAAGATCCTGAATATACTTCTCCTGAGAGATGTAAAAGCCATCAGAAGTGGAGGAAACCTCAATCCCAAGAGAGTATCGAAGAGGACCAAGATCAGTCATAAGAAACTGATCACGAAGACGAGCCTTAACAAAGGCGATATACTCAGGATCATCACCGGTAATGATCATATCATCAACATAGAGAAGAAGAAGAGTGCGTCCACGAGAAGAAGTATGAACAAACAACGCTGGATCATGAGCACTAGGGGAGAAACCAGCAGCAGTCACTACAGAAGCAAAGCGCTCAAACCAGGCACGAGGTACCTGTTTAAGGCCATAAAGAGAATGTCGAAGACGACAAACCATCCCCTCGGGAACAGAATACCCTGGAGGAGGCTGCATATAAACCTCCTCACTCAACTCACCATTGAGAAAGGCGTTACAACATCAAGCCGGGACACGCACTGTGACGAATGTATAACAACAAGAAGAGTACGCACAGTGGTCATATGAGCCACAGGAGCAAAGGTCTCATCATAGTCACGACCATGCTCCTGCTGAAAACCACGAGCCACAAGACGCGCTTTATAGTGCTCAAGAGATCCATCAGAGCGGGTCTTAATCTTATAGACCCACTTACACGTGATAGGACGAACACCGGGAGGAGGAGAAACAAGATCCCAGGTGCCAGTGCGCTCAAGCACAGCAATCTCCTCAGCCATGGCCAGCTGCCATTCAGGATGATGCTCATCATCCCGATAAGAAGTCGGCTCGGAGGCAATAGAAAGACCATACTAACTAGGAGAGTAATGGTTGGGGGCACGACGCTGACGAACAGGACGAGGAGAGGGAAGATCATCAGAGGAAGACGACAAAGGAGACAACAATGAAGAAGAAGGAATAGCAGAGGAAGACTCCGGAGAACTAGGAGAACTAGACGGAGCAGAGGAGGACGGTGTTGAAGAAGATACATCAGGGGAAGGAGATCCTGAAGAAGACACAACATGAGTAGAAGGAGGTGTGTCAGGAAAGAGAAGAAAAGAGATATCTTCCACTGGGTAGGTACCAGCGGCGGGACGAGGATAGAAAGGACGCGTCTCATCAAAAGTAGCATCACGAGAGATACGCATCCGACGACCAACAGGGTCCCAACAGCGATAGCCCTTATGCCCATCACTGTATCCAAGAAAGACACACTCAACAGATCGAAGCGGTTTGGTGCGTTCAAGGAGCAAGAAGAACATAGCAAACACAACCAAACAAGCGAAGCATGGAGTAATCTGGAGATCCCGGATAGGCGCTCAAGAGGATACCACCTGCAGAGCGCGGGCTGAATATTGATGAGGTAAGCTGACGTAGCAACAGCCTCAGCCCAGAAATGTGGCGGAAGAGAAGAGGCAATCATCATGGCACGAGTGGTCTCAAGAAGATGGCGATGCTTTACGCCAAGAACGCCATTCGGGCATGCGCCAGACGGAGAATCGAGCAAGGGTGCCTCGCCAAGAACACCTCGCAACATCTGGGAGATATACTCACCAGCAGAATCAACACGAAAAACACGGATGGGGGTAGAATACAGAGTACGTACCATGGCCGCAAAATGCTGATATATGTAAAGCACTTCACTGCGAGAACGCATAAAATACAACCAAGTGTACCGAGAAAAATCATCGATGAATAAAATATAGTAGCGATGACCCCCTTTCGAAGCGAAAGGAGCCGGACACCAAACATCGGAATGAACTAAATCAAAAGGTCGCTGAGATACAGACGCGCTAGTAGGATAGGGAAGTTGAATCTGTTTACCCAACCTACAACCCTGACAATGCAAAGACCCATCTCCTGAGACAGACCCCAAAAGACCATGATGAACTAATGACGACAGGCGAGAGTCACAGAGGTGACCAAGACGATGATGTCACTGCTGAAAGGAGCTGGTAATAGAGGCGACAACCGGAGAAGAACTGGTAGATGAAGTGGCAGCGGAAGGAACACGAAGCCAGTCTAACTCCCAAAGTCCTGAAGAGTCACGACTGCAAGGGCCAGCTCCAACCAGGGCCTGGGTGCGACGGTCCTGGACAACACAAGAATCAGCATCAAGAATGACGCGACAACCAGAGTCAGTAAGCTGGCTAGCAGAGAACAGATTCATCTTAATAAGAGGGACATGAGAAATATCAGGAACAAAAAAGGAAGAAGTAGAAAGGGTGCCCCGACTAGAAACAGGAAGAGAGGTACCATCAGCCGTAAAAACACGGACAGGAGAAGGGAGAGAACGAAGAGCGGACAGAAAAGAAGACTCAGAGGTCATATGAAAGGAAGCTCCAGAATCCAGATACCACGGAGACGCACTGATCTGTAGAAGATGGTGGTCGATACGATTCAAGAGTCGACCACAGGACCAGCGGCCCGTCGAAGAAGAGCACATGTAAAGCGGCAGCGAAGACTCCTGATAATGTCCTGATCAGAGAGAGCAACTGCTGAAGACCCGGAAGGAGCCGACTGCCCACGAGCCTGGTGCTGCTGACGTAAACTGGGGTCCCGTGTATAACAGGTGGCCCAAGTGTGGCCATCCCTGTTGCAGTAAGAGCAGTGACGAAGAGAACCACGGCGACCCTGACCACGAGCCTGCTGGTGCTGAAGCTGACCCTGACCCTGACCTAGAGGAGTGGGTAGTATCGGCGGCGGCGGCACAGGGGACCGCGGCTGAGTCGAGGGAGCAGACGGCAAAGGAGCACCACGAGTAGCAAGCACAGACGGAACCGCAAGAAGACCAGCACCACGGAGACGGGTCTCCTCAGCCCGAAGCTCAGACAACACCTCACAGAGTGGAACACGACCACGAGCATTCAGCTGAGCACGCCGGGGCTCAAACTCCTGACGAAGCCGAGACAGAAACTCATAGATTCGGTGAAACTCCAACCGGCGCACAACTGGGCAAAGACGAGCATGTGCCACAAACAGCAGTACGGAGAGAATCAAGCTGACGCCAGATAGCAGCACTCTGAGTATAGAACTCATCAATAGTGGAATCACCCTGCTGAAGAGCATGTTCCTGGCGAACCACAGACAGTTAAAGAGCATCCCCAGACGGCTGATAGCGCTGACTAAGATGTGCCCATTGAGCGGCAACAGTAGGGAGACTCATTAACTCAGCTGCACACTGGGGTAGAACACTGGAGGTGAGAACAGCAGCAGCACGAGCATCCTCATCGACCCACTGAGTGTAGGCAGTCAGAGCGTGGCGATAGGTCTCGAGATCAGCAGAGTACTGTTTGAACTTCAGATCATAAGCAGCAACAACACTATCATCGGCACTCTGAGCAGCATCCTTGGCCTCCTGAGAAGCATCAGCACCAAGAACAATCGGCGTCGGTGGAAGAGGAGCCACAGGAGCAGGGGGGCACGGCGGACAGGAGACCTCGCCGGAGAGCACACCCCAAAGACGGAGACCGCGCATGTGAACGCGCATGAAGGCAGCGAAATCAGGATAATTCGCGCCATCGAAGATCACCGGGCAGCGAGGAATTGCAACATAGCCCGATGCAGAAGACATCTTTCTCTCTCTCTTTTTTTAACTCTCAGATCCAATCTAGAACAGATGAAAAACAACTGTCAAATTCGACGAAAATCAACTGGCAGATCCAATGAGCAAGCTGGAATCCGGCGCAGTCGTCAAGCCCGCGTGGAGCAGTACTGCAGGGCGCGGAGTTCCAGGACGTGAGCAGTGCTGCAGGACGTTGGGCGGTGGTCCTGGGCGTTTGAGTTTGCAGGACGTGAACACCTGCACGTGAACAACACTTCCAGGACGTGGAATCAGACACGCCCACACCCACGCGCTCGAGCCACGAATAGCAGGAGAACAACACAGATAACAGCACATCACACCCACGCGCTCGAGCCACGAATAGCAGGAGAACAGCACTGATAACAGCACAGCACGCCCAAGCGACAACAGCACAGCACGCCCACGCGCGGGCGCCTCGATCCTGCCGCCCGCGAGAGCTGTACTAGCCCGAATCTGGGCAGAGGCGCTGGGGCAGTCGGGCCCCGCGTGGCGTCAGGCAGGAGACGGGCGGGTGCGAGACGTGCGGGTGCAGACCGACGGGGGAGAGTTCGCGATCCTCGGGAAGCCCGTCGGGTGAAGTAGGCAGGCGACGAGCGGTTGCAGCAAGATCGAACCGATCTCTGCAGATCCGATCTGGAGACGAAACGGGAGACGGGCGGTGCAGACCGATCTGAAACGGGCAATGACGGCCGGGAATAAGGCGGCAACCGGCGGCGGCGACGACGGCAAAACCGTCGGCGACAGGGACGGTGGCGGCTACAGCGACGAAGTTGCAAGTAGGAGGAGGCTTACCTAGCTCTGATACCATGTCAGGAATATGCAACTTGTATTTCTCTGGGGGAAACGGCCACAATATATAGTACAGGTACAGGGCAAATATGCAGGAAGCCCCCTAACATATGGGGAAAATACAATATACAGATATATACATCTAACAGTGGGGAATCGTAGGCGAGGTTGGCAACCAAGTTGGCATGCCTCGCAAATGGGAGATGATCGAGTGGGAGCCTCATTGTCATTATGTAGACAGTACTAGCGTCCCCTATGGGATTTGTGCTTTTTATCCCGCGGGTCCTCAGCCAACCACGTGTTCTTTTTTTGGGGTCAAAATTTCTCTTTTGCTATAAACTTACGCGTTTTTGCTATAAATAGTCCCGCTTTTGCTACCCGTAGCAGAAAACAGTTCAGCCTAGAAAATAGAAAAACGGACTAGACCTCGCCGGATATTTCTCCGGAGACCTCGTCGGCGACCGTGTAGCAAAAAAGTTGTGTTAATGTAGCATATCCGATATCGTCGAAGACTCGCCGAAGGTTTTTGCCGATAAACCTCACCGAGAGCGTGTAGCAAAAACTTTACGCTATTGTAGCAAAACCACAAAACGGTGGTAGCAAGAAAATTGTCCTAATGTAGCAAAAAGAATGACCTCGCCGAAGATATCGCCGGTGGCTACTTTAGCAAAACGATTTTGCTGAGCACTTTCGTCGAAAATATCGTAGCAGATATTTTGTGCTATTATAGCAAAAACATAGAACATAAATAATAACAAAAATACACTGATGTAGCAAAAAGGCTATTATAGCACTTTGAAAACCGTCTAGCTCCAGCGAGGGCTAGTCGCCGTCCATTCCCATGGTAGCGACACTCGTATACCCTGATGTAGCAACACTATACACCCATGGTAGCAAGAGCGGCCCGCCATCAGAGCAGCACCGTACGCGGCCCACCATCGATAGCAACACTCTACATCCTTGGTAGCAGTATGCATCACCTTTGGTAGCAAATCCCACTACCGTTGGTAGCGGCGCCCACCACCATTGGTAGTAGAGCTCGCCGTCGTTGGTAGCAATCTTCGCCGCCGTTGGTAGCAGAGCCCGTTGTCGTTGTCATTCCCCGCCATTGGTAGCAGATCCCGTTGTCGTTGCCGTTGGTAGCAGATCCCACTACTGTTGGTAGCAGTGCCCACCAACATTGGTAGCAGAGGTCACCGTCGTTGGTAGCACCGTGCACCACCATTGGTAACAGGCTCACCACCATTGGTAGCAATCTTCGCCACCCCGTTGGTAGCAGCGCCCACTCCCCACTTGTAGCACCGCCGCCTTGCCCTTGCAGCATCCCACTCCGGGATCACGAAAACGCTGCCGCTCATCACCGTACCGCCGCCCATGGCCGGAAGGCGCTTGCAGCACCACTGCGAGTATTTGCAGCGGTGACCGCCAGCTCGAACCTCCGTGCTTGAGGACAGGAACGAGGATAGAGAGAGGGAGGAAGGAAGGCACACTTGGGGGAGGCGAAGCTAGGAACATCAGCGCGTGTGGAAGCCGTGACCAGCTATTGCAACCTCTCTCATCTGGGAGGCGGCGACGACAGGAGTACAGGAGTTGGGGAATTTTTGGAGAGAAAATTGAAGAAGGAAGAGATAAGAAGAAGCGGTGTGCGGGACCCGCCAGTAGTTGGTTTCACTCGACGAGAGAGCGATGTGGTGCGCGAGCGATCCAGGGGATCGCAACGAAATATCCCCCGGCTGAATCCTATCATTTTCCTTATTACATGATGAAAGAAAATTATATGGAAATTTAGAAAGTGATGCATTGCTAGGATGTCCAAGTCACTGATGACACAAGTTGCCGGTAGTGGTGGCGAGAGCCGTGGGGATGGAGTCCTTGGTGCAAAAGAAGGGGTATAGGTCGCCATCACTATTGGAGCGAAGAAGTAGTGTCTTGGTGTCTAGGTCCTTCACGGAGAAATCAAACGGGTCAAAATCAATAGATACATAATTGTCACGGGTAAATTGGCGAACAGAGATGAGGTTTTTGACAATATTTGGAGAAACTAGGACATTTTGAAGATGAAAAGGAAGATTAGCTATTTGGAGAGATCCTATTGCAATTATTGTAATGTTAGACCCGTCACCAATAGTGATATACTGAGATTTACGACCTAAGGATAAATGAGAAGTGGTAAAGTTACCCATCTTACCGGTGACATTTGACGAGGCGCCGGAGTCCACTATCCACCCGGGGTGATGCAGCTGGTACCCGGAGTTGCTGGTGGCACCATGGATCATAGCCGCATGGTCGTAGGAGTGCGGAGGGATCTGCTGGTAGCTAGGCGTCGGTGGCTGGCATGGCTGGTACTACTGATGCGTTGGAGGTTGTTGCTGGACGGCTTAGAAGATGGGGTAGACGCTAGAGTGAGCGCCAGGGTAGGGACCGAGGACGCTGGATGCGTTCGGTGGCACCCAAGGAGCCCGTGGCAGGGGGAATGGTGCACCCACAAGTGCAAAATACCCGAACCAGGGAGTCGAGGAGGATCCCCTGCTTCCGCCACCGCGCCCATGGAAGAAGCTGCCATCGCCGGCGTGTCGGCTGTTGCCGCCTTGCCCGCCGTTGCCGCGGCCAGCGGTTTGCACGCGACCACGACCTCCGCCACCCCTATTGTTGCCCTGGCTGATGTTGCCGCCTTGCCCACCGTGGCTGCTCGGGCCGCCCTGCCCGTAACCGTTTAAGCCGGGGATGGGGTTTTTCCCTGGCAATTTGGGCTCACGACCTCTGCCACCCCCGTTGCTAACCTGGACGTTGTTGTCGCCTTGCCCATCGAGGCCACTCAGGCCGCCTTGCCTACCGTGGCCGCTCGAGCCGCCCTACCTATAATTATTGAAGCGAGGGATGGGGATTTTCCCCTGGTAATTTGGGATCAAGCCGGGCAGACGCAGTTGCCCCCCGCTAGAGGGGCCACCGCTTTGGGACGGGCCACAGTTGCTGCCACTGTGGGCGACGGACGTTGTAGATCCGGTGTCCTTATGTTCGGATGTGTGGGTGACATGGATATACCCTATGGGTACCTTACATTGGTGTACCCGTTCCAGCCCAGTGAAGGCCCAAATGAAGACTTGTTGCTCAAGGAGACTCCGGATGGCCCAAGCCCGATAGAAGTTGGACTTCTTGTAGAACACGACCTAGTTGTAGATAGAAATTTGAAGGGTGAAACCCTAACTTGTAACCGACTCCACCTATCCCTCGAGATCTGGCCTATCAATATAAAGGCCAGGAGGGCACGACTAGGAGGAACTTGACATCTCATACATACACCTCACGCCAGATTGCATCTGCACACCCCCTGTAACCTCCGGTTCCGCCATCAATCAAGAACAGACAAGCAGGAGTAGGGTTTTCCCTCTGAGGGCCTGAACCTGGGTAAACCTCATGTCCCCTTGCTGCGTGTATATTAACCGTCTCGCGATCTCCAGCATCCCCATCTTCTCCAAAACCCAAGTCCATAACAATGGGAATTGACGAGTCGAACCCTCGTCAATTGGCGCCGTCTGTGGGAACTGGGGACGCTTATCGTGCAGTCGCGACGGTCCCATACACCACGATCTACCATTCCTCTGTGACAGAGAATCATCTCCTCTTTGGCGACTTCGACTTCACCGCACACTCACTGGCCACTCGCAAGGATTTTGATTCCGTAGGAGACAGAGTCGAGATGCTATTCGGGAGCTTTTGCTTCCAGGTAGGCAAGACCGGTACCCTCCGCCTCCCAGAGCGGGTGCCACCTCCGTTGATCAGGCCTGCTTCATGGGTGCCACCAATCAACACCCTATGCACCATGTCACTAAGAAGAGATTCGGATGACAACAACAGCTTTAACTCCGATCTATGTGATCCCCCCACTAATGAAGGAACCTACGGTTCAAGATCTGAAAGCTGTGGGAGTAATGACCTCCTACCGCGCTACATGTGCGCGGCCATCCACAACAGCAACGTCGGCGATGGAACCGAGCCGCCACCGAATCCCCCTCCCAACCCCGAGGCTGAGAACGGAGGAAACAGGGCACTGCGCGGTTAATCCCAATGGGAACAAGGCACCCGGCAATGCTCAAGGCATCAATCACATTCATCAGGAGATCAACCTAAACAACGCCGAGTGGGAGAAGGTGCGTGACGCTGTGCGAGGCACCCACCCCCTACTAGTCGACGCCCCTTGCGATATGCTGATGGGATACCACTGGCTCCTCATCGAGGAGCACAATCGAAAGATCAAGAAGCAAAACAAGCTCGATCAGCGTAGGCGAGCGGCTGACGAGTCAAGCGTGAGACGAGCTGCACTCTCTGCTGGTGGCTCTAACTCGAAGGGCTAAGACGGCCGGAAGTATCGCTCCCGCTTGGAACGAATGGACCCTGCCGCACGGCGCGAGGCCACAAAGGCACTCATCATGTCCTTCATGATGATGGACTCGCAGGGCAACATCATGCCCAAAACCCTGCAAGCCGCGGTCATGGCAGACACTACTTACCTAGCATCCAACCGCCTCCTGCAGGAGACCTGCTGAATGCGATCCACAAATCTGCGCTTACAGGTCTCGGGCTTGTCGCTCCACGACGAAACACCCATAGAGCCGAAGAAGAAGTCCGCAGTAAAATTCACTCAACATCGCAGACCCTCATCCTAAGATGAAGAACATGCATGACCTACCGCGACATCGCCGCAGCCCACGGCACAGGAGCATCAACTATGACACTTGTAATAAGCTCGCGCAATGCAAGATTGACAAATCCCGTGAAAAGCATGCGTGCTCCACGGAGTCCGAAGAAGAGGACACGGAGCTGTGTGGCTCCAAGTGCTTCAGCAGGGCCGTGCGGCAGTCACGAATGCCCAAAAACTTCAAACTTCCTTCGGACAACCCGAAGTTCGACGGCGCGCAGGAGACGAAGATCTGGCTCGACGATCACTTGTCGTCAGTCAAGCTCCATGGCAGGAGCAAAAACATAGCCATGTAGTGCCTTTAGCTGCAGCTGATGGGCACAGCCAGATCCTGGCTCAACAGCCTCCCCTCCAGATCCATCCGCAACTGGGAAGAGATAGCATACAGCTTCATCCGCAACTTCAAAGGCACCAACAAGAGACTAGCTTCAATCGAAGAGCTATGCACCTGCTTCCAGTGGTCCAACGAGTCTATCCACTCGTACATACTGCACTGGTCCATTATCAAAAACTTCGTCGTGAACATCTCAGAGGAAAGGGCAATCGACACCTTTAATGATAGCATAAGGCGCCGAGAATTCAAAGAGGAGCTCGGACGAGTCAAGCCCAAAACCATCGATCACCTGATGGACATCGCCAATCGCTAGGCGGACGGCGAAGATGTCGTCAACCGATCATGTTCAGATGACGAGGACGATTTCAGTCGCAGGCGCGATCGCCGCAGAAAAATAAGACCGCGTGTGTATGACGACCGCGAGGAGGTCGACATGGTTGCGGTTGGATACGCCGATCGCCGCGACGATGGCAACCGCAACAGCGGGTATCACGGTGGCAACTATCGTGATGGCGAAAGAGCCACGCAAACTTGGCAACGCTATAACCGCGATGAAGAGCCATCCGCATTCGAAAAGCTATCGGGTCCTTGCACCATCCACTTTTACATCGACAAACAGGATGGTAAGAGAAAGGCCAGTCATATGCTCAAGGATTGCAGGGAGTTCCATAAAATCCACGAGGGCTTCGCCCAGATGCGTCGCCAAGCAGTGAATCCAGGATTTGGCCCCCCTCCAGGAGCTGTCGCACATGGAGCTCCACCTCCACCACTAGGATGACCCACGCAGCCTGCGGCTGCGCCAACACAAAATAATGGGGCAGATGCAAACCCGCCGTCGTTGGGGTCTATGATGATACAGAAGAGGCGCCCAACCAACAGGGTGCAGAAGAAGATCACCCTCCAGGTCAACTTGTCCGTCACATCTCCACCAGCCATACCTAAGTACCTCAGCGGCTTGGATTCCTTCATCACCTTCGATCGCTCGGATCACCCACGCTAGATACCTCTCCCAAGTAACTTTACCCTGGTGCTTGAGGCCCAGATTGGAGGATTCGAGATGAGCCGCGTCTTCATGGATGGGGCAGCGACATCAACCTGATGTTCACCAGCACACTCGCAGCTATGCGGATCCCGCTATGCAGCCTAGAGGCATCAGACACGATGTTCCACGACATCTTCCCAGGGAAGGGCATATACCCCCACGACATCTTCCTAGGGAAGGGCATATCATGTTAGGCAAACCCGACAACTTCTGACATGAGTGGCTTGAGTTCGAGGTGGTGGATTGGTTCTCGCAGTACCACGCCATCCTTGGGAGAGTGGCATTCACAAGATTCTTGGTGGTTCCACACTACGCATACCTTCTGCTGAAGATGCTAGGACCCAACGGCGTTATCGCCGTCCCCGGAAGCTTCACTAGGTTGGACAACTATGACAGGCACTTCAATAGAATCTCTCAGTCGTTCGGCATGCTGGAGGAGCTCGCAAGACTAAAGGAGGTCACAAACAACGGTCTTCCCCTAACCACCATACAAAATGCACCTAACATGTCATTCGACTCCACAGCCAACAACAAAAAGGTGCAGGTCCACCCGACGGACACCTCCAAGATAGATCTGATCGCCAACGATCTGAGTCCCGCATAGGAACTCACGCTCGTCGAATTCCTGCATGAGCACTGGGAAATTTTCTCCTGGTGTCCTATGGACATGCCAGGAGTTCCCAAGGAATTCGCTGAGAATGCACTTAATGTGTTTCCGGATGCAAATCCAGCAGTCGATGCATCGACTGTCCGAGCCAAGAGGCGAAGCTGTTGGTATCAAAGTAAACAGACTCCTCGATGCCAACTTCATAGGGGAGATAAAGGAAAGCACCTGGGTAGCTAACCCCGTGCTGGTCCCCAAAAAGGACACATACATCCTGCGAATGTGTGTGGACTTCACGTCGCTTAACAAGCATTGCCCTAAGGACCACTTCAGCTTACCACGGATCGACCAAATCATCGATTCAACTGCAGGATGTGAGAAACACTCCTTCCTCGACGCCTACTCAGGCTACAACCAAATTTGAATGAAGGTCAAAGATCAGGAGAAAACGACATTCATCGCGCCATTTGGGGTGTTCTGCTACAACATGATGCCTTTCAGGCTGAAAAACGCAGGTGCCACATACTAATGGTGCATGCAGGAATGCCTGAAGAACCAGATCGGACGCACCGTCTAGGTCTATCTCGACAGCATAGTAATCAACACCTAGGAGGTCAGAACACTTATCAACGATCTTCGTGAGACGTTCGACAACCTCGATCGCTACAAGATCAGGATGAATCCAAACAAGTACGCCTTCGGCGTCCCGTCCGGGCAACTACTCGGGTACTTAATGTCTCAGAGAGGCATCGATGCCAACCCAAAGAAATTCAGGGATATACTAGCCATGGAGAAGCCCAATAACGTCAAAGGGGTCCAGCAGCTAGCTGGGCGAATCACAGCGCTCAGCAGGTTCATCAGCCACATGGGCGAAAAGGCTCTCCCATTCTATCAGCTATTGCACAAGGATGAAAAATTCGAGTGGACGGCCGAGGCAGGCGAAGCATTTGAAGATGTCAAGTGCCTTCTCTCCACATCTCCCATCTGGTCACGCCAAAGGAGAGGGAGCTTATACGTCCAAAACATATCTACTTTTCCGAACACTTTTGCTATTGTTTCACCTATAAACTTGTGTGATTTGGATACAAGTAACACGGACTGACGCTGTTTTCAGCAGAATTACCTTGGTGTCTAGTTTTTGTGCAGAAAATCAACTATCAGGAAAAATCTCGGAAAATATAACAAAAATCCTATTTCACCCAAAGACTCACGGGGCCAGAATACAAGATGGAGTGGGGCCCTGGGGGGGCCACATCCCCAGCCACGCGGGCTAGGCCTGGCTGTACCTGGAGGGGGTTTGGCCGCCCCAGTCACCCCTCGGCCTCCCTCTTCGCCTATAAGTCGCCTTCTAACCTAAAAACTCAGGGAGGTTCGATGTTTTTCCAGAAAGAGTTCCCATGCGCCGCCACCACTAGAAACCGCGATTCGGAACCAAAAAACTCCATTCTGGCACCCTGCCGGGATGGGGAATTTGGAGAGGATCATCGCTATCATCATCAACAACGCCTCTCCATCAACCATCCATGTTTCCCTCATCCATGAGTGAGTAATCCCCCGCTATATGCTATGGGGATGGTAGGGATTGGATGAGTTCTATCATGTAATCGAATAAGATTGTTAGGGCATGGTGCCTAGTATCTCTACTAGTGCTATTTGATTTTTTTGCAACTTGTTGTGCTTAATGCTTGTCACTAGGGCCCGAGTGCCATGATCTTAGATCTGAATTTATTATTGATTCATTATGATAGTATTTTTTGTGATCGTATCTACAAGTTGTGTACACATATCATTGTCCGGATCCAAAGGCCCCGAAGTGACAGAAATTGGAACAACCTAAGGGGATGGCTATGATGTGAGGATCACATGTGTTCACGGAGTGTTAATGCTTTGCCCTGATGCTCTATTAAAAGGAGCACCTTAATTTCCAGTAGTTCCCTTGAGGCCCCGCTGCAACGGGCTGGCAGGACAAAAGATGTTGTGCAAGTTCTCATTGCGAGCACGCATGACTATATATGGAGCACGTGCCTATGATTGTTTAGTACTTGGATGCTTTATCTTATTTATCTGCAATTGCCCTAGATCTTGAAGTTACATGTTTAGACTTGTCCATGCAATGCCCGTCCATCCATCCCTATGCCTACCGCACTCATATCCTACTGCTTGCTACTACTGTTACTATTGCTCTTGTTTTACTGTTGTTGTTGCTTTGCTGTTGCTACTACAAAACTTTTACTACTGATAAACTACTGTGAGCAAGAACTATTTCCAGGTGCAGCTGAATTGACAACTCAGTTGTTAAGGCTTGCAAGTATTCTTTGGCTCCCCTTGTGTCAAATCAATAAATTGGGCAATACTACCCTCGAAGACTGTTGCGATCCCCCATACTTGTGGGTCATCAAGACTATTTTCTGGCACCATAGCCGGAGAGCATAGCTTTATTTGGAAGTTCACTTGGATCTATTATTGTTCACTGTTACTCCTTTCATCATGGGGAAGTCTCGTGATGGAAAGTTTCCTCTTTTACAATCCACTACAAGAAGAGGTACAATCCTAAATACCTCTGCTGCTCTTGATTCACCGTCGGTTATAAGTAAGCTTGTTACACCACCACCACATACACATGCTACACACACTGCTATTGCTGCTGAATCTGAAATTGCTTCTAATACTCATGATGTTACTTCTACTGTGCTTGATGCGAGTGATTCATTAGGTCCTTTCCTAGATGCTACTATTGCTAGAACAATTTTGGGAAACACTGAAACTCCTAGTGAAGACACTGTTACACCTATTAGCTCGCATGAGTCTAGAGAGAGATACGATATTAGTGATGGTTACACTGAAATGACTGATGATTTTATTGAAGAGTACCAAAACACACATGGTCCTAGTGCTATTATAAGTCTCCTTGAGAGACGTACCATTATTCCTAAACTGTCCTCTGATCCTAAGTTTGCCACTTCTCCCATAGATATTAAAGATGAAGATTATGATTTCTCTCTTGATTTATCCTATATAGACATTGTTGAGAAAGAACCTTTTTGTGGGACTAAGAATGAGAGTTTTGTGGCACATATGAATGAGCTTTCCACTATGAGTGCTTTATTCTCTGATGATTTTAATATGCGCAAGTACTTTGTTACAAAGATCTTCCCCTTTTCACTAAAAGGGGAAGCTAGAGCTTGGTTTAATAGATTACCTCCTGGATCCATTGATATCCCTGATTGTTTAATTGCTTCTTTCAACCAGAAATATTTTCCTACTAGTGCTAGACATGTTGCTCTGCAGAAACTTTTTGATTTAAACAGGGAGAAGAAGAGAAATTGCCCGAGTCATGGACAAGGTTCTGTGCCTTGATTCATGCACATCCTGGATGTCCATTACCTAAAAAATGAGATTCTTCATATTTATTATAACGGACTAACCGATGATTCTAGGACATACCTAGATAGTTTTGCTGATTGTGTTTTCAGGAAAAGAACTCCTATAGATGCTGAAGAATTAATGGCTAAAATAAGCAAGAATTATGATGATTGGACTTCAACTGAGCTAAATACACCTGAGCCTATTACTACTGAACCAATTGCACCTGAACCAGCACCAACACCAAAGAAGAGGGGAGTGATTGCATTAAATGATGAAGTGATGAAGGAATCTAAGAAATGTCTTAAGGAGAAAGGTATTAGAGCCGAAGATGTGAAGAATCTACCTCCTATAGAAGAATTATGTAAGCCAATTCCCCACTCATCTACTATTGAGGTACACTCTCTCCAACACTTTGATGAAGGTGATATTCCTTATGGTAAGCCTCCTGATAAATATTTAGAGGAACTTGACATTTTTATTGTTAAACAAGGTCATTTTAATAAACAAGTTCAGAATCATTTGTTGGAAAACTCTAGAGCTATCCATGAGTTGAAAGATATTGTGGAAAGAACTTCTAATGATATTGAGGAAGTTGAGGAAGAACCTGAGAAGCACACTAAGAACACTAAGGAAGATTTTTGTCACATCCCAAGATTTTCCAAATCTTGTAATGTGAAAATAAATGAATAAAATAAAACTTTGTTAGATTTTCAGAGCCAGAAGAAACTTTTGAATTCAATTGGAACTTCAAACCCATTTGAATTAAATAAAATCCTAAAGGGATTTAAAAAGATAAAAATTTTAAAGGAAAACAAAATATTTTGGAATTACTATTTTGGAATCTTTTTATAAAAAGATTTAGTATTCAAAAGAAAAGATGAGTTTATAATTAAAGAATATTTTATAAAGCCAAATTAAAACCTTGGCCAAACCTTGGAAATTAAAACATTTTATTTAAATAAAATTAGCAAAGATTGGTTTAAATAAACTAATAAGAATTTAATATCCAACTTTATTTAAATAAAAGGTTTTACCAATTTAATTGAAACATCAAATCTTATTAAAATAAGTATTCCAAATACTGATATTCACAAATAAAACCTACAAAAATGTTTTGGCTTTATTTTGGATTTCAAAATAAATACCTCAATAAAACAAATCCTATTTAATTTAGTAAGGAAAGTCTATTGTATTTAATTAATAATGGACTCAAAAATATAAAGGTTATTTGTTCTAAAACAAATTTCCAAATAATCTATATTTTCCAAATAAAACCTACTGCTTTGGTTTGGAAAATAATTTAGTTTCAAATAAAGATTTTATTAATAAAATCAAACTCTATTTGCATTTAAATAACCAAGGTCCAATTGTACTATAACTATTAATGGACCCCATTATTTAAAATTATTAATTTGGATTTTGGTTCATGTTAATAAACAGAACTATTTTCAATGTCACAAGGTTTGGATGTTATTTGAATTGATTTAAACATTGTTTGATTTGTTTGAATGATTGAATAATTGATTTGAATTTCAAAACAGGAAAATGGAAATAGAAAAAGAAAAGAGTTTAGAAACAGGAAAAATATAAAGTCAGGACGACCCAACCCATCAGCCCACTAAGGCCCAGAACCAGCCCAGCTATTCTTTCCCCGAAGAAAACGGTTCACACTCACTAACAGACCCGCGCAGAGTATGACATGTGGACCTCCCCTCCTTTCTCTCCCCACTGACCAGCGGACCCCACTTTCCCAGCCGTCTCCTTCCTCGCGACGACCACGCCGGCCGTTTCTGCCGTTGATGCCGCGCGTTAATTCGCAGTAATGCCGCAGTGATTCCGCGCAGCGACCTTGCCCTCTTAAACACCCACTCTTCCTCTCCATTTCCCCTCTGTCGCCACTCCTTCATCGCCCCGAGGCTGCTGCAATTTGAGCTCGCACCGCCGCAGCTCCGACCACTGTCCTCATCGAATTCCGGCCAAACCACATCACCCTGAGCCTCCCTGAGCACACTGACAGCTTCCCCATTCCCAGACGCTTCTATCCGTGCCCTCCGTTCAACCGCGGGGGCCCCAGAGCGTCGGCTTGGACAAGCTCCGACAGCGCCGCCGTCCGTTTCTACTCCGGCGACGACTTTCAGGTGAACCAGACCGCCCCGACCCCTCTCGTTCACGCACACAGCATCGCCTTGCTCTTGCGCATCTGAACGTGCTCCTGTCTTGCCTTAGGGCGATCTGCAGCAACGACTCCTACCGTCACCACCGTCTGGCTTAACTCCGACGAGCATTTCTGGTATGCATCTGACCACCCCGCGCCTCCTCGTTCACACTCCCGCACTCGCCACATCTTTCTGCATCTAACCGCATCGTTGTTTTGCTTTGGGGTGATCCACAGCGCCATCCACGACGACCATCTGAAGCACCCGACGCCGTCCTCCACTCCGACGAGAAATCCTGCCAAGATCAGAGCGCCCTTCACCCGACCAACACCTCCTCGAGCATCACCGTGACCTCCTGAACCCGGTGAGCTTCTTCTCCTTATCTCTCGCTTCCTCGAACCACCGCAGCACCACCGCCTGGCCGTGCGCCACCGTCTGCCGCCGCGCAGCGCCGCCCATCTGTGACCAGGCAGTAGTAGTCGTTAGATCTGGATCGAACGAATCAGATAGATTACTTAAACACTGAAGGGGTATGTCCTCTGGACCGTGCGATCGATCAGATCCAACGCCCCACAGCCGCGATCCACGTGAAGCGGTACCCGCGAATAGAAACGTGCCGCGTGTCACCTATCTCATTTTAAAAGAAATTTGAATCTGATTTAATTGCAAACTTCAAACCCTTATAACTTGAGATCTACACGTCCAAAAATTGCAAATTTTATGTCGTTGGATTCAGGAGAACAAGCCCTAGCCAACTGTGGAATTAGTTTAGCAAATAGTATCTGTTTGTTTGCTCATTTTTGCAGATTCATTTGTATGCTTGTTTAGAGTATAAAAATTGTTTAAAATTGAATTTAAGGATAAAACCTTTGCAAATTGGATTGTTGTGACCTTACTGACCCTAGGAACCAACCCATGGTTTTGAAAATGAAATTGGAAAAATTTAGAATGGATTAATTGGATTAGTCTACTTCTAGCTAAATAAAGATAAGAGTTTTATTATGAAAAAGGTTTTTGGAATAAAACCTTGGGAAAATATTTTGATTCAAATCTACTGAACCAAAACACCAAGACTTGAGAGTTAGAAACTTTTGGTGAGAAACTTAAAGATTTTGAATTGATAAAACCATTTTTCCACCATATAAAACATTGAATGGGATTTTGAAATAGTTTTTGGGCAAAACCCTTTAACTAATGACTTTGCCATTTTGGTAAATGACCAAATTGGACCTTACAAAGTTTTAGAAACCTAGTGGAGACCACCCTTACAATAGAACCATCCTTTGTATACTTATGCATGACTTAGTTTTCTTCTTGTCTTGTGTGTGTGATTTTGTTTGAGTAATGATGGTTTGGAATGATAGTTTATTTGGAATTTGCTTGATTGACTTGTAGTGAAATTAGCAAAGTGCGAGACTAGCAAGATCAAGGAGTGAACCCTCATTCCCTACCAAAAAGGCAAGTTACACTATCATACAAATGCCCTACTATTTTTATTATACTTAGTGGATTGTGAAAACATGCATGAAAAATATTTCTATATACTTATGCTATGCTAAATCCTAATAGGATTTCCCTATACACTCCTTAGAAAAAATATTGAAGTTGTACATGCTTAGCCATGCTATGTTTTGAAAAGAGATACATGTTGAGATTTTACAAAGGTTGAAAAAAGGACTTATGTTTTACATAATAAAACAAGGACTCAATGAACCACCTAGGTGGTGGATACTTTATATGTTGGAGAAGGTGGCAACAAAAGGAACCATGTCTATGGGAATCACTTTGTGTTGTGCTCCAAAAGAAAACCACCTAGGAAACTTAGAGATTGAACATGTTTCTCCAATTGTGGCTTTCGTGTGCAACCACATGCTATTATGGCTCTGGCTTAGTCAACTACATTAGGAAGACCCATACATTGTCTTTAGTTACCGGACATGGGGATCTGGAATGCTTCATGGGGGCTGAAGACAAGCTAGCAATGATGTATGGTAGGACCTTTTGGAAAGACTTCGTCACTCTCTCAGTCTGCCGGTACTCCATCTTGGTGAGCACTAATCCAGTAGGCCACTGGTGGCAACAAGATGGGATTGTGTCATGTGGGTAAAGTGTACTCCTTCTGCAGAAGTTAATAAAATCTAAGTACTTAGCCGTGTCCCCGGTTATGGACAATACTGAGCAACTAAAGTTTGAACTATGGGAGATCTCGACATTCCAACTTCTAATATAAAAACTTGATGTACTTGGGGTACCAAGGAATTCAAAGAGATTTGTTAAGCTTGTTGCACTTGGGGAGTTACCAAGGTGCTCAAGAGCATGATGTACTTGGGGTTACCAAGGAACTCATGAGATTTCATAAAACTTGTTGCACTTGGGGTTACTAAGTGGCTCAAGAGATTTTGACAAGGACTTGAACACTTGTGTTTCTACCAAGGAGTTCAAGGGATTATTGGAAAAGAGATTTGACAAAGGACTTAAAACCCTTTTTGAAAAGATAGGATAAAATATTGCTTTATGCAAATAAGCCTTGAACTCTACCTAGCCAAATATGCATATAATGATAGGATCCACTCTTATTACACATAGAAGTGAAGCTTTCCAATACAATTCAAATGTATTGACCCTTGTGGCTGTAACCTGTAATGTTGCAGGTTGAATGTTTTTAAGTGAAGATTGTTTGATTGACTAGGACTACAAAGTCTACAACCAACATCTGCCTGTGGCACTTTGAAGATGAAGGACCCATGACTATAGTTATTCCGCAGCAAAGTAATGTAATAGCCAAATGAGCTATGTATGATGTAATAAAATTATGTTATTCCTGGTTATAAAGATATATTATGACCTTTGTTTCTTGATATTACATCTAAACTGTGGATGCTAGCTATTGATCCAGGGACTAGCATTGTAAAACACAGGAGGAACCTACCTTATCAGGTTGAGGCCTCTACAATTTTATTGCTAAAAAACATGGTAGTGAGAGAGAACCTTGGGTGCGGAAACCTATGCCTTTTCCCAATAAGAAACACAAGTCAAAGGAGCAAGAACACTACAACAAGTTTTATGAGTGGATGAAACCTTTATTTTTGCAAATTCCTTTGACTGATGCTATTAAGTTGCCTCCTTATTCAAAGTATATGAAGGACATTGTCTCTAATAAAAGGAAGATTCCTAATGAGGAAATTTCTACTTTGCTTGCTAATTATTTCTTCAATGGTAAGGTTCCAAAGAAACTTGGTGATCTAGGTATTCCAACTATTCCTTGCTATTAAAAATAATTATGTTAGAACTGCTTTATGTGATTTGGGAGCTGGAGTTAGTGTTATGCCTTTTTCTCTCTACAAGAGACTACAGCTAGAAAAGTTGATACCAACTGATATATCTTTGCAAATGGTTGATAAGTCCACTACTATTCCTGTTGGTATATGTGAGGATGTTCCTGTTCAAGTGGTTCATAACTGCTTGGTTTTAACTGATTTTGTTGTGCTTGAGATGCCTAAAGATGATAATATGTCCATTATTCTTGGGAGACCTTTTCTTAATACTACAGGTGCTGCCATCAATTGTAATCAAGGAAAAGTAACTTTTAATATTAATGAAAAAGAGCATACTGTCTATTACCCCAAGAAGGTTGATAAGAGCTATTGTCTGAATTCCATTGAAAATATTGAGAGCATCAAAGTTGGAGAAATATATTGTCCCATTCCACAAGAAAGTTTTGAAACTATTATGATTGGGACTATTTCTATCAAGTTTGAGGTAACATAATCATTTTGTGGAATGCAAAGTTTTGTTTCATATAAGATTGTTTTGGTAACAAGACTTGATTAACCTTGTTAACAAAGGGATTTTAATGAATAAAGCAATGCTTTCACAGTGGTTATACTTGCTCACTTTTATTTTTCTCCTTCCTAGTCTTTGCTCTTTCTCTTGTTAGCTTTAGTTTTGCTAGTTGTTTGCTTGTTAGAGTGTCTTAGAACTTCTGTAGTTTTGGTTCTTGTTTGATTTTGCTTCTTCTAAAAAAATCTTTTTCTGCGAGAAAATCAATTTTCATGCCCTAAAAATTGGCCAAAAATAAAGTTTCCCGAAAAATCCCAGAAAATTCATATTAATTTTTTCCTCGAAAAAGGGGCAGAGGGACACCTGGAGTGGCCCGGGGGGACCCACCAGGCCAGCACACCCCCTGGTGGCACAGCCAGCCCCCAGGGCGCGCCTGGCCTGGGTGGGGCCCACCTGTGGCCCTCCAAGATGCCTCCTTCCAGCCACTTATTTCTCTCTCCCGAAAAACACCGAAAAACTTTCTCATGATCGATTTCCTGCTGTTCTTGCTCCCGATTTTCGATCTCCTTGCTCAGCACATCTTTGCTGCTGATTTTTGGAGGGATTGCTCTTTGGTATGTGCCTCCTCCGCTTGTCCAATTAGATTTGTGATTGTTAGATTGTATCTTCGGTATTTTGCTGCTATAGGTGTCATGTTGTGTGAGATTGCATGCTTTTTATATGTTTAGAGATTTCGTTTTGATGCATGTTTATCCCTCTAGAACGTTCCTATAGTAGTTCCACATCATTTACAACTTGGAAATTACTTGGTTTGATGTTTGTCTAAAATTTTTAGAAAAAATGAACCACCATACCTTTGGAGAAGTGTTTGAGAGTGATGCACCTAGGAGGACAAGGCCTTCAAGATCATATTATCGAGCTAGGCCATCATACAATGAGAATCTCATTACACCGCGTTTTGGCAATGAGGGAGATGAGGGGGATGCACACCCTTCTACCTTTCCTTGTCCTACCTTTTTGTGGGCTGCAGGGATTCTCAATGATTTCCTAACCTTGGTTCGGAGGGTTGGACTAACTAGTTTTATGCAGGATGAGAGTGTCCAGTACGCTATGCTCACCAAAACCTTTGTGGAGAGTTTCTCTTTTTCTAACAGCCCTTTCAAGCCAGATGTGTCGTTCAAAATCTATAATAGGCCTATCTCCATGAAAATGAAGAAATTTTGTGAAATCTTGGGTATTGGCACATCTGGGACGGTGAAGAAGATTCCATCTCAACCCGCTGATTTGTTGGAGCCCTACCACGAGATAACTAATGATGATGACCGCAGAGCCCAGCGCGGAAAGATAAGAAATATTCAACTCCCAGCTATCAGGTATTTTGCTTATTATCTTGCCACTAGTGTTCTTGGTAGGGAGAACACTAGAAAAATTTCCAACTATCATTTGGCTTTCCTAGCTGCTGCACTCAACAATGAAACCAGGTACAATCTTGGTTCTCTCATTGCTCGTCGCTGAGCTGCTAAGGGACCCATTTATGGGGGTATTATTGTTGCATGTGTTGTTGCTGCCCTAGACCTTTCTGTTGATCCAAATGATACAGTTTTGACTCCTCAGAGGCTTGATTTAGCTGCCATGAAAGCGCATCACTTTGTCACTACTAGCTCTACCCTTGATAATTTGGTTTATAGGAAGATGTTTACTAACGGGGAAGAGAGGGAAATTCCTTTGCCCCAAACCACTTTGTTCAGTATTTCCCAAGGACCTTTGTCACACTCCAAGGAGGAGATGGACGAGCAGCTATGCATTCGTGGTTTCCACGGACACTATCAGGGGGACGCGCCCTCATACGACCCCTCTGTGCACTACACAGGGGCGTCCTCGAGCTCATACCAGGACGAAGGGGCCTCTTTGTCGTACTACGGAGGTGCACCTTCTTGGTAACCATGGAGTTGATCCCCACTTAGGCCAAAATCCTAAGCTTGGGGGGAGGTATACCGACATCACACTCATCTATATATCATGTTTCGTCGGTTCTTTGTATGTCCATGTTTCGCTTTATTTTTTATTTTTATTCCCAAAACACAAAAAAACCAAAAATATTTTCGTTGTTTCTCTTGGTTTGTTTCTTTGATTTTTAGCTTTGGTTTGCCTTAAAGAAAAATCCAAAAAGATTTTGCTTTGTGTGCTTGCTTTAAAAAATTGAAAACACCAAAAATATTTGTTCTTTTTCTTTGGTTTTGTGAAGTTCTTTGCAGGATTCAGTAGTCGTCAGTGGAGTTTGGTTTCATGTTATAATTTAAGCCACACAAGTGAAGGGCAATAATGAAGATTAAGACAACTTGAGGTGTGGTAAGAGGCTGGTAACGAACTCTATTTGTTTTCATTTTTGTACATATACTCATCATTGTGAGCATGCTTAGTCTGTTCAGGTAAGGTGTATGTTATTTATGGATGCTTAGTAGTTCTTGCTTTCTTATGATTAGCTCTAGCTTGCTAATAGTTTATAGCATGCCATATGAATGTTTGCTTGCATTGTTCTATTCATATCTTGGTATGATATTGTGGTATCCTCTTCTGAATGTTTCATGTGAATCGACTTGGCAGATGCTCACACATGCATATGACTAAACAATGGTCAGTAAGCCTCGATGATTTATTTTGCTTCAGAGTTCTTGAATCACTTTCATGCCATAATTAGTCATGTTTTGTTGCAAGCATGATTATGACAGTTATTGCTCTCTCGTTTGTCGCTCCCCCTCTATTGCTAGCCTTCACTTGCACTGAGTATGAGCTTTACTTGTGCATCCAACTACCCAAAACCAATATTGCCAACAGTGTCCACCATACCTACCGACTAGCATCATTTGCTATTTAGTGCATATTCATTATGCCTTGTTTTCTTCGAAATAAAATGTTTGACTATTTTGAGAAAGTTAGTTAGTAAAGCTCTCACGAACTTGATGGCACACTTTATTTCTTGCACTTAATGAACTTGAACATTGTGACTATCCAAGAAAGTTATATGCTTGCAAATTATAGGCTGGGAGTTAGCAGAACCGTGCTGTCACGAGGAACGCTTTCAACACTTATGGATACATATCCAGTTGATATCATAATATTTTGTTTGTGGATGTCGTCGGTGCGAAATAAAAGGGGAGCTTGTAAGTTCATGGAGTTATATATATGTGTTAGATAAACGCCTGTGCCGCTAGCCTAAGCCATGCCTCATCATGGTGGAAACTTGCAGCATAAGCATAATGAGCAATTTGTGAAGCATCCTCAATAAAAACCTATGCAAATAGCAAATAAAAAGATCGAGAGATGCTCATTGTCTGCTCTCCTTGTCATTTTGATTATGGGATAGCTCCTGTATCATGTGCAAGGGGTACCCCGTTAGCGGTTCCCTATGATATGCATGTATTTACGATGACAAGAACTTATAGGTAACTAAAGTTGAGTAGCATGAGGAGCGGCCCTCGTACTCAAGGGAAATGAGATTTCCAGTTTATGGTCTATCAAGCATATAACTCATATTGGACCTCACTTTCACTTTAACCATCTAAAGATGCCTATGATAGGGGCAATGAGAGCTCAAAGCTAATGAGTACCATACTTTCAGCATTTGGAAGCCTTTCAAACTTTTCAAAACCTTTTCATTTCCTTGTTGAGTCACCATTTATTCTATGAGCACCTTCTTGAGAGCATAGTTGTCACTCTTAGTGTAATTTGCTTGTCTCAAAACTTGGTTAATTATGTCATGACTTTGATGCTTGTATCTCTGATATCTTTACTTCTAGTCTTCACTTGAACTTCAGAGGTGCCTTGGAATTTATGTTGTGCTCTACAAATAAAGGCAAGCGAGATACCACTCTATCATACCTTTTTATGAGCATTGCAATGTTGCTTATGTTTATGTTTCATGCTATTTATTATTATTGAGTTGGAATCTTTTCATAGCTTGCAATGACTATTGAGTAGACTTAGTTGCATACTTCTTATTATGAATGGTCTAAGTATCTACTCATGTGATGAGAATATTTACATCATATGAAGCAAATGTGTTCGTGAATGTTCTTTTATCGCACTCAGTTTTCAACTGAATTGCTTGAGGACAAGCAATAAGCTAAGCTTGGGGAGCAGATACGTGCAAAGCCTATCTACTTTCTCGAACACTTTTTCTATTGTTTCTCCTCTAAACTTGTGTGATTTGGATACAACTAACACAGACTGACGCTGTTTTTAGCAGAATTACCTTGGTGTCTAGTTTTTGTGCAGAAAATCAATTATCAGGAAAAATCCCAGAAAATATGTCAAAAATACTATTTCACCCGGAGACTCACGGAGCCAGAATACAAGACGGAGTGGGGGCCCACACCCCACCACGTGGGCGGACCGCCACGCTGGAGGTGTGGTCGCCTAAACACCTCGGCCTCCCTCTTCGCCTATAAGTTGCCTTCTCACCTAAAAACTCAGGGGGGGTCGATGTTTTTCCAGAAAGAGTTCTGTTGTGCCGCCACCACCAGAAACTGCGATTCGGAACCAGAAACTCCGTTCTGGCACCCTATCGGGACAGGGAATTTGGAGAGGATCATCGCCATCATCATCAACAACGCCTCTCCATCAACCATCCATGTTTCCCTCATCCATGAGTGAGTAATCCCCTGCTATAGACTATGGGGATGGTAGGGATTGGATGAGTTCTATCATGTAATCAAATAAGATTGTTAGGGCATGGTGCCTAGTATCTCTATTAGTGTTATTTGACTTTGTTGCAACTTGTTGTGCTTAATACTTGTCACTAGGGACCGAGTGCCATGATCTTAGATCTGAATTTATTATTGATTCATTATGATAGTATTGTTTGTGATATTATCTATAATTTGTGTACACATATCATTGTCTTGGATCCAAAGGCCCCGAAGTGACAGAAATTGGGACAACCTGAGGGGATGGCTATGATGTGAGGATCGCATGTGTTCATGGAGTGTTAATGCTTTGCTCCGGTGCTCTATTAAAATGAGCACCTTAATTGCCAGTATTTCCCTTGAGGCCCCGCTGCAACGGGCTGGCAGGACAAAAGATGTTGTGCAAGTTCTCATTGCGAGCACGCATGAGTATATATGGAGCACGTGCCTATGATTGTTTAGTACTTGGATGCTTTATCTTACTGATCTACAATTTCCCTAGATCTAGAAGTTTCATGTTTAGACTCGTCCATGCAACTCCCGTCCATCCAACCCGATGCCTATCGCACTCATATCCTACTGTTTGCTACTACTGTTATTATTGCTCTTGTTTTACTGCTGCTGTTGCTTTGTTGTTGCTACTACAAAACTATTACTACTGATAAACTACTGCGAGTAAGAACTATTTCCAGGTGCAGCTGAATTGATAACTCAGTTGTTAAGGCTTGCAAGTATTCTTTGGCTCCCCTTGTGTCGAATCAATAAATTGGGCAATACTGCCCTCAAAGACTGTTGTGATCCCCTAAACTTGTGGGTCATCAGGAGCCCATGCTATTGTACATCTCAGCCACACACCAGGTGGTAAGCACCGCCCTTGTGGTCAAACGACCCGAAGATGGCAAGACTCACGGGGTGCAGCGCCCAGTCTATTACCTTAGCGAGGTATTGACCCCAACAAAACAGAGGTATCCCCACTACCAGAAGCTCGCCTACGGCATATTCATGACGACACATAGATTGAGCCACTACTTCCAGGCGCATCAGATTGTAGTCGTCAGCGACGCGCCACTATCGAACATCCTGAACAACCCCGAAGCTACTGGACGAGTAGCCCTGTGGGGCATCGAGTTGTCCCCTCAGGACATCGTCTACAAACGCCGCACCGCCATCAAGTCTCAGGTGATCCCTGACTTCCTCGTCCATTGGATGGAGCTCCAGCTACTAGACACTCCAGACATGTCCTATTCTTGGATGATGCACTTCGATGGCTCCAAACGCGAGGCTAGAGTCAGATCCAGAGTGATCTTGATGTCCCCCAAGGTGATAAGATGAAATACGTCCTTCGAATGAAGTTCTGTGCATACAACAACGAGGATGAGTACAAGGCACTCCTACATGGCATGCGAATGGCCAAAGTGTGTGGCTCCATGTGCCTCGTCATCTACGGTGACTCTAACCTTGTCGTCCAACAGACAATGAACGAGTGCGACGCTCATAGCGCCAACATGATCGCATATCATACGCTCTACAATCACTCGAAGGGGACTTTGATGGCTGCGAACTCCGTTCATTGGAAAGGAAAGTAACAAGGAGGTAGCCAAGCTCGCCAACATTGGCTCCACATGTGCCCCGGTGCTACCAGGTGTGTTCCTCGAGCAAATCTGCGTGCCCTCTATCAAGAGAAAATTCCCAAAGGACACAACCAAAGCCACGGGGAACTCAGGGGCTGCGCCAGCCGAGAAAACCGAAGGACCCAAAGAGCTCGACACGGAGGTTGAACTGGTGAGCCTCATGCAGGTTATGGCGATAGAGCAAACATGGACTCATCCGTACCTCAAATACCTGATAAGCAAATAGTTGCCTGAGGATCCGACTGACGCCCGTCACATAGCTCCTTGATCAAAGGCCTTCACCACCATCAACGGCGAGATGTACAAGCGCAATATTTCGGTTGTGCTCCAATGGTGCGTCACTAAAAATGACGGGAAGAGCATCCTCCTCGACATCCATGAAGGTATCTGCGGCCACCACGCGAGCAGTCGCGCCCTCGTCGCCAAGGCTCTACAAGTTGGCTTCTACTGGCCAACCGCAATGAGCGACGCCAAGGAGATAGTCCAAAGGTGCAATGCCTACCAAAGGTACGTAGACAAGCCGCACGTGCCAGGCTCGGAGCTGTGGCCCATACCATTGGCCTGGCCCTTCGCCCAGTGGGGAATCGACATGATCAGTGAGCTTCCCAAGTCCTCGCCAGGAGGGCATGTCTTCCTCCTGGTGGCAGTCGACAAATTCACAAAGTGGATCGAGGCCATGCCTGTCACTAACCAAAGCGGCACCGCCGCTGTCAAGTTTTTCGAGTCCATTGTCTACAGGTTCGGAGTGCCCCATAGCATCATAACCGAGAATGGCTCGAACTTCACCTCGAATGAGTTCCGCGATTTCTGCGAAGACCTCGGCATCAACCTCACGTACACCTTCGTGGCACATCCGCAGACCAACGGGCAGGTCGAAAAGGCTAATGGCCTCATCGGCAACAGCATCAAGAAACGAGTACTACGCCCACTTGAAAGGCTTGCGGGTACCTGGGCGGACGAGCTACCCTCCGTTCTTTGGAGCCTGTGCACTATGCCAAACAGCTCAACCGGCTGCACGCCCTTCTTCATGGTACACGGAGCCGAAGCCATGCTACCTGCTGAGGTACGCTACAAGGCCCCCCCGGTTCGTCGCCTACAGCAAAGACGAATCATCGGCCGCACTCGAAGACGTCGTCTGACATGGTTATACCCTACGGGTACACGACATCAGCATACCTGGTCCAGGCCAAGGAAGTCCCTCGAGAATATACGCGGCCCATGAAGATTTTCGGGTGGCCCAAGCCCATGACGTCTTCGGATCCTTGGAGAGCAAGACTAGAATAGATAGAATATTCAAAGGAGCAAACCCTAAACCTGTAACCGACTCGATCTGTGCCTGGGACCTGCCTACCTCTATATAAAGGCTAGGAGGGCACAACGAGGAGGCTCTCTCTCATACCACCGCATACACACCTCCACGCCAGATTGCATCTGCGTACCCTTGTAACCTTCGGTTCCACCGAAATCAAGAGCAGACAAGCAGGAGTAGGGTTTTCCCTCCGGGGGCCTAAACCTGGGTAAATCTCGTGTCCCCTGGTTGCTTGTCTGTTAACCGTTCCGCGATCTCCAGCACCCCCATATTCTCCAAAACCAAGCTCATAACAATAGGCATTGACGAGATTAAAGCTCGTCAATTGGCGCCGTCTGTGGGAACTGGGGGCGCTGATTGTGCGATCCTGACAGTCCCGACGAAAGCGATCTACAACTCCTCGGTGACGGAGAGCCATCTCCTCTTTGGCGCTTTCGACTTCACCACCCACTCGCCAGCCACCCTGAAGGACTTCGAGCCCGTAGGCGACGGGATTGAGATCCTGTTCGGAAGCTTCTGCTTCCAGGTGGGACAGGATGGCACTGTCCGCCTCCCAAAGTGGGTGACTCTGCCATCGATCAGGCCCGCCTCATGGGCCCTACATCCCAACGTGCTACACACGACAACATCGATAGATGAGTCATACGACAGCAGCAGCTACAACTCAGATCTGTGCGATCCCCCGTCGGATGAAGGGACCTACGGTTCTGGATCTGAAAGTTGCGGCAGCAGCGATCCGACCTATGGACACTACCAATGCGCCGTGGTCATCCAAAGCAATGTGGAGCAACAACCACCAGGTTCGGTTGCTCACGTACCGCCACCCAACCCGCATGGTAGAAACGGCGAAAACAGGAGGCAACCATCCCTCCTCCCAACGAGGATGACCCTGGCGCTAATCGAGTAATCCACCTCAGCGAGGAAGGATGGAACCAAGCACGTGAAGCCATGGCGGGCAACAAGATCCTGCCTGTGGGTGCCTCATGGGACCTACTGATGGCATACCACCTGCTCCTCATCGAAGAGCACAAAAAGCAGGTGAAGATGCAAGAGGTACTTGACAAACGCAAGCAAGCGGCCTCGGAGTCTAGCGCGTGACGAGCTGCGCTCTCCACCATTGGCGGCTCCATCTCCCATGGTAACAATGCCAACAAGCATCATTCTCGCGTAGAGAACATGGACCCAGCTGCACGTCGCGAGGTGACCCGAACCCTCAACACGTCCTTCATGGAGATGGACGCCAATTTGAACGTCACCCCGAAGACGCCGCTAGCTGCGATCATGGAAGCCACCACATACCTTGCGTCCCATCCAACTCCGGTGGGGGACCCGAATAGAGCCATGCACAATTCCGCACTAGCCGGACTCGGACTCGTTGGAGCTGCGCTCCACAAGGAAGCTCCCGCGGAGCCGAAAAAGAAGGCTGCGGTCAGATTCAACCGCAGTCCCACACCCTCATCCGACGAGGAGGAACACGACCTACCTCGACGACACAAGAGCTCACGACTTCGCAGCCGCGACTATGACACTCGAAGCGAACTCACTCAGCGCAAGATCGACAAGGCAAGCGCCAAGCGCGTGTGCTCATCCGAATCCGAAGAGGATGACAACGAAGGAGAACTCTGCGGAACCCGATGCTTCAGCAGATCTGTTCGGCAAACACGGATGTCGAGGAACTTCAAGCTTCCTTCGGACACTCCGAAGTTTGACGACACGCGGGACCCTAAGGTGTGTCTCAGCGACCACCTGTCATCCGTCAAGCTGCACGACGGAAACAAAAACACCGCCCTGCAATGCCTTCAGCTGCAGCTGACAGGTGCAGCCCGGATCTGGCTCAGCAGCCTCTCCTCGAGATCCATCCGAAGCTGGGAGGAACTAGCGTACAGTTTCATCCGAAACTTCAAGGGTACCAACAAAAGGCCAGTCTCGATCGAAGAGCTGCGGGACTGCACCCAACAAACGGGTGAATACATTCGCTCGTACATACTACGCTGGTCCAATATCAAGAACTCTGCGGTACACATCTCTGAGGAGAGAAAAATCGACGCCTTCAAAGATGGCGTCAAACGCCAGTACTTCAAGGAAGAACTTGGGAGCGTCAAGCCCAAGACACTCGACCACCTCATGGACATCGCCAACAGGTGGGCAGATGGCGAGGACTCCATCCACCGAGCACATTCCAAGGAGGAAGATGACTACGGCCGCCGACGCGAGCGCCGTAGCAAGCGAAGATCGTGCGTCTATGATGATCGCGACGGACCTGACATGGTCGCGGCTGGCTATGCCGACCGCCGCAACGAAAGCAACCGCAGCAGCGGCGGACACCATGGAAACAACTTCCGCGATGGAGGACGCCCAACGCAAACGTGGCAACGCCGCGGCTGCGACGATGAGCCCTTGGCATACGACAAGTTGTCGGGCCCATGCACCATCCACTTCTACATCGACAAACAGAATGGCAAAAAGAAGACCAGCCATATGCTCAAGGACTGCCGCGAGTTCCAGAAACTCAGTGAGAGCCTGTCCCAGATGAGACAGCAGGTCTCGAACAATGGGTTCGGACACGCGCCCGCACCAGGAGACATCGCCCACGGAGCTCCTCCGCCACGACCCGTGGGACCTTCGAATCACCCGGTCGCACCCACGCAGAACAACGGCATAGGAGGGTACCCGCCACCGAAAGGGGCCCTGATGGTCCAGAAGGGGCGCCCAACCAACAGGGTGCAAAAGAAGATCACCCGCCAGGTCAGCTTGGTTGTGACCACTCCACCCGCAATCCCTGAGTACCTCAGCGGTTCGGAGTACTGCATCACATTCAGTCGGTCGGATCCCCCTGCCAGATCCCTCGCCCAGGTCATGCTGCGCTGGTGCTCGAGGCGCAGATCGGAGGATTTGAGATGAGCCGCGTCCTCATGGACGGCGGCAGCGACATCAACCTGATGTTCGCTAGAACCTTAGCAGCAATGCGGATCCCGCTGTACAGCCTAGAACAATACGAAACAATGTTCCACGACATCGTCCCAGGGAAGGGCATATTTCCCCTGGGAAAGATATGGCTCGACATCATCTTCGGCAAGCCCGACAACTTTAGGTGCGAGTGACTCGAGTTCGAAGTGGTGGACTGGCCATCACAATACCATGCCATCCTCGGGCGCGTGTCATTCGCAAGGTTCCTGGCAGTACCGCACTATGCGTACCTGCTACTCAAGATGCCAGGACCTAGGGGCGTCATCACGGTCCACGAGAGCTTTACCCGGTCGGATCACTGCGACAGGGACTTTAACAGAATCTCCCAGTCATTCGGCATGCAGGAGGAGCTCGGGCACCCCCAGTATCAAGGCAGAACGCACCTCACATGTCGTTCGACTCAACTGTCAACACGAAGAAGGTGCAGGTCCACCCGACGGACGCCTCCAAGACGGCTCTGATCGCCAATGATCTCAGCCTCGCATAGGAAAACACGCTCGTCGAATTCCTCCGTGAGCGCTGGGAAATCTTCGCCTGGTGTCCTGCGGACATGCCAGGAGTTCCCATGGAATTCGCCGAGCACGCACTCAATGTGTTCCCAGATGCCAAGCCCATCAAATAGTCCATCCGACGATTGTCCGAGCACGGGCCGAAGCCATCGGAGTCGAAGTCAACAGACTGCTCGACGCTGATTTCATCAGGGAGATCAAGGAAATTGAGTGGCACGGACATCCTGCGGACACCATGATGGTCCCTAAAAAGGACACCATGATGTTCCCTAAAATAGGACACGGACATCCTGCAGATGTGCGTGGACTTCACATCACTGAACAAGCACTGCCCGAAGGATCACTTCCCTCTCCCTCGGATCGATCAGATTATCGATTCGACTACAGGATGCGAGAAGCTCTCCTTCCTCAATGCCTACTCAGGCTACAATCAGATTCGACTGAAGGTCGAAGATCAGGAGAAAACGGCGTTCATCACAGTGCCCTTCGGGCTGAAGAACGCAGGTGCCACATACCAGCGGTGCATGCAGGCATGCTTGAAGAGCCAGATCGGCCGCAACATACAGGTCTATGTCGACGACATAGTAGTCAAAACAAGGGAGGCCAAGACACTGATCGATGATCTCCGCGAGAGTTCGACAACCTTGATCGCTACAAGATCAAGCTGAACCCAGAAAAGTGCGCCTTCGGCGTCCCATCTGGCCAACTGCTTGGCTACTTCATCTCCCAGCAAGGAATTGAGGCGAACCCGAAGAAAATCCGGGCCATACTGGCCATGGAGAAACCGAAGAACCTCAATGGTGTCCAGCAGCTAGATGGGCGCATCGCGGCGCTGAGCAGATTCATCAGCCGCATGGGTGAAAAGGCCCTGTCTTTCTACCAGCTGCTACGCAAAGCAGACAAATTCGAGTGGACACCTGAAGCGGACGACGCATTCGAAGATCTGAAGCGGCTGCTCTCCACCTCGCCCGTCCTGGTCACACCAAAGGAACGCGAGCCTCTCCTGCTATACATAGCAGCCACGCATCAGGTGGTAACCACCATGCTCGTGGTCGAACGACCCGAAGATGGCAAGACCCATGGGGTCCAACGCCCAATCTACTACCTTAGAGAGGTATTGACGCCAACAAAACAGAGGTACTCTCACTACCAGAAACTCGCCTACGGCGTGTTCATGACGGCTCGTCGGCTGAGCCACTACTTCCAGGAGCATCAGGTGATGGTCGTCAACGAGGCACCTCTAAATAGCATCCTGAACAACCCGGAAGCCACAGGACGCGTGGCCCTGTGGGGCATCGAGCTGTCCCCTCTAGACATAGTCTACGAGAAGCGCCATGCGATCAAGTCTCAGGTCCTACCGGACTTCCTCGTCCACTAGATGGAGCTGCAGCTGCCGGGCACCCCGGATATGACACAATCATGGACGATGCACTTCGATGGCTCCAAGCGCGAAGCTGTAGTAGGAGCCGGGGTCATACTGACATCCCCGCAGGGCGACAAGATGAAGTACGTCCTCCGGATGAAATTTCGAGCTTCCAACAACGAAGCCAAATACGAGGCCCTCATCCACGGCATGAGGATGGCCAAGATTTGCGGCACAACGCGCCTCGTCATCTACGGTGACTCGAACCTCGTCGTCCAGCAAACGATGAACGAGTGCGACGCACACGCCGCCAACATGATCGCGTATCGCGTGCTCTACAACTCACTCAAAGGAGACTTTGACGGCTGCGAGCTTCGGCACATTGGAAGAGAAAGCAACAAAGAAGCCGAAAGACTCGCCAATATCGGCTCCACCTGCGCGCGGGTGCCACCAGGTGTGTTCCTCGAACAAATCTGTGTGCCATCCATCAAAAGGAAATTCCCCAAGGGATCACCCGAAGAGGCAGAGCACTCGGGGGTTGCGCTACCCGAAGGGCAGGAAGGACCCGAAAAGCTTGGCACAGAGGTCGCAGTGGTCATCCTGATGCAGGTCATGGTAATCGAGGAAACATGGACGCAGCCGTACCTGTGGTACCTGATAAACAGGGAACTGCCTGATGACCGGACAGATGCCCGGCGCATATCTCGCTGGTCGAAGGCCTTCACCATCATCAATGGCGAGCTATACAAGCGCAGCATTTCGGGTATACTCCAAAGGTGCGTCACCATTGGTGACGGCAAAACCATCCTCCAAGACATCAACGAGGGCATCTGTGGCCATCACACGGGCAGCCGCGCCCTTGTCGCCAAAGCTCTATGAGCTGGGTTCTACTGGCCAACGGCCATGAACGATGCCAAGGACATCGTCTGAAGGTGCAACGGGTGCCAGAGGTTCGTAGACAAACCGCACGCACCAGGATCAGAGCTCAGGCCCATACCCTTGGCCTGTCCCTTCGCCCAATGGGGCCTCGACATGATCGGCAAACTGCCAAGGTCCTCGAAAGGAGGCCACGTCTACCTCCTGGTCGCAGTCGACAAGTTCACCAAGTGGATCGAAGCCATGCCTGTTACCAACCAAAAAGGTAAAATAGCCGTGAAGTTTTTCGAATCCATAGTCTACAGGTTCGGCGTGCCGCACAACATCATCACAGACAGCGGGTCGAACTTCATCTCCAAAGATTTTCAGGACTTCTGCGAAGGCCTTGGGATCAACATATCATACGCCTCCGTGGCGCACCAGCAAACCAACGGGCAGGTCGAAAAGGCCAACGGCCTCGTCGGCGGTGGCATCAAGAAACGCCTACTGAGCCCACTCGAGCGGCTTGCGGGAGCATGGGAAGAAGATCTACCCTCCGTCCTCTAGAGCTTGCGCACAACGCCAAAAATATCAACTGGCTACACGCCCTTCTTCATGGTGCACGGAGCCAAAGCCGTGTTACCTGCAGAAGTACGCCATAAGGCCCCATGGGTCATCGCTTACAGCGAAGCCGAATCGACGGCCGCACTCGAAGGTGCCGTCGACACACTCGACGAGGCGCGCGACATCGCCGCAGCTTGCTCGGCGGTCTACCAGCAGAGCCTCCGCAACTATCACAGCTGTCGGCTGCGCCCAAGGTCCTTCGTCGAAGGAGACCTCGTCTTACGACTCAAGCAAGAGCTGCCGAAGAAGCTCGAGTCACCCTGGGAAGGACCCTACGTCGTCACCGAAGTCATCCCAGGTGGCGCCTACCGCCTCAAGCACGTGGAGTCTAGAGTCGCATGCTCCAACCCATGGAACATCGCACAACTGCGACGCTTCTACCCCTAGCTATCCCCCTTTACTTTCAATAAGGCTATTCAGCCAAGACTACTCAGCCGAACAATGTACCTCCTCATTAGGATATGAATAAAGCTAAGTGTCTCACACAAAAAATTATCTTTTTCTCGCATTTCCTTTATGCTATAACACACTCGAGGGCTCCCTCTCACCTCACGAATCCGTCGACTGAGGATAACGCATGTACACCTGAGTAGCTGATCATGTCAGGCTAACAAAAAGGGCATGCATACAACCAAGCACCACGTGATAATACAATGAACCTTTACAACAAAGGGCACAACACGCCCAGTCGAAATGCATACAAGTTTTACATCTATCTTTTTTACACGAACTACCTATCCTGAAGGATCACCTGCGCATGCTGCTCAAAGAGATCTACAACTTCTTCGGCATACTGCCTAACAGCCGCATAGTGCGGGCGCATGTCCCATAGGCCACCATCTGGTCGAGGGGGCGGCCCAGCCGCCACAGCCGCAAGATTCACATCAGGACGATGCAGCCGCACGAGGGAAAGGGCGGCCTTCACTCCCACAACCAACTGGTGCCGCACCAACTCCCTGACGTGACGCACGTCTCGAAACTTTGCCAGCAAGCCCCAAAGAGTCGACGGTGCTTCATCTAGGGGAAACATGACGTGCAAAATCGACGCCAGGGAAATCTTCACCTGCTGCAGCACTCGCGACACCTGATGAGCACGATCCTGCACAGTCGCAAGGACCATGTAACAGTCACGATCCATCCAGAAAAAGCCACCGGCTTCCATATCCTGCTGGGTCAAGTAGTTGATCCGAACTGCAACGCGCTCCTTCTCCTCCCTCGGAACAAGGTTGGCACCTGCAGCAACTACAAAGTAAGACGACCCGCAAACTGTGCATCCGAAAATGAGCAGCAGCTCGAAAAACTTACACTGCGGCTGTTCGGCCAACTGTCGCAGCTCCCCCATCAGATATTCCTCTCTGGCGGTACTCCGCTCCGCCTTCGACTCCCAAACGCCTGCATGGCCTCGGATGACAAGCAACTCCTTCTCAAGGCTGCAGATGCGGTCATGAAGGAAAACAAGCTGCAACGCATCATCCAAGGATGGTCGCGGCTGCGGAGCAGACGAAGTATCGACAGGATCATCACCCGAATGTCCCTAAAGGAAAACAGACAAGGATATGAACAACACACGATTGAAGAACAAAATGCCACCGCGTGGCACGGGAAATTGTTCATCAAGATATTACAACAAAATTAGAAGACAACTATCCTACAACTACAAAGCCTAAGCAGCTGCATCCTGAGTGGCCTCAGAGCCAGATTGCCTTCTCTTGACCTCCTCCTGCTGCCTCGCCGCGTACTCCGCCAGCAGGTCAATAAGCTTCGGCCCATAGCGCTTACAGTGAGAAGCGTAGAGAGCGAAGGTTACCTCGGAACCGTCGGGAGCCGTTGGCATCTAGGAGGTGACCTGGCGAAGATCCAGCTCCGCCCCAGACGCCATGGCCATGGCCAGGCCCATGGAAGCATCAAACCCCTTTTTCTTGCGCTTGTAGGCCGCAGGCGCATCTGCGGACAACGCATCCGCCAAGGAATCGACATCCTCAAGGGCAACGCCCTTGGGAACGAGCTCCCTGTAGAAGCGCCCGAGGACCTCCTTGGCCTTGGCAAGAGTACCAACAACAGTACTGCAGCGGTCTTCGACCGCTGCAGCGGCATCATCCAAAGCAATACCGTGCTCCAAGGCACCGCGATTGAACTCAATGCCTGCGGCATCTAGAGAAATGGAAAGGCACAGAGACGCAACATCCGAAAGAAAAAACCAAAAGAGAGGCAAAAATACTCACCAGAGACAGCCTTGGCAGTAGCCATTAGTTTCTCGGTCACCTCCTTCTCGCGAGCTGCCGCAATGGTGGCGAGCTGCTCCTCGCGATCTGTGGTTTCCCGCTGTAGGCGCTCCTTGGCCGCCGTGGCGTCAGCCAACTCCTGTTCGAGGCGCTCCTTCGCCCCAGCGGCATCCTCGTCCTTCTTCTCCGCTCACCCAAGGCTCTTTTTGAGAGCATCAAGCTCGCGGAGGGCAGAGTTATTCTCATCTACAAAAGGCAACAAGAACATACATGAGCTTCACAAGCTAGCAAGCAGATGAAAAAGAACAGGATCAATTTAATATGTACCTTGAAGCTGCCGCATGCTGGCCTCCAGTGCCAGGTGCTGCTGCACAAGCAGGTTTGCACCATGCACAAAGGGCTGCACGAAGCAACAAAGCATCAGAAAAAGGGCTCGGGGGCTGCGCCCAAGAACGAGCTGAGACATCAAACACATGAAAAATTCTCGGGGGCTCTCCCCCCGAGACACGCACAAAGGAAGCAAAGATCAGCAGATCACATGAAAATATGGCTCGGGGGCTCCCCCCATAGCAAGAGAGAAAACACTTACATGCTCAGACGGAGACTCCGAAGGTCCGGCTGTAATCTTTTGGGAGACGATCACCCGAGCCTCCTGCGGAGAGGGGTTCGGAGCTACGCCCCCAGAGGTGGCCACCGTCTGAGAGGGAGGAGGCGTCACTTTTGACTCCCCCACGCTTCCTAAGTGGCCTCACTAGAAGAGCCATCGGAGGAGTGGCTGCAAGGAAAGCACCAATCATAAGCATGAAGACATAACGACAAGAAAAGTAGCGAAAGGCATCCGAAGGCACTTACGAGTCCATGTCGCTCAAATCAAAAACAGGTAGGGCCCTCTTGCCTTTCTTCTCTTCCTTCTTCCTCTTCGCCGGCGGCTGCGGTGCTACAGCCCGCACCGGAATGGCCGGGTTGTGAGAGGAAGAGGCACCATTACCTCCACTATGACGGACAAGGCACGGCGGGTACCTAGGAGTTGGCGGAGTCAAGGCATCCGAAGATTCGCTCGAGCTCCGTGCCCGCTTTCGGGTCTGCCCCTCGCTCGCATCGGGAGCCTCCTTAGTGGGCGATTGCACCGGCGGAAGCTCAGACTCGGACTCCACGATTTAGTTGTCCGGCGCATCCGGAAACCGTTCGGGAAGCAGAGGCACCATGCCAGGCACCTTGAACTCCTGCACAATGCAAACAAACTTTCAGAACATAAAATTACAAGGAAACGCACTCGAAAAAGCGCTATGCGCACGTCGCAGATCTACACCTGCGGAACCGGTCGAGAAGCACTGAATGGGGGCGTCAGCGACTTCCTCGGAAGGTCCTGTCAGCTTTGTACTTCAGCAGTGGCCGAAGGATTCTGTCGAGGTCCCCCTTGGAGAGCTCCTGAGCCACAACTCTCGTTGGGTCGTGGCGGCCAGAATAAAGGAACATCGGGTGCGCCCTAGCCTGAAGTGGCTGCACCCGACATTTGAGGAAGGTGCGGATGATATCCACACCATTCACCTCCTTCTCTAGAATCACCTGGAGGTCCTCCACCCGACGGTAGAGCTCCTCTATCTCCTCCACCTCGCCCTCCAGGATATGGTTCTTCCAGGACCTCTTCAGCAGGATTTTCTAGGTGGAGTCGAAGGGGGAAAGGCCAATGTCTTGCCTGTCCACTGAGGAATCGCGGATATAAAACCACCACTTCCGCCAGTATTGGACGGAATCAGAAATAGAAAAGGAGAAGAAAAGTAAATTGGATCGAAGGGAAATGATGTAGCCACCAATCGGATAAACTCCGTCGGAGCCGGACTGCCTCTTCATGGAATAGAGCTTCTAGAAGAGCCAAAGTGCGGCTCGATACCAAGCCATCACTCGCAAAAAGTGATGAAGCAGGCGATGTGTAGAAGAGAATTGGGAGAGAGATGGTGGAGTTGGACGCCATAGGAAAACAACAGTCCACGGAGAAAATCGTGGACTGGGAGCGATAGGCCGCGATGAACAAAACAATAGAACATCACCCGAAACCCAGCGGGTGGACGGGGAATTACCTCATCGCCGGGGACCCTGACGGCGTCCCTGTCCTGCGGGATCAAACCCGCCTCACACAACTTGCACAGGTCGCCCTCGCGCGTCTACGAGCACCGCCACCCACCATCGGTGACACGAATGGCGGCGGTGCCTTTCTTGCCGCCGGCAGCAGCACTGGTGCCCGCTCAGGTGGAGGCCTTCTTTGATTTCCCCATTGCAGCGCGGCGATGGCGACGGTGCGTGCGCATGAAAGAGGAAGGAAACGATTAGAGAATGTCCAGCGCGCGACGGGAAAAGCTCAAGAAAGTGGAAGTAGTAGAAAGCAAGTAGCTGCGTGAAAACAAACCACAATTTTTCCCCACAGTTATAAGGACGAAGACGATGAACAGAGACCGTTCATCTAGAAGCCCTAGCGCCACGTGTCAGCACAGCAGCGAACCGTCGCTCGCACACCGTCCACTATGCACGGAAATCGAGGAGACGCTGTAATTCTTGCCATGTCGCGCATGACCAGTCAACTCCAAGTCAGAAGGTGGGACCCACATTCGTCCAGTCACGTCACCTCTGGCGCCGCAGACGATTGAGGTCACCGATAGTCAGCACTGGCATCATCAAAACCACACTACCAACGGTTACAATTCTTCGGCTAACAGCTAAAGTACTCACTCGAATCTACGATTCGAGCAACTACTCGGGGGCTACTCCTATCAGGAGCGATGGCCGTGCACCCGAAGCATGAACAAAGTACTACACCAATGATTTATTCTTCGAGTCCTACGTCGAGTCTACGACTCCACTACGACTCGAACAGACACTCGGGGGCTAAACCCATATGGAGCACTGGTCGCACACCCTATGAATTTTTTGACTGCGATCCTTCGGATCAGAATGCAAAAACTTTTCGGCAACTTTGCCCCAACAAACGCTGAGTGAGTAACATCCTCCTTGGCCACCCGAAACACCTCCGCGGTGATAAAATTTTGGATGATGTGTCTGCGACGCAAAGATAAGACCTACATATACCATCTGATGGCCTGATAACGTACACGACTGTGCTCTGCTAGTGAAAATCCATGCCAACAGGCGCGATGAAAATCCCGATGGACGCGTTGGGTACATCATTCGAAAACTACTAGGATTCTACTCCTGTAAACCCTCAACGGTCTGAGTCGAATTACGCCAGCATCTATTTCGGGTTCGAGTCGAGGGACTCGAATCTGAAAAAGATCGTGTTGTTTTGTCCTAAGACAGTTAACTGACCCTGATCTGTCAGGAGAGTCAGACACACACATCAACAATCCGTACACACTAAAATCATTCTCTGATGAACAGAAATAGCTGCACCCGAAAGATTGAATAGTCCTCAGTCGAATCTACGATTCGACTGAACACTCTGGGGATACTGACATGGTTATACCCTACGGGTACACAACATCAGCATACCTAGTCCAGCCCAAGGAAGGTTCACGAGAATATAGGCGGCCCATGAAGATTTTCGGGTGGCCCAATCCCATGACGTCTTCGGATCCTTGGAGAGCAAGACTAGAACAGATAGAATACTCAAAGGGGCAAACCCTAAACCTGTAACCGACTCGATTTGTGCCCGGGACCTGCCTACCTCTATATAAAGGCTAGGAGGGCACGACGAGGAGGCTCTCTCTCATACCACCGCATACACACCTCCACGCCAGATTGCATCTGCATACCCTTGTAACCTTCGGTTCCGCCTTAATCAAGAGCAGACAAGAAGGATTAGGGTTTTCCCTCCGGGGGGCTGAACCTGGGTAAATCTCGTGTCCCCTGGTTGCTTGTCTATTAACCGTTCCGCGATCTCTAGCACCCCCATCTTCTCCAAAACCCAAGCTCATAACAATGGGCATTGACGAGATTAAACCTCGTCACTATCGACACACTGGACGAACCACGCGACATCATTGTGGCCCGCTCTGCGGTATATCAGCAAAGTCTCCACAACTACCACAGTCGTCGGCTGCATCCAAGGTCCTTCGTTGAAGGAGACCTCGTCCTATGACTCAAACAAAAGGGGCACCTGAAGCTCGAATCACCCTGGGAAGGACCGTACGTAGTCACTGAAGTAATCCCAGGTGGCACCTACCGCCTAACAGAGGTCGAGTCTGGAGTCGAATACTCCAACCCCTGAAACATCGCAAAGCTGCGATGTTTCTACCCTTAGCTGTTTTTACTTTCAATAAGGCTATTCAGCCAGGCTACTTAGCCAAACATTGTACCTTCTACATTATAATGAATAAAAGCTAAGTTCCTTGGCCCAATTTTCTCTTTCTTATATACATTAACGTCGTTAATCACGCTCAGGGGCTGCGTCTCACCTTACGACTTTGTCGATTGACAATAACAACAACAACAACAACAACGCATAAACCCTGAGTAGCTGGCCACGTCAGGCTAACAAAAAGGACATGCAAACTCATAATCAACAAATGCAACACGGGCCAACAAATACAACTTTACAAGGGCATTAAAGCCCACTCAAAAAATTATAGACTTTACATTATTCTATTTTGCTATTTGTAGGATTCAGCCATGTTGGCGCAGGACGTTCGTCCGCTCCTCAAAAACATCAACAATTTCTTCGGCATGCTGCGCTACTGCCGCATAATGTGGCCCAGGCCATACCATCCGGAGGAGGAGGCGGCTCAGCTGCTATCTCCGCCAGGTCAACATCACGACGATAAAACCGAACCAGTGATAGGGCTACCTTCACGCTCGCCACCAACTGATGACGCACAAGCTCATTCACGGCTACGGTATCACGGAGTTTGTCCAGCAAGCCCAGGAAGATGGAGGGAGATGCATCCAACGAAAACATCTGTAACATCCCAAAAATATAAAACAAGGATCATCAAACTCTAATCAATAAATTTGGATTAACAAAAACTTTGATTAATTTAACTCATATGAATGCATGTGTGTATGTGATGATTTGATTCATTCATGAATGATTTTGTGTGATTAACCTAAATAGCAAGAAATGGTTTAAAGACAAATATAACATCATTTAGGACTTTTCCAAACAGAAACAAATAAAGAGAAAATCAAAAACAAATCAAATAAAGCAAATGGTCATTTCGGCCAAACTTGTTCACTAGGTCACTTTGAGTGTTTCTAGTTCAAGATTTCAAACTGAAACTTTTCCAATTCTTTTCACCCCTTGCTAGACATGGTAAAAATGAATCAAAGCCCACCTTTCAAACTTATAGAAACATTTGGCAACCTCATTCAAATCACAATACAAAATTGAATCTTTATCATATGTGAAGATCACACATTTTCAAACCCCAACCAAACCAGTGCCCCTTGACTAATCCAACTAACCAGACACTCCCTAGTATGTTCCTAGCAAACCCACCAAGTTTGAATCCAAAATTTAAATTCAAAGTTCTTGCGGCCATTGCATCAAACACCTTGCAGATACAAATCAAACAAACATCAAACACTATAGTGTGCAGTAAAATTTGCCTAACTTGTTCCCTCTATAGCTTACTCTACGCTCTCAGTAGATGACCAAAGTAATCTAACTAGCTTTAGCACCACTGTGATCAAGCCTATCCATTAATGGCAAGCATGCCGAGAGCACCATTCCCACCCCATTGTCGCCAGTGAGCTAGAGGCAGCACTGGCCTCGCCAACCTTGTCTGGGACACGCAGCACCGTCCACCGCCACTCACTGTCCCAGCCCCGAGCACTGCCAGCCCCTGGACCACATGACAAGGCCATGCCAAAACCTCTCTGCGTGCGAGCCGAGAGCGCGCCAGTGTGCCATGCTCGACCAGCGCCCACAGACCGCGCGCCGCCCTCGCCGCTTGCAAGGATGATCACCAGCACCCCAGCACCCCGCCAGACATGCCCGTTCGCCTCCGCACGGACCACGCGTGCTGTGCGACATTAAAATCGCCGTCGGACCCGCCCAGAGCGTCTGCGTGTTCCAACCGATCAACACCGCCCCACGCCTCGCCACCACTCCGTTGAGCTTCGCCAGGGAGCACCGCACCGCCCCCTACCATCACCCATGCCAGTATCCCTCTGTGCCGTCGACCACGACGAGCTCAGCCCGCGCCCGTCGGTCCCCTTCAGCCACTATAAATAGAGGCCTCCATCGCTCATTTTCTTCACACCATCTCACTACCCTCTCCCTCAGAACCACCCCACCTCACTCCCGGATCAAGGCGAGCAGCGCATCGCCTGAATTTGGCCGGATCTGGCCGCTACAGAGGGGGAGAGGCGCCATCGATTGGAGCCGCCCCAGGAGAAGCTGCCGGTACTAGGAGAACCGTCGTCGTCGACTTCATCATTCGCCCCCATCGCCGACCCACGCCTGAGCCCTGGTCAGCCTCCCATGACCCCCACCTGCCGCATTAGGGTTATGTCTCGCCGGCGCTGCCCGACATGGACGATGAACCGTAGCCGTTCGATTAGAGTTAGATCGTGCGGTTCACATTGCCCCATACCGCTTCGCCCCTCCCCATCTCACTGACACGTGGGGAAAGCCACTTAACCAGCCCGTGCATGCGCTGTGCGTAATGGGCCTGCCCAGTAAAACATCCCGCTCGACCCAGCAATTCAAATTAAGCTTTATTCATTTAATTTCAAACATAGCTCTGTACCTAGATTCAAAAATCAACCCAGCTCGATTCACTGAACCAAAATGCATGAAACTAATTTTGTTAGAAAGGTACTGAAATGCTTAATCCAATCCCGTTGGATTCAAACCATTTGGATTTGTAGATCAACCATGGTAAAAATAACAAGGCAGAAGCTTTTCTGCATTCAAACATTTTTCAAAATTCAACCATAAGATCTTTTGAGTTAATTCCAACTCTAAAAAATCACATTTGATCATACCTTTCAGAATATATAAAAACATATTGGTTTACTTGCAGAAATAATGTTCAAGTAATAAAAGAATGTCACATAGGCATTTCTAGTCACTTTATTTAATTAAAATAAAAAGGTTAAACCTTATTAAATTGTGACACCACTTTAAATCACATTCTCATGTACTGAAATATGTGGTGATGACATGTGTCAACATGATCCCATGTTTGAGTTGGAGAATATTAAATCTTAAGTAGTTTTTCAATGAGTAGAAATTTCTTTTCTCAAATAAAAGAAATAAGACAAGTGCTTTAATCCTTGTAATAATAGTGATGATTCTAGATCATCTAGAGTGCACCTTTGTGTGATGATTGAAAATAGTTAAGTATTGTTTGGTGATTGTGTATCTCGTATTTATTGATAGACGCTAGTACCGACCAAGGATACGAGGAGAAAGAAGGATACTGCGAGGAAGAAGCCGAGGAGAACTTCAACCACTGCTCTGCACAAGGCAAGCCAATACTTGCAACCTTGCAAGCCTAATACTACTAGTTGAATTTAGCAAGCTTATACTTGCAATGATGCAAGCTTCCACTGGCTTGTTACTATGCCAACTATATGCCTTAAGCATATGTGATCATACCCACTTGATGACCCAATCCTAGTTTTACTGGCAAGCTTAATACTTTATTTTATTTATCAAAGATTTTCTTAGAGTTTACTTAAGTGACTTGTAGATTCTAGAAAGATAATTGAAGGTAGCATAAAGAGAATAAAATTTGACCTAAGTTAGATAATCTTGATGTCACCCTAGGGCATGAGATTGAACTTAGATAATCCCCACTTATTTACTACCCCTCATTAGTCTTTACCCCCACTTATAGATGCTAGTGCTAAGCATAAAACTTGATCAACTTTAGATGGGAATACTTGGTGAAAATGGTTATGAAAACCTTAGGATGATGATTCATTCTACTGAAATGTTTTGACATGCGTTCTCGAACACCAGATGATTTTGATGATGAAAATGTTGAGGCATGAGCCTTAGCCCTTTACAAAACTGATGGTTGTCTGGATGCGATACCATTCCAATTTTACCGTACAACCACAATACCCAAAAATTGGGTAGGGATTGACTGGAAGTTTATATACTTTAGTATGGGTTCCCTCGCAGCCAAGGTCTGAGCTGAGACTACCTTGTGAAGATTGTCCACCTGTGCAGTACCCAAGATGACAGTTGGTCATGGTTGGGAGGCCAAAATCACAAGAGAGGTGCCTAAAATAGGGTGTGTAATTAAAAGGTTAGGATTGATTATCCGCATACTGAGTATGGTGAATTCAGGATTGTTCCTGACGGATGTATCGAATGTTGTGGTGAAAGTGTACAATATCTACAGAGTGTCAAACTAATCGAATAGCCGCGTCCGCGGTTATGGACAGTTGGAGTGGCCATACTGTTCCCCTGTTAGATGTTTTTCAAAATGACTTGTGAAATGAGTTGTGACTTTGACTTGACCACAACCGAGTTGTGACATGAAATGCAAGTTCCCACTTAGGTGTTATAAAACTTTCAACTACCTTTCTTTTCTTTTGAACTTAGTAGACGTAAATATGGCTTTTTGCAAAACAACCCTAGAGCTTAATATCCTACTACAAAAACCCCCTTAACTTGTTAGTATTAATTTAAGAGTACTTAAAGAGTACTCATGGCTTTGTCCCTGGATATTCCCATGGCCATACTATGAAGAGGAGTACAAGGATGACAAACCGCAGGAAGGTTACGACAACTAGGATCATCTCCCATCGTCAGCATTACCTGTGACCGCGAAGATGGAGCTCCGCCTACGCTATCGTTACCTTTAAGTTTTTCCTGTGCTTGTATTGTATTAAGAACTGGATCATGAGATCCTTATTTGTGTAAGACCTTATGTATGATTTGTAATGGATGATGTACTGTGATATCCAATCAGTTATGTCTCGCAAAAATAGTAATCCTGGGATTGCGATATATGGCATAACAGGCATCTGGGATTAAAAATCCGGGTGTTGACAACATCATGGCCCAGACCGCTGCGAGTGACGACCTTGCACGCTTTGACACCCAAAGCACTTGATGGACGTGGTATTGAAATGGTGCGAGAATAACTGCTCGATCATGGTCCATCCAGAAGAAGCCGCCAGCCTCCAACTCCTGTTGCTTCAAGCAATTCATTTGAATCACAACAAGCTCTTTATATTCCTTCAGAAGAAGATTCACAACTGCACAAAGAAGCAGGTGAGAATACATAAAAACATGGCGCAGTCGAAAAGAAAAGTCTCATGGTGACTTACACTGGAGTTGCTCGCCAATCTATCAAAGTTCCTCAAGGAGAAATTCCTCCCTCACAACGGCCCTCTCGGTCTTGGACTTCCACACATCTGCAAGACCACGAATCATGAGAACTTCGTTCTCCAAGCTTCGGATGCGATTGCGTAGTGCAGACAAATATGACGTCTCACTAGGTAGCGGGCAAGCACCAAAGAAAGGAGGAGGCGTGACCACTGGATCAGCACTCAAAAGACCCTAAGGGTGTACATAGCAGAGTATAAAAATCAAGAAATTCGACAACAATCAAAAGAGACGCTTATATTTTCATAACTTAACCACTACGTGGTAGAGTAAACTTGTCCAGCATAAGGCATTGCATGCTCAAGGGCAAATCAAAATCAAAATATCACTACAACTATGATGCAAAAGAACTAGGCGGCTGCATCTGGAGCAGCTTCGGACTCCGAGAATAGCCTTGGCAGCCTGCTGCTGCTCTAGTGCATATGCATCAAGGAGGTTAATCAGCTTCGGGCCAAAGTGCTTGCAGCGGGAGGCGAATGGAGCGAATGCTACCTTAGTGCCATCCGCTGCCGTCGGCATCCTGGAGGTGACCTGGTGAAGATCCAGCTGTGCGCCCAACGCCACCTCCATTGCTAGCCCCATGACGGCACCCACACCCTTTTGCGCCCTCTTGCAGCTCATAGGGGCATCACCCGCCAAGGCTTCCGCTAGGGAGTCGACGTCGTCAAGGGCGATGCCTTTCGGATTGATCTCCTTATAGAAGCGGGTGAGCACCTCTTTGGCCTTGCCCAGCGATTCCACAGCAGAGTTGCAGCGATCTTCGACCGCTACAACGACATCCGTCATGGGATCCCCATGCTCCAAGATGTTGCGATCAAACGCAACGCCAGTCGCATCTGCAAAACACGGTGAAATTGTGGATAAGACAAAGGAAGATCGCCCGACAAAAGATAGACTCAAGAAAAGGAACGAGGTGATTTATGGGATAGCGCTTTGGCATCAGCCATAAGCTTCTCTGCCATGGCCTTCTCCCGAGACGTGTTGGTAGTCGCAAGCTGCTGCTCGCAGTACTGGGCCTCTTGCTGTTGGCACTGGAGGGCCTCTGCAGCATCCTTCGCCTTGGTCTCCGATTAGCCGAGACTCTTTTTGATTGAATTCAACTTGCGAAGCTCCTCATTGTTCTAATCTGCAATCTTCAACAAGAAAAATTCAGCACAAAACAATACTCATCAGAACTAGCAATCGAGCAAAAGAAACATGCGCACCTTAAAGTTGCTTGAGGTCGTCCTCCAGGGCAAGGTATTGTTGGCCCAGGCGATTGACATCATGGATGAAGGGCTGCAAAGGACCGGATGAATAAAGGGCTCGAGGGCTCACCCACGAGAAGAAATAGATCATTTCCGTGGTCACCCAAATACTCGTAAGGTTTTTCTTGCATCTTCCGAGCAACAATTGCATGAGCCCCTGGCCTCAGGGAGATCGAATTGTTGTCTTCGGAGTTAGCCCCATCTTCAAGAACGTCGAAACAACCTTCGACTCCACATGCATCTCTTCAAGCTCCTCCTTGGGGGATTCATCTAAGGAGTTCCTCCTAAGAAGCACACGAAACATTTTCAAGTTGATCAACAAGACAATAAGTTAATACTTAGCACATCGCAAATGCAAAATGCAGCAGAAAAATTACGAAGGAATGTCAGATAAGTCGAAAACTGGAGCCTCCTTCTCCTCCTCTGATACGTCCAAAATGTATCTACTTTACCCAACACTTCTGCTATTGTTTATCCTCTAAACTTGTGTGATTTGGATACAACTAACATGGACTGGCGCTGTTTTCAGCAGAATTGCTTTGGTGTCTAGTTTTTGTGCAGAAAATCAACTTTCAGGAAAAATCCTGAAAATATGCCAAAACTCCTATTTTACGAGAAGACTCACGGAGCTAGAAGCTGAGCCGGAGGAAGGCCACGAGGGGCCCACACCCCCTGGTCGCACGATCCAGCCCAGGCCGCGCCTGGGATGGGTGTGGCCACCTCGGGCACCCCCTCGGCCTCCCTCTTCTCCTACATAAAGCTTTCTGACCTAAAAACTCTAAGGGGTTTGAATTTTTTCAAAAAGAGTTCCGCTGCGTTGCCACCACCAGAAACCGTGAGTCGGAACCAGAAACTCCGTTCTGGCACCCTGCCGGGACGGGGAATTGGAGGAGATCATCGCAATCATCATCACCGACGCCTCTCCATCAACCATCCATGTTTCCCTCGTCCATGAGTGAGTAATCCCCCGCTGTAGGCTTTGGGGATGGTAGGTATTGGATGAGATGTATCATGTAATCGAATAAGATTGTTAGGGCATGGTGCCTAGTATCTTTGTTAGTGCTATTTGACTTTCTTGCAACTTGTTATGCTTAATGCACTAGGGCCCGATTGCCACGATATTAGATCTGAACATGTTATTGATACATGATGATAGTATTGTTTGTGATCTTATCTGCAAGTTATGTACACATATCATTGTCCGGAACCAAAGGCCCTGAAGTGACAAAAATTGGGACAATCGGAGAGAATGGTTGTGATATGAGGATCACATGTGTTCACGGAGTGTTAATGCTTCGCTTCGATGCTCTATTAAAAGGAGCACCTTAATTGCCAGTAGATTCCCTTGAGGCCCCACTACAACGGGCTGTCAGGACAAAAGATGTTGTGCAAGTTCTCATTGCGAGCACGTATGACTATATATGGGACGCATGCCTATGATTGTTTAGTACTTGGATGTTTTATCTTATTTATCTGCAATTGACCTAGATCTTGAGGTTATATGAATAGTCTCGTCCATGCAACGCCCGTTCATCCATCCCTATGCCTACCGCGCTCAAATCCTACTGTTTGCTACTATTATTACTAATGCCTTTGTTTTACTATTGCTGTTACTTTGCTATTGCTACTGATAAACTACTGTGAGCAAGATTATTTCCAGGTGCAGCTGAATTGACAACTCAGTTGTTAAGGCTTATAAGTATTTTTTGGCTCCCCTTGTGTTGAATCAATAAATTGGGTTATACTACCATCGAAGACTGTTGCGAGCCCCTCTACTTGTGGGTCATCAAGACTATTTTCTAGTGCCTTTGCCGGGGATCGTAGCTTTACTTGTAAGTTCACTTGGATTTATTATTGTTCGCTGCTATCCTTGTCATCATGGGAAAGTCTCGTGATGGGAAGTTTCCTATTTTACCATCCACTACAAGAAGAGGTATAGTCCTAAACACCTCTGCTGCTCTTGATTCACCGTCCGTTATAAGTAAGCTTGTTACACCACCACCACATACACATGCTACACACACTACTACTACTGCTGAATCTGAAATTGCTTCTGATGCTCATGATGTTACTTCTACTGTGCTTGATGAGAGTGGTTTATTAGGTCCTTTCCTAGATGCTAATATTGCTAGAATTATATTGGGAAACACTGAAACTCGTAGTGAAGACACTATTACTCCTATTAGCTCACCTGAGTCTAGAGAAAGCTATGGTATTAATGATGGTTACATTGAAATGACTGATGAATTTATTGAAGAGTATCGAAGCACACGTGGTTCTAGTGATATTAGGAGTCTACTTGAGAAACACACTATTGTACCTAAATTGTCTCTGATGCTAAGTTTGCTACTTCCCCCATAGACATTAAAGATAAAGATTATGATTCTCTCTTGATTTATCCTACATAACCATTGTTGAGAAAGAACCTTTTTGTGGGACTGAGAATGAAAGTGTTGTGGCTCATATGACTAAGATTTCTACTATGATTATCTTATTTTTTGATGATTTTAAGATGCGCAAGTACTTTGTTGCCAAATTTTTCCCTTTTTCACTAAAAGGAGAATCTAAAGCTTGGTTTAATAGTTTACCTCATGGATCCATTGATAGCCCTGATTGCTTGATTGCTACTTTCTTTCAGAAATTTTTTCCTCCTAGTGCTCGACATGCTGTTTTGTAGAAACTTTTTGATTTTAAACAGGGAGAAGAGGAGAAATTTCCTGAGTCATGGACAAGGTTTTGTGCCTTGCTTCATGCACATCCTAGATGTCCTGTAGCATCCCAGTTGTCTAAAACCTGTAATGCTACTTGTTCTAGTAATAAAAGGGCCACTTCCAACATATAATTGCTGCATCATCATCATATCATGCTCATGTCATCATGTCACCTTGCATTTGAGCATCATACAAAACCCCTCTTTGCTTTGGTTCTTATCTCATATGCATTATTAATTGTAGTTGCCTCTTGATATTGTATTTGGTTCTTGATATGTTTTTAAATGCCCAAGTTGATTTGGGGGCATATCTCTTATTAACTCCACCACCTTTTCTTTTCACCACCTTATAATTCCACCATCCAACTAAATATGAGCTTGGCATTTATGGGTTTACTTCTAGCTCATGTGGGTTGGGATGGATCCATTTCTTTTCCACATGTTCTCATCTTGGCATCATTTTGTTTTCACATTATTGATGCATGAGAGCCACATGGCCACCTTTGCATGCCTTGTGAGTGGGACCCTTTCTCCCTAACTTCCATATGTGTGTTGTTTTGGGGTTATCATCATGTTGGGATATTTTGCGGGCTTAATAAATATCTAGTGGCATATACACACTAGCAAGTCCCAAATATAATCCAATGTGATCATCTCCTCATATCCCACTTGGAATTCTTTCTAATTTCTTTTGCTTGGGCTTTATTCCACACTTTGGAATGCATAAGAAAATGCCATGTCAACAATTTTGTTTTCACAAAGATAAATATGGTAATATATAATTATGCATGGCCCATGCAAGTACCTCTTTAGCTTGGCATTGATTTTATTTGGATTTTAATATGGATCATCTCTCTCTACCCCTTAGGCTTGTTCTTGTTTGATCATGCCTAAACCATCATCACCTTTTCCCCCTTGCTCTAGTCTTGGTCTTGTTGGGGATTGTTTGGTGCATGGTTTGTTTTTGTCAAAAGAACCCTAGCATCTAACCTTCCCCCCTCTCTCTAATCCTCCATCCTAGTTCTCTCTAACACCTACCCCAAATCCCATATCCCATCTTGGCTAAACTCTAAGCTACACCTAAACTAACTAAACCCTAGCTAACATGTCCCTCCCTCTCTCACCTAAACCTACCACACCCTAAGTGTCCCCTCACCTCTTCTCTCCCCAACCCTCTCTAAACCGAGCCTCTCACTCTAGCTAAACCCTAACCGATCCTAGCTCCACCCTCTTCCCTCTCTCCCTATGCCATGAGGCCCCCACCTGGCCGAGCTACCCTCTAACCTCGCTCCTATCTGAGACCACCTTCCTTCTCCTCTCTCTTGCTCTCTTTCTCCCTGCCGGCGTGCCCCACACGAGCTCCCCCTCCCTGGCCCACTCAGCAGCCCCACACCGAACCTGCCTGCCTCCCTGGCCTCGCCCTACCCCACCTGGCAGCCTCCTCCTTCCCCATGTGCCTGCCGACCCATGCACGTGAGGTGCAAAGGTGGCCGAGCCGATCTACCCCTCCCCCACGCAAGCCCCCACCTGCCCCTCTCGTTCTTATCCCCTCCCTCGCACCTCTAGCCTCCCCCAGATCCCCCCTGAGGCCCTGCCTCGCCTCCCCTCTCCCCCTTTCTTCCACCGCCCCCAGCTGCTGACGCCGGCCACACCGTCGGCTCCCTCTCGTCGTCATCGAACCAAGAGGCGGGCGTGGTGCTGCAGGTGTCGAGGAAGATCCGGAGATCGACTGCGTCGCCCCCGTACCCAGCAGCGAGGAGGAGCAGCCCCAGGAGCCTGGACGCCGACGCGAACCGCCGAACCCTAGCCCCGCCAGTGCGTCGTCACCATCGCGATCGCCCAACCTGTTCCGTCCACACCAACACAACCGCGGTGAGCCCCCCTTCCTCCCAGACACCCTCGCCTGCACCGTCGCTTCCTGCCGTTGCCGTTCTTTTCGTCGAGCAGCCTCGGTGCACGGCCGACGTCTCTCTCGCGTCGCCGCGTCGCGCAGCGACCTATCTAGGCCCCGTGCGCTCCCCTGTCATCAGCCACGCATCCCCCGCTGGCACGCCCGTGGTCGCGGGATCGAGTCCGACGCGCCCTGTTTTTCTCTGTCGAGCGGTGTTGTTTTCAGTTCGTCAGGCGACAGAGAAGATCCACAGTGGCGTGTGCTTTTCGCAGATAACCCCCTGGCATTCCTTTTTCCTCAACCCGCGCTCCCCCTACACCCCACTGTCAGTCTCTGTGTGCATTTTTTATAAAAAGGGTCCCCTAGTTTTGTTTATTCAACCCGCGGTCCCCTCCTCTCAGCTGGCATGTGGGTCCGTGTGCCTGGGCCCACATGTCGTGACTAGGCTAGGTTGGCCTGGTGTTAAAACGTTTTCAGATTGTTTAAATTCAAAACTATTTAAATTTAATTCAAATTCAAATTTCAATTCAGTTTTAAATAACTTTTCATTTATAAATCCAAATAATGCAAATGTTATATGTTTCTGAACTAGAAAAATGTGAGGATTTCAAATATGCTATTCAAATTACCTTTTGAACATTTTAAATTCCAAGTTGAGTTAAATTACAACAACTGCCACTGGAACTTAAATAATTAATAACTTTTGATTGATAACTCCTAATTTAACAAATGATATGTCTAAAATGATCAGCTCGACGAGACCTTTCTGTTTATGCTATCCATGACTTCAATTGCAGCATGCATCATATAAAAATATAGTGTACAGCAACTAATATGACAACAAATGTGACCCAGAATCCCATTAAAATGTTATTTCTTGTCTTCCACACCTCACCTATGCCATGCTACTTTATCGCCATGCAATTTGTGCATCATTCATCATGGCATGATTGTTTGCTTGATGCATTTTATCCATATGATTGCGCACTTTATTTATGTTGGCCCTTGCTTGTTTGGTTCTTCTTTCGAATAGACGCTGAGCAGGGGATATATCAAGAGAACCAGGAGCACTACCCAGATCCGTCTCTCGCTTCAACTGAGTTGCCAGGCAAGCACTTCCACATGCTTGCATACATACAGTACCTATTGCCTCTTTCTTATTCTTGCATCATTGAGTCGCGATTGCATTAAATTGAATCCCAAGTATTGCATAGCCTTTACTTTAAACCCCACCAAGCTTGTTCCTCCATCCCATGAGCCTTTACTACAGGAGTTGTTTGAGCCATGCGAGTCGTAGAACAGCATGTGTAGGGTATGTGAGAGTCTGATGGATAACGAGGTACCTAAACAACTTAACCGGAGTAGTAATGGGATAACTAATGAAAGTGGCACCGGTGAGCAACATCTGCTATTTGGTTTTTCCTGCTCACTTGTGTCCCATAAGACCCCGAGTACTTGAAACCTGTTCCTTGCTTTATCGCGCTATCCACATCCGGGAGGTATATGGGACCCCCCTGAGCCAGAGCTTGGTTCAGTCTTATTTCTTGGGGCCACAACTAGTTTGAGGTTTTTTTTTAACTATCCTGTACTTATGCCATGCTTTACCGCTTTATTACGTTTGTGCGAGGAGCACACTGCATCTTAGGAAGCGAGTGTTTTCCAGTATCGACGGTCCCGTTTGGGGATTTGTCTTTGTCGTTCACCAGCGCAAACCTTGAGTCCGTCTCGAGTCAGCTAACCGCTTCTTGGTGTACTCAATGGGTGGCCCCAAATATTTCGAATCCTGTGATTGCTTTGTCGTGAAGGCCTCGTTGGGTTTTGATTTGGTTTTTCCGAGGTTGATCGAGCGTGTGTTGCTATTGGTGCACCGGCCGGTCAAACTTTTCTCAAAGCCGTGTCCGCGGTTATGGACGACTTGGAGCATGATTTCTCGATCATAGACAAGCATAACTAAAGTACCGCTTTAATCTGACTAAGTAAATTGACTAGTAAATAGTGCAACACTCATGGAATGGTTAATAAAATTGCCAACGGATGGGGGGTTGTTCGTCCGCTTCCTCGTTGGTAAGCGAGGAGGAGGATGGATCTGATGAATTACTATTATAACTGTTGTCCTTAATTCACGGACATCCGTCTATCATTGGTTAGGCGGATGGTTAGCGTTTATCTGTAGAACTGCTAGGGTTTATCTTTCGCTGCAATTGCGTCACCCCAGGTTGTGTCCCCTTTAGTGGCATTAAGACTTGCTGAGTACCCTTAGGGTCTCACACGATAAATTATTGGTTTAGATGAACAGGTACCCTCGCAGGACGGATACTGGGTGGAAGAGGCTGATGATGTGGGCAACGATCGTTCGGTGTAGAGATTCCGAGAACGGGGATCCGTGAGATCTGTGGGCGGGATGTGCTTACTTCTATGGCATCTTATGCCGATTTGCTTCTTGTCCGTACCCGGACTTTGTTTTGCCGCTTCCGATTGATGCTCTGATGTGTGTTGTATGAGGAATTATCCTAAAATACTATACCTATCTAGGTCATTTGAATCTTGCCGTATGGCGTTGATATATTTCCTTTCTTTCTAGATGGTATGGCTCTGATGTACTCTTGTATGGTGGCTTGCATACATACCCACTTGTGTATGTAGTTGATCCCTTTGCCTGCCGATTACGCCGCCCGTACAGGTCCCGTTGAGTTGGAAGTGGTTGGGACGGCCGAAAGGTCTACCCGTGAGTGGCTTTTGGGGCCCCACCGTACTATTTCAACCACTACCGCTCATCCAGGCTTGTATCTAGGAGCGTAATTCACCGAGGTAGTTACATGTCCATTACCTAAAAATGAGCTTCTTGATATCTATTATAATGGACTAACTGATGAATCTAGGACATACCTAGATAGTTTTGCTGATTGTGTTTTCAGGAAAAGAACTCCTGCAAAATCTGAAGAATTAATGGCTAAAATAAGCAAGAATTATGATGATTGGGCTACTACACCTGAATCAATTGTGCCTAACCAACTCCAACACCAACACCAAAGAAGAGGGGAGTGATTGAATTAAAGGATGAACTGATGAAAGAAGCTAAGAGATGTCTTAAGGAGAAGGGTATTAGATCTGAAGATGTGAAGAATTTACTTCCTATAGAAGAATTATGTAAGCCAATTCCCCACTCATCTACTATTGAAGTACACTCTCTCCAACAGTTTGATGAAGGTGATATTCCCTATGGTAAACCTCCTGATCAATGTTTAGAGGAACTTGACATTTTTATTGTTAAACAAAGTAATTTTAATAAACAAGTTCAGAATCATTTATTGGAACACACTAGAGCTATTAATGAGTTGAAAGATATTATGGAAAGAACTGCTAATGACGTTAAAATGCTTGTCAAACATTTTCAAATGGTTCAAACTCAAATTGATCAACTTGTGAAAGTGCAAACGGATATGCTAGTTAATACTTATAGAGATAAACATGCTTATCAAATTAGAACTAGGAGTGGTGCTGCCACTTAGGATCCCTTATATCCTGAGGGACATCCTAAGAGAATTGTGCAGGATTCTCAACAAGCTGAAAATAGAGGTACTTCTTCTAAGAGAAAGAAAAAGAAACATAAACAGTCAAGGAATCTTCTGAACCTGTTGTAGATCCTAATAGTATATCTGTCTTTGATGCTGAAACTGAAAGTGGTAATGATAAAAATGATGCTCCTGATAAGGAAGAAATTGAAGAAGAGCATGAGAAGCACACTAAGAACACTAGGTACACTAAGGAAGATTTTATTGCTAATAAACATGGTAGTGAAAAAGAACCTTGGGTGCAGAAACCAATGCCTTTTCCTAATAAGAAACACAAGTCAAAGGAAGAAGAACACTATAACAAGTTTGAGTGGATGAAACCTTTATTTTTGCAAATTCCTTTGACTGATGCTATTAAGTTGCCTCCTTATTCAAAGTATATGAAGGATATTGTCTCTAATAAAAGGAAGATTCCTAATGAGGAAATTTCTACTTTCCTTGCTAATTATTCCTTCAATGGTAAGGTTCCAAAGAAACTTGGTGATCTAGGTATTCCAACTATTCCTTTGTATATTAAAAATATTTATGTTAGAACTGCTTTGTGTGATTTGGAAGCGGGAGTTAATGTTATGCCTTTTTCTCTCTACAAAAGACTCCAGCTGGAAAAATTGATACCAACTGATATATCTTTGCAAATAGCTGATAATTCTACTACTATTCCTGTTGGTATATGTGAGGATGTTCCTGTTCAAGTGTCTCATAATTTCTTGGTTTTAACTGATTTTATTGTTCTTGATATGCCTGAAGATGATAATATGTATATTGTTCTTGGGAGACCTTTTCTTAATACTTCGGGTGATAGCACCAATTGTAATCAAGGAAAAGTAACTTTTAATATTAATGACAAGGAGCATACTATATATTTCCCCAAGAAGATTGATAAGACTTATTGCCTAAATTCAATTGAAAATATTGAGAGCATCAAAGTTGGAGAAATATATTGTCCCATTCCACAAGAAAGTTTTGAAACTATTATCATTGGGACTATTGCTATCAAGATTGAGGTAACATAATCATTTTGTGAAATGTAAAGTTTTTTCATATAAGATTGTTTTGGTAAAAATAATTGATCAACCTTGTTAACAAAGAGATTTTAATGAACAAGACAATGCTTTCACAATGGTTATACTTGCACACTTTTATTTTTCTCCTTTCCAATCTTTGCTCTTTGCCTTGTTGGTTTTAGTTTTGCCAGTTGCTTGCTTTTTAGGGTGTTTTAGAACTTCTGTAGTTTTGGTTTTGATTTGCTTTTGTGTCTTTCAAAAATATTTTTCTGCGAGAAAATCAATTTTCATAACCTGGAAATTGGCCAAAAATAAAGTTTCCCGAAAAATTCCAGAAAATTCATATTAAATGTTTTTGTGAAAAAAGGGGCAGAGGGGCACCTGGATTGGCCTAGAGGGACCCACCAGGCCGCACACCCCTGGCCCTCCAAGTTTCCTCCTTCTAGCCACTTCTTTCTCTCTCCCGAAAAACACCGGAAAACTTTCTCAAGCTCGAGTTCCTGCTGTTCTTGCTCCCGAATTTTGATATCTTTGCTCGGCCCATCTTTGCTGCTGATTTTTGGAGGGATTACTCTCCGGTATGTGCCTCCTCCGCTTGTACAATTAGATTTTTGATTGGTGGATTGTATCTTGAGCATTTTGCTATTGTAGGTGATAGGTTGTGTGAGCTTTGATGCTTGTTCTATGCTTAGAGATTTCATTTTGATGCATGTTTAGCCCTCTATCAAGTTCCTATAGTAGTTCCACAGCATTTATCAACTTGGAAAACACTTGGTTTGATGTTTGTCTAATTTTTTTAGAAAAAGGGCCATGGAGAACCACACCTTTGGAGAAGTGTTTGAAAGTGATGCACCCAGGAGGACAAGGCCTTCGAGATCAGCCTCTCGAGCTAGGCGATCATACAATAAGGATCTTATTGCGCCGCGCTTTGGCAATGAGGGAGATGAGGGGGATGTGCACCCTTCTACCTTCCGTTGTTTTACCTTTTTGCAAGCTGCAGGGATTCTCGATGATTTCCTAACTCTTGTGCGGAGGGTTGGACTAACCAATTATACGGAGGATGAGAGTGAGTAATATTCTTTGCTCACCAAAACTTTTGTTGAGAGTTTCTCTTTCACTAACACTCTTTTCAGGATAGATGTGTCATTCAAAATCTATGATAGGCCTATCACCATGACAATGAAGAAATTTTGCGGCATTATAGGTATTGGCATGGCTGGGACGGTGAAGAAGATTCAAGCTCGGCCCACTAATTTGTTGGAGCTCTACCACAGGGTAACAAATGATGATGACCGCACAGCCCAGCGCGGGAAGATAAGCAATATTCAACTCCCAGCTCTTAGATATTTTGATTATTATCTTGACACTAGCATTCTTGGTAGGGAGAATACTAGCAATATTTTCAACTATCATTTGGCCTTTCTAGCTGCTGCACTCAATAATGAAACCAGGTATAATCTTTGTTCTCTCATTGCTCGTCGCCTAGCTGCTAGAGGACCCATTTATGGGGGTACTATTGCTGCACGTGTAGTTGCTGTCTTAGAACTTTCTGTTGATCCGAATGATACAATATTGGCTCCACAGAGGCTTGATCTTGCTGCCACGAAAGCGCATCACTTTGTTACTGCTAGCTCTAGCCTTGAGAGTTCAATTTACATGATGATGTTTACTGACGGGGACGAGAGGGAAATTCCTTTGCCACAGGATACTTTGTTCAATATTTGCAGGGGGCCTTGGTCACTCTCCAAGGAGGAGATGGATGATCAGCTACGCGTGCGTGGTTTCCACGAGCGCTACCAGGGGGACGCGCCCCTTATGACCATTCTATGCACTACACAGGGGATTCCTCGAGCACGTACCAGGACGAAGGGGCCTCTTCGTCGCATTGTGGAGGCACTCCTTCTTGGCCAGGCTGGGATTGATCTCCACTTAGGCCAAAATCCTAAGCTTGGGGGAAGGTATACCAACACCACACTCATCTACATATCATGTTTCGTCGGTACTTTGTATATCCATGTTTCGCTTTCTTTTTAGTTTTTGTTTCTGCTTTCCCAAAACACAAAAAGACTAAAAATATTTTTGTTGTTTCTCTTGGTTTGTTTCTTTGCTTTTTAGCTTTGGTTTTCTTTAAGAAAAATCAAAAAAGATTTTGCTTTGTTTGCTTTTTCTTTGAGTGCTTGCTTTAAAAAAAATTGAAAACACCAAAAATATTTGTTGTTCTTCTTTGGTTTTGTGAAGTTCGTTGTAGGGTTCAGCGGTCCTCAGTGGAGTTGGGTTTTATGTTATTATTAAAGCCATAGAAGTGAAAGTCAATTATGATGATTTATGACAACTCGATGTGTGGTAAGAGGCTGATAATGAACTCTATTTGTATTCATTTTTTTTACATATACTCATCATTGCGGGCATGCTTAGTATGTTCATGTAAGGTGTATGTTATTTATGGATGCTTAGTAGTTCTTGCTCTCTTATGATTATCTCCAACTTGCTAATAGTTTTTAGCATGTCACATGAATGTTTGCTTGCATTGTTTTATTCATAACTTGGTACGACATTATGGTATCCTCCTCTGAATGTTTCATTTGAATCGACTTGTCACATGCTCACGCATGCATATAACTGAACCAAAGTCAGTTAAGCCTCGATGATTTATTTTGCATTAAAGTTCTTGTATCACTTTTATGCCATAATTAATTATGTTTTGTTGCAAGCATGATTATGACAGTTATTGCTCTCTCGTTTGTCTCTCCCTCTCTATTGCTAGCCTTCATTTGCACTGAGTATGAGATCTACTCGTGCTTCCAACTCCCCAAAACCAATATTGTCAAAAGTGTCCACCATATCTACCTACTAGCATCATTTGCTATTTCGTGTATATTTAATATGCCTTGTTTTCTTCCAAATAAAATGTTTGCTTGTTATGAGAAAATTAGTTAGTAAATCTCTCACAAACTTGATGGCACACTTTATTTTCTTGCACTTAATAAACCTGAACCATTGTGACTGTTCATGAAAGTTATATGCTTGCAAATTATAGGCCGGGAGTTAGCAGAACCGTGCTGTCACGGGAAACGCTTTCAACACCTATAAATATATACCCAGTTGATATCATGCTCTTTTGTTTATGGATGTTGTCGGCATGAAATAAAGGGAAGCTTGTAAGTCCATGGAGATATGTATAGTGTTAGAGAAACGCCTGGGCCGCTAGCCTAAGCCATGTCTAATCATGGTGGAAACTTGCAGCATAACCATAATGAGAAATCTATGAAGCCTTCTTCTTATAAAAAAGAGGGATTTAGAAAAGAGGAAAGAAGAGAAAAAATCACCATTTTCCCATGGTAAATAAGAAGATTGCCGAGATGCTCATTGTCTGATTGCCTTGTCATTTTGATATGGGATAGCTCCTGTATCATGGGGCAATGGGTACCCCGTTGGTGGTTCTCTATGATACGCGTGTACTTACTATGACAAGAACTTACCGCTAACTAAAGTTGAGTAGCATGAGGAGTGGCCCTCGTATTCAAGGGACATGAGATTTCCAGTTTATGGTATGTTAAGCATATAACTCATATTGGACCTCACTTTCACCTTAACCATCTAAAGATGCCTATGATAGGGGCAATGAGAGCTCAAAGCTAATGAGTACCATACTTTCAACATTTGGAAGCCTTTCAAACTTTTCAAAACCTTTTCACTTCCTTGTTGAGTCACCACTTATTCTATGAGCACCTTCTTGAGAGCATAGTTGTCATTCTTAGTGTAATGTGCTTGTCTCGGAACTTGGTTAATTATGTCATGACTTTGATGCTTGTATCTTTGATATCTTTATTTCTAGTCTTCACTTGAACTTTAGAGGTGCCTTGGCATTTATGTTTTGCTCCACAATCAAATGCAAGCGAGATACCACTCAATCATACCTTCTTATGAGCATTGCAATGTTGCTTATGTTTATGTTTCATGCTACTTATTATTATTGTGTTGGAATCTCTTCATAGCTTGCAATGACTATTGAGTAGACTTAGTTGCATACTCCTTATTATGAATTGTCTAAGTAATGATCATATGTTGAGAATATATACATTACATGAAGCAAATGTGTTCGTGAAAGTTTCTTTTATCGCACTCAGTTTTCAACTGTATTACTTGAGGACAAGCAATAAGCTAAGCTTGGGGGGAGTTGATATGTCCAAAACGTATCTACTTTCCCGAACACTTTTGCTATTGTTTCTCCTCTAAACTTGTGTGATTTGGATAAAACTAACACAGAATGACGCTGTTTTCAGCAGAATTGCTTTGGTGTCTAGTTTTTGTGCATAAAATCAACTTTCAGGAAAATTTCCGGAAAATATGCCAAAACTCCTATTTTACAAGAAGACTCACGGAGCTAGAAGCTGAGCCGGAGGAGGGCCACAAGGGGCCCACACCCCTAGCCGCGCGGGCCATCCCAGGTCGCGCCTGGGAGGGGTGTGACCACCTCGGGCACCCCTTGGCCTCCCTCTTCTCCTACATAAATCCTTCTGACCTAAAACTCCGGGGGGTCGGCGTTTTTCCAGAAAGAGTTCTGCTGCGCCGCCACCACCAGAAACCGTGATTGAAAACCAGAAACTCTGTTCTGGCACCCTGTTGGGACGGGGAATTGGAGGAGATCATCGCTATCATCATCACCGACTCCTCTCCATCAACCATCCATATTTCCCCCGTCCATGAGTGAGTAATCCCCCGCTGTAGGCTTTGGGGATGGTAGAGATTGGATGATATCTATCATGTAATCGAATTAGATTGTTAGGGCAGGTGCCTAGTATCTTTGTTAGTGTTATTTGACTTTGTTGCAACTTGTTATGCTTAATGCACTAGGGCCCGATTGCCATGATCTCAGATCTGAACATGTTATTGATTCATGATGATAGTATTGTTTGTGATCTTATCTGCAAGTTGTGTACACATATCATTGTGTGGAACCAAAGGCCCCGAAGTGACAGAAATTGGGACAACCGGAGGGAATGGCTATGATATGAGGATCACATGTGTTCACAGAGTGTTAATGCTTCGCTCCGGTGCTCTATTAAAAGGAGTACCTTAATTGCCAGTAGATTCCCTTGAGGCCCCACCGCAACGAGCTGGGAGGACAAAAGATGTTGTGCAAGTTCTCATTGCGAGCACGTATGACTATATATGGGACACATGCCTATGATTGTTTAGTACTTGGATGCTTTATCTTATTTATCTACGGTTGCCCTAGATCTTGAAGTTATATGAATAGTCTCGTCCATGCAACGCCCGTCCATCCATCCCTATGCCTACCGCACTCAAATCCTACTGTCTGCTACTATTGTTACTGCTGCCTTTGTTTTACTGTTGCTGTTACTTTTCTATTGCTACTAAAAAACTGTTGATACTGATAAACTACTATGAGCAAGATTATTTCCAGGTGCATCTGAATTGACAACTCAATTGTTAATACTTATAAGTATTCTTTGGCTCCCCTTGTGTCAAATCAATAAATTGGGTTATACTACTCTCGAAGACTGTTGCGATCCCCTATACTTGTGGGTCATCATCCTCCTCCTCCTCATTCTTCTTATTCTTCTTGGCTGGTGGATGAGGAGCCATGGCCCGAATAGGCACTACAACAATAGGGGAGGTCGCACCCTCATCCCCAGCATGACGCTCAAGGAAGGCAGGACCCCTTGGTGTCGGCTGAGTTGCTCCATCTGAACTTTCACTCCGGGACCTCTTGCGAGACATCCCTTTGCTTTGCTTGGGGGCTTCGGTGGTAGGCGCTGAGCAGGGGGATCTCGAATTTAGACTCCGTGTCCCCACCATCTGGTGTAGCCTCGAACTTCTCAGGCATAGGCGGCATCATGCCCGCTACCTTGAATTCCTGCGAGTTAAAGACAAAAGAAAAATATAGTCAAACAAAAACGCCAAGCAAGAAGCACCCGAAAGGCATTACATGCAACCACAGGTTTCACCTGAGGGACTTTCTTCTTCACGTGAAAGGGGTAAGTCGGATACTTCCCCGGCAGATAATCGTCAGCCTTCTGCTTCAGCAGAGGCCGAAGCACTTTGTTAAGCTCAGTCGAGGACATCTCCTCTTCTGATACCCTCATTGGGTCGCTGGCACCAGAATACAAGAACATCGGATGTGTCGTCGCTTGGAGCAGCTGCACCCGACGCTTGAGGAAGGTGTGAATAATATCAACACAATTAACCTCCTTGCCTAGAATCAGCTGGAGCGCCTCCACCCGCTGATACAGCTTCTCCACCTCCTCGGCTTCGCCCTCCATAACGTCGTTCGACCACGAACGCTTTCGGATGACCAGCCTGCTGGAGTCGAAAGGAGCCAAGCCGTAGTGCTGTCCGTCGAGTTTGACGTCACGGATGTAGAACCATTTGTTCCGCCACTGCTGGACAGACTCGCGGAGATAGAAGGAGAAGAACTAGACAGTGGGCGGATGGAAATTCCACACCCACCCACTGGATAAACACCACCGGTGCCAGATTGCCTCTTTAGATAATAGAGTCTTCTGAAGAGGCTGAAGTGTGGCTCGATACCGAGCCAGCACTCGGAAAGTGTGATGAAGCACGCGATATGGAGAAGAGATTTGGGCGACAACTGATGGAGTTGTAGCCCATAGAGAAAATGAAGCCCACGAAGAAATTTGTGGGCAGGCAAAGAAAGGTCATGAATAACAAAAGTGTAAAACATGACTCGAAACCCTTCAGGTGGGCGTGGGTTACCTCCTGGCCAGGAAGGATAGCGTTGTCTTTGTTCTTGGAGATCAAACAGGACTCGTGCAGCTTGCACAAGTCCGCATCCCTCATCTGGGAGCGCCACCACCCACCATCGGTGATGCGTCTAGGAGCGGCGACCTTCTTGGCGGCACCAGCGGTGCTTGATCCCGCTGCAGCGGAGGAGCTCTTCTTCGCCTTGCCCATCTTGGCGGCGTGGCGAGCACGACGATGAGAGCGGAGAAACGACAAAGGGAAAATGAGGAGAATGTCCAGCGCACAGCACGAGCTCTAGAAATGGCAGCAGCGGAGAAGATGATGGCAAATGACAAAGGAGAAGATTACTCTAGTTTCACCACGGTATAAAAGGACAAGGAAGATGAAGTGGAGTCGCTGATACAGAATCCCTAACGTGTTCCCCTCATCTCACCGTACGTGTGTCAACAACCGCCTGAACCGTCATGAACACGTCGCCCACTATGCACGGGAATCGAGGAGGCATCATAATTTTCGCCAAAGTTACGCGTGACTAGTCAAATCCACGTCAGAAGGTGGGACCTACGATCGTCCCGTCACATCGTCTCTGCTATCGCAGGCGGTTGAGCTCACCAGGCGTCAGCAATGACGTCATCAAAGAAAAAGATAGCAACGGATCAAAAAATTTGACTGAACAAAAGTGCTTACTCGAGTTTATGACTCAACCAACTACTCGGGGGCTACTACTATCAGGAGCGCTGGTCGCGCACCTGAGGAAAATAAACATGGTGAAAAGTACTTCTTCGACTCATACGTCGAGTCTGCGACTCCAATACAGACTCGGGGGCTACTCCCATAGGGAGCGCTGTTCACGCATTCGAAAAAACAAAGGCATTGATGACATCTGCAGAACTAAAGTCTTCGCTCGAGTCTACGACTCGAACAGACACTCGGGGTCTACTCCCATAGGGAGCGCTGGTCGCGCACCCTGTGAACTATTCAGATGAGATCCTTCAGATCACATGTAACAAAAATATTTTTGGCAACTTTTCCCAATCTAACGCTGAGTGAGAAGCTGTCTCCTTGGTCACCCGAAACACCTCCACAGTGACAAACTTTCGGATTATGTGTCTACGACGCAAAGATAAGCCCTACAGATATCATCTGATGGCCAGGTATAGCACCACACTGCGCTTTGTCGGTAACATACCGTGACAACAGACACGATGAAAAATCCCGACAGACGCATTGGGTATCTAACTTAAAACACTAGAATTCAATGCCTATAAGACCTCCACGGCCTGAGTCGAATTACACAAACATTGTTTCAGATTCGAGTCTAGGGACTCGAGTCTGAAGGAGATCGTGTTGTTTTTTCCAAATACAGTTAACTGACTCTGATCCATCAGGAAAGTTAGGCACACGCATCAACAATCCCTATAAACTAGTATATCCATCTGAAAACATGCTCGGGTGAGAAAGCACTCGAAAGACTATAGAGTTTCCAGTCGAATCTACGATTTGACTGAACACTCTGGAGCTACTGACATGGATATACCCTATGGGTACCTTACATTGGTGTACCCGGTCCAGCCCAGTGAAGGCCCACATGAAGACTTGCTGCTCAAGGAGACTCCGGATGGCCCAAGCCCGATAGAAGTTCGACTCTTTGGAGATCATGTAGATAGAAATTTGAAGGGTGAAACCCTAACTTATAACCGACTCGACCTACCCCCGAGACCTGGCCTATCTATATAAAGGCAAAGAGGGCACAACGAGGAGGACATTGGCAACTCATACACACACCTCACGCCAGATTGCATCTGCGCACCCCCTGTAACCTTCGGTTCCACCATCAATCAAGAACAGACAAGCATGAGTAGGGTTTTCCCTCTGGGGGCATGAACCTGGGTAAACCTCGTGTCCCCTTGTTGCGTGTCTGTTAACCTTCTCGCGATCTCCAGCATCCCCATCTTCTCCAAAACCCAAGTCCATAACAATGGTTATTGACGAGTCGAACCCTCGTCAATAGGCGACCTCAACGAGCTGGATGCGGTAGAAGCAATCCACGAGGGTGGGTAGATGAACGGCGGACTTGAGGATCTCCGATTGTAGCTTGAACGCATTGCCCAGCCCTTCCAAGAAGGCGAGGGTGAGATCACGGTCATCAACGGGGCGCCCGATCACCGCCAAGTCATCCGCAATGGACTGGAGCCTACTGGCATACACGGCCACAGACATGTCGCTGCGCGGGGTTGTGCGGAAGGACTTGCTGAGGAAGATGTACCACGACGTATCATTGTCGTTGAAGAAGCGATGCAGCCGTGTCCAGGTGGTCAGGGCCAGACCATCGGTGTCGCGGACAAGGGGATGGAGATCGTCGGAGAGCGTCGCCACGAACCAAAGGTTGAGATGAATATTCATGAAAGGACTTGCATCGGGGACACCTAGAGTGTCACTGAGCACGCTAGGTGGCATCGGGGACACGGGGTGCCACGCCCTCAGTGACACGATCCATGACCTCATACATGGTGAGGAGGTAGCTGAAGGTTTGTCTCCACTTTGGGAAATTTGCCCGCTTGAATTGACTTGGAATTTGACATAATTTTCGATGTGGATGTTGAGGATTGGGTGGGATGGGAAAGCAGCAGAGGGTGTTGGGTTGGGAACGGTGACCGCTTGCGCACTGGCGACCGGGAGGACGCGCAGGGATTCAGAGAAGCCACCGAAATTGAGGGGGTCGACGATCTAGGGTGTTAGGGGAGCTTGGGGCATTGTCGAGCGTTGTTGTAGTGGGGTTTGGGGATCGAAGTCGACTGGGTTGATAGGAGGGATTGGCAGCCGGAGGACGAAGACATGGCCGCCGGAGTTGGGGAAGGAGAGGAGCGTTGAGCTCTGATACCAAGCTGAATTGAAACTCAACGATAAATTTCTAGTTCGGTTACATAGTACATGTAAACGGAAGAGCCGGTCGTGGGCAGAAGTGCCGCACGTTTAGGGGATTAATCTAGTCTAACCTATGACTAGAAGAGTTGGTTACAAATGTGACAGTACATGTTACATTATTATTCAACAATGCCGCTGGGGCGCCGCACACGTCACGCACGTCCGCACGAACGAGTTCGGATACGCTCGGACGGGTTGGGTCGGCCCGATGAAGATGCCTTAAGAAACAGAGGCAACTAGTCAGTGGTGTGCTAAGGACCAATTAGTAGTCCGCTCGAACCTACACTCAAAGCCCCGCAACTAGGGTTGTAAGCGGGATCCCGCAAAAGTCCAGTTTTAAATTCATTTGATGTTTTCTACTAGTTTAACTTCTGTTAGTTCACAAATAAAAGTTCAACATTTATCAAAAAATATTGTACTAGAACATTTTCAAATAAATTAGAAGCGAGACTTTTACGGGATACCACTTGCAACCCTACGGCCGCAACAGAGCAAGAGCAATTTTCAAAGATCCATCGGCTTCTCTCTTTTCAAAGGTGCCAGGCCACGTAGACTGCTATAGAAGTTTGATCTCTTCTGTTCTTGTTGTTTCTCATTCTAGAGATCTTCAACCATCCAGCCATAGTTGTTGATCTGGTGGCAATGTTGGAAGCCAATGGGTGAGTGCTGGCAATGCCGTTCCAAACTTCTTTGACACGGGGGCACGGCAGAATCAAGTGATCTGCACTCTCAAGGCATTGGTCGCAAAAGGAACAGTGGTCTTGATGTGGCCATCCTCGAGACTCCAATCTATCAGCAGTCCAAAGGCGATTTTAAGTAACCATATAAAAAACCTGATTTTGCCCTCAGCGTTAACATCCCAGACTGCAGCTAATTTTGGTCTAAGGGCTCTGTCAGAAAACTGCGAACGATAGGCCACGGCAGCTGAGTAATTGTTTCCCATGGACTGCTTCCACTCGATCGTGTCTTGATCTTCCGTGAGTTGAATAGATTGCAGCGAGCTCCAAAAAGAGACAAACTAATCAATTAATTCCGAGGTGTTTATTCTGTGTAGACTCCTCATCCATTTTCCATTGTGCATGGCTGCTCGAACAGTAGTGTTTTTTTTTAAGCAAGAGCAAAAAGATCTGGGTAGTTGTGTTGGAGAGCAGCGCTGTTGAGCCGGGCATCTTTCCAAAACAAAGCTTTTGCTCCATTACCAATCTTGATCAATGCGCAGGTTTCAAAAAGGAGGCGATCAACAGGAGTAATAGGGTGTTATGGTCGGCATCTCTTATGCCTTAGAGCTCTCTTCAACCTGCTCATGGCTAGATCGATCGGTTTCGGGTCAAATCTTTCACCTCTGGAAAGCGCCTACATCTAATGGCTTAAGCCGTTGTTCCCATTTCCTCGTTGACCCATCATGCGAAAGGTACGCCGTTAGAGTGAGTGCGCCCGCGCTCCGCTCCTTCGACTGGTTGTTCGCATCGAATCTCAGGTTCTCTATTGCACTCCCCGATTAGGGGTTCTTTTCACCTTTCCCTCATGGTACTTGTACACTATCGGTCATTGAGGAATACTTAGGCTTAGAGGGTGGTCCCCCTTTCTCGCGTAAAAGCGATCATCATTCGAACACGCCGCGTTTTACTGGGAAGGATCGAACCATGGGAACGAATGAACAGGGCTATCACCTTCTTTTGCCGGATCTTCCAATCTTTTTAGAAAACCAGTTCACTGCGCGCCCCACCCCGTCATCAGTCCTGTGTTGCCTATGCTTGCGCCCCAAAACGGTTGCTGACTTTGTACAACTCCGTAGGGCGCGCTACGGCAACACAGCCTACACTTGCTGCTTGCTGGTTTTTCTATCATCCAATCCACAACAAATCGAATGAAACCGCTTCGGATTTCTTTTGATGAAAACCCTTGTTCCGCTCTCGCTCGCCGCTACTAACGGGGTCTCGGTTGATTTTACTTCCTTTAGCCTCGGTTGATTTTACTTCCTTTAGCTACTCAGATGTTTCAGTTCGCTAAGTTTGAAAAGTCCAAAGAGCGCAGACTAGCCACAGAGCTTGGATACGGGTTCCCGACCGGATGGAAGAGATCCATGGATCACAGACGCTCTCTCCCCATGGCCTTTCGCCTCTGAAAGCGTCCTTCCTTCTCAATGCCCGGGCATCCATCCAATGCATGATTTTCGATAGCGTCGAACATGAGCAGTAGACTAAACACCCACACAATCTCGATTTGACACTTTCCACCTCTCTTCCTCACTTTTCCAAGACAGAAGAGAAGCAAGGATTTTTTACTAGCGCGAAACTAAGGCGTTAGCGCATCCGTTTTCTTGCTTGATTTTTATATGATTTTCTGAAGACGGATTTTGGAGCGCGAAACTAAGGCGTTAGCGCATCCGTTTTCTTGCTTGATTTTTATACGATTTTCTGAAGTGATCTGTCCAACTAAGTAGGAAAGAACAGATGGGCTACGCGTGGTATAGGGCTGCTCGTCCCGCCTGGTGTTGAGGGAGCTAAAGTGGAACTCTCACATACATGTTCCTTAAGGAGGCTAGCTCGCTAAATGATACGGTCCTCGCTGATGGATCGGCAAGTACTCCACGGTCAGCGGCTATCATCTAACGTTATGGGCTGTTAGTGGTGGTACATTGCCTATAGTGTTGTAATCCGGAATCCAAGTTTTGTGATAACCGTGTTGTTTACTTTCAGTGTTGTTTATTGTTCACAGCTGGATTGAGCTCAGTTGAGAGTGTCATGCTCTGTCAATATCTATAGCAGGAGTTGCCAGTTTTTTTTGGCTGGCGATAGAAATGTCTTAGAGTTCGGCTCTGAGCAGGCCCTGACGACTTTCTTTCGAGAGTATGATTTCCATCAGTTGAATCGCGGGGAAGAAAGATAAAGGATGCACCATCCATCCAACCCTTTCTTGTTTTGCTTATTAGCGCCTGCTTCGAACAAGGATCCCTTGCTCCGAATAAAGATCTCTCCTGGAGCTTCCTATAAACCTTTCTTCGAGCTTCCCATATCTGTGTTTCCTCCCGAATCAGATACCAATCCAAATATCGAGCTTATAATCAGTATTTTCTTCGGAATCAGATATTGAGCTTTCCATGTCCTCCGAATCGAATACTGAGTTTGCAGTAAGAGTGTTTCCTTCTGAGTCAGCTAGCAAGCTCCTTTCTGAGCTGACTAGCAAGCCTATAATAAGTATTTCCTTCTGAATCAAACGAATTGCAAGACCTCGGTACCGATGCTTGATACTTTCTCTACGGTGTCCTTGCTCATCCTATCCCTGCTTCTACGGCATGCGCACGCGGATCACCACTACTTGTTACTGAATTGCTTACTTAATGCAATTTAGAGATCCGACCAGGGAGGTCAAGATCAGGTTCATCAATTGGGTTCATCAATGAGGCACGGCTTTCTCATCCGGTGGAAGCGAATAAGAAGTTAAGATCGATAGTCCCGAAGACAAAAAGACAGGTGGTGGTGGGTCATTAAAGCTAGCTATGACTTCGTTCTATGACTAAACTCGTGGAATATGTTTCTCATTATTTCAAAGCAGTGTTATACGTCCAAAACAATGTTTAGAAGCTCTGGCGTGTTCCTGGTAAAGAAAGCCGATTCTTTCATTCACGGTAATAGGTTGAGCTTTTCATCCCTCCAATTTGAAGTGATCAAGCCACCACTGGTACCAGTAGGGAACTGGTACTACCACCTCCTCCAGCTCTAGCTGAGCTCTCTAGTTCTCCATCAGTGAGTTGCAATGGGAGCATCTCAACATCCTCTGGTAGAATCTGTGCAATCCAAGCCTTCTGGGACATCATCCACCCGCAACTGCTTTCTCTCTTGCAGCTCTTTCATAGCAATGACCTTTATGTTTGGAGGCTAACCCAGGAATCCATCACTCTCCTCCCAAAAAAAAAGATGCCAACGAATTCAAGGCCTTAGGAAAATCAGTATAATCTCGATATTCATAAAATCGTTTCAAAGAAGAGGAACAAACATTGTCTTTAACAACACTCATACACTTATTGACATTGACACGTATCAATTTAGTATATCAAGGGTCGCTCACTCATAGAAACTTTCTTGGTTGTGACAGAACCACTTATCTTTCGCCACAAACATAAGATCCCTATGGTCCTACTCAAGGTAGACTATCGCAAGTCATTTGACCGAGAAAGAGAACAGTTGTGTTTTAAAGTAAAGACGAGGATGTGGAAATCCACACACACTTGTCTTTCGGGCCCATCCCACCAGGGATTTCCAAATCGTTAGCGGTGGGTATTTCTTCGGCGAGGTGCGGAGCTACTTTTTATTTCTTTCACTTCTTCTTAAGCTTGGGTGAATGCCATAAGCGGATTTATATGCTCCGGTTCCCAGGGTTAGGGTATTCCCTATGTTGAGCCTACTCAGATCAGAACAAAACTTTTGGATTCTCTTTCGCCTATTGGCCGGCTTTAAGCAACCTTCACATTTCCTGCTGAGATCCCAAGTCTCCAAGTGGGCCCTCTTGGCCACCCAAGACCTTGGCTTTTTAGATAATCCCGCTCCTGTGTCGTAGGACTTGTAGCTCGGCAGTCCACCGGGTAGGTTTGTTTATCCTTCCTTTTTCGAGTGTCTTCTTGGATAGTTATAGCGGCCCATAGGCGCAAGATGTACCTTGTGGAGGGCAGCGGTCCCCTAGACATAGCATAGTCCTTTCAGGCAGTGGCCGTTTAGTCCATGGTCTGTTGGATGGTCGGTGCAAGGCCAGAAATTGGAACACATTGATTCCGCTCGTTCATGTCCTTCGCTTCAGGGCCTGTCCCTCGGTGTGGTCGATCTCCATCTTGTCAGCAAATCTTACACTTGTTCACTTATTATGACGGTTCACGGGGCCTCTTTCCTCCTCCCTTTTTGCTCACTCGTGGGGTCCAGACCCCACAAAGGGAGGAGTCGATCAACATCTCAGCCATTGGCGGAATTTCGCCGCATCCGATCCCCAATTCTTATTCACCACGGATGATCGTGTTGGGTAAATTGTGACCTCATACGATCGTGTCGGGTGAGCAACAACCGCTTCACAAGATCTTGACTTATGGGCTAACAGGTCACACTTTGGCCAAGTATCCTACAAAGAGACTCCCGAGAGCCAAAAGTATTAAAGGAATGGCCATAGGAATGGGCGCATCATGACATCGTAATCTGTCTCGCCCTAATGAATTAGTTGGTACTAGAAATGTTAAAAATAGTAAACGAAAGGAGTAATAAGAAGTAAAAAGGACAGAGACACTTCCCAACCAGAAAGCAAAGTTCCCACTGATGGTATAATTTGTGTAAGCGAGCTCTAAGATCACATCTTTAGAATAAAATCCAGTTAGAAAAGGAAATCCAATAAGAGATAAGCTGCCCATGAGCATCATGGCATAGGTCAAAGGAAAGGAGGAGGCAAGCCCCCCCATCTTCCGCATATCTTGCTCATCCGACATGGCATGAATTACCGAACCCGCACTCAGGAAGAGTAATGCTTTGAAAAACGCGTGATTCATTAAGTGAAAGACGCTAACCGCATAGTTATAGATGCCGCAAGCAAAGATCATATAGCCTAATTGACCGCAAGTTGAATAAGATATGACCCTCTTTAGATCGTTCTGTAATATTCCAGTGGTTGCCGCAAGGAATGACGTCATAGCTCCTGCAAAAGTAATAACAATCAAAGCCGTAGGTGAGTATTCAAATAAAGGGGAGCACCTTGCTATCATGAAAACGCCAGCAGTGACCATAGTAGCTGCATGAATCAAAGCAGATACTGGAGTTGGACCCTCCATTGCATCGGGTAACCAAGTATGCAATCCTATCTGTGCAGATTTCCCAACAGCACCAATAAAAAGTAAAATACAAATCAGAGTTATGGCATTCAATCTCATATTGCAAAAAATGCATTCATTTCTGGGAGCACTGGCACAAGCAAAAATGGTTGAAAAGTCTACTGTTTGAAAGAGAGTAAAACAACCAAAAATCCCAAGAGCTAATCCAAAATCACCTCGATTGACAAGCATAGATTTTATAGCAGCTTTATCCGCCTGAAGTCGTGTAAACTAGAAATGAATTAACAAATATGAAGCAAGACCTACTCCCTACCATCCCAGGAATAATTGAAGAAAGTTATCTCCAGTCACCAACATTAGCATAAAAAAGGTAAAAATGGATAAATAACACATAAATCAAGGGCTATGCGGATCCTCAGACATATATGAAATGGAATAAAGATGGACCAAGCTACTTATGAATGTAACCACAATTAACATAACTACGGTCAGGCTATCGAACACAGAGTCAAAAGTGAATTACGAGTCAGGCCAATCTGCGAATCGAGCGAGCTCCCCTTGCAATGATGTGGTGGTGAACCTCTCATTCGTCTTCAGTGCTCTCCGAACCGTGCGGGAAGGTTTCCCATCACACAGCTCACCAACTTGATCTTCTGCGGGAACCTTATGTAAGAACAGGCCTGGAAAAAGAAGTATGGTCTCGCTTTCCTTTGCCACTCAAGTGTACGGCATCTGCCGTGCTTAGGACCCTTCTTCCCTTCCCTAATCCAAAAATGAGTCCACCGCCTGCCTGGCACTGTGTGGGTATAGGTATGGCGTGCAGGCCAGCCTCCCTTGGATTTTAGGTGATTAACTACAGAAGCGAAGAAAAGGCTGGATCAATAAAAGGTGGTACTACGAGCCCTCTGACCCACGCATCTAACCAGCTCGCGTGGTTCACCGGTTCTGCCGACGTCACCCTTAGATAGAGTTATTCAGTCGATACAGAGATGCACTTAAAGTGGGGGGTGTGCTGTCCCTATTAGGCTGGGCCCTTCCCCATAAGGCCCCACCGTCGGGGCATAAGCGCCCTCTTGCTACACATATGCAAGGTGTCGTCTTAGCCTTGCCTTCCCAGGATCGCTCCCACACCTGTCACGTTCGTCATCGGCCTCCTCAACTGTGTATCGATCGAAAGGCAGGGCGGTAGAGCCCCCAACCGACGAGAGTAGTTACATCCAGTATGTCCCCCCTCGATTCCCGACATGCTATGATACCCCAGGGTGGGTAGGAGCGGGTCGAGTCCGTATCACCGCGGAACAACTGCAGCGTCCGGATCTGATCTATCTACTCAGCAATTCATCTGGTGACTTCACGGTCGCCAAAGAAGCCCCAAGAAGCATCAAACATTTCCGATGAGATCCATGGAGCTATTCTGAGATAGCAAGCACTATCTCCCAGTGCGACTTCATAAAAATCAATCAAATATAAGATCGAAGAAAATGAAACGCATGCGGTGGTCATTATAGCGGTTCCTTCAGATCCTAGAAAACGTCCAAAAAATCGGCTACAGAACTACCGAGCAAAGGCAAAAAGACAATAAGTAGATACATAAGATCGAGTCTCTTAAAAAAATCATACAATGTTCAAGCGGCCTGTCATTGAGACAAAAACTTGTTAAGCATATAAGCACTTTCGACTTGATTTGCAGTGGTCAGTTAAGCAAGACGGGAAGAGAGTTTCCTTCTTCAGAGTCCTTTTATCCCATCCCAATATTAAGGAGAATGTGTGGGCCTTTACTGAAAGAAGATGGTTGATCCCCTTGCTGACTCATTCCATCCTCCCCCCGGTGGGTCTTCCTCTTATTCACTCTCGCGAGCAAAGAAGAAGAGAGACAACATTTTCAAGCTAGCAATGGACTGAGGTATGAGATGATAAAGGTAAAGAGAAGGGGCCGTCGTTGGTGCATAACAGATCTTTCCTATCTACGATCTTTCTCGGTGCATAAGCGAGGCTTCGCGGTCGAAGTACCACATAAGCAATAAAGCCAATAGACCTTGAATAGCCTGTACGAAATAACTTGTGAAGAGGATTTACTAGAGTCCCAAAATCTTGTACGCAAGTTGGCACAGCGCTTTCAATCAATCTCGCTCATCTGGTCTCCCCGGTCAAATCAGCGATCATGCCCCCCTTATTCTAGCGGAGGAACAGCTTCATCAGATTCATTCCCTTGCTAATCCGCCTTCAAGCCTTGTTCCTTCTTTCACTTCATCTATCTAAGCCTTTTCCTTTGTAGAAGGATAAGTGATTCTGTAACCTTAGATTTTCTCCTTTTCCGAACTTTGTTTCCAGTTCCTTAGTATTACTTAAAAAAACCGACTTTGTAATTTCATAATCTTAGTCGAACAATAAAGAAAAGAAGAAAAGGTTACGAAGTAAGGTCATCTGGTTAAGTCAAACTCAGGCTATGAAAGCGCTTAGCTGCCCTTAATTAATGATCATTAATTAAGTAGTAGTGAGGCTACAACATCCTGCTGGTTGCACAAACTCACCTTTTCATCTATGCTGCCTGTTTTTACCTTCTCATCCTTAACCTCTATGATCACTTCCTCCTAGACATCCTTCTGATTGCCTAACTGAAACATCACAACTATAGTATGAGAATTCACCTTCTCTGCTTTACCATCTATGACTATCTCTTCAGCTGCATCCCCATGAATCTCATCTATCCAAAAGATTAGTGGATTCATTCATTAGGATCGAGAAGGAAAGAATAGGATATCGAGAAGGAAAGAAATTGTCAAGGTCTAGGCCCTAGGACAAAGAAATAGGACATGCTTGTCAAGTTCACTTCTTGAAAGAATTGGAAGTCAAAGGATGAGGGAGTGGGTGAGAAAACTTATACCAAAAGGTCTGATTGTTGTTTCGCTCTCTCTCATGTGTGTTTATGGGATTTAGGGGTATAACAGCTCCCTCCACCGGAGAGCTTGGACCATCACTCCTGATATGATCTCCTCCAACTCCATTTTATCCTCTCCTCTGGCTTCGGTAAATTCTTCCCAAGCTGTATACAAACAAAGGTAATGGGTGGAGATTGAAATCTGATTAGGTTCAGTCATGAAAAAATCTAATGGTAATTTAATTAGAAGGATGGCAGCCTTGAATGAGTTCATTGTTGAAGTTTAGTTACAAGAATTCAGGAGGGTTGGAGGTCAATTTACTTGGACCAATAAACAAGAAAATCCTGTTAGAGAAGTGCTTGATTCCACTGTATTTTTGGTTTTCTTTTTTGATAAGTTTGCTTCAGGCTGGGTCTGATCATGCACCTCTTTTATTGGTAGAAGGGGAAGATAGAGCTTTTACCCCATACAAATTCAGGTTTTTTTTGGTTGCTGAAAGAGAATTGAAAAGAAGAGGTTATTTCTAGAAAAAAAGATGCAAAGATAATATGAAGGATTATTGGCAAGATGTATCCCAATCCTTTAGAAAGTATTTGAGAGGTTGGAATGTTAATGAGTACAGTGATGCCAGTATCCGTAAAGACAATCTTATTAGAAGCAAGCATAGAGGTAATTGACAAATGAGGAACATGACCATTCAGGAATGGACACTCAGATATGAGCTAGAGGCTCAACTTGTGAAGATATATGAAATGGAGGAACTCTACTCAAAGGAAGAAAAGAGGATGTGAACAAAGGTTGTTTGTGGGAAGAAGAGTGCTCTCGACCCGTATACGCTAGCTACGCTATTTCTCATGCCTACGTGATAACTTCTTTGGAATATAGTTTCGGCGTGCTCTTTCTTTTTTGATTTCGCTTTATCTGTGCTATTGATTTTTTCTTACGATTTATTTGGTTTATTTATATATAAAGAAGAATAACTTGGGAGTGCTCAAGGTGAGTAGTGATCATATTCATCGGATTGACGCAGACCCCTTGGGGATGGTTTTCACAAGGCATCGAATTCTGTAGATCTTATACCAGATAAACATTCCCGTTGTGGAAGGTATCATCCATCCATGAGCCTATCAGTTCCATCTCTTTGAATAACATACTGCTCTGTAATGTGGAAATCCTTTTTCCCAATTTACCTCAACTCGGCAATTGAATCAAAGAAGTAATAAGATTATATCATTCAATTCCCTACTCATCGGGAGGTTAGAACCATGTTGTATGGCCTCATTCGGATCCTATATCGCACTTTCTCGGCCTTGAGAAGGTGGATGGTATCGCTACCAGTATAAAATCGACTTTCAAATGCATATTTATTTAGAACTGATATAACTTAGGGCTACCCTAACCCAACGGATGCTATACATCCCACACGATACTTTGGATCGCATTCCTCACTAAAAAAGTATGGACGTTTACATGGAAGTGCTGTCAATTGCAAATGGGTCTACAAAGACCAAAATGGCAAGATCGAGAGTTAGAAGGGAAGAACTACGGGAGATCGCAGACCACCAACTCTTGGTTTTCGCATGTTGGTTTCTAATACGCCGAGGACAGCTCAATTTACAATCTACCGGCATGGGCCTTTTCATCAAGGTCATCGGTTGTTTCACCTGATCCATCTGCTGATACCGGTCAAGGCAAGGACTTCCATCTTCCCCCGCACTAAACACTCCGTTATACCCATATTGGGTAGGTCTGGTGCTTTTTTTGCTTCTTTTATATAAAATGCTCCTTTTGCAACTCAAATCCCGGGGTTAGGGAACTTTTCTTGTTGATTTAGCTGATTTTTCCCGCATTTTTGTGATTCTACTGGATCCCATAACCAATGAAAGGAATCGATCAGACGATCATATAAATAGGGGTATGCCCATAAAAATCATATGGGGAATTCATATCTGCTTAAAAAGTCTCCGTTTTTCGCAGGAACCTAAATCCTTTGCTATGGTGGGATCAGAAGGAGTTCCACTAGAAATACAAAATGGACTAGTACGGTGGTTGAGAGTGAAAGACATAGGTTCACACTCCCGAGAGCCTCCCCCTTGAGGGAACATGCCCGTACCGGTACCAAAGAAAAGTACCACACCAATTTACCCGACTTATAAACGAATCAAAAAGATAATGACACATCCTATGGGTCATGTTTTTAGTCCAGCTGGTTCGTCCTGAGTTACTAGAGTCGACTCTAATGTTGACTTGATGATGTTCATACTCATGGAGAGTATCCATAACGGAGCTCACGTAGAACCCCATGTTTGATTTAGCTCATCAACACAGATGAACTAAAGAAAGAATTGGAAAATCGAGATAGATGCACCATACGAAATCCCCCTAGTAGGTGAATCATCCGGCCTACCACAGATGGTTGAAATGATAACGGCTTTGGCACACCGAATAAACGTCTCAAACGGCTGAGATCACCGTATAAAAAAGATCATCGAGTCGACTGCTAGTTCGGCTCTAGTCACATAACATGAAAGAGCAATGACATGGGATCACACATGTCAAAACGTAGAACCCAATTAGGGAGGGAGCAGAGCAAAGCTCACTCAATCCTGATAGAAATTGTGAAATCAAGAGACTCAAATCACTACGGAATCAAAAAGTAGACCATGAAAAATAATCAATTCAAGAAATCAGAAATGACGTTTACGCGTGTATGGATCATCACACTAGTATACAGAACTCTTTTCTTCAGTCAATATGGATTCCGTTGAATATCGTGATGGTGGAAAGATCAAATTAGATAGTATTCTTCAATAACCCGACCGTCATGCAGACAGATTTGATTTACATGTGTTTCATGTTCCTTTTAGAAAAGTACGTTTATCCCAGGATTAATGGATGGACTGTTATAGTCCCAGTACTAGAGATGCTACGAGGTGATTCATTTAAGTCAGTAAAATATAAAATCTTCACTGCTATTAGTAAATCCATCCCGCTCTTTTCAGTTGACGATCATAGGATCATTCCTATATCTGATATAGCATCAGACTTTCGGGATCTGTCTTGCCTTAAAGATCAATATAAGTCACATTTTTTAGAAAAGAGGAGATTATCTTAAAGAAGGATTCTGAAGTGATTTCAGAGCTTGCTCGGCTACAAATTATGGAAAGAACTACATCGTTTTCCATTTGGAAAAGGTCAGACGAAGACATCGAGCAGAGATATTCAGGTAGAAAATCGAATGGCAAATTCCATGAATATATAACCAAATTACAAAATAAGAATAAGGAGAAAATGGAGGAATTCCAAATCAATAAGTCAGATCCCAAATGGAAAGCCTAAACGTACCTTATTTATGGTGGCGGATATCGAAACTATCCCTTTGTTCTCGAGAGAGGCTGTTGAGACTTCTACGGATTCTAAAAAACGATCAGAGGTTCCTAAACCACAACATTTTCCATATGCTGCATCGTTTATGACAGTACACCCTGAAAGGGAACTCCACAAGGCTGACATCAGACATTGTTTCAGCCATGAATTCATGTACACCCACCCGTGTTTTTATGATCAAAGTGAACAAGTGTTAAGATCATTCATTAAAGGAATCCTTAGTGAAGTACGGAAAACTCCTATTGTATACTTTCATAGTATGTCTCAATTTGATGGCCCACCTCTTCTTTAGAGAGGAATGTTTATCAACTACAGTTTTCAAAAAGAAAAGTGCACACCGGCATTATGCCTCGGCCTGCTACCCCCATTCATAGCTTTATTCACTGTCTGCTCTAATAAAAAATGTCAATGTCCCGCAAGGTCGTCTAAAAGAGATGGAACCGAGATAGTTTCCATGTTCGAAATATGAACCACAATCACTTCATCTCTTGGCTTTTGTTTCTGAGTTGCCTACCTCTTCAGATCAAGGATCAAAGACTATAGGAGCTCAAAGTTATTGTCGCACACTTCCATCTATTCTAGGAGATGCATGTCTGCGCTATCCCTTGGATTTCGATTATAGCCTAGGAGATCGATTGACAGGCCTTGTTCTATGAAAAGAGTATCCTTATGGTTTAGGAACCCCAACATCTATTGAAAAGTCTTCTGCACCCCTCGGTTTACCAACATTTCCATTCGCATTCACCGAGTCAATCTCATTTAGATTCTATTAACTAACAAGCCGGGATCCAATTCCATTTCAACCGCTGAGGTCATTAACGAACTATAAAAGAGCTAAGGAACTATTTCCAGATACCTAATCGGGTGCTGAACGAACTACTACTCTCGATATGTCATTGCAATAGCTAATGGGTTTCGATGGCACTCAAGCAGCCTCACTACTTCGATCTCAGTAACCTAATGATCTCCCCAAACCAACTCATTCTCGGAAGGAGACATGGCCAAGGGTGAACAAGATATGATGGCTGAGAGTCTCTATTCCTACAAAATAACATGATTCACATGCTCAATACTCAGGACGGTGGTTCCTCCCTCCTGGCAGGTCTAAGAGTACAACCCCTACGACACAGTTGAAACCAATTGTCTCTCACTTCAAAGATGGACCCTCTGTTCATTTGAAATGCCTTTGATACATCAATTCCACACTTTTGAAAGTGAAGATCTAGGTCTTGCTGACCAAGAGGAATGCCATTTTTTTACCAGGAGTTGTCTCTTAACATGTCATATGAAGAATACTGATTTTCAGAGAGTGCCTCCAGGTTCTCTAGTAGCTATATCAAACCACAACTCTGTACAATAAAGAGGCTTCGGTACTAACCAACACACCAGGATTCAAAGATGCAAAAAGAAAAAGGAAGATAATACCACTACTGTAGATGCATGCCCTTCTCTTAGTTGAGAAGAACACATGTAAGAAAGTCTAGAAAGTTCTGAGACTGGGGTAGGTGAATCCATTGACCTTGACGTAGGGCTTTCCCCTCCACCCGATGGTGATTGACTTACTGAAGACCAGCCCTAAGCCATTAATGAATTGAGCCTGGTGAACCATTGATATAGCACTCTGCGGGGCGAAGGCTATGCTTATCACGATAGTTTACAGAAGCTCTTTCCTGACCTGGAATAGACGAATCCTAACAAGATTATAGACATACGCGGGATGAAACAACATCTACTCGAATTTCATTCAAAAAGCCATCAAGATATTTAGAGTAGAGGACTACTCTCTCTAGTAAAAGAAAGGAAGCACAATGGGTGTTGCTCTATTTAGTGAGGTATTCTTCTTCATTTCAGTATTATGGGCATTCTTCCATTCTAGTCTGGCACCAACAGTCAAACTAGGAGCTCAACGGCCACCTGTTACTACGAACTTGTTTTCATCTGGCAGATAAGCTTTTGAGAAGAGACCACTTTGATAACGAGCTTTCGGGTTGCCGTATTGATACCGCCCTTCGGGGGAACAGGAAAATAGCATGCTGAATTTTTAGATAGCAAAGGGATAAGAGCCCCACATAACGATGCTTTGGTCATTGTAGCATGGCTGGGGGTAATCCTGTGACTAAGATCCTAGTAGAAACAGGAAGCGAAGCAGATATCCTATTTGGCAGCGTGGGCTATGACAAGAAAAGTCTTCGTCCATCTTACAATCCGTTTAACTGGTAATTCAATTAAGACTCTCAACAACACGAGCACATAGGAGTCACATAAATCAAAACTTCATGTTGGTCTTCCCAGGATGATGGCAATGCATTGTACGAGGTCTACCACCAGGAGAGTGCTCCTATCATAGACCCTTTTTTATCCGCATAATTGGCAGACATCTATCTACTAGTGGCTGTGATGGGACCAATCAATGGGCTGAGAAGGGTTTATGGGTTTAACCAGAACCCCAACTGTTTGTTTGATTTACATCCGCACTCAGCACTCGGTAGCATGGGTATTGGCACGGAACAAGCAGGAAAGAGGAGTAATTCCCAAAGCCGCAGGCGCGTGCGTCCACTTACATTGTGGAATTTGTTGTACTTCTACAACGCCCCTGCTATGCCCTCGAGTACACTTACTTTTCGAGGACAGGACATGTAGAAGATGGATGGCACTTCGCTCGGTGACTAATTCGGTGTAGCGGGTACCTGAGAATGTTAACCTTGGTGAGAGTAAATCGAATTAATTGGTGTGGTACCATCCCCTTTAAAAGTACCACACCGATTTACCCGACTTATAAATGAATCAAAGAGATAATGACACAAGATTCGGAATTTCTAAGTGTCAGAAAATGAACTTGATGCTTCATAACAGATGTCTTCCCATGCGGGTAAGTCTCGAGTCACATACAATAGGCAATAAATACTCGAGGACACAATCACATCATGTCAACAACCGTACTACTCCATGGTAATCATGGTATTCAAAGAACATCAATGAAATTGATTTCGCCTAATAGGGACAAAGCAAAGTAGGGTGGTCAAGTACAGTATGCCTGGAGTTTGTAGTGCCCACTAGATATCATTGTCAAGTGAGATTAGTCTTTCTATCTTCTGAGATATCATTGGTCAGTGCAGCGAGGGGCAACCATCATTTCTATTGCTCTGTAAAGAAAAGATAGGACAAGGGTCTTGCTCCTTAAAATGGAGATAAAGCACGGGGATCCGTTAAGGGCGTATTGAATCTTTAATAAGCACTTGAATTCTAGTGGGCCCGGTTTCGGCTAGAAGGCAGTTCTCATAATTCGAAGATAGGAGGATTCCTTTGATCCATACCATAATAATCCAGCTGACTTCTTAAAAATAAAATGCATTGCATTGCCTTTCTGTCGACAGAATTAACATCCTCCATTCTTTCAGTACCTGGAGCAGTATAGAGATGTACTGAAGAACTCATTCGTCATCTCCTCAGATGAACACCATCTGGCCAATTAAGGCGTATTCTTCTTTTCTCCGTCTTTGATGACCTTGACTCAAGAAAAGCAGCTGAGAAGAAAGATAGATCTGTTTCAGGGATCAATATAAGAACACCCAATACAGCGAAGAATACAAGTGAAAGGGAGAAAAATGAAGAAAGAATTTCTCTTGCAAGAAAACTAGAAGCTAAAGCTAAGGCTACTAAGCATTCAAAACTGGCTGCAACGGAACTAGAAAAGGCTCCATTTGCTTTAGGAAGAAACAACCATAGTAACTATCTATTCAATTGATTGATGGATATTCAAGTGGTGCAAGACCGGGACAGAGAAACCATAGGAATGTTATGTCAGGTTCCTTGCTCACTTTGATAGCCCAATGTCATTCCTCCAACTCAGACTTTCATGCTAGAATGAATCTAAAACCTAAACAATGACAACAGCATCGAGCGGCCCTACGTCTATCGGGGAGCTAAAATCCTCACTAGAGTGAGGCACATATATATCATCTAGAATATAAAGAGAAAATGTTATTTAGATTATGTCCCCACTCTGGAGTATGATTGACCATATCATCCAGAGAGTGGTCTTAAGCGCTCGGTGCATCCATACTGAACTCGAATGTGCGCGCTTCGGAAGAGAAAGTAATGCGAACTAGAAACTGTTATGCCGGCTTGGCCCGATCAAGACTTCTATCCCTCATCAAATGTCTCGCGTCTTATCCGTGTGCGCGGTTGAGGAAATTGGACTTCGTATTCTTCCTGGGTCTGGCTCGTGGGCCGACGTCGTCTTGTGTTGTAATCAGGGCACGAGTAGTCGAAGTAGAAGCGCTAACATTCCCCCTTCCTTGAGAAAGCGCTTGACCCCAAGCCGGTGCATAAGGAAAACGAGTCTTCAGGTCCTCCTAAGTATTGTCCAGTGCCATCGACTCGGACTAGCGAATCAAGCCTTGTGGAAGGACTTGATCTCCCTTTATTACTTATACCAACGACTCACCAAAACTTGCATAGGGACAGAGGGATTGTCAGTCTTAGATGGTAAACAAGAGGATACCTGAGACAGTGGGCGGGGGAACAGCACGTCGAAGCTTAGAGACGTGAAAAATACAGGGTGCACTTGAGAAGTTTCAGGTAGCTCCAGGTGTTAATATGGAACAGCTATGTACGTGCTAGAATCTTGTAAGGCCCAAAGTATCGGAAGGAAGGGTTGTGGTTAGCCCGCTGTGCCACCGAGCTTTGATAGCATATGGCTTTCACTTTAAGAAAACCATATCGCCGACATGGAAGGAGCGATCAGAAAGCCTTTGTCAGCTTGCGTTTTCATCTGTTGGTTAGCTCTGTTGAGGTGCAACTTCAGGTTATCAATCATGGCATGGCACTCCTGCAGCCAACTCTGAACGTCAGAGATAGGCGGCTCCTCTGTATCCATAACTTCAATGCCCACAACCTTTGTTCATATCCATAAAGCATTTTGAGAATGGAGAAAATCCAACAAACGAAGGATAGGTAGTTAGAAATGCTCTGCCAAAGAAAGTCATTTAGACCATTTCTGCGGGCAAGAATGCACAAAACAACGCAAGTAAATATCAAGCAAGACATTGATTCACTCCTTCGGTTTGACCTTCTGTTTGAGGGTTCTTGCCTTGTCCGGGTATTTTGTTTGAAACGACTGATTTGGGTTGTTCTCGGCCTGGAGGAGAAGACTAGCCTGCACTCAGGTACGCTGGATCGGAAAAAGAAGTTCTAAATGCAAGCTTGAGATCAAGAAAAGATAGGTTTGGTGGACAGCACAAGGTATGGATTCTTCAAATTGCTAGGTTTGCTACATGGGAAGTAACCAAAAGAATGAAAAGAGAGCGGATTTCAGTTGATTGTATATTAAGATCTTCAAAAGTGTCAAATCCAATAGAACAGAGAACAAACAGAACAACTTACTGTAACTATCCGAGTTGGCAATCAATATCAAGATCAGAGCGCAAGAGCAATGTTCTACAAGTCCACCTAGAATAAACCCGCCAAAGAAAGGAGAAGACTAAGCTGCTCAATTGGGTCTCGAGTACGACTATAGTACCAAAGCTTGGTGCTTCTACCAGTCAAGCAATTACCATGGGTGGATATTCAATAGAAAGCCTACTTGAGTAGGTCAAACAGATGGGGATCTCTCTGGTCCAATGGCTGGATCCCACAATCGCATAGATGGGTAGAAGTAATGTTAGAACGCACCTAAGTTCTAAGTTAGAGATTTCAACTACGTAGGTAGTGATGGGGTGCCTGTTTACCTAAGTAGGCCTAGTTCTTTCTATAATGAGCATTTGTGTCCGTTCACTTTGATCCAACTGAATCCGATGGGGAAACTATAAGGGATGCACCGTCGGGATCTAATCGTATTTCAGCGGATCCCCGGCAAGTCATTTACCGGTACTTGAGATTTCCACTATTGCTTAAACACCTCACATCCCGGAGTTGCCTGTCGGATCAATCTCTCGTAGACTAGGCCCCTATGGTTATGGCTTTTATATGTTCATAAGTGTTAAGGATTTCGCTTCCTCCGTTCATAATATGTGAGATCCATTCCGCCTACCAAATCGATTATGTCTCTCTTTCGCAACAAAGATTTCAAATATCGTACCCATGGGAAAGAAGTATTTCTCGGCCCAATAGATTACGCATATCTTACCCGCCTCATGCCCAAGGGCTGTTGCTCACTTCCTTCATGTGCCGAAGTAGGCTTTGGCTAGTAGTACTTTGTTCTGTCTTACGATGGAATGAATCTTGTTTATCTATCTTTCATGAAGAAAAGGCAGTCTTCAGCGTCTCTTCCTTTACATGTACAGTCTCGACCAGGAACGGACAAAAGGTGAAGACTACCATTGTAACGATCCACTACTTGAATCTACGAGGACTAGTTTAGTCGGATCTATTGGTTTACCACTCACTAACTGGACTTTCCTGCGATAAGATCGTTTTCTTTCTCTTGCTCTGTATAATAGAAATAGAGTACTAAGGTAAGTTCCATTAAGTTAGGGCTGGTTAGTGAAGTTAAGTAAGAGGGAGTTCTAGTTAAGTATGCCCATAGCTCTTGCTTCTAATTGGTTAGTGCTGGATACTACTAAAACCGTCTAGTTCTGGAGAAGAGAAAAGTTGCGGTCCTTCTTTTCGGATAGTGGGATGCTGAATCAAGAAGATCAAGTCTGATGGTCCGTGAGGGCAATGCGAACCTAGTGGTTTCTAGTTCAGTGCTGCCTTTTCCTCAGAGCTATTTGACAATGGGCCCAATGACCCCGAGGATAAGTCGATACTAGTTTCTGGTCTGCTTTGGAGAGAATCTCCCATCTGCTTCTGTCTCTAAAGATTAGAGTCATCGACGCGATTCAAGTCCAGTGCTGATAAAATCCTACTGTCCAGTTTGGGAAAGCAAGTGATTGATTAGTTCCATTGGTCTATTGGCTTCAGCTTCTAGTCTACCTCATTTCTATCAAAATGATCTGGTGTCTTTAGCACATACTACCAGTTAAGGAGCCATATCCGAGGCTATATCAGCTGTTATACCCTCCTGGACAAGCGTGTTATTGAGGGCTCTTTATCCCCTAAAAGAGTTTTTACACTAAAGGGATAGGGTGAAGAGCGAGTGATCCCTTGATAGGGAGCACGAGCGATGCAAGCAACAGGATGACAAGACAAGCCAATGGGATGAAGCCCTTATCAGGTCCATCTTTGATGAGAGGGCAGTAAAGAAAAGAGGTTCTTGGGCTGTCTCACATATCCTATCCTAGCTTTTGGTCGGGTAAGAAAAGGAAGTAGTAGTCTATTAGGCAGTCTAATTCGTCTTCTCTAAGGTCAGGCAGCGAGGCATTAAGAAAGAGCAGCAGCGGCTTTGTCAAGCGAATAGAAAGAGCTGCTCGTCAAGCAAGGGATGGTCGATCGAAGGGATTGCTTCGGGCAGGCTCTCGAGGAGTCTATCGAAAGATTCCTTGATCGAGATATTGGTCCTTGCTAGGCTTACTCGCATAAATAACCCCCATGTCTTAGGTGTTCTCGGGGGTAAGCGAGTCAGTAGAATCGGTTGCACAACCGTCCAGTCCATATCATAATTGTCATAATCAATCATATCAGTAGGTGGCATACTTGCCTGCTCAAGTCCATCTACTATGGATGTGGGCTTGGACCAAGCCATCCCCAAACACTGAACCGGATCTTGAAAACGGGACTGAACTGAATCCAACTTCTTGGTAGCCCTGTGGATTTTGGTCCCCATCGGAAAGTGCTGAATGGATTGTTTGAGCTCCTTGCCCAACGACAAAAAGAAAGAAATTTAGGAGAGGATTGATAGGTTTAAGCATTAAGGGTCGGTCGCTCTTATGGATACCTGTGAGCTAGAGTCGGGAATCGAAAAGGAGACAATGGAATCCGTACAGATCTAGTTGGGAATGTTGTTCATGCAGTGGAGAGCGTAAATGACCGGCCCTTGAGGCACGAGTAGACTTATCATATAGAAAGGAAAGAGATAAGCGGAGGGAGGATGGTTTGATGATAGCCAAGATCTCCATCTCATTTGTCACTCTCGTATTCTTAATAGGAATCGGCAAGCAGATACAACCACTAGGCCATTGCCATTCGACTAGTCTATCAGAATATCCTACGAAGTCAGGTCCAGTAGGCGCAGGATGCGCTAAGCCATTCGATCTTCCTGCCGGTGGTCCACCATAGAGCTCCTATGTAGCCGTTTGTTTTCTCGCTTAACTAATTTTTATGAGGTGATACAGCTGAGATCAGCCAACGGTTCGAGCACTTAGCACAATGTGCCACTTAACCGGATGAGCGCAAGACCAGGTCTACCTACCTTAAGACATTTATGAAAAATGTTGTATTAAGGAATTTCTATCAGCCAATATCCAATCAGAACTCACAGCTCAGAGAATGATTAGCTATTTTTATTGGAGAAGAGGGATAAGCCAGGATAAATAAATATGGAACAGAGAGATCATATTGAATCCCTAACGCAATAGTCAAATGATTATTCAAAAGGACAGACCCGATAACAAAATTCAGTTAGTTGCCCAAAAATAAAGTAAGAATAAAGATAGAAATAGACAATGGTGCTATTATCCATGCGCATATTAAAAAGGGTCGACTGGTACGTTTGTTTATCGCAAGTTACCCATGCATACCGAGGATAACAAAGTAACCTCAGTAGAAACAGAGAAGTCTTTGGTGCTCTTCTATGACACTAAAACCCTAGGAGCTAAACGTGATGCGCGTGTGGATACATCGCATCGGACGGAGAAGGCATCTCCGGATGCCAAGAAGAAGAAGATCACATCCTCAAACTCAGAATCAGTGATCGCCTGAGTGGTGGGATCGGGTCGAGCAAACAGGGGTCACAAAAGCTACCTTTCAAGGTCATGAGAAGACCTCTCACTAAGCTACTGATCTTCTTTCACGTCCAGAAGGTGGACGGACTTTGGAGTCCTCATGTTGGTCTGTAAGACTTAGCAGGTATTGCTTCCGAGCTTAACACAAGGCAGGACCGGGCTTCGAATAACAGAATACACAAGAAGAGGAATTCATCTTTGGATTCGATCGACACCGTGGCTCAACTGCCCGTGAACCAGGGGATGATGATCACGGTAAAGGTACATATTCCTTTCCTCGGTTGACTTACAAAAACGAACCATTTATCCAATCTACAGTTGTACGCTGAGAAGGAAGGGGCAGCAGACCCGACCGTTGCTCGTACTCGGTTTTCACGGATGATTTCTCATATATTGGATTCACCATATTCAGTAGCTCTCCTTGGCGCTATAAACCATTGCTTTATAACTTAACTACTTATTGCTCCACTAAGGGTGGGTGCCGTAACTTCTAGGCGAGATTTGGCTTATCCTATCCTGCGTCCTACCACATTTGACTCTTGCGTCTTGGGGAGCATCAGGATAACGGATAAGGTCTGGTTAAGTGACTGCTGGGCCAGCCGCCTTGTCGAACAAAAACAAGTATGAACTACTTGATGACCTATCTGAAATAGAAGTTTTTAGCAGATTTTCACATGCATGGTACGATAGAACTTCCGATGATTCTAAATATGCATTACACACAACCAAGGCCAAGAGCTTAATAGAATCGATCCTCTATGGCCCTTCCCTACTGGGAGAATACAATCCTTCGTTAATCCCTTTTATCGAGTCTCGGGCACATAACCACCAACTAGGAGCCTTTAGGAGCTTCAGCTTCTAGGTGTCTATTGTGACAAGGGGTTGGCAGTTTAGCGAAAGCGGAAACCTTCACTACTTCAGAATCTTGTTCATTAACAAAGTTATCCACTTCTTCCCGTCTATATATAGGGCAGCTTTCGAGTAAGAAAGCGACTTGACTTTCCGATCCCCTTTTTTGTATATTAGAATATTTGAACCAATAGAAACATCTGATGGTGCCTTTTGAAATTGGACCCGCCTATTAACAGCTCGATCTATTTAAGCACGCACGGGAGTCGCCTTTAACGAGCTATGCTCTATTTCTATTTCTTCGGGGCGAGCCAAGATCTTATCTTATTTGCAGGTCGTATAAATGAAATGATTGGAAAAATCATATGGAATTTGGAGGTGCGTAGTGTCTTATGGGGCTGGCTCACAATACAACAATTATCGCTACTGATTCCAGATAGAATGTTGATACTGGTGGAAAAGCACTTCTTTCTATGTATAGGGCAGTGAACTAAAAAAAGTGTCCAAAGATACCGCTTATGAAAAAAGTGTACATGTATAAATAAGTGGGCAATTCCTGAGAAAAGCTCTACCGGAAGAAGGAGATCTTTTTCTCTTTCAGAACTTAGGGCAACCAACGAGGGATGGTCACAATAAAGTATACAAATCACTTTAAGATGTAATTGAAGGTAAAGAGGGAAGGTTTCGCGAGACTCTGCTTGGGAAACGGGTAGATTACTCGGGGCTTTCTGTCATTGTTGTGGGTCCTTCACTTTCATTACATCAATGTGGATTACCTCTAGAGATAGCAATCAAGCTTTTTTCAGCTATTTTGAATTCGCGATTGAATCACGAAATGCGCTACTTCTAATGTCGGGATTGCGAAAAGGCTAATTTGGGAAAAGGAACCCATTGTATGGGAAATACTTCAAAAAGTTATGCGGGGACATCTTGTATTGTTGAATAGAGCACCTATCCAGCATAGATTAGGCATACAGACCTTCCAACCCACTTTAGTAGCGGGGCGTACTATATTTCTTTACACCCATTAGTGTGTCAGGGTTTCAATGCGGACTTTGATAGGGATCAAATGGCTGTTTATCTACCTATCCTTGGGGCTGTGCGCATTCTTAAACTTGAGCTGGGTAGGACTCAGGAGAAGGGTTCCTCGGGAGATAAGTAGTTCCTCACCTAAAGCCCTCGTAGAGTCTAAGTAGTGGACCAGAAATATGACATCCTTCCCGTTGTACTAGATAAGGTCTGGTTAAAGCCAGGTGTGCACATTATATTCATTATAGAAGAAGGCAAAGATACTGCCAGCTGTTTCTTATTGGTAAGCTTGCTTTTCGTCGAATGTATCTAAAGAGTGATGGTGAGTCGAGTAGCATGAATTGTCTATCCAAGGGGTCGCTAATGCATTATTTGTATAGGATCTCAGTTGTTAGATGTATATATCTGTATATTGTATTTCCCCCATATGTTAGGGGGCTTCCTGCATATTTGCCCTGTACCTGTACTATATATTGTGGCCTTTGGCCCCCAGAGGAATACATGTTGCATATTTCTGATATGGTATCAGAGCTAGGTTAGACCGTTTTCCTGCTGCAACATCGTCACAGCCGCCACCGTCCCTGTCGCTGTCGTTTTTCCGACGTCGCCGCCGCCGGTGTGCCGCTGTTTCCGGCTACATCCGCCGTCTTCTCACCGTATCTATGAGTTTCTGTCTCGGCTCCGCCAGGAGTTGGAGCCCCGGCGTGCTCAGCTGAATGCTCGTGGTCGTGTTCCGCTCTCTGAGGTGTTGTCTGAGCTTCGGGCCGAGGAGACCCGTCTACGTGGTGCTGGTCTTCTTGTGGTTCCATCTATGCTTGCTTGTAACACCCTCAGAATCGACCCTATGCAAGTTTCAGCGATTCCCGCCAAACCCGCATAGGAACGATTCAAAGGTGCCCACCAGGCACTTTCGTGCGGGTGGAAAACAAAGTAATAACATTACACAACAGTCCTCGATGGGACCCACAGAACAGATATATATAACAGCGACTCAACGAGTCAAGAATACAGATATACAGAACAAAGATCCAAATCACCTTGAAAATGGTACAGCGCCCGTCTACGGACAAGATGCAAATGGGGCTAAGAGCCCTGAAGAATAACCAATGGCGTCCATAACCCTGCCCAGGCCAAGCCGGAAGGGTAACCCTGCTAACGGCGTCGATCTCGAACATGCTTAAACAAAAGGGGTGCCGACAAAGGGCAAAGGAAAAAGAGGAGCGTCAGTACTGAGGCCAGTACACGGCGAGGCTAGAATTCAGCGGTCCTCGCCTACATAGGTATGGTGGACGGAAGCGGCAGCGGCAGCATGCGCTAAACAACCTACAGAGACTCGAAACAACTGGCGCTATCAGAGAGGGGTAAGAAAGACCGATTCGATCCAACCTGATTCTAACACCAATCAAACCCATCCTGGTGTTTCCCCCTCGAGACCAGACGAGGAAGTCAACCAAGGAACTCACACCGTTGGCAGTTTTATTTATTCAGTTATTATTGCAGTAATTACTAGTCAAGTATAGATAATCATCCTGATAAAATAAGCAGTGGGCCATTTTAGTTAACTATTCCGTTGTGGTTGCGGCAGTTACTAGTCAAATACAATTAGCGTGAGATAACCCCAAAACCTAGCAGTTGTTGGTACTTTTATTTAGCCATTCCGTTGTAGTGAAGCTGATTACTAGTCATATCGGATACAAGTCAATTTATAACAGTAAACTTTAGTTATAGTTGTCTATGATCAAGCACTGTGCTCCAAGTCGTCCATAACCGCGGACACGGCTTCTCGAAAAGATTTAACCCTGCAGGGGTGCACCAAAGTATCCACAAGCACTTCGACCCTTTTTGCCAGATCAGTTAACATACACCCATCGGTATGTTGGCGGGGCCTAAGTCATGACGTTTCCAGACCCAAAGCAAGCACGGGGGGCCACCCCACTAAGTCTACCCGCAACGAAGTCGGCCGGTCTCCGAGACGGATTTCGGGTTTGACATGTGGTAAATGACAGAATCCCAAAACTGGACTCGACACGAAAACACTCCGCTTCCTAAACAGTACAGCGTGCTCCTCACACAATCGTAAATAAAGCAGTAACGCATGGCATAAGTACAGGATAGTAAATAAAACCTCAAACTAGTTTGTGGCCCCCAGTACAATACTTTGAAATCAGGTACTAATCAATGGGGGGCCCATATCTCCCCACCTGTGGTTAGCGCTCGATCTCGGACAGTGTCAAGAACTCGGGTCCCACGGACACAAGTGGGCGGTCGGAAACCAAATATTATCTATCACCCACCGGTGCCTCTGCTTACCTACTTCAATTTTAGTTGTTAAACAGTAATTAAAGTGAACGAAAAGTAAAGTCGTGATCATCTCCAACAACAAACATGCGGCAATACACCAACAACTGTGGCACTTGACGACAATAGCAACACTTGAGCAAGCGACTCACGCATAAGTCCAACTATCTACCAAACAACAGGTAATAGGTTGTGTCCATGGCAATATAAGGCTGCAAGGGATACCACGGGTACGAAAACTAGAGCATCGCAACACAGATAGCAGTAGATCAACAGGAGGGAATAAATACTATAAAAGTAAGATAGGTAGAAAAGGGGAGATGCTCGCCTGAAAACATTGCCGAAGGTTCAACCGAAGATCGGGTCGACACTCGCATCAACTCATCGGCCTTATCCGCGAAGAACCAAAACACTAAAGGAAACACCGGATGCACTATTTAATACTACGCAAAAGATCGGGCATGATGCATGTATGATGTATGGCATGACAAAGATGCGATGCAATTAGATCATATTAAGCGGAACCGGGGTCCCGACAATTAAATAGGTGGTTCATGTTGTTTATCTACCCCACAAATTAAATGTTGTCTTAACATGGCAAAATAAGTTACCGGTTCTCTACACAAATTTAAATGAGGCCAATATGAGACTAGATTTGCCCGCATATGGGACCCATATTTAATTATAAGGTGAATCGGCATAAGGCCCCCAAACCACAGACAAGTATGCATGCATGAAAAATTTATATGCAACAATTATATAGGTGACATTTATAAAATAGGGTTCTCGGATAAGGGGTTCACACTTTAGGGGGTCTCGACGAACTTGGGGTTCCGGGGTTCGGGTTCGGTCTCGGGGTTCAGGGTTCGACGGATCGGCCTCGGCCGAACATTCTCGAGCAACGGGTAGATCTTGTCGCATCCGGGGTCTCGGTGTCCGGGGGGGAAGTACTCGGCGTCCTCGGGGGAGTACTTGGCGTTCCGGGAAGGAGATCATGTCGGTCCACGGGGGTCGGGCTTCGAAGCCAGGAAGGAGCACTCATCGTTCCGAGGAGAAGACCTCGGCGTTATATGTTGTGGTTGTCGGGTGTCGGTGCCGGACCCGGGCGTGGCGTCGATGGTCTCGCATAGTTTCCGGGTCTCGACTCGTGTCGGTCTTGTCGTTAGCCGAACTTGGCATTCCAAGGGGAATCTTCGGGTCGTCGACTCCGGTTGTTGACGATGCACTTGGTCTGTTGCCTAGGTGTCCTCGGTAACGCGGGTCCTTGGCGAGACACCTCTTGGCGCAATACGGATCCTGTACATCCTCGGCAGTGACACGATTACACACAAGCGAACGGCTCCTGGCACGAAACGGCATCAGATCGATCTTGGGAGCAACCACGAGGCACCAGCGAATGGCACAGTGGCGGCTCGCATGCGATGGCCGACGCAAGGAGGAGGGGCGGCGAGCTTGGCGGGGCGGAGCGTGGTCGTCGGGCAGAGGGAGGCGGGCGACGGGCAGCAGTGCGGCTCGGTGTTTGCTTGGCGGCGGCAGGCGAGCAGCGGAGGGCAGCGAGGCGGCGACTGGCCCAGAGGAAGGAGAGGCGGCCAGCGGCGCTTGGATCTCTAGGCGGCGGGAGGAAGCGCGGCGCTCAGCGAGGAGCCAGCGGGCGGAGGAGGCGCTTCGGCAGTCTGGGGCCGGAGGCGCAGAAGAAGGCCGCGGCTCAGGCGGCAAGCGGCAGGAAGGCCCTTGGCGCTTCGAGGAGGGCAAGGCAGCAGACGAGAGGTGGCAACAGCGGCTGGCAGCAATGTCGGCAGGTGCGGAAGAAGCGGGCGGCAGGGCCTTGGTATGGCCGGCGAGGAGAAGCGGGCCAGCCTTGTGTGAGGATGGGCGCGATGGGGAGGCAGCGGAGGCAGGGCACGGGGTTGGTGAGGGAGGCGCGGTGGAGGAGGGTGGTTGCCAAGTGGCCAGCGGACCCGGTGAGTGGTGGTAGGGGTGGTGGGAAGAGAGGTAGGCGGGGGCGCTCGGGTCGGGTAGGGAGGTGGGGAGAGGAGTGGGCCGGTGGGGGTGGGTCCGGGCGTGGGGACAGGTGGGTGGGACCCAGGTGAGTGGGGCCCGCGGGAGGAGAGATAGAGGGGGTTTGGGGAGTGGGGGCCTGGCAAGTGGGGCCAGGGGGAATGTGGGGCCGCGGGTGGGGTCTGGCTGGCAGTGAGGGAGAGAGAGAGTGGGTAGGTGGGACTGTGGTGAGAGGAAAAAAAGGGGAGAGAGGGTGGATTGATGAAGTGGCAGGGTGGGTAGGGATTGGGGGAGAGGGTGAGGTGGCGAGCTGTGAGTGGTGGGTAGGATAGATTTGGGTGGGAATAGGTTTAGGGTTTGGGGCTTTGAGTTAGTTTGTAAATATGTGTTTGTTTGGGTTTTGTTTATTTTAAAACAAAGCTACTTTGCAAATAGTTTATAGGTAAATAAAATATCCGATACGATCGGGGTTTTGCATTTGAAATAAAGAGGGGTATTTGTACAAAGCAAAACTAGGCTTTTCGAAATAGTTCAGACAAACAATGCATGATGATGACGATGCAATGCACAAAAACAACGCGATTTTTTAGTAGTGGTTTTGGCGGGATGCCACAATTCGACACCACTAACAATGGATCTCGCCCTCGAGATCCGCCTCATGGTACCGGGAGGAAGGTCGGCGATCTGCATCTTCTCGAATCGTGTAGATCCTCGCGACACCACTAACAAGAGGTCGTTGTCCGTGATCGTCGAGAGAACACTCCGGGAACAAAAGGTCGAAGGTAGAGGCATCAACAGATAAAGCCACCCCTAACTTCCGTGGACGGAGTAAAATCGCTGGATCCACTGATTCGATATACAAGAGCGAATGATAAGAGTAGTGGTATGGTAGCTACTCCATCCCGCACTCAAACCATTACTCTGCACACGAATAGGCGGATTATGCAACCAACTCTCGGATTCGGACTGAAGATCTCGACAAACGAGGTTCAGAAGCAAAGGAGTGATGCAGACTCTGCATCGGATCTGGCGTAGATGATGTCGTCGCGTCGGAAACACCGGAAGGCACAACAAGGAGCAAAGAATGGTACCACAGTAGACGGATTCCTCAGGCAGCATGAACACCGGATGGTAGGACATCGTTATCAAAGCAGGAAGCGAAACCCTAAAGGTACGACGGAACCCAACCACGAGAAATCCTGGACTCGAAGAAAAGATAAGAGGTGGATTCAAAACACGCAGAGGTAAGAGGAGAATGGCAAAGGGGTAAGGAGTAAAATCAGACCTAATCAGAACTACCCAACCGATTTTTGCAAAATAGTTTTGACACTCTACTTCGGCCGTTAGCTAGGTCATCCTACAGGCTGGACTTGTGGGGTATCGCAACTGCTGAGCTCTGATACCACTCTGTAACACCCTCAGAATCGACCCTATGCAAGTTTCAACGATTCCCGCCAAACCCGCATAGGAACGATTCAAAGGTGCCCACCAGGCACTTTCGTGCGGGTGGAAAACGAAGTAATAACATTACACAACAGTCCTCGATGGGACCCACGTAATGATATATATAATGACCCAAAGAGTCAAGAATACAAATATAATGCACAAAGATCCAAATCACCTTGAAAATGATACAGCGTCCGTCTACGGACAAGATGCAAATGGGGCTAAGAGCCCTGAAGAATAACCAATGGCGTCCATAACCCTGCCCAGGCCAAGCCGGAAGGGTAACCCTGCTAACGGCGTCGATCTCAAACCTGCTTAAACAAAAGGGGTGCCGACAAAGGGCAAAGGAAAAAGAGGAGCGTCAGTACTGAGGCCAGTACACGGCGAGGCTAGAATTCGGCGGTCCTCGCCTACATAGGTATGGTGGACTGAAGCGGCAGCGGCAGCATGCGCTAAACAACCTACAGAGACTCGAAACAACTGGCGGCTATCAGAGAGGGGTAAGAAAGACCGATTCGATCCAACCTGATTCTAACACCAATCAAACCCATCCTGGTGTTTCCCCCTCGAGACCAGACGAGGAAGTCAACCGAGGAACTCACACCGTTGGCAGTTTTATCTATTCAGTTATCGTTGCAGTAATTACTAGTCAGGTATAGATAATCATCCTGATAAAATAAGCAGTGGGCCATTTTAGTTAACTATTCCGTTGTGGTTGCGGCAGTTACTAGTCAAATACAATTAGCGTGAGATAACCCCAAAACCCAGCAGTTGTTGGTACTTTTATTTAGCCATTCCGTTGTAGTGAAGCTGATTACTAGTCATATCGGATGCAAGTCAATTTATAACAGTAAACTTTAGTTATAGTTGTCTATGATCAAGCACGGTGCTCCAAGTCGTCCATAACCGCGGACACGGCTTCTCGAAAAGATTTAACCCTGCAGGGGTGCACCAAAGTATCCACAAGCACTTCGACCCTTTTTGCCAGATCAGTTAACATACACCCATCGGTATGTCGGCGGGGCCTAATTCATGACGTTTCCAGATCCAAAGCAAGCACGGGGGGCCACCCCACTAAGTCTACCCGCAACGAAGTCGGCCGGTCTCCGAGACGGATTCAGGGTTTGCGACAGTGGCTGTAAACGACAGCGAATCCCAAAACTGTGACTGTCGATACAGCGAAAACACTTTGCTTCCTAAACAGTACAGCGTGCTCCTCACACAATCGTAAATAAAGAAGTAAAGCATGGCATAAGTACAGGATAGTAAATAAAACCTCAAACTAGTTTGTGGCCCCCAGTACAATACTTTGAAATCAGGTACTAATCAATGGGGGGCCCATATCTCCCCACATGTGGTTAGCGCGCTCGATCTCGGAACAGGTGTCAAGAACTCGGGGTCCTACGGGACACAAGTGGGCGGTCGGAAACCAAATATTATCTATCACCCACCGGTGCCTCTGCTTACCTACTTCAATTTTAGTTGTTAAACAGTAATTAAAGTGAACGAAAAGTAAAGCCGTGATCATCTCCAACAACAAACATGCGGCAATACACCAACAACTGTGGCACTTGACGACACGCAACAGCACTTGAGCAAGCGACTACGACGCGCAAGTCCAACTATCTACCAAACAACAGGTAATAGGTTGTGTCCATGGCAATATAAGGCTGCAAGGGATACCACGGGTACGAAAACTAGAGCATCGCAACACAGATAGCAGTAGATCAACAGGAGGGAATAAATACTATAAAAGTAAGATAGGTAGAAAGGGGGAGATGCTCGCCTGAAAACATTGCCGAAGGTTCAACCGAAGATCGGGTCGACACTCGCATCAACTCATCGGCCTTATCCGCGAAGAACGAAAACACTAAAGGAAACACCGGATGCACTATTTAATACTACGCAAAAGATCGGGCATGATGCATGTATGATGTATGGCATGACAAAGATGCGATGCAATTAGATCATATTAAGCGGAACCGGGGTCCCGACAATTAAATAGGTGGTTCATGTTGTTTATCTACCCCACAAATTAAATGTTGTCTTAACATGGCAAAATAAGTTACCGGTTCGCTACACAAATTTAAATGAGGCCAATATGAGACTAGATTTGCCCGCATATGGGCTCCATATTTAATTATAAGGTGAATCGACATAAGGCCCCCAAACCACAGACAAGTATGCATGCATGAACAATTTATATGCAACAATTATATAGGTGACATTTATAAAATAGGGTTCTCGGATAAGGGGTTCACACTTTAGGGGGTCTCGACGAACTTGGGGTTCCGGGGTTCGGGTTCGGTCTCGGGGTTCGACGGATCAGCCTCGGCCGAACATTCTCGAGCAACGGGTAGATCTTGTCGCATCCGGGGTCTCGGTGTCCGGGGGGGAGTACTCGGCGTCCTCGGGGGAGTACTTGGCGTTCCGGGAAGGAGATCATGTCGGTCCACGGGGGTCGGGCTTCGAAGCCAGGAAGGAGCACTCGTCGTTCCGAGGAGAAGACCTCGGCGTTATATGTTGTGGTTGTCGGGTGTCGGTGCCGGACCCGGGCGTGGCGTCTATGGTCTCACATAGTTTCCGGGTCTCGACTCGTGTCGGTCTTGTCGTTAGCCGAACTTGGCATTCCAAGGGGAATCTTCGGGTCGTCGACTCCGGTTGTTGACGATGCACTTGGTCTGTTGCCTAGGTGTCCTCGGTAACGCGGGTCCTTGGCGAGATAGCTCTTGGCGCAACACGGATCCTGTACATCCTCGGCAGTGACACGATTACACACATGCGAACGGCTCCTGGCACGAAACGGCATCAGATCGATCTTGGGAGCAACCACACAGGGGCACCCACAGCAGATGGCCTGGTGGCGGCTCGCGCGCGGACAGAGGCCGACGCAAGGAGGAGGGGCGGCGAGCTTGGCGGGGCGGAGCGGGGTCGTCGGGCAGAGGGAGGCCGAGCGGGGCGACGGGGACGCGGTGCCGGCTCGGTGTTTGCTGGCGGCGGCCGACGGCGAGGCGGGCGAGGCGGAACGGCGAGGGGAGGCGACGCTCGAGGAAGGGAGAGGGCCCGACGGGCGCTTGAGCTCTGGGCGGGAGGAGAGCGCGGGCGCCCGCGAGGGAGCGAAGGGGCGCGCGGCCGAGGCGGGAGAGAGCGGCCGGCGGAGGAGGCGACAGGACTGGGCGAGCGCGCGAGAGGCGGGCGGCTGGGAGGATGAGGCCGACGCGGGCCGGAGGTGACGTGCCGCGAGGAGCCGAGGCGGTGGAAGGCGGCGAGAAGGAGAGCGTGGCGGGAGGATGGGCGGCGATGGGAGAGTGGCGTGGAGGCGGGCGCGGGGTTGGTGAGGAGGGAGGAGGCGCGGTGGGCGGCCGGGGTGGTGGGCGGCGGGGGAAGAGAGGTGGCGGGGCGCTGGTTGGGTAGGGAGGTGGGGAGAGGAGTGGGCCGGTGGGGGTGGGTCCGGGCGTGGGGACAGGTGGGTGGGACCCAGGTGAGTGGGGCCCGCGGGGGGAGAGAGAGAGAGAGAGGGTTTGGGGAGTGGGGGGCTGGCAAGTGGGGCCAGGGGGAATGTGGGGCCGCGGGTGGGGTCGGGCTGGCAGTGAGGGAGAGAGAGAGTGGGTAGGTGGGACTGTGGTGAGAGGAAAAAAAGGGGAGAGAGGGTGGATTGATGAGGTGGCAGGGTGGGTAGGGATTGGGGGAGAGGGTGAGGTGGCGAGCTGTGAGTGGTGGGTAGGATAGATTTGGGTGGGAATAGGTTTAGGGTTTTGGGCTTTGAGTTAGTTTGTAAATATGTGTTTGTTTGGGTTTTGTTTATTTTAAAACAAGGCTACTTTGCAAATAGTTTATAGGTAAATAAAATATCCGATACGATCGGGGTTTTGCATTTGAAATAAAGAGGGGTATTTGTACAAAGCAAAACTAGGCTTTTCGAAATAGTTCAGACAAACAATGCATGATAATGACGATGCAATGCACAAAAACAACGCGATTTTCTAATAGTGGTTTTGGCGGGATGCCACATTGCTACTCGTGGTGCTCCCTTGCCGTCTACTCCCTCGACCACCGTCCCCCGTGTCATGCCACGATACTACCCACTCCTCCGTGTCGTGGTCGACCGGCAAAGACCAGCCTCAGGGTCAGAGTCAGCATCAGCAGGCTCGTGGTAAGGGTCGCCGTGGTTCTCTTCGTCACTGCTCTTACTGCAACAGGGATGGTCACACTTGGGCCACCTGTTATACACGGACCCCGCCACGCCACAGACTAGGCTCGTGGGCGTCGGCTTCCGGATCGTCGGTTGCTCTCTGATCGACATTATCGAGTCTTCGTGGTCGCTTGTGCTATGTGCTCTTCTTCGACGGGCACCGCTGGTTCTGTGGATCGACTCTTCACGCCTTGTCGACCACCACCTTCTACACAACAGTACGTCCCATGGTATCTGGATTCGGAGCTTCTTATATTACCTCCGAGTCTTCTTTTACATCCGCTTCGTTCTTCCCTTCTCTGTCCAAGTTTTACAGGTGATGGTACCTCTCTCCTGTTTCTAGTCGGGCACCCTTTCTACTTCTTCTTTTTTGTTCTGATATTTCTCATGTTCCTCCTCTTAAGATGAATCATTTCTGCTAGCTAGCCATCGACTCTGGTTGTCGCGTCATTCTTGATGCTGATTCTTGTGTTGTTCAGGACCGTCGCACCCAGGCCCTAGTTGGAGCTGACCCTCGCAGCCGTGACTCTTCAGGTGTTTGGGAGTTAGACTGGCTTCGTGTTCCTTCCGCTGCCACTTCATCTGCCAGTTCTTCTCCGGTTGTCGCCTCTGCTACCAGCTCTTTTCAGCAGTGGCATCATCGTCTTGGTCACCTTTGTGACTCTCGCCTGTCGTCATTAGTTCATCGTGGTCTTCTGGGGTCTGTCTCAGGAGATGGGTATTTGCATTGTCAGGGCTGTAGGTTGGGTAAACAGATTCAGCTTCCCTATCCTACTAGTGCGTCTGTATCTCAGCGACCTTTTGATTTAGTTCATTCCGATGTTTGGGGTCCGGCTCCCTTTGCTTCGAAAGGGGGCCATCGCTACTATATTTTATTCATCGATGATTTTTCTCGGTACACTTGGTTGTATTTTATGCGCTCTCGTAGTGAGGTGCTCTCCATATATCAGCGTTTTGCGGCCATGGTTCGTACTCAATATTCTACCCCCATCTGTGTGTTTCGTGTTGATTACGCTGAGTATATCTCCCGGATGTTGCGAGGTGTTCTTTGGCGAGGAACTCTTGCTCGATTCTCTGTCTGGCGCACATGCCCGAATGGCGTTCTTGGCGTAAGCATCGCCATCTTCTTGAGACCACTCGCGCTATGATGATTGCTTCCTCTCTCATGCCGCATTTCTGGGATGAGGCTGTCGCTACGTCGGCTTACCTCATCAATATTCAGCCTTCTGCTGCCTTGCAGGGTGGTATCCCTCTTGAGCGCCTCTCTGGACAGTCTCCAGACTACTCCATGCTTCGCTTGTTTGGTTGTGTTTGCTATGTTCTCCTTGCTCCTCGCGAACGCACCAAACTGACCGCTCAGTCTGTTGAGTGTGTCTTCCTCAGATACAGTGATGAGCATAAGGGCTATCGCTGTTGGGACCCCGTTGGTCGTCGGATGCGTATCTCTCGTGATGTTACTTTTGATGAGACGCGGCCTTTCTATCCTCGTCCTACCGCTGGTACTTACCCGGTGGAAGATATCTCTTTTCTTCTCTTCCCTGACACACCTCCTTCTATCCCTATTGTGTCTTCTTTAGGATCTCCTCCCCCTTATGTATCTTCTTCGACACCGTCCTCTTCTGCTCAGTCTAGTTCTCCTAGTTCTCCTTGTTCTCCGGAGTCTTCCTCTCCTATTCCCTCTTCTTCATCGTCGTCTCCTGTGTCGTCTTCCTCTGATGATCTTCCCTCTACTCGCCCCTGCTCGCTGTCGTGCCCCAACCGTTACTCTCCTAGTCAAGATGGTCTTTCTGTTGCCTCCGAGCCGACCTCTTATCGGGATCTTTGAGCATCATCACGAATGGCAGGGCCATGGCGAGGAGATTGCTGCGCTTGAGCGCCGGGCACTGGGATCTTGTTTCTCCTCCTCCCGGTGTTCGTCCTATCACGTGTAAGTGGGTCTATAAGATTAAGACTCGCTCTGATGGATATCTTGAGCGCTATAAAGCGCGTCTTGTGGCTCGTGGTTTTCAGCAGGAGCATGGTCGTGACTATGATGAGACCTTTGCTCCTGACGCTCATATGACCACTGTGCGTACTCTTCTTGTTGTTGCTTCTGTTCGTCACTGGTCTGTGTCCCAGCTTGATGTTCAGAATGCCTTTCTCAATGGTGAGTTGAGTGAGGAGGTTTATATACAGCCTCCTCCTGGGTACTCTGTTCCTGAGGGGATGGTTTGTCGTCTTCGACGTTCCCTTTATGGTCTCAAACAGGCTCCTCATGCCTGGTATGAGCGTTTTGCTTCTGTAGCGACAGCTGCTGGTTTCTCCCCTAGTGCTCATGATCCAGCGTTGTTTGTTCACACTTCTCCTCGTGGACGCACTCTTCTTCTTCTCTATGTTGATGATATGATCATTACCGGTGATGATCCTGAGTATATAGCCTTTGTTAAGGCTCGTCTTCGTGATCAGTTTCTTATGATTGATCTTGGTCCTCTTCGATACTTTATTGGGATTGAGGTTTCCTCCACTTCTGATGGCTTTTACATCTCTCAGGAAAAGTATATTCAGGATCTTCTTGCTCGTGCTGCTCTTGGGGATGAGCGCACTGTTGAGACCCCTATGGAGCTTAATGTTAAGCTTCAACTTACTGATGGTGATCCTCTTTATGATCCGACGCGTTATCGTCATCTTGTTGGGAGCCTTGTTTATCTTGCTGTCACTCGTCCTGACATCTCATATCCTGTTCATATTCTGAGTCAGTTTGTTTCTTCTCCTACCACTGTTCATTATAGTCATCTTCTTCGTGTTCTTCGTTATCTTCGTGGTACGATCACTCGTCGCCTTTTATTTCCTCGTTCCAGCTCCCTCCAGCTCCAGTGCTATTCGGACGCCACGTGGGCGAGTGATCCTTCGGATCGTCGTTCACTTTCGCCATCGTGTGTTTCTTGGTGGTTCGCTCGTTGCTTGGAAGACGAAAAGCACAGCAGTTTCGCTCGAGTGTTGAGGCTGAGTTGTGCTATGGCCTTGTTGACTGAGGTGACCTGGTTACGGTGGTTACTATGGATTTTGGGGTCTCTATTACCATACCACCTGGTTTTATCCGACGACAGGTGCTATTGGTATTGCACGTGATCCATCAAGCATGAGCTTACCAAGCATATTGGTGTTGATGCTTTCTATACACGTGCTCAGTGTGCTCGGGTTGTTGCGCTTCAAGATGTGCCTTCAGATTTATAGTTGGCGGATTTCTTCACGAAGGCCCGCAAGAGCGCAGATGATTTTACTCCAAACTCAGTGTTGTGGATCCACCATGAGTTTGTGGGGGGGGTGTTAGATGTATATATCTGTATATTGTATTTTCCCCATATGTTAGGGGGCTTCCTGCATATTTGCCCTATACCTGTACTATATATTGTGGCCTTTGGCCCCCAGAGGAATACATGTTGCATATTCCTAACATCAGTTATTATTGTCAGCTAGATCTACATAATATGCTTCACGCAGAGCCCTTACTTGGTTCGATTGGCATTGAGCTTATCATCCACATAGGGAGAAAGGCCAAGGGCCCAGTGGAGTGATAAAATGAACTATCCAAATTAAGCTAATCCCGTGTCCAAGTTCAAACCCCACATATGCCCTCTTTGATCTAGTAAGGGGAATGAAAGAAACAGGAATGTTGCACAGTAAAGTGTCAGCACTCATCCCCAAACTCCATAGGCCCCGCAATAGAAAGAGTTTATTTCGGTGCCGGAGAGCCGAAACCGCTAACCGAAACAAGACATATTCACTTTGACCACAGCCACCCGCACTTGCCTACCCGACTGGCTATTTTAGATATTCTCTCTTCAACCTTCCTCTAACCTAAAATAGTCGTACCGCTCCCCCTTTAGAGATAGATTTCTTTATTCTCTAAGCTAGCTAAACGCCCGAAACATAAGCTAAGCCTCCGTCGATTTAGCCAAAGCAGGCCTGGATAAAATAATGGGAGTTAGTGTCCCTTAAACGCCTTGTTTCCTCTTCTTTACGGTGGCTTCTTCTTAAATTAAAGAAGATCTCTGTTGCGCTTATGCCTTCAAACCCGAAAACAGTGGTTATTACGACACCAGGTGAAATAGCTGCTTTTTCTTCTCTTCCTCCCCTCGACCTATTGAAGTTGAGCTCACCCGCAGCCCTAAGCCCTACAGTTCCTTCGCTTACCGCCAAATCTTAATCTATTGCCCTGCCTCCAAGAGAAGAAATGGCACCAACCGATACAATGGCAGCTAGTTCCAGGGAAGCTGCTTCAATGGAAGTTGGATTGCCTAGTTGCTTTTGAGTTCGATTTGAACTAGTTTCCAAGCTTTTTCTCATCCATGCCTATCAGTATAATTCGATTTTCCAATCCATCGGACTTACCCCATTTGCTTCTAGGGATAGATAGAGCTGGAGCCGTCAGTGCTACAATGAAATGTGAATGAGAGCATAGATTGGTGAGCTGAAGTAAGGAATAGTGTTACGGGGTAACCCCTTGGGGTGGCCCGATCTTTCACGAATCTCCACGGGAATCGAGGGTAGAGCGGTGGAAGGGGGAAAGGGGATGAAATCCACGAACACACGCACACGAAGAACCCGATGAACTCACGCACACAAAACACGATACACGCCGATAACTCACGCCGGTGGCAACCGGTCCAACATAATCTCTAGGATCGGTGTTGGGCGAAGCTCTTTCTCCACGCCAACAACGGGGGACGAGGTGCTTGGTGAGATCTTGACGACTTGGGGGCGAGAAACCGAGAACCCAAGGCCTTGTACAACTTGAACGCACTAGGCAAGATCCAAGAGGAGGGTGGATAATAGGATGCTCCTTGGTAGGATCATGAGACCAATAGATGTAAGATCCTCAAAGGGTTTCCTTAATCTATTATTATCCAAATCTATGGTTTACAATGGAGGGTGGGGGATATTTATAGGCCAACCACATAAACAGGGGTATTTTAGGAACAAAATAGTGAAATATAGAAAGGGTTACAGTGCGCTAGGCCAACTTAACACGATTAGGTCCACATACGTCCGGTAGTACCGGTCCAGCACGACCGGTAGTACCACTTCCGAACTTAGTGTCGCTTGTAGTCACGGGACTTATATTTGGCGTCGTCTGTTGGTGGTGGCGTGATGTCTTGAGTGGTCCGGTAGTACCGGGTCTTGGGCCGGTAGTACCGCCAGTGACCAAGAGTATTTGGCTTGTGCTGGCGTCGTCTGTTGGTGGCGGTAGCAGGGGCGGTAGTGCCGCTGGGAAGTAGTACCGGTCGCCAGGTCCGGTAGTACCGCTGGCGACAGAGGGCATTTGGTTCCCTCCGCTGGTGCTCCTCCGTTCTTTGGGTCATTCTTGTAACACCCTCAGAATCGGCCCTAAGTTTTAGCGAAACCCGCCAAACCCGCATAGAAACGATTCAAAGGTGCCCACCAGGCACTTTCGTGCGGGTGGAAAACGAAGTAATAACATTACACAACAGTCCTCGATGGGACCCACAGAACGTATATATATACAACACGACTCCATGAGTCAAGAATACAGATATACAGAACAAAGATCCAAATCACCTTGAAAACGATAGAGCGTCCAGCTACGGACAAGATGCAAATGGGGCTAAGAGCCCTGAAGAATAACCAATGGCGTCCATAACCCTGCCCAAGCCAAGCCGGAAGGGTAACCCTGCTAACGACGTCGATCTCAAAACACCTTAAACAAAGGGGTGCCGACAAAGGGCAAAGGAAAAGAGGCGTCGATCTTGAGGCCATTACAGCAAGGCTAGAATTCGGCGGTCCTCGCCTACATAGGTATGGTGGACTGAAGCGGCAGCGGCAGCATACACTAAACAACCTATAGAGACTCGATACAACTGGCGGCTATCAGAGAGGGGTAAGAAAGACCTATTCGGAACCATCCTGATACTACCATCAAACAAACCCATCCTGGTGTTTCCCCTCGAGACCAAACGAGGAAGTCAACCGAGGAACTCACACAGTTGGCAGTTTTACTTATTCGGTTATCGTTGCAGCAATTACTAGTCAGGTATAGATAGTCATCCTGATATAATAAGCAGTGGGCACTTTTAGTTAACCATTCCGTTGTAGTTGCAACACTTACTAGTCAGATACAATTAGCATGAGATATCCCAAACCCAGCAGTTGTTGGTACTTTTATTTAGCCATTCCATTGTAGTTGCAATACTTACTAGTCAGGTACAATGGTCGCAAGCGACAACCCAAACAAGCAATTGTTGGCAGTTTTATTTAGCCATTCCATTGTAGTGAAGCTGATTACTAGTCATATCGGATACAAGTCAAATTATGATAGTAAACTTTAGTTATAGTTGTCTATGATCAAGCACTATGCTCCAAGTCGTCCATAACCGCGGACACGGCTTCTCGAAAAGATTTAACCCTGCAGGGGTGCACCAAAGTTTCCACACGCACCTACACCCTTGTTGTCGGATCAGGTAGGTACAAGATCACAAAACATACACCCAACGGTATGTCGACGGGTTTCGGACACGACGTTTCCTGCACCAAAAGCAAGCACGGGGAACCCCACTAAGTACACCATAACAAAGTCGGTAGGCTCAGACAGACTCGGGGTTTGTGGAGCCATGTCAGAACGATCGGAACCCGAAACTCTCGGGCTTGTCGATACAGCAAAAACGGGTCACGATCCTAAACAGTACAGGTGCTCCTCGCACAATCGTAAATAAAGAAGTAAAGCATGGCATAATTACAGAATAGTAATAAAGCCCCAAACTACTTGTGGCCCCCAGTACAGTACTTGGAATCAGGTACTAAATCGATGGGGGTGCACATACATCCCACATGTGGTTAGCGCGCTCGATCTCGGAACAGGTGTCAAGAACTCGGGGTCCTACGGGACACCAGTGAGCGGTCGGAAACCAAACATTATCTATCACCCACTGGTGCCTCTGCATTTACCTACTTCAATTTTAGTTATTAAACAGTAATTAAAGTAACGATAATTAAAGCCATGATCATCACCAACCTTAAACATACGGCAATACTCCAACAATTGTGGTACTTGACGACACGCAACAGCACTTGAGCATGCGAATACGACGCGCAGGTCCAACTATCTACCAAACAACAGGTAATAGGATGTGTCCAAGGCAATATAAGGCTGCAAGGGATATCACGGGTACGAAACTAGAGCATCGCAACACAGATAGCAATAGATCAACAGGAGGGAATAAATACTATAAAAGTAAGATAGGTAGAAAGGGGGAGGTTCTCGCCTGAAAAACATTGTCGAAAGTTCAACCGAAGATCGGGTCGACACTCGCATCAACTCAACGCCCTTATCCGCGAAGAACCAAAACACTAGAATAAACACCGGATGCAATATTTAATACTACGGCAAAAGATCGGGCATGATGCATGAATGATGTATGACATGGCAAAGCTGCGATGCAATTAGGTCATATTAAGCAGAACCGGGGTCCCGATAATTATTTACTAGGTTCATGTTGTTTAGATAACCCACATTTTAAATGTTGTCTTAACATGGCAAGATATATCATTGGTTCGATGCACAAATTTAAATGGGGCCATTATTAGACTAGATTCGCCCGCATATGGCCTCCATATTTAATTTAGGTGAATCAACATAAGGCCCCCAAACCACAGACAAGCATGCATGCATGAACAATTTAATATGCATCAGTTGATAATGTCATATTATAAAATAATGGGGTCTCGGATAGGGGATCACATTAGGGTTCGGCGAACTTGGGCTCCGAGGGGTTCGGGGTCGGTCTCAGGGTTCGACGGGGGAACGGCTCGACGAGATCGGTCTTGGAAAACGGAAGTCGATCTTGTCGCATCCGAGAAGAAGAACTTGGTTGGCGTCGGGGCGCATTGGATTCGCCCGGGTCGGTGCCGATCTTGTCGTCACGAAGACCTTGTCGGGACCTCGTACCGGGTCGGTCTTGGCGTTCGGGAAGAAGAACTTGTCGTCCTCGTGGCGATCTTGGCGTTCTGGAAGAAGAACTTGTCGTCCTCGTGGCGATCTTGGTGTTCTTCAGGTTCGGGCCCTGGCGCTTCGGATCGGTCTTCAGGGTCTCCGTCATCGGATCTGTGAAGGAGAACTTGTCGGTCCCAGGTTCCATGTCGGCATTCTCGGTGTCCCGCGGTGAAGTGCTTGTCGTTTTTGGTGGCGAGCTTGGCGGTCATCGGGTCCGGGGGCGATCTTGGAATGTGGCGCCGATGGTTCATCGGATTCGCACGGGACATTGTCGATCTTGTCGAGATGGGTCTTGGAAGATAGCAGCACAGTACATACACGCACGTATGCGGATGTGTACAGGAGCAGTACCACAGAGAACCAGTCCAAGCAGCGACCGTCAAGAACCTCCACCTGGGGTCACAGGGGCGCTTAGGCAACGGACGGTGACCGGCACCAGACGCGAAGCAAGGCGGGGTCTGCAAGGTTGAGGCCGGGACGAACGGCGACGCTGCGAGGCTAGAGGAGGCCACGGATGGCCGGGTTGAGGGTGCCGACGCGGGCGGCGCTGAGCTTGAGAGACACTGGGGAGGCGCCACGGTGGCCGAAGGTCGCTGCGGCGGGTACCCGGGAGGAGGCCAGACGATGCGGCCTGCAGCCGGAGCGGGCTCGAGGGCGCATGGAGGAGGAGGCGGAGGCGAGCTCGGGCGAGCCAGGCGCAGCGCACGGTTGGCGTGGCGAGGCCGTGGTCGGGCTCGGGCTTGGCGGCGGGGACGGGCGCGGCTCGGTGCTCGCTGGCGGCGGCCGAAAGCGAGGCGGGCAAGGCCGGCCGAGGTGCAGAGAGGCGAGGGGCGTCGCAGGGAGGCGCCCTCGGGCGAGGGGGCCGGCGGGAGGCGGGCGCTGGGCGAGGCCGAGCGGGGCGGTGGTTGGGTGCGGGAGGAGGGAGCGCGTGAGGGAGAGAGAGGAAGGAGACGGGGTCAGGGGGACGCGGGGCCAGTGGGTGGGGCCGCGCGGGTAGGCGCGTGCGGGTGTGTCGCTGGGGGGAGCGGGGTGGCGTGCGTGGTGTTGCGTGTGTGGTGGGTCCCGGCTGGCGGCAGGTGGGTGTGTGTCCAGCAGGTGGGTGTGGGTGGGTCCTGGCGGTGGAGGGAGTGGGGAGGGTAGGATGAGGTGGCAGGCTAGGAATGGAGGGAGAGAAGGGAGAGGTGAGGTGGCGACAGAATATTGGGTGGGGTGAGGTGGAGGGGGGCTGGGTAGATTAGGACTAGGTAGGAAAAGAATTTAGGTGGCCCGATTTTGTACTGGGGGTGGCCGACTGGGTCGGATCGGCCCAGTTCGGCTGCCCCCTAAAAATAATATAAAATTTTATGTATTGTTTAAAGACTTGTGCAATTTATTTCTAGACAAATAAAATATCCGGAAGGGTCCGGGGATTATTTTGAAATAGAGAGGGATCTTTGTAGAAAGCAAGAGTAGGTTTTAACAAAATAGTTTTAGTCAATGAGCTGCATGATGATGTCATGATGAGGCAATGCACAAAAACAACGCGATTTTCTAGTAGTGGTTTTAGCGGGATGCCACAAGTCGACACCACTAACAATGGATCTCGCCCTCGAGATCCGCCTCATGGTACCGGAAAGAAGGCCGACGATCTGATCCTTCGCGCTTCGTGTAGATCCTCGCGACACCACTAACAATGATTGTTCCCCATTCGTCGAGAGAACACTCCGGAGAAACAAAGATTAAGGTAAAGGTCTCAAAAGGGTAAGGCCACCTCTAACTTCCACGGAAGGAGTATAACTGCAAGGATTCACCATTCAATGTGCAAGAGCGAATGATAAGAGTAGTCGGATGGTGATCAGTCCATCACGCACCCAAAGCATTACTCTGCACATGAATAGGAAACTATGCAACCAACTCTCGGAATTCAGATTGTAGATCTCGACAAGCGAGGTTCGGAAACAAAGGAGTGATCTGGACTACTCGGATCGCGTAGATGATGTCGTAACGTCGGAGAACACTGGGAGGCACAAACAAGGAACAAAGGATGGTAACACAGATAAATGACCACTCAAATAGCAGGAGGAACGGATGTAGAAACACCGTTATCAAAAGAGGAAGCGAAACCCTGAAGGTACGATGGAACCCAACCACGAGAAATCCTGGACTCGAAGAGAGAGAAGAGAGCGGATTCAAAACACGCAGAGGTGAGAGGAGAGCAGCAGAGGGGTAAGGAGTAAAATTAGACCTAATCAGAACTATCCAACCGATTTTTTCAAAAATAGTTTTGACACTCTACTTCGGCCGTTAGCTAGGTTATCCTCTGCTGGACTTGTGGGGTATCATAGCTGTGGGCTCGATACCACTCTGTAACACCCTCGAATCGGCCCTATGCAAGTTTTAGCGAAACCCTCCAAACCCGATAGAAGCGATTCAAAGGTGCCCCAGCACTTTCGTCGGTGGAAAGCGGTAATAACATTACACAAGTCCTCGATGGGACCCCACGAGCGGATATATATACAACACGACTCCATGAGTCAAGAATACAGATATCTGAACAAAGATCCAAATCACCTTGAAAAGCGATAGAGCGTCCAGCTACGGACAAGATGCAAATGGGGCTAAGAGCCACGAAGAATAACCAATGGCGTCCATAACCTGCCCAGGCCAAGCCGGAAGGGTAACCACCTAACAACGTCGATCTCAAAACACCTTAAACAAAAGGGTGCCGACAAAGGGCAAAGGAAAAAGAGCATCGATCGAGGCGATTGCAGCGAGGCTAGAATTCGCGGTCCTCGCCTACATAGGTATGGTGGATCAAGCGGCGTGGCATGCACTAATCAACCTATAGAGACTCGATACAACTGGCGGCTATCAGAGAGGGGAAAGAAAGACCTATTCGGAACCATCCTGATACTACCATCAAACAAACACATCCTGGTGTTTCCCCCTCGAGACCAAACGAGAAAGTCAACCGAGGAACTCACACAGTTGGCAGTTTTACTTATTCGGTTATCGTTGCAGCAATTACTAGTCAGGTATAGATAGTCATCCTGATATAATAAGCAGTGGGCACTTTTAGTTAACCATTCCGTTGTAGTTGCAACACTTACTAGTCAGATACAATTAGCATGAGATATCCCAGACCCAGCAGTTGTTGGTACTTTTATTTATCCATTCTGTTGTAGTTGCAATACTTACTAGTCAGGTACAATGGTCGCAAGCGACAACCCAAACAAGCAATTGTTGGCAGTTTTATTTAGCCATTCCATTGTAGTGAAGTTGATTACTAGTCATATCGGATACAAGTCAAATTATAACAGTAAACTTTAGTTATAGTTGTCTATGATCAAGCACTGTGCTCCAAGTCGTCCATAACCGCGGACACGGCTTCTCGAAAAGATTTAACCCTGCAGGGGTGCACCAAAGTGTCCACACGCACCTACACCCTTGTTGTCGGATCAGGTAGGTACAAGATCACAAAACATACACCCAATGGTATGTCGACGGGGTTTCGGACACGACGTTTCCCAGACCCAAAGCAAGCACGGGGGGCCACCCCACTAAGTACACCATAGCGAAGTCGGCCGGCTCGAGACGGACTCGGGGTTTGTGGAGCTGGTGTAAGCTTGGGAACCCGAAACTCTCGGGCTTGTCGATACAAAACGGGTCACGATCCTAAGCGATCAGTGCTCCTCGCACAATCGTAAATAAGCGATAAAGCATGGCATAAGTACGAATAGTAATAAAGCCCCAAACTACTTGGCCCCCTGATGCAGATTTGGAATCAGGTACTAAATCGATGGGGGTGCCCATACATCCCACATGTGGTTAGCGCGCTCGATCTCGGAACAGGTGTCAAGAACTCGGGGTCCTACGGGACACCAGTGATCGGTCGGAAACCAAACATTATCTATCACCCACCGGTGCCTCTGCATTTACCTACTTCAATTTTAGTTATTAAACAGTAATTAAAGTAACGATAATTAAAGCCATGATCATCTCCAACCATAAACATACGGCAATACTCCAACAACTGTGGTACTTGACGACACGCAACAGCACTTGAGCAAGCGACTACGACGCGCAGGTCCAACTATCTACCAAACAACAAGTAATAGGATGTGTCCAAGGCAATATAAGGCTGCAAGGGATATCACGGGTACGAAACTAGAGCAAGGCAACACAGATAGCAATAGATCAACAGGAGGGAATAAATACTATAAAAGTAAGATAGATAGAAAGGGGGAGGTGCTCGCCTGAAAAACATTGTCGAAAGTTCAACTGAAGATCGGGTCGACACTCGCATCAACTCAACGGCCTTATACGCGAAGAACCAAAACACTAGAATAAACACCGGATGCAATATTTAATACTACGGCAAAAGATCGGGCATGATGCATGAATTATGTATGACATGGCAAAGCTGCGATGCAATTAGGTCATATTAAGCGGAACCGGGGTCCCGATAATTATTTACTAGGTCCATGTTGTTTAGATAACCCACATTTTAAATGTTGTCTTAACATGGCAAGATATATCATTGGTTCGATGCACAAATTTAAATGGGGCCATTGTTAGACTAGATTCGGCCGCATATGGCCTCCATATTTAATTTAGGTGAATCAACATAAGGCCCCCAAACCACAGACAAGCATGCATGCATGAACAATTTAATATGCATCAGTTGATAATGTCATATTATAAAATAATGGGGTCTCGGATAGGGAATCACATTAGGGTTCGGCGAACTTGGGCTCCGAGGGGTTCGGGGTCGGTCTCAGGGTTCGACGGGGGAACAGCTCGACGAGATCGGTCTCGGACAACGGAAGTCGATCTTGTCGCATCCGAGAAGAAGAACTTGGTTGGCGTCGGGGCGCATTGGATTCGCCCGGGTCGGTGCCGATCTTGTCGTCACGAAGACCTTGTCGGGACCTCGTACCGGGTCGGTCTTGGCGTTCGGGAAGAAGAAGTTGTCGTCCTCGTGGCGATCTTGGCGTTCTGGAAGAAGAACTTGTCGTCCTCGTGGCGATCTTGGCGTTCTTCAGGTTCGGGCCCTGGCGCTACGGATCGGTCTTCAGGGTCTCCGTCATCGGATCTGTGAAGGAGAACTTGTCGGTCCCAGGTTCCATGTCGGCATTCTCGGTGTCCCGCGGTGAAGTGCTTGTCGTTTTTGTGGCGAGCTTGGCGGTCATCGGGTCCGGGGGCGATCTTGGAATGTGGCGCCGATGGTTCATCGGATTCGCACGGGACATTGTCGATCTTGTCGAGATGGGTCTTGGAAGATAGCAGCACAGTACATACACGCACGTATGCGGATGTGTATAGGAGCAGTACCACAGAGAACCAGTCCAAGCAGCGACCGTCAAGAACCTCCACCTGGGGTCACAGGGGCGCTTAGGCGACGGACGGTGACCGGCACCAGACGCGAAGCAAGGCGGGGTCTGCAAGGTTGAGGCCGGGATGAACGGCGACGCTGCGAGGACAGAGGAGGCCACGGACGGCCGGGTTGAGGGTGCCGACGCGGGCAGCGCTGAGCTTGAGAGACACTGGGGAGGCGCCACGGTGGCCGAAGGTCGCTGCGACGGGTACCCGGGAGGAGGCCAACGGAGGACAGACGACGCACAGCACGGCGGGCTTCGGGCGGCGCATGGAGGAGGAGGCGGCGGAGGCGAGCTCGGGCGAGCCGCCGGACGGCGCAGGGTTGGCGTGGCGAGGCCGTGGTCGGGCTCGGTCTTGGCGGCGGGCAGGCGCGGATCGGTGCTGGCGGCCGCAGCGAGGCGGGCAAGGCCGGCCGGAGGGTGCAGAGAGACGAGGAGGGGCGTCGCAAGGGGAGAGGGGCGCCCTCGGGCGGCCGGCGAGGTGGGGGCCGGGCGGGAGGCCGGGGGCGCGCCTGGGCGGGGAGCCGAGGCCGAGCAGGGCGGTGGTTGGGTGCGGGAGGAGGGAGCGCGTGAGGGAGAGAGAGGAAGGAGACGGGGTCAGGGGACGCGGGGGTGGGCAGGGTGGCGCGTGCGGGTGTGTCGCTGGGGGGAGCGGGGTGGCGTGCGTGGTGTTGCGTGTGTGGTGGGTCCCGGCTGGCGGCAGGTGTGTGTGTGTCCAGCAGGTGGGTGTGGGTGGGTCCTGGCGGTGGAGGGAGTGGGGAGGGTAGGATGAGGTGGCAGGCTAGGAATGGAGGGAGAGAAGGGAGAGGTGAGGTGGCAGCAGACTATTGGGTGGGGTGAGGTGGAGGGGGGCTGGGTAGATTAGGACTAGGTAGGAAAATAATTTAGGTGGCCCGATTTTGTACTGGGGGTGGCCGACTGGGTCGGATCGGCCCGGTTCGGCTGCCCCCTAAAAATAATATAAAATTTTATGTATTGTTTAAAGACTTGTGCAATTTATTTCTAGACAAATAAAATATCCGGAAGGGTCCGGGGATTATTTTGAAATAGAGAGGGATCTTTGTAGAAAGCAAGAGTAGGTTTTAACAAAATAGTTTTAGTCAATGAGCTGCATGATGATGTCATGATGAGGCAATGCACAAAAACAACGCGATTTTCTAGTAGTGGTTTTAGCGGGATGCCACAATTCTCTTCGTACCTGATGATGCACAAGGTACGCGTATGAAGTAGCAGGCCATCCAAGGGTGTATCGAAGTCACACAAGGAGAGGAGCGAGTTCACCTTAGCTTGAAGGAGTTTGGCTCGGGCTCGAGTCATGGGTCCACTTGGGGAGCTTGTGGGAGTAGATGTAGTAGATGTAGTAGCGTTCGTAGGACGGGCTGCATCAGCTCCCCCCCCCTTGGGGAAGAGTCGTCCTCGACTCTTCAACCTTCTCAACTTCATCTTCTCCATGGTAGGGTGATAGGTCCTTGACATTGAATGTCGAGCTCACAAGATACTTTGATGTTGGGATATCGATGATATAGGCGTTGTTGTTGATCCTCTTTAGCACTTTGAATGGTCCATCACCTCGTGGCTTGAGTTTGGAGTCGTGTTCCTTGGGGAAGCGGTCTTTACTTAAGTGTATCCACACAAGGTCGCCTTCTTCGAAGATCATCTCTTTCTTGTTCTTGTTTAGTTTTGATGCTTGGCGAAGTACTTGGTGCTCGATCGTAGCTCTTGTGTCTTCATGGAGTTTCTTTATTTTGTGGGAGCGCTTGACAACGTCCATATTGGCACGTTCATGAAGTGGTAGTGGAAGGATATCTAGCGCGGTGAGAGGCTCGAAGACGTAGACGATCATGAACGGGCTCCGCATGGTGGTGGAGTGCTTGGCGCGGTTGTAGGCGAACTCGGCGTGTGGAATACATTCCTCCCAGTCTTTAAGGTTCTTCTTTATCAACCCCGGAGGAGTGTGCCAAGACTTTGATTGACGACCTTGGTTTGTCCATCGGTTTGAGGATGCGAGGCGGACGAGAAGAGGAGCTTGATGCCGAGCTTGGCCATGAGAGTCTTCCAGAAGTAGCTCATGAATTTTACGTCGCGGTCGGAGACGATTGTTCTTGGTACACCGTGTAGCCGAATTATTTCCCTGAAAAACAAATTTGCTACATGTGAAGCATCATCGGTCTTATGGCACGGAATGAAATATGCCATTTTTGAAAAGCGATCCACTACTACAAATATAGAATCATGTCCATGTTTAGATCTAGGCAAGCCTAACACAAAGTCCATGCTAATGTCCGACCAAGGTGCATGAGGAATAGGCAATGGCATATAAAGACCAAAGGGGTTGGACTTAGACTTAGCTTGGATACATGTAGTGCATCGTTGGACGTGGCGCTCCACGCCGCGCTTCATCTTTGGCGAAAAGTAGTGAGTGGAGAGCATGTCATAAGTCTTGTCACGGCCAAAGTGACCCATAAGGCCTCCACCATGGGACTCTTGAAGAAGCAAAAGTTGGAGAGACGATTTCGGAATGCAAAGCTTGTTTTGTTTGAAAAGAAAACCCTTATGCAAATAGAAATCATAAATCCCTTTGTATATTGAACATTTTGCAAAAATTGGTCCAAAGAAAGGGTCGGACACGTACAAAGATTTGATGTCATCAAGACCCAAGTCATTTACTTCGAGTCGTGTAAGAAGGCTTCTGTTTTTGCGAGACAAGGCGTCCGCTACCACATTTTCTTTGCCCTTCTTGTATTTGACAATGTAAGGAAAAGACTCCATGAACTCAACCCATTTTGCGTGCCTTTTACTCAAATTGGCTTGGCCCTTAAGATACTTCAACGACTCATGGTCGGAATGGATGATAAATTCTTTGGGCCAAAGATAGTGTTGCCACACTTGAAGAACTCGAACCAAGGCAAAAAGTTCTTTGTCATAAATGGGATAGTTTAGGCGTGCGCCATCAAGTTTCTCACTATGGTAAGCAATAGGACGCCCATTTTGCATAAGGACGCCACCAATGCCAATACCACTAGCGTCACATTCAATCTCAAAGGTTTTTGTGAAATCCGGTAATGCAAGAAGTGGTGCTTAGGTGAGCCTCGTTTTGAGCTCATCAAAATCCTTTTGTTGTGCTTTTCCCCAAATGAATGTGACATTTTTCTTGGTCAATTCGTTGAGGGGGCAAGCAATGGTAGAAAAGTCTTTCACAAAACGACTGTAAAAGCCAGCCAACCCATGAAAACTACGAAGTTCACTAACATTTGTAGGGATGGGCCAATCTCGTATGTCCTTGACTTTTGAGACATCAACTTCAATGCCATTAGAAGACACAACAAAACCAAGTAAAATCAGATTGTCTTTTGCAAAAGTGCACTTTGGGAGATTAGCATAAAGCTTTTCATGACGAAGGATTTGAAGGACCTCCTTAACATGAGTAACATGCTCCTCTAGTGACTTGCTATAGACAAGGATGTCATCAAAGTAAACAACTACACTCTTCCCAATGAGAGACCTCAAAATATGGTTCATGAGGCGCATGAAGGTAGATGGGGCATTAGATAAGCCAAAAGGCATAACCAAGCTTGGTCTTGAAGGCGGTTTTCCACTCATCACCTTCGGCCATGCGAATTTGGTGGTAGCCACTACGAAGATCAATTTTCGAAAATATAGTGGCTCCACATAACTCATCAAGCATGTCATCAAGACGCGGTATAGGATGTCGATAACGCACGGTGATAGCATTGATTGGACGGCAGCCGCGCTTGGGCTAGTGCTTACTTGGATCAAACCTTTGGAGACGAGTTGGTTGATTTGACGTTCGATCTCCTTTATCTCTTCCGGGTTCGTGCGATACGCGGAGCGGTTTGGGAGTGGGGCGCCGGGTATGAGGTCGATGCGGTGCTCGATTCCACGAAGAGGAGGGAGGCCATGAGGAAGCTCTTCGAGAAATACATCTTGGAATTCCTGCAAAATAGCCATCAAAGGAGGAGGAACATTTGTCAAGTCGTTAGTTCCTTGCGCTAGTCCCTTGCATACAAGGACATAGTGCAAGATGGATGGGTTGTTCCGCACTTCTCTCATCTCACTTTTGGTGGCAAGAAGAACACTCTTAGTTTTTCCACTCGAGTTTGGCTTGTAGCTCTCACTCACTATGGTGTGGTTCTCTCGCTCACCACTCTTCTCACAAGGTGTTTTTGTGTATTGCGCCCTCGCTAAAGCCTTTGCATTGTCCGCAATTATTTGGCTAGGAGTCATTGGTTGCAACACACAAGTTTTATCAAGCCATTTGAAGGTATAAGTGTTTGAGTGACCATCATGCAAAGCACGCTTGTCATATTGCCACGGCCTTCCGAGCAACATATGGCAAACCGTCATTGGGACCACGTCACATTCCACCGTGTCCTTGTAGGGCCCAATTGAGAACGTAACCCAGACGGTGTGCTTGATCTTGACGGATCCTTGGTCACTTAGCCATTGTATGTGGTAGGGGTGTATATGCGGATGGAGGGTGAGGTTGAGTTTCTCACACAATTCTGTGCTTGCAAGATTGTGGCAACTCCCTCCATCGATGACAACTTTGATGGACTTCCCATTGATGTCGGCACGAGTTTGGAAGATGTTCGAGCGTTGGTCTTCATTCTCATTGGCTTGGGTAGTTAAGACCCTAGTGACCACAAGCGATGGACTTGCGTCATGCTCACACACAAGAAGTTCTTGGTCCTCTTCCAAATGTTGCCTTGCCATGGCTTCCTTGACCCTTGCGTCAAACTCTTCTTCACTCAAGTATTCTTCATCGCCGTTGTCATGAATGAACAAAACTTTGTTGTTCCCACATGCGGCCGACTTGTGTCCTTTGCCTCCACACTTGTAGCATTCACCATTGAATGGTTGATCATCCCTTGTGTTTTTGCCACTTGGGGGCTATTTTCCTTGAGGGAGTGTTGGCTTGAAGGGAAGCTTGGTGGTACTTGAGGAGCTTCCACTTGGTGTTATTGGAGTAGTGGTTGGTGCTTGCTTGTAGGTGAAGTACGTCTTTGGCTTGTTGTACTTGATGTCCTCTTGTACTTGACGCTCGGCCTTTGATGCGATGTGCACAAGCTCAACCATGTTGTTGTACTTTTGGAACTCGGTGATGCGCTTGATGGGATGGTTCAAGCCATTGAGAAAGCGTGCCATTGTTTGTTCATCTCGCTCTTCAATGTTGGCACGGATCATGTTGAGCTCCATTTGCTTGAAGTACTCTTCCACGTTCTTTGTCCCTTGACTAAGCGTTTGAAGCTTGTTGAAGAGGTCACGCGTGTAGTGTGAAGGAACAAAGCGGGATCTCATATGAGCCTACATATCTTGCCAAGTTGCGATTGGAGGCTCTTCTTTTTTTCATGACGAGTTGGACTTGTTCCCACCAAAGGTTGGCATACTCATCAAACTCGAGGGATGCCATGGCCATCATCTTCTCATTGCTATATTTGTGCATGCGGAAGATCTTGTCGACCTTGAGTTCCCACGAGAGATATTCCTCGGTTTCATTGGAACCGGTGAACTTGGGCATGGTGAATTTGAGCTTGCCGAAAGTTTCTTCTCCATTGTGGTTCCGGTTGCGGCGGTTGCCATGATTTGGGCGGTCATCATCATCATCCGAGCTCTCATGTCTTGCTTGGTGATGGTTGCGTTGCTCTTGCGGTTGTTGAGGTGTCGCGTTTGGTGGCGGAACTTGGTTTTGACGACGAGCTTGGGGAGCTTTCTCGTGTTGTTGGCGCGGTTGAGGACGAGGAGGAGGTTGATGGTCCTCACGACGAGCTTGGGGAGCTTGCTCTTGTTCTTGTCGTGGGTGGTGCCGAGGAGCATTGTCTTGCGCCCTGTGGCGAGGAGGACGTCGAGCCGCAGCGCAATGGGGTGCTCTTCTTCTTCTTGATGTGGAGGAGGCTCGTCATGACCATCATGTTACCGACGTGGACGATCATGTCGATGATGACGCCTTGGAGGATCTTCGAGTGCTTCACGTCGACGGTGATCTTGTTCGTCCTCTTCGGATGCTTCACTTGTTGTTGAAAGGACATGTCGACGGCGATGGGCTTGGTGGTCCATGTGAGGTTGCTCTTGTTGAATAACAAGTGCCCTTGGTTGTGGCCGGTTCGCTTCACGTCATGGAGGTCTTGCGGAGCGGTCACCATCATAGCTTGACGTTGCGGCGTGTCGCGGAGATGGTACCGCTTGAGAAGAGATCATGGATTGAAGAACGGGTCCATCCCGGTGCCTTGAAGCGTGACGGCGAGGTGCACTTGATTCACTTGAGGAGTGCCGAGATGAGCTTGAGTCGTGCGAGCGTGGCCTTTCTAGTCCATCAATGAGGCGTTGAAGCTTCTCATCCGTTGAGGCGAGGGCGCGACCAAGAGCTTCATTTTGATGACCGAGGTTGTGTTGCATGGTATGCATTTGGCCTCGGACTTCTTCGAAGCGGTTGTCGATGTTCTTGAGCTCCACGCGGGCTTCGCTAAATTGTTCATCTTGCGCCGCTCGAGAGCTTCACAACGGTAGTTGAATTCTCCTCGGACCTTCCAATGGTCCCATCTTGTCATGAATTGTGTGTCGTCCTCCGGAGGTTGTGGTGGTTGGGACGGCTCTCCATTCCTGTCCATGATGCAAAGCCAACAAGGGTTGTATATGGAGAAAAAGGGTGCATAGAGTTAGCCTTTTACCTCACCTTGGAGATTATATCAAACCAATTGCCACACAAATGAGAGAACAGCGTGCAAAGTGAAATGGCCAAGAAATTCACACACACATATGCTACAACTCTCAAAAGCTTTTGGTGGAAGGTTAGGATTATGGAAAACCAAACGAAACGATCCAAGCAAAAGGTTATTGTTCTACGTGGTAAAGAACCAAAGATCAAAAGCAAAAGGATACGATCTACAACAACACGGAAAACGCACACGTGGAGAAAAACGGGGTTAGCACGACTATGAAAATGAACAGGAAAGGTCCTAACGAAGACTACGCTCGGTTGTCATGCCAACTCAAGGAGAGACCACAACTCGTTTGCCAAAAGAGGATAAGCACTAGATTTGTGCACTTGCCTTGGTGCGCTCTTTCTTCTCTCTTTCTTGGCTTACAAGCTTGGTATTCTCTTTGTATTGGGAGACTATGTATCTTTTTTTCTTTTTCTCTTTTTTTGATTCTTTTCCTTTTTCTCCCTTTCTATGCTACTATGTTAACTTTTGTATTTGGCCTCACACTCTCACTTTCTGAAGGCAAGTGCACAATTCTTAGACAAAAACAAAATGAGTTGCTCTCATAGGATAGATACACACAAAGGAAGACATGGGGTTGTCAAAGTGGTGCAGGTTATACCTTTGGTATTGTTGACGACTTGCAACCGTTGGTGGGGATGATGTTCGAGTGTCGCGGTGTCGTTGAGCGCGTGGTGACTTTGATGCGGAATCTTGTGTTAAAATGGCGACAAACACGCGAAACACGAACAAATTGAAGATGGAAAGTCAGCAAACGAAGTTGGGGCGTCAGGAGAAGGAGAAAAAGTTTCTGTGACGCGCGGTAGTACCGCCCGGCACGACCGGTAGTACCGGACGGCGGTAGTACCGCCTGCTCGACCGGTAGTACCGCTGGTCGCAGAACAAGAACGAGATCCACTTGACACAAACCTCAAATTCGTTGGAATCTGACCGAAAGGCTGGGCTAGGAACAACAGGGGCTATAGATCGACTCCAGGAGCAACAGATCTATGGACCAAAACCACGAAAAACTCACCAAATCCAAAGATCAATCCGAAGGCAAATTGGGGCTCTTTTTGGTGGGATTTTCGATTTTAAGGGGAATAAAAGAAAAATTGGGGGGAAATTAGTGATCAACCTTGCTCTTGATACCAAGATGTTACTGGGTAACCCCTTGGGGTGGCCCGATCTTTCACGAATCTCCACGGGAATCGAGGGTAGAGCGGTGGAAGGGGGAAAGGGGATGAAATCCACGAACACACGCACACAAAGAACCCGATGAACTCACGCACACAAAACACGATACACGCTGATAACTCACGCCGGTGGCAACCGGTCCAACATAATCTCTAGGATCGGTGTTGGGCGAAGCTCTCTCTCCACGCCAACAACGGGGGACGAGGTGCTTGGTGAGATCTTGACGACTTGGGGGCGAGAAACCGAGAACCCAAGGCCTTGTACAACTTGAACGCACTAGGCAAGATCCAAGAGGAGGGTGGATAATAGGGTGCTCCTTGGTAGGAGCATGAGACCAATAGATGTAAGATCCTCAAAGGGTTTCCTTAATCTATTATTATCCAAGTCTAGGGTTTACAATGGAGGGTGGGGGCTATTTATAGGCCAACCACATAAACAGGGGTATTTTAGGAACAAAATAGCGAAATATAGAAAGGGTTACAGGGCGCTGGGCCGACTTAACACGATCAGGTCCACATACGTCCGGTAGTACCGGTCCAGCACGACCGGTAGTACCGGTCAGCCGGTAGTACCGCTTCCAGGCCCGGTAGTGCCGCTTGCCGTCCTGGGACTTGCGCTGGCGTCGTCTGTTGGTGGCGGTAGCAGGGGCGGTAGTGCCGTGGTCCGGTAGTACCGGGTCCTGGGCCGGTAGTACCGCCAGTGACAGAGAGTATTTGGCTTGCGCTGGGGTCGTCTGTTGGTGGCGGTAGCAGGGGGCGGTAGTGCCGCCGGGCGGTAGTACCGGTCGCCAGGTCCGGTAGTACCGCTGGCGACAGAGGGCATTTGGTTCCCTCCGCTGGTGCTCCTCCGTTCTCTGGGTCATTCTCTTCGTACCTGATGATGCACAAGGTATGCGTATGAAGTAGCAGGCCATCCAAGGGTGTATCGAAGTCACACAAGGAGAGGAGCGAGTTCACCTTAGCTTGAAGGAGTTTGGCTCGGGCTCGAGTCATGGGTCCACTTGGGGAGCTTGTGGGAGTAGATGTAGTAGATGTAGTAGCGTTCATAGGACGGGCTGCATCAAATAGGGTCATACTCATACTACTCTTAATAAAGAAGGAACTTATTTTCGGTCAGCTTATGCCTTCTTCTGCCTAGGACCGAGCCCTTTGAGTAACTACGGCATGTTACGAACAAAAAGGCCTATAGACTGTACCTCTAGTAAGATGCTTCCCTTGCATTGATGAGATATTTACCAAAACAATCGAGACTTACCTTACAGAGCATACCAAGTTGGATTTGAACTCTTTCTCCCAACTCTCTACATACGAAAATATGCAATAGAGAAACACTCAGGCGCGCAGCGAGCTAACAGCAAATTCAAGAGAGAATCTCAGGGTTTTCGATTAGAATCTGCTAATCCGAATTCTTGACTTGCTTTCCCTCGAGGAACTAATCCACCGAGAGTCGTGCGTTCCCGTGATTCCAATGATTACTATTTGCCCCTCCTCTATCCAATACCGAGAAAGAGTTCGCCTTTGAATTGATTGCAAAATGGTAGCGGCAGCTAGCACAGGCAAGTGTGAGGCAGATAAGCCAAGAACTTACCTAACCGTTGAGTACCTCCTTCCCGGATGAATGAGCAAATCAATCACGAGTGGGGCCTCCATCAAGAAAATGTAACACTTTCACCGCCAACAAAAGGAAGCAGCTTTTCTTTTCGCTAATCCACTAATCCGTTTCCGAGGGTGAAACCTATTCCTGCTAATCCGTGGGTTCGGCTTGGCCCTGCTCTTTACTGAACTTCAACAACAACCTCCCTATCTGTTAATCCGATTCGTGGCCCTGCTGCTTTCGTTGCTAGCACTTCCGTTTTCTTCGAACGTGGCTTTCCTATGAATTGGAATTCCTTGCTTCTTGCTAAAACCGTGCCTCCTTTCCGAGTTCCTGCTTTCAAACTAGTACCCACCCAGATGAAAGGAGAGTACGGCTGAAGGCAGGGCCAGTCAGTGCATTTTCTTGCTTTTCACACTAGGATGCTTTGCTTGACAAGGGCTATCGTTGCAAACGTTCCTCTTTCAATTCAAAGTATCACGAGCAAAGAACATTTGTAACTAGTTTTCCTCCGTCCACCATGGAATGAAGATGATCAAATCAAGGATTTGAAAGGGAAGTAGGGTTTACTAGGTTTATGATATCATCCATATGAAATCTAAGCAAATTGAATAAGACAGTCATTTGATACATGTGATTCTCTTTTCATTGTGTTTTTAATCCTAAATGATGGATCGATTTTCCAATTCTTTATTTAGTTCATCTGTGTTGATGAGCTAAATCAAACATGGGGTTCTACGTGATCTCCGTTATGGATACTCTCCATGAGTATGAACATCATCAAGTCAACATTAGAGTCGACTCTAGTAACTCAGGATGAACCAGCTGGACTAAAAACAGGACCCATAGGATGTGTCATTATCTCTTTGATTCGTTTATAAGTCGGGTAAATTAGTGTGGTACTTTTCTTTGGTACCGGTACCAAAGATAAGGTGGGTCAAAAACCTATGGTATGGCTCCAAGAGGTAGGCAAAATCAGCTCTTTTTTACTCGGAAGACGTTATGCATCTGTTTTCTCGCTGCAAGCGAAGCATTAGAGATAGATTAGGAATTCAAGTAGGCGATCGATCGAAGCACGAACTACTTGAAATCGCGGATCGGCAGCTTCCTGCGACATTCCTTCAATGCAAACGTGGTATTTTTATACCCTTTGATAGATAGCAAGCAGCTCCTATAACTTGATCGACAGGACCCAACCAACTAAACTATTGATTTTGGCTAATCTAGACCTTTTGAGGAAAGCAGATGCAGATACGAAAGGAAGCTATTAGTTTTTATAGACCAGATGACTTATTTATGGAATATAGGTTGAGGAGCCAGATCCTGGAGCTTTTTTTATTGCTAGAACCATCCCAAAGTTGGTAATCCAGATCAGAGTTCTAAGTTTGGATGGCATGTACTGGATTTCTAGTCCTATAGTGGAAGAGCAGATAGGATCAGACCTACATGTAAGTTCGTTCGTTGGGTTAGTGGCCACCCGTACTCCAACCTATCTATATGGAAACAAAACGAATGACAAGGCCAAAGTAGCTGACTCTTATCGCTAACTTGACTCGGTCTAAGGGCGAGCTTGAATACAACTCATAGAACGACTCCTCTAGGGGCCTTCAGAGAAGAATGCCCACTTCCCCCACTACTGAAATATGAACCCTTTCGAACTCGACCTTTACTTAAGTGAGTATAGTATCTTGCAAGTTCACCCTAATTAAGATAACAACATCCTCCATCCTCTAGGCAACCCACAGCTGGCACCATCCCCTGGGCTTATTAACTCTGTTAATTGCTCCTCATTCATCCATTATAAGCTGAAAGTGGTATGGCTATGTATCCCTTTGCTTAGATCCTTTGATATTGCAGTTGGGGATGGAGAGGCTATAGGAATTCTTCAATATAGCATTATTCGTTCCTGTGACCCCTTGTCCCGTAGGTTTGGTTTACCTTGAGTGCATAGAAATGAAAGAATCCACATTCCATCATTCCTTCAGCGAGCATCTTTATTCACAAGGACAAGTGTTTCCTTCAACCGGTGTGTGCCACTGGATCAGGCTCTTGAAATTCAGGCGCTGGAATAGGTGTTTTGGCCGGGTCACCAATGCAAGGAAGGAGGCAAAGAAGGTTGTGGTTACATGGACTCTAGGGAAGCGGATCCTAACAAAACAACTTTCTCAGAATACGCTTTACCACCAACTGATAAGTAGTTTCTAGCTACAAGCAAATAAGGTCTAGAAAATCAAATATCATACAAAATGACTCCACTATTGCCTTTTGTAAAGACTCAGTATCTACCGCCTCTACTTTGGCAGCTTGTTCAGCTTCATACTCGGTGTAAGTCCTCTCATTTGATGGTATTGTGTACCTAAAGTTTACTAGCGGCTAGTTTTTGTTTAGAGACGGATCTATTGCGTTTCTTGATCCGATGAAATAGGCCCACGTGAGGGTGGCATGAGGAAGAAGTCAGAGCCTATCAGGCCCAAGCGAAGCTTTGCAGCGAGAGGATATCTTGATTCGAACCGCAATTGCTAAGGCTATGCCAGCTCAAATCCTGTAACGAGCAATCATCAACGGCTTCCCTAAATGTCACCATCCGCCATTCCGCACGCTCTGTGACACTGAAATGTTCAATTGCATGGAGGGTTTGTTTTGTTGAAGTCACCCATGCATAGCCATGGCAACTCAATCGACATGTTCTATATATGCAATCGCAGAGGCGAAATATTATTGTCAGCCTAGAATCGATACCCAGGGTTGTGCCGATCCGCTTGTCCCTCTAGCTCGTATTAGAAAACGCTGTATTTCTATGTAGCACAAGTGACTTACCATCCTACCAAGGATCCCTAGGATTTCAACACTAAATAAATCGAATCAATTTATTCTAGTGGTTGGTGAGGCGGGTAGAGCCGATTGGTATTCTGTATCAGGGGACCCAACCCTCCCTTGCATCTAAGGCACATTTCATCTCTGGGCCCGCCCCCAACAGATACCGGTACCGGCCATGAGGGCTTCTCCCTTCTCAAGTGCAAGAATGAACAATATCTTATTACATAAAGAACAAGAGCACGAGTTGCGTCAAATGAGCAAAAACAGTCTATCGAAAAGAGAAACTTGCCACTCAGCAGGCAGGGGCACTCACTATCCAAAATCGGTAGACAACAAGCAAGATATGGAGCTTCTGCTAGGCCTGGTTATCCCGAATCCTTTCCGCCCCTTCGGTTTGAGGTTATGCTTTGGCCTACCTAAAACTTGTGCTTATATAGTGTGATTCATTATGGTGCTCTCTCCCAATAACAGATAGCTCTAATAGAGCAATAGTGGAGGAAAGTCTTCATGAAAAAATATGGACTTGTTACTTTTGAATGATCAACTTATTCGGGCAGCTGGGAAATAAGAAGGATGACTTTAGTCAAATTAATGAAGCGATCCCGCGGATACAGAAGTTCAATTTGAAGTTCAATTTCATCATCATGAGAGCTGTGAAAAGCCGATCCTAGCGTGTTTATTAGCCCACTGAGCTAGAAAACCCCTCATCCGGGATGGGATGTATTGTATTATGCGCTTGTTCCGATGAAGCATAGGATCTGATAGAAACACGGGGTTTTTAGATTCCTCACGCTCTCTTTTCAGGCTTGGATTGGTTTTTTGATGCAGTAGAGAAGCCGTTTCCTTTGAACTTGGTCTATCGGACAGATATAGACATGGAGAAGCTTTTCAATGTCAATATTTCACTACTTTGTTTGGACCTTGCTTCTTCACTTAATGCTTGCTTTCCGTCTTGCCTTTGCTGGGCCTACGATAGGCTGTACTCCAATACGAAATAAGATTGTACATGAAGGTTGGTGAAAAGCAAAAGAAGCAATTGGTTCTCAAATGTGGTGACGTCACCTAGCTTTATTCTATATTTCTCATTCTATTGGTATGTATAGTGTCTTTCATCTGCTTTTTCATTCATTCTGCCCACAGCCGTTAGGTATTATGACAAAAGGAACCAGCATGTTGCTCCTGAATCTGCAGATAGAGAAGAGGGCACGTCTCTTTTTCTAGAAGCCGGTCTATGTTCTTATTCTTAATCGAATTCTAAAGTTTCAAATCACTTCCATTGGGCTGAGCGGGTCATATATGCCCTTTGGCTTTCACCTATGTTATGTATTCTCTCACAATCACTCCTAGCAATAAGTGAAAAGGCGGCTATCGATACTGTCCCAACACCTCCTCTTCCGTGTCTACTTATCCATTATAATTTATGACTGGTTCACGCTTGCTTGTGTATTGGTTATAACCTCTGTAATGTATTTTGTTTGGCTTAAATTGCCAAATAGCGAGACCAGACCCCATGAAGCTTGTAAGTCTAATGTTGATTTGCAAGAATCAGATTTACCAACGGAAACAACGCTTAGTGTATCCGCGGTGGGTGAATCTTAGGAAACTCGCCTTGTCCGAACAAAAGCAGGAGGTAGGTAGGTGGTAGTTAGAAGGATTCCTTCGGGGAGCTGCTTCTTCCTCTGGATTCCCTTCTTCTATAGACCCACGACTAGGGCAAAGTTTTAAAGAAATACGAACAGTTTGGTTTTCAGTGAGCCCGCTTCTTAGTGATAGGTTTCTAAAGTATCTATCGCTATGTGCCCCTCCCCGAAAAAAACAAATAGGCTCGGGCAATTATCAGCTTAGGGACAGCAAGCGGATAGTAGATCTGGCTCCATCCCTTAAATCCGCTATAACTGATAGAATCTTGTACGAGAGACCCGCAAATAAATAAGGAAACCAGCTTAAAACGCTTTTTAAGTAGAATCTGATCCATTACCTGCTAGCATATCTCCCCACCAGGACTCCCCCCAAAGCAAAGCGAAACCCGTTCTTTAATTCAATACCTAGATACGCTCCGGTCCAAGTTGAGGCACAATAGGAGGGATTTATGTCACCATTATTTATGGACCACGTAAACATACTTTTTGAGTTTAGATTCTTATGCTGGACCTGCAGCCCTAGCCTGGGACACCACTGTGCGACATAAAGATCGGATCAAGTTATGATTTCTCATTAATAAAGAGTACCCGAGAAGAATAGATATGATCCGGAAACACTCTTATTCGACGAGGCGTAGAGCGTTTGACTTTCTTCTTTACAATTTCCTTAATGCGCATGAATGAGAGATTACAACACTTAGTATGAGCATGTTGGCCTATGGAAGAAATTTTGTATCATATTAGTGCGCTTTAACTCTAAAGCCGTTAGCTACAACCTTTGATCGTGGTTTGGTATCCAAATAGGAAATTCTATCCAGTCCCTCGCTACACTATTTAGACGGATTGAAGCTTAAGCCAGATCGAACCTGTCTGAGTATATGCATTGATCCTAGAATAGATTCACAAGCTGAAGGGAGCCTCCTAAGAAGAATATGACTAAATACTCGGGTCAATCCCCCATTAGGGAGGGTATCACGTTTGGTGGAGTTCGCTATCTTTTCTTTTGATTTTGACAGACCTAAGAAAATCACTCACCCCGGCGGATCCGGAATTCCATTAGAAGGGCAATCTTCTTATGCTCACCGTAACTATGGAGTTAGCAAATTGGAACATTGCCCATACCACCCACTTGGTTTACTGTCGGTTCTCTATCAGATGGACCCTCTTGGTTCGCTGGGCCAGATACCCGCGGTTGGCCTTAGCTTTAGGTTGGCGCTTTCTTTTCAATTAGGGAATCTATCACCCATGGCACCTTCATCCTCAGCAAGAAGGTCAAGTATTTCTTAGAGTGATCTTATTTTTAGGCTTCATCTTCGACAGAGCAGAGCAGGCGTTGACCTCTCACCCTCAACCAATCAAACATGAATATTCTCCGCATAGCAACATAGCCCTTCGGGGTAGCTGCATTTAGCCATCCCTCTTCCTTCTATCCCCCAAAAAGATAGTTGAGCAAGTACCGAGCTAGTAACAACTAAAGACTTTCCTATAGCTACAACTAGTTTGTTTTCACTTTAGCTACAAGTTCCAACAAGCAGAAGAGTACCCTACCCTCCCATAGAGTCCTCTTCTTAATAGTTGCATTTCTCTTATTCTTTTCAACACAAGCTACAGACTGATTCGGCCGGGTCGATAAGCTGCCCCTCCCTCGATAAGAGTGGGTATGGGGGCTTCTTTCACTTGCTTATTATCCGAGAAAGTCCTTCCTAGGAAGCCAGTATCCTTAATCCATGGCTAGGAAGAAGTGCAGGCAATCAATGAAAGCAAATACACATAGAAGTATCAACTTCAAAGAATAGCAGTTACCAATAAATTCTTGTTCGATAGAACCAATTCCAATTTCTGTTTCCTTTCTCTCTTGACAAAATATTTCCTTGCTTTTGTTATTTTTAAACAACGGACAGGAGCTATTCAAACATCGTTATACGCAAACCATAGAGGTAGGCATTTCGGCACATCCTATGGAAGGCACTCACCTAGCCTAAAACTTTGACCCCGTGTTGGTACATTGAGCATTTATTGTATTTGAAAGGTCTCCTTTACCGCCATAGGATCTCGTACCCACAACTGTCTCTTCAACCTCAGCTTATCAGTGGTAGGAGGGAAGTCATCCAAACAAAGATACTAGACTATTGGCCATTAGTGCTTAGTGCTTTAGTGTCTTGATTGGCTATTAGTTCATATTGGCTTTAGAGTGTTGCATCTCCTCTTTATTATTGAGAAGAGGAGCCAACTCGGGGTTGGTAACTCTTCTGTTTGGTCCCTTTGTTTGAGCAGTGTCCAACCCCGATATAGATTAGGAGAAGCGATAGAAGTGGCTTGATTCTAAAAACAAATCAATATGGGGCATGGATATGAGAACATTCTTCCCTTGCATTACCCATTTCATGCACACCTTTAAGCTATACAAACAACGATATTATTCCACCAAAGCTATGTTTTAGAAGGTATCGAGTTTTTCAATCAGGAGGTTCGAACCCAAATAAATGGTACTCAAAGTTGAAACAAGATATTCGACCAACAGGTTTCTCTTAACCACTGGCTGGATCCACAGGGTTTAGTCATGACCAATCCAACTTGTATTCGATTTCATCGAAAGCTTGTTTCTCGCTCCATCGCGTAGCTGTGCACAAAATCAAAACAATCAAGTGAACAGAGAAAGGTTCTCTCCTTTCTGATCTTGTAAACAAGGCTCCCATTCTTTGTTTATTCAATAGCTTTGGTATGGCAAGACTAGATTTAGAGACCCTTGGTCAAGTGAGCCGCGTCCTTTGTGTTTTGAAAAAACTAGATTAAAAGCAGATGGCGTGGGCCCCGAAGAAGGATTCAGGTCCCCTTCCCGTCGTGGAAGAGGCTCTTGGCAAGGCTCCAGAAGGATCAGCAAGGGCAGGGCAGGTTAAGGCATAACAACCTCTGAAGGGCCTTTGTCTCCCTCCCTGTTCTTCTTGTTGAAAAGGCAACGGAATGTACATAAGAATAGCAGCACTCTTATAGTTTCGGGAAGGATTCCCCTCGCTAAGTTGTTATCCCAAACCCCCTATCCACTATGGTATGCTCGCTCCATCGACCAGCAAGAACCTTGGCCCACAAGTTATTTCTAATAAGAAAACTCGAATTTCACCTGCTGCTAAGGACAAGATGAGCGAATAGACTCAGTTTGGGCAAGAGATGATAGCGACTCGCCAGACTCGAACTGGCATAGGCAGATCAAACGAAATTCGCCTTTCTTCGCCTAAAAGGAATCGCTTTATTTACGCAGTTCAGTTGGCGATCAAAGCCTTCCTCTTACATCTGCGGGCCGGCCAACTAAGTCTTCAAATGAAGAACTTTTACTCCGGGTCAACCTCTAGAATCCCGAGAACTCAGAATCAGAGGCTCATAGAAACGGAGCAGGAGGTTGGCCGCCTATCCTAGATCTTCCCATTTCCTTTGACCAACGGGTCCTCGAACCCATATAGAAGGATCAGGCTCAGTCATCCTCATCTGAATCATCTTCATTTAAGACTCATTTAAGCCCAATTCCTCTTGATTTGCATTTTGTTGTAGTTCGGTGGGAGTTTATCTAGCTCATCCTGAAAATGAAGCTTGATAAGATCAAATATCACTCTTCTTTGCCTCGAATCTTATATGTCCGATTTAAATCAATTAACCCAAATATTGTTGAATGAAAGTTCTCCGAGATTTCCCAGATACATTTGTTTTTGACAGCATCCGCATTTCCCATGTAGGCACATAATTGCTCATAGAGCAGTTTAGTTAATTCATCGTTTTTGAAACTCTCAAATTGCTCGTCAATTCTAAAATCTTTTATTGATTCGACATATTGCCGAATACCTTCCTGATACTCGGTCGGTCGGTTCAAGTCTATAGCTAAAGCTATAGGAAGAACATTCCTCCCACCCCCTTGGTTAACGCTATCACTATCATTATGCATTAGATGAACATGTGGGGCCTTGGGGGTTTCTTCCTCCGAACGCGAAGGACTTGGATTTGCCGCTGTTGCTGTTCACGAGGGGAGCATAGCTCTCCGTCCACCTGTGTCTCCGCATTTCTGCGAAAAAGGCCATTAGAATGTGAAAAACAGATTGCGAAACCGATAGAATCGATTCCATGATTAGTTCCATAGCTTGATCGGACGTGATCCAAGAGGGATTCATTTCAAAAAAAGCGGCTGATATCGCAATAGGCATTGCAGCGAAAATAACCCAAAACAAATAGCCAGATGCCCGCGTTTTCCCTCCTTTTGGGGAAGAGGTTGAGGAGTAGGCGGCTCTAGCGGCTAAAGTGGAATTCAGAAGTTTTCTTTCTTCTATTTCCACCTTAATCTCATTCTGTTCAATAATCACTGTTTTCATGATCGAATGACAAAAAAGGTATACTATTTCTAGAGTATCCCTAGTTGGGATGGTATAAGTGATTCGTCTATACCATTCCCATGGGATCGTAGAATCCCCTAAGGATGCAATAGGTATTTGTGATCGATCAGCTTCCAGTTTGACGGAAGACTTTCTATCTGCATTCAGAATAACCACACAATCAGGTTGTTGGTTCAGCCCAAAATGGATCTTTTTCTTTCTTAAACGGATTTTTTTTATTAGCAAAAGAATTGGTCAAAAACGCCCCGATCTTCCATTGAGAATCATCGAAACAATGCGAATTCACATTTCTAAAATAGCTTCTTAAATAGCTCGCCATTTCTTCCATTATCTCTAAATAAAATAAATGATTGGTCTTTAAAAAGAAGGAACAGCCTTTTTGACGACTGGGATATCCTATAAAATGAAGAGCGTTTCGTAAACAAATCAAATCGAGAATAGAAATTCCATTTCTTGAACCACGGATATAGACTTGGAAATGGTGATAAGCTACCCGACGGCCGAGATGTGCATTCGTACAAAGTAATTTAGTACATACTATCGAAAGGATTGTCATTTCCGGTTTTTGTTTCATGAGATACAGGTGGTAAGTCAGAAAATCGAATAGGTTAGCTGATGATCTTCTAACCACTCAGAGTCAGAGTCAACATCAAAGGTGGTGACATAACCAGTAGTTCAAAAGCAGAAAGAGGGAAGAACTTAGATAGAAAGAAAGGCGAGTGAAGAAAAAACTCTCGTTCTTCTTACATCTTGACCTTTTCTTTTGTCTTTCGAATTGTATCTGTGGCTACTTCTGTTTTGCCAGTCTGTCTGTCCCCACTAATGAACTCTCGACTGCGCCCTATGGGGATCATTGAATCGATAGCCATTTTCATGTTTGAAGGGGTTCATATACGTAAGCACTGGAAATTCTACCTGAGCAGGAGATTCAATTGAGCGTGATTCAAGCTACAATTTCGCCTCTCCCATCAATAGGTTTAGCGAGCATTTCTAGTTTAGCTCACAGTGTATCCGAGCAATTCTTCCTGTTGCTTTTACAAAACTTCCTCTTGATGCTAAACCTAGTGATTTGAATTCCACAATTTCTAAGAACGATATGCTTTTTTCATTTTCCACCGTGAAAGCTTCTCTCAATCCCTCCCTAGTCCTTTCTTTCCTGGGCACTCAAAGACCTGGTTGACCGCCCACATTCATTCATTGTTCGTCCGAGGTGGATTCGAACCACAAGCAAGCGCAGCAAGGATTTGGAGTCCAACGCTAAACTAAAGAGGATTTCCAGTCCTCCGCTCTACCAACCAGAACCTAGAAGGACACCGAACACCCGATTTGACATTAAAGATGGAAACACCGCTTGTCAAGAGCACCCAAGATAGAATAATTTTTGAGTATGTTGGTAAGGTCCGGTCATCCGCTTCAGCTTTCATACGGCATGCGTGAAGTACAGACTTTCATAATGGAATCAAAAGCGTCGTCCGGATATACATGAAAAATGTCTATATACGAGATTTATGATGTCCGGATATACATGAAAAATGTCTATATACGAGATTTCTGACACAAAATGTTGTTCTTTCACTTCCATCTTTGTAACTGACTCTCTGTTCCACTTTGGTTTTCGATTAATAATTACCATGATTTACTGCTTGGTTCCGCATTGGATTTCGCCAACTTTTGTTTCGAAAGTGGTGTCACGACCGTGGGGATCAAATGGATGGTTCAGGAAAGTCTAGTGAAGCGGCACGGTCTAATCATATAGATGATCATAGTGGTATGGTTCCATATAAAACTACTGGAGGCCATTACCGCCACCGAAATGGTTTCCATGCTCCGTTGGATAATTTTCCGATATCGCAGTATCTTAAAGAACGGTTTCAATTTGTAGGACGGGAAAGAAACCTCATCCTTTGGTGCACACTAACCGATGAAGATCAACCCTCTCTCGAACTTTTCATTTGAATTTCGAAAAAAAAAGTGCGAGTAGTTCAGTGACGGTCAAGCTTTCTTCCATCCTTCCTAGCTCCTCGAGCTTGCACCCGTCTCGCGCATCACTGCTTACGAAGATGCATTCGCCAAGATTGAGGATTGGTTAGAATTCCAACTCATTTGCAAAATATACGACGATAATTTGAGTTTCCATAAATAAAGGAATGGAGATGTCCGAAATTCTTTCTTATTACCCCTTTTAGTATTCGATTTGCTGAGCTAAATAAATAAAAAAATATAGAAATACGGCTTTCGCAGAGGAAGTAATGAGAGCCATGAATAGGAATCCGAAATTCTTTCTTATTACCCCTTTTAGCACTACCATGCTGAAAACATGTGTTTGTTATTGTCTACTAGAAATCCACAGTAATTCATGAAAAATCTCAAATCCCTCATTGTCAGCTATGAGAAATATACTACGTTATTAAGCAACCAAAAAGAAAATGGTACATGGGATACGTACGCAAATGCTCTATATGGCAATGCAAACTTGCATGACTACTGTATACACCACTAATGGACTTTTGTGGAAGTATTTCGACAATATGAAACATTCAATCAATAAGACCTCCCATAATATGGAATAAGATCAAACATTTGGTTTGTCATGTAGAAAAAACATAGATCACAAGGCCACCGAGACCCTAGTAGGTGAGGTGGGATAGAAGATATTTCTATTCAAATCAAATGGATCATGAAAACAGTGATTATTGAACAGAATGGGATCGAAATTCTAATAGTTCTAGTCAGGAAGAATGAAGCAGATCTGAGTTCCCATATCTTACTCACCGGATGAGCGCTTTGGCAATCCATTCCACTGAAAAACATTATCCATGAAAGCATGAGAGATTGATTGTACTGTATAAGGGTGACCAAGGGGAATGAAATGAGAATATTTAGTGAACCACCAACAATATGACTTCTTTGCCCCATGATTTGGGAAGACCCTCAAAGATAGATAAAGTAGGCAGTGGATCTAGGAGACCAGGGTAGTGGCAATGCTCTCCCTTGACTCAGTCGCAAACCGCACATTCATGTAGAAAAGTTTCAACCAGGCAATCAAATCGCTTTTTGACCCTTTGATAGGTAGCCACAATGCCTGAATGGCCTCCTATGCGAGAGTTGTGAAGTGAATCAATGATTTGGTGTTTAAGAACAGCATCTGATCCCACATATATTCTTTCTGTCTCAAAAAGAATCATTAACAAAGTCTAAAAAATAGAAGGATGATCATCATTAGTTGATACAGTGGAAGCCCAAGCAGGAGTAACTGCAGTGACTGCCATCATAAGAGAATCTCTTCTGCTCAAAGCATCTGCAACCTTGTTTTCTTTGCCATTTTAGTATTCAATCTTGTAATCGCATTTTTTTTCACATGATGTTCCCTTTTGTACTCGTATTTAAGGTCATTTTTGATCAAGAATTGGGAACCAAGAAAGTAGTGGCGCCATCTATTCAAGGATTCCAAAATCGCTAAAGCTTCTCCTTATCATAAGTTGACATAGCAGCATTTCTGGGTCCAAGGGTTTTACTGAAATTTTGATTGGTCTGCCTATTTGCATGAGGACAGAACCACCTGATGCATCTGTTTCAAAAAAAATCAGGCTTAATAAGATGAGTGACCTCCCTCTTTTCTAGGACACGTATATTTGATCCAATGTTTTTTCGTAGCCATGGAATTATACAGCTCCCTATCTCGTTGAAAGCCCCTTTGCTTACGGAAGAGAAGAGTTGGATGCCGGTACTTGGTGGGAAAGCTCCCGTTTCCACTTTGCTTCTTGTAAATATAGAAAAGAGAACTTGCGGGAGGAACAGCTTTCATTTCTCTCTTTTGGTGGATCCTTTCTCCTCACTTTTTGTGCTCCGGTCAAGATGTGACTCATCCTGTATATACATAATTAGGAGACCTCTCATGAAGAAAGGAGTACCATTTGTGTGGATCTTGTAAGCTTCGGTATTCTCAAGCATTCATTGTTCATTGAGAAAAGATTTATGCTAGATACAGATGCATGTGGGCATTGGAGCAGTGATAAGGGGTAGAAGTATTCGTGTGTGGTGGGTTTTGATGGAAAGGTTGCACAATAGATCATATCTCTTCAATTGATTCTGACTGAAATGACAAGTCAGTCTTCTCAAAAAGACATAGATGCCAGAGAGAAATGAGTTAGGTGAATCAACATCCCATGTGCCCGGTACACCAGTAGAAGGAGCAAGAAAGTATGATCTCGTTGTCGCTTTCTCTTTGCTCTAAGAAAAAAATGGACCTTCGCCAGAACATATTTCTATGGCCTGGTAATCTAAAGGTAGAGATCCTACTCTTCCTTAAGCGCCAACATCCTCTTTCCCTAATGCATTAGATTCCACAGGTACGACTATTGCTTTTTCTCGAAGGAAACCAGAAATCATTGCGTTATGGTTCGTTTCATCAGTCAAATGAATGATCTATCGTCATAACCCATGAACTAAAAAAAGCTATTCGATATCGTCCTCTTTAAAGATTCAAGGGGATGCAAGAGATTATCGTTGATGTTATCATTCAATTAGTAACCCAGGCATTCCAATAAGCCTTGCACTCCTGTGAATTATTGATTTCTCTAGCTTTGGACACCACAAAGTATATGGCGCGTGTTTCCTTTGATTTCAGTCGAACTTCATTCTTCATCAAATTCTTCATCATCTAGTAACTATTATCGAATTGGAGATATTGAATGAAACAAGTCTTGGTGATTCATTCCAAATGACAAGGAACATGTTCTGGACGAAGTCGTACATAAAAGAGTACCAAGAAGCGTGAAGCTGATAGTCCATCAGCCCGGGGAAGCTTTATGCCATCCGCTCTTTTTTTGACAGGAACGGCAGATAACAAGGTTGTCTCTGGTCTCCCCGAACGAGAGTGGACCGAGTCAATCTAGAAATGATAAACATAGATGCTGACATGGATGCACTATTCTATTTGGAAATTCGCTAGTAATTCACTAGTTTTATTAAAGATGTTCGTTGCTACCCTCTCTTTTTCAAAACTTCTATGTCAGCGGTGACCTTTTTTATTCGATTCCCGATCAACCAATGAATCGGTTAGATCAGCAGGCTCGTGGATTCGAACCACGTTTGGATTTGGAGTCCAAACGGCCCATTGAAAGAGGATTTTCAGTCCCGCGCCCGCCGAACCTCCGTGATTTCTCCACGAACTTGATTGATTGATGAAATAGCTACGTTTTTTTCTTATTTGATTCGGATACTTGAATGACTCCTTTCTTTCTCGAAACCTATCTCCATTGGATGGACTTACGAAATTATTCTTTCGTACCCCATCTAGGTTAGGATCCCATGAACCAGAGCGGTTCCTCGATCTTCCTCTTGGAGGCATGGTCATGGCTTTCATTCATTCATTTCATTCTTTGTTACATTGTGAAATCGAACCACTAGCACAAATTGGATTTCGAGTCCGAGCGCTCAAAGGATTTAGAGTCCTTTACCAACCAGTTAGAACCAATATTTCGTGGATCAATCAAACTACCTCTTTCTATTCCAATGTTCTATTCCATTTTTCTACAAATTTCGAGTCCAATGCTTCGCTTTCTTGCTCTTTCTCCGGGCTTTGACCATGTCTCCCGAACAATTTCAGTACATATGGCACAAGACGATTCCACATATATATCGAGGTCGGAATGGGATCGGGTGTTTTCACGTCTCACCGTAGTGCCCGGTTTGTCTTGATTGGTGATTGATAAACAAGAAGGAAAATGGAAAAGTAGAAAATCTACACCTCGTATCCCTCTCAGAACATATGGATCTCTAGTTTTTTTCGCGAAGGATTCAATCCAGCCACAGGTTCCCCTACGGCTACCTTGTTACGACTTCACCCCAGTCGAAGACCCCACCGTGGTATCGCCAATAAGACCACCAAAGGCCTTTGTGGCACTAGTGGTACACAAAAGTCATGGGTGATCATTGGTCCGATGCTTCGGGCGAAACCAATTCCCAGGGTGTGACGGGCGGTGTGTACAGGGCCCGAGTACATATTCACCGCGGCATGCTGATCCGCGATTATTAGCGATTTCAACTTCATGTTCCCGAGTTGCAGAGAACAATCCGAACTGAGGCAATCTTTTCGGATTCGCTCCGCCTTACATTCTTGCTTCCCATTGTCATTGCCATTGTAGCACGTGTGTGTCCCAACCCATAAGGGACATGCGGATTTGACGTCATCCCCACCTTCCTCCAGTATCTCACTGGCAGTCCCTCGTGAGTGCGGAACGCACCTTTTTATTTGTTTCGGAGCGGGGCGCGTACTATTACCACTACGTACCATACCACCGGGCGGCTGGCCTTCATGCCGAGTCTTCCTCCGCCTTAGACTCGACGTCGTCGTAACCAAGCCTAACCAAACCTCCATGCTCACTGGTACTTTGACGTCACTATAGGTAGGTATCTGTGGGTCTTGAGTTTGAAAGACGACTTCGGTTCACATGTGAAAGTGCTTAGAAAGGCACCGGATCCGTGAAATTCTTGCTGAAAGCCTGTGCTGGCACTCAATCAAGTAGTAGCGTTGGCACGTCACTCGGCTCCTTTGAAACTTTGGTGGCAATTTCTCCTTAGGCGCATGTCTTAGCAACAAAAAACGAGGGTTTCGCTCGTTATAGGACTTGACCAAACATCTCACGACACGAGTTGACGACAGCCATGCAGCACCTGTATGAAAGTCAGTACCATCCCGTTAAGGACAGGTTTTGTTGTTCATATGTCAAGGGCTGGTAAGGTTTTGCGCGTTGTATCCAATTAAACCACATGCTCCACCGCTTGTGCAGGCCCCCGTCAATTCCTTTGAGTTTTGGTCTTGCGACCGTACTCCCCAGGCGGAGTGTTTCACGCGTTAGCTGGGCCCCTGATCCGCGTAGACCAAGGGAGAACACTCATCGTTTACGTCATGGACTACCAGGGTATCTAATATTGTTCGCTCCCCATGCTTTCGCACCCCAGCGCCGGTAGGGACCCAGAGAGCTGCCTTCGCTTTTGGCGTTCCTTCGTAGATCTACGGATTTCACCCCTACACAGGAAATTCCACTCTCCTCTGTCTCACTCAAGTGAATTGGTTTCGAGAGCATTCCACCACTTTTTGGCGACTTTCACTTTCAACCCGATTCACGCCCTCGTCTTTATGCTCGGTCATTCAAGAACACCCCCGTCTTACCGCTGGCACGGAGTTAGCGGGCTTCTTCCTCGAGTCTGTCATGATCGCGCTCGGCGAAAGAGCTTTAAGCGGCATTGCCCTTCTTCACGCCGCCGATATTCTTTGGATCGGGCTTTCGCCCATTGTCCAAGATTCCCCACTGCCACCGTGGGAGTCCGGGCCGTGTCTCGATCCAGTGTGGTTGATCATCCAAAAGACCAACTAAGCATCATTGGCTTGGTCAGCCTTTACGACCAACTACCTAATACTACGCAGCTCATCAAACAGCGCTTTTGAGCTTTCTTAAGGATTTGGCCCGAACTGTTCGTGATTCCCACGTTCGCAATTCGCCACTTTGTTCTCAACTATTCCGATTCTTTTTTAGGAGGTCGTTAGGTCAAAGCCGTGGCGCCCTTCCATTTTGAAGCAAGGCGAGACAACTTTAGCTAGGAGCCTCTTTTCCTTCCTTGCCTCCCGAAAACAACGTTCGACTTGCATGTGTTAAGCATATAGCTAGCGTTCCTGTTGAGCCAGGATCAAACTCAGATTTTGACTATGATTGGGCCGAACAGTGGTAGAACCTGGTGAACCGGGCTGGATACTAAACATTGATTCTCTCTCCTAACCACTCTGAAATATGTGAAATACACGGAATCGATCCAAAACGGAGAGCAAGGGAATCAACTCTTATTGTCGTAAAGGAAAAATCACCCCTTTACTTTATATATAGTCCGCCAAGGAACAAGTAGCCTTCGCCACCTATTCCTGAATTAAGGGAACGCGAGAAATCTTTCTCTATTTCAATTCAAAACAAAACAAACGGATGACTGAATCTAAAGAAATTCTTTTGAGAAGATCTTGCTCCTATGAAAGACTAGGCTCTCACCTATGTGGAACGGATGCGTTTCTACTTTATCATCATAGACCATCAAATCAAGATAGATAACTATCTATCAGATACCTTACCTATATTTCCTATTTGACCTAAGCCTTCCCTCATCCCGTACAATAAGAAATCCAAAGTATTTTTTTGGTGGGGATAAAGAATTTGCAGTCCCCTGCCTTACCGCTTGGCCATGCTGCCAAATCCAATCCAAAATAGAGCCAAATATTATTCATCCATATTATTTTACTAATTGATATTCGTAGGAGGGGATTACTAAACCCTTTTTGTGTTTTTTTAGATCGTCGAATCCCTTTCTACTTATCCCTTTCCAATCCCTTTGAATAAATTCATTCTTGTGTTTTATTGGACCCTGTTTTATTCTCTTCGATTGATTGTATCTCAAAACACACACTGCTTAAATACCTTCTCTTTCTATTGAAAAGAGAAAGTCACATATTTTGGAATTGGAACCATTAACTATATTATTTGTTATTTTGAGATTAGTAGTAAACGGAACGGTTCTAAAATGGGTATTGTATCCAAAATAGTATTTCCTTAATGGCATAACAAAATAAAATGGATTTCTAAAAAGAAAAGAAGTTGGAAGATAATTATGATATTTATATAGTGTGACCTGACCCCTGTTGCTCCAAGTGAAATTCATTCTAGGGTTCTTAAAGATATTCTCCATTTTTTTCCTTTCCCTACAATGAAGTATATTCTGAAGGCTAGCACGCACCATTCCTCGCTTATGATAATCTAAGGCCAAAAAGAAAGAAGGCTCACACCATAATAATACATTTCGGTTTTCAAGGTCGTGGATTTGGATCGATTTTGGTTTTACGGGCTTCATACATTGTTAAGAAAAGTACTCGGCATTGGAAAGCATCATGTTCTGGCCACACACAAAAGAAGTCGATGGAAGGTATGGAATTTCTCGGCGGAAGGTCAGAAAGAAAGCAATCGCCAGTGCTCTCGGTTCCAGCAACGAGTCTTCTCTTCAGGAAAAATTCTCTACTTGTTCACTTTGACATGAAAGACTCTTTTCCGCATATGAGTTAGTTCACTTCACTTTTCGAGGGATCCTGGAGTTCACTTGTCTATGAGTGTCCGAACAGCTTCAGATCCTTCCAAGGCGCAGGGGTTCTCTCTCCATTCACTTTGAGCTAGGTTTCTTGTGATCTTTGTAGTAGTTTTTCCGTCCAATTTTATGGGAAATTCTGTCTTACACAGCTGTCCCCAAGGATGTCCATTCCATTCGGCAGGGACTCCATCTGATTCGATCTCCTCCTTTCCCTAAAGAGTCGAGGTCTCTCTGGACTTATCTT